>JAWZYV010011864.1:0-1277797 GCA_038373885.1 Cheiracanthium punctorium | reverse complement strand
ATTTGCCGTACCGTTTCCATAGCGTTGATTCTAATGGAAGGTGAAAAAACCGTGGCAGGGTGTGGAAAATCGCTACAGTTCAAAATCAGGAAAAAGGGAATGTGGGTGGGTCAAACGCTTTCAGTGAACAGAGGAAGTTAATTAGTAATGCTTAGTACAGAAAACAAATAAGTTTGCATGACTTTTCTATTTTCTAAACAGTAGATCTGGCGAAGGGATGAAAGGTTGCATGTCCCTGGAATTTTATGTTTCGTAACTTTTTAACTTGTCCTAAATTTCTTTCAGTATGTTTTTGATAGCTAGATAGATTTTCCCTCAAATTAGACTTTGCGCACAGGGTAGCAGATCCTATTCAGACCCATTTAGAACGCGTTTTGCCTGTCGGATTTTGATTACACTTGCTATATGCGTTATAGAGATTATGGGGAAAAGATTCCTAACAAAAAAAAAAAACCACATCTTTATCACCAGAGGGGTAGGGATTATAGCTCTTAAAGAAGGACGATGTCAGAACCGTTAAAATTTATTGAATTACAGAATGTGTTCAACGTGTACTCCATTGACATCAATTACCTGTTAAAAGCCCATTATAACGTGTTCAATAGTGGAACGAAGAAACTCATGGGATTTCAGCAACATGCTATGTCCTAAGTCCTAATTGTACCTCGATTGCAGGACATAGGTGAAGCACCCTGCTGCTTGCTGCCGTTCTGATAAAACAGCTTTACCAGTAAAGCTCGATCTTTCTTCTGTAGGGGCACAATTAACGATGACAAAGGCGTGCAGAATGTTTTTCTGGTTCTGACTCCAAGTCTCTTGATTGGTTTGACTAATTTGCATAAGAGGTTTTTTTAAGCGCCATCTGTTGGTCAAAATTTGAACTATTTTTTTATTGCAGAAATCTTTTCCCCGTGGTCCATATAACCGTGGTCCGCATATACAAAGTTTTATAAACACCCGATAGGCAGAACGGGTTCAAGAGAGGTCTGAATAGAGTCACTTTAATTATATGACCACCGTGTATGAAATATCACAAGATTTTTCATACAACACATTTACAAGATATTTCATACGCAATTTACATTTTTGTTAATTAGAAATTCTTGCAAATTCTATAGAAACAGCAAGACTATAACTATTTTGTTAGCGCAAAGTTTAGAGAACAAATTATTATTAACATAATTAAAGGTAAAAGTTGTATTAAATAATTCAAAACACATTGATTGAATTTAAATAACTAATTATCACATATTCTTAAATTGGTACGTTGACGTTCCAATGGTTACGTTGACGATTGGTACGTTCGTAAAAAAATACAGAGGATGTTTACACATTTTTAGAACGATTTCGATAAAGAATTTAAAAAAAGTAAATGTTTCAGTATAAAAATTTTTGGCAACAGCTTATTATTTGAAATGAGAACTATCGTCTGCTACTTTTAAATTTATTCTTCTTTCAAAATGTCATATGTAAACAAGCTGTGGATTGAAGGATATGTTTTTGCGCTTTCCGAAGAGAAATATTCTTATTCCATCATTCAAAAACGTTGTGAAATGCATGGCATTAAAATTTCTAAGTGCAAAATAAGCAAAATTATTAATCGGCAAGGTAAAAAAGTCAATCATTATTTCTACATGGAAAGAAGACTCCAAACGAATATCCGAAAAAGGTATGTACTGTTTCAAATGTTTCTAAAGTGAAATCGCTGGTAACAAGAGAAAATCCGCCAACACAGAGATCAATTGCAAAGTCTTTAGATACATCTTTAGATACATCTGTAGCAATAATAAATAAAATAATAAACCAAGATTTACAATTTAAAAAAGCTAAAAAACATAATGTTCACCAGCTTTTGCCGAGACATGCGGCTCAATAAAGTCATACTTCGAAAACTATCACTGCATTCCTTGAAAAAAGGAAGACTGATACAGGTATTGCATATATACCTTTTCAACATATTCCTGCGAAGTCCCCTGACATTTCACCTATGGACTATTGTGCCTTTGGTCTGTTAAAAAGAGCTCTTTCTAAACGCAAACCCACCACGATAGAAGGACTCTGGAAAGTAGTGGAAGAGGAATGGAAAGCAATACCCCTGGAAATTTTACAAAAAACTCAGGCGTAATCATGGAAATCACGATGCAGACTTATAGTCCAGAAAAAAGGCTATCAGATCGAGCATTTAAAAAAATAGTCTTTACATTTTAAACATTAATTAAACGGCCCCGAAATCGTTCTAAAAATGTGTAAACACCCCCTGTATATGCAGTTAGAGTAGGATGTCCATATCGAGAGCATTAAATGTAAAATGAGACTGCTGGCAAAAAAAAAAAGTTGACTTTCAAACGGGCGGTACTGATATATACTTATATAGTGACTGGTAAATATTGCTCCAAAAAACCCTATAGCATGTTTTCATGAAAATACGGGTGTGGATAATAATGCTATTAGTTCGGAATGCTGGGATATTTTGTGGCTTATTCAGGGTTAAAAAAATGCTCTAAATATGAGTTGATACACGTTTGCAAAACTGGTGGGGCGGATAGAGAATTTTGTTTTTTTAAGAGCGCCTAGTTGAAAAAAGAAACATTAAAATAGTGCTTTAGGGTAGCATTTTGCTATATTGTTCTTTTTAGGTTGAATAAGCTTTTATTATTATTTTTTTTTAAACTAGACCGTCTCCAAGAAAGTACCTCTTTTGTGCAACTTTGTCTTGTTTTTTTTATTCGTACATACGACAAGATACAAATGCAGAATTCAGATAATTTTCTGCGTCACACTTCAAATATTTTCAGGTTTATAGACCAAATCTGCAAGTTTCCTTGAATTTTTTTGTTCAAGCAAAACTTCCTTACTATTCTGGGTTTTTCAGTTTTCTTAGCTGCTGCCTGCTCTGTATACTTAATAAATAAATAAATAAGTAATAAATCCCAGCATTTCGAAATAATAGCATGATCATTATCCAACATCAGCACTTCCATGAAAAAAAGTAATAGTTTATTTGACGTCGACAATACCATTAGGCAAAATTTATACTTAATCCAAATGCTTTATAGAAATGTTTAACTTTAAGAAGTGTTTATTTGATCTAAGCAAAATGTATAGTAAAGCAAAATTTGTTACAGAAATTGTTAACTTTAAGAAGTGTTCAGTTGATCTAAGCAGAATGTATAACATAGCTAAACATTACCCTTAAGCACAATTTTTATAGAAATTGTTAACTGAAAGAAGTGCTTATTTGATATAAGCAAAATGTTACCCTTAATCAAGGTTAGAAATTTGTTAACTTTAAGAAGTGTTCAGTTGGTCTAAGCAAAATGTATAAAAGAGCAAAACGTTACCTTTAAGCAAATTTCTTTTATGGAAAGTGTTAACTTAAAGAAGTGTTTATTTGTTCTAAACAAAATGTTACACTTAAGCAAAGGTTAGAAACTTCTAACTTTAAGAAGTTTTCAGTAAATCTAATAAGCAAAATGTATAATAAAGCAAAACGTTACCCTTAAGCAAAATTTTTTTTATAGAAATTATTAACTTCAAAAAGTGTTTATTTCACCTAGGCAAAATGTTACCCTTAAGGGAAGGTTAGCTTTATGAAGAGTTTATTTGACCTAAGCAACATTTACAATAAAGCAAAATGTTACCCCGTAAGAAAAAACTTTTATGGAAGGGAATAGCTTGTTTGACTTAAACAGAATGCATAATGAAGCAAAATGCTTCTTAATGTAATGTCATTTTTTTCGGGGGGGGGGAGCAGGGAGAAGGGGTGAGCTGAAGTTTCCACAGTCCCCCTTCTAGATTCGCCATAGGTCCTGATACATATACAGGGTCTCCCAAAAACGTGGAAACATGCTTAATTCTTTATCTATTAGAGATAAGTGAACAATCTCAATTGAAATAATGTTCAAAATTAGGTGAGGGAAAAAAGACTATTGTAAGAAAAATTTAATTTCTTTAATTTTCGAAAACTTACACTTTTTAAATTCGTACACGGCCGTCGTACAAAAAATTCTCGATTAGTAAAATGTGCAACATGCACTAATGTGTAATGTACAAAATTTGAAAGTTATATCCTAAAAGTTTAAGAAATATGATGATAATCATATGCTAACTTAAAGTACTTTTCAATGGCTCTAGTAGGGAAAAAATCAGGTCAGATGATGGCCTTTTAGGGGTTGTATAGAAATTATGGAAGGAAATAATTTCTTCCACTCTGGCAAAAAGCGTTTACATTCAGATTCATGTATACCACCTGGCCATCTCTGTTTAAAGATTTCTCTGAGACGTTTTATGATGAAGGCTAAAATTTTGTACATCACCTCATTAGGGTATGGGCACATTTTACTAATTGGGAATTTTTTGTACGGGGGCCGAATACAAATTTAAAAAGTATAACTTTTGTAAATGAACGAGAGGAATTTTTTCTTAATGGTGTATTATTTCCGATCTTAATTTGAAATCTTTTTCAATTTGCATCGCCCTCTTATCCATAACCAATGAAGAGTATTACAACTTTTTCGGGACCTCCTGTATATACCGACTGACTGCCAATTTTATCTATCCGTTCACGGATCAATTTATCTCGGCTTTACACATTCCAAAGACAGGTAGTCCAATAAGCAAATATATATAGGAAACAGTAGCATTAAACCAAACCTGTGCGGCCGATTAAAGGACATTTCGTCTTTCCGTCCGAAAATGTCCGTTTCACAGATGAGTCCGATTAATTATTCTTCGACCGATAACGCCCGGATGCGAAGGCACAAGCCGGGCGTGGAGGGGTTGATTGGGAATTTTCGGCGGCAGTGTCGTCGTGATGATATAACCCCATCACATGACCATTCTCGCGTGCGAAGAGCTGGTACATCGATCATTAGGAGGAGATCAAGGAGGACAGAGCACAAAGGATGTATAATAAATAAAAAGGCTAGAAATTCCGCGGTTGCGTTAGTGCGATGTTCCGTAATTGCGATCCCGATTAGAGTTGAATTGTTACGCGGTGTTCCATTTGAAACAAAGTGTGAGTGTTACACATGTTTATTTTTTACATGCATACTTTTTTACTTTTTTGCATATTTATTTTTAAATTTTTTACACGCTTATTTTTTTCTTTTTTTGCGTGCTTATTTTTTATATTTTTACATGCTTATTTTTTTACTTTTTAGACGCTTATTTTTTACTTTTTTTTACATGCTTATTTTTTACTATTTTACATGCATATTTTCTCACTTCCTTGCTGGAAGTGAAGGAACTATTTGCAATGGCGGAAAATTTTGGTGTTCAGAGTTTGATCGTCTCTGAATTGATATTTCTAAGTCTTTTGTTGACTTTTCTGCTTATTGTGCGAATGCACGATCCATTGTTACTAACCATGAATCCATCTTGACTAGTTTTAGTGTGTTGTCCGTCCGTCCGTACGTGTCTCGCATTACTCAAAAACGATTTGCCGTAGAATGTTCAAACTTGGTATTTAGGACTGTCGGAACACTAGTCGTGGACCTTTCTTTTATTGCAATTTAATGGGTAGTTTATTTGCAGGGTCACCTAAAAGACATTCAGAACATTAAAGCCTTTTTCAATACATAAAAGTGTTGCGAATTCTTTAGTTTTTCAACTCCGTTATGTTGAGGTATTTTTTAAGCACTCTGTATAATGATTTTTAGCATAAGATTACGTTCCTTCATAACAGTACTATGTAAAGAAAAATTTTTTTTCATCATCATTGTAAGTTTCAGTGTAACTGTGTTAGAAAAGTAACTGGGTGAACCATCCAGGTTCAACTAACTGAACTTACCCGGAATTTCTTTTACGGCAGTCAAAAATGTGGCATCAGAAATTAAAAATTTCCGTGAGATTGATAAGCTCTGCCACAAAGTTTATGCCCTATTCGCAATTGGTGTGATTCTAAATAGCTCCTCGAGAATACACAGTTTGGCATTTCTCATGGGATTCCAATGAATAAAATATTTTCTTCTGTTGAACCATTGAGGATTTAAAAAAGAAACGGTTTATCCGAAGATGTGTTTCGACAATATAAATTAAATCACAATATACTGTGTTAACAAACATTTCGTGTATATAAAAATTTCGTGTTGTAGTCTCTCGATCGAAGTCTGCTGTCTCTCAAAATGTAATTAATAGGGATATATGGCTTTTTTGAGTTTATGCCCAAAATCTCGCCAAATTTGTCTTGAAAAGGGTCTATTGTGTTGAAGAATGTTTGATAATCGATGCATTTGTCATGTTTTCGTTTTATTGTTTTTTATTATTTGTAACCAATAAATGATATTTTGTGTTTGTGTTGTGTTATGGCAAAGCTAAACAAAAGCTATCTGCCAGGGATGCGGGTGCTTTGGTTGGCTGATTTTTTTAAAGAGATTCTAACGTGTATTCACGTTACATCTAAATGATCTTAAGATCTAAATGATGATCTAAATGATGAGATATAATACATCTAAATGATGATCTTAAAGTTACTACTTATGTTCACATTAATTCGTGCACGGTACTGTACAACGCCTTCGGGAAAAAAAAAAAAAAATCAGTATGAATAACGAACTTGGTTAGTAGGTCAGTGAATTTAGTTACTTGCCTGTAAAACTACTTTTCCTTCTGAAGAGTGCTTGCGCTGGATAGTTATCTAGCACGTGTGCGTATTTGCACACGAACGGCAGAAGTTACGTACATGGTTCTTACACTGAGCTTGGCTTATATTAAAAAATCAAATAAATTTGAATTAGCACAGTTGCGTCCCCCCCACTCCCCCCCCAAAAAAAGGAAAAGAAACAAAATTACAATAAAATAATAATAATAAAATAACATAAAGATAAAAATAAAAACCAGTATGTATAACGAAGCTGGTTAAAAGGCAAGTGAATTTAGTTACTTGCCTGTAAAACTACTTTTCCTTCTGAAGAGGAAAGAGGTGCTGTATACATGCGCTGGATAAGCACGTGTACGTATTTGCAGCTCTTCCATGAACAGCAGACGTTTCACGTGGTTCTTACATTGAAATGAGGTTGAATTATATTAAAAAATCAAATAAATTTGAATTAGCACAGCTGCGAACACCCCCTCCCCCCGAAAAAAAATAAAATAATAAAAATAAAATAAGAATAAAAAATGAAATAAAAAGAAAAAAGAAAAACCAGCATAGATAACGAAGTTGGTTACAAGGCAAGTGAATTTAGTTACTTGCCTGTAAAACTACTTTTTCCTTCTGAAGACTGCTTGCGCTGGATAGCTGTCTAGCATGTGTACGTATTTTCAGTTCTTCCATGAACGGCAGACGTTATACACTTAGTTCTTACACTGAAATGAAGTTAGATTATATTAAAAAAACAACAAACAGACTTGAATTAGTACAGTAGTCGACCTCCCCGCCCCCCGAAAAAAAGATACTATGTTAAAGTGCTCTAATTGCGAAACTAGAGTATTAAATTTAGAGTCTTAGTAATTTGACTGCTTTAATATGTTGATTTAGAAATAGAATTTGTCAATACTAACATGCTTGCAAGTGTGTGGAAGTACGAAAATGTGCTTAGTTAAACTTCTTTATAATATTTTCAACACGCTCGAATATTTTTGCTAAAGTTATGTTCAATGAAATGAATATGATTTCTGAAATAAGAGTAATATCCATTAGGCGTATGAAATAATAGACCGCATGTTTCAAAATAGATGTTAAAGCGATTCTCTTTTAAACTGTAAGTGATGTAAACATGCCTCCAATTAGAAAAGTTCTTCGAATAAATAGTAGATTTCAGATATGGCAAGTTTTTTACTAGGTGCTGTATACATATTAAAATATGAAATTTAAATTTTATACGATCACTCCTTTTCTATCCTCTATGTTTAGAAAAGTCTATGCGTGTGTGTGGTGTGGTAGTTTTCTCTCTAAACTGCCAAACGTGCAATATAGGAAAATTCTAGCTAAATTAGAATTTCAGAAGTCAACTGTGTCTATCTAGTGACTATGAACATAAATTAACTTCATTTGAAAAGCAATTACTGTTTTCTCACTTTGGAGACATCTCCTTAGTGCTTGGCGGCCAATGCCAAAATATTCAAATTGCAATATCTCGGGAAGTATTCCACTTAGAGACATGGGAATTTTTAACGAATAATTTTCTTTGACAAGGAGCAGCATTTTCTAAACATAAGTAATAGGAAAGGAGGGATTCTATAAAAATTAAATTTCGTATTTTGATATGTATACAGCCCCTAGTAAAAAACTTGCCATATCTGAAATCTTCTCTTTACTGGACGAAGTTTTCTAATTGAAAGAATGCTTCTATCTCTTACAGATTAAAAGATCGTTGGTTTAACATCTATTTTAAGACACCAGTATATACCCACCACGGGTGGTAATAATTGAACTTCCCCTGTAAACGGCATCGTACAGCGCAAATGGGTAAATGGAATGCAATGAAATTTTGCGTAAGGGCAATACACGAGGTGCGCTTACGGAATTTCGAAAAAAAATAATTCAAAACATGTCCGCTAGGTGGCCCTTTGTGTGAAAAACAGCAAATTTAAAAACGGAAATGGCTAAATCGATATGCACGGACAATTTCAACATTTATTCAGTTTTTTAGCCTATTTTAACTTATTTGATTCATTTTAAAGCTGATTTCATCATGGAAAGCGCCACCTGGTGGACATTTTTTGGAACTAATCTTTTTATAAAACTTCCTTGAGCGCATCTCGTGCACAGTCCGCATGCCAAATTTGGTGGCAATAGGCTCACTCGTTTCAGCTGTAGAATGCTGTTTAGAGGGAAGCTTTAATTATAACCACCCTGTTGATACTTAGAGATTTTAAAGCCTAAGCATACTTATTGATTGCTTAAGGTATCTGCCTGAAGTCTAAAAAGCCATTTTTGCGGAAAAAAAAATCGATTTTTGTTTTATTGTTTCATTTGAGAGTGCATATTCTTAAGATTTCAAAACTTTTTTACTTTTGTTTCTACGATAAATAAAAATGAAGATACGGGGCTGTTTGAATGACCCTTCCAGTTGCACATCGATGTTAAAATAAAATTTTTAAGTGCGTTTTCTGGAAAACTGTGTTTTTTGGTACCTTGCGTCATGTTAACAGTAACTACTCTAAAAGGTTTAAAGATATCTTAATGAACTTTTACATAAGCATTCTATTCATGTTAAAGTGTGGCTTGTAGCAAAAGTTAAGTTATACGTATGAAAGTAATAAAGTTACAGGTACTTTTAGACAAAAAATTGAATTTTTTCTAAAAAATTTCAACGTTTTTGTACATAATTGGCCATATTTCAGTGAATTTTAAAAATACAATAAAACTTTTGGCACAAAACATAGAAACGTGTTTTAGGAGTATACTGTGCGAAGGAAGTTACTAAATATTGAGAAGAATGCAGCGTACAGCAGTTGATGTAAGTATGAAACTTTGCAAAATTTTTCTTCAAAAATGCAATTTTTTGAAAAAGTTGTTTTAAAATTATTGTTTCTGTCATGTTTTATAGCTTTTCAAATAAAAACGCATGAACCGCACCAGAATTTTGCATTAAAAATGTGCTCCATACGTAGGCAGATACCTTAAACTTCTTTTATTATATTTGGTGCCAAATTTGGTGGCAATCGGCTCCCCATTTCAGCTTTAGAATGCTGTTTATAATGTAATGTTAATGTGTTTATAATGTTAATAATGTAATGCTGTTAATATATATGTTTTCCCTAGGAAACTTTAATTATAACACTGTAGATGCTTAGAGATTTTAAAGCCTAAGCATATTTATTAATTGCTTAAACTTCTTTTATTATATAAGCTTAGACTACCTTAAAAACTAATACTTTATGCCATAGAGCCAAAATGCGTTGAGTAGAAACATGGAGTAAAGACTTTCTTATATTAAGGCGAATTGATGAATTGAATAGAAGCTGAATCCATAGCATGTGCTTCAGTTTTTAATCCGGGTTTTGTGAGAGAAGTCATGCCACTAGGCAAGTCACAATAAGGTAATTAATTAAAATCTTTCGAATGTCTATAAATTTCTTATTAATTATTTTGAGATACGAGGAAACTATTGAATTGGAACCATTTTGCGAGAGATTACTTGAAATCATAGTGAATTCTTTATAAAGCAGACGTTTAAATTCGTTCATTTAGTCCGAAACAAAACGTGTTTATTTATACGGAAACTTGAATGAGTGTTTTTTTTTTTTTCAATTTTTACATTTCGATCAATCAAATTTTATTAAGAAGTCGGAATCATGTTATCAGTTTAATTTGCGAGGAATGAGAAATTTCGACAAAGCTTTACTTTAAGTAGTACTACGCACGCACGTAGTTAACCGATAAATTTTAGAGTTTCTTCTGTATTTTGATTATCGAACATTAAATAAGAACTGAAGTTATCGAACGCAATAAACTTTCAAATCTCAATGTACGTATTTCAACCAAATAAACAAAGTTATTTGACCAAATTCCAGTTTGGCATGTGTGCGTAACATTTACAGAGCATTCGATTTTTGTATTTTTATATGGGAATCGTACAAATTATATTTATTTCTTATATCTATGCTAGATTATAGAAAATTGAGATCTATAATTGAAGACTAGCATAGCATTTACAGAGCATCCGATTTTTGTATTTTTCTGATGAATTTTTATGTGGGAATCTGAAAAATTCTATTTTTTTTTTATATCTATGTTAGATTAAAGAAAATTGAGACCTATAATTGTAGACCAGCGCAGAATTTACAGAACATATGATTTTTGTATTTTCATGATACATTTTTAAATGGGAATCGTACAAATTATATTTATTTTTTATATATATGTTAGATTATAGAAAATCGAGAAATATAATTGGAGGCTAGCGTGAGATTTAAGTAAGAAAAAAAAACATAGCGTAATCTCTGTATTAAATACTTTTCAAGTATTATTTAGCCCAATAAAATGTGTTTCAAATGGAATCATAAGGGACTTAAAACCTTTTGCTAAATGAAGAATTCCGTAAGGTACATTTCAAAACACAAGGGATTAGTGAGAGCACAAAATATTCCCTATCAGGACACGATATCCATTAAAAAATTATATTTTAGAGTGTTTATTGCACTGTTATCACCTGTTTGCTTTCTTAACATCTCTTAACACCGAAAATGAAAGCGTGAAACTTTTCAGCAAAACGCAATAAAATGAAACAAACACCACATTTTATGTGCGAATTTCAAACGAAAAAGGGATCGCTGATCCATACGTTAACACTCCCTTATGACGATTAACGCTCAAATTACGTACGTAACTCATGAAACCTGGCGAATTCAAGAATGCACCTTAAACGCCGGTGAAGAATTCCAACACGGTCGCGGGCAACACTTTAAACTAACTTCCACATAACTGCGGCATCTCCCCGAGAAATCATACTTCTCATTACTTTTAATTCCTACCCTCCGCATAAATCAGGGGTCCCGGCTCGGGAAGAGAGGAAAGCGCCCGCGCGCGCGCACACACACACGCACCCAACACCTCAACTCAACCCTTTCCTTTCCCCTTCCTGTTGCCAGATTCATCAATACGCATCCGAAGCGCTCGCGAAGCTGTCACTGCAATTACGCGCCCCATTGTTGTAGCGTTTGGTTGCCTCTCTTCCTAATTTTGTATCTTCATTTTTCGTTTTTTTGCCTTTCCTCCATCGGTTCCACAGTTTTTTTTTGCCGACCTCTCTGTCCGTGTGTACGGCGCCCAAAGGAAAAGAGAGAAGTAACGGGGCGCTATGGATTGGACCTCGGGAACTTTGCCAATAAAGGGGTCCGGAGGGTTACATTCGCATCGGGCAGGGGGTGAGAAACAGTTTGTTTGATGGGGCACTCGGAGGATAGGAAATTTTTTTCCCCCTTTTAATTTAAGAGTTGTTCAGTATGTCCGAGAAAAGTTCGCCAGGTGGTAGAAGGTTGAATGGGAGCAGAGATTAAGTTTGAGAAATTTGGAATTATAACTTCTCGATGATGAAGTTTGTGTGCTAGAGCAGCGGCTCCCAAGCGGTGGGGGGGGGCGTACAGCCCCCTCTCCGTAGTTTTCTGGTAGTAGTTGCCGTAGTTTCTTGGGGAGGCGCAAAAAAAATCCGGCAAAGAGAAAGTGATAATTCATTTTCTAAAATTTCATCATATTTATTCTAATTGTTGCTCCAAAACATCTATTTTAGCTTAAAATGTTTATTCAAACTTCACCGATCACAATATTTTGTAGAAAAGGTGATTAAATATTTATTGTTGAAGAATAAAAAACTGTACGTAGGCTGAGAAACGTGATGGGAGTAGAGCCATCTTAAGTTATTCTTTTGTGGGGCACATTGTTGGAAGGTTGGGAACCACTGTGTTAAAGGATCTCTGATACGTTAGAACAGCACTGGCGAAGGACACGCGACCATTTAACCTGAAACGATTAATATATGCTTACAAATAATTCGTACATTGTGTAACTAAACTATTATTAAGCTGTTAGCGTCGAAAAGAACGGAATATAAGCCAGGCGAAAACTATGGAATGTTTTGTAATTATTAACAAAAATTCAAGTGATGATAAAATTACATCAGCATAAATTGTAAATAAGGTAATAAATATAGGACAAATTACGTTAAAAACATGAGTTAAAAATATTTTCCAACACAATGGTTTTATTTCTATCTATATAAGTACTCCACGAGAGTACTTATATTTATACGTTACTCCAGAGAAACGAATAAAATTAGAATAAAATAAGGCAAATTCACTAAAATATTTCATTTAATTAAAAGATATAATGAACCTGGAACGCTTCTTTTGCTCTCACAAAAGAAATTACGCATACTTTTATCAGCAGGGAACATGCTACTAATTAATTCTGGACATGCCATTGGTATATATATCTACATATATATAACTAATAAGTAAAACACAAAGTATACACTGCAAATATGACATAAAAAACGTATGCGGGGTATGTCATATTTGCAGTATATATTTTGTGATTCACTTATTAATTATATTCTATTCTGTTTGCCATAGCTGTATTTGCGCGTTACAAATAGGATATCTTCTTTATAATTAATTATGGATGCTTGATTTGAATTTATATGCCATTTTTGCATTGTGAAATTATTTTTTAAATCTTCATATATATATATATACATCTTCATATACACTATATATCACATAAAAATTGCCAATAATATTGAATATAAAAATCAATTTTAGACAAATAAAAATGAAAGGAAGAATAAAGAATAATAAATGAAGAAAAACAGTATTAAACATTGAAAGTAAATTCAATACTTCATGCATTAACTGCCCAGGTTTATGTCATATTTTATTTATATTACAACTCTGCGCAGGTAATGAATGAAGAATTAGATTTTGTTTTAATTTTTATTTTCAATATTTAATATTATTATACAGGGGGTCACAAAAAGATAGTAATGCACTTTAATTCTTTATCTATTTGAGATAAGTGGTAAATGTAAATTGCAAAAAAAAAAAAAATTCGAAATGAGGTTGAAAAAAAAAAAAAAAAAAAAAAAAAACTACGCCTATAAAAAATTCCCCTCCTTAATTTCCCAAACGTTAACACTTTTCATATTTGTATACTACCATCATACAAAAAAAAATTCCAACTAGTAAAATGTGTGCCATACACTCATGAGGTGATGTACAAAATTTTGAGAATTATATACTAAAAAGTGTGAGAGGTGTGAAGATAAATATACGCTGATTTAAAACACTTTCAATATCTCTCGATTTGAAAAAATCACGTCCGAATTTCGCATTTAATATAAGAGAATAACTTTTTTCCAACTCTAGCAATAAACGATTACTTTCAAATTTGCTGTATAGCCCCCGATCATCAAGTGTAACTTTCTGAAAATTAATGAGAGGAATTTTTCTGAATGTAATCTGCTTTCTTACCTTATTTTTGAAAAGTTTTTCAATGTATATTCGTCAGTTATCTTTAACAGATAAAAATAACTGTCTGATAAAGATAATTAAAGTGAGTTACCGCCTTTTTGGACACGCTGTAAGTATGTGCGTGTGTTTTATATAAGTAAACGCATTCGATCTCCTTTTTAAAGTAGCGTAACAGCATTGACATAAATTTTTATAAAAAAAAGAAGATAATGTTCAAATCAGGAAAAAACCACGCCCTTTAAAATGAAAAGCAATTGTCATTTGAGTGCAGCAATTTCTCTTTGCTCGCGAGAAAAGAGATATACTGCCAGTAAACGATAATTAACCTACATTCTTTGTTTGTATTCAATATAAGTATTTTAAGCATTTGTAACCATACTTTCTACTGCATGTCGTATTTATGAGATACATGTACACAGTTTCTACAGATCTTTGGTGTCCTTTTTTTAATGCTCTCAAAAAATAGAAAAATAATTAAAAAGAAAGGGTTATCATCTGAATTTGCTTGTATGTCTGTCAAACTGTTTGTGTTCTGGTTGTCCTAACTATGCAATAATTATAGTGAAAATTTCACGTGTTATTGATCTGTAGCATATCTTGTTCTCAGCTGAAAATGGCGTATGCAGCGTCAATATTTTTTTTTACACACGCAACCGAAAGCATTGGTGCCCATGTATAATGTCATTGAGGGACATGCCCCCCCGCCCCCCTAGCTGCCACATTGTCGTTATGATTTACGCACTGGCATCACGTGGAAGTCTTTGATATATCGTCTGATGTAACGTCTTTGAAATGTTTTTACTGTCCTCCTCCCCTTAAAAAAATCAACTTACGTTACTTCGAAGTGTCTGATACTTATTATCGCATGCTATCTAAAACGCAGTTCTGTGTAAATGCATGAATTTAGAAATTGAAGCATTTAACGACAGTTCTTGAAGTAATTTGTGAACAAGAATTACATTGGGAATTTCAATTAGAGCCTTAAAACTGCTTAATTGTTCATTTACCATTTGAAAAAGTCTAAATAATAAAAGTTATGTCCGTAACAATTCTTTCAACTCTAAATATCTAGCTAGATATCACGCCTTGAAAAGTAAACGGAGAAGTGAAGACGATTCATTCCTTGATTCTTTGAAAAAAAAAACACGGGACATAATCTCTCGCGTAGATCGATTAGATAACGTCATACACTGGCGAAAATACTTCTTTTGCGTGAAAAGCAATGCAAGGACAGTTTTATTTAATATTTAAGTTCAATTTAATTTCAATCAAGAATATCAATAAATCAATGAAAATTTTGATAGATTTTGGGCAAATGTATTGATAATGTGTAAAATTTTGTTTGCATAACACTTAAACACCTATTTGCAAGAATTCTTTTTTAGAAGTGGCAACACTCTTTGCGATGAAGAAAACGTATTTGTTGTTGTTTGTGGAAGTCACTTTTTTTTTCATTGCTCTCACTCGAGTGTTTTTAAATGTTAACAGCGGGACATTTGTGAAATCCTATTTTAAAAGTGTTTGAGTGTTTTAGATTGTTTTGGTGACTGCGTCTGTTTAATTTTGAATTCGTTTAAACGGATGCATTTTGATTTCAACGTTGTTGGATCGTAACTTTTATTTCGATTGTTTTGGGACATTTGTTTTATTTTTGTCATAAATCCATAAGCGTTTGCTTAATTTTAAAGTGTTTAGTTGAGTGTTTTAGATTGTTTTTGGTGATATATGTTTTTGTCATAAGCGTTTGTTTAATTTTGAATTCGTTTAACCGGATGGAATTTGATTTCAACGCTCTTGGATCATAGCTTTCATTTAGGTTAATTTGGTGTCGTTTATTTTGTTTTTGTCGTAAATCTATAATTACTAGCCGCCAAGCCGTCCAGCATCGCTGGCCCGTGAAAATTCGCTTAAAAATTGCCGACCAGTAAGGTAGACTTCGTGCTTCTGTTAGCTGTGTCAGTCAGTTTAACGACTACGTCAATGGTTTTATTTTTAAAAAATTGGAGCCGTGTTTCAACAACTCAACTCTGAACTTTAGAATTTCTTTCTCTTGAATCCAATATCTTAAGAAAACAGAAAGAAATTCTAGAGTTCAGTGTTGAGTTGTTGAAACACGACTCCAATTTTTAAAAAATAAAATCTCAGACGTAGTTTTTAGACTGACACAGTTAACATCCCAATCCTCATTCAGCTGGTCGCCGAAGGCGAGCGGCCTGTAGGTTGCACATTTTTTTTTTTTTTTTACTTCGAAGCGGCCCGTTGGCGGCCCAGGTGATCGCCGAAGGAGGGTAGCCCGTAGGTTGCACTTTTTGGTAGCGAAGAGGCCGTCGGAGGACCAGCTGGTCGCGTATGCGGCCACTTACCTAAACGTGTAAAAGTGGTTTGTACGTTGCATAGGCTGGACGTGAAGTGGTCGGACCAGCTGGTTGCTGAAGGCGGACGACCCGCAGCTTGCAAATTTCGGCTGCGAACAGGTCCGTGTACCGTAGGTTGCACAAGCCAGTTGCGAAGCGGCCAGCGTGCTCTAGGTTGCACATTTTGGCCACGAAACGGCCATCGACGGCCAAAACTGGTCACCGAAGGCTGCTAGTCTATAAATATCCTTTCATGAATTTCAAAAGCCACACAGACAATCTCTCTTCTTTTAAAACGTATTTTCCTAGAATACATTAAAAGAAGGTAGAAACTATTAAACATCGTAAGGGTTTAACTTGTTTTGAATTTTTATAAGTATGAAAAAACTTTCATGTAAATATTTGTAATAGATCTTGGTTATCCAAATTCGAAAAAAAACCTTCCAGCTAACTTTAAGCTAATATTTCTCAAAACAATGTTTTCAGTTACTAACAATAAAACTAAAAAATTAAAAGAAAGTCTGAAGCATAAGTTTAAAGCTTATAAAGCTTTTCTTGTAGCCATATATAGATATATCATGAAAGAATCATGAAGAACTGAATATATTAATAATTTTAGTGTTGTACATTCCATGGTTAAAAGCATTGTAAATTTCCCTTTTTAAAAAGTAAAAAACTTAAAGAAAATTCTGTATTTCTTAAAGATGAATATGCAATCCGTACTATGTATGCAGCTGTATTGTAATAATACAAGTTAAATATCCCTCCAAAGTTTAATATTAATGTTAAATGAGTGTTTCAATTTAGATTCTTCTTTTCAATATATGTTTAAAATGCACACTTTTGTAATCATGTGACATTATACATTTTTCAAATGTAGCTTAAGAGGTTTTCCACTTTTCTAAAGTTACACAAACTATTTATTTATAACTATTTATTTATAAATTCTTGCGTAAGAAATTTTGTAAATAAATAAAGGAATTTTTCTAATTTGTATTATTACCTTCTATAATTTTAAAAGTTAATTAGAAAATTTTAGTTAATTAGAGTATTAAATGATATTATTAATTAAAGTATTAAATGATATAATAGTTCGTTACGTGAAACCTAATACAAACAAAAATAATTTTAAAACTCATTGTTTTTTTTTTCATATACCCTAGCTGTGCATAATTAAAATAACCTATTACTATTCAAAAATGACACACCTCTCTTTAAGAAAATAATTATACTAATTCTAACAAAATTTTTACGTTTTAGCAATTTAAATCTTTTGTAAATAAAAAATTAACTTAAAACATGAAAGTAATTCATTTTAATTATGTATTATTTGAGTTTATGTGGAAAAGAAAATGTGCATGTAAGATGGCTTTTATACTTAGTTTGCGCGCAATGGAAAAGCTATAAAAAGTAATAGCTTTTATAATTTTAATTAATTTAAATATTAAAAACTTATAAATTTAAGAAATTTTTTAAGGCAGTAATATATAAATAAAAACGTTTATTTTATTGATATATAGTTTCATACCTGTAAATAAATAATTCGTGCAAATAGGGGGCATAATAGCTTTTATATATGTATACAGGGTGGCCATAATTAAACTGCAAGTATTCAAGGGGTGCTGGAGAGAAAACTACCAGGAATATTCCAGTGAAACTCGGTATCTACACGTTTCAGAACATGCGCAAGTCAAATATGCAATAAAAAATCGCCATTTTCACCCGATAGATGGCGCTATATCGTGTTTCAATGCTTATGGACGTCACATATGCAAATTTTAAGCCCATCGAACAGTGTAAAAACAAGACCACATTGAGTAATGGTCAATCATGACTCTGAATAAGAAGGAACGTGCATTGTTAGTGAGGATATTCTATCAGAATGGTAGCAATTATTCAGCTACTCTGAAAGAATACCGGCGTATGAAACGATTAAGAAGAGGTCCAATGAGTGTCAATGAGAATAAATATTGTTTTAATTGTTTTCCAAAGCGTCTTTATGAATTGTTTAATTTGTGATCTTAATTTACGTTAATTTTTGATTGCATGTTACTGTAAAAATTTAATTAGTGAAGCGAATTGTTTGGAATTTTGATAAACTGTAAATGATGTTTTATATTGTTTATATGCCTCTTATAATGTCACTATGCTCTGTCTATCGGTTTTGGAAGTTGTATATGCCACCGGTGAGCTTTGAAATACGGTACAGTGCCATCTATCGGGTGAAAATGACAATTTTTTTTTGCCTATTTGACTTGCGCATGTTCTGAAACGTGTAGATACCAAATTTCACTGGAATATTCTCAGTAGTTTTCGCTCCAGCACCCTTTGAACACTTGCAGTTTAATTATGGCCACCCTGTATATTACTGCCTTCAAAAATTTCTTAACTTTATTTGAACATGGATTTTAATATTTCAATTAATTAAAATAATAAAAACTATTACTTTTTATAGTTTGTTCATATATCTGCGAACAGTTTTCTCGATTTCTATAACTTTAAAATTCGAAAAACCACTTAACAACCTTAAATTTAACGTAAAACATGAAAAATACCCCCCCCCCCCTCCCTTAAAATCTTCACACCATAAAGTAAGCCATTTTGCTTAGAAAAAATTTAAAACTGTGAACACAATAGGTTTACGGAAGCACTCAGAGTAACAAAGGAAGACATCTTCATATAGTTTTAAAAAAATACTGCAAGTTCTATTCCCTTTTCACATCAGTATAATTAGCCAGTTTTTAAAACTAATCTTTATATCACCAGGTACTAATGACTCAGGTTCCTCTCAGAAAACCCTAATTTAAGATGTCGTCATGTTCAAGGTAGCTTATATTGTAATTAACATAATCGTTAGATTAGAGTTTTAATTAGTCATTAAAAAAGATTAAAAAAGAAACGCGTGTGCACACGTAATCAAAGAACCTTGTTTCGTTTCCAGAAATTAGAGAACAAAACAGTTCACTGGCGAAGAAAGCAAGACAACTGCATGAACTTTAATTAAAATATGACATTTTAACTACCTATACTTTTAGAATATATTATTCTTAAATTAAAAGATAAAATATTTTTGTGAGCGTGATAATGTATGATTAATGCTTGAGAAGTAGCTTTAAAATTTTTCTGCGAACGTTAAAGTACATTTTTGGATCATAAAAAGATAGATATACTTTTCATACATGCATAAGAAAATGAAACTTGCGGGAAAACTCTCCAATTTACTTCAAAAATGTCGACGCTTTCAGAAATAGTTGACTTAAAAAAATGACCAACCAAATTCATTTAAGGAAATATCCATGAATTAAGTGCAAAGACTTAAATTAAAAATTAAAAAAAAATGTTAAAATAATTCTTTAAATTAGGTTCAGGTTTTAGGTACAATACTTTCAAACACTGCTACGGGAAACTTATAATAGTTTTAAAAAATTTAAAAGGAATTATGTTACAGGAAATTTATAAATATTTTATTATCTCAAACTATTATGAATGAATGTTCACGTCAAAGAAGTGACACAGCAAACATAAAAAAGGGAGTATTTAACTTTTGAAAGAGTTGATAATATTTTGTTGGAGCTCTAATGATTGTAAATTTTAAAGAAAGCATTGCTTCATAGAAAAACTTTTTATTCTGAGGCGTACAAAATAGTGATCCTTTGAGTGTAAGACATTGTTTTTACTCCCATTTATTTAAATGTCGATTGTTAAATATTCGAGGGCGAGTCAAATGAAAGTAAACCAATGCGAATATATGACAAACAGAGCACTTTATTTAAAAGTAGTCTCCATGAACATTGAGACATTTGTCCCATTGACAAACGAGCCGCATGATTCCCGTCTCATAAAACTCCACAGGCTGCTGATTCAAAAAGTCTGTAAGACTCCTTCACGGCGGCGTCCGACACGAATCTGGTACCCTTGAGATGTTTTTTTCAGTTTCCCGAAAATGTGAAAGTCGCATGGCGACAAATCTGGACTGTATGGCTTTGTCGAATCAGTCCATCAACCTGTGCATGTGCAATGTGCAATTGTGTAGGGGGGTGATTGCGAGGTGGCTTTGGGCCATCTTTGGATCGTCTTTGCAACTTTCATGACCTTCTCTGAACCGTTTGCTCCAACGCTTCACAGTGGCCAATGAGATGCAATGTTCACCGTACACGGCAGTCATACGGCGACTAATTTCTTGTTGGAAACACCTTCAGCTGTCAAAAACCTGACCACATCACGCTGTTCCTCTTTTGGAGCGTCCATTATGTCATGCTACCGTCTTCAACCAATGTATGAGCGCCTTAAAGAACTTTAACCTCACACTTTCGTAAATGAGGTATGTCTCTGAGCTATGCGTGTGCGTCACAGGAGATGGACAGAACCATTCTTGTGCAGGGGGTTTGCTCACTTTCATTTGACTCGCCCTTGTATATTTCAGAAATCAGAAATCACTAGATACGCCAGATGGTGTAGTGGCTAAAGAAATATTCCATTCCGCCTTGAGTCCGGGCTCGATTCCCGGCTTGCTCTTGGTTGCTAACTCGCCCGTTCCTTCATAGGGGTAATTTAGTCCGCCCACTTGGGTACCCCCATAATAGAATGACGCATACTTTCGGGCCGTTGTATGGGCAAATGCTCAATCGGAAAGTGCCCCTCCTGTAATGCATTTAAAAAAGAGAAAGAAAGAAAGAAAAGGGAAAGAAATTGGAACTTTCTTATATTACAAAATTTTGAACTTTTTTTGCTTAAATAGCATTTTAAAGATTAAATACCTTTTAATTTTCACAATGATGATCAGTTTCAGAAATCCATACTGTGATTTTTTAAATTACTAATGAGCATTTTTAAAGCTATTAAGAATATAATCGTAAACAGGTTTTTTTTTCCAATAAATTTTCAGGAAATGTATCGAAAGTATTAAAAAATGTCGATACGAATCACTGAATAATTTACTTTGCAAATGTAACAAAAATTCTTTTAGTCTTTCTTATAAATTATACATTTTCGATAATGCCGTAAAACACCAGCCTTAAAAAATGGACTTCATAATAACCATCCATTCTCATTCCATAACGTAAATAATTTTCGTGAGATATACTCCATAATAACGTTGCTTTTCGAACGTGAAAACTTTCCCGACTTTTCAGAACTAAGCTCCTCCCTGAGCGTAATCCTTTTTTCGCCGAATACATCAAAACTGAGAGCTTGAAATAATTAATGAATGGGTGAGCATTCGAATCCTAAATTCGTTAGCTGCAGTGGGAAATCCAGAATAAGTAATCTCATTTTCGATTACATTCGACTGGAAACGGTCACGCTGCTTATTAACCCTCCGGACGTCTTGGAAAAAGGTAAAAATGTAAGTTGTTGAGGTATTTGTGTGCGAAAGAAGGGGGACGGGGGGGGGAAGGTTATCTTTGCGATTACGCGATCATTTTGAACACATATTTAACCCGCTCCATGACGTTTTTTTCTTTTAAATACGGTTGCTCTCGTTCAAAATTATTTTTTATGCTGTTGAAATGGCCTAAATTCAGCTTTTGAGGTGAAGCATTCTCCCTCTGTAACCCTCCTTTCCAATGTTTTATCTTCATTTCAGACTTATCCTGTTTGAACCAATCACTGCAACGATAAGACGGTGAATATTCCATTATGAGTCCCGCTGTGCTTCCCATAAGGTTCATCTGATAATCTGTTATGGGATCTAGCCTCATACTAGTTTTAGAGTCTTTGATGCGATGAGAGCCAGATAAAGCCGGTTCAAGATTAAAAATGAAAATGGTTGAATTCGATACATTCGATCTCTCAGGAACCCCACGAGTTGTTTTTGGGCGATTTGCATCAGTTAACGCCTTTGCTGTCTTCATCAGCTTCAAAAGGCCTTCTAGAATGTTGTGCATCTTCAACATCAAAATTGCAGAATCGAAATTTTGAACACCAGTTTTGGAGCTGGCGTTCTGTCAATACATCTTCTCATGCACATCGGATAATGTTTTTTCCTACTTGAACAGCATTTTTAACTTTTCGATGGTAAAAAAGTAAAACACGCCAAAAATGATGCTTTTTACTTTCCACGTTTGCAAAAAGAACTAACAAAACACTAATGCGTGCGATCAATCGAACATTTTTCGAAAGCAATACTTGCTATATAAGCTGTTAAAATGTATCAATGAATATGTAGCTTAAGTATGAGGTTGGCTACGACAAACTACAATTCAGTCCTCTGTTGGGAAGAAAAACGAAATTATTGGGTTGGTGCATAGTCATTAGGCGTTTGCAAATTTTTATTTAATTTATTGATCAATCAAATTATTCAATTAAATTAAATAAACAATTCACGTAAGCGAATATACATGAATTTAAAAAAAATACTTAAAAACATTTTAAATTTTTATTAAAGTAAAGCACGTGTCAAAGAAACGCCTGATAACTATGCACCAACCCAATACTTTCCGAACAACCCTATACACCCAGGTTTTAAAATTCGAAAAGTATTTCGCCCCAGTGGCCGAGCGCATAGCGCTCTCAACTGAGAAACGGAAGGTGCCTTATTCAAACCCAGGTCGCGTCCGCAGACCTGTCCGTGGTTTTCTCGGAGACCTCACATAAATATGGATTAGGACCCCTTGAAAAGACCCCACACGGAGGGCACCCCCTCCCTCGTCTTGGATCCCTGTTGTAGATAATCGACATTAATCCCACAAAATCGAAAAGTAATTCAAGATAAACGTATTTCAAGTTGCAAGTGCACTACAGAGGAAACAACCGGGAGTCCAGCGAACGGAGTTCTGCCACTTAATGGATTAAAATGCGCTAGGAAATTCACACATAGGCACACTGGGCTTGGAATTGCATAAATACGGGTTAGGACCCCTTGATAAACACCCACGGAGGGCACCCCTCCCTCGGCTTGGATCACTCTTGTAGATTATCAGCCTTAACCCTTTAACGCGCGGTGTCCTCGGCGTGAAGATACCAAACTCGACGTTTTGACTGTTGCCAGTCACGAAGAATAGATTTGATTTCTATAAAAATAGTTGCGGGTGACGTAGCTCCACGAGAATCCTTTTCTTTTTAGCCCCATTTCCCGTAAAAAAATTGTCACGATTATTTTTAGCAGCACTGACATCTGCTGAAAAATGGAAGAAGGCGAGAACAGCTGGATAGATGGCCCAATGCTGAAAAGCGGGCAGCCGTTGCCATCGCTCGACTTAACTACCAGCAAGATGGCGGACAATCGAAACGTTCATCGCGTGCCACAGATCTAGAGACCCTTTTTTGACGACAGCTGGCTGTGCTCGCGCACAGCCAGCTGTCGTCAAAAAAGGGTCTGTGGCACTAGATCTGTGGCACGCGATGAACGTTTCGATCGTCCGCCATCTTGCTGGTAGCTAAGTGGAGCGATGGCAACGGCTGCCCCTTTTTCAGCATTGGGAAAGGGTTGCGCCTCAAAGGGTTAGTCCCTCAAAATCGAAAAGTAATTCAAGATAAACGCATTTCAAGTTGCAAGTGCGCTACGAAGGACAAAAACCGGAAGTCCAGCGAACAGAGTTCTGCCGCTTAGTGGGTTAAAATGCGCTAGGAAATTCACACACACGCACACAGGACTCGGATTAAAAGAGAGCCATCGGGCTCTTGTAGAAAAATAACCCGGGCTTGTGGGGGGAGTATCAGCAGCCTAGCCTCTGTGTGTGAGAGAGAGAATATGGGCTTGTGCCAAGAGCGGTCCATCCGGGTTAAGTTGAAGGAGTGGTGGGATCGATAGAAAATACGTGAGTTTTTGAAATGTTCGGGAGGCATTACTATGGTGTACACGAATGACCTCGGGATTTGCGAGCAGCCCTATGTCTATCTGATATTACCTTGTCGCGTTTTACCATGTTTTTATTTTATTTTTTCTTCCTTCTTCCTCTCCTGTTTCCCGGGCTTGTTTCTGAGGATGTTTTTTTAAAAGTAAATGCCCGAAGAAAGTTAAAAGGAAAAGAAAGAATATGAAGACGGAATTCTTAATTGAGGGGATATATTACAGATCGGTGGGAGAGGGGGATTTGGGTCAGAGGAACTGTGCGGGATTCTCTCGCCGTTCTTTTTCTTCTTTTCTTTTAGACCAGTGAGTGGATGGAAAATACGGCTGATGCAAGGGGGAAAGACTGCTGCTGAACTGACTGGGTCGGGGGCGTTTTGTCATGTCGGGCCATGTCGGGCTGGTTTGTTTGTTGTAGAAGTGGGGTAAGCAGAGGTGGCTTGCGTCTCATCTTAAATGATTCGTGGTATTTATTGTTACGAACGTAGTATATGCTTTAGTTGATTTCGCATGTCTCCAAAGGCTCGGTCGTGGTAGTAGGTAGTTAACTGCATGCACCTTATTCTAGTAATTATTAGTTAACGCCCGTTGTGGAGGTAATTACAACGGACGCTAGAAAAAAAAATGACGAAAATATGTCTGCACTCAATATATTTAATCTTCGTCTACTTAAAATAAATAACCTTCAATAAATAACTTCATGTACAATTTTTATTACCCAAATCAATCGAATTTCATACTCTTCTGGAAACGTGCAGAAATTTTTCGCACCCGAACGATTTCATTTTGTATAAACAGCCCCCTCTTGTATCAATGCTTCATGCAGACGATATCATTTTTATGTGAAAAAAATAAACTATGTTATCTGGAAAAACTATTTTATGAACGAAATGGAATCGCAACTTTCCCTTCAAAAAGCCTGATGACCGTGACTTCAATAGAACGTCGGGCCAATTGCGACAGTTAATTTTGTCACTCAAATGATTAACTTTTTTTACTCTTGGAAACAAAATGGAGATGAAAATCGTGAAAAATCTCTTAAAAATTAGGGAACGAATGGACTTTCAGATTTTTAAAGTAGCGCAGACTGTTTTCTATATTCTTAGACATAATTATGAAAAATTTTAAACGGATCGTACAAACAGTGTAAATGCTAAATACGCTTTTTGTGCTTTGTAATAGTTTTGGAGTAATGGTGGTAAAAGTTTTATCTCTTGGAGTGGTTACCCAAAATTTTTGCACAATCAGGGATTAGCGTAACTATATAGCAGGATTCTTACTTCCATGGTTCACATAGAAAAAACACCAGAATATTGGATTAATAGTTAAGGATAGGTGTAATGCATGTTGCTAAAGCTCTAAAAATGGATTCTGACGCTAGGCGACGCTGCCTCTGCTAGAAGGCTGCAAAAGTTGCCATACATGCAAAGGAAATAAAGTGCAAAATAGTTAGAATAGCGTTGAAAAAAGGAGCGTTTTAAAAGTACCAGTAAGTTAATGCTCTATTTTGTTCATATTTATGTATATGAACAAAAGAGTTTATTTAAAGAGTCTAAGTATGCTAGAAATGACTACAGTTACCGTTGGATTGTTAATTAAGCAGGTTAAGAGGCAAAATATATTCTATTCCTGCTATAACTATAATGTTAAGCCCAGAATATGGAATTGTTTATTTTAAGTGAACAAAGATGAAATATATTGAGTGTAGTTTTTATTAACATAAATAAAAATTATTTTACTGCCAAAAGATCGCATTTTACTTGCGCAGATCACAAAAATCTTCATCAGAGTAAGCGCTCTCTTTGTGTCGAATTATTTGAGAAAATTATTTTACTATTATGATACCTATCCTTGTATTTTGTCCTGACATGTTCAAATGATGGGTAGGTAATTAATTACGTGTACCTCAAACTAGTAATTCTTTCATCGATGCTCCATGCAAAAGTTTTTGAATCTGTTTTTGAAACTATTCACAAAATCATGAACCACTCTTTTACACTTAGAAATAAATTAAAATACTTTATAACTCATTAAAATATGAATAAATATATTTTACGTGGATTCTTGATAACGTACGCAAATGTTCTTTCACTTAATAAAAATTCAGTCATATACATCAAATCTTACCATATTATTTTTAAAAATAATGTATAAAAAGTGAAAGAAATTATTTCCAAAAATAACTGAATATTAACTGAATACTGAATACTACTGAGAACTAAGAAAATATTAATATAATTAATACAAAAATTAAGCTTGAGGAGGAAATATTTGGAGAATTTTTAAATTATTAAATTTAATCATTAAGTTAGTAAAAACACATATAAAGTAAAAGAATTTTTTTAAAGCCTGTACAAAATATTAAAAATTTAATACAAATACTAAATTTAGAGACCAAATTCTTGAACAATATATAAACTTTTAAGCTTACTTATGAAATACAGCCGGGGCTCTGAAAATAAATTTAACTTTCATGTAATAAATTAGTCAAAAGTAGATAAGCAGTGCCAAATAAAAAAGTACCATTTGCATAAAAGAAATAGTCAAATATTGTAAATGTGGACTCAATGCACTCTAAAATATTACATCAATTAACGATAAAAGTTTTTCATCCCAATTCACTCTAGATAAAATTGACGGTTCTACTTTGACGTCTGAAATAATCTGATAACGGGATCATTTGTGTTGATTACAGGATGTCAGGTTACATACATGTTTTCGGTAAATTTCAAACAATCTTCTTTCTGTCATTGTTTATGGTATATTTTGACAGCACTTTCTATCGATTGCCGTGTCTCTATCTGTAAAGTTGCTGTATTAGATTTACGAATTCATTACAAATCATTTTTATGAAAAGGGCCACAATCTCGACAAATAATATTAGGCAAGGAATCGTTTTTTAAGAAACGCATATCATGTTTTAAAATAAGATAATTCGCTTCATATTAGTTTTTATCAAAGATTGTTCTGCATCAATATTGAAGAAAAGTACTATATTAAAAATTTAAGTACTCTTTAGGACAGGATAAAATGTTTACAAAACTTATTAGAAAGCAGGAACTTTACTCTAATCTGAGTGTGTAATTATGGCAACGCTACGCTAGGGCAATCTATCAAGGAGGTGGGGAGGGGCTTGGTAGGAGGACTTTATAAGGGTTCTACACGCTTAAACCAAACGAGCGAAATTCCATCAGTCGGAGCCAAAAGAAGTCAGTATTCAAAAGTGAGCTTCTCCTTTAGGAGCGTTTTTCGATCACAAGAGCGGGCGGAATATAACAGTGAGCGAGGAGAGGAAATTCTCGGAAAAGATAGGAAGCGAGGAGAGGATTCTCAGAAAAAGGACTACGCAAAGAGCCCTTCCGCGGAAATACCGGTCGTTCCCAAGGAAACAGATCGCTCCGCAGTGTATCGTTTTTTTCGCTCTTTGGGTTTAAGCTTGTAAACCGCATTCACGTTAAATCTGGAGAAAACCTACCAAAACTCCAGACAGTTGGATCGACAGCCACGCGAAGGGACCCAAACCCGGGACCTTCACACTTCGGCCGTCAACCATTTTCAGTGACATAACCACTGTGCCATGGTGAGGTCGCACTGATCTGATATAAAGCTGGTAGAATGAAAAAGAATGAACTATAGTCTGACAAGGTACTTTTTACTCCAATGTTCTTAATAAGTGTTATTAAGCAAGTAGTGGAAGAGGAAAGTTAAAAGAAGACTTACCGTCTTTTGTAAGATTATTCTTTAACTAATTTCATGTACTGATTTTAAATATTTGTAAAAGTTTTCTTAGCCAAGGACAGAAAATGCAGTTTACCAAACGGAATCTCGGAAATTCGATTTAAAGTTATTCCTAAATTAAATAATTTATTTTGAGTAACTATCTATAATGAAATTAAATTTACTTTCAAGCATTACTTCATGCGATACTCCGGGCAGTTGGTGTTGGGGATAACGCAACATTCTACCACACTTTGGATCCGGTATATAGTTCTGGCATGGACTTGAGTGTTTACAATGCCCTTGTTAGGGGTAGGGTATCCTCTGAAGTAGGCTAACCCCTGGAGGGAACGGACCAAAACAGGCTTAGGATTATTTAACTTTTCAGTGGAGTGGTACCCGAATGGCATCCATTTATCAGTTCTATCAACATTTATACTGCAGAAGAATCTACGTAAGAGAATATCGGTTAAAGGAGTATCCGCCGCTTGGTCCCGGATCATGGAATACCCCACTTATAAGCGGGGTATTCTATTATCACCATTATTAAAAATAATTATTAGAATAAGTTTTAGTGGTAAGTTGGCCATTCCATGGAACGGGTTCGATTGCAATTAACAATTTTTAGATAAAACAGTTACAGTGAATTACAATACTCATCAAAATAATGCATGTAGGGGTAATGATGGCCAACCATTGGATGCCCCTTCGCAAATGGTAGTTGGTTCAGTGACCCATCGGCCAAAACTATTGAGTTTAAAATAGCGATTTGTTTCAAAAATTTCAAAATTGTCTTACAAAAGTTACATCTTACTGAATTATTTACCCTCGTACAAAAGCTGACGTTGAAGAGTATTTTGGTTTACATATCTAAATCTTATATTGCTGAAAGTCCATAGTAAGTGTATGAAAATATATTAAGTAGTACATCATTCAAGAAATGTTGAGACTTTTTCTATAACGCAAGCTTTACTGAATTAGTAATACTGATCTTAATTGAATTCTATAGCCTTTTCAAATTTATTTAAATATTCTATAATCTATTCTGCTCATGTAATCATGTTCATTGCATTTACCCAGGGATATTTTCTGTAAGTAATTTGAATTGCTTCAAAAATAACAATTTTAAATTAAAAATTTTTCTCACACAGTATCTTGATTTTGCCAAAATAACAAGCTAAAATATTTCCATAGCATTAATTTTCTGACAGATACGTTGATTATTTATTTCTGTTTGCTGGTCAGCTCTAACTACTGAAAATCTGAATTAATTACCCAGAAACTCGTTTTTTTTTAGTCCTACCTACTAAAATATATAACCTGTAAATAGTGCAATTAATATAAAGGGTGATCAGAAAGCTTCCATTTGAGGACAAGGCTGCAGCTTATAAGCAAATTAGAACGTCGCCGATGGTTACTGTGGCATTCGTTTATTTCCGAAGTGTATGTGGACATTGATGAAACTTTAACAATGGCGACGTAGTTCCCAAATGCTTCCAAAAAGGACTAACTTGCTGTTATTCTATTTTTGGCTGCCAAATAACAAAACCGGTAGACATTAATTGGAGAATAAAGAGCGTGGATGGAAAAGTACGTCGAAAACATTGTAGTGAAATGGTGCTGAAAGTTCAGGTGAACACCAAACTTTGGACACCATTCAAATGATCGCTGAACTTCGAGCAATCGCTGGTCGCGATTTGACTCGAAAAACTAGTCGATTTGGGAGGCAATTAACATCCAATAGAAACAACAGCAAGTGGGTAGTTGGTGATGCGATTATGTTCCATGTATATTTGTGCGTTTTCGAAAAATTTCGAAATAAGTTCCAGTAGCGTGCAACAGTTCATCTAGCAAGAGTTACTCTACTATAAGATCTGCAACCAGTGGATGCAATGTGCGTTGAATTCTGAATAAAAAGCAAACCGGATGGCTTGTTTTCTTGTAGAATTCTCCGTCAAAGAGCACAGGCTATTGAAAATAGTGCTTGCAGCTTTCCTAGTTACTTAAAAAATCACACAAAAGAATCTTATATATAATAAAATCCGAGAGTAAACATTGTATGTAACTATGTAGGTAGGTTTGTGACCACCGTTCTTCTTGCGCGCGTCCCTCGCTTGCATTGCGCCGAGACGGTGGGTCGCAGACCTACCGAATTTTGCATACGGCTTCACTAGGACAGATCCTAACATGCCTCGGAGTGATTTTTCGAAATTCCAATTAGAAAATGTTTTATTTTATGTTTTGTCCAATTTTTAGCGATTTTTCTCGCATAATACGTAATAACGCCGGTAATTACACTCGCAAGAAAACGAAATTTACATCATCGGATAGAGGAGAAAATTTTCTTTTAAAAACTATTTGTTCGGACTGTGTAACATAATTTTCACATTTTTTGGGAATTTTTCAAATAAAATTAAATTTGACGCTGACTTTCGTAAAATATTTTTAAAATTGCTGCATCTTGAATTCTATCCGTCATAACTTTTTTATATTTTGTCAAATGACGGAGCATATATTTCGCCCTCTTTTAAAAGAAAAACCAGTGGAAAATATAGATTAGGAGATTTTTTACGAATTTTTAATTCAATTTTCATTCAATTTTCATTTCAATAACAGCAGCTTAAAATTTTCGGTATGATAGCTTGCGTTTTGGTTGTCTTGGAGACAGTAACAATAATTAAAATTGCCAGTTGAAAAAAAATAAATAAAATCCTTTAAAATAACTGAGTTTTCACATGTGGAAAGTGAGTGATTTTGATGTCATACGTTTAAAACCTCTTTCGAAACTCAATCAGAATAACGGACTCACAAGCAAAACACACGCCACGCATGAAATAATTCTATATTTTACTTTATGTTGCCAGATAAATAACTGAATGCTGTTTTTTCACCAGTGAATTTTCCAGCATTATTTTCGATTGAGATTTTAAACGGGTCACGTTTTCGAATAGCAGGAAATATATTGCGGTATTAAACAGGGCCTGATTATGACCAACAGGGGGCCCCGGGCATTGATGAATTTTGGCGGCCCCCATGTATGAAATTTGTTTTATTTTTCATAATTTTTTTTGTAGAAAAAGGACAACATTTGAAATTTCGAGCCGGAGGCCCCATGGCAAAATCCCGATTTGCCCGTGCGATAATAGGGCCCTGGTGCTAAATACGCCAATCTGACAAGAATTATGCGTAAAAAATTATGGCGAGCTGATTTAATGGCAACCATAAACTGAAATGATTATCGTTTATGCTAATGCATAAATTGCAAAGAATCACCAAAGAGTAAAACCCTACATTCGTGGCAAATATCTAAACCGTTTCTTTAAATGAAGCATTAACGGTTGCAAAACGACAGTATATTGTATTGGTATCAGTAAAAGATAGTATAATTAATAGTAAGTAGATATGCTAAGGCAATATTGATCAAAGCACAATATACCGCATTAATAAATATTTCGTGAAACTAAGCCTTCTATTCATTCTTCAACAACCGTCTTACATCACAGCTAACAAAATAGTAAGTAAGTCTACGTCGCGTTAATATATCCCGCGGTAGTTTCAACAGAAAAGACTATAACAGAACTTTCTTTTTTCTTGGAGATTCTGTTTTCTCACAAGTGTTATGATCACATTTTTTAGGAAAATGCTCTCTTCTTGCCTTGCGAAGAGCGGGTACACAACTATTTAATTATAAAATAAAACGGTTCTCCATATCATGTAGTATCTAAGGTATTAATGGCATAACTTAAATCTAAAAAAGAGTATGATGCAGAAATGAGACATTTTGAATATTAGGAATTTTCACTGCGAACCGTCACGCTTTTCTTTTCTAATTGCGAATGACACCGACATAGTTTTTTGCGTCATAATATTAACAATGGTCTCAGGTCAGTACTTATACTAACTTTACAAATAACTAATGAGTAACTTTACGCCACGAGTCAAATTATTTTACTTATTTTTTTTATCCCAAATCACTGGAATCAATTCGAACTATACATGTAAGAAAAAGTTTCTTTCCCTACCGTGCGGAGAACGGGTACGCAGCTAGTAATAACATAACGGCGGATTGGCAGTATTTGCTTAAAGCGCGTTTTTAGAAAATGTAAAACTAATTCAAGTAATATTAGTAAGAATATATTTTTGAGATTTATGCAAGAATGTTCAATTGAAAAGGCTGGCTGTAGCATGATTACTTTTTTTTAAAGGCTCTCAAAATAACTCTCGATAATCACGTTCTAAGAGCAGCGATTGAAATAAATATTTTGCCATTAAAAAAATGGGCAAAGACCGATGCTAGATATTGGCATTTTTAAGAGGAAGGGAATCTCCGCCTTTGCGTTTATGCAACGACGAGACGGAGCAATATGATTATTCGTCTTATAGTAATATGCATTCGAACCAGTGGCATAGCCACGCGGGGATAGGATGATTACAACCTGCACCCAGAAGAAATTTTTTGCCATCAAAATGCATTTTCTTCACTCTCTAATCACACACACGTATACATTTTATCTTATCTTATCTTATCTTATATATAATAAAATCCGAGAGTAAACATTGTATGTAGCTAGGTTTGTAGGTAGGTTTGTGACCACAGATGTTCTTGCCCGCGTCTCTCGATCGCATTGCGCCGAGATTGTTAGTTGCAGACCTACCGAATTTTGCATACGGCTTCACTGGGACAGATCCTAAGACGCCTCGGAGCGATTTTTCCGAAATTCGAATTAGAAAATGTTCTATTTTATGTTTTGTCCTATTTTTAGCGATTTTTCTCGCTTAATACGTAATAACGTCGGTAATTGCACTCGCAAGAAAACGAAATTTACATCATTGGATAGAGGAGAAAATTTTCTTGAAAAATTGTTTGTTCGGTCTGAGTAACATAAGTTTTAGATTTTTGGGAATTTTTCAAATAAAAGTAAATTTGATGCTGACTTTCGTAAAATATTTTTAAAATTGCTGCATCTTGAATTCTATCTGTCATAACTTTTTTATATTTTGTCAAATGACGGAGCATACATTTCGCCCTCTTTTAAAAGCAAAACCAGAGGAAAATATAAATTAGGAGATTTTTTACGAATTTTTAGGTAAAAGAAGGATTTTCATTTCAATCACAGCAGCTTAAAAATTTCGGTATGATATCTTGCGGTTTGGTTGTCTTGGAGACAGTAACAATGATTAAAATTGCCAGTTGAAAATAAATAAATAAAATTATTTAAAAATAACCGAGTTATCGCATGTGAAATGTGCGCCACTTAGACGTCACGAGTTTAAAACCCCTTTCGAAACTCAATCAGAATAACGGAGTCACAAGCAAAACATACGCCGCGCATGTGAAATAATTCTATATTTTACTTTACGTTGCCAGAAAAAGAATTGAATGCTGTTTTTTCACAAGTGAATTATCCAGCATTATTTTCAATTGAGATTTTAAACGGGTCACGTTTTCGAATAGCAGGAAATATATTGAGGTGTTAAACAGGGCCTGATTATGACCAACAGGGGGCCCCGGGCATTGATGTATTTTTTGGGCCCCCCTCGCATGATGAAACTTGTTTTATTTTTCATAAATTTTTTTATAAAAAAAGAACAACATTTCAATTTTGGGGCCATTTCGAGCCGGGGGTCCCTGGGCAAAGTCCTAGTTTGCCCGTGCGATAATAGGGCCCTGGTGCTAAATACGCCAATTTGACAAGAATTTTGCGTAAAAATTTATTCAGAGCTGATTTAGTGCCAACCATAAAGGGAAATGATTATCGTTTATGCTAATGCATAAATTGCAAAGAATCACCAAAGAATAAAAAACTACATTAGTGGCAAATATCTAAACCGTTTCTTTAAACGAAGCATTAACGGTTGCAAAACGAAAATGTATTGTACGGGTATCAGTAAAAAATAGTATAAGTAATAGTAAGTAGATATGCTATGGCAATATTGATCAAAGCACAATATACCGCATTAATAAATATTTCGTGAAAATAAGCCTTCTATTCATTCTTCAACAACCGTCTTACATCACAGCTAACAAAATAGTAAGTAAGTCTACGTCGCGTTAATATATCCCGCGGTAGTTTCAACAGAAAAGACTATAACAGAACTTTCTTTTTTCTTGGAGATTCTGTTTTCTCACAAGAGTTATGATCACATTTTTTAGGAAAATGCTCTCTTCTTGCCTTGCGAAGAGCGGGTACACAACTATTTAATTATAAAATAAAACGGTTCTCCATATCATGTAGTATCTAAGGTATTAATGGCATAACTTAAATCTAAAAAAGAGTATGATGCAGAAATGAGACATTTTGAATATTAGGAATTTTCACTGCGAACCGTCACGCTTTTCTTTTCTAATTGCGAATGACACCGACATAGTTTTTTGCGTCATAATATTAACAATGGTCTCAGGTCAGTACTTATACTAACTTTACAAATAACTAATGAGTAACTTTACGCCACGAGTCAAATTATTTTACTTATTTTTTTTATCCCAAATCACTGGAATCAATTCGAACTATACATGTAAGAAAAAGTTTCTTTCCCTACCGTGCGGAGGACGGGTACGCAGCTAGTAATAACATAACGGCGGATTGGCAGTATTTGCTTAAAGCGCGTTTTTAGAAAATGTAAAACTAATTCAAGTAATATTAGTAAGAATATATTTTTGAGATTTATGCAAGAATGTTCAATTGAAAAGGCTGGCTGTAGCATGATTACTTTTTTTTAAAGGCTCTCAAAATAACTCTCGATAATCACGTTCTAAGAGCAGCGATTGAAATAAATATTTTGCCATTAAAAAAATGGGCAAAGACCGATGCTAGATATTGGCATTTTTAAGAGGAAGGGAATCTCCGCCTTTGCGTTTATGCAACGACGAGACGGAGCAATATGATTATTCGTCTTATAGTAATATGCATTCGAACCAGTGGCATAGCCACGCGGGGATAGGATGATTACAACCTGCACCCAGAAGAAATTTTTTGCCATCAAAATGCATTTTCTTCACTCTCTAATCACACACACGTATACATTTTATCTTATCTTATCTTATCTTATATAATAAAATCCGAGAGTAAACATTGTATGTAGCTAGGTTTGTAGGTAGGTTTGTGACCACAGATGTTCTTGCGCGCGTCTCTCGATCGCATTGCGCCGAGATTGTTAGTTGCAGACCTACCGAATTTTGCATACGGCTTCACTGGGACAGATCCTAAGACGCCTCGGAGCGATTTTTCCGAAATTCGAATTAGAAAATGTTCTATTTTATGTTTTGTCCTATTTTTAGCGATTTTTCTCGCTTAATACGTAATAACGTCGGTAATTGCACTCGCAAGAAAACGAAATTTACATCATTGGATAGAGGAGAAAATTTTCTTGAAAAATTGTTTGTTCGGTCTGAGTAACATAAGTTTTAGATTTTTGGGAATTTTTCAAATAAAAGTAAATTTGATGCTGACTTTCGTAAAATATTTTTAAAATTGCTGCTTCTTGAATTCTATCCGTCATAACTTTTTTATATTTTGTCAAATGACGGAGCATACATTTCGCCCTCTTTTAAAAGCAAAACCAGAGGAAAATATAAATTAGGAGATTTTTTACGAATTTTTAGGTAAAAGAAGGATTTTCATTTCAATCACAGCAGCTTAAAAATTTCGGTATGATATCTTGCGGTTTGGTTGTCTTGGAGACAGTAACAATGATTAAAATTGCCAGTTGAAAATAAATAAATAAAATTATTTAAAAATAACCGAGTTATCGCATGTGAAATGTGCGCCACTTAGACGTCACGAGTTTAAAACCCCTTTCGAAACTCAATCAGAATAACGGAGTCACAAGCAAAACATACGCCGCGCATGTGAAATAATTCTATATTTTACTTTACGTTGCCAGAAAAAGAATTGAATGCTGTTTTTTCACAAGTGAATTATCCAGCATTATTTTCAATTGAGATTTTAAACGGGTCACGTTTTCGAATAGCAGGAAATATATTGAGGTGTTAAACAGGGCCTGATTATGACCAACAGGGGGCCCCGGGCATTGATGTATTTTTTGGGCCCCCCTCGCATGATGAAACTTGTTTTATTTTTCATAAATTTTTTTATAAAAAAAGAACAACATTTCAATTTTGGGGCCATTTCGAGCCGGGGGTCCCTGGGCAAAGTCCTAGTTTGCCCGTGCGATAATAGGGCCCTGGTGCTAAATACGCCAATTTGACAAGAATTTTGCGTAAAAATTTATTCAGAGCTGATTTAGTGCCAACCATAAAGGGAAATGATTATCGTTTATGCTAATGCATAAATTGCAAAGAATCACCAAAGAATAAAAAACTACATTAGTGGCAAATATCTAAACCGTTTCTTTAAACGAAGCATTAACGGTTGCAAAACGAAAATGTATTGTACGGGTATCAGTAAAAAATAGTATAAGTAATAGTAAGTAGATATGCTATGGCAATATTGATCAAAGCACAATATACCGCATTAATAAATATTTCGTGAAAATAAGCCTTCTATTTATTCTTCAACAACCGTCTTACATCACAGCTAACAAAATAGTAAGTAAGTCTACGTCGCGTTAATATATCTCGCGGTAGTTTCAACAAAAAAGACTGTAACAGAACTTTCTTTTTTCTTGGAGATTCTGTTTTCTCACAAGAGTTATGATCACATTTTAGGAAAATGTTCTCTTCCTGCCTCGCGAAGAGTGGGTGCACAACTATTTAATTATAAAATAAAACGGTTCTGCACATCATGTAGTATCTCAGGTATTAATGGCATAACTTAAATCTAAAAAAGAGTATGATGCAGAAATGAGACATTTTGAATATTAGGAATTTTCACTGCGAACCGTCACGCTTTTCTTTTCTGATCGTGAATGACACCGGCATAGTTTTTTGCGTCATAATATTAACAATGGCCACAGGTCAGTACTTATACTAACTTTACGAATAACTAATGAGTAACTTTACGCCAAGAGTCAAATCATTTTGCTTATTTTAAGATTCCAAATCACTGGAATCAATTCGAATTATACATGGAAGAATAAGTTTCGTTCCCTATCGTGCGGAGAACGGGCACGCAGCTAGTCTTATGTAATAAAATCGGAGAGTAAACATTGTATGTAGCTATGTAGGTTTGTAGGCGAGTTTGTGACCACCGATCTTTTTGCGCGCATCTCTGGATCGCATTGCGCCGAGACGGTTGGTCGCAGACCTACCAAATTTTGCATACGGCTTCACTAGGACAGATCCTAACGCGGCTCGGAGCGATTTTTTCGAAATTCGATTAGAAAATGTTTTATTTTATGTTTTGTCCTATTTTTAGCGATTTTTCTCGCTTAATACGAAATTACGCCGGTAATTACACTCGCCAGAAAACGAAATTTACATCATCGGACAGAGGAGAAAATTTTCCTTTAAAAAATGTTTGTTCGGATTGTGTAACATAATTTGCAGATTTTTTGGAATTTTTCAAATAAAATTAAATTTGACGCTGACTTTCGTATAATATTTTTAAAATTTCTGCATCTTGAATTCTATCCGCCATAACTTTTTTATATTTTGTTAAATGACGGAGCATACATTTCGCCCTCTTTTAAAAGAGAAACCAGAGGAAAATATAACTTAGGAGATTTTTTACGAATTTTTAAGTAAAGAAGGATTTTCATTTCAATCGCAGCGCAGCTTAAAAATTTCCGTATGATATCTTGCGGTTTGGTTGTCTTGGAGACAGTAACAATGATTAAAATTGCCAGTTGAAAAAAAAAATAAAATTATTTAAAAATAACCGAGTTTCCACATGTGAAATGTGCGCCACTTTGACGTCACGAGTTTAAAACCCCTTTCGAAACTCGAATAACGGACTCACAAGCAAAACATACGCCGCGCATGTGAAATAATTCTATATTTTACTTTACGTTGCCAGAAAAAGAATTGAATGCTGTTTTTTCACAAGTGAATTATCCAGCATTATTTTCAATTGAGATTTTAAACGGGTCACGTTTTCGAATAGCAGGAAATATATTGCGGTGTTAAACAGGGCCTGATTATGACCAACAGGGGGCCCCGGGAATTGTTGAATTTGCCCCCCCCCCGTCTATAAAATTTGTTTTATTTTTCATAATTTTTTTTATAAAAAAAGAACAACATTTGAAATTGGGGGCAATTTCGAGCCGGAGGCCCCTGGGTAAATTCCCGATTTGTCCATTCGATAACAGGGCCCTGGTGCTAAATACACCAATCTGAGAAGAACTATGCGTAAAAATTTATGGAAAGCTGATTTAGTGGCAACCATAAACTGAAATGATTAGAGTTTATGCTAATGCGTAAATTGCAAAGAATCACCAAAGAGTAAAAGCCTACATTCGTGGCAAATAACTAAACCGTTTCTGTAAATTAAGCATTAACGGCTACAAAACGACGGTATATTGTATTGGTATCAGTAAAATATAGTATCATTAATAGTAAGTAGATATGATAAGGCAATATTGATCAAACCACAATATACCGCATTAATAAATATTTTGTGAAACAATGTCGTCTATTCATTTTTTAACAGCCGTATTACATCACAGCTAACAAAACATTAAGTAATTCTACGTCGCGTTAATATATCACGCGGTAGTTTCAACAGAAAAGACTGTAACAGAACTTTCTTTTTTCTTGGAGATTCTGTTTTGTCACAAGTAGTTATGATCACATTTTAGGAAAATGTTCTTCTCTTGCCTTGCAAAGAGCTGGTACACAACTATTTAATTATAAAATAAAACGGTTCTCCACTTCATGTAGTATCTAAGGTATTAATGGCATAACTTAAATCTAAAAAAGAGTATGATGCAGAAATGAGACATTTTGAAAATTAGGAATTTTCACTGAAAACCGTCACGCTTTTCTTTTCTGATCGTGAATGACACCGACATAGTTTTTTGCGTCATAATATTAACAAGGGTCACAGGTCAGTACTTATACTAACTTAACGAATAAGTAATGAGTAACTTTACGAGAAGAGTCAAATCATTTTGCTTATTTTTAGATTCCAAATCTCTGGAATCAATTCGAACTATACATGTAAGAAAAAGTTTCGTTCCATACCGTGCGGAGAACGGGCACGCAGCTAGTGTAAATATATACCGTGGCAGACGAAAACTTTCTGTGAGCCACGATATACGCACTCGTTAACAAATACAAACTCAATATTTTAATAATCTTTAGATAGAACATTTTTTTCTTCTTTTATTCATTTGTTAGTAAGGCAACCATGTAAGCATAAGGAAAAAATATAATTTAAATTAGCTCTCGCGTTAATAATCTCGTTCACAAGCTAGGTCAGAAAATTAAAAACAAGTAAAATAAGTTATCAATCAGCACGGGAAATGCTTTTTTCTTTTGCCGCTAGGATCGCTGCACGTCACTAGATTTCCAATGTTTACATAACTGAAACTTATTTGGGGTACCAAAAATCTAGCATAGCAGCTGTGGAGAGTGTCCACTCCTATAATATATCTCCGTGCTACCGAACGAGGCAACCGATCTCAGCGAGAGGCCACAGAAGCAGAAAGTCATAGACACCTGAGTACAGCCGCAGTCTCTGCATTAGGCAGCGACTTTTCTTGAACAGTTGAAGGAGCAGACTTCACCAAACTTGCATGTATTAAAAGTTTAAGAAACATATTTTCATTAAATATTTCTGGTGGTTTTAAATTAAGCTTCATGTGTATGGTTAACCTGGAGCCGTATGAACCGAAGTGGGTTTTTAAAGGGACTACCGTAGCAGTAGGCTATAACGGCAATTTTGGATCTCAAGAAAAATGGACCTTTTACAGTATCCAATTTCAGTCCAATTTCCAATGAACTGGAATAACCAAATTGCGAATTATTAGCATGTTCGTCCATACATTATCAAAGCGTTTTTAATATTGATCAAGGAGCTGACAGTTAAACCACACTATCACGCTCAGATACATATTGCAGAAGAAACAGATTGGCTGGTGATAAACTAAGTCCTTAAGACGGACAGGAGCACGATAGTGGCGGAGATGTTAATTGAAATGAGGAAGTAAGAATTTTTTGCTGGATTGGAGTATACATGTTTCTATTCCCTTAGAATTAATATAATTATTAATTTTATTAATAGTATTATTATAACTTTACGTCTTTTAAAATGTTATTTAAAAAGAAAAGTACTCCGCTTCACTGAAGAATTCCTTTACGATTTTGACAAAGCCTGTATAATTTTTATCTTTATTTTTCAAAAATTTTAAGATTTAAAGTTCTAACTATTTTACTTATTACTTTATTTTTGCTTCCATTTTAAAATAGCAAGGGCGGAGCGATAGGAGGGAATATTATAACTAATCCCTCCCACATAGTGCCAATGCTTTAAAAAGTAAGTGTTTTTTATCAAAAAAGAAGCTAAGAAAAGAAGATTTAAGCCCGTCGTACGATTTTCCAAAATCTGTTGATCGTAGATTTAGTTTTTCATGAGTCCTAGTCAAAGCTTGAAAACAACACTTTTCGCCACCCTGACCATTTTAAACTGGAGAGGGCCGAGCTGAAGGAGGGATATCATATTAATCCTCCCACATCGTGCCGATCTTTTTCTATTTTTAGATGATGATACTTCTATTCCTAAAAGTAAAAAAAATCTGATGTGTCCAACACATGACTTCCTTGCACGTCTATTAAATCAAAAATGTTTTCTACGCACTTCCTCTAAACTTATTTGTTTGAAAGAGATAAAATATCAATAATAGTAAGGTTTAGCGATTTCTAGCCAAATATTTCGATATCGCCAAGCTGAGTTCAATTTGAAACATTTCCTTCTGACACTTTATTTGGCGATATTTCACCAAAAGCCGACAAACTTGAGATAGTTTGCGAGATTTTGGGGATAGCCAAAGTAGTCATTGACCAAGGACTTTCAATGAATTGAATGCATCCATACACCTTAATGTATTTAAAGTCATTTGGCTCACCCTGTAAATAAATTCCCAGTGATTGCTGTCAAAAAAGATATTGAAAACAGTTGGTATTATAATATAGTTCTAAATACAAAAGTTTAAAATTCTACGGGTTAAAGTTTTAGAGTTATACAAAATACGAAATAATTTTTGGGGCCAAATTTGGCGATATTTCGGCGAAACTCGTCAATGTCGACTACATTTGGCGAGATTTTAAGCATGAACCAAACAATGACAGATTATCGCCAAATTTGGCGATATTTCGCCAAAACTCGCCAAGAACGATGACAAATGGCGATACTTTGGGCATGGACCAAATGACTGACTATCGCCAAATTTGGCGATATTTCGCCAAAACTCGCCAAGGTCGAGGACAGACGGCGAGTTTTTGGGCATGTACCAAACAATGACTGTCTACAGTTGTATTATATTGAAGATGTCCATAGACATTAAAGTACTAAAATTCTTTTCGGTGGTCCTGTATATAAACTCTCCAGTAGATTGGAACCAAAAATCGAGATACACAACTAGATGTTACAACATTCTTATATATGAAATTTCATAATAGTTTTTGAGATTTGAGAGTTAAATATGCACACACGTACACCAAAAGTCGCCAAGCTTGGCGACTTTTGGCATAGTTCTTGAGGGAGGCACGTGACCGTGGTCGGACCATTACCTAACTTATGTGGTAGGACGGTATTGTGCTTGAAATGGATGAATGCCCCTAAAATTGCCATTGACCGTAATGTATTGGAAATCTTTTGAGTGTTCCTGTAGCAGAACTACAATTATAAAGACACTTTTTTTAATGGAGAAATTCATTTTCTAACTCTTTACAGCATACATCACTTCTGAGTCGTTTGAAATAGCCCAATACCTCTAAAAAACGCTTTGATGAATTTCGGCCCATAGAGCGTAATGTATTTCGAATCTTTTGGGCGGTTCTGTAGATAAACTATCCAGTCGAATGGAATCGAAAGGGGAGGTGCACAACTAGATGTTACAGCAATCCTAAATATAAAGTTTCAACATTCTACGCCTAGAGTTTTTGAGATATGCGAGTTTAATGAGTTTCGGCCCATTGAGCGTAATGTATTTCGAATGTTTTGGGCAGTCCTGTAGATAAACTATCCAGTCGAATGGAACCAAAAGGAGAGGTGCACAACTAGATGTTACAACTATCCAAAATATGAAGTTTCGACATTCTACGCCTAATAGCTAAAAAAAAAAAAAAGGGCGAGGGAGAAAAAAATAGAAAGAAATAAAAAGAAAGAAGGAAAAATTGAGTCAAATTAGAAAACAAAAGCCTGTAGATATTGAAGAATTTCTATACAATTTTGCCAAAGCCTGTATGATTTTTAACTTTGTTTTTAAAAATTTCTAAGATTGAAAGTTGTAACTATTTTTATATCTTTATTCATTTATTTTTTCTGTTCATTTTAAAATAGAGTGGGCGGAGTTGTAGGAGGGAATATTGTAACTAATCCCTCCCATATAGTGCCAGTGCTTTTAAGAGTAAGTGTTTTTATCAAAAAAGAAGCTAGGAAAAGGAAGAAAGATTTTAGCACGACATACGATTTTCCAAAATCTGTTGATCGTAGATTTAGTTTTTCATGAGTTCTAGTCAAAGCTTGAAAACAACACTTTTCGCCACCCTGACATTTTTAAACTGGAGAGGGCCGAGCTGAAAGAGGGATATCATATTAATCCTCCCACAACGTACCGATCTTTTTCTATTTTTAGATGATGATACTTCTATTCCTAAAAGTAAAAAAAAAAGGGCGGGGGAGCAAAAAAATAGAAAGAAATAAAAAGAAAAAAGGAAGAATTGAGTCAAATTCGAAAACAAAAGCCTGTAGATATTGAAGAATTTCTATACAATTTTGCCAAAGCCTGTATGATTTTTAACTTTGTTTTTCAAAATTTCTAAGATTGAAAGTTGTAACTATTTTTATATTTTTATTTATTTTTGCTGTTCATTTTAAAATAGAGTGGGCGGAGTTGTACGAGGGAATATTGTAACTAATCCCTCCCATATAGTGCCAATGCTTTTAAGAGTAAGTGCTTTTATCAAATAAGAAGCTAGTAAAAGGAAGAAAGATTTTAGCACGACATACTATTTTCCAAAATCTGTTGATCGTAGATTTAGTTTTTCATGGTTCTAGTCTTATATATAATAAAATCCGAGAGTAAACATTGTATGTAACTATGTAGGTAGGTTTGTGACCACCGTTCTTCTTGCGCACGTCTCTCACTCGCATTACGCCGAGACGGTGGGTCGCAGACCTACCGAATTTTGCATACGGCTTCACTAGGACAGATCCTAACATGCCTCGGAGTGATTTTTTCGAAATTCCAATTAGAAAATGTTTTATTTTATGTTTTGTCCAATTTTTAGCGATTTTTCTCGCATAATACGTAATAACGCCGGTAATTACACTCGCAAGAAAACGAAATTTACATCATCGGATAGAGGAGAAAATTTTCTTTTAAAAACTATTTCTTCGGACTGTGTAACATAATTTTCAGATTTTTTGGGAATTTTTCAAATAAAATTAAATTTGACGCTGACTTTCGTAAAATATTTTTAAAATTGCTGCATCTTGAATTCTATCCGTCATAACATTTTTATATTTTGTCAAATGACGGAGCATACATTTCGCCCTCTTTTAAAAGAAAAACCAGTGGAAAATATAACTTAGGAGATTTTTTACGAATTTTTAAGTAAAGAAGGATTTTCATTTCAATCGCAGCAGCTTAAAATTTTCGGTATGATATCTTGCGTTTTGGTTGTCATGGATACAGTAACAATGATTAAAATTGCCAGTTGAAAAAAATAAATAAAAACGGGTCCCGCGAGCAGACGATTTCTTTGCTTGGCTCGATTTCCTTTTATAAATACTGGATTTATTTGTGAGAAGAAAAATTAAACTGCATAATCTAGAAAAACAATTTTAAAGCCTTTATAAATAGCGCAGTCTTATCTCTTATCTCTTTTCTTTTTGTAAAGGGTTGCAAGAGAGGGTGACGTATTTTTAAAATTAAAAAAAAATGTCCATTTCATGAAGTGTCTGAGGTATTTAACGCTAAAACGTGAACCTAAAAGACAGCATGTCTGAGGAAATAAGACATTTTGAAAGTGAGAAGTTCACTGCAAACGGTCCATTTTCACTTTTTTGATACCGAATGACGCTGACATAGTTTTTTTTGTGTGTCTGCCATTATATTGCAATGATCTCAGGTTATTACATATATGACGCAAATTTTAAGTCAAGAGTGAAATAATTTTGCTTTTTCTAGATTCCACATCACTGGAATTAATTCGAATTACACATGTGAGGAAATGTTTCGTTTCCTACCGTGCGAAGAACGGGCACGCAGCTAGTCTTTCTTCTATACTATTAAAATCTGTGCGCGTCTGTCTGTCTGTCTGTGTGTAGCATCATCTCCTCCGAAACGACTGGGAGTTGAGTTTCGATCGAGGTATCAACGGATTCGGAAAATTCCGAGGAAGGTCTTCCGCTAATTTAAATTTTGAAATTCGAATTAGTTTAGGAGATATTGATAAAAAAACCGTCAAAAACGCTAATTTTTAATCTCCGCAATTCCTCAATTGTAACCCCTGTAGTCAAAAAAGGGTGAAATAAGCGTCGAGTTGCCATGTTTGGCTATTTTATTAAATTATTTAGACTCCTGCAGTAAAAATAAAAGAATAATGATTTTTTTTTTCTGTTTAGATTATTTACAAAGTTATTTTTTAATTAAAATATTGCATTCATGTGAAATCAGAGCAGGAATTCAATGTTTTTTATGTGTAAAAGAATAAGGGATTGAGAGATTTCCGAGACTAATATGTATATTTTATAGTTTGTCGAAAAAAAAAATGGCTGATTTGGCGATTTTGAGAAAGTAGTAGGTTCTACCGATTTGCACAGTTTTTGGCTTGGCGCAAATTACTGAGAGCGTAAGGAAATTGTATTTTTAATAAGTATAAGTTTTATTAGAATATGGCCCTATACTTCGATTTTTCATACAGAAATAATGCTGTTATTAAGGCGATTTTAAACGATCTACAGAATTTTCGCCAAATTAAATAAACTGATTTAAATTGGAGGAATTCCGCCAAATTTCAGAAAATTGAAATTCTCTCACTTTGTACATTTTAGTTAACGCTGATTAAAACCCGTGATAGTTAATAATTTAAATAACTGCTACTAATCAATTAGATGGCTATTGGATTAAATTTTGGCGAGCGAACTATATAAATGATAGATAACTATTTCTCATTTTGATTGCTGTTAAATCAAACCTTCGAATGATTTCCTGAAAACAAAAAGATCTCGCAAAATGGTGTATGTTCGCATTTTGGCGATTGAAGTACTACATGTGTATTAAATAATTGATTCTTATATGTTAAAGCAGCGCTACGTTTCTTTTATTGGAAACTGTTAGAAACAGACATAATTAATACTGTCTAATATACTTTTTGTTTTACGAATTGAAATCTATGTTGATTCCTACTTTAGTTCATTTCTTAGCAAAGTAGGCGAAAATATTCAAATGTAGTGCAACTCTGTTCGTATTATTAATTCCATTCCACAATTGAGATGAGCCGATGTCACTAGCGTATGCATAGATATTTTATTTTTAAATTCCGCCAAACAGGGTATTGCGAATTGCCTTTAGTGTCAAGTTTAATTTGCGATTTGAGCTATTTGACATCGACTGGTGGCGTTAATGACGCCAATATGGCAGTTCTAGCAAAGTAAACATAAATAGCTCATTTCATGTTCTATTTTTAACATTGCTACAGTTTCCGTAGCAACGGAATCCATTGTTGCCGCTTAAGTTGTTAAATTTAACAATTATAAGTGAAACCACTCATTTCTACAGCTTTTAAGACTCGTAAAAGTGAAAACGCATCAAATTGGAAACAAATAGAACTGTAAGAGACTTGGATTGCACTTTAAAAATAATCGAAGTTTTCATGCAATTCTACATACCTTTAATTTTACTTCCTTCGCGTGTGGGTGCCATTTTTATGTCAAATTTTGCTGCCTTGCTGGTAGATTATCCGGAGCTGCACATAAGCATTAATTTACATGTTCCTTCGGACATAAACAAGAGCGTATGTCCGACGCGTATTTGTGTAACCCCCAAGGCCGTACTCGGGGTGGAGGGACCAGGGGGTCCGGTCTCCCCCCCCCCGAAATCTAAAACTTTGTTAACAAGACAATAATAATGAAACTTTTTGTGAAAAATTGGGCTTTTTCATATTTTGTCCCCCCCCCCCCCTCCCCCCGAAATTTTTATCTGGGTACGGCCCATGGTACCCCACTGTGTTAATCAGAGTTTTCTGGGGTCAGATTTTTTAGACCATTTTTTTTTCAATGGAGATCTCATCCTGAAGTATATTGATCACTGATACATGAAAAGAAAAATGATCAATTAGGAGCTAGCAGTGACGTAGCCAGAAATTTTTCATGGGGGTGTTACGACTACTCCAGCTCACACATATGTATGTATACGCGTGTGTGATAAGAGAGTGAAGAATATTCATTTTGTATGGCAATAAACTCCTCATGGGTGGTTGTGACCCCGTGTCCCCTCCTTGGCTACGCCACTGCACGCAAGCATATGTTGTCATGTCATGAAAAACCGTCGTAGATGGTAAACACCGAAGTTGTTTCGAGGGTTATACAGAATTTAAAATTTTGTAAAGTTTACTTTTGATACAGTTCGGATATTTGCCACCAAGGCGAGATGAAATATTACTAAATACGGCAACCCAGAATTTTCTTTTGAATTTGACACTATGCAACTACAGTAGATTCCCTATAACACGGTAGATACGTTCCGTGTTATAGGAATCCGTGTTGTACGGGTCCTGCGCTATACTCCACCTGGAGAGCGGACTGCGCGGAATAATCGCGGCAAAACTTATTTGCACTCCGTAGAAATGCAATGATGTTTGATGTTGCCATTCAAAAGTTAAGTTAATTACAGGAGCTAAAAAGTCATAATATCAGAACATGTGTCTCATTTTACTGTGCTGTACGAGTCTCTTTTAACGTGTTACACGAAAACGATCACAATTTTTTCGCCGTGTTCTACGAATTCGTGTTTTAGACCCATGTTATGAAGGGGTCTACTGTAAATTGTTAAAAATAAAACATGATATTAGTTATTTATTATGGCGAGTTGACAGTGAGACCAACGTCAGTTTTATGTAACAAGTGTGATACTGCATTAAGAGTTTAGTAAGGGTGATAAACTTTATCGCAGAAGTTACGTCACAAATGTTTTCATTTGAAATGCGACTTGATTTTCACGAAAACTGTGTGCAATTTTGACTTCTAGCGTACGTGGTGCAACTATTATTTTATGTAATGTTTTGTTAATTTAGGTGAAATTCAATAAAGCCATCTGCAAAATAACTGCGCTAATGTATTTTCCACACTTTAGGAAATGCAAGATAAAATAAAATAGTTGTCAACATAATGTAATTTATTCATATGGCATTTATTAAATGCTATAATTAAGCCTAAAAAACAAAATTATATGATGTAGAAATCAGGCATTTTTCGAAAGAAAGAAGTTTCAGCTGGATACCGTAAAGATCTTCTTTTTTCATCGCCAGTGACACTGACGAAGTTTTTGTGTCATCAGGTTGCAATCATCTCAGATTTGCACTCATGACGTCAACTTTTAGTCACGATTCAAGTATTTTTTACGCGTTTTGAGATTCCGCATTACTGGGTTTAATTCGAATTATATGTTTAAGGAAAATATTCGTTTCCCACAGTGCGGAGAACGGGTAAGCAGCTAGTCTATACTATTAAAATCTGTGCGCGTCTGTCTGTGTGTGTGTGTGTGTGTGTGTGTGTGTAGCATCATCTCCTCCTAAACGGCTGGGAGTTGAGTTTCGAACGAGGTATCCACGAATTCGGAAAATTTCGAGAAAGAACCTCTGCTAATTTAAATTTCGAAATTCGAATTAGTTTAGGAGATATTGATGAAAAACCCCATCAAAAACGCTAATTTTTGCTCTCCGCAATTCCGTGATTGTAACCCCTGCAGTCAAAAAAGTGAGAAATAAGCATCGAGGTTGCCATGTTTGGCTATTGTATTAAATTATTTAGACTCTTGCAGTAAAAATAAAAGAATAATGATTTTTTTTTTCTGTTTAGATTATTTACAAAGTTATTTTTTAATTAAAATATTGCGTTCATGTTAAATCAGAGCAGGAATTCAATGTTTTTTATGTGTAAAAGAATAAGGAATTGAGAGATTTCCGAGACTAATATGTATATTTTTTTGTTTGGCCGAAAAAATAATGTCTCATTTGGCGATTTTGAGAAAGTAGTAGGTTCTACCGATTTGCACAATTTTGGGCTTGGCGCAAATTACTGAGAGCGTAACGAAATAGTATTTTTAAAAACAAGTGTAGGTTTTATTAGAGTTTAGCTTTAATTTTTTTAATTTAGCAGTGATTAGTACAGAAATAATGCAGTTATTAAGGCGAATTTAAACGATCTAACTTGAGAATTTTCCCCAAATTAAGTAAATTGATTAAAGTGAGGGGAAATTCCGCCAAATTTAAGGTAATTGAAATTCTCGCATTTTGTACATCATAGTTAACGATGAATAAAATACATTGACACATAGTTAATAATTTAAAATACTGCTCCTTTTCAAGTAGATGCCTGTTGTACTTTGGCGATCAAACCATATGAGTGATAGATTACTATTTCCCATTTTGGTTGCCGTTATTTCAATGATTCGAATGATTCCTTGAAAAAAATCTCGCAAAATGGTGCATGTTGGCACTTTGGCGATCGAATGTGTAAAAAATCATTGATTCTTATTCGTTAAAGCAGTGCTACGGAAATTTCTTTTTCTGGTAACTGTTAGAATAGCATGTAACCAATACTGTCTAATAAATTTTTTGCTTTACAAATTAAAATGTACGTTGATTCCTACTTTACCTTTCTTAGCAAAGCTGACGATAAATATTCAAATATAGTGTAACGCTGTGTTTAATAGAGTGTGTTCTCGCGTTTGTGCTGCTAATTACATTCCACGATTGGAATGAGTCGATATTATGAGCGTATGCTTGGATATTTTTTTTTAATCCCACCAAACAAGGTGTAATAAAATCGGAATTCTTTTCTTTTTCCTTTGCTTTTGGAGGTGAATAAGAATGGTTTTTCAGCCCGGTAAAAATTGTGGGTATTGTAAGGATTGAAAGTAAATTTTTGAATTTGTTGTTAAGTTTAATTTGTGATTCATTTTAGCTATTTACCATCAATTTGTGGCGTTAATTACGCCTATATGGCAGTTCTAGCAAAGTAAACATGAATAATTCATTTCATGTTCCATTTTAAAGATTGCTACAGTTTCCGTAGTAACGGAATCCATTGTTGCCACTTAAGTTGTTAAATATAACAATAAGTGAAATCATTAATATCTACATCTCTTAAAACTCGAAAAATGAAAAGGCATTAAATATGAAAAAAATAGAACATTAACATATCTGAGCTTCTTTAAAAATAATCGAAGTTTTCATGCAATCTCTTATATAAATGTGAAAGTATGTTTGTTTGTTTGTTCGTCCGGGTTCTAACTTTTTACGATTTTTCGCAATTAGGGTAGAAAGCTACTCAAATAACCGATTTCAGCACATTCGTGAGCATAGTTAACAAAGTTAGATTTATTTATTTATTACTTTCAATCATTAAAGTGAGACTGACGTAATTTTTATGTCACTGTAAAAATGCATTAAAAATACTGGTTAACAAGTTTTGACAAAAAATTACACCACGAGCGAAATAATAAACTTGCACCCAGATTATTAGATTTTGTAGAAAATAAAATAACGTGCTTTTTCTTTCTTTTTCTTCTTTCACTAATTCATGTTAGGTGTCGCAACTAAGAATGATGTCCTTTTGACCTCATGAAAGTGAGTTAGAAATCTAATTACATTAAAAGGTTTTGACGCAAAAATTACTATTATAAAAATTCAAAGTATTTTGTTTAATGCGCGTGTTACCCTTAGCGATTTTTGAGCTTTGTGATTTTTCAGAAACCATAATAACGAAAGGAATCTTGCATTTTTTTAAATCATGGGAAATTCAAATGTCGGCACAAGATGCAAAATACTTATTAACGTAATTCATAGTATTCGCTATCGGTTTGACGACGGTCGTTGTATGTATTCCCAAAAATCGTGCAAAATGTCGCCAAATTTGGACGACTTTTGGCGGTATATTATCTATATTAGATATACTCTTTTTTTGTTAAATTTTAGCAACTTAACAAGCTCTTGTAGAAAAGTTACATCATTAGCAAAATGGATGCGGAAAATATTTGAAATGCCGATTAGCTAGGAATAACACCAATATCTCTCAAATTAACTTTAATAAAGTTCTGTTACAAGCGAGAGTTTTTCAACGTCGTATGTTTCAATATTACTCCGTTTGAAAACTAATGCGCGAAATTACTAAATTCGACTACCCTGGTCAGAACGTGACGTCATATATTAAAAGTTGTCTGAAATTCGTAAACTCTGCAACACAATTTAACGCCCATATTCGCAATTTGAGCGATTCCAAATAGTTCCTCGAGATTACACAGTTTGATGTTTTCACGAGTCTGAACCATGGTGGATTTAAATAATATTTAAATTGGTACAACTTGGATGTTTTCCACCACCGCGAGATGAAATATTTTCCTGTGCTAAATACGCCAATCAGACAAGAATTATGCTTAAAAATATATGGAGATCTGTTTTAATGGCAATGCATAAATTTCACAGAATCATCAAAAAGTAGAAAGGCATCATTGGTTTAAAATATCTAATCTGTTTCTTTAAATTGAGCATTAAAGACTGAGAAACGAAGATAGATAATATTAATATAAGTAATAGATAGTATTCTCATTTTTATCTTTGGTAGTAATAGTAGATTTGTTTGGAAAATATGGATTAAAGAACAGTATACCACGTTAATAACTATTTCGTGAAATTAAAAGTGTTATATTCATTATTTTTCAACGATCGTCTTATAACTAACTAAACCATAATCCTACGTTGTGTAATATATTCCACGGTAGTTTCAACAAAAGGACTACTTGAACTTTTTGACACTTTGCTTTTGCATAGATAGTTACGATTAGATTTTAGTAAAATATTCGTTTCCTACCGTGCGAAGAACGGGCACGCAGCTAGTATATAGTAAAATCCGAGAGTAAACATTGTATGTAGCTATGTAGGCAGGTTTGTGACCACCGACCGATGTGCTTGCGAGCGTCTCTCGATCGCATTGCGCCAAGACGGTTGGTCGCAGACCTACCAAATTTTGCATATAGCTTCACTAGGACAGATCCCAATACGCCTCGGAGCGATTTTTTCGAAATTCGAATTAGAAAATGTTTTATTTTATGTTTTGTCCGATTTTTAGCGATTTTTCTTGCATAATACGTAATAACGCCGGTCATTGCACTCGCAGTAAAACAATGTTTGCATCATCGTATAGAGGAAAAAAATTTCTTTCGAAAACAGTTTGTTTTGACTATGTAACATATTTTGCCGATTTTTGAGAATTTTTAAAAAGAATTTCTCTTTTGACGACGTTTGCGTAAAATAATTTTATAACTGTTGCATCTTTCATTCTATCTGTCATAACTTTTTTATATTTCGGCAAAAGACGGAGCATACAATTCTATCACTTTTAAAAGAAGAACGGTGGAAAAATATAAATTAGGAGATTTTTTGCGAATTTTTATGTAAAGAAGGATTTTGAATTCATAGCAGCTGTTTCAAGATTCCGGTATGATATCTTCCGCTATGGTTGTCTTGGAAACAGTAACAATGAATAAAATTGCCATTTGAAAAACATAAATAAAATGACTTTAAAATAACTGAGTTTCCACATGTGAAATCTACGTCATTCTGATGTAACGAGTTTAAAACCCCTTTCGAAACTCAATCAGAATAACGAGCTCACAAACAAAACATACTCCACGCACGAAATAATTCCCTATTTTATATTACGTTGCCAGAAAAAGAATTGAATGCTGTTTTTTTCAACAAGGAATTATCCAGCATTATTTTCGATATAATTTTTAAACGGGACACGTTTTCGAATCGCTGGAAATATTTTACGGTGCTAAATACGCCAATCTGGCAAGAATTCTGCATAAAAATGTTTAGAGAGCTGTTTTAATGGCAGCCATAAAGTGAAATGACTATCGTTTTTTGCTAATGTGTAAATTACAAAGAATCACCAAAGAATAAAAGACTACATTCGTGGCAAATATCTAAACCGTTTCTTTAAATTTAGCATTAAAGAGGAAAAAGCGAAATCATATAGTATTGGTATCAGTAGAAGATAGTATAAATAATAGTAGATATACTAGGGCAATATTGATGAAACGATCATATACCGCATTAATAAATATTTCGTGAAACTAAAAGTGCTCAATTCGTTTTTCAACAGCCGTCTTACAGCACAGCTAACTAAACATAGTAAGTAAACAAAATAGTAAGTAATTCTACGTCGCATTAATATATCCCGCGGTAGTTTCAACAGAAAAGACTGTACTTGAACATTTTTTTTCTTGGAGATTCTGTTTTATTACAGGTAGTCATGATCACATTTTAGGAAAATGTTCTCTTCTTGCCTTGCGACGAGCGGGTACACATCTATTTAATTATAAAATAAAACGGTTCTCCACATCATGTTGTATTTAAAGTATTAGTGGCATAGATTAAATCTAAAAAAGAATATGGTGTAGAAATGAGACGATTTGAAAATTAGGAATTTTCACTGCAAACCGTTACGTTTTTCTTTTCTAATCGCGATTGACACCGGCATAGTTTTTTGCGTCATAATATTAACAAGGGTCTCAGGTCAGTACTTATACTAACATTACAAATAACTAATGAGTAACGTTACGCCAAGAGTCGAATCATTTGCTTATTTTTAGATTCCAAATCACTGGGATCAATTCGAACTATACATGTAAGAAAAAGTTTCATTCCCTACCGTGCGGAGAACGGGCACGCAGCTAGTATATAATAAAATCCGAGAGTAAACATTGTATGTAGCTATGTAGGTAGGTAAGTTTGTGACCACCGATGTTTCTGCGCGCGTCTCTGGATCGCATTGCGCCGAGACGGTTGGTCGCAGACCTACCGAATTTTGCATACGGCTTCACTAGGACAGATCCTAACATGCCTCGGAGCGATTTTTTCGAAATTCGAATTAGAAAATGTTTTACTTTATGTTTTGTCCGATTTTTAGCGATTTTTCTCGCTTAATACGTAATAACGCCGGTAATTGCACTCGCAAGAAAACGAAATTTACATCATCGGATAGAGGAGAAAATTTTCTTTTAAAAATTGTTTGTTCGGACTGTGTAACATAATTTTCAGATTTTTGGGAATTTTTCAAATAAAATTAAATTTGACGCTGACTTTCGTAAAATATTTTAAAAATTGCTGCATCTTGAATTCTATCCGTCATAACTTTTTTATATTTTGCCAAATGACGGAGCATACATTTCGCCCTCTTTTAAAAGAAAAACCAGAGAAAAATATAAATTAGGCGATTTTTTACGAGTTTTTAAGTAAAGAATTTTTTTCATTTCAATAGCAGCAGCTTAAAATTTTCGGTATGATATCTTGCGCTTTGGTTGTCTTGGAGACAGTAACAATTATTAAAATTGCCAGTTGAAAAAAAAAATTACTTTAAAATAACTGAGTTCTCGCATGTGAAAAGCGCGTGATTTTGATGTCATAAGTTTAAAACCTCTTTCGAAACTCTATGAGAATAACGGACCCACAAGCAAAACATACGCCACGCGTGAAGTCCATATTTTACTTTACGTTGCCAGATAAATAATTGAATGCTGTTTTTTTACCAGTGAATTATCCAGCATTATTTTCGATTGAGATTTTAAACGGGTCACGTTTTCGAATAGCAGCAGGCCCGGACTGGGAGGGAGGGGCCCACCCGTCTCAAGAGAAGGGGGGCCCGGGTTATTATGCAACTGATAAATAGAATGTGTTAACTTTCGGGGTATTGGGGAGGTATGGTGTTATTATTAATTAATTATGATTGATAATTAATGCATTAATAAAATATTGATCTATTAATTAATATGCGTCATTCAAATTAATTAATCCCTTGTTCATTCGGGAACCCTCACTCAAAAAATTTTGAGAACTACATTTAAAATGAAGTGTTTTGAAGCCTTCTGTGGCGCAATTGCAGCTGCAAATTTTTTTTTATGTGTCTAACTTCATTCAAGTGCTATCAGTATAGCACTTTTTTTAAAATTTTCTTTCTTTTTTCTTGTTTGGGGGCCCTCGCTCAGCAGGGAGGGCCCGCCGAGGGTGGGGGCCCACCCGTCTGCAGACAGTCGGACACACTGGCCAGTCCGGGCCTGAATAGCAGGAAATATATTGCGGTATTAAACAGGGCCTGATTATGACCAACAGGGGGCCCCGGGCATTGATGAATTTTGCCCCCCTCCATTTATGAAATTTGTTTTATTTTTCATAATTTTTTTTGCAAAAAAAGAATAACATTTGAAATTGGGGGCCATTTCGAGCCGGAGGCCCCTGGGCAAAGTCCGGATTTGCCCGTGCGATAATAGGGCCCTGGTGCTAAATACGCCAATCTGACAAGAATTATGCGTAAAAATTTATGGAGAGCTAATTTAGTGGCAACCATAAACTGAAATGATATCGTTTATGCTAATTTGCAAAGAATCACCAAACAGTAAAAGCCTACAGTCGTGGCAAATATCTAGACCGTTTCTTTAAATTAAGCATTAACGGTTGCAAAAGGACAATATATTGTATTGGTATCAGTAAAAGATAGTATAATTAATAGTAAGTAGATATGATAAGGCAATATTGATCAAACCACAATATACCGCATTAATAAATATTTTGTGAAACTAAGTCTTCTATTCATTTTTCAACAGCCGTATTACATCACAGCTAACAAAACATTAAGTAATTCTACGTCGCGTTAGTATATCCCGTGGTAGTTTCAACAGAAAAGACAGAACTTTCTTTTTTCTTGGAGATTCTGTTTTGTCACAAGTAGTTATGATCACATTTTAGGAAAATGTTGATCGTGAATGACACCGTCATATTTTTTTGCGTCATAATATTAACAATGGTCACAGGTCAGTACTTATACTAAATTTAAGAATAAGTAATGAGTAACTTTACGCCAAGAGTCAAATCATTTTGCTTATTTTTAGATTCCAAATCTCTGGAATCAATTCGAACTATACATGTAAGAAAAAGTTTCGTTCCCTACCGTGCGGAGAACGGGCACGCAGCTAGTATATATGTATTAGTTGCAGTAGTCGTACCATTTCCCCCCCCCCCCCTCCCATGAAAAATTTCTTGTTAAGCCACTGATTCAAACAGATCAAATATTTTCTAATCCATGCGTGTTTCAGAATCCATCACATTAAAAAAAAGGAAAAGAAATTAGAGGATCTTCCTACAAGAAACAACAGTAAAGAAAGAATGAGAAACTATAAATAGTTATTAGCAAGTGTAAAAAAATCATTTTGACCCGTCCAATTTCTGGAATCATATATCACTTTACTGCAATGTCGCTATTAAAAAGATGCGTGTTAATGAATCTGTTTTTCTTTTTTTTAAGCGTTTGTTTAAGGCAGTATACACGTACGCAAATACTTTGACCAAACGCAAGGTAGGGCAAACTTGACCGTTTCTTGCAGTTTTTAAGTTCCATTTCGGAAAAGCGAAAGTTTTTTTCTGTTGACATTGTTAATCAAAGGTTAAAATTATAATTTTATTGCACTATTTTTTTAACTCCCAGAAAAACATCTTAAAATTAAATATAAATTGTGTGTAGGTGTATTTAAATGTTTCTTATTAAGTATTAGACTAAAATTTATTGAAGAGCATGCACAAAAAGTAAAGAAGAGAGAAAATCATTTTCAAAAACGCTATACGTTCATTGAAATTACTGTTTTTGTATAAATGATTATTATAATTCAAATTCTTCATCGAATGACTTTTTTAAGAGCTAAAAAAATCACCCAAAAATCATGTTTGAATTCCATGAACTCAACAAAACATGAATGGTGTTGCTAGTTTTTTACGATGTCTTTGTATGAACAAAACTTATGTCCACATTTTCGGAACAAATATATTAATTGAAATTAATTCCTTGTAAGTTTAGGAAATTGATTTTACATTCAGAAGGTACACTGAAAAAATGATTTTAGCACAACGTATGGGTAAACGTAAAGCAAACACGTTGTGATGTTGGCGTTAAGCTTATCCACAAGGTAAGCTTGTCCACAAGGTGTATAATTTTAGAGCAATATATATAGTAAAATTACAGGTAATTCTTACAGTGTAAAATCCTCTGTTTCTTTTTTCTACAAAATGAAATTTACTTCCTTTAAATCGTACATTGAACGAGTAATTTGCATCAATGGGCAAATTTTGTGGATCTTTATTTAAAATAGTCGACCAATGACCAAGTGGATAGCACACTGATCCTTAATAGATGGCTGAAGTGTGCAGGTCACGGGTTCTGCACTCTAACGTGGCTGTTTTGGTCTAACGTGGTTTCGGTCTAACGGTCTTGAGTTTTGGCCAATTTTCTCCAGATGTAACGTGAATAAGCGCTATGGCCCTTCAAAAAGTCCTCTACCCAAGGCATCTTTCCCTTAGGCAGATAGCTTTTATGTAGCTTTGTCTTAACCTTAAAATTTATTTTATATAAAAAAGAAATAATTTTTTTAAACTGAAGAGCTAATACTTAGTAGTGTTAGTAAAATATAGTTGTTGTACGTATTATAATAATAAATTGACGTTATCTTTAAAAGGAATAATAAAACTAGAATTTTGTTGAATACATAAAATTTGCTACTTCTAGCTATCATCTGCATCTCCACGGTTTCCGACAACAGACTTACAAACCGCTATTTTAATCATAAAAATAAATCTCAGACGATAAACTTAGTTGGTATCTTTGTAGATCGCTATGGCCCCCAGAGAGATGTGTACACTATCATATACCCTCTCGCCTGTTCCTCTTGAGGTAAATTAGTAATCTGTATAATGTAGCTCGCTCAGGTAGTGATGAAGTAGCTAGAGCGTCAGTTGTCATGGTGACCTATTCGCGTGATCTTATTTTATCTTATTGCTGCATTTAATTCAGACGTGATATTTAGCCCAAAATAGTAGGAAGTACTCTTACCTTCATTTCCAAGAGAAGCAATAAGTTCTTATTTCTCAATGCTTCCTAGAAAAATAAAGAAAAAAGAGGTAGTTCTTACCAAACCGGCTTCCAGATGTATTTTGTTAAAACTTGATGGTTCTTTGGCAGAGAGTAAATTTATTATTCTTTGATTGTATTCGTAAAAGAATATTGAGCATGTCAATTACTGTGACCTTACATGCAATAAAATCAGAATAGAAGCAATTCAGTCTTGCATTACATAATAAAACAGCATCACAAACTTGCATAGTACTTTCTTTTTATCGTCAAAACTTAGGTATTGTATGCAAACATAAGAAATCACTCATATTGAAGATCATTTCCATAATATGAATTCATTAAATGAGGGATAGGTTATATAAAAGCTGAGTGGATAATTTTATGGAATACTTTTCTGAAATTGATTTGGAGTCATTTTTTAATGTCGAAGTTACAACAGGAGTGGCCAACGTTTCATGTATTCATGCTTCCACGTATTCATGCATGATGCTTCTTAAATATTCTTTGGTGTGAAATTTCTTCGACTTTAAACCAGCTCACTATAATAGTCAGGAAGATACAACGGTGAAGATTCCCATGTATGCGCAGAGCTACTGCCTATTGGTGGTATCTGAATACAAATTAAGAGCACTGAAAGACCGATGCGAAGTAAAGCTAGGAACTTAAGGGAGGATGCTTGTATTTGCGTCTTTAAATCCTTGGAGTCGAAGAGGCTGAGATGATTTCATTTCATTTCATTTCACAGAGAACTGAAAACAGCACCAAGAGTTTGAGTATCAGCCTCCAGTTGACTACAGTAGTTTTGATTATAACTACTATCTAGCAATGCCAATACCTCAGCACAGACTGATTTTGGCAGCTGAAGAAGGGGATCCCAAATGTATTTAGATTTTTCAAAGATATATCGACAAAAGCGAACTGTTCATTTACATTTCAGAAATAACTTTTCCCAGGCAGATTATTAATTTTGATTTCAGTTTTTATGTTGCAAAAGCGCGGGTCAACCTACGTGTTTTACTTTTGGAAATTCAGGTAGCACAAAGTTGAAAAAAAAATTGTATGAAGTAATGAACTATTAAAGGTCAAATGTTAATCAAGGAAAGGCAAGTTAAACGAGGCAATCATTCTGTTAATTGAAGTTAAAATTAAGCTAAGGTGAGCTGTGAATGTAAAAGACTGGATGATTTTAAGATTTTTAAAAATTTAACATTTTGATAAAATTTGCAATCGCAGCTTAACTGTTTTAACATTAAGATTTCGGTGTCGCAGTGGTCTGGGCACTAAACCCCGTTCCTATTAGAACACGGCAAGTGAAGCAGCATCCGGCTTGGGCAGTACTTGGGAGGTTCAACTTCCTCTCGGCTCGACTACTGTGGAAGCGTGTATGCTAATGGGAGCAGGTGCACATAAAATCTGTCGTGACTCCAATGACTTCCAAGTTATTAAACGATACCTCTGGGGTATCGTTTAATAACTCGATTTCAGGGGGTTGGTCCCTTCCTCTGGAATTGGTTCAAAATTAGGGGACTACGGGCTAAATCTACTTCCTCCCACTGAGGCCCTGAAAATGGAAGGCGCACCCCGTCTGCCCATCGCCTCAATTCGGAGGGGGGATCTGGCACCGCCATTTCCGGTTGTCAGGGGGCATCAGAAACCACATAACAACAACAAGATTTCGATTGTATTAAATCAATACATCATACTGTATATTTCAAACAATATTTGTCAATGTACATTGCTCTCTCTAAAAAATACGTGTGAAAACATACCTTATCTTCTCCTAGTCATTGTATAATCCCTAGGATATGTAATTAAGTTTTCTGCCAGAATGTTTCAAGTTCTACCTCACATCGAATACTGATGACTCCAAATACCTGCCGTAAAAATGCACTGCTCCAAATACACTTCGAAAAGCCTTCTAGTCTATCTTTTGAGGTTTAAATGCGGTGGAAACACCCATAAAAAAACTCTGTCCTAAAGAATTTCAAAATTGGGAAAAAATATAAAAGAATCGGAAAGAGTATAGGTAGCTTAAAAAAGGTTTTAGTGACGTAAACTGCCTTTGATCGTTGATAATTTACAAAAAATAGTTCTTATGACAGTGAAAATCAGGGCTCGGATTCACGTCTCTTTATTTTCAGAATGATCCGTGTAAATGTCTAAAACATGAGTAGTATAAATCACAAACGTGATAGATTTTCAGTTTTACGAAAACTCCCTTCTGCAATGTGTTGAAAAAAGAACTTAGTGCGATATTTTTAATCAGACATCATGTCACTGGCAGCAAAAATTTTCTTGATTTCGGCGGCGGAATTTAATCCCTGCCCGAGGAGAAATGATCAAACAAAGGAAACGGGGCTAAGAAAAGGCATTTGCATGACTAAGCAGTTTAGATTAGGTGATTCTAAAAGTCTTTTTATGACGGCAAGGACAGTTTCTTGAATAGCCCAAGAGCACATAAAGAAGACAAAAAAAAATGAGTGAATCCTGCAAAAATAAAATGTTGAAAATATTTAAAATGAGTTTAAAAATTTCAGAAGAGGAGAGAGTGATGAGGGGTTGGACATTTTAATGGACATTTATATGGCAAGAAAAATGTCCCGTTCCTATCTTATGTGAAGGAGGGATGGGACATGTTCTTTAAAGTTAAAATTTATGCAGAATTTTCGTAAATATTCGGAAAAAAATGACAAATAGTGTATATGATTTATTTTTCTCAAGGTTTATTGTATGCCACATGTATTTATCTGACATATTGTCCAAATGCCTGTGCACGGCTAGATTCGCCAACCTAATTTCGGTGGATGCAGTTTTCAGGTAAAATCATCTTTATCAGTGATGTAACACTCAGTATTCTGTGGGAAGGTAACTTTTCATTTTTTCTCATCATGTTCTCTTTCTTAGTTAAAGGGTGGAAGGTAAAATTTCCTTTTACATTGTCCCATCCCTCCCACTATACAACATCCCAATAAAATAACTTATTTCTAAAAATATGTAGCTGTTAGGCCTAACTGAACTGCTTATTTATAAATGTTATGTTCTTAGTTCTTCAAAACATTAAGAAGAATTTTGTTAGTTACAATAAATGAGACTGAAAACCTCATCGAAAGTATAAGAATTTATTTATTTTTGGTGTTGAAAAGCAGCTTTTTTGACGCATAAATTCTCAGAAATTTGTAACTGAAATGATTTATAGCAATAACTATGATGCTATGGGTACTAAAGAAGATGGAAAAATAAGAATTTAAAAAGTTTCCTTTTGACATAATTGATGGTGTCCCATCCTCTCCGATTCTCCCATCTATCTACACAAAATTAAAACAAAAATAAACGAATTCAAATATATTAAAAAAATTAAGAATACACATATAACTCTGAATAATCAATATTATCCAGAGTGAGAAACAAAGTAAAAATACGAATGTAAGATGGTGAATTGCATTTATAAAAATGCTATTTGCATTTAGACAGACAAGACTGTTCAAAGCCCCCTTAATGTAGAAATCATCACCTTCAGGTATAAATGAGATGGCGGAAAGTTTAAAAATAAGATCCCTCACGATCTTAAACCATTAATATAAGAAATCGATACTAAGTCACATTTCTACATTATCTACAATATTATAAAATTTTAAAATCCAATGTAAACAATTAAATGTGGGAGAACTCAAAAAATCCAAAAATGCGCAAATAAAAAACCGTAAAATAAATCGAGACTCTGAAGTAAATTATAAGACACATTCTGAATATAATGTATAAAATCCAATACTTAAAACTTTTACATGTAGAAAAACATTAACATTTTTAATGTTTTAAAAGCAATTAAAGTAGTAAAATAATATATAGAATACATAGCTCAGTGACAAGGAGACTAAGCATATCAAAGTGCTAATGTTAGGAGCAATCGTTTACTATGCATATACATATATACAGGGTGCCCCAAAAAGCATCGACCTCGGCTTTTGTTCCTTAAATACGGATCATAGGTATTTATAATAAAATATAAAGTTACGTAACAAACAGTAGAGAATTCTGTGGAATCGATTAAAATTTTCAGAGAGTTAAACTTGAATTAAAAAAATTAATTTTATGGCCCGTTACAAAAAAAAAAAAAAACACCTTTCCAGTTTGTGAAATCTACTCCATGCATCAATAAGTTGATAGACAAAATTTCAGCCTTTCATCATAAAAAGTCTCAGAGATATGTTTAAATAAAATTGTGACGCTATACAACCAAAAATAGCAGAAGTATTATGGATTATTTCAATCATTGTTTTCTCTCGTAATCTCGTAATCTCTCGTTTTATCGCTGTGCCGCACAGCCAGCTGTCGTCAAAAAAGGGTCTCTAGATCTGTGGCACGCGATGAACGTTCCAATCGTCCACCATCTTGCTGGTAGTTAAGTCGAGCGATGGCAACTGATGTCCTTTTTTCAGCATTGGGAAAGGGTTGCGCCTCAAAGGGTTAATTTGCTGCAGCAAACAACATCATACCACATGATGTGGATAACTGTTCAATTTTTTTTTGTGCAATTCGTAAAACGTGAGTAACGTATAAGTGCAGCATGTTGCAAACTAAACTTTATTTAACAAAGGAGTCTAGAAATATTTCTCGCAAAGGTGATACGCGGCAGGCATTCGCAAATTTTTTTTATCAACTTATGGCACGTCTAAGTATACGCATGTAGTTTGTTTTCAATCTTTCGAATATACTCAAACCTGTCCTCACGCAACCTACGAAAAATCGGCTTGGATATTTCGTACAGCCCAATATAGGGGAGGTTGGCCTAAAGCGGGTAGGTTAACGATAAATAGTCAAAAATAGTCGTTTTTGGGCTTTTATCATCAACATGATTGATTTATTTCTTAGGAGGGATCTTCAAAACAAAAAAGGAGCATTGCGTTATTTTATTTATAATAATTGTTTATTATCAAAAATTAAAAATGCTTAAAAGACCCACTTTGCCCTTCAAGGGACCCTAAAGCGAGTAAGCCGTTCGGGCAAAGCGGGTAAGTACAATATACTTTACAAATATGAGCACATATTAATTTACTTAAGGATTACTATTAAAAGTTTAATTCAACTTATAATTATCATTAAAAATAACCTTCATAGAACAATTTTTGACTTATTTTATAAGCCTTATGAAAGGTTTCTCGAAACCGAAGTTCTTTCGGATACTTTCATAGCATTTTTCATTGCTACTTCACACTGGCTGCTTGATTTTTGTCTTCCTTTTATATTTATTAACCATCCATAACAAAATGCAGAAAAATTAGAATTAAATTGTATCAGGGTAAAGCGGGTATCTAGCAGGCAGATACCCGCTTTGCCCGAAAGCACATTTTTTTACTTGAAGAATAATAACCTCAAATAAAAAATAAAAAATCCCAGAATCATCATGGTATTTTATAGGTAGATAGCAGAAAAATAATGTAGTAATATTGTCAATAAAAATAATAAGCTGGTTTTCGACTAGTCAAGAATTGCATACCTTCAGTTTTTTTAACGAATTCCCCAATTATTTTATTTTGTGTCTCGTTGCGCCATGTTGCTACGCCAGTGGACCGTTGGGACTGTATGAAACTCGGGAGGGTTCGGGTACTCACGGAACCTGTCGATATTAGCACATGCCCACTATGCAGCAGCATACGAATGCCTACCCGCTTTGGGCGACCTAACCGTTTTGGGCTACTCTCCCCTATGTGTCTATGATAAATATTCAAGGAATAAAGACCGAGGTCATTGCTTTTGGAACTCCCTGTGTATTGTATTTTATACACAAGACAATGATTAACAATGTTAGTAATACTTCGTTTTGAAATTTGATAGTTTTTATTTTTATTTATTTATTTTTTTTTAGTCGCGAAGTGAATTTCTTTTATTTTTAAACCAAGAAAAAAAGATTGTATGAAGTTTAAAAATGAAATTAAAAGCACTAATTCATTTTACTATAATAATAACAGAATCTGAACACTCTAATTTAAGAGAATAATCTTTAAACACTTTCATCTATGGGGAATGAATAAAAAGTCGGAAAGGGAAAAAAAAAAAACTCTTCAATTTGATTCTCGCTGAGAGTATTAACTCCTAACTTGTTAATACTGTCAGCAAAAGACTTCATTTTTAAGTATTCGGAAACATAAATATCATGCAAAATTTTTATGAGATTTTCAATCAGAAACAGATATAGTTATAGGAATTTCTTTGCATTTTTAAAGTAAAAGATCTGTACTAAGATTTTGCACGAATTATGCAAACATGTGAAACCCCAATTAGCGTGTTTTTGAAATCCATATTTTTTATTGTTTAATTATATTGTTTAGATAAATGCGATCATATTTGTCTTAAATATTAGCTGTATTTGCTTAATAGTATTTCTGATTTGCTCCTCTCCTAACAAAAAGATAACATTTATTGAAAAACATACACGATTTTTAGTTTTAAAACATTGCAAAACGTTACATAATATTGAAACTTAGTTTCGAACGTTTCCGTAATGCTACATAATATTTAAAAACTATATTAGGATTTTGTGTTATTTGTTTCAATAACAGTTTATTTACAGGTCAAAATATCTAAAAATCTCAGCATATTTTAAAAATATTTTAAACTTTACTTATACAGATTGATGACGTTATGAAATTTCCCCATCAATAATTTACCGTAAATTTTGGGAATATCTGGATAAACAAATCTATTTTAGGAGCAAACTTAAGAGACTATATTTCGAAGTCATCTATAGTCATCTTCTTACGAAAATGCTTATGTGATGCCCGATGGTATTTTTAACAAGAAAAAATTATTAAAAATTTCCCTCGAAGGGATCGAAAGGATTGTTTCTTTTCTGGGAAAAAATAACAAATTCTTCGTATTATATAGTTTCCTAAAAGTTTTATGAAAAAAAGAGCTTTACAGGAAACTTAAAAAAGAGTATTGCCGTCATTGTATCCGATTTTGTTAGTATTATTTTTTAAAAAGTTCAGTTTTTTGAGTGACAAAAGCAGAAAATTGAAGAGAACAGAAGAAAAGCATACCAGTAAACTGCTTTTCACAATAATTCATTTGATTTAAGTCTCCTTAATTATTAGTTTATTAAAAACGCACATATTAAGAAACTTACCGCTGGTCACTTTTATATGAGCACTGGATATGAGAAACACTTTGTAAACTTTGTAGTCGAAGCCTGCTACTCAGAAATAATAATTTTAAAAGGAAAAGGTAATTTTAGAGGTAAGGAAAGTGTTCCGTCTGGGACTTTTCCTTGCCAATTAGAGATGGACGCAAGACGAAAAATAGGCGTCTCGCAAAACAGTCTTGTCTCGCAAAATCCCTAAATCGTAATGTTAAAAATGCTCGTCTCGTCTCGCAAAAAGCTGCAAATCGCTGTCTCGTCTCGCAAAAAAGTAGTCTCGCATCCATCCCTATTGCCAATATGCATTTGATTGACTAACTGATAGATAACTGCTATATGGGGGCACATTGGGAAATGGGCTGCTTGTGATTTTTTTCGCACCTGGGTCGTATACAAATTAAAAAATAATAACTTTTTGAAAATGAACAAGGGAAGAATTTTTTCTTAGCGTAATCTTGTTTCCTGCCTTATTTTGAACCTTTTTTTCAATTCGCACCATCCTCTTATCTCTAATAGGCAAAGAATTAAAGAGTGTTACCGCCTTTTTCGGATACACTGTATGCAGGAGAATTGCAGCAATTTGCAAATTTTGGGTACGCAGCTATAACGCGACCTACAAAGAATGCCGATGCTTACTACTCCGCACTAATACTCCTTCAAAGGAAAAAGTACTTTTACAGGTAAGGAAAAGTCCGTTTCTTCCCTTCCAGTACGTTCGCTTGTAAACAGCAACTGCGTGATAGAGCAAGGGTCAAGATATGCTGTTTTAGCATTCATTTACTAAAATATTTTAATCTTTAGTTTATTTAGACATTCATATTAAACGATTTATTGTTCTTCACGTTAATATAAATGCAGGATTTGTGAATAATTTTGTAAATTTCGATGGACACGCATTAAACAACGCGACACTAAAGGAGTGAGTGTTGCTTGGTACGCAACTCTGACATTTCCCACAAGGAAAACAGTACTGTTACACGTTTTTTTCCTCACCTAGTGCTAGTAGGAAGTTTCCTTGTGAACTTGTTCTTCATCGCCTGAGTGACAAAGCAAAGGTGGGTAATATTTTTAAATCAAAGAGTCAAATTACAAAATATAAATAAATAAATAAATCTGTTTGTACTTTTATATGTAAGGATTTTTACCTCCTAGGAAGTTTACTTGTGAGCATACTCTTGACCGCATGTGTAAAGAAGTAAGGGTAAAGGAACTTTGTGAAAAAAAAGACACGAACTGATAACCCTCCCCCCCCCAAAAAAAAAAAAATTAAAATAAATAAATACAAGAGAAGGAGCAAGAAACAAGGTAACATACACTGTGTAGACGGAAACTGATTTATAAAGTCAAAAGAAAATGGTATGTAATTCTTCGTGACGGTTGAAGTTAATTTTACAAATTATTTTAAAGGTAAAATTGCTAAAAGATCAGAAATAAGTAAAACCAAAATATGAAAAAATCGTATTTATTTGCAAAAATAAATTTCAAGCAAGCATTTACTAAGGCAAAGATTTTAATTAATAGGATTTTAGTACTCTATTTCGAATGCAAGAGTTTTATTTTAGATAAGAATAACTGTGATATTTAATTAGAACTATATCTTAAAAAGCATATAGTTAATAAGATATATTACTAACTAGTATTAAGGTATGTTACAGCATAGTGGACTGTTGAAAAAAAAAGTTTGTTCCTGGACATATTCCGAGAAGATAAGAAACTTTATTGGGAATATAATCATTTATTGTTAATTACTAAATAATAGCATGCTTTTAGCTTCTGTGTATGATGCATGTCAAATGTCATAAATGCAAGTGGTAAAGATTTAGGAAATTTTTAATATCAGTGCACAAATATTTCAGCTTAGTGTGCTATAGTTTAACTGTCCCATTGAAGGATAATAATTATTGAATTCTAGAAAATAAACAAATCTATAATTTCACATTTTACCAGTCTAAAAAAAGAATATTTAAAAGTATCACATTCCATAGGTGATCTATAATGAATAGCTAGTCATTTCTAAGGAGGTAAATGACACCCAAACAACCCAACCTTTAGAAGTGCGAACATATTAAATCTCTGACAGTGTAAAATATACTTTTTTAAATCAAATTGTTATTGATCTGGAAGAGTAAATGGTTACTTTGTTTCATTGTATATAATCCACATTTATCACTTTACAGAATCCTGAATTTTCACTTCTTTAGACATAAGTTAGGGGTTTCCTGTCCTGAAATTTTACTGAAAGCTCTGGAGCCTCATTTTCTGATATATATATATATATATATTATATAGTAATATATGTATATATGTATATAGTAATATACACACACACACATACACATATCTATATATATATATATTATATTATATAGTGATATATACATATGTATATATGTATATAGTAATACACACACACACACGTATATATACAGGGTGTCCAGCCTTAATGTGACCCAATAGCTAATTCCCGAACCATTCGGTTTAGATATGCACTTCCAATTTGAAAAATGTTTTAAAAAAGGTAAAGAATGTTTTTACGTGCTTTTCGAACCAAAAAACCCATTTAGAAAAAAATTACAAAAATTAAATTTTTATACGGTCCCCAGGTCCTATCACTTATATTTAGGAAAAGATGCAGTAAACAAAAACAAAGTAAACACAAAAAGTTTCATTTTATTACGATAAAAACTGACCAAGTAATGAAAATTTAAAAATCATACATTTCATCCATTTTCTGGCCAATTTCAAGAAGCTAGTAAGGGACCGTCTCCAAAGTGAAATTAATTGGAACTCTGCCAGGAAACATTCGCTCTTGCACGTCACTCTTAAGTAAATCGTTTTTAAATTTAAAAGTACACACATTACGTTAATATTACAATAACTGAGTACTTAAGAAACAAAATTTATTCTGTGTAAGTGTAAAACATAAATAAAATAAAATATTTTGGACGAAGAAAACTTTTCAAAAGCAGTTCCAAAAACTTAGACTTATTTGCCTGCGGCTTCAGACTGATTTGTTGCGGTACTGATCATGGCAAACGTTAAAAATCTGTTGTGTAGTCGCTTGCAATTCCATACAGTCGTATTCTAATATTACGAATTCTAGTACGGGAGAACGATATGTATACAAATGAAGAATACTGCGAAATGGTACTGTTGTATGGACAGTGTAATCGAAATAAGAGAGAGGCAGCAAGACTTTATGCCATTAAATTTCCTAGTCGAAGACATCTATCTTATTGTACAATTGCCCGTGCTGTTCAACGCTTGTATAGAACTGGGAGTTGTCATAGACGTATTCCCTTGTCTCGTGCCACACCTTCAAGCTTGCGGATACCCGCTGAGGATGTTCTAGGATATGCCCTGGCTCATCCTGAAAGTAGTGTCCAGGATATTAGCAAGGCTTGTTCCTACTCAAAATCGACTGTGTGGAACATATTACATACGTACGGTGCATTTCCTTATCGTCCAGTCCTGGCGCAGGAGCTAATGCCTGGAGACCAGTTGTATACATCTCGTTCTCCCATACTAGAATTCATAATATTAGAATACGGCTGTATGCAATTGCAAGCGACTACACAACAGATTTTTAACGTTCCCCATGATCAGTATCGCAGCAAATCAGTCTGAAGCCGCAGGCAAATAAGTCTATTTTTTTGGAACTGCTTTTGAAAAGTTTTCTTCGTCCAAAATATTTTATTTTATCTATATGTTTTACACGTACACAGAATAAATTTTGTTTCTTAAGTACTCAATTATTGTAATATTAACGTAATGTATGTACTTTTAAATTTAAAAACGATTTACATAAGAGTGACGTGCAAGAGCGAAAGTTTCCTGGCAGAGTTCCAATTAATTTCACTTTGGAGACGGTCCCTTACTAGCTTCTTGAAATTAGCCGAGAAAATGGATGATTTTCAAAGTTCCATGACTCGGTCAGTTTTTATCGTAATAAAATGAAACTTTTTGAGTTTACTTTGTTTTTGTGTACTGCATCTTTTCCTAAATATAAGTGATAGGACCTGGGGACCGTATAAAAATTTAATTTTTGTAATTTTTTTCTAAATGGGTTTTTTGGTTCGAAAAGCACGTAAAAACATTCTTTACCCTTTTTAAAACATTTTTTAAATTGGAAGTACATATCAAAACCGAACGGTTCGGGAATTAGCTATTGGGTCACATTAAGGCTGGACACCCTGTATGTATATATATATATATATATATATATATATATATATATATATATATATATATATGTATATGTATATATGTGTGTGTGTGTGTGTGTATTGTAATTATAGTAATATTTTTAGTAATATTTTTGTATTCTTTTAACAATATCGTATCACATAGAAAATTTGCAGAGTATTTTATATTAATTTTCATTTTCCCAGTGGAGTAAAAAATGGAAAATAATTCTACTTTAAACATTAAATAAAGTAAAATAAATTTCTTTTTTTCTTTGTAAAAGGAATTTTAGACTATTTTGAGACTTTGTATAATACATATATATATTTCAATGTCATCATCTAATGCCTTATTATGAGATAATCATATGTAAACAGCTAGTGTCATTGGGATAATTTTTCTAAAATGATTTCAACAAATGATTTTCGACCAAATGGCGCAAGCTACGGCGCAAAAGTTATGCTATAAGCCGATGTAATTTTTGCTTTTTAAATGTTTTTATCCATTGGAATGACCGCCTTTTCCAAGGTCGACATTTTGTACCTAGCGAAGTAGACTTGATTTCATATTAAAAGCTTTAAATTTGCATTACTTGCCAACCTATATGAACAAGCTACACCAAAATAAATATTACGAAAACAAACAATTTCGCAATTTTTGAAGCTTTGCATTCACAAAAAACACCCACCAATTTAGGAAAAAGCTTTGCATGCAGAACTCCTCTTCTAACCATTAACGAAAATAAACTTTTTGCATAATGTTTTAAAAACTGCTTTACATGTGAGTCAAGGTCAACAAGATGGGAAGCAAAAATTAGATTGCAAGCAAAACACTTTCGAATATTTAAGATCCTGCACTAATGAGACTAGCACTTAAGGTGATATCGATTAATTTCTTTCTTTTTCTTATTCACACCTATTTAATCTACCAGAGTTCTCTATTCGGCAAAATATTTCAAGAAACATACACCTTAATCCGCATATCTCGTGACAACATAGACTGCAACGATCTAGGAAGTTTTGTTCTACTGAACGTCCAATGGAAATATATTATTAGTAATACTGAAAGAAAAAATAGTCTATTGTTCACTTTCCTAGAAGGATAATTTTATAATCTCTAATAATCATGATAATCATTGAGTAGATTGATAAATTATAATGAAAAATGAAAAAGTTTTGAAAGTTATATGAATTTTCGAAAGTTAGACTTCAGCATCTTGCGAGACAAAATGTAGTCGCTTGATATTTTTCGTTTCTGTGTCGTTTCTTACCCACCATCAATTGAATTCACAGAAAGTCCTATGTTAAGTCTCACTCAATGATAATCGAATTCACAGGAAGTCCTATGTCCAGTCTCACTCTACATTAATTGAATTCACAGGAAGTCCTATGCCGAGTCTCACTCAACGTCAACTGAATTCACAGGCAAGTCCTAAGCCCAGTCTCACTCTACGCCAATTGAATTCAGGAGCCGAGTCTCACTCAACGTCAACTGAATTCATAGGCAAGTCCTAAGCCCAGTCTCACTCTACGTCATTTGAATTCAGGAAGTATTATGCCCACTTTCACAATAAGTTTATTGAATTCACAGTAAGTCCTATGTCCAGTCTCACTCTACATCAATTGAATTTACAGGAAGTATTATGCCCACTCTCACTATAAGTTAATTGAATTCACTTTAAGTCCTATGCCGAGTCTCACTCAACGTCAACTGAATTCACAGGCATCTCCTGAGACCAGACACGATCTACGTGAATTGAATTCAGAGGAAGTCTAATGAAAAGTCTTACTTCACTTCATTTTGATTCATAGGAACTGTTTCAGTGAAGATAAGTTACGTGTAAAGCCAATCTGAGTTTACAGATAAAAAATTCAGTGAAATGCGGCAAAACAAGCTTATGAAAACCTTCAACGTATACTGTAAATATTATACAAAATAGATAAGGACCATCCCAATGAAACTAGCTTTCAAACAAACCAAATCTGATTAAAATCATCTTACTCACTTTGCATGTATGATGCCCTAAACAGAGGCTTCAAATTTCATGTGTCGGTAGGTTTTAATTTAATTTTATTAAATCAGATTTTAATTTGAACTATTATGAATTTTATTAAATATGATTTAAATGTGAACAGATTTTTAAAATGATAATACTCATTCTGATTACAGCAGCTCTCAAACAATCCAGACCACATTAATATCGGCTCACCAGGTCAAATTTATCGTGATCAAAATAGAAGCTTCAAATTTCATGCGTCGATAGTTTTAATCTTATATTAATTAAATGGCTGTTCAGATTTTCACTTGAGACATAGCTAAGAACCATCGAGACTGAGCCAGATTTTTTTATTAAAAATAAAACACACATTGAAATTAGACTATTCATTTGGTAGCTAGCTACGTTGCCAAACAGACAAAAAAGGGACCTTTTTTTCTTCTTCGGGGTTAAGAAGGGGATAGAAAAATGAAAGGGTGAATTCCCTGCAAACTTAATGTTACTGTGTGTAAATCAGGAAATAAGTGTAGGTAGCCGTTAAATGCATAATGTCGTATTATCGGCATCTATATGTCACCAATCTCACGATAAAAACTGATTGTGTGTTTTGACTAAATTTTCTTGGTTTCATTGAACGAACCATATCTTTTGCCTGTATTTAATATTATATTTCTGTATGAACTGAGCGTCACCCGAAAGCATCGAAATTCATCGAAATTACTGGTTCGAGTCTCATTTGGTAGTAAATGAGACTAAGAACGCCTATGTTGAGTCTCATTCGACTTCAGTTGAATTCACACGAATTCATTCGACACCACTCGAAATATTGCAAGTCACATTTAAAAACTTATGTGTATTTAAACTTAAAATTACGTCTCATCTATTCATCAGACCAACCACTAAAATACATTTTTACTTTATCAGAATAAAAAAAAAATAATTTTTTAATAAACAATTCTTCTAATGCCTAAAATTTCTAGTAAACAATTAAAAAAAGCCTCCACATGATATCTAACGAAGTTACTAGAGACACAAATTAAAAAAAAAATATTGGGAACGCAAATGTTTAATCGCTGATCTCTGATTTATAAAGATATCGCTCTTCCAACAATCAGTGAAGAACAACTGAAACTCTTCTTCCCAGATAACGCAAGCATTAAAACAAACTTTAACGATGCGGGAAGGGGGGTGGGTTGGGGGTGGTATTTATCGATACTTTCTTGTGACAGGGTTGTTTGACAAACTTCGTCAAAACCCATGCTAATAAGTAAAATGTGAACTCCTAAACACGGAATCAATGCCAAAAAGGGGGGCTGTGATGGGGCAGAGATAGAAAAGAATAAAAAAAATGTGGGAGAGAGAGGGGTGGGGGGGTATCATTTTGAGCCCGTCTGCGCCGGCACCACCCATTTTGCAGTGCAGTCGCAAAAGAAGTGAGGATCTCATTTTTCCTCGCAACTCATTCCGGACCCCACCCCCTCCTGCACTGAAACTCTTTCGGGTCGGAGGAATTCATTAGTTTGCGGAACAGTCCGACGGGGGCGCTGCTAAATCCCGATGATCGACTCGATAGTGTCCATTCTACTACTGCAATGTTTCGTCGTCGCCATGACAACGCAACGGCATCGAGGGCACACATAGCCCCCAAAATAACGGAAGGATGGGTACATTTGGCTCACTTATCGCGGAATTGGCTGTAAAATGTAACTGGCACAAAACTTTTTTTTCTCTTCCCCTCAGGAATAAAAAAATATATAAAAAAATAAATAAACAAAATAGAACTTGCTTGGCGGAATTTCTCCGCAAGCCTTTCATTTTGGATGTGCAATTGTAAATTGCTGAAATTTTTAGATGGGATCGACAGGACAATAGCACGTGGATGTATGTAGCGTAACGATTTTTCGGTACGGTACAGCAATCAGAGGTGATAAGGGTGTATATTACGAAACTGATATTTTTATTCCCCCTTTCATGGTACGGCCGTCTTTTTGTTATGCGAAATATACATTACTATTAAGACATGATCAGAAAGAATGAAAATGATATGCGGAATTAAATAGTTTACTTTAAATACAGAAGCTTGCTCTAAGAACTAATTTGCTGAAGTTTTACTAACTCTTAGTTTTCTATTTATTGCAATAGAAACAATAAATGGAGTAAATTCAGATGAATTTTCAAATTTTATTCAAGATTTTTTTGGGTGAAAGTTCATGAAGTTGGACATATCGTATTTAAAGGAAATAAAAAATTTGAAGACCATGCATGTACAGTGTTTGAAATTTTATTCAAAATTGAAGTAAACAATAATTTGATTAACTAACTAATAATAAATTTTGATTGTGTAAATAAAAAAAAGGTCCTCATCTAGATTTACATAAGCGCTTAAAAATAAAGTAACCGTATTTGGTTCATGGTAACAGGAAAAGAGAAGATTATGAAAATTCATAGCACAACGGCTGATTTTCTATCCGTTTCTACCTGTTACTCACACTGAAAAGGAAAATACTTTCTGATGAGATATTTAAGATTTAATTTACCAGCGGTACAAAAATTTATATACAGAGAATATTGAAGCTGGAAATATATGCTTCACAATAATAAAAAAAATTCTCCCACGCATTGACTATCATTTCACTTCGGACCGTTGTGGCAAAGATGCTTTCATTTTCTTAAAGGGAGGTCTTGAGAATATCCTATTCTAGTATTCCTAAAATTCCTGTTCTTATAGATAATCTGATTGCAAGTCTTAGTAATAATTTGAAGCAATCAAAATTTACAGTGTTTTTTCAAAATCTATTCAAAATTTCAAGAGTTTTCAACGTTTATTGTTTGCGTAACAACTAACATCGAAGAATCAAAATTCATTTGCTTTCATCAAAATTTCAAAATTTCATTTGCTTTCATCACAATTTCAAATTTCATTTGCTTTCATCACAATTTTCCATTTCATTTGCTTTCATCACAATTTCAAATTTCATTTGCATGCCAAAGCTTGAGTTGTTGCCAATCTAAAGCAATTAAAAGATTGAGACGCTCAATTTATTAATTCTTGTGGGCTATTGTCTGAAAATCGGAATCTTTCCAATGCGAAAAATTACCACAAATGAACTCATAGGGAAATTCCAGATATTTTTAAAATGCGCATTCCTGCCATCGGAATCGAAAGGTCTTCTGAAAACGTGCGGAATGTCCCTGCGAGTATGTTCACGTAAACTTTTCACAATCGAAATATTTAGTTTTGATGGGGACAGTAATTCTCTTCTCAATGCCTCATGTAGAAAAATTCGTTTTATTCGTAAAAAAAAATCCCTAAACTACGTAATTTCAAGAAGCTATTCCAGATAAAGTGGAATTGCAATTTTCCCTTCTAAGCCTGGTAACTGGGACATCATAATGACGTCAATTTCGTTTACGATACCTGAGTTTGCTACTCAGTTGGTTAACATCTTTACTCTCGGAACTATAAAAAACTGAAAATTCGTTAAAAAAATGGGGAACGGGTATGTCAGATTTTTAAAACAGTACAAAATTTCTCTTGTGTTCTTTTTTGCGTATTAGTGCAAAACTTCGAGCCAATCGACCGAACGGTGTGGGTTTGTATGCTATTCGAACAAACACACAAACGGATTTTCGTTTTATTTATAAAATTCAAAATTATTATTCTTCTGGTACACAAATGCATGCTTCAATAATCTAATATCCTATTTTAAACTTTCTACAGAGATCTAAAAATTTGAAAACAAACATTCAGTTTTAAACTGCTGCACAATTTCTTTTTTATAAAATTAAAAGATAAACTAACTTTATTCAGAAAATATTCTTAAAGATTTATTTCAATAACTGATTATAAAATGTATTGAGTAATATTCATTAAAACAGAATTCTCTTTCATTCCTTTTTTTTTAAAAAGTTTATTTACGCTTTATTCTGATGATTAAAATTACTCTTGAAGTATTTGCCTCGATTATAATCTAGTTCCCATTCTTCGTATTGGAGGAGCTGAAAATTTTCCCAACAGTTATGAATGAAGTTAATCCCAACAATGTGAAGCTCTATGTAATATTATGTCACCCTTGAGAGTATTTTATTGAAATCAGACAATTTCTTGAGAATCAAAACTTGGAAATGTGACTAGTGCTTGAGTATTTCTGAACCCTAACGCCATGCGTTAAAGGTTTAAACGACTTGAAACGGCTGGCTGTGCCTCTCGCACTTACGCGCGTTGTTGCGCTTGGCGTGAATCTTAATCCAACAATGCTTGTAGTTCGTCACCTTAAACATTTTAGGCTTTCTTATAACCATTCTTTACAAGACGCATGTGATGGAACGTGTTAACCCTATGCTTAATGAAGAATACGATATATTTCAAAAGCAATTTTCTTCAAAATACGGTTTATAAACAAAACATTTCCACAAATGTTATTATTATTATTATTATTATTATTATTATTATTGAGACGCGTTCTACTGTCAACTCATTTAGGTAAAGGAATATTGTATATGTCAGAAGGAAAAAAAATCCATCCATTCTCATTCACTTCATATGCGCGTAACGCCATCTACGTGTGAAAGTCGGAAATTAACTGATTTACCTTGTAAATTAATCTACAGTCGACGCTCTTTTTTACGAATCCGTAGTTCGTACGACGAACTCAAATAGTTCGCAAAATCGAAAAGTTCATAGAATTAAGAGGTAAAATAGTGTATGGGATTGTATTTGGGACTATTGGATAGTTCGTGAAAGAGAGGCTTGTTTAAAGGAGCATCGACCGTATTACTTCTTATACATTAACGATGAATTTGGCTACTTAATTTAATGATATATTTGTTTTTTAATCGCAACAATGTAGGATATAAAACCGGAAATTTTTTTTACTTGAGATGCAATATTTTTCTCCACTACAAATTTATAATTAAGAATTTACTATAGCATCTTGATTAATGACTTGAAAAATACGTCAAACTGACGGAAAATTGAATAATTTTCCTATTATTATACTGTCTTTAATTTGAAAATTTTTTTAAGATAAGCATTAAGTAATGTTATTAGAATTTAGATCTAGGTACTTATTTTATTGTGGTTCGAATAGATCATTGTCTAAACTGCCTGTAATATATTGGATTTTTTTGTGTGATCCTATATAAGAACTATGGAAACTGCAAAAAATTTTTTGAAAGACAGCATTATATTATTAACATCAATATCATATATAAACTTTGTTTTGCTTGGAATAGAATTTTACATCTGTAAATTACACACAAAACAATACCTGCTCATAGAATCAATCTACTAGAATTCTTACAAGTACTTCTATAAAAGAAATATTCATGCTATAGCACCATTTTCAATGGAGTGCATAATACGATATATATAAACTACATATGTAAATTTCGTAGGAATTGACAGAAATTTACGGCAGTTAGAGCACAGGAAAACAGACAGACAGATGGATATACAGACAAACTGACATACTTGACATAAACCGAAGGGTTAAGAAAGTTATTTTTCATTCACATTTTTAACATTCTTTTATTTACATCATTTTTATGCATTCAATAAAACATATACATTAAACATTAGTAATTAAGTTCAGTACATTACACACGTACATTAAATATTAGTATACAATACAATAAACGTTAGTATTAAGAATAAATTTGGTTCAACTGTTTAAATGAATTTTTGATACTATGCATAATTTTTAGTCATAAAATATCAGTATATATCGTATTTTATTTTTAAACATAGCATCACACAATATATATGTGCTGCTTGTGCTGGCTTTATACCGTTCAGTTTAGAAATTACACTTCTGGACCGATATCGGTTTTGACGTTTGGTGCAGTACATCGCCAAAATCACATGTTAACTCTAAAAGGCTAGCCGCTATCGGACCGTTGCATGCCCGAAATCAACTTTTATTTGCCTACGCCAAATCGTTTTGCCAGCACAGAACCGACACCGTCCCAATTACCATTATGCCAATGCCGACATCGAAACGGTACTGCCGATGACGGCCCATCCCTAACCCGATACGGCTGTGTTTGCTGGGATCACTTTTTAAATTAGTGCCTATACTTATTTGAATGAAATGTCTGCTTGCTGATGATTGCTTTTGAGCTGCAATCATAACGCAAAATAATTTAGTCCAGATATATTTAAATGAAGTTTCAATTAGCGAACAAATTTAAAGTTGAAAAATACGTATGACCAAAAACTTTTAATTAACGTAGTTACACTGTGATTTTGATACATAGTAATTTTAAAACATTTACTTTTTTTTTGCACATGCTAATTTCAGTTTTTAAGTCTGGCTTTTGAATGATGAGTTAAAAAAAAGTATAATCTAGTTCTGTTTTATTTATTGGTACTTATAATTCGCTATTTTTTAAGAGGATTAAAAATGCAATTAGCATGTGAAAACGATTAAGCTTAATACAAACAGCCCATAAAACATATATAAAGAAACCAATGAGTTTGTAAGCTCTGAAAAAAAGATTCAATATTTTTTATGAAGCGAAAAATATTTCGGCGGTTTTTTTTTGTTTGCAATAAACGGTTTTTACATAATCTGCTGTCAAACTAATATTCATTTATCATTCAAAATGTTTTAGCATTTTAAGAGCTTGCTTTTTAAGCAATATTGAACGCAGTAGATTGAATTTGTATTATGTATATATATAATGCAGAATAAACTGAATTACGCATGAAGAATTTTGTTTCAAACTGCGCACTAACACTGAAGGTGATACCAACTGAACGCTAAAAATTATGAAGATGGAAGAAAGGATAAAACGAAGAGAACCTACCTCTTAAATATTTATTTTGTACTTTTTATGAAGTAACCCCCTAATTAAAATACTTAAAAGCATTTCCGAAATTTACATTCACGCGCACACACACACATGCGCGTGCGTATGTGTGTGAGTAAAATGCGTAATTTATGAAAATAATAAAAAAAGGTTTTTGCGTCTAAGTATTTAGGAGACTGGAATAGATGAATTTTAATTCCCTAAAATTCGCCGCATCTGTTTGCAGAAATCTTAAAAATACCCATCAATTACAACACCAACGAATGTATTTATGATTTCTTCCTGATTTTCATACACTGATTTAAGAATTTTATCTTCAAATTAATACATAATTTTTTTTAAGTAAAGAAACAAATGCCACTTAACAAAAATAAACTTCTGCAATTAAATTAAAATAATAATTTGCATTTCTAAACTTTTACTAAGGTTTTTCAAGAACACTCGGTGGCACGTGCACAAGTTTAAAATTGTAGAAAAAACACCCTTTTCTGTATAAAAACAGTAGCTGTAAAATTTCTCTCAGAAATTGACAATAACCTCAGAATCCGCTTGATATTAGTCAACTACGGAGTCTTGATACTAACAAAACTTTCAAATGAATTTTTTTTTGTCTTACTGATGTAAATTTATCTCATGGAGTGTGAATTTATTTCAAGAGTTTATTAATTAAAGAAATTTGGCACCTTTTAGATGTTATTTCCCTCGAAAAGTTGTTTAATTTGATACGAGAAATGTGCCAAATGAACGTATTATCACATAAATGTGTGATTGAACAATATATGTATACACTACTATTTATGGATATATTGACTGAAATGTAATTCTTAAAATGCACTCTGATAAATACGTTGGTAAAATCTGTAAAAAAATATGTTTTACCTTATTTGTTTAATATATACGTAAATATGAGCTTTTAATTATATACGTCCTAAGCACTAAACTTACTTTAACTGTAAATTTCAATTTAATGATAAAAGGAATCAAAAGTCTCTTAAAATAGTGTATGTAGCACTTATATTTTTTGTAGAAGAGCTTTCAAAAATTTTCAGTCCATTACGGTCTATGAAAGTTTTGGGACATTAATCCATTTCACAGTAAAATGAGTACTTAAACGTTTATAACAGCTTAAATAATGAAAACAGGCGGTAAAATGCTTACAGGGTCTCTCAGAATTTTATTGCTTGAGATACATAGATTTTTGGAGGTTATTCCTAAAATTTTGGAAAGTTTGACGATGATATATCAACCAAATTTGGTGCAAAAGAATATGTTGTATTGGACTGTGTTTTATAATCAATGAATTTACCATGATTTGCCTATATTGCTAAAATTTTACTCGGAGTTTCAAATTCAATAGTTTTACAGTCAAAAATCATATTTCAATTTCTGATTCCACGTATCCTTTGGCGATATGAAGAGCACGTTTTCTTTCTTTCCTGTAAAACTACTTTTTTTGCATGAAGAGTTTTGGAGCAGGGAAATGTAAACATAGGCATTTTCTGCGCAACTGATAAATAGCAGGAGTGGTCTCAGCGCGGCTCGCAAGCCATGTGCGGCTTTAATGCTAGCGAATTAAATGCATGAAGTATAGTAAATTGAAACCAATCATTGATTAAAGGGAGTTAAAGGATTTAATTTCTAATTTCAAGCATGATTTATCATTCTTGTTATAAATATTGTGGATTTGATATAACTGAAGAATACAAAGTTTAAATGCTGCAGGCCCTGAAGCTTCCAATTTAAACCTTAATGTTTAGTTTATGTTTAACGCTAAAAATACCCACCCAAAATATTTCTTAGAAAGATTTCTAATTAAAAAAATACCGATAATTTAAGAATTATGAATAGAAAAAAAATATATAATCAATGAATACAAGGTGTTCCCAAAAGGTGGTAACGGGCTTTAATTCTCTATCTATTAGAAATAAGTGGGAAGTATAAATTTAAAAAAAATGTTAAAAATTAGGTCGGAGATAAGACTCCGTTAAGAAAAAATTCCTCTCGTTAATTTTCAAAAAGTCAAACATTTTAAATTTGTATACGGCTCCCGTAGGCAACAATTCCCAATTAGTAAAATGTGCCCTATACACGCATGGTGTAATGTACAAAATTTGACAGTTATACCTTAAAAAGTGTCAGAGATATGAAGATAAATATAACGCTAACTTAATCCATTTTTCCATAGCTTTCGAACGAAAAAAATCACGTCGAATTACCGCATTTCAGGGGTCGAACAGAAATTGTGAAAAATCTTTTTTTTTCCACTCTAACAATAAACATTTACATCCGAAATCATGTATAGTCTCCGATCACCTTTTTTAAAGATATCTCTGCGGCGTTGTATCATGAAAGGTTCAAATTTAGTACACCACTTCATTAGTGTATGGGGCACATTTTACTAACTGGGATTTTTTTTTTGTGCTGGAGTCGTATACAAATTGAAAAAGTGGAACCTTTTGTAAATGAACGAGATGAATTTTTTCTTAACGGAGTCTTATTTCCGAATTTATTTTGAAATTTTTTTTTTCAATTTACAGAGTCTACTTATCTCTAATAGATAAATAATTAAAGCTCGTTACCACCTTTTGGGGACACCCTGTATAAAAAATAAATCATAGTAAATGCACTGGTATTGATGTAAAATTTATACATAATATTTCAATACATTTTCTCTGGTACCCAATTTTAAATAGTAAATGAATGAGATAAAATAGATACATATTGAAAGTTTTGCCAGCATCGAAATTTTAGTTGTAATTTTAAGCACATCCCTTTTCTGATCTTGCCATTGTTAATTTATAAAATATTGTTGTGACGATCATGTGAAAAATTATTCCCAAGGTCAGAACGACATCCCCTCTGGTTCTCTTTCGAGATGTACGAGTAATTTTTGTGAGTTTCAGAGGGCGATGAGTTTAACCGACTGATTGATTTTTTCTCGAATCGACGTCAATGAAAGTCGCTGCTTTTTCCTGCGATTGTTTTATTATTTTTTTTCGAATTACGTAACGTCCCAATCGAGGATTTTAATGAAGAATATGGTGCCTAAGGAAAAGTTTAATCAGATAAATTTTCCGGTGATGGCTACGCTAAATAAATGATTATTTAAACCACTAAGTCATGTCGCGTGTTTTCACAGTCAATTTCTTTCAAGCAGTATTTATGCGCAGCACATGGATATTACTGGGGAACATGTAATACCGATTTCCCTTGACTCGATATTCTGCAAAAATGTCTGATCAACAAAAAGATTGACTTATAAATGGAAATATTAATTTCGAGATCAAGAACACACAGAATAGCAATAAACTTTCATAGTGAATCATTAAAATGCAGAATTACTTTCGACAAATGAAATTCTGATTTTACTTTCAATTTAACCACTTTATCAAGTAAGTACGTTTTAAAATTTCAAAACAATCAGAAAATTCGAGATTTTCATGACAAACGGAACAAAAAAACTTTTAAATTTCTTATTTGTTTAGCAAAATATTTAGGGCCGTATTTGCTTTATTTTGTTAGATCCCATAGTTGAATAAACAATGATTACAACTCTGTAGAAAAATACAGAAATGAAATCCCTGCTGTTATGTCTCTTCAGTGATATCAGCAGACATGTTAACTATTTGTTATGCAATTGTATACGTATAATTAAGGCAAATATGCCGGACATACTGTACACATAATTAAGGCAAATATATATTATTTCATAATTATTTATTTCCTTTTTTTCCTGGTACATTAGGTTCTTGTGATATAAAATGCAGTAATTTTATTATAAAGCTGTTTTCTAACGAGTTATTCAGAAACTTTTAAAGACCTTCTAGCTTATACACCAGCTTTTATCACTCGTTTACTAGACACCACTTTGAAATAAATGATTTTTTAAAATTTAATACTCAATTAACGCTTATACTCACTTGCATTACATAATCTGAACGTAACAGTAAAAACTGGAAACCAAACACCTTATATAGTTTAGAGAGTATCAGTTCATAGGTGTCTAAAAAATAATTTTTGAGCCTAAAATTTATGGAAAAATTATTTAGTGTCATCACATTAATTGAAATCTTGTATTAAAATACATACTATAAACACATGAAGCTTTGACTAACGGCATTAATACCAGAAATATATTTAAAAATATTACAAAAACATTGAAACTTAAATGTGTTGGAAAGATATCCCCTAAAAAAAAGTTTTGGAAATAATTTTTAGCTTTTAGCGCATTTTATGTCAACGTATTTTATGTTGACAAAAATGTTTTCACTCGATAGTTTAAATTTATATTTTCTGCTAATTTTAAAATACATAAGATTCGCTGAACAGCTATCAAGATATTTATAACACATCAATGCATGAATATATTTCCAAAACACAATTTCCCCTCCAGAATTAAAATCGATACTTTATTGCATTGCGACTGATGCCTTTGCATATATTGTCCTCAGGTATTCTTAAAGATAATTTTCGTAAACTTGATAGCTTTTATCGTTTTATTTGATAGCATTTATAAATTTAAGTTGCAAGCAGGACTGCTTTGAACTGTTCCGCATACTTAAAATCATTCATAATAGAACTTATGGCAGCATATCATATCAATAATAGACCTTAGCAGCCATTTCCTTTAAGTGAATTAAAAGGAAAATATAATTATTTTTACTACAAGTTAAGGCGATAGTCTTATATTTAAAATGACTATTTTTGTTCCGCATGTCAGTATTTTAATAAAATACCTTTTTTCAATATGTCATGGCATCAATTGACAAAGGAAAAGAAATTGTATGTCTGAAAATATGTCCCTTTTCACATTATTAATGGAAATAAACATACACATATAGTTACCGAAATATAGTTTAAATATTAAGACTGTCAGTTTATATTTTACAACATGGCAAAAAAATCCTTTTGAATAATATTTTAATAATATGTTAAATTTATATATTCTTGTAAAATCATTACAACTCCCTGCACGTGCTTAATAAGGTAGCATGCTATAGGATTCTACCGTCTATTACCTGTAAAATGTATCTGGAATATGTTTTATGTGATAATTCATTTACAAGTTTTTTAATAAAGAGAACCAATCTAGAAATCAAAATAAAAACAATGATAATTTTTTTAAAAGTTTGTACTAGAAAGAAGAAAAGGAAATAAGTTTCACATATTCGAGGTTTTGAAAAAACAAAAACAAAAACAAAATACGTACGGCAAGCAGCATACAGGTACATGGGTAAATGAAAATCAAGGATACAGTTTAGGTGTTGGTATCCTCTAAGTGTTTTTCTTAGCTTCTGAATTTGTATTTTTCAAATATAGCAAATTCAGAATTTCATTTCCGCTTCAGCACTTCCAACAAATTTTGAAAAGTGTTAATGATTTATGTTTTTTGATCTGAAAATTACTTTCTCGAATACTTTCCGCAAGCATACTTTAATGATAAGTACTTGAAATGAAGTACAGGTTGTCCGAAACTAAACGACCCTATTTTAAAGTTGTCTACCGACGAAACTATTGTTGATAAAGTTATGAAATTTTGTATAGGACATAATGAAGGTATGGAAATTTGTTCGAGCGAATAAAAAATTAGTTAAAATGTTCGCCACTATGGGCTTTTTTTAATGAATTACACATAGTGTGAGGTACACATATCCCTCACACTAAAAAGTGTGAGGGATATGAAGATAAACATATGCTGAGTTAAACCGCTTTTCATTGTCACTCTAAAGATAAAAAATGACGTTGGATGATCGTGTTTCAGGGTCATACAGAAATTACGAACGAAAAGAATTTTTCTTTCACTCTTGCATTGAACTTTTACATTCAAAACCATGTATAGTTCCTGCCTATCTTTTTTCAAAGATATCTCTGAGACATTTTTACCGTAAAAGTCTGAAATTTCGAACATCATCTCATTAATATATGGGGGCACATTTTACGAACTGGAAATATTTTTGTTAGGATGTCGTACACAAATTTAAAAAGAATAACTTTTTGAAATTTAACGAGAGGAATACTTTTTAAACTTTAGTCCTTTTCTTAGCTTATTTTGAACCTTTTTTGTATTTACATTGTTCACTTGTCTCTAATAGATAAAGAATTAAAGACTATTACCTCTTTTTTGGACAGCTTTAATATTCCTTAATTACTAATCTAATTACATATAATTCATTTTCTGCGTTAAAGCTTTAAAATATTATTTAAAATTGATTATTCTCTCACTAACCCCTTAAAGAAGGTATTATTTTCAAGAAAGTGGTCCAAAATATTTGTATATATATTTTTTTAATTAAAAGAATATTTCATACAATATGTGCATTCGTTTTTTGGTTTTGGATATTTTGATGTAAAAAAAAATACTTGCATAAGAATTAAAATGCTCTAATCTTTCTTGCTCTCTTCGGAATACTTATTTTACTCCCATCTTAATTATTAACACTAGTTTATAAGAAATATTGCAGTGAAAAATGATAAAAATAAAGAAAATGAACCTACAAAAACATAACTAACCAAGGGAGAATCCAGAAGAGATAACCAAAAAAAAAAAAAAAAAAAAATCTTCGTGTGCACACTCAAAATGCGCGAACGGAATGATATCTGAAGCGCCTTACTTCTGCTTACGGACTGTGCGCTTCTGTTCTCGGAGATCGGTTCAGAAGGGAATTATTTCCGCTCGTACGTGCAATCGGAGGAAATACTGTGCTGTAGTAACTTGCAAAGCAGTGCGTTAGCTATAAGCGTATTAAATAATAATGAGGATTTGGGGAGAGTAAAATTCACGTTTTAAATTAACAAAATCTAGACGTGTATATAATATTTTTTAATATTTAATTTGTTAATAAGCTTTTATTTTTTTAGTTTCTTCTTTGGGGGTTCACGTGCTCATGGGCTCAAATCTAGGGGCCGCCACTGAATCACGGGCAAAGTTTTCCCTTCTATTTCTCGGGCCCGTGATCTTTCGAACAATAGTGTTCAAAACTTATGCCCCAGACATACAAGAGCATTTCAATTCTTATACGCGAATTTTTTTTCAGATCTCATTTTACACAACAGATGATAGTACCAGACTACTTTTTAACTTAACTTGAAGATAATTTATTTTTGAAAGACGGTAGGCGTACTCAAATACGTATATTTGCGATATACATTGTGCAACCTTAGCTCATTTTTTTAAACTTATCTTGAAAGAAAACTTTACAAATATTTATTTATTTTATGAAGTAAATTTTTTAAAATTTTTCTTTAAGTGTTTAAAACATACATTTTGTAATTGTTCAAATTTACATTTTGTAATTGTTCAAAAATTTGTAATTGTTCCCTACTTGCTAGGAAATATATATTCAGTCACAATAATCTAAAGGTTGGTTTTTCTTAGAAATTTCATGTTAAAAAATATTCAAAACCTTTTTTAATAAAAAAATAGTCACTTTTATGAACGTTTGTTGAAAGTATTACGACCTTTAAGGGGTTAAACTGTAATAGTTTAGATAATCATATGTTTTGATTTTAACTACTTGCAATGGTTTCATCGTATTTTATGTAGGGGAAGGTGGCCCAAAACGATCCTTTTAAGGTTAAAATTTGTATAAAATAACATGAATGTTTAAATAGAAATTTGACCTTTGTTATAATATTTTACACTATATTTTGCATCACAAACATACTTAAATAATATTTTAAAGCACAATGAGTAATTAAAAAGAAATATATAGAATTTTTAGAAAGTGTCTAAAAGATCATTTTACCTTTAACCCAAGGACAAAATGATCCTTAATTTGAAAATAATTTTAAATTGATTTTTAGCCACAAAATAAAATATATAAAAGTAATTATGGATATACATGATGAATTAAAATAAATTTTACAATCGGATAGTATGCATGATATATTTTATGAAAATTTTAAAATGAAAAAGTATCACAAACAATGAAATGGAATATTTAAAATTAATATGAAAAAAATATGGCCTGCAATAAACGCAAAAATAAATTAAATAATGTAATATTGAGTCACGCATTTTGAGAACTGTTGTAGGGTTGCCATGACGCCTAAGACCCGGTACCGAAGTTTTTTCAGTCGTGGGATCATTTTACGCAGCAGTATGGCTTCCCACTTTCGGTCATATTACTAGAATACGCCGAGAAACATAACAAACTTAGCAAGTGTAATTTACATTCAAAAACATACTCTATTCAGTAAACCAAGTCATATTTCTGAACATTAAAGACTAAATTTCCAAATAAATAGGAAAGTTAGTGCTTACTTTATCAGAGATAGGATAAAACCCAGTTTTTTTTTGGGCAGAATTCTACCCAGACACGTAATCTTCCGATCGCTTAAATACTGCCATTGCTTCTTCTTGAATTGGCACAACTAGCTTATGTGTTACCCTGTAGATAGTGCTGCCTGTATCAAAGAAGACATATGTGGATCGTTTTCCTCATTACGTTCATTTTGGGCCACCTTCCCCTACCTTATTATTTATTTCTATAATAAAAATGTAATTTTCAAACTTTTACTGTACTAGTATAAAATGTGCTAGTACAGGTTTGGTTAATTATTCTACCTAGGCGAAATGAAGATTGTGTTTACATTTCAAAACAACCGAAGTTTTTTTATACTCTCTTTTATTTACTTTATTCAAAGCTGTTTATACTTAATTTTTCAAAATTTATTTAACTTCCGTCATCGTTCGAGGTAAAGGAAGTAAAATTAGAAAAAAATATTTTGTTCCACTGGGTGTCCGGAAAATATGGTAACATGCTTTAATTCTTTACTCACTACAGCAGTGGTTCCCAAACTATGGGTCACGGGAGCAATTTTGGTAGGTCACGAAAAGGGCGGGAAAAATTAAACTATAGTATTTTATAGTAAACTATAGTATTTTATATAGCTGATATTGATTATCGTTATGTAGTAGTGGGTAGGATGGAAGTGCTTTGGTTGGAGAACTGTCTCAGGGGTTCTTATGCGTACTTACGTTACATATGGAGAAAACCGACCAAAATCTGTTAGATCGACAGCCGCAGGCCAGAACGCTGAATCTTCACGCTTCAGCTGTCTACCATTTTGAGTGTCTTATCCATTCGGCCATGTTACAAAATTTGAGAATTATATTCTAAAAAGGGTGAGATATATGAAGATAAGTATATCTTGACATAAATCGCTTTTCTATAACTCTCGAAGGGAAAAAAAAAATACGTCGAATGATCACGTTTCAGATGTACAGAAGTTACTAAATTATTTACACTATAGCAGTAGAAATTTAGATTTAAATTCCTGTATCGCTCCTGATCATCTTTATTTAAAGATATGCCCGACACGTTTTATGATGAAAGGCTGTAATTTCGTACATCATCATTTTAGGGGATGGGACATATTTTATCTATTAGGAATTTTTTGCACGAGGGTCATATACAACATCAAAAAAAAAGTGTGACTATAAAAATTAAGGAGAGATTGCCTCTCTTAAAGTAGTTGTTTTTGCTACTTTCGTTTGAAATTTTTTTCAAATTACATTGCCCACTTTTCTCTAATGGATGAAGAATTAAAGCACATACGGGCCACATCCGGCTCGCTGGCGTTATGTGGCCCGCCACGGCTTTTGATCCGGCCAGTGGACCGCATTAAAACCCTGTACAAAACCCATATACAGCATTCAAAATCCCACATAAATCCCAATTACACGGCCCGCGACAAAGCAAACATCCTGAAGTTTGGGCCGCGACTTTTGAAAGGTTACCCACACCTGAATTAAAATATGGTATCGTCTTTTTGAGACACCCAATATCGTTGTGTTTTATAAGCTTGTATTTAAAAAATTGAAAAAATTGCAGCACATGTTCAATCATATAACTTTCTCCGATGAGTTTCCTACAAATTTCTTAATAGCACCCCCCAAAAGATACACCGGGCTCTCCTTTCTTCGTCGATTAATTCTCCACTCTCCTTTGGCGCGGCCGAAGTTCTGTTTGGCGTCTTAAATTGGCTCCCTCCCGATTCTGGCAACCTCCGTCGGCGCTTAGGTTTCTCCGTCGAAACGGCAGAGCCGGCCCTGCCAAGGAAAAGACACTCTCCGAAAAATTTGGACCCGCGAACTTTTCGACTTTGAAAAAAAAAATGGAAGACACGGTCATCATGACGTGAAATAACGTGATTTAATTCGGAAAAAAAGTTTCGGCCCGGACGGACATTTTTTTTGCTGATTCCCTGGAAAATTGGAGGGGGCTAACGAATTACTCTATTGCATTGAATGCGTGTTTCACTCAGGTAAGTTTTTCCCCCGCCTTCTTTTCAATTGACTTGAAAGTTGATTAGCTATTGTGGAGTGATTGAAGTTCGAAAAAATTGAACGATATCATTCGTATCGTTGAGACAATTGAATAATTTCAAGTTCTGATCGATTTAAGCCATTTCGAATGTATGAAAAGTTAAACTTGTTGTTACATTTACACTGTTCCAAGAGACTGCAGCGGATTTATAATTCTTGCTATTGCGAAAGACTCAAATTTGTTCTGTGTTTAAAGCATTGATTTTTCATCGGTAGGAAGTGTAAAATAAATCGATTTGTTGTAAACGCTAGGTATATTTAATAGGATATTCGATTGTGCAAGAGTTACTAAATGCTTAAAATCGAAAATCGATATTTCTAAATACAGAACAGTGTGCAGTATTTTAGGAAAGTCTAATATATCGCTTAAATATCTTATAATTGGTATATTTTTATAGCAGTTCAATGTATTTAGAGCAATATAGTATATTAAAATGATTTTTAATACAGTAACTTGGATTGTCTTACCGCATTTCAAATTTGAATCGGTTGCTATGACATACAGTTAGGGGTAAGTATTTGCGCATTTTATTGACGTACTTTTTAGAGCGGTAGAATCGCCAACAACTAGTTTTGCAAAATGCTAAACGAGACTAACTATTAAACTTGCTTTAAAAATTTTATTTTACTCTTACTACTTAAAAAACTCATATAACAAATAATGGTTTCATTATAATTTAACAGTTATTTTAAAGGCAATAAAATTTCTTGAACATTAAAAAACTATTTTCTGCATTAAACTATATACATTAAAATGCCTTTTTTTCAGAATTACTTAATAATTATTTTTTGTAACTACGTAATATTTTCAAAAGAATAAATTTAACTCGATTTACAGTATCAGAATTAATTTTTCATATACTGATAATTTATGTAAAAACAAATCAATTTCACTGTTTTTGCACTCTTCAATTTCAAGTGCTACTTACATTCGGAAAATAATAATAATTTTTTTTGAAAAAATTCATACCTTTTTAAACTTTTCTATACTATTAAATTTAAAATACATACTAATTTAAATACATCACATTTACTTAATTTTACATCCATGAAAATTTCATCAATTTTATAAACGTAATATAGTCACAAGTTTAGATTTTAATTACTGAAATTATTTATATTGAAAATTTCATTCGAAACTAATTTTTTGATTATGAAACTATATAAATATATTAAAAATATCCAAATCATCAATTTATACAAATAACTGTTTTTCAGCGTTTGTTCAAAAATTTTCTTAGATTTACAAAAATTTCAATATTTTTGAATTTTTAAAATATTTTTTAAATTTTTATTCCACTAATAAATTTCAAAATAGCATTTATAAAATTTAACAGTTTTTAACTGCAGATTATAGATTTGGTTTTTAAAAAAGAGCTCTTATTTAAAATTTACAAAGATATTATTTCAGTAGAATATTTATACTATTGTTTGTCATTAGAGTAATACTTTAAAATAAAAAGTAGTAATACTTTTTATAATTTAAAGTAAGTAAATTTTATAGAAGTTTATGATTGAAGAATAGTAGAATAATTAAGTAAAACTAAACTTTTTTAATTGAAAGGACAAAAATTAAAATTAAAAATAAAAATTTTAATTATATTATAATTGAAGTTAAATGTTGTTTATATTGAAACAAAATACCAACAATCCCCCCCCCCCCCTCTGCTTCTAGAAATAAACATTCCGTATGAATGAAAAAAATAGTTTTTCCATTTTCAAAACAAATATACTGTAATACGGTTTCTCAATGAATATTTTTACATTTTTACAGCTCTTCTAAGTATTTTTGATGAAATTGAAGCATTTTTTGTGTTTTCTATTTTTTAATCTTTAAAAATGTACTGAATTTTAAAAATATTACGAAATAGTTTATGATTAGGCTTATATCTGCTGTTTAAGAAAATGAATCAGTTTTATGAGCCATTCTGTAGTATTTTATAACCTTATGCATATCGCTTTGTTAAAGGAAGTAGAGCCTAATTTTGGTGTAATACGCTTTATTGATTGAGTATTAAAATTGAAGTATGCTCAAGAAATACATCAACAGCAAAAATAAAGATTCACACTTCCCCCCCCCCCCTAGATGTGATAAAATTTAAAAAAAATTAAATTTTAGTATCACTTGAAGGTCATGCTTTATTGCAAAGTATATAGTTTTTTAATAAAATATCATAGCTAGACAATAAAAAAATCATTTTAATCATTCTTATAGTTTTTTTAATTAAAAAAAATGTCTATGAATTTTTTCTTTAAATCTTTCTGAAAACCTTCGGGTAAGTATCCCTTTTATTGAGAGACTTTCAATTACAAAAATGGTCTAGTTCACATTTATTACTTTAATTTCACGAAGAATATTTTCTATTCGAAAATAGCAAAAATTTTATTGTGTTTGCATTTTAAATATCTATTAAGGTATATGTTATGAGATAAAATTCCTCATTTATTTTTAAATTTAAAGTAAGAATGTCCGCTAGCGTTTTAAAGTTTTGCTTTTTTTTCATGCATACGTTAATAATACAAATGGATTCAAAATATAAAAATACAGATAAAATAATTCCTTTTTAAAGCATAAAATCTTGTTCAAAACAAATATGACTGCATGAGTTAGGATTTTGAAAATCCTAAAAATGCAAAAACCTAACTGAAATCAAAAATGAATTGGAATTCGGAAAAATGAAGCACCACTTTTAGGAAGATCTTGCTAAAGACCTTGCAAAACATCACTTATCTTTAAGTTTTTCGATAATTCTCATTTTTGAGTGATTTCAATTCTTTACTGTTGAAACGGTGATTTGCAATTAGGCTTTTATTCGAAAATATTTAAAAACGCCTACATTACTTTTCATCTTTAAATATAATAGGTCTTTAAAAATATATTATGAAAGTTTACTTTAATTCGAGATGTGAGATTTATGTCATGCTGAAGAGGATAGTAACTACAAATTCACAATTAGATCTTTTATTTGTATCTAAATCAGCAAGGTATGGATGTTTAGGCCCACGACCACCAAGTAAATGTTCATAAGAGGTGACACCATAAAAATTAAAATTATTACTTTTGAAAAGAACTTAAAAGCTATTGTTACCTATTACCTTACAAATTTAAAACGCATATTGTCAATAGAAGCTGCACAGTCCTATTTCTTGAAGAAAAGCATTATTTTCAAGGCGTACTTAACCCTTTATGCTTCTATGGGAATTTTAAACTCCCATAAATAAAACTGCTCAATCGGAAATAAATTTATTATAAAAGCCCAACAGGATTTTAGGACAGTACCTGTAGTTTAATATTTTATTTACTGAAATAAAAAAAAATGCAAAAATTTTATAACTTTAATACGAGATGTTTCTAATATACAAAAACAAGTAATGAAAGAGTTTTAAACTCTTCTTTCCATAAAATAAATTTGGGACATAAAGGGTTAAAATGAACTACAAGAAAAAAATATCTGAACTTAATGGCAATTTAGGTTTTGTTGACGTATATTCAAGAAAAAGTTTCTGGATCTTACTGGTGGATGTTCTTGAATACTGTATGGAGTAAATTTTGATTTCACTGCTTAGGTTAGTTGTTATGCTCGTATTAAACACAAGAGCTTATATACAGTTCCAGAAAAAAATATTTACAATCAAATTGTGAGCAAAAAAACTATTGCATGTGTTCATGGAAATACGGGCATGGTCAATAATCATGGGGTTAGTTCGGGATGCTGGAGGTTTTTTGGCATATACAGAATTGCCAGAGGTCAGGAGAAATTGGAAAACCTGGAATAGTAAGGAAATTTTCCCGTAAAATAAAAAGGCTAAGAAAGTTGCAATTTCTTTTCAATAAACCTAGAAAACCTTGAAGTGCCAAGTGTAAAATTATTTATCTGCATTTATAAGTTCATTTTACAGTTGCTGTATTTTTGGAAAAAAAATGTCCTGACATAACTGGTGCACAAAGTAGCGGATACGATATTTATTTATGGATTAGGGCCGAGTCAAAAGAAAGATGTAAAAGATTTTTCAATCTAAACAGATTTACAATAAGGGAAAATGTTACCCGAAAGCACTATTTTTTTAAGTATCCCCCTCCCCGCCCAAAAAAAAAATCTGTATCCGCTACACCAGTTAAGCGCACCTATAACCAAGTCAGATTTATATGATTTTCTAACATTGAATACGCCTAAAAAGTCCCATCATTCCGAATCAATAGCATGATCATTATCTACACCTACATTTCCATGAAAACATGCTATAAATTTTTCTGGAACAAAATTTAGCTGTCACCATTTACTGCTCTATTGAAAGTTATCTTTTTTTTCGCACGCGTTGTAGTTAAAATTCATACTTCAGGGACCCTGTGGTAGATTTTACAGTAGACTCCTAATTCTCGGGGTTGCGGATTATCCTAAACAGCTCCAATTTATTATCTTAATAATGCATGGGAATTGGAATAAAATTCAAAGGTTTAAAAAAAGTTTCGTGGAGAGAAATATTACCGAAGAAAATAAAATTTATTTTGAAGACGACAAGAGTATTTATTTGTAGAGAAAAGTCTTACATCTGTGTTCTGAAGAAGCAGTAAAAGAGTGGATTAGCGAAATTGGAATTTTATGAAGCTTTTAAATGGCGAAGACGCTGTGCCTTGTGTTGCTTGTGGTTGGAATAAATAAGGAAGAATGCCCTAAAAACGATGAAGAAAATTTACAAAACTCTAAAAATAATAATAAGTCATGGTGTCGCGTTATACAATACACTAGAGGCGTTTGGCAGTGGTGTTATTTAACTACTTGGAGCAAGAACACATCTAGTGCAAAAATGGTGAGAATGTTTCCCAAAAATTCGTCGAAGGGTAAACGAAAACGAAAACAGGCTACTTTTATTTCATTTTTTAACAAAACGATGAGGAAAATGTCTTTTTTGTTGTTTATTATTTTAATTATAAATTTAAATAACGTCAAAATTTACATTCTTTTCTTTTGTATTGATTAAACTATTAGTGACTATTACATGATAATTTTATGTAATCTATAATTTTTTCTAACATTTTCGGTAAAGTTTGCATAAATCCACTTTTATAAAATAAAATAGAATTTGAAAACTCCCAACTGATCCTAAATTAAGAAAAATGGATTTAATTTTAATTATTTAGGAAATTTGTTAATCCGGGACGAGGCATTTCTTGACCATTCCAGTTGATCGAAAGTCTACTGTACTACGTTTTACATATTCCAACTATTCCACTTATTGTATTTATTGCTACTATCTTCAGCCATTAATTTGGTCGATTTTCCTAAGAGAGCAATTGAATTTTATATACATGCTAAACAATTCTGAAAGCATTAATTAATCAAATTAATTATCACAAATGAATAAAAATAAAATGAAGCATTCTTAAAAAGTGAAACAGAATATAAAAACTCCCAACTTAAGCTTAATAAAATAAAACGGATTAGGTTTTGTATAAAACATAATGATTGATAGGATTTCTAATAGCACTTGATGTAAATAAGTAAAAAAAAAAAAAAAACAAGAAAAATAAATCGTGCCAAACTCATTGATTATAAAAAAATTCTATTTCTTAAATCACTGTCTTCGGAGTGTAGTGTGTTGTTGAGTGTTTTTCCCTTTGATCTTCTGTTATAAGCTCTAATATAGTCTAAAATGAATAGTCGATGTGAGAAACAACCAAAATTTGAATCTTGTTGCATGCGTTAGTTAACACCTTAATCTTCGCTCCCGTCAAAATCACGGGCTAAGCTTTCTCCCTTTATTTCTCGTGCCCGTCAAATTTCCGGGCAATACTGTTCAAAAAAATGCGCCAGAAAGATAAGAGCGTTCCAATTCTGATGCACGGATTTTTTTGTAATATATAATTTTACACAACAGTTGACAATACCAGAGTATTTTTAACTTAATTCGGAGATAGTTTATTTTTAAATACATGGTAGCAGTACTCAAACACACGTGTATTTGTGATATGCATTATGCAATCTTAGCTTACTTTTTTTTTTAAATTTATGTTCAAAGAAAATTTTAGAAATGTTTACTTATTTTACGTAGTAAGTTTAATAAAACTTTCTAGTGTTTAAAACATACATTTTTAATGATTCTCTGCTTACTACAAAACACACATTCAGTCACAATGACCCTGAATGTTGGCTTTTCCTAAAAATTATTTTTTTTTTCTCTAGTGCTTAAAATGTCCAAAACCTTAAAATGAATAAATATACTATATATGCACTTGTTTTATACAATTTTCTGGAATAAAAGAAATAAGCACTTTTATGACCCTTTTCATGAAAATAATACGACGGTTAAGGGGTTATTAAGTTCGTCAGTATTGATAGTTAAATTTTGGTTTATTTGCTTCAGGATTTGGTGTTACAGCGCCTAATTCACATAATATCACTAAGCAAAAAAAAGTTTTGAATAATTAATTTTAGCACCAAATTTGGCAATAAATGATTAAAAGTCTCCATAAAAAATTAGCCATTTGGCGAGATTTTGGTCATAACTGGTAAAAACTGAAACTTTCGTTTTGCTAGATCTTCTAAAATAAATTACAAATAATATTTCCATCATTTAAAATAATTTCTATGTATATTTACTGTGCCTGAAATGGATTAATATCTATAAACTTTCAGACTGCAATATTCGAATTCATTTTCATGATCCTACAAAAGAACTATAAATTCTATACGCGCTGCTTTCAATGGCGAGATTATTTTGTAAACGTTAATGGCACGCTATGTTTTACAAAATTAAAATGATATGTTAATTTGAGATTGTTTGAAATATTATGAATGTCTCTAAAGTACTCTTTGAACAAATTACTGCCCATGCGGCGTGATGTATTGAAATTCTTGTGGCTGCCCTTATAAAAGTACTTTTCATTCTTTTTACACCAGTTTCAATAGGGTACATAGTGCATTGCTCAAGAATAAAACATTCGAATGTTTTAGTAATGCAGACATTTTCACAACAGTTAAAGTACGGACAGACTGGCGGACAAATCGAAATCATTCGCAGTTCTCAATTTTATTGGGAAGTGGTTATATTACGTTATTTGGATTTTTTAAACACAGAAAGTAAAATCTGCTGTTTATTGAATTTTAAAGGAATATCATTGGAAATAGATATTTTGATAGGTATTTTGTCAAATGCTCCACTTCGTTTTTGTGTTTATTAGTTTATCTTTTGATCATGCTTGTATACCGATATATATCATACCGGAATTACAACATTTAAGATTTCCAACAGAACTACTAAAAAATCCATACACGGAAAAATTTTCCTAATTTAAAATTTCCAAGAAAAACATATATTTTTTTTATAGTTTGAGTTGAGTAGGCTTTACATGCTAATGATTATAGTTTAAATGATAATTTTAATACAGTTTGAGAAAAAATCTAACTCTTTTAAAACTCTTCTGAGAAATTTTTCACCAGATAATTATACTCAGTTTTGTATAACAACAAATGTACAAAAATATGCATAAAATAATTTCTATAAAAATGATTATTGCAAATGATGAAATTGAATATCTTTTGGTGGGAAAGATCTTAAGCAACAACAAGAACAAATTATCCTATTTTCTGCGTAGGCAGAAATATAAGGCAAAAAGTTTCTTTTTCAAAATCTTAAGGACATGTTTGCTCCGTGAAATGAATATGACGAATCTGCCATTTAAACTTTATTTAAACTAACTTTTGCACATGTAAATTCTTTTAAAACATAATTTTTTCAGTAAATAAAAAAAAAAACTTAAAATGTTATAGAATAAGTAAATGCTTTTAGTATAAATGTTATAGAATAGGTAAATGCTTTTAATATAATATCAATACTTCCAATAAAGTATTTAAATTAAAAAACACTTTGCTTTAACTTCGAAAGAATTTATTTATCTGGGTATTTGAAATAGAAGTTTCATTATAAGTTGTATGCATGAGAATCTTCTCTAGAATTTACTTGAATTACATGAATTTATAAAGTAAGCTCAGTCAAAACAAGTAAAATGTATCATCACAATACTGTTTAAAAAGAACCTGTATTACTCCCTTCATCGTTTTTTCTTATGATTTTACAAGCCAATTTAAGTTTACTCAAAAATAAATCACGTTATTATTATTTTATAGTAAATAAAATAATAATAACATAATACTCAAAGTAATATACTCAAATAAAATACTCAAAGTATTTGAGAATATAAAGAAATCTAAAAAAAATTACCTGATTAATTTGAAATATAAAAATTTAGGATTCTGATTTATAATTATTTACAAGAGTATTTTAATTTTACAAGATAAATCAAAGCTTAGATTTTTAAAAATCAAAATCAAGCATTTTTCAGTCAGAGAATTAGCTTTTGAAAAACTTCAAGTAAGCGGAGAATACATTCGAATCGGTGATTTCAAGAAGCATATGAAGTCATTATTTTTTCAAACGCGGTCAAATACAGTTTTCTAAAATATTTTTAAAAATATTTTTTGTATAGTAGTATTAATAAAATATAACTATTTCACAGATTGAAGCCTAATCTGCACATTAAATCAAAATGAACTATTGCAAGCGCACGTACATGTGTATAATACAGTTTTTATTGATCCTTGGAATGTTGTGACTTAAGTGGTGTTTTGAAACAACAAATGCAACTCGATAAAATACAGATCATTTGGCCTTAATAAAATACCTTTTCTCATCAGTTTACTCATGCTTTACGGCTTTAAAGAATTTTTTTTCAAACAATCACTTGTTAAAGTTTTACACACCTAGAAATTCTTTTTTTACAAAGTTGTTCTGTTCTACTTATCTCAGTAGCAATTCCCATATTCAATGAAAGACTTGCAGTGTTTAAATTCTCTAGCATCTTTAAAGCGTTAGAGTTAGTAAAGGTAAATATTTTTAGATAATGAAAACTCACTTAAATACTAGATAATTAAAAATTCACGTAAATAGTGAAACGTGAATTTTAAAATAAATTTTGTGTTTATCGTATGGTACTGAAGAGAAAAATGCGTGAAACTATTAATTGATTCATTTAAAATTCCGTTAAATATAAAATGTTAGTAGCCCTCTGGACCAACCTTCACTATACTTTATTGCTACGATCGATTTTGAAATTATCTGTACTGATTTTGTTTTTTCAAATCCCTTTTTGAAATCAAACTTTTTAGAATTTATCGACGCAAACGCAGTATCAATTTTGCTTAAAATAAACAACAATCAAAATTAAAATTTTGATAATATTGTTTGAAGAACGTATTTTTCCTTTTCAAATAACGTTTCTGAGGCAGAAATCTAACTGCTCTAGACTACTCACTTGTTTTTGAGAGTAGCTCTTCCTGGGTTTTAATGTAGAAATTTTTATGAAAATGCATAGTGATATTTATCTCTTATACTCAAATTTTATTCATTATTGTTAAAAATCACAATTTTGGCTGTTTATGTTCCTCATACTAATGGTGACATGACATAAAAAAATGAAAAGACTTTCTTAACACTTGATTCTGCATTTGAAAAGCATATGAAAAAAGGTGTATCTGGAATTAGTTATTGAAAGTGAATGTTGATTTTGTTTGACTGCTTCAGTGACATTCATTGATTGACAACTGACATATTTTCCAATTCATGTTTGAAAACATGAAACTATAATATATAAAACAGGAGAGAAATGCTACATAAAAATAAAAGTAAAAAAAATTCATTAAAAAAATAATTGGTATGTTTGGGAAAACAAATCTAAAACTTTTTCAAGTGAGTGAACTTGATAAAAATGAAAATTATAATTAAAATATGTGTAAAACGCATGACAGAAATTAACATTTATAATTACAAATTTTATCACTGAGAACGAATGAATTTTCAATTAAAAAATTAACTATCTTACATTTTTCAAGAGTTTTAGAAGTTACAGAAATAGTTTCGAACAGTTAAGTAAATATATTATTTTTTTAAGGACCTGATATTTTAACTGTTGGTAATTTCTCAAAAAAAGACAGAACTACTATGTTGAATTTTATGCATGCTTATTTTTTCATTTCTGTGGGTTAGTCTTAAATATTCTAGAAATTTGTTAAACTGCTTAGGGTGATGCATTTAAACATACATAGACTTTTATATGTATCAGATATATAAAAGTTTAATAAGTAGCGATGCTCTCAGCGTTTTAATAACAAAAGGTAGCACTAAAACCCATTAAAAATATTCGGATATAATTATACTAATTCAAAGATGCAATATTTTAGTATAAATGTAGTAATATTATATTAATAATTTACAATTTTTTTACAAACCATTTATAAATTATCCTTATTAGATCAAGTAGTTTAAGAATTAAAGCTTCTTCTTGCTCTGTAGTCATTTTGAGTATCTGGATTGAAGAAAAAACGTTAAATTATACATGATTCATTAATGTTCTAATGAAAATCTTCAAGGAATAAATATCAGTTACATTTTTGTAAATCTAAAAAAAAAATTATGTCATATTTATATTCTTTTCAATTATTTAAAAAATCACTTTATAAAAGGTAAACAGGTTACCATATATCATGAAACATCTCTTTTTTTCAAGTTAAAGTCATGTTGGCATAAGTTATTTCAGTAAATCTGTTGTGCATATGAATTTTGAATGCATATTAAATATGAATAATTCAAGCTTGATATTTTGAATTATTCAGATTATAAGGGAACATGCGGGCGCTTAAAATGGTGCACATTCATGGACAATTGCAATATTTCGTTTAGCCATTTGATTATACATTTGCATTTAAAAATGCACATTAATTTCTTACGAGAATCTCTGTTAAGAGGCACTTTTAAGGTCTTGTTCTCTAGTAATGCTATGCACTGAAACTAGCTTATGCTCAATATTATGATAATGCTTTTGCTGAAGAAAAGAGTTTATTATAAAAAATATGTATTAGTGGAAATTAATTAGAAAACGTTCTAACAAATACAGAAAAAAGTGCAAATTTACACAAGAGAAGCAGTTCTGATGCAATTTTTGCCAGTTTCAACTGTTGAAGCAGTTGTCCTGGTATTTTTACTCGTCGATTGGTATGTACACCACATAAAGTACGGTTATATGTTCAAACATTTAAATAGAGAAAATAAGTATGATTATGAAAAGTAAAGTTAAAAATATCGTTCACGTTAGACCTTATAAATGATGTCAACATGTCTTTCATTTGAAAAGATCGCGTATAATATGATTATACATCATTTAAAATACTACAATTTTTAAGTGAAGAAATATCCTACAGGTGAAAATACAGTATCATCGGGTGAGTGTAGTAAATATCATTGGAAAATTAGAGCTGTGTCACTAAAAGTTCAGAAAAAATAAAACAAGATTTGGTTCTTCTGTCACTATGAAATGATACTTTAACAAGATGAGCGAAAGTGCTGTCATGTCTGACGTTAACATCGTAAAGTCTTCAGAAAGTAAATGCACCAAATGCGTTTTATTCAAACCATAAAGGTAGATGATAAAAGTAGCAAAAGGAAAAAAAGAAAGACTACTGGAAGAGGATTTTGTAGGAAAATTAATTTCTTTCTTTCTTTTTTTGTAAAGTTTCAGAGATCTGAATGACTTCATGACGTTGGATTGATCGCATGTTTGGAACAGATAAATCTCGATTTTGCGCTCAGTCCTTAATGGTGCAAGCTATTTTGGGTCTCGGTTTGGAATCATTTTGGGGAAAAAAATGCCTCGACCCGGAATCGATTTATCGAACGTTCAATATTTATACGTCTCGGGAATCTTGTAGCATTGTTCTTTCTGCCGAAAATTTTAGTTGCAGTACTGGTGCTTTGTCTGATATTACGTAATTTAATACCCGAATTAGAATGCGCTTGCCTAGTGCGTCTAAATCTGCAATCATTTACTGTGTAGCGTTCCATTTACCTGGTAGTTTTGTACATGTGAAGGTGTAAGCAAGTGACTTAGCATTAGCATCTCTTAAAGATGAGTTTTTTATATGGTATTACGTTTACTAACTGGGAGTTGTTTACGCGCGGAACGTAATGTGCATAAGTAGCATTTGTGCGGAACTCTTCTGGTGCGCTTTATAAAATACATGCGTATTTCGTAATAATAAAAAAATAATGTACATGCGTTTGCATAGTGTGTCAAATAATCTTAAATCACCTTAGTTTAGCTTTGCTTTTACCACGTAATTTTGCACAGCATGATCATACTTTCTGATAATAACAGAGGGCAGATAATATTTCTCGTATTCTTAATAAAATGGCTGTACATTTGAATGACTGAACACTTAAAATAACTCCTTGTAGCTTAAATTTAGTTTAATAATAAAAAACATATAATAAATTCACACATGCTTTCTCAGTGTGTCTAAATAGACAATACGATAATTTATATGAAGCTTATTTTACCTCTTAATTTTGCGCTTGTAGAAAGTGTAAAACTATTTGATTTACATGATTATTGGTCGACCAATGACAAATTACTTTAAAAAAAAACAGATTTATTTTGCTGCTGTGTAGATTATTTGCTGTAGGTGCTGCAAAATGAACATAAATTTATCTATTTTCAACTTTGCTAAGGTACACATCTAAAATTACACAGCAAATTAAATTTTTTCTGAGAAATATTTTACATTGGACTAGTTGAGAGTTGATGCACATTTTTGTTTTCTTTTTCTAAAAGCATTAAAATTGTTTAATCATTACTTTTTCTGACTGGTCATTGTCTGACTTGGTCAGTATTTTACCCCATAGTGTCGACTAAAATGATTGTAGATGAGAAAACCGAGCAACACATAAGAATGATGCTATATGTATCAGATCAACTGAAAAATAGATAAAACATACTTTAACAAACAATTTTATACGGAATTTTAATTTGTCTATCAAAAATTGAAAGTATAATACCATTTACTATCAAACTTTGGATTATCCAATGATTGTTCAATTTGAACTTCATCGTTGTCTGGAGATGTTTATTTAGTACCAAATTGAGATTTTATATAGTATTTATTTGTAAAATTGTAAAAAGCTCCTCTTCTTCCGACAAGTTCTCTTTAAGGAAATATTCAATGGAATATTTACCACAGTACTTTACCAGTACCCAGGGACATCATATATTTTGTCCAAAAAAGGTGTTACGGTCACGCTATGTCAAGCCAAGATTTCAACTTTTCAAAAAGTTGAATAAGATTTTTTTCTTCACAAAATTTGGAAATAGCACGCTTTACTTAGAACATTTCATGTTCTTCACTCTCTTCTTGAAGTCGTAAAGCAATTATATTTTCTGTTTGCACCTATCTATAAATCTATGAGTCCAATATAATAAATTTTAGGTTATTTTTCATATTTTGGGATAGTAGCGAAAATAAATAACAAGATTTATTTATCCATTCAAGCAATAACTAATCAATATCTCATAAAATGTATAACATATATAAAAAAATTGAAATTTATAAAATGATAAACTTTTTAGTATACAAGTAGGTAACCCTAACAGTATGTAAGTTTTTACGTTCCATTGAGAAAGTTGAAACTAAAAGTGTTGACATTGTACTCTAAAAGAAAGTTTTCAAATCAAATAAGTTTGTTTAAAAATATTTCTTATAATGTAAGTAAACGAAAAAAAAAATCAGCATGTTAACAATACAATGCACTTCAAATATGCTGGTTTTCTATAGACCGTTTCATTTTACCTCGGATATTCATTTTACTGCATCCAACCCTACTATAAAATATAGTTGGAAACCTTGAATTACATTCATTAATAAATAATAAGAAATGCACATGTTACAGAAATGGCAAAGAGGAAAGAGATTTTAAAAGTAACATTTCGCAGCAAAAATAAAACTCGAAAATAGGGAAACAAACATTTTAAGGTGCACTTTAAAAACGTTCTTAATGTTCGAATACTAAACTGAAACAATTTGTATATTACCTCTAAATTACTTAGGCTGATTGCAGTGTATGGAGGAATGTAATCAAAAAATTTAAAGTTAAAAACGTTTTGTGCCAGTATTGTGAAGTGCCCTTTTTGCATAATTTGTTCAAAAGAGTACACAGAAATATAACGTACATTTTTCATTCAAAATACACATGTTAAAACTTTACAAAAAGTAAGAAAGGAACTTAATGTTTATAATTTTATTTAATGCTGCCCGTTTTTATTTTACTTAGCAAAATATTTATGTTAATATTTCAGTTAAGTATACTGTTTAAAACTCCTATTAAAATTACCTTTTCCAGTTTTATAATTTAAAAAAAAAAAAAGGTTTTAATAGATAACATTTATCAGAATAAATTAAATAAACTACTTTTGTGAAAAAAGCAAATCAGATTAACAAGCTAAAAATTTCATTAATTTTTTTTGAACAATACTATCCTGTTTTTCCAGATATTTAGTAATACGTATTTAAAAATATATTATTTAGCTTAGAAAACTGATTTCTTTTAATTATTGCCTTTCAATATTGTTCTTTATTTTCAAAATTCTGAATGTTACAAAAAAATTTGACAAAAGTGAAATAAAAATACTATTCCCCGTTTTTCATACAATTTCCGTAAATTAGACGATTTTCAAGCCAATGAAATGTAAATAATTTAAATATTAAGTATCCCATTTTTCATGCTAATAAATAATGTTCTAGACTGTTACAGATATAAAAAATTTCTAGCAAAGATAGGTGACATCAATTCTGAATTATATAGCATTATGAAATTACTATGTATTCATAAACGAGGTAATAATCACTTAAAAAATTAATAAAGTGTTTTCCCAATGTATTAAATGGATTTCTTTCGCTTTCGTAAATATTATGTAATTGAAAATGAAGTAAGATTTGTATAACACCAGTTATAGTTGAGTGCTTTTTCGTAAGATTAATTTTTAACCCTTTGAGGTCTGAGCCCGAGGGCCAACTTTTAACTATTTGAGCAATAAAAGCATATGCGTATACATTATACGTACAATATATCCGTTTGCCGTCTTTTGAACTAACACTTTAGCTTTAAATATATATAAAAGGCAAAAAAGACCAGAATTAGGAATATATAAGAACTAACTAGAATTAAAGTTCTTTTTGAGCATTCAGCACTTGCTGCTGAGCAGGTAGCATGAGCACTTGCTGTGTTTGAACAATGTTTACTAAATAATTTCTACATACAAATAAAACCTATTTTCTGGTATTCGCACTATTTTTAGGTAAGTTTTACTGGATAAGTCTGTAAAATTTCATGTTGAAAATGATGTTTGATTATGTGGAACTTTTACTTCAAAACATACTTTTTCTAATAATTTTTTTTTCAATATTAATTTTCAGTACATTTAAGTAGTTTCTTCAGCAGTTTCATCGCATAAAAACAGTTTGAAGTTTACAACTTAAAAAAATATTAAAATATAGCTTTTCTTCCAATTGTTTCTAAGAAATCATGAAAAGCACCAAAATAATTTCAGGCCTCAAAATATTAAATTAGAATATCACGTGAACAAAGATTTTAAAAAATGCTCCGGCAGTTGGGATGCAAGTTTTGTTTTAGTTTCTATTTTGCAAAGTTTTACAGACAAAAAGGTTAGGTTTTACAAATTATTTCGAGGCTTTGCCTTTTTATGATTAAACAAAAAAGAACAATATTATTATCTGGATAGCTTTTGTGGGATTTCATTAATTCAAGAAACACGATTCTATTTTAATAGAATTTAAGTGGTATGTTTTATTATGAACTTTAATGATAATAAGGGATTTGATAAATGTATGAATAAGAACTAAAATAAAATAAATAAATATTCACGAAACAACCTTTTAATTAGAAAAACTGATCAGACAGAAAGAAAAGCAAGCATAAACACTGGAGGAAAATATTATATTCAATTTCTACACAACTTCTTAACTATGAATTTTAAATTGAAATTTTAATCACAAAACAGTTATAAGAAATTTGAAATTATTCTTAGAAGCAGTAAACAGACAAAAAATGTTCAGTGCTTAAAATTGCCAAAAAAAGTTCAACATTTAATTTTCAATATCTCATTGAAAATTTCGTTTAAAAAAAAATGAAAATTTTTGAAAAGAACCTTTTCAAGGTCGAATTTTCTTACTGAACATTTTAATTACAGAGTTAACTATAATGTTACTTTTTCTATATTTTTTAGCATAATGCACCTTATCAAACTGATGACATAAAAAGTAACAGCCTCTCACATGAAAACTTTTCCTAATTCGAAGAATTGGACTACAACTAAAATTTAAAAAAGTGACACATTTTTTATCAACATTCCAAGTTTTAAACATTCAGCAAAGGAAGGAGGCCTGAAATGACCCTCTTAAGGGGGAAACTTGTATAGAATAACATAAATGTTTAAATAAAACTTTGGCTAACAAACGCCTTGACTAATAAAAAAAAAATAATAGAATCTTGAGAAAGTGTCCAAAGGATCATTTTACCAATCAAAGTTTTCAAAAGTTTTCAAAGTTTTACCAATCAAAGTTTTCAAAATATGAAACTACGAAAAGATGAATGGAAAGTGTATCTTAAAGCATGCTTTATTCGTTTTTGAAACAAGTAAGTTCACAGACAATTTTTTTTAAAGCAAAAAATATACTAACGAATCTGAGATTCAAAGACCCGGGCTATTTTTAAAAAAATTAATGCATTTCCTACTGCCTACCTTCAAATGCACGAAGTTTTAATTTCAAATACCAAGAATTATGCGTGGAAAATAAATCTTGTAAATTTTCACCCAATGAAAACAACTTTGTCAAGAAATACTTTATGTACAATCTTCATCGCAAAAATTAATTACTTGTTCTCTAAATCTTACTGTATAGCCATTCTTATTTGTTTATTAAAATTTGAATGTGTATTATTGCGTTGCTGTTTTTCTTCGGCATAATCTTATAATTAGTTGGAACTATACATAGCCAAATAAGAAATCTGAGGGGTAAAAAAAACCTTCCTCTACTTCCCTCATTAAAAAACTTTTGCAAATGCGTTTTCTGTTGTTGTACACGCAATCAGGAGAAAAGAGGTTTTTTTGGGAATAGTTTTTTTCCCTTTAATTTTGTCGTTCGCTCGTGGCATCAGGAGAATTTTCCCGTTAAGATGTAAAGATACTGCGAAAAGTATATTTTGTTTCGTCACAAGAGGATTTTAGTGAATTTACCAGTCTCTTCTTTTCTTAACGATGCGTAAATCGTTTTAAAAGCAAGAAGTATAAGTATTGGACTATAAACTAGTATTCAGGATGTGATAAATCTAGAATTACTGAGTTGGAGTATTTTGTTAAAAAATAGGGCTATAGGTTCAAAAATTCCCTAATGGAGTTTTAAATTTCTGTTTAAAGCAGCCAAATGTGAAAATCTATTACATTCATATGCAGGCGTCTGAATATGCTTTTTTAAAGAAGCATGATTTAAACTGTAGAAAGAAAATAAACCTGTTGATTACAAATGTTTCACTAACTGAACTGAAAATATTTATCACTCTGTTCCTCCAGCATAATATAAATTGTGCTTGTAGTTAAGAAACAACAAATTGCTTATCAAATAGTTCTCAAGAACGGGAATTTTACAATGGATAATTATAATCTCTTGGGGGTACCTTAGATTTAAATTACGCTGGATTAGAGAAGTTATTGATTATAACAAAATGAAATTGTAAGACTGAAATGTGTAAAGCTTTTAAACTTTATTCCTTAAAAGCTTATGAAGTCAAAAAGAATGCAAAAGACAATAAGTTAAGTTGCAATCAACAAAAAGTACTTACATGAAGTAAATACAGGAACATTTCTTACGGTGAAGAATTTTGTTGATCACCTGAATTATAATGTGGCGTGACAAATAAATATTTCAGGAAAATGTAATTTAAGCAGTATGCACATTATTTTGAATGAACCTTTTCTATTAAGTTGTGAAGAAAAACGGAAAATAAATTGCTTTATCCCTCCATTTCAAGACAGTCAGTTTACCTATATTACTAATTGGTTTCTCTAATTTGATATGAGAGAGCTAACAACTTTGTAGCTTATTGTCATAATCCGTTAAAAGAACGCTCGATAAATATAATGTGGTTAATCTTATACATATTTTAAAGAAATCTGATACTGACAAACTGCATGAACAAAATTTTAATGAAGCTCATCGTATAAGCATAGTTTGTTAGGTTAAATTTGATAAGGATTGAATAAAAGCAATCATACATGCAAATATATGATTAAAAATTTTTGTTAAAAGTCATTTTCTATAAGATTCCGTAAGCGCTGATTCTTAAAAGCATTAATACAGATGAAGCACGATCATTTTCTTTCTTAAAGATGAAACCTGTAGTCATGCTTATAGATGAAATGCAGCATAAAAATGAAAATCGTCTTTTAACATTATTAATCTTCTCAGAATTATAAAATGGATAAAAATATTTAAAGATACTAAATTCAACAAGGAAAAATTTTTAATAAGATATTTAACTTAAGTGTGAGATAATTAAGATATGTGAAAATTTGATTTAGATACATATTTCTTGGTGATATTTCGCGAGCATCAACCTTACGAAGAATGGCATTTTTCAATAAATGTTTAACTTCTCATTTAAATTAACACTCGTAGAGAAAGTAAATAGAAAAATGTACATGTTTTGGTCTAACATAGGTGAATTCGGTGTATGATATCAAAAGATGCATAAATGTATTTTTCTTGAGATGTAATTAATTATTATGAAAAATATATTTGAAAGGCAGAGAAAAATTTACAAGGTTTCAGATATCTCAATATATGCTGAATTCTTACATGTAAAACATACTGGGGACAGGACATGACAAGCCCTAGATTAGACAAGAAAGCAAAAGACAAAAATTAGACAAAAAAGCTAAGCTAGCTTTAATGGTTCTTTTTCACTAATAGCGAAAGTAATTATATTAAATAGTGCTATTAGTAGATTATATATGCTTAAACAGAAAAAAAAACTTTTGATATCTAGACTTAGATGCGGCTGTTTTAAAAAGTATCATTCCAATTTAAGATTTTCAGTAAAAGTAAAGAATGTACTGAATGTGCAAAACTAGCTTATTATTTCACATAAAAGCTGATTGCTACAGATAAGAAAAGGTGGGAGCATTGCCTTCAGATACTGACTTAGTCAAGTATAAAGAACTGAAGAGTTTAACTAACTGTAAAACTTTATCATACTTTTATAAATCGCATTGCAAATAAAAAGATCATACGATACAATATACATCAAGTATAGATAAAATGTCTAACTGCTTTAAGTATTTGATGCATAAAATTGTTTTTTATCAACAAAAATGCTATGAAACTTTTTTATGTAAACACAGTTTATTTGATGCAATGAAACCTTTCCGAACAACTACTTTGTAAATTGATCACCTGTCTTAAATGCAGATATCAGCGCTGAAATTTTTTTATTGCCCTTTCTAGAAGTAAACAAGAAATTTTCTTTTCTAATGATGACCTAAATTATTGTATGTTGGGATTAACTAGAATTCTTACTGTATTTAGTAACTACAAAATTTTACTTTCCTTAATATTTTTCCAAGAGTGTATCAGTTAGATAAAGTCATTAATGAAACTAAAGAGGACGTTGATGATTGTAAAGTATTTTTAAAAATAAAGATTGAAAAAGAAGAGATAGCATACAAACCCTTCTTTTTCCAAAGAACATGTTCTTAAAAATTTACAAAAAGATATCTTAATAGGTTGTTAGTTAGTATGTTCAACTCAATTATCATACGGATTATTGAGATATTCATAAGTAATCTCTTCAATATTATGCAATAGAAATTTGTCATGATGGTATAGTCTTTTGTGATTTACATCGCTTTTGGAAATTTAAGAGAAAAAAGAAACGTTAGGTATATGATGACTATTAGTAAACGATGAAAGAAATGTATTACTTTTTAAGAGAGCCAACATTTTGTACAGACTTTTATCAGAACAAAATTTGAGTTATACTTTCGTTAACAATATTCTTATGCAGGATGTATTTACGTACTGACACTCAATCGTAAACAATTCACTGTTATACTTTCGTTAAAAAGTATTCTTATACAGGATGCATTTACGCACTCACACACAACGCAATTCACCAAACAATTTGTAGACAATTCACCAAACGCCTACATTTTCATGAGTCTCAGATTACCATTTGAAGAGTATCACGTGAGTTTTGCATGTGTGTCAGAGTATCAAACAAAAGCACCCCTTCAAAAAATAAAAGCACTATTTTGGAATCATCTGTGTAATGTAGTTAGTTCATAAATGATAATCATGGTCATATTTGGCATACAGCGAAAAGAGTAATTTCAATATAAAATTTTACGAATAAAATTATAAAATGTTTAAATATATGTCTATTCCTTTATACATGTATATGAAAGACTTGTATAAGTAGTGTATACGTTATTTTTAGTCGAGCTGAATTCTAAAGTTATAAATGCAAGATTAATTTTTACTTGCCAGCATTCCCTTCATGCATTTTCTGAAAGAATGATCATTTTATTGATCAGTTGAATAATAAAATGTTTCGAAGTTTTATAGAAAAATTAGTGGAAATAAACTTTCACTTATGAGTGTTTAATATGGACAAACTCATACTGCATAAAAAAATGCAAAAGTTTCAGCTTACAATCTTGTAATTGCTACAAAGCTTCAGTAACTAAAACCTAATACCTTATTGATTATTACTGAATCACTTAATAGACTTTATATCAAAACTGGAAGAATTACGAAAACAGTAGAAGTTATATTGTTTTCATGCAACTATGCACAAAAATTAATATTCCATAACCTTTCTAAATCATATTTACAGAAATTATATTTTCGTATGGATCATTATGAATGTTTTAAAAAGCATTTTTCTATCTGGATATTTCATTTTTTAATTAAATTTGAAGTTTTATAATAATTAGATAAATTTATAATTACAATATTTTATATAAGAGATTATAACAACATAATAACAAGTGGGGTTTAATATACTGTACAGCATTGAGAAAATATTGGTGACAAATATTCCGATGCGTTTTTAAATATATAAATTTTAATTCAAATGATTATTCAAAAATTTTTTGTAAAATCATGCGCATGTATTGAAGACAAAGTCACGATTTATTTGTACAATAGAATTTATAAGTTTTACGTTCTAAAACCATACGAAAACTCAACTCTATCAGAACTTATTGATTGAAAATTTTTTGAAAATTGTTTTTCGTGTGTAACCCGATGCATTTTCTCCTACATATACTTTCTGAAAGTGTTGCGACTTAAGATTCAATATATTGATTCTCCCCAAGAGAAAATTTAGGTAGAAAAACCGATTTTCTCTTTATTCTACACAACCAAACAATGTTGTCGGAAACATACATACGTACTTATTCAGCAATCATTTTTATAGCTTGCAGATGCGAAAGTTTTTACTGTTTCTCGTACGGTCATACTTTGTAACCTTCAAAAACAGAGGACACCAGTTCGTTCGATAAAAGAAGGTAATTTCGGTTAAGCTTGAGTAGCGAACAATCACATAATTAAGTATTAAAATGTTTAAATTGGGGAATTATACTATATCTGCGAAATAAGTACAAGTGAAAATTAATATAATTATATTAAGTCAAACAAATACATTAATATTAATAATAGTTGATTAATAAATGGCTGCCCTAATAATGAAATTCTTAATGCATCGACCTTAGATTAACTTTTGAAGTCAGTCAATCTACTTGAAACATGGTTGTAAGCGTAGTACAGCTATAAATGTAGATCCGATCTCATTATTTCTTGTTTATTTAACCCTTTAACAACGTACAAGAGAAACCGCTCAATGTGATCACCCCAGGACCGCCGGTTTTTCATAACAATATCTGATTTATAACAATAAGCGAATGAGACAATAAGCAATTGCTTTATGATAGAACCTAGTGTAATTCAGATAACTAATTACATATGATAAAGTGAAAACTCGAGATAAAATGAAATGCTCAGATATTAAACATTTTTGAAAGAAATGGGTAATTTTCCTGTGTACAATGCTTCCTTTAAAGCTCATTAATAACAAATTGTTCGTACTCATGCTATTTTTGGAAATTGTCTGAAAGATAGTGGTGCATGCCTCATCTCAAAGTTATGGAATATCGTATGAATGGCTTCCAACCCTCCCTCTCCTCAGCTTCTAATATACATACTGACTGATACTTGCTTAATACCAACAGACAAATAATATAATAAAAATTAATGGGAGACATTCTTGGAATCGGCTTCTTCTCAAAACTCCCGTTTCCTAGTGTATTTTTCAGGAATTGGTCTGATAAAGAAATGATAACATTAACCGGAAAATTGATCATGCCAGTGATTTTGTATAGAATGGAATACAAGGGATAGGCGACTGCTGATTTTGATAACAATGAACAATTGATAGTATAAACCGTGATCCCATTAAGCGGCATTATACTATATTTATTTGAAGAAAACCATCATAAAAGGCACTTTCTTTGTTTTTTCTTTAAAAATTTAACATTCTGTATGTTAATATGTAAAATATTCAGATTTGGTCTAAAATAAGGCTGTTTTAGAAAAATACCGAAAAATTAAAATTGCAGTTGATCACGGAAATTGACTAACACAATCCCTAGGCACATGGGCACCACTACGAATTTTTATAAGGTTGGTCAAAATGTCATAGAAAGACGCGCGTTATAGTATTTTTTCTAAATTTTTACTGTGTGATGTATTTAAGTAAAATTACTGGTTTACTTAGCATGAAGTAAAAAAAAAATCGGATTTCAGATTTTGTATTTGTATTTTTAATTTGTGATTTTCTCACACAACGGTGGGCATTTGCCCACCGCTTGTCCATAGCTGACGGCGCCTATGACCACGTATATTCTATTCAAGCTAGTGCTTTGATAGTGACAAGTGTAGCATTCTATTCAAGCTAGTATTCTAGATGGAGATAAATTCTAGGGATAAAATTAAACCATACACAGAGTTGGGAAATATGTTACCTTTGCGTTATTTTTTTTTTAAAAGATTGCTAACGCGTTAGCTTGTATTGGCCGGGAAATAACAAGGAAAATGTAGTCTGAATGGCTGGCTTAAGGATTTAAGAGTAAATGAAAAATGAAATCAAATATCAGAAATTCAAATACAATTGAAATACAATTGTTTAGTGCAGACATTCTTCTGAAGATAACAACGAAAAGCGTACTGAATAATATTATTTCTGTGTGATAAATTGATTGCTTTTATGTATAAATTGCTTATGTATTCTTAAGAATTTGAATTTTCCATTTAAATTTTGCGCAAAAGTTAGTTGTAAATTCTTTTATGATAAATATTTTGCAGTTAAGAGGAAAGTGCATTATAAAAAAATATGAGTAAAAGTCAATTTTTCAAAATATGACTTTTTATATGCAGCTTTTCATAATAAGTGCATCATGCAATATATGATAATAACTTCTCATATTTATTCCATCTTGCGCATTTTTCTAAAAAAAAACCTAATTAGTTTTCCAAAAATCCGAAATTAGTAGTTCGGCTTATAGTCGAGTTCTTTTGTTGGGTGGGTTCGCATAATAAGTCATTACATTTACAAGCCATTGCAACTTAATCAGCCACATCTACCCAGCAAACACACACAGGTTCTCTGAACGTCTATTAACGTTCAGAAAACGTCTTCTGAACGTTAATAGACGTTCAGAGAACCTGAGCGTGTTTGCTGGGTATATATGACAATAAACCATTCTCATATGAAAAGACAAGTCTCACTGTCATGGTTCTACTAATTCAAGAAGACTTATGTTTAAACAAACGCTTGCGAGGTAAATGAAAATTAAACACATATGAAATTGTTGAGTGAGACAGACAAGACATTATGTGAAATGTAAGTGTTCTACACTTAAACTGCGTCCAGTATTTTCGAGTTCACAAGTAATTTCAAGGTAGTTGAGTTTGAATTCGTCGAGCGAAACTACCAAAAGCAGTTGTATGCAAATAGTACAAGTATGTTTTGCTTGTAGTAAGATATGTTAAGTTTCCATAAAGCTTTTAGTTATTCAATTCAGAAAAGAATTTCGTAAAGCAACTTCTATATGCGCTACTACTGTAAGATGCAATATGAAACTCGTTTTTTAATTTTCGTGATTTTGGATAAGTGTATTGAAAAAAATATCTTGCATAAAATTTTTAACGTAACACAAATATTTTAATTCGTTGGTATTCCAACAACGAATTAAAAATTTCGTTATTAGAATGCATTGGAAAAGGAAAAACAAAAGAAATATATGAAAATTATACTATGGCAAAACTATTAAGTTTATCGCATATAAAATTATGCTTACTTTTTGTAATTTTTAATTTCAACGAAATTATTTTTCTGTTTATTTACAAGTAGTAATCCGTTTTCAATATGCTTGAAGACGTGAATTTATACAGGTTTTGTTTATGTTTCATATAATGCGAACTTGGGATTTTAATATTTTTTTCTGTTTATTTACAAATAAAAATCTGTTACCTACATGTTTGAAATTGCAAATTCATGCACCAAGATTCAAACCCGATTTAATCGTCAGAGTTCCCTTTACATCCAATGAGCTCGATGCTCCTAGTACTGGATATTAAATATGCATTATTCAGGCATGGAACACATTGTTGAATTTTCACCTGCAATATGCTGTATAACCCATACATTAATACCGTCATCCATTTTAGAATGTTGTGAACCTCTAAGTTTCCCAGGAAATATTCATGTGAGTACTTCACAGAAGCGGTTTAAATTCGATTTTTCTTTATCCATCCTACCAACCATCACGTCTCAGCAACCTTTGCCGAAGAGAATCCGCTGAAGGGATGTACGCACACACACACACACACGATCTCTGGTGAAAATCGCGGGCACGTACACTAGGGTAATCACGGCATGGAAGAAGCCTCAAGAACAACCATAGTGTCACGCTCACTGCACGTAAAATGAAAATTTATGGAAGACACTCGGTTTCCGTGTTTCTTCAGAAAATAAGTAAAGAAAAAAAAACAAGCTATATAAAACACGCTGAACTGGCGGATTATGAAAAACTTACCATCCAAGAAAATTATTTTGTGAGTAAGGCAAAATGCTAATTAACCCTTTGAATTAACTCTAATTCGCATCAATATAGAATACCAAACTGTACTAACTGCCCAACGCTGGAAAAGTACAGCAGTTGTCATCGATCCATTTAACTACCAACACCATGGCGGTTGAATGAATCACCCATCTGGAGCCACGGAGCTGAAGAAGAGCTGTGCTGCCGCGCAGCCAGCTATGTCAGAGAACGTCGTTAGCTCTTGGGGTGCCAGATGAGTGATTTGATCCACCGCGATGTTGGTGGTAGTTAAATAGATCGATGGCAACTGCGGCACTTTTTCAGCGTTGGACCATTTAACCATATTTTTTTGTGACTGGCAGTTAAAGTGCTGAAATAATGTGGTTTCAAGGTGGAACCACCGCGAGTCAAAGGGTTAATGAGAACATTTCAAAAAGTAAAATAAAATTTGTTGCTAAATGCTAAAACTAAAAAAGAAGAACTTCGTAAAATGTATATGTACCGTTTCAGATAGTGGAAAAGGGCCGCTCTACTTCATGTGTAAAATGATTTTCCGTCCAAACTGGCACAGCATGAGATATTGTATTTGATAGGTTTTTGACTCAATATTTACTATGTACTTAAAATACAATGTCTAAAACGGATTTGAAGCATCCGTAAATTTTGAGTTTACTCAAGTGTAATCCAATCCCCCTCCCCTCCCCCCGAAATAAAATTGTTGGCATTCTTATAATTAGCTTAACATCATAAAATTCATTTTAAACACAATCTATATTAGATCATGCGATTACCACAATGTTATGTATAGCTAATTAATGGAACGTCCGGATAATGATAAAGATACCAAAAGCTCACTTTTTCAATTATCATAGTGAGGCTAAGTATGTAATTTCACATTCAGAATGATCTAAGGTCAATATAAGAAATTAAAATAATTAAAATTCAAAGCTAAAATATTCAATCTGAAATAAATATCCCTCAAAAAAAAAGTGCAAAGAAAAGTATAAAACATTGAACCATAAGTGTAGGTTTAAACAAATTTCTTCTGAAGAACTTCAGATATACTTTTTATTTTATTATATTTTTGTGATGTTCATATGTTATTATACAGTGGACTCTGCTTAATGTGATCAGTTTGGGACACAGTGATTTTGATACAATAACCGATTGATAACAATAAACGATATGCAAAATTAGATAAATTTACCCCCCCACTCTAATTTACACGTACTAAATTTCAAAATAAAATGGAAAAACTTACCTTATATTTATGTACTGTATATTATCCTTTAAAACACAAGAATAGTATAGATAATTAAAAAAATTATCAATGGTTGTTTGTGTACAATTTTTTCTTAGAAGGTTATTAACAAATTGTTCGTATTCATACTGTTTTTTAAAGTCATCGGAGCGGTGTTGAACTCCACGTTTCAACACTTTTAATGCATGTCTCATTTCAGCACTTGTAGGAGGTGGCTCAATATCAACAGATTCTTCATCGGACTCATCAGTTCCATCATTCGTCTGTTTTCCTATGACAATCTGACAGACTTCAGATTCTGTTAATGTGGAAGCTACTGGGATGCTTTGATCTACTTCCACCCATGCCTCGAACTCTTCAGGGATCATATCCGAAGGAATTTCAATCTTTTCTTCAGATTTCTGGTCATTTTTTTCGCAAGATCCTGCATAGGCAAAGCAGTTTCTGATCGTTTGAGCAGAAACTCGATTCCAGGAAGCTGTTAACAGGTGCACCGCATCAAGAACGTTACTTTTCTTGGCCAAATCATTAGCTTTAAGATTTTGTGTGCACTCTATTTCATCCAGTAATCGTGCCCGCATTTCGTGGCAATAATATGCTTTCAAAGCACGAATAATTCCTTGATCACAAGGCTGCAAAAGGGAAGTAGTGTTTGCGGGTAAAAAAACAACATTAATATGCTTCAGAGTGACATTTAAAACGTGTGCAGTGCAATTGTCCACAAGGAGAAGAATATCTTGTTTTAGCTTATCGTCCCACCTATCCAGTCATTGAAAATGACTGTTGTCATACAGGAATTCTTGTTGGCATAGTAGTCGAGAGGAAGTTTTTTAACACCTTTAAAACAACGAGGATTCTTACTTTTCCCAATGACTAAAAGTCTCTGTTTTTCTCCAGACATACTGGCGCAACATAAAACAGTGATACGTTCTTTTGAGACTTTATGTCCTTTTAAGCTTTCATTCTTAAATAAGTATGTATGTTCTGGTAGTGCTCTAAAATACAAAGCTGTTTCGTCGGCATTATACACATTTTCTGGTGAATATGAGGCAATTAGTTTTGGCCACTCGTCTCGTAGCCAATTTTCCGCTGCTGGCTTATCGGCATCTTTTTGTTCGCCGTGAATTCTCTTGTAAACAATATTTTCGCGTGTCTTCCATCGCTGAAACTAACCATTTGTTGCAACAAAATTTTTTTTTACCATTTGAGCAGCTAAACTTTCTGCTTTTTGTTGCATAAGGGGTCCGTTGACTGGAGCATCACGTTCTCGAACATTTTCAAACCAAAGTCTTAGAGCCTTTTCAACTTGCTCATCTTTACCAGCTCTATTACGTTTGCACCCCGTATTTTCATTTTGTTTATCTCTTCTGGTAAGTTCATCACGATTTTTCAAAATTTTACACAATAAAGGCTGAGAAATGTTTAACTGCGCTGCAGCATTGCGCTGACTCATTTTTGGTAACCTGTCATAACGATTTAAAATTTCGATCTTTTGTTTTAACGTTAAATCAGTTCGCTTTCTGGCTTCCATATCGACAAGCTGCGTGTAAGGGAGCAAGGCATAAAATGTGAATACGCTCCTTCTGAGTTCCGATAATGTCAAGTTCACATGCGCTGAAGATTGGCGGGAACTCCAGGGGTAAACAATCTATTGAAGGAAACGTTCTCAGGAAAAAAGCTCCCGTTCCGTCTATCTATCACGAGAAGGGTGTGGTTTTATGGTTTGTCGGCTCATTCCGACTGGTCATAAGAAAAGATTACAATGCCCAGCAAGTGAAAACGGGCCAGAAAACGGTTATCTGACAACCACTGACCACCAGCAGGATGTGCGTGGAGGGGGGGGGGAGGGGGGAATTCCAGGAAAGTGTAATTCCTCACTCCTTTGTTCATTCCCCATTTCCCTAGGTGGAAGCATAGGTGAAAGAGGGAGAATTCTGGGAAATTCAAACAACAGCAAAGGGAAAGAAAATAATGGGTTCCTTCTGAATACATTGTGAATATTCCTTTGCCAGTTAAAATGAGCTTCGAAAACTGATAACATTAACCGATGTAATGATCACATAAAGCGATAATTTTAACATACAAATGAATAGAGAAAATCCGGACCAAGTGATTTCGATAACAATAAGCGACTAATAACATTAACCGCGATCACATTAAGCGGAGTCCACTGTAGTAATTACCAATAAAAGGAAATGTAAAACGTCAAGGTAACAGGACAAAACTAATCGCATAATATTTAAAAGCGCATTGAATACTAACGTATTTTGAAAAAGACCTTAGTATTTAAGTTCAAAAACATGAAAAAGAATAAAAAAATATTTTTTAGTGTTCGTAACAGCCTCAAATAACATTTTAAAACTACGCCTTTAATATTATAATTTAAAAACTGCATTTTCTTATTTGCTATGGATCACAACACTTTTATACCGTAAAGGCATTTATTTATATTTTTTCAAGGAAAAAAATCTTTTTATACTTTCAAAATATGTAAATATGCATGAAATCTGGACGCCTTTAACATTTTTCACAGAGAAAGGATTTTTAATACTGTCATAATTTATTTTATCTTTTGAATTTCTATCCACAAGAAAAATTCTTTCACTGAAGCTTGAATATTTCACAATGATTAAAGATTAAAACTTAAAACAAAATCAAAATACATTTTAAACATAAACTTTCATTTTCATATTTTTCTAAAAGTTTGTAATACTAGCATACATTTATTATTATATTAGAAATTTTATTTTCAAATAGATAAATGAAGTGTAAGCATTTACTATTTCCAGCAAATTTTAAGAAAAAATCTTAAATGTACTTTTAACATTAAATGTACTTTTAGAAAATGAACATATCGAGAGAGAATTGAAATTCAGTACACATGCTTCAAAAATATATTCACAATTGAAAAGGGTGGTAGAGAACTAAGACAATTCAGAGTTGCATAAAAAGGTAAGGGTCAAAAACATCATTTTCTTCACTTGTTCGCTTAACAAAAGTGTTGAAGTGCTGGTTAAAGTTTAAGCTAAGCTTTGCTAAAACTTTTGCTAACTATTTTTTCTCAAACAATACTAAGCTGAAACTGATTATTATGTATTGCTTTTCATTTAAAATTATTAAATTTGCGAATAGTAAATCATTCATAATAAATAGTTGTAAAGCAATTTGACAAACACTTCAATGCATTTTGTGAAGTTATTATTAAAGGTATTTGAAGAACGAGGTTTTTATTCGTCTTCTAGAACTATTGCAATTGTGCCACATATTTGGGAAGCACCCTGTACTTTTGATAGTCTTTTATCCAACTTTTGACTTCTAAACATTACTGCTTAATATTTTTTCTCCCAAATATTGCCGTAAAATAATTATAAACAAATCAATCGATATGCTTAAAATTTTATAAAAGGTGAAAAAAAGGAAAAAAGAATTATACAGCTCTTTTGTATGAGGTACGAGTTATATAATTGTAAGTGAAGAGCTTATTTTCTAATAAAAAATAGTAAATTAAATAGAAATAGGGGTAAAATACTAGAGGAACTGTAGGAGATGATCGCGTATTCATGTTAAGCCCGAAAAGAAAACAATCCTGATCAACATTAACTCTGACTTTGCTGTAAAAGAAATGTTTGTGGCTTGCGAGAGTAACATCTTGAATTTTACTTTGCGGTTGATTGTCCTAGAAGTTTTGATTTGACTTTAAACAATAGATTATAGTTTAAGATGTGTTAGTGCGCAAAAGTAAAAAATTCAGTCTATGCTAAGCCTGCTTAGTATCTCAACAGTCTTCAGGGTTGATATAGAAATTTCTCTGTCAGGTCGAGTTTTGAATGCTGTCTTCTACTCTCAGGGACCAAATTTTTGTCAGGGTAAAGCCCTATAACCCTATTTTGTAAGGCACAGGCCTTGGATATTGGATAATCGCGATCAAAATAACTAGGAATTTGAACAAGCCAGATACTTTTGAGTGAATCAAATAAAAATAAATAACTCCAAACATTTTTCAAGCAGTAAATTACAGTTATTACAATTCTTTTCTTCAAAGCCATCGTTGAGAATATTTTAGCCGTTTATTGCAATTTGATAACATGGAAGTGCACAGGTGAAATAAAAAAATATGTTTAATTTCGCTTGGAACTCTTATAAAAATTACAAGTAACTTTTATAAAATTAAATGCGCAACCATTTAAAACTAGCTCACCGTAGCAAGTGCCCTTAAAATTACGCGGAGCGGAAACGATTAAAAGCAGATGCATCGAATTAAAAACGCATTTCTTAAGCTCATCATAAAAAAAGAAACACATCTTTACTTAGCTCCTTGTAAAGAAAGAACTACGGGAGATTTAATAATACTTTTTTATTTTCTTCTAGGATCATTAATGCTAATTGGTAGTTAACCCAAATATCCATATTCTAAAAGTGTTGTAGATACCTCCGTGCATTATATGCCATTCTGCACTACCTGGCAATTTGGGTTTGTCCGAAGTCTGTGCACTGAGCTTAATATATTAGGATGAGGGATTTTAATAATTCACTTTAAATACTTCAATTGTATTTAACAAACATTTTAGAAGTGCTTTTTAAACTGTAATGATAGACTTTCTTGAAATTCAAAACTAACGTTATTTATATTTCTAAGTAGATATTCGAGCTCGACAAAAATATCCTATTCTTGATCTATCAAAAATATTTCTTTAGAATAAGAATAAAGATTTCAACAAGAAATCTATGATATGATTTTATCACAATATATTCATATAACAGACAGACAGATAGACAGATCAAAGCAGTAAACTCTTTTCAACTCTATCTTGGGGAGTTTTAATAAAATACATTACTTTCGATTTGTTAGAATAAAACGACAACAAACTATTTTGCAAGCAGACAGAACCAATTTGGAATTTTGTTATGCTTTTTTGTAAAATAACTATTATGATGCTACGCCACTGTGGGGGCAGGGACTTTGCTTTTGTAACTGCTACGAGGATTTTTAAATTTGATGTTAACTTTGTTGTTTTGATGCTTATTTGTAGAGACTTCGATATTCAGGAATTGTTTAGTGTGCCTCTGAAAAATTGCAGTAAATTCCATATATATTTTGAATAGAAACACGGGTATTAGATCAGTAGAATTTTCCCATTTATGGGAAATTATCTTATTTCGTATATTTTCGGAAGTTTAAAAAGACATATGCAGACAAATCAGAGAAACTCACTAAATTATTCTGAAGATCTTTTATAAGACACATTATATCACTGTAAAATCACTTATTTTCACTTCACATGATAATAAAAAATCAGAAATTTTTCACTTATTAAAATTTAATAATTTACTGCACAGTTACAGACTAGCCGTAATGTATTGAGACAACTTTCTTTCTTACAACTATTTCTTGAACGTAAAACAATAATACAACCAATAGAATGAAGCTCATTCACTTAGAATGTTTATACCAGCTTTTTTGTAGCCATTCAAAATGGGGAAGTGGAGGGGAGGAACTTTTCGGACAAAAAAGGAAGTTTCTTAAAATGCCTTATGCAAAAGGGGTTCTGTATTTACTTAGTTTAGGGATTTTTCAATTTCTGGTTCTATTCATATAAAATTCGTGAAATTTTCAGCTCGCTAAATCACCGATATCTTAATTTCCGAGAAAGTTACGGCTCGAAAAAATAAGTGATTTTACAGCATTTATTTATTTATTTATTTCTCTTTTTTTTTGCTTGAAATAAATCCACACTAAACTCATCCAAACAATTATTCCTTATATGCCATAACGTATCGGAAATATTTTATGTGTTTCTGTTAAGAATTTATCATTGGATAGTTCATCATTTTTAATAGCGCGATGTTATAAATATCAACATTAGATACGGATTTCCTTTTCATTTAAGTAGATTAAAAACTATTTAATGAGCTTTAAATAAATAACGGCAGTAAGCCTTAGTGTATAACAACTATTTTGTGTATTTTTGGGAAAGAAATATTAACATCCACACTTTACAAATTTAACATGTATCAATAACATATCCAAATTTCGTTTAGATTGGGGCATATGTCGGGATGTTGAACACTGAAACTCAGACAAACGTAAATAGTAAATGCTTTTCGAAAGTGTGTTTAAAAAAACATGACTTTTCTTGCGTTCCATTTGAATCACCATAAAATGATCTAAAAAGCCTTTTTAACTCAACCTAGGGCTATAAATCAGGAGAGATACTTTTAAAAACACTTTCTCTCTTATTTAAATTAATATTCCTTTTGTACTGAATATTTTGTACTGAATAAAGTGATGCCTGAATTTCAGGAAACATTTACAACCGTTTGGTTATTCTAAGCTCAGATGTGATAACTGTTTCTGGAATTGATTTATTAAAATGACAGAGAAGAGTTTTAGGGGCATGAGTTAGATGATATCCTAGAGCATAAGCTTCCCTTAAAAGTAAAAATAATTCAAACCAATATTTATTTTGAACAGAATATGTAACCCATAAAGTGACGCCTGAAGATTTGCAACCGATTGGTAACAGAAATCTGATAAAGTATGATAATTGTTTCTGAAATTTTCTCCTTAAAAGGACAAAGAAGAATTGTAGTGGAATGGAACTAACCCATATGTGCCCAGATGCTTTTGCGACATTCTCCGATATTTGCTAATACCATCAATAATAGACAAAATTCTGATGTCAACTTCTTGAACAAGGGATGATTTCTTTTAAAATTATTATGTATTATTGAAATGTCATCCTAGTTGGTCATGTTAAAATATTTTGTACAGTTGAGGTTCTATTAAACCACGAATAAAAGCTAGGAAAAATAAATAACGCTTTCGACTGATAGCGAAAACGCCGTCCCCCCCAAAAAGGACACTAGGCATAAATACATGAATGGGATTCTAGGGCATGAATTTGAGCTCACACCCTTGTGAAACTTCCTTACAAATGATTTCTATCCGGAAACAGTTTATGCGCATCCGTGGATAAACGAAGATTCTGCATCTCCCATCAACCGCAAGCTGCCATGTAAAATTCAAGTATCAGCTTTTAATGTTCTGAAAGCTGACTATCGGAATGTTTTTTAAAAAATGCAGCTTTAGTTTATTTAACTTGAATGTTCAATGTGATTTATCCACTGAGCCGTCAGCTGTCATGAGACAACGAGAGCTCATAAGCGAATGCACTCCGCTGATATTTATCGACTAGGAATTTGTCAATAGAAGTATCTAGGTGTCTGAATTCTGAGTCGGCATAAATATGAAGTTTTGTTTGGTCAGTTTAAAATCAGTCCCGCAGTTTTGTGTCGTTCCACGTCGCTAGGTAACACTCGCTGACAATAACAACGAGGATTATCGACGTTCTTCTGCAGCAACTTTACTCGGTGTTTGGGACAGTCCGGAATCAATCAATGCTGCGGAAAAGAATACTTAAAGGATGAGTTAAGTATACCGGAGAAAGTAGGAGATTATGCGGTTTAGTTGTAGGCAAATTATGAAAGATTTTTACTATACACTTAAAAGAATGAATTTTGGAGACTTAAAAAGAAATGAGATATGAGAAAAATAAAGATTTATATTTTTTTTAAGTAATTTATTTTAGGTTAAAAAAAATCTTCTTACTCTCGTAATTTTATTGAAAAGACAGATGATTATAAATTCTTCTGATAGCAACAGTTTGAAAACTTTGATTTATGGCCGGTTTAATAATCTAGTAATCTTACTCAATAGTTTTCATGTGATTAAATACTTGAAATTCCGCATTTTCGAGTGACGTATGCTTAAAAAATACCTTTAGGATGAAACGTTTAAAACAATATCCTGAAAGTGATTATAAATTCTTTAAAACAAGAAACATAAATTATGCCAAATGCATCCGTTATGAAACAATTTCCGACTCAATTTTATATGCGTACATACTATGGGATAAGGAATATTTGACGTGTTCACTTTCATTGCTGAAACAAAAACGCAACGGAAAAGATCCCTTTTCTGTGTTTAACTTTGCTTTCTGTCATTGTTCTCTGACTGCCCCGTGAGTTCAAAGTTGTTTAGACCTTTTTGCAGAGATGGAATCGAAAAGGTTAAAGCAAATCATGCTCTCTGTTTCTTTCCATATGTGCTCTTTGAGCGTAATTTACGAGATATGTAAGCCCCTGAAAAAAGATGAATAAATATTACTTTTACCGTTTTAATGAGGAAGGATTATAAATTAATAGTAGGTTAGGCAAATAACCGAAATTTTGAGTTAGAATATAGAATATGTATTGCCAGTTATAGAAATGTTGTACCCTCATAAAGGCACATCTGTATTCTTTCAAATGAACCACTGTCCATGTTAATCAGATGACAGGTGCTGATTGCCTTCGAATGACAGAATGTTTGGTACTCGTGTCACAGAATACAGTGGTTATAGAATGCATGAAATTACTGTACACACAAAAACAGCCAATACACAACTTTCCTAAAAATGGCATTAAAATGATAATTGAATGCAATTGTTAACATTTTTAACATTAGTTTTGAAATGTAGTGCCTTGGATGTTTGATGAATGATACATCTTTATCCATTCCGTAGTAACTGCTTTTTTGTAATGTAAGCATCAAATACCTTGTCATGTCAGTTTAACACCTGTCATACGATTAACATGAACTGGGGTGGGTTTGAAAGAATAAAAGTGTACAATTCTAATGCTACAACTATTCATTAGCGCTTTTTATTTAATGTTTAAAATAAAAGTGCCGTTTTTTGTTCAACAAACTGCGTTTTATGTAAATTAATTTATTCATAAGCATTTTAAAGAACTGATTTATATATACCGCAAAGAGCTGAAATACTCATTCGTGTGCTTCTGCAAAAGAATAAGATGTATTACTTACACCATTTTCAATAGAGAGAGCAATTTAAAAACTTAAATTTTCGTAGAATTTTATTTATATTTAGGGTAATTAATCACTGATAAAATGACAAAATTATACATCACAAAAAATATTTTACTTTCGAAAAGTTGTTAAAATAATTTTCTTTTCATAATTATTCAAGTACATTTTACTTATATCTTTATGGAAGTATTTTTAAAAAAGGAGGTAATAGTAGACAAAAACAAAGAGCAATAATTTTCATAGGAAGCTGATGAAAGAATTGAATTTATAAAGTTTTAAGATAAATTTGTGAAGATCAAGTAACAATCACAAACAGAAATGTTGTGATATTCTAATTTATTGTAATGTAAACTCTTCCTGTCTTCCTAAAGATTTTTGATGACATATAATTTCTGAATTTATAAAAGTTGATTCAATACTAAAATAGCTCTTAAGGCAAATACTTACGCAAAAATAATTGAATTATTAAGTAATTCTAAATAATTCTATTTAGTCAATACACCTTACATTTGCAGATAAAGATATTTTTAATTTTATCTTTTATATTTATTTAAACGACAAAAAATATTTAATATATTTTTTATTTGTACTTAGTCATATGAAACAAAATGATTAAGTATTTATGTTTTATAGCGCTTAAAAAAATTACAATTTTCATTCGCGAGTATTATAAAAACTGAGCTTATATGATTAAAAAGGAAACATTTTTATAACATTTTATTAAACATTTAGATTTAAAAAAAGTTTAAGCACACATATGTAGTTTAGAAATATAACTGTTCCTATACTTTTGATAAATGACTAATATATAACTTAATGGTTAAGTGTTCATAATTAACAAGGCTTTGTAGAACATTTTAATTTTAAAATCTATTCTTCTTGCATAATGATACATCATGAATGTTTGGAAAAATGCAATGAGAATTGTAACACATACATATTTCATCTGAAGATGGTACATTCAAAGAGTGAACTTAAAATCTTTGTAACCGAAGAAAAAAATCGGTTTAACTGAATATTTACTTTCCACACTTTGAATCATACAATGATTTTGCTGCAAATGAAAAAGACAATGAAACATTTATATCTTTACAAAATGCGACATCTCTCTTAATTGTAAAACAAAACTTTAATTTTCGAAAGAAAGTAGCCACAAAAAACTGTCAATGTAATTGAACATGGCTGACATTAACTGAAACCAGTTTATTATCCAATAATGAATCGACAATTTCGATACTGGAACATTATTTTGGTACCCGTGAGTCTATTGCGAAGGCAAATTGCTAAATATTCTGCCAAACGGGAAAGGTAAAATTAATTGGAGTGATTTTGCTTCTGAGAATTGTCTCAGCACATTGTAAACGCTTTACGATGCTTGGATACGAGATTGTTTAATTTCACAGCTTCAAGTGTTCAGCTTTATTCCGAGTGATAGGGAAGTTTATTCTGTTTAGATAATGTACTTTGGAAAATCATTTTATAGTTTCTCTGTTAGTTACAACAAGAAATGTATATCATTCTATCGCAAATTGTTGTATTTAGTATGTTTAAAGGACTGCAGTTTGAAATGTAGGCATATTGGAAAAGTATAAAGAAAATTGTACAAATATACATACGAATATTTCAAAAACGTTTGGAATGGTTATCTATTATGTTTAAAATTATTAAGATTATTCCCAGTACATAATGAATATTAATTTATTTCTCAAGTCAGAAAATTTAATAACTCAAAACGTACGATTTTACGTATAAGTGAGATTTCCTGAAGTGAGGTGTATGAAAGTAAAATTGCTCTTTATAATAAATTTACGGTATAATAATAATTTTACAGTAATTTGAGAAGCCATGCTTTATTTAAAATCATACAATTTCTCTCAGAAGTATATAACATTTTTTTTAAAATTCGGATGAGAAATTTGGGGTAATCTTTGCTCTATTTTTAATTATGGATAAGAGAATAGTTTTCTGAATGATACATTTAAAAAATAATTCTGATCAATTTTCAAACGTGAAAATTTTAATGCCGCCTTAAGCGAACTATAGACTGCAACTAAGTATGTAAAAAATCATATAATGGAACACTCTGAGCAATAACACCCGACTCAGCACAAGAAGTGTAGATTTAATCATATGTGGAGAAATTGAAGATGCTTTCGCTGTCGCAGCATGTGAATCACGAGCAAAAAATGCAAATCTATTTGAGACATTACTATGCTTGTCAAATTACTGAAAGCTGATAATTTTTATACTGATTCCTACTACCATAACTGAGAGACTTTGGAATTTAGGTAAATGCTGAACCAGAATGCACTACAATGAATGTTGACCAATCTAAAGATACTAATGAGAAGTCCTGTTCCCACCAAAAGAAAAGCATAGCATGTCACATCAGAAGACTAGACATGTTCTCGGTCCGGTGTGTTACCGCTACCTCTAGGGGATTTTTGACCCCTCTGAAAATGTGATTTGCGTCACATATCGTAGCAGTCTACCAAGATGCTTGTGTAGGGGACAGACCTACCCATCCTTTTGACTGTCCTGTGCGCGCGACTCAGGGGAGTCCATCAGACCCTTTATTTTCTTGCAATCCAACATTACACAGGCACAAGTGCCTTTACAAGCAAATTATACACATAAAATTTTACACTACTTAAAATTATGCACAAAAGAAAGGAGTACAGCCATCATTCAAGATGAGATGAGCCAGTTCTAGGACTTCGACAGCCAAAGGTCTTCAGAGGCAGCCAGGACTTTTTTTTTCAAGCGATCCTTCATCTCAGGTGACTAAATTGTTGTGCTTTCTAGTTTATAGCAAAGTCTCTTTCTTTGAACTTCTAATCCTGGACAATGGACTGCCAAATGGAGACTGCAGCAATCTTGCTGTTACTGTGTTCGCAATCTGTATTTCTTTTGAGTTGGAAAATTCTATTGTAGGCCGTGAAAGGACCATAGTTAGTTATTACTTAGTTCAGTCGGGCTTACGACCATAATCGATTCTTTCTACGTTTTGGGATGACTTCAGCTACTCTCCGACAGCGTTCTTCATCGTCCCAGTGTGAACTTGCCGCAGTTTTACAACTTCTTTCTTTAACAGATCTTTTACCGTTTCACTGAAAAAAAACCCATAAGCAGATATTTCACGAAAATTTCTTGTTACCCTGAAGTCTCAAGATTTTTACACATGTTTCTGATAATTAAAACAAAAGTGTAAATTAAGTGTACAATTTCCTCTAAATACAGGTTCTAAAAAATTCTGAGCAATTTACCTTTCCCATTTTTTCATGTAACGTTCCATTGTGAAACTAAATAAAAAAATTCTGTTCCAGAAAAATTATTCTACCAATAAAATGATAAAAAATCACAAGATCAGGGAATGACACAAAAAATAATTAATCCTTTTGAAAATAGAAGAGCTGTTAATTTGCATTTAGACATAACGTCAAATTACTGCTTATGTCTGTTGAAGAAAGTTTTTAAAATGTTGAAAATGTATGATTTTGTCACAAAAAGCCAATGCTGCATGAGCCCCAACTAAGGCATTTTCACTGAAACTGCGTATCAAGGCAATGCGAGTAAATCACGATAAGTTACTATCATACCTATTTCTTTTACAAGTAGTAGTATTCTAGAGATTAAGTCTTGAGTCTTCTGTCCTTTACTAGGCCGATTCGCAGTAGACCAGGAGAAATGTAACATAACTTCAGAAGTTGCCTCTCAGACTTGTAGACAAGCAGACTCGGGAAGATTTTTATAACACCTTATGGGGATTCGATCTTATAGGATACAATAGCAAACGAAGTAACAAACTCTGACTCGTTTCAATTTCAGATATTTTCATTCTGTGTTGTCATCATATCTGCCATCAACAAGATCATTATCGAAAGAGGTATGCAGTTTCTTAATCTACAAGTAAGGCCATCTTTTACCTTGGACAACATCACCATTGCTTAGAATAATATTACCTTAAATGTTCACGAGTTACAAGATGGTACACAGCAGAGCCTTCAGCCGATTATCGCTTCTCATTCACAAGGGATAATCGCCAAAAGATAATTGAGAGCCGAATTTGCTGACTGGTGGATTCCCTGGCAGTTTTGGCGCACCACACCGGTTAGTGTGAGATAGCCATAGCATACTGCTCACGACAACGATGTTTGATGTAGATCATTAGATGTGTATACTGAAGATATAGATTTAAAATATTACGAAACAAAAACTGAACTTAAGAAAGATTCCAGAGGGTATATAAAATAAGTTATACTTCACATTTTTTGTACAGTTAAAGAAATGACATAAGTAATGAAATAAATATACAAATAAATGCACGGCAAAATCTATTAAGAATAATTATACCATTGCGAAGAACTGTAAATGAAATTATATGAAGTGAAAAGTCTAAACTAATAACCTTTAAAAAGAAGTGAAAATTAGAACATTCAAATTATTTGATAACTGTGGTTTTATGTTCTATGAATGCTTTGACTGCCCACCTATGAATTGACATGAAAAGACATGCTAATACGTTAATCAGGACCTGAGTAGGCACTTTAAGGCATCTGAAAAACCTCTTAAGTGAAATTTTATTGTAAGATACGCACAACTGCGTTCATATCAGACGAATTTCACGATTTGATGAATCAAAATAAATTGCTAGCTATGCTAAATGATTATTTGACACTGCACATGTATATTACAAGTAAGAAATTAATCTTATCTTTGGATACAGATATACACTTCGGTATTCCCAGATTCGAGAACACTTTTTTAATAATATATTTCGTTGTATTGAGATAAATTTTAGTTTTTAATTTAATTTTTTCTTCTTTTTCTTTGGCTATCCTTGCGTACAGATCTGTTGTATACACTGGCAAAATGCTAATTACTTCATTCAACAATTTGTAACAAATTTTATTTTAAAAAATACCGATCTCTTTACTTTTATGTTTAACTTGTTAGAAATATTCAGCTAAAGTAATAATTTTACAGTAAAATTGCTCTAAATGGCGTTTATATATTTATTTAAAAAATGATGCAATTGAGATCAGTTAGTGTCATGGCAGTGATAAGAAAATAATAACCATCAGAAATTGATGTTGGGAAGTTGCGAAGCAGTTCTATTTGTTCTTCATGATGAAATATTCTTTTAAAATGTTTCGTATGAATTCTTTTCAGTTCATGTGAAATTCCACAAATATGGTCTGGTTTCTAATATTTTCAAAATTTTATCTATGCTTTAAAACTTAATTTAACATTGGTATTTATCTTACAACAGGATAGTACTTTTTGCTGAATACAATTGGTTACAAATAATTAACAAATATTCACTAAAATTTTTTCATTTTAAATACAATTTAAATCAGAAACATTTCAAATCAGTTTCGAAATACAACAAAATTGAACCTGCTATCTAATGTCAAATGATAAACTAAATTAGAATATATATAAGCATGAAAAAGAAAAATGAAAGTTACCTTCATCGGAGTTTGTAAAATGTTGTTTTTGGTAAATTTTATTAAGAAGAGCTTTGAACTCCTAAAACCTCTTGGCTAACGGCTCAGTATCTGATGGGTGCCGTTACATTAAATAGTGGTTAGTTTTATAAACTTTAAAATGTTATTTGTCAACGAAAATCGAATTTTCTTCAGCATTAAAATTCCAGGCCTTTAAAGTAGAAAATCTTTGATAAACACCTTGTAGAGTTTTAAATCATGCTAACACTGCAATAGAAAAAGCTATTTTTTCTCTTGCAAACCTGACAAATAGAATTACAAATGTAGCTGTTCTTCTGAAATACTTACAAAACCAATATATATTATTAATTATGAATTAATTAATGTACTACCAATTTTGTTCAAAATAAGTAAATTTAATCTTCAAATCTAGAATTAGTAGATGCTGTCGTATGAAAAAATATTAATCATGATTAACGACTGAAAAACTAACGATTGTTTTTTAATCACAATTAACTATTGAGGATTAAAAATGTTTGGTCAGTAATCATGACTAACTATATCGTATATTTCTTCTGATTGCTGCTTAAGCGAAAACCTTATACTACCATTACCAAAACCCAATGACAGATTGGCATTTTTAATCAAACAACTACTTCCTGAGTGAGTGTGTTTCTTAACTTTTTTCCTTTCATTAAGTGACGCCGTTTTTCCACGCGCTTGCATTTTAGAGCAGGAGTAGTCCTTGAGCAACGAATAATCTTCGCCACGTACCCCGTTCAAAAACATGGCTAAGCGTTTCAATTATTCCACCAAATCACACCTACCTGCTATCCCGCAGGCGAAATAAAGGCCAGCCGGCGCGTACCTTCGGTTAATAAAGGATTCTCGATGAGCTGAATTATTTATTGCTGGATTCCTCCGAGACCATGGTTCAAGATTCAGTTTTTATTTTGTTCTTGTTCTTGTTGTTGTCGTTGCTGTTTTGCCATTAGATTGTTATTTATTGTTAGTTGCATCTGACTGTCTTAACGACAGGGAAAGGGGAAGTTGTGAAGAGGGGGTAACTTTCAACAAACGACCCTCCAGCTCTCGGAGGTTTATTGGTCTGAGCGTTGATGGTTATGCTTCAGCATTGATCTTTCAAGAGCGTGACCAATATAGTGTGTTTTTCCATTAACCTCATTTCGGCTTCTCTTCCAAAGATAGTATACAGGGTGTACACATAAATAAAAGACTCCAAATTCGAAGAGCTTCGATTGCAAAGCTGAAGAAGCTGCAACATATTGGGGCAAATTAAATAAAAGAATAACATTATAAAGTTGATAAAATGACATATGCTTTAAATAACCACCTATCCAAGGTCGTAACATGGTCGTACTTAACCAAGGTCCTAATTAAAGAGGAGTACGGAGGGCTGCGATTCAACTTCCTCCCCTCCGAAATTTTTGAACGTATATTACAAAAGCACTGCATTTATTTGTTTGTTTGCTAACCTGTCAAAATTGAGATATTCTTTTCTAAGAATCAGACGGCCTTGAAGAACAATTTTTTTGTCTTGAAAGGTGGTCATATCGGACATTTTCTTTTAGGATGTTGCATTTTATTTAATCTGTCCAAAAAATGTAATTTCTTCAACATTACTATTCTAGTTTTCAAAGTTGGAGCAATTGTTTTAATAGACATTCAGTATTCATCAAGTAAAGTGCAACTCATTATTATGAAAAGCGCAGTTTGAAATGAAATGAGCTCATATTCTTGAATTTGATGCAAAGATTAACCATACTACCTTTTAAAGATAGACAGAATCTTTTTTTGTGTTTATGTGCTTTATTGGTGTATTAGACATGCGCGCATGAATGAAGACAAAAGTAATTGTTATGATACTGTAATTGAAACCTGCTCCTCACTTATAAATTTATTTGTATTATATATTTTTAAGATTAATTCGAGTAAATAACCATAATTTTAACTGGACACGCACTACTCAGATAACAGACGAATTTACGAAACTAGAATTTTTTATGGTGCGACCAACTTTTAGTAATATAAAAATATTTGCAACATCTTTTTAAAAACATTTATTTTCTTCAAACAGTTTTGTTTTTACAGAAAATGAACTAAGAATTTATTTTGAGTCTGAAAAATAAATTTTAAAAAACATGGAAAATAATTAAAAAAATAAGAAATACATCATATTCAGTTATTAACACTATACTTCAGATTGCAAATTTGTAGGAAAAATATGTTTTTATGATTAATAGTTTGTTATTAATAAGCAGAAGACTTTTTGCTTCAGTTTTGAGCGTTTCATTTCAAGAACGAATTCGAACCCGCTTAGACAGTCTAATTACACACTTAAACGTATTTAAATGAATATTCTAACTGCATCGGAAGTCATAGTGGCATCATAGGAATTTTTGGCTGCTACGTTAGTCACAGACACATTCTGACTCCATCTGACGTCATACAGCGACCTATCTGCAAGTGATTTCACTGCAGCATGATTGTAACGATTTGACACTTTGAAATGTCACCCGAGATACGTTAGTCTTCCTGTATGACCTTGCATGTGAAATGACGTTATGGCGACTCATTTTTGACTCTGCAGCAATACCTTGTAGTTTCGTAATGTTTGGTGTTTTCTAAACAAGTTCCAGAACAAAAATTTCCTAAAATCACAGAGGGTGCATCGGTGACTCAGGCCAGGTGTTATTACTTTCTACTCTTGTGATCTTTTGTAGTGAGAAATTAAATTAAATAAAAATAAATATCGTGTATATCGGCCTATTTTAACCGCGCGAACTTGTCTAACAAGCTATTAAGATCTTTCAGGTTTGGCGTCCTACTACACTGTCAGTAGAAGTAGATCAACATTTCACCAGAGACCCATGATTTACGACAATCACTAATGTTTAAAGCATGTTTCATTTTGTAAGAGAAGGAGGAAAATAAGGTATGTGTATGTTTAAACTGGGGGAAAACACTTTTTAGTAACTAAATATATAGTTTAAAAAACCAAAAAACACGCTTTAGCGATAAATTGAACTAACTAAAAGGCGAAAAATAATTCTTAATATAGAAATAAATTAATGAACGAAAACTAGTATTATTGTGAAAAAAGCGTGGGGTGCTTTGTGCCATATTTTTTGTATCATTTTTGTACTAATCGTACCGATCGAATATTTTCAAGAACTGATATATGGAACACCCCACGCTTTTCTCACAATAATATCAGTTTTCGTTCATTAATTTATTTCTATATTAAGAATTATTTTTCGCCTTTTAGTTAGTTCAATTTATCGCTAAAGCGTGTTTTTTGGTTTTTTAAACTATATATTTATTTTTCACTTTTTAGTTTGATTTGCAATAAAAGCGTGTTTTTAGTTCTTTTTAACTGTATGTATTTAAAATTTATTTTTAATTTTCGATATCTCTCATAAGACACAAAGGAGCACTAAGTTGGAAAGTACAAAGAGATAATTTATTTTCACTGTGCGCCAGTGGCGTAGCCAGGATTTTATTGGTGGGCTGGGTATCAAATTTAAAGCTAAAGTGCAATTGTAAGATAAATATCAAATTGTAAGCTAAGTAAAGGGCCCCGTTTCGGCGCTGGGAGAAGCCCCCTGAGCCCTCCCCACCGGCTACGCCCCTGCTGTGCACCAAAATCAACCTGCAGTTAAATGCTACCTTTCTCACTAAAGAGGAAAAATAGGTCTCTAATCAACAAATAAAAGCGTGTTAAAAAGAATGGTCTTAACATGTTCTTGTACTCAACTCTTCCATAATGTGATGAATAACGATATTTTGTAAAAAAAAAAAAAATATTGTCGTGACCAGGATTCGAACCTGGGTTATTGCTGCCACAACGCAATGTACTAGCCACTATACAATCACAGCCACAGTAAGAAAGGGTTTTCTTAAGATTGTAATGTTTGGAAGTGTTCTACTTTCGATCAGGATAAGAAATGAGGAAATTATTTAATCCTGGCGATCCTTATCAGGATAATCTTATAAGATTATTGTATTGTCACCGGTTCTTGATAAATGTACAAAGTTTGAATTAAATCTGTCCGTTTAAAGTGGGTCAAAATCGAGTCTAAAGGAGTCGGTTACAAACATACAAGCATACAAACATACAAACATACATACAGGTGAAGCTAATAAAAGCGTGTTAAAAGTTCAGACTCGCAAGGTTTGGCCAAAGTTTCGCAAACTAAAAACTTAAAGAGGACAACAGTTGTAAAGTATTCATAAGCAAATCTAACTTTTAAGAATTTGTTTTATGAATTTTCTGACAGAATCAGGTTAACTTTTAAAAATCTTCTGGAGTAATACAGTTAGGTTTTTTAACTTACAAGGAATTAAATCCTTTTGAGTATTGCTTAATTTCAATTTACCACATTTCATGCATTTAATTTGGTGCCGTAAGAACTGCACATGGCTCGCGAGTCGCGCTGTGGCAATTCCTGAGATATATCAGTTGGACAGAAAAATGCAGTGTTTACATTTATTTCCCTGCATCATAACTCTTCATGCAACAAAACTAGTTTTACAGGCAAAGAAGAGCTGATATTAATATCTCCAAAGGATACGTGATATCAGAAACTGAAATATGATTGATTATTGATTGTAAAAATGTTGTAATTGATACTCCAAATAAAAGCTTTACAAGAAAGGTGAATCATGCTAAACGCATTGATTATAAAATATTTTCAAATGCAGCAACCTTTTTTTGTGTGTGTGCCAAGTTTGGATATATATCGCGTTCAAACTTCGTGAGTTTGGGGATAACCTCAAATACGATCTATTGTACCTATCACTATTATTGTAATTATGCGAAGCCCTGTAAGGGAACTTTGAAAGTTATCTCTATCCTTAAAATCAAGAGTAAAATATTATAGACGTTTATATACTTACTGTATTGTGTTTGAAATGGATTAATGTCCCTAATTCCGATCGAACATAATGTATTAGAATTCTTTTGAGTGATTCTATAGAAGCAATATAAATGCTACTTGTACTGTTTTCGAAGAAAAACATTATTTTTAATCTTTAATAACATCCGAAAATTTTGTTTTACTTGAAATAACCGAGCATCTCTAAAATACGCATCAAAGGTTGACTGGGCATAGAGCATAATGTATTAGAATTCTTTTGGGTTTTCCGTAAAAGAGCTATAAATGCTTTTCCTGTAGTGTACATGGTACGATTAATACGAATAACATAGGTAAATCACACTGTAATTTACAGGAGAATGAAGTTTTACCGTCAATGAAAGTCTGGCCGTGAACACAATGTCTCTGGTTGATAAAATGTTAAGACTACGACATTTACAGAAGAAAGGGTATAAAAACAGGCACTTTTGTTTATGGGCTGTTTTCTGTTACTAATAATCTTAAACATACAATCTTTTTTGTTCTATTTTATGCAATGCATTCATCCGCTTCAAACATGAAGAGATTTTTAAAAATGCAAATATATTAAACTTTTATTAAGAACAGTTTTTTTAAGCATTTATAAACAATTTATCAATATTTTTGATAAAAAATAATTCTTTATTTTTTTATTCATTTACAGGGTGAAATGTTTTTAAAATGCACCTATTTTAAAAACATTTCACCCTGCTACCATTTCACCTCTCCGTACCCTTACTCAAAAATTAATGAGTGCAAAAGTGTTAGGGATCTTAATAAGTAAAATGAGCATTTTAGGAAGTATTATTCGATAGTACTAAATGAAGCATAACCTATAAAAATTGTTTAAAAATTGAACGAGACTATAACTAAGGAAAACTGAGAGACAGCAAAAAGTCACTAGCTCGAAACTTAGAAACTATATGACAGCATAGACGGTAGAAAACAGCAGACATATAATATTTAACCCATTTATGCCTAGTGTCCCTTTTTTGGGACGGCATTTTCGCTATTAATTGAAAACGTTATTTATTTTTCCTAGCCTTTATTCATGAGTATTGAGCCTCAACTCTACAAAATATTTTAACATGACCAAGTAAGATGTTGATATTTCGATTTTTATGCATAATGATTTTAAAAGAAATCATCCCTTGTTCAAGAAGTTGACATCAGAAATTTATCTATTATTTCTGTTACCAGTAAAAATTGAAGAAAGTCGCAAAAATATCCAGGCACAAATGGGTTAAATGTACACCCACTCAAAAGAGAATTCGAGCAATAGCCGAAATTCAGATATCAGTTTTGGGAATATCTAATGTTTGGATAAATACACAAAATGAAAGAAATATGTGAAGTTATTATTATATACGACATGATTCAATTTCACTGAAAGCAATTAAGCATGAAACTGACATAGGAAATACGACTTTACATATGATGAAGTGATGCTTCAGAAAAGCGAAAATATAATCAAGCTGGAAAATTATGCCCTGCTGCAACATAGGATATTATCTAACTGCTAGAATAAAATTTTTCATTAGTGTTGTAAGTTTGTACAATTTTTTACATATTTAAACATTAGCAAGAATACAATGTAAAAAACAGGAGAGAAAATTTTAACAGTACTTACAAATTTCGAAAATGAAAAATATAATTCCATTGGATCAAAATATGCCAGCTTTTAAGTGATTTCTTTTTGACAAAACACACTGTTTATTTTTTAAATGTAAGATTTATCCGACAGTTTAACTTATTGTGCTGTTTCCTCTTCTTGAAAATAAAAGAATAAATTTTCAATTAAATAAAAATAAATATTCTCTGAACTTTTGATGTTACTCAAGCCAGTCTAAACAAATAAATCTATAACAAACACCAGACAAAAGCTTCGACGAATTTAATAACTGAAAAGTCGAAAAAAAACTAATTTTAACAACTAAATATTTTTTAAAGGGTGGACATTTACCTATCAGGAATTGGAAAAAACAGAGGTTCTAAGTAAATTTCATTTTATTATAGAAGAAGGCAGCCAAATTTACCCCCTATAAAAGGACGGATAAGTTAACATCTAAGCCCCAGCAGGGTATCGACCAGGACCCTACGCGTGGTGGAATGATATGTTTGGCACTACATGATATATAGGCACAATGTGTAAATAAACTTTATTAATTTTTAAAACGTGTTACCTTTTTGCACGTTTTAAGAAATGCTTTGTAGTACACTTTTTAATCTATTTGAGTGTAAGAAAAATTTCCTATTTTAGTTTTGTCAATAACTAATTAGTTTTCAAAAATATATTTAACTTATTAACTTAAAAAATTATGAAAAACTTTAACTATAAGCTACATGATTTACATTTTCCGAAAGAAAACTTTATGAATGAAACGGGCATAAGAAATTTAACTCAAACTGGAAGGCTTTTTTGGAAGGGTGTACTAAAAAAATACTAAATTACAAAAAAATATTATAATTATTTTAAAAAAAGGTCACGTATTATTCGATAGAAATTTCTTCATAAATTACTTTGATACTAAACCATAAATTTTCTAGTGAAAGTTAAAAAAACTGTTTCGGGTTAAACTAAAATATCTAACACAGGCAATTGCGAACATCCTGTTTTTTAAAGAACTAGTGTAGCATAACTAGTGTAGCATAACTAGTCATTTTGTTGAACTACAAAAGTATAAGTTGAATCTAGTAATTATGTTAGAACATATAAAAAGAAAGAACAAGTTAAAAATCTTAGTACAAAAACACACATGAAACATAAAGCTTGCACCGTTATAACACGTTAATCAACTTCGGATATATAAAAATAAGAAACCATGATTAAATAGGCTAATTAAGTTATTTTAATAAATAAATATGAAAATGGAAGTAATAATGTTCATTTTTAATAAGTTCAATTATAGATTTAAGCATTTAAACATGCAAAAATGCGAGTATTAATTCGCAACATACAAAAAAAACGAAAGTTGAGTTCTAAAATAGAATAGATTAAAATCAATCAAGACGTTTGAATTTTTCAAAAATAATCCGGTAATAACAATTATTTACTAGAAATATCTTGTAATTTCACTGAGCCTTTCTTATAGATTAATTCTACGTTTACCCGAGTTTTTTCTACTTCGTTCAAACAACTTTTTGGAGTACTAAAACCTTTAAAGGTAGAATTTCGAAACATTTTCTTTTATCACGTTCGAACTTATGGCACACGATTTATTTACTCTACTAAAGATTTTATTTCCTTCCACAATTCTCGAAGGCTTTCGGTGAATAGGAGTGAGGATGCATTAGAGGCAGAGGAACACGAGAGAGATATATCTAGAGAGGGAAATAAGTTAGATGGAAATTTTAAAGGAAGTGCGCGAAAGAAAAGAAATTCTAATCAAGATCTCCAACTTAGCTGACACTCCATTTCACGCTGTGAGTTTTTCTTACGGTAATTTGAATTTTGCTTAAAGCCCTGCAATAATTAACAAATCAACGGATACGGGAAGAGTTTAAAATCGTAAATGTATTTTTGGTTTTCTTGCAAAATAATTCAGGGAAATATATATATATATATATATTTGAGTAGTAACGAAGATAATAGTGTAGATTAATGAAACTGGACGAATATTTATTCTGATTGCCTTTTTCAAACTATAGTGTACATTGGTACAGTTACACACTGCGTTTTAATATTTCGAGGAATAATAAGGCTATTAAAAACACTAATAAAACGATTTAGAGTAAAGATAAAAATAAAATACAGTCAAACTTGGGTAATTCAAAATTGAAAGAACAAGAGATAAAGTTCGAAGTATCCAAAAATTCGCATTACACGTATTCTCTCAAAGAGATGAAATAAATATACTTTGTTAAAAACACACAAATATAATTTTGTATATATTCATATTCACATGTGTATATGTATATGTGTATAACAATGAATAAAATGCACACACACACACCCTTACATACATAAATAATATAATATATATGTATGTATGTATGTAATTCTGGCAATACCGGTATTTCACTTCTACATTTTGGCAACTTTCATACTCAAACCTTGCTAACTCATGCCATTTCCACGCTGTATGTTCTACAGATTTCCCGTTGGGGTTTGTCTTTTTTTTAGGGTTTTTAGACCAGTTTGCTTTTTAATTGTATGTAATTATTATTCTTGTAATTCTATAATAGGATAGGGCGCAAACGTATGGAGAGAATATCTCTTTTTATATGCTACATAACTAAAATCTTGCTATTTTGTTGTTCTTAATTATAATCTTCTGGGTATGGCCCCTGAAGAGTGTCCCAGCGATAATAATTTCCATTCCATTCATTTCTCTTTAATTTATGGTTTATTGTACTTTGATTTTCATAGTATTCAGCCCTCTGTTATTGCTGCTATGGTTTGTTTTTTTCCCTTAGGGATATGTTATTTTTGCAGTAATATTCTTCATCTTTTACTTATATATCGATATACGTCGTTTTCATGTATCTGTTTATAATTACTTTAGAAGAAGTTTTCAAGTAATAGTGAACTTGCCGACCACGTATTTTCAAAAACTAATACATCTTTCAGAGATTGCACTTGTTAAAAATTGTTAATTCCAACATTTGTTCATTAAATTGGTGAAATTGTCGGAGGAGAGCCCATTCTTCATAAAACTAGATTAAGAAATTAGACGCAAACTTCAACACTTCTTCCAAAGTGATTATTAACAAGTGCATGAAGACAACGCTTTCGCCTCCACATTGCTATGTGATTCCGAACTGTTTTGGTATGTGCTACCCCTTCTAACAGTTTCCACCTCTAATTTTGAAACTCCCTGTTTATATATACATGTAAGCAACATTTAATATTAAGCAACATTTAATAGAGTATAATTAGTAAGCAACATTTAATATACTACACATAAAATGTAGTGAAATTTTCAAAAAATTTTTCTAAGATTTTGCAATGTTCAAGTTAAAAACTATTATTATTATTATTTCATTGAAATTGCTATAAGTTTTGCGTTTAACAATTAATCGATATTGGAAGTTGAAATAATTCAAATTTTACTGACGCATCATGGAATGTTTAATGAATTTCAAACACCAATTTTGTTTAAAACATAACGAAGAATAGTACCACAATTCCTAATTCATCAACACTGACAAAACGAAGTCCTTAGATATAGCACAAACGTTCTTCAAAATTAGTATATATAATCTTGAAAATCTAACTGCGAATAATATCTTGAAGTTTTTAAAACACCATCAAATTAATTTTCATGGAGTTGAAAAATTAAAATAAAGGCTCAACATTTTACATATCGAAGTATCTTTTTATGTGCAACAAACTAAAAGACTTCATAGCCTTGATAAATATTCCACATGTATTAAGTTATACAGCTAAAACCTTTTTGTTTAAAGGCCTTTCTAACATTTTGCAAATTAGAAATTTTATTCTTTTTTTTTTACAGAAATTCTAAAATATAATAAAGGTGTATTACACGATAATACTAAAAATAAAGAGCAAGTAATATATTGAGTTTTTAAAATATATGAACACTAAAGGATTTTTTACGCCGTTTTACTAACTAAACTTTCGGCTTCACTTATCTTAATTTGAAACTTTGAATCTTTCCTATATATAGTGAAAATTTAAGAATAATGTTACTCCATCAGGAACAAATTCGGTTACACAAATAGCACCAGATATATTTTTCAGATTCAAAAATTTTTACTTAAAAATATTTTTGTATTCCTGTATTAACTTTACGCGCACGTAGAATTATTCCAATGAAATAATTGTTCGATTAAAAGATGCAATTTCGTACACGCTCATGATTCATCTCAGACATCAATTCATTGGCAAAATTATCCAATAGCATCTCTTATAATCCCTAACAAATGTATTGCATCTATTCAGTTTATTTTCTCCCGGCAAATGCTGAGTAACTTCTCAGAAGGGATATTATAATTTACTATTTTAGCAGCCATTCATAAGATCGCCATTGATGCTATATGTATATTACAGCTGCCTTAGAAATTTTCGTAGAATATTTGAGAACACACGGATAAGAATTTCCATATCATATATCGTATAGATACAGTACGATTATCGTATAAAAATATAAAAAGTCTCTTGAGAGAACAGGATTCCAGAGCGATAAGGTCGTCCAACGAAGGCTTATAGAATTTCTAAACAAAATATTGTGCATTTAAATGATAAAACAATCCAAAAACTTATAATTGAAGGGAGCCTAGTACTTTAGCACTACATTTCTTAACAGGAAATTATTTGGAAACTCAAGTATTGTTTTAATAAGCATGTATCATCTATTTTTAATTTTTGTAATTTAGAATTTCAAATTGATTGTATTCTAAATTTTGTATGAGAAACCCTAAACGTTAATCATTATACTATTAAAAAGGAATTCGCACCTTTTAAATACAGTCAAATGCACAGGATTGCCCTGCTTTAAGTTATTATTTACATGAAAATTTTCTACTAAAAATAACAGAAATACAGTAGAAAGAACCTGTTCATACAAAAGAAAGAAATATTTTACTACTCATTCTCGCAATAGTTGACCATGAACTCAGAAGCGATAAATTATGTTCACTGATTCGTGAATGCAGAATAACAAATTATGATAGTTTTCTCATTGGATGAAATTTTAATAATTTTCTTGTTACATTGTATAGGAAGTAACGTGTCAAAATGCATTATCTTTACACGAACTGTATCGTGTTTAAATGCAAATGCTCATACCGTTATCGTTATTAATATTTTTACCCAAATTTTACAAATAAAAGTATTTAATGATGTATTTCCAATATTTCATGCTACACGTTTTCAAATTTTAGTAGATTTAAAGACACATACTTATTTATTTTTTACAGTCTGGACTTAAAAAGCTCTCATTAAGGACTCTTAAACACTGGTAAATGTATAACTAACCTTCCTACACAGTCATGTTCAGAAAACCCGTCTATTGATGATAGACTGTGAAAATATTCCTCTCACTTTATTTGCCTAGAATTCCTCTCACTTTATTTGCAGTAAGAACTCAAAAAGCAATACAAAAGCTTATTCAAGTATATATAGCCACAAAATATACTGCTAAATTATGTAAATGTTTGATAAAAATAAATATATATTAATGAAATGAATATCACATTTTAATATATTTATAAAATATTTCGATGACTGCTCTCTGTATTACATTTCACCGTAATCTATCATGCAGGAGTATTTGTTTCATTTCTGCATCAATAAATCACAGCACTGCTTAAATTTGGTAAAATAACAATACCTGTTCTCGGGGAATGGAATTTTTAACTCCATTCTTCTTCCATATAGTTTAACATTATTTCCCTATTGCCTTCTTCCCTGTACTTGGTTATTACTTGTAAATGCGAGAACAAAACCTAACTTTGTAGTACAAACTAAATTTCTTACTTCTATTGAATATGGGAAGTGGTGAATCCATAGTAATGTATTTTGTTTTTCTCATGTTGTTTGTTAGTTTTTGTTTCAAACGAAAAGAGAAGTAATTTATGGATCACTTTGAATAAATATCGTGTTAGAAAGATAAATTTACAGATCAGAAAGTAAAGAAACAGAAATTGCGATGAACAGATCATTGACATACTGGTACGCTCTGGAAATTTAATGCCATTTTAAGTATCTCGTAATTTATTGCCTTCCCGTGTGTGACATCAGGTCTTTAAATTTCGCGTAGAACCGCACATGCGCACTACTCAACCTCTCTTATAGTCGCAGTTTGCCTGTTAAAGAGAGTAAATATCTCTTACCACGCTATGGTTTCCGTAGCGTAAACTAAGTGACGTTTTCGAAACCATAGCCTGATATGAGATTTACATTCAGGTGTGGAAATTAGAATATTTAGTCATCGATCCAAAAGACCAGTGACTCCTTGAAATCCCTGGTATTCAATATTTATCACTGGACCATATACATCATTTAAAACAATAAAAAAAAGTATATATATATATATATACATGAGATATTGATTTCCTTTAATAGCCGAATTAAAAAAATGTAAATACATATTATAAAAAATATTTAATCGATCATATTATATGAGATGCATTGTAGAACTAAATGCGGAAAGTTTTCAAAAGAAAAATGTCATAAAACATACTGGTCCGGCAGACCAACAAATTTTGTATTCTACTGCGGTCCATTATATATTTTAGTGGTCTCGGACCAGCGGACCACCATTAATTTCAATCCCTTTTTATATCATTAGTTTCAATCCACGTTTATAGATCATAGACAAAATTCACCAATCTTGAGCAGAGCATTGCTCAATGACTTTCGAAAAATTGTTTCACGGCACAGGGAAATCATCTGCTGAACAACATTTACCAATTTTTAAGACTGGCATAGCAAAAACTTTAAAGAAACTTTTTCTCATTACTTTTTTCTTTGCGTTATTTCCATAAAGCATTGTCGGTCCATCCTCTACTGTTTCAATGAAGTTGTGTTCCACTTCTGAATCTTTTTTCATCCTTTTGCAATATGAGAAATAGGATATTAAAAAAGGGATTAAAACGGATGGGTGAGCAGCGGCTCTTTCTCCTTGCAAAACGATAATGACAAAACGAACAGCTTATTAAAACTGAAAAATGAAATAGCAATTTCCTCCGGGTCAGTAAGCATGGGGGAAGCTTGGATTTGCTTTAATTATTCTTCTTTAAGTACTGGAAAACTTTATCGATTGGCATGCTCTACAAAATTGATTCGCACTTACAGACGTCAAATTCTAGCTCTTGATAATGATTAAAAATGAGAATAATTTCTGGGAATCTTTTTTTTATAATTCAATTAAGAAAATCACTAAATATTTTGATTTCAGAAATATACAGGGTGTTTCTCGAGGAATGCCTCTCTTTGAAAATGAGTAAGTCACAAAGCTGATAGATAGAACCATGAAACAAGTGGATTGTAAATTAGAAAACCGTATGAATTTATACTGAAGCCACAAAACTGTAGCTACAAATTGCATCGACAGATGGCGTTATAAGTGGAAGTACGGATACCAGAAATAAATTTCAGACCTGCGAACTATCACATCAAAACCGATTTGATATGCATATCACCCACACTTTGGGCTAGGGCCGTAGCCAGGAAAAAATTTCGGGTGTTGGGGATGGGGGTGAGGTCGAGAGAATACGTAAGTCAAATAATGCCTTTTCCCATAACTGCCGAATAGTTTAACGCAGTAATTCTGTCATTGAATTATTCGTCCAGAAAATCAAGACCGTCTTGCGTACCCCATATTGGTATGGGCGAGCCCCATCTAGCTTATACCATGCCGTACGTAGATTTTTTGATAGGCATTCCACCAGTTTTATGCTTCTATCAATCACCATTTTTGAGTAATTTTTTTCAAAGTTAAGGGTCCTTCCTTAAATACCCTGTACGTACGTATATAATAAAAAAGAAATTTTACTCATCATTTGAGAGACCTTATTCGAACTTAATATATTAATAATAATGAGGGTATATTATACCCTCCTTCTCAAACGGGGGTATATACATATAAAATTGCAACATGAATTTTTTTTTTTTACTTTTGTGGGATGTTACATTAAAATAGAAATGCTTACTTAAAATGAGTTAATTCTACTTTTTGCCAGAAAAAAAGATTAAAATCTCTAGTTTTTCCAAACCGCAACATTTCTGAACATGAGTACATCTTAAGAGCAATGAATACCACTTTAGATAAATGAAGTATTTTAAACGACCTCACCGGGCTTTACTTTTTTTCCCTGGTTTTTATAACGCAAAGAAATGCGAAAATGAGTTACTAGTAGTGAAATTCTCATGAAATTCAGAAAGAAATCATTGATATAAGTTTTTTTTATGCATTTCAAAAATTTCATAGGGCTCTATTTCTCGGTAAATATTTCAAAGGGTACATAATAATAATAATAATAATTTTTTTGGAGAATTCGATTAGAATGTAGCATGAAATGAGGGAAAAAACACGTTGTAGTTTTCTTAATTTTTAATTGAAAGATTGAAGAAAATTTATGAGTTTTATTTACATAAATTTATGATCGGGTTACTACTCCAGCCTCCCACTCCTCCTCTCATCAAAGCAAATTATTTGTTTTTTTTCCTTTTATTTAATAAGAATATTAAAAAACAACATGAAATGAATTTAGTTAAATGGATAGTCCAGATTCGGCTAGATTTATGTAAAGTTAGCTTTATAAAAAAATTACACTGCTGAAAAATGCTTATTTCGAATTTATGCTTTTTCAATATTTCATTCAGTAAAAACTCATTTTTTTCTGTAGGATTTACCACTACCTTAGCCAGCCGTCATTAAACAAATATTAAATTTCGTAAGGCAAAAATATACTTTCGCATTAAAAAAAAAAACAAAAAAAAAACTGATTACATTTTTTCATGCTTCTTTTTCTAGATAAGTCACATTTGCATTGACGTATAATGAGATTTTTTAGTAATTCAAACAAGTAAGCGAGTTGAATTATACTAAATTTAAATATGCTAACGAATGAGTAGGAAAGAATAATTGAAAGTAGAACAAGGTCTTTTGGATAAGCCCTTTGGATCGTGTACTTGCGAGAGTTACAATGTTTTTCACATCGAATGAACGTTAACAGATCATCTTAAAGGATCCTACACATGTACGTAAAACAAGGAAAGCTAAGAGCTTCTTAGTAACCTTAATACCATTTATACTCCAACATTTAAAAGATCTGTATGGTTCTTAACGAACTACACGGCCCCACCATGACGTAGATGGCTGAACAATAAAGGTCTTGGGTTTGGGTCTATCGCACGGGCATCGATCTAACGGTACGGAGTTTTGGGGGATTTTCTCTAGATGTAACGTTAATACGAGTTAGAACTCCCTGAAAATTCCTCCACCCAAGACACCCCCACCTTACGCAGATAGCTCTCGAGCACTTTGCCTTAATACACACGTACGCAGACCGGGTTGTGTAGTCGTTAGAGGGTTATTCTACAACACCATGGGTCAGGGGCCCGATTCTCGGCACGGGCGTGGGCATCATTTCGTCTGTACCTTTATAGGAGACCATGCTGGTCCACCAATTGTGTGCCTCCATAATAAATAGACCAGCAATTCCGGACTCAGTAGTGGTCAATGCCTATAAACGGTAAATGATTAATATATCTTAGGATAAATATGGGTCAGAATCCCTTAGAAAGATCCACGCGGAGGGCACCCCATCCCTCGACCCAGTGCCCACGTGTAGCTAATGGGCCGTCATCCCACAACAACAACATAAACCGCAAATGCACGCCACTGTGGGAAATATAATACCCGCGTACAATACACACATTAATGAACTCTGTAAAATAATACTTTCTCTCTCTCTATTGCAATGACCGAAAAACCTCGCTTCTTTATACAAAGTGTCGTGGAGTTGCAAAGCTTCCTAAAGTCACCCTCTACTGATCTACTGTCTATCATTTCAAACGCCGGCATACAGAGATCAAATCACCCATTTAATAACCATGCAAAAGAAGTAGAATCCTCTCGCCTCAGTCCCAGCTCCTTTACTCTCTTTCATGAGCCATAAATCTGAATGCTTCCTTGTACTCATCAAACTTATAAACCGACTCCCTCGACTGCGGCTGTATATAATATATATATATACCCTCCTACTCAAACAGGGGTATATACGTATAAAATTACCTCAAAACCATTAAAGCAATGTTCTGGGAGGAGGTATAGGGGGAAGTGGAAAAAAAAAGGCCAGTCCGCGGCAATTATTCCGTCTTTGTGCATGCTTTGCGGGTACTGTTTCACCATGGCCACATAAAAACACTGTTTTTACCCGTACCTGCCTTGGTAACCATCGGAACCGACTTGTGGGGTATGCGTCGGGGGCGCGCAATGAGCTCCCTTGGATCGGTTCCAACTCGCGAGGATCCTGCAAGTCCAAAGTGTGCCCCGGGATCGATAGTCCTGGAGCCACGCTGTGGCCCGACCTAGGAGGGGTCCACAGAAAACTGCAATGGAAAATTATGACTCTTGGATATATGTGTGCATGTCTGTGTATTAATGCCTAATTTTGTTTCATTCTTTCCATGCCGCCCCCCCCCTTCCTTCTCCAGCCCCCTCTGTTACTTTTCGAACGGCGAGTTTGGGTCGCTCCTTACAATCGTGGCAAAACCGTGAAAAGGCAGTATTGTCTTTCATTTATACATACATACATGCATAAATATATATATATATATACATACATATATGTGAGTATACATATACAGACAAACCCGCTTAATAGAATAGCCCATTTACCACGAAAATTTATTCTAATAAGCGGGATATTCCTCTATCCGGGATCTCACTGACTAATTATTAGGGTTCGGTACATCGACAGTCTATTATAATAAGCGGGATATTCCTTTAACTGATATTACATCAAGCGGGTTCAACTGTAATATAGACAGTCAAACCCGCTAAATGGAAATAGCTAATTTGCCAAGAAATGTGTTTCAAGTGAGCGGGGTATTCCTTTATCCGAAATCACACTTACTAACTATTGGGCTACGATCCCTTATAAAGTCTCACACGGAGGACATTCCCTACATAGGCCTAGGACCCTAGACAGTCATTCGGTTTTCATCCACAAACAAACAACTGTCTAATTATTACGGTTCTATACATCGAAAATGTATTACAATAAGCGGAATATTCCTTTAACCGATATTCCATTAAGCGGGCTTGACTGTGATATACTCAGTCAAACCCATTTAAAAGAATAGCCAAGTTGCCACGAAAATTTATTATAATATAATCGGGATATTCCATTACCGGTAATACATAGACTAACTGTTACTGTTTATTGCATTGAAAATTCGTTACAATAAACGGGTTATTCCTTTAACTTATATTCCATTAAGCGGACTCAATTGTATAACTATTTATAAATATACATTTGTTTAGTGTTTGAAGTTTAGGTCTCAGCTCCTCTTTATGTGCGTTTTTACAATGATACATTTATTTTAAAAGAATAGGGGTACCTAAAAGTAACGTATTTTTTTCATATATCAATATTTCGTCGTCCGGCAGTGGCACAGTCGGTTAAACTCAATTCTCATACGAACACTGGAAGTGAAGAAGCACAAACATTGGTCAGCACTTGGGGGATGACAATTTCTTTCGACTGATCTGCTTTGGGACGTGTAAGCTGAAGGGTAAAATCTGTTGCGGTTCCAATGTGCCCCCATGTTCAAACGAATACTTCGGGTGTGTCGATCCCTGTGCTAGGTCTCTTACTTGGAATTGGTTTAAAATTAGGAAAACACTCATTGGGGCCTCCATACTGAGATAATCTAACATATCATGCTCTAGCAGAGGTCAATTCTATAATCGCCAGCTGTAGGTTGTAGAGGATATAAAGACTATAGCCGAAACTGCTGTACCTAATAAAAGAAATTTCGCACGTACGTAAAGCTCATAATGTAAGCGTTCAATAAAAAAGGGTTTAATGAAATTCGTAACCTGTGGGGAAAATATTTTCGGGTGCTCTCTCAAAAACAAAAAGATATATCCATAACATTCTGATTATCAAGTCTAACGCACACAAATACATAAAAATCAATTTCAGGAGATTTCCTTTCCAAGCAGGGTAGGTGGCAACCCACCTCTTTTATACATATTTTTCTTGGGTAAAAAAAAATAAATCATGAAATTCTTACTTTAAAAAATAACAAGTATGAATCCATTATTTCGGAATAACAGCTTTTTCACTAGAACTCGTTAGAAATTTCTTTGTCTGAATTAAATGTAAAAATGTAAAATAAATAAATATATAAATAAATAACGACATTAAGTTAAGGTACACTTACATTATGCACATGAAAAAAAATATGAATTCAGTTTTAATCAAACAGTGAATAAGTTTAAAATTTATTCCAAAACGAAAAAAAAAAAAAATTGCTTTTACACGCTGATAAACATTTTTGATAATCACTTTGTCCCTTTTCTCTGGCAAAGGTCAAATAAATGAGCGAATTAAGATGAAGATTATGAATCTCTCCAGAATTGGTAATCTGAATCATTTAATACCGTATCCTGAGCTTGAAGTGGAATAAGCGATAAGATAGTCAGAGGGAAAGAATATGTAAAAATGACTTGGATCATGGTAATGGATATTTCACAATTTTTTTTGGGGGGGGATCGGGCGTTTTAAAAATTTTTGCCAACCCGTTTGCCTAATTCTATTTTGGCGGACGTCATAAAGAAGTAAAACCGCCAGTATTTTCGCCAAAATCTAATCTATTTCCTTTACTCAAATTAATTTTATTTTCGGAATTTGCGACGTCGGCAACTCCCTTGCGACGAAAGCGCAACTCCTATTAAGGATATTCAAAGTTTGAATATGTAGAATTTCTCAAATCTGGAATCGGTAAATTTCCAGTGATTCCTGGAAGTTTACCGACTCCGGGTTACAGAAATTTCCGGATTATAGAAATTTTAGAGTAGTTTTTGTTGTGTTAAAGCAAAGCTACACGAAAACTAATTGCCTAAAAGAGGTGTGCCTAGGGCAGAGGATTTTTTAAAGGATTCTAACGAGTATTCCAATTACGTCTGCAGAAAGCCATCAAAAAATTTAGATAAATAGTTCCGTTACCGCGCGGCTACAGTTAGATAGGTAGCCGCGCAGTAGGCCACAGAAATCGCAATAAATAGTTGAAGTTGTAAAAAAAAAATATACTTAACTTTTCTTGAATAAAAAAATAAAATGAAGCACATTTATTGAGGAATTTTACACAACAGAAATACGCTATTTTTTAAACATGCATATTATGGTTGTTTAATCTCTTCACACCTGACAAAATTATCACATCTCGAATTAAAGATCTATCTCATAATTATTTAAAAAAAAACTATAATACTTGAAAACGACAAGTAGAAAGTGTTTTTTCAAATAATTTTTCGAATGAAAGCCTAATTCTCTGTTTCAGTAGCAAAAAGTTGTTATCACCCATACAGGAAGACTGTCAAGACACTTTTAGAGATAAATGATGTCCTACAAGTTCTTTTCAGCTATATGAATTTCGGAAAAAAATATTAACAAATTCAACTTTGGAAATTTCAATAACATTCAAATATTCTTTTGTGTAACGGCAAACAGAGATAAAATAAAGGCAAACAAAAATAAAATTTGGGTGTCAGTGTGCAGAATCACATGCGTTAAAATCACTTATTCAAAATTAAAGCACCGATGCATATATGTACGACAATTCAGAACTACATAAAGTCCTAACAAATATTTTTAACAGTGGAAAGAAAAAGTCCTCAACGGAGAGCATAAATTTCTGTTTGTTTCGCACAACTGGATTATTTTAAGCTCGAATTTTGTCCGGATTATAGGAATTCCAGGGTCTGAAAATTCGGATTTTAGAAGTTCTGCTGTAATTATTAAGTGATGAACTCTATTTTCCCAGGATTCCATTTTTTCTTGTCGCGTATCTATATTACACAAAAATATTCTGAAAGGGAAATTATTTATGACAAAAGCATTATTTTTATTATTGCTTAGTGTCTGAAGCGCTACTTCCCAGTTAATAAGCAGGTATTTATGTCGATGACCAAATAGCTGATCTTACATTTTTGCAAATGTAAAATTTTCATATAGGTTTATTTTAAATGAAATGTGGTGTTTACATTTCAATTACTTTAAAAATTTATGAAGTAAACTATACTTTCTATCGGATGAACATTTAAAATCCATTTTATTACAGGAATATTGTATCTGCTTGCTCAAAATTAATGAAGTTGGTATTTGTTTTCTGAGATTTTTGTAAAATTTTGCATCTATCAAACCTAAATTTGTTTTTAATAAACATCATTTCTTAAAAACATAGTCTTTTAACAAGCGTTTGGTTGCTTACAAACAATAATATTTTAATTTTAAAGTTTATTTTTCAAGTTTATGAATAAAGTATTTAAATTCCGAATTTAAATTCAAATGTGTTTATTTTGAAATTAAAATACATTTTTTAAAATTTACGATAAATTGAAAGTTTTCGTTGTAAATAAAATATATTTTTCTCGCAATCACTGTGCTATAATAACTAAAAGAGTGATGTTCTTAGCTCTTCATTGCTCAAATGTAGTTTTGTTATTATTAGTCTTTTTTAAGCTAAGTGCTAATATTTGTTAATGAAAAAAGCATACACAGAAAATATTTCATATTGACGTATTTAAAAAATAGAATTGAACTATAAACCTGTATGCAGGCTGAATCTGAACAGAGGTGTTGATCTGGATGATCATATGTTTGAGGAAATGATATATGATAATAACCCCGATTCTATTGAAAAAAATTCGGTGTAGGATAGTCTGCCTTTGAAGTTTTATCAACACATAAATAATAATTATGAATTATAACAAGTGTAATTAGATAAAATTAGCAATAAATACAAATTTAAAAACAAAACATTGAATTTTTTTATAATACACTAGAGATTTATCATGAAACGTAGATGTGCTGCGATTAAAGAACGAGATCTGAAGAATTGTTGTACCAATGAGCTTTATTAAGCATTCATTTATGTCCTGAATCGCTCATAACATATTCATGAAATCAATGACTTGTGTGATTTCCGCTTATAGGATTCCACAAAGATATTAAGAGTATTTAATTTAAAATCTAGGTATTATCGGTATGTTCGTTATTCATTTTTAAATACTTTTACATGTTTTCTTTAAATAACGTATAAAAATGTTGAAAAACAGTGATTTTTATTTTAGCCACTAAATATTAAATTTGCAGTATACTTTCTGTAACTTACTTTTATTTCTATTTATTAATGTGAGGTAAGTTTTATAAATTTTTAAATTAAAACGAATTTTCCCAAGTTCTCAGGGGAGACTTGGTCTCTTTTTAAAGTTTTTAATTTTTATTCCAGAAAAATATTTTTAATTTTATCAGTTTATATTGCCAGAGTGTTAAAAGCTTAGAACTTCTTTATTGTAGCATTTTCTTGCTTTATGGAAATAATTTCAAAAATAAATATAAATTGGTTACTCTCAGGTAAAAAAAGCTATTCCATGTCCCTAACTGGAGTACGTTTAAAAAATGTTTTACTGAAAGTGTTACATGTGCAACGTTTAAAGCATATTTTCGGAAAATAAATAAATGTAAAAGTATTCCATCGATATGTATAACTAATTTAGTTTTCTTTTGAGAAACAAAGGAAGAGATAGGCTATTGACTGAAAAATATGTTTTATTTTTAGAAGTCAGGGTTTCTTTTTTTACAACTGAAATAAAAATGCCGGAGAGAAAATTTGTTGCTAGATTTTTTTCTACTATAGAGTAAATTTATCAGATTTGATAGTTTAAAAGAACATAGTACTATAGAATTTCTGGTTTCTGACCTAGGAATCTAGTCTCCCAAGGGTATCAAGGCTCCTTAATTTCAGAAACCGTCTTTCGACAGTATGGTGCTATCTAATTTGAATATGACGTTACTATTATTTAAGAGGCATGTCATTATGAATGAAATTCTGATTTGATTTAGCTGAAATATATTAGTGTGCAAAACATTGCTAATTTGAGCTTTGTTTCACTGAATGTGACTACAGATTGCAGATCCACAGGCCAGAGCAGGATTGCATTTTTGTTGAGATTTCAGCCGCATCCTACTTTGGCATATTTAGCGTTCATTTAGGGTTTTTCAAAGGATAGTAAATTTTACGATTTTTCCAAGTAGAGAATCACCTTGTTTGTTCTAGAAATTTTCCCGATCAAAAAATACCGAACAGATAAAAAAGAAGTTAAAAATGAAATGTTGTTCTACTTAAAATTGTGAAGAATTTGACTTCTATCAGACGGCAAATCAAAAACAACAAAGTTGTAAAAATTTTAAACAATAGCCATAGGCCATGGGTCTGCAGGGCAGAGCTTAAGAGGCCTCTGGAGATTCAGGAGCCTCTCCAGGAGATTCAGGGGACTCCAGAGGCCTCTGGAGGCTTGCGGAGATACAAGTCCCAATGTTTTGCTATGGAGAAAAGTGTCTTAACCCCTAATCATTTTTCTCAGAAAGTATTAGGTATTTTTAAATGAAATTTTCCTGTGTGAATCTTGAGAACTATTCGCAAGGATTACGCGAATTAGATTTGAGCTCATTTAGCCGAAAGAGATTTTATTGCAGTCTAGAATTTTTTACTTTTCAGACTGCAATGAAATATCTTTCTCCATAGCAAAGCATTGGGACTTGAATCTCCGCAAGCCGACTACAGAGGCCTCTTAATGTGAGGCGTACTAGTTTAGCAACATCTGCTGAAAATTTTAGTATTTTGGGAGATTTTTGCGAGTGATTAAAACAATTTGATACAGAAAAAGCACCTATTAAAAAAGAAGAAAACGGCATTTTAATTTGTAAAATTACGCTATGTGTATATGTTACCGGTAAAGTACGAAATCCGGGGAATGTCGGCTTTCACCATTGAATGTCAACATTCACATCGTCGTTTGGTGTATGTCCGAAATATTCTGCTAAATTTCCTTATTTCTCACTTTCACCGACAAATGGCGACATTCACCGTGCGCTAATGATGAATATTGAAACTATGTCGAATATTTACATTTCCTTCTCCAATTTCAACGCGGTAAAACGTTAGAAGGGTGATGTAATGCTTTCGCATCTTTTGCTTAGAGGAGTGACCAATCCTGGTGTGGAGAGTGGTGAGGATAATTTTTTTCTTATTAAAATGGTTTTTTAAGCTACGTTTCTAAATTTAAAAAAAAAAACTTATTATTTTCAAGAACAATGTTTATTACTAAATGTGTTTTATATCACATTATTTTTTCTTTTATCTCAGCCAAAAATAAATTGGTAGTCCAAATTATTCATAAAAATACACTCCGTGAATAACAAGCTTTTTTTAATTCTCAAACTCTAAAATTATATAAAATTCATTTTTAATTTAATCGTAAAATGAATCACATAAGTTATTTTACTCAAATACAATTAATTAAAATAGCCTAAAGTTTTTTTTTCATTAAGTGATAAATAATTTTTTATGACTTTCTTCCATCCATAAAAGTTACTTCATTACAAATTTCTGAAGTAGAGGAAAAGCGAACAGTGTGGTTTGCGTAATGTTTATGTGTACCTAATCTACTATCCTTCCACATGACAGGTGAACGAACCAAAAGAGCGAAAACTCCAAATTTTCTAATTTTCCTATAAACCAGTCACAAAATTTAATCTTAATTAAATTGTAATACATGGCTAGTTAAGTGAGCACTGCAAGATGAATATTCAAACCTGTCAACCAGATTTAATATGAGTGTAACCCTGAATATAATAATTTGTACTTAGATAATTGCATCATGTATTATTTTTTTTATTTCTCATTATTTTTAAATAAATAAATGCACAAAAAATACCTTTTTAGAAAACAATTTCCTTGACATTTAAATTTACTTGCCATTTATATTCTTTGAACCTCTAGGTATCGTTTTAAAATTAAAAAAATAAGATTAAGGGTCTAATTATTTAGAAAATTAACTCAATGTGGCGCAAAAGTCCAAACGTGGACCAGTCTCACCTTTGCGACCATGAAGTATAGGATCAGAACGCACATGCATTATGCCAGATGATCAGCCTGACGCGTCAACTCCTATTTAATTAATATTATTAAAAATATATAAATTTTAAAACCAAATTTCAATTTCAAAAACTGTGATATATTTATTTAAACAAAGAAAAGACATATTGCATTATTTAAAGACCTCGATTATTTAAGTTAACCTAAGACAGGCAGAATTTTATTGGGGCTGAAGAAAGGGAGGAAATTCTGTAAAAAGCTTTGAATCCCACATTCATCTTTGTCGCGAAAAAAAAAAAAAACAGAGATAAAATAATCTATAAAAGAAATTTGTAATGTAGTAACTGATTATGCTTTGTTAATAATTCATTAATTTTTTTCTAAGATAAACAATGTATTCCCGAAACGTACATTTAGTATTTTTTGTTTCAGTTAGGATAATGGTCTTTTAGGCATATAGGCACGTTTTTTACAAAACCTACTAAGAAATTTGACTAAACTTTTAGTACTTTTAAAAGTGATTATTAATTAGTGAATGAAGTATTCTAGAGTGGGGATGATTGGGACAATTTTCATGTTTTAATCAATAACACTGGCCATGTATAATTCTGAAATTTGCAATATTGCTTATAAGTATTTTTCAATAATCAGTTGCATATGTAATGCTAACTTTTATAGGAAATTACATTTTAAATTATAATATTTTTTACATGCATGTATACTGTCTCATTCATCCTCACCCCTAGGGTTGAATGCGACATGATTGAGGCTGGATGCAAAAAGAACAGAATTTTGTTAAACTGGCTTAATAATGTTGTTTCACAACTGAATTGACTCGAATTGACACAGATTCGAGTCAATACATGTATTGATTAAAAGTGATAATTACCGATGTAACGACTCGAAATAACAATAACTGGTTTGTCGACTGTTTATATTTTTGCAGTTCCCAGCGCCCTAGACTTTAGAAGCGTCATTATAATTCTCCCATGTACTTCTTGGGACCGGCTGCTTTCCGTTCGTACCGAAGTATGTTGTGCCATCCCTAGTTAATCTATGCACGCGCGATTCCTTTCACTGACACTTATTTAGTTAAAATTTCGATTGCCTCTTTTAGATAACCATAGTATCTGTTTTTGCAGTTTGCTAATCTTCTTTTCAAATCTACTGCGATAAAGGTATTTTGAGCCAACTAATATTTTCAAAGTCTGTCACTTAAATTTACATGTTACATACACGATTGTATTTTACTAAGTTCTATTATACTGGTTATGAAATATAAAATCTATAAAAGTTGTTTTATTATTATGTTACTCTTGTGGAAAGTTTCTCATTGGTGAACAATGGAGTTGAATGAACATGTCCCATTCATAACCAATACCTCTTAGTTACCTAAAATAAAAGACAGGCTCAGGGATCAGGGCACAATGGTATTACTAAATATTTGGCGTAATACTGTAATAAATTGTTTATTTTCACTATCGATATTAAACTATAAGCACATATCCAGTTTCTTAATTAGTACTTAGTTTAAGCATTAAAAACTTACTTTGGTTGCTGAAAAACAGAGTTTAATTTTTTTTTCTCTCCTTGTATGGTGGGCACAATTTTCAAACTACGCCCTGTTCTGCCATTTATACCATAGAATATGAAGCACCCAATGATTGCAAAATATAAAAATTCGGCTGTTTCAGATTTCTCCTAAACGTTTTAAAACAAGAATTGCTCTGTGTAGTTACCATAACCTAATTTGAAATTTTTGGCATGTTATATGAATCACCCAAAGTATCTACACATGTGTATGAAGTTTGTTCAAAATATTTTAAAGCTTGAAAACAAAATATTCGGATCTTATTTGTTTAGAACTGATCACACTTTTTTTTCAAAATTTATTAATTGTCAAAGTATTAAAATTTCATGAAATCATTCATCTTGTGTATGTTGTACTGAATAAAAAGGAACTATTTTACACAATAAAAAGCCAGGTATTAAACTTCCCAAACAGACAGGAAATTTTTAAAAAAGTGTAAACAATCTGAGATTTAAATATTTAATCAATAGTTTGAAACACGGAAATTACGTAAATGATCCTTTAACGTTTGATAAAAGTATAGCTATGAAAACAGAACTGGGAAGTAGATGATATTTCTTTACTTAACTCTCATTTCTCTTCTGTAAACACTTGAAAATATCGAGGATTTTAATATTACATCTTTATCTAGTTTGTTAAAAGCAATTTTTTTCAAAACAAACTGCTGATATTTAAACTTCTACTCTTTAAAATGATTAGCTTATATTTGCTTTGTTAATTGAAAATCCCAGAACTTAAGTAATTTTTTCACTGTTATGTAACTTACAATGAATCTAACATGCTTTAGTAAACAGAAAATGATTGTCATTGGGAAATAATGTACATCTATACGATTTCAAATAAATTAAAAGTGTAAAATACATACATACAAACAATAATTTTCAAAAATCTAAGTTCTAATTGCTAAGGAACTTAAAAATTCTAGAAATTGCCGTAATTTAATATCAAGGGAAAATCCTGATGCGTGATCTCACGGGAATAATTTTGCAGCGTTTATTTTTAAATGAAAAATTTATAATTTACTTATCTTCCTTCAAACCACTTTCAACATTTAAACAAAGAAAGCACTAATTTGTAAAAAAAAAAAGTTTTCTTGCATACAATGCAAATATTCATTGTTAAAAAAATCCAAAATATATTTATTGTCTTAATTTGCATTAAAAGGAATTAATTGCTCTTGAAAAAGCTATTATTTTAAAAAGGACTATAGCTTTCCGATAGAAAGAATAAAATATTTTTTATCTAACTCTAATCTCTCGATTAAAAGTAGCCGATTTCTTTTCACTGTCTTGTAAAGTAACTGTTGATTTTTTTTTTTCACTGTTGGCACTGTGGCTGTGCCCGCGCACAGCCAGCTGCCGTCAAAAAAGGGTCTCTAGATCGGTGGCTGGCGATGAACGTTTCGATCGTCCGCCATCTTGCTGGTAGTTAAGTCGAGCGATGGCAACGGCTGCCCTTTTTTCAGCATTGGGCAGTCTCTTCAGCTGTTCTTGCATTTTTCCATTTTTCAGCAGATGTCAGTGCTGTTAAAAAGAATCGTGACCATTTTTTTACGGGAAATGACGTGCTAAAAAGTAAAGGATTCTCGTGGAGCTATGTCACCCGCCACTATTTTTATAGAAATCAAATCTATTCTTCGTGACTGGCAACAGTCAAAACGTCAGAGTTTGGTGTTCCCAGAGCGGGATTACTGCGCGTTAAAGGGATATGTATTGTTTCGAATGTGCATCATAATCCATGAGTGTGCCGTGTTTGTCTTTCGTGGATTGATTCCTACTGAAATGCCCCGAATCTCGCTAAGGAGGCGATCATTGAACATATGGAGCTACCCTGACGATTTTTTGTATTTATGTCGCAATCGTAATTTAGAATTAAAATGGCGATTTGGAACAACATGTAAATAAAGCATACCGTTACATTTTTATTTATTTTGGGTTGTCAATTTAGTTTTAATAATTAAGTGTCTTCAAATTCCTTAACTGGTGCGTTTATCGCTAATTTGTTCACTTTAGTTTTCATCTAGTTCTTTTGGGAGCGTTGAAACGTGCATAACTTCTAGAGACCCACGACTGCGAAGCTCGCCAAATTGCGGCGATTTTTTAGGTTGGCGAGAGTGGGTGGGTTAAAATTGGAAACAACTCTTTCTTGTTCCATAAAATACATCTTTGGAATCGAAATCTATCTTAAAATCGCATACTGAAACTGTTTTACAATCTTTGCCAAGCATATTCCAACTATCCTCCAACTTCGCCAAGCATATTCCAAATATGCCGTGTTTTCCTTTCTTGTTCCACAAAACACTTCTTTGAAATTGAAATCCATTCTATATCGCGTACCAAAACAGTTTAACAATTTTCAACAGGCATGGTCAAACTGTACTTCACCTTTATAATACCATTTAGAAAGTGTATCATAATCTATAAGTGTACCGTATTTGTCTTCTCTCTTCCATAGAACACATCTTCGGAATTGAAATCTATATTGAAATCGTCTACTAAAATTATTTTACAATGTTCGCCAGGCGTTTTCTAACTATATTCGATACATATTTATAATAAATTGTCGCATTTTGTCACCCAGTTTAGCGATCATTTATCAAAAATTGCAAATCTTGGGCGACTTTCAATATTTTATTAACGCCACGCCCCCCCCCCCCTCCACGTTATCTGGCAAACACATTTTAAAAGTGACTCGACGCGAAAATTGTACCAAAATCGTGTCTACACAAAAAGCAAGGTAGAAATTAATAGCATTCTCGTGCTAATAATAATAATAAAATAAAAAAAGGATGAGGGCACTTGAAATCCATTATTTTTAAAAGAAGAATAAATTTACAAAACATCAATATTTTCAATCGAACAGCTGTACAAAAAATAGTGTAAAGTATAATTTAACGCAAAATGTGATCATTTAAACTTGTGTAACACACAAGTAAACCTGCCATTGTCAATACATGTCAAAAGAGATAGTAAAATAATAATAATAATAACAATAATAATAATAATTTTTTTTTCAACTGGTAACGTTCGTTACTGCTTTAAGTCAAATAACGTTTTTCATATGGTTATAATTTTACAATTAAAGATTTTTTGAATGCGATCAATGCAAATTTGATGCTGTAATTTTGGTGAACATATAGGCTCTAAAATGGCAACGTGAAATCCAGAGTGTAGAGTTGGGTTGAGTTGTATTTCTCACCCAGACTAATCCGGAGATATGGAGCAGGTTTTATGTCAGGAGAGATAAAGAGCGAATCCAGGAACTTTTTTCAGGGGAGTGCAGAGCTTAAATATTAATTCCGAATTGTATGTAGTATGCCATCATTATCAGAAAGCACCATGTTACCTAATATGAATATAGTTGCCTCGGAGCTGCCAAGTGCCTCCTGCGCACTCCCCATAGACCCACCCTTGAGAGGAATTGACCATACAATCTTGAATTTTTCAATTTTAAGGATGAATGTGTTGGAGATTGAAACGCAAACGAATGTGTGGGAGGTGGCGAAATTTATAATGGGACAAAACAAAAAGTAGATTTTGATACAGTGTGTTATCTTATTTGTGTTGGCTTCATGAAACTTGTTCACGGTTTGATGTAACATGCGACTACTGCGGGAAGAAATTAACCCATTAACGCCCAGCGATCTATTTTTAGACCGACGTGAAATTTGTAAGTCACTCAAATATTTAAACAATAGTTTATTTTCCTAGTTTAATTTCTTGAATAAAAATTCTGATTTCCACAAAATACTCAGCGATAACAAGTTTAAATGAGAATATTTCCCTTTTTTATTCACATTTTTAGAAAAAGATTTACGTTCTTCATATCACACAAATGTTGGAAATTTATTTATCACTTCTGGCATCAACATAAATTTGAGAATGTGCTGAAAAAAGTTCGGCGCTAATGAGTTAAATAGCAACAAAGAAGTTGCTGAAAAACACACTTAACTCACAAAGTATATAAAACATTTTCTTACAGTTTCGGAATCTATTAAGAATCCAAGAAACACATTTCACTTCAATTATTTAAACTTCGAATAATAATAATTCATGTCAATTTAATATTAAGTAAGTAAATTTAATTTTCATGTAATGAAAATCTTCAATAAACTTAATATATTTTGAATTATTCCATTTTATTATAGTGGTCCATCTCTTCAATTCACCCGAACTACTTGGAGTGAAAGAGCCATATAGTAAATATTAAAAAAAAATAATTAAAAAAAGTTCCTTTGAGTACATGACCTTCTTCATTTGGATTTTCATAAGACATATTAAACAATACGTTGTTAAAACTTTCATATGACACATAAAACAATTAACGGTTAAAAGAATTATATGTATATATATGGCTTTTAGACAGAGCTCAGTAAAAACGTAGTCCATCTTTCTGAGAATTACCGTACATCGCTTTGTCATCGAGGTTATTGTTTAGGAATTACGTATGCTTAAATTTCGTTTTAAAAATAGATATTCAATTTATGAAGATATTTGTAGGATAGAGATGTTTTTCAAAACATAAACGAGAAAAAATTTGCAAAACAGTAATATTTCGATGCACTGATAACAAAAGCAACTTTACAGTTTTAAGTGCCATATACTTCATATCAGAAATTACATTCACCTGTAAAAGATAAAACACTGGAAAAAAGTTCATCTTTATGAATTGCTAACAAAAAATACGTTTACAGATTTAAGTTCTGTCTTTCTTATAAAAAAAATGCATTCACGTGTGAACGATCAAAATTTTTTTAAAGCCCATTTACATATACTGTTAATAAGAAAAGAAATTTAGACTTTCAAGTATTATCTTTCATATAAAAAAATTCATTAACCTGCCTTCGTTTCACTAGCAATCAATAGTTCTGCTTTAGAAAAGTAAAAAAACATTTTATTACCTGTAAAACTGAAAAATAAAATTCGGCAAACACGCGATATATTTTTGTGGAGAGTATACGTACATATTTTTTGATGAAGTACAACTCACGCGCTTTTTTTCTTCAAAAGTCTTAGTAATTCTTTTATTAAAGAATATTATTAGGTCGATGCATAATTATCAGGAGTTTGTAAATTTTAATTTAACTTATTAATAAATTAAAGTACTTAATTAAATTAAATAAATAATTATAATTAAAAATAATTACTTAAAGATATTGTAAATTTTTATTGAAATGTGGCACGTGAAAGAAACGCCTGATAATTATGTCTGAAGATACGCCTGATAATTATGCACCTACCCAATAGTTCATCTCATGCCAGTATCGTATTGTATACGTTACTTTCTAGCTGAGACTGTATTGTTGATTGCACTTAGTTGAACTGCACTTAGATGCAAACTATTTCCTTCTTCTCTTAAGAATATGAGTCGTTTTTCGTTATTTTAAACTAATAACTGAATTTGCATTTTCGTTCTCATAAATAATTCATTGCATTGTATGTTAATAATAATAATAAAAAAAATAAAATGTGTCCTTTCAAACGAATGAAGGAACAAATAATTTACATGAATGTAGCTTTTGAAAAAAAAATAATTATTTTATAATTCAGTTAAATTTTATTCTTATTTTTAATAAACATTTTTATATTTTTTAATGAATTCTCTTGAGAACTTGAAATAAATTTTCTAAAGTGCAGTTTTTTATTTATTTCTATTTTTTCTTCATACTTTAGCTATGAAACACGCACATAACAAAACATTTTTTATGCATAAAAAAAATTGATGCTTAAAATTTAGAAATGGAAATTGAAAAGTAATTTACAGCTTTCAGAAGTCTTCTGTGAATTCTATATACTTTTGCTTTAGAGCACACAAACTTTTAGTGGATGATATGTTTCCGTAGATTTCAGAGTTCTGGACAGCTGCCAAAAGTCGAGCGCGGCCATTTTATTTTTACCACTAAAATTGTGATAAGTTTTTTGAGGGTTTTAATAAAAATAATTAAAATCTTCTTACATGAACACGCGCACCTTTAATTGATCATTTACGCTTATATTCGATCAGAAAAAACTCCCGTTTTTTATATCCGAGCACATATAAGTTTAATCCATTTTGTAAGCGTACAGGTTTTTCCATGATGTCATTACTAAGTACATTTTTATAAAAATAAATAATCACTGGTGTTGTTACATTCGAAATGAATTACACTTTTACATATTACAGCAACTAGCAATAAAATATAAATTCATTCGTGAGTGAAGAGAAATATAAATTTACTATGTAATTAATGTTGGGTTATGTATCATTGAAAGAATTTTAATGTGAAATTCAAGAATTTTAATTTAAAAATTTCAATGAGATGGTTTTACATAAGCTTAAAGTTTACGCGAGTAAATAATTACAAGAAAGAAGAAATATGTTTTTCAAAGCTGCAAAAATGTCTTTTTTTTCAGTATCTTTAAAAAAAAGTAGAAAGGAAGTGTAAAAACTATTCATTATTTCTGATAAACTTTTTACAATATATCGGTGTCCTACAATTTCTAAGTAATAAATAGCAGTTCATTGGTTATCCAGATCTTTTTTATATGTTACTTTTTAAAATTTTCCGTAAGTGTTTGTATAAGAATTCCCTGAAACTCTTTCTTCCTTAAAATTACAGCCTGGAAAATATATATGAATAAATAATTTGAAATTTATTTTAACTTTGAAAGCCTAAACATGTTCCTACGTTATTATATCTTCCCATAAGTTCACAAATATTTAAAGAATGCAACAAAGCAGTAAACATAATTATATAAACGAGATAAACATGAAAATTTGAACGCTTTTCAAATTTTCTCTATACACAACTGTCAAAGAAATTTTATACCAATTCTAAATACTACCTTTATATCTTTATTCCTTTACAAAAACCTAATCATAAACTTCAACAAAACTGTTTTTAAAAAATTTGCATATGCGATTCTTTTTATTTTTCTTTTATTCATGTTTCTCAAAGAAAAAATAAGTAAACCACGGAGGAAAATCGATACATCTCATTTATTTTATTCTTGTGCATTAAAAATTAAGAATTCTTTACAAATTAAATTTAAGTTTCTCGAAAAAATACACATGCGGACATTTAAAGACATTTTCCAGTTACTTGTTAGTTGTGCTACATTGCAATTTTCACAATGAAATAAATTCCTCACAGTATACTTTACTATTCGTCATACTAAGACAAACTATTTTTCTACAATCACCGTTTTCGGTTAGTCTAATTATAAAGTATTTTTAAAATCTTCAAAGAAATTATGATTACTTAATTGTGTCTTCTTCTTTAAATAAATGTATAGTGTAAAGGATTTTCAATGTTACATTCCGAGCGTTCATTGCTTTTAACGATACCTTTTATTTCATTGTTTTCAATTGCAGTTGGTCTAAGAAAAGGATGCCTTTTCCAATGAGAAATATTCATCAAGGGATTTCAAAAAACATTTCTGACAAGTTCGAGAGGTCACAACAGATTCTCCAAAACCCTGCAAAGTTTATTCTTCGTTTCATTTGTCCCTTTATGTTTCGTGATAGTCAAGAATTTTTATTCTTGCTGTTCATATTTGATACAAAAATAAGAATAGTTAAAAGATGACTCGTCTGCTGCTAGCATGTATTTTGTTTTGTTTTTTCAAATCTCATAAATTATCGGCTTGCTTTAATTTTGTATCTCTTGACAAAACTACAAATGAACTTTTTTGTAGAACATAATACTATAATTCTGTATACGAAAACATAGCTAACATAAATTCAATCTTAAATAAATTGCTTATTTTTCAAAAAGTTTTCAGTTTCTTAATTTTTAATTTACAAGAAGAAAATAAGTATAAAATGTTGCGATTTTTTCTTCCGTAATTCTTTTGAACTTTTGTTCAGAAAGGAATATGCACCATTTGCATCAAATATTTATTATTATTTTAACTGTTATGTTCAAATTTATGATTAGGGTTTCGCGAATGGATAAAGTTATTTTAAGTCTGCATAAAATTTCTTTTAGAATGGTTTGGGTTAAAAAATTAGAATACATTTCAGAAACTAAGAGCAAAAATAAAATTTAAAAGGAATTTCGGATTTCCAGATATTTCTTATTCATGTATAGCAAAACTACAACTCAATGTACACGAAATATTTTCGAACAATTATGGTTGAAATGAAATATACAGTTCATTTCCCAAGATGATATTTTAGACTATTATGGGAAGACAAATAATCCATAAATTAAAATTATCACATCTCTTATATAGTTAACTCTTGCAGTTCAAAGTTTAAAAGTAAAAAATGTATACATTGAAATTTAATGTTATAAAATATATCCTTTTTAACAGCAAAATAAATAAATAAAATATTAAATTCTACGTCAATGCTGCTCAAGTCCCTTTCTTCGTTTTATCACGTATGTATAGTAAAACAATGATGTAAAATATTGACTATTATCATAATTCTACTCTTATGAAGCAAAAAGAAAAAAAAAACCCCGCTTTTTTGCGCTTTGCAGTTAATAGCACTCCGGAGCTAAGAAAGAGTTAAAACCGCTTATACGGAAATTAAAGTGTTTTCCTTAAAAAATCCTCAAGAGTTACAGTTGGAACAATTTCATAATATCAGAGATGCTGGGGAATTTCCAAAGCAATGGTGGCGTCAGAAAAATCCATAGAGGCCGCCCTCAGTACGTGTACACCAAGAGAAGCTCTCAAAATAGTAATGAGTGCCAAAAACGTAGACAACAAACCAGGGCAAGGAATGGGCCCTCCCTACATAACTGCTGCTTGACCTACATTTTTTTTTCGACCTATAATATTTTGAATCAGAATTTCGGATTGTTATTTCCTAAATAAATTGTCGTGTTTGTCTGAACTCTGCTCCACATTCTTCTGAGGTTCACCATTTGGTGGATTCCTAAGCTTTCTCCTTTTTGAGAAATATCAATTTAGCATGGTCTTTATCAAATGGGTCAGATACACAAATTGCAGAGGGAGTGTTTAAATTTTAAGATTTTTAATGCGTCCTTAAGTTCTGTTTTCCGCTTTAAAAAGAAGACAAACTTTTTTAAAACTCTTTTATCTCCATAAGAATAAATTATCGACTTTCGTTAATATTTTTCACTCGTATATTCTTATATTCATATTCTAGTCACATATTATCAGATTTTACATTATATTCCTATATTATGAATGTAAGTCAGAAAATGGATGAAAATTTTCGAACATTGTCACGAAGAAAGAAAAAAAAAGCTTTTTAAAATTTGAAAAAACTTTTCCAAATACTGAAATTCAGGACTTGATTAGTTTTTAATTTGAGAAAAAAGTAAATATGACGGAAAACTTATTTTATGCCACGATTAATTTAATTTAATTTTAATTCTTTTCAGACATGTTGTCTGATGAAAAAAAATAATATAGGACTACACAGACCTGTTATACTAGTTTGAGGATCAGTGTGATGTGCAAAATGTGGCATATTTTTTAACTTTGTGAAATTTTGATTTTATTTTGAGCTGCTAATTTTTTTTTCATGATTGAAAATCCCAGAAAATTATTGAAGAGCACAGGCACAAAACAGAACAAAGACAAAATGCATTGGTTTGACTTACATTCATTTATTATGAAAACGAAATTATGCAAATTTATTGTTTTTTGTGTGTGCTTATAATCTGCAGAAAAAACTAAATGCTGCGATTTTGGATAAGTCAGATAAATTTATAGTTAACAATTTATTTTTTAAACGAAATACATTTCAAACACTATGACACACAAATGTTTTTTTCTGAAAAAAAGCAGTAGAAATCACTACTGACTTTCGTACATATTTCTCCGTTATTATGTATGTTTCCATGCACAGATTGGGACTGTCCCAGTTTGTCTATGAAGACCTTCTGACGATGGATGAAAATTTTTCGTCCGAAACACATGTACAGAGCGAGAAAGTATTTTTTATGTGTTATTTTAAAAGACATTAATTATTTCAGAGCATTTAAGATATTTTTATGGAAATTTAAAATACAATCTTTCAATAAATTTTTCTATTAATTTTTCTAATTATTTACTTAAAGTAGTAAATTAATAAAAGGATTTACACAGTGTAGCAGCTTTTTAAGAGAGTTAGTTTTATTTATGCACAAAAAAATGTTACTCCTTTATCAGCTTTTTTTTTTTTTAACTTTAAGCGTGCTGTTTTAACAATTGTAGTACTGGAAAATTTTGAATGGTTGTAAGGGAAATAACGTTTAGTAAACATATTCGCTGTGATTTACTGATTAAATCCTAATTTCTACAGGTAAGGAGAACGGTATTCAATTTTCGATTATTCAAAGTTAGAAATTATAGAGTTTTCTTTTTATGAATACAATTATTGCAACTAGAATATAGTTGTATGTAGTGGTAGTGATTAAATAATTAATTATGCGTGTGAGCTTCAAAATTTACGTTCTAGCTGCCATTCAACTATTTTGTATTTCTAATTTGTTGTTAATGATATATATAAATTTCAGAAATTCAAAATAACAAACCTTTGAGAGCAATATACTGAAAAGTAATGATACAGCTATTTCTTCGACAGTGAAGAACAGTGTATGAAAATGCAAAATATAAAATTTTCTATCAGGTTAAAATTAATTTGCTAATTTCTAGGGATAGTTCTTATTTTCAAACACGTAGCATAACAAATAATTTATGTATTCAAGTTGAAATGAATTTACCAATTCAAATCCTATGTTCAGTGTACAGGACATATCTATGAATCCTAACATTTTTGAAATATCATCAATGCAAACAGCTTACAATTTTATTCCTTTAATCAACAGAACGTTCATTCACCATTCTATTTATTGAATTATAACATTCTTACTAAGTGAGAAAAAATAAAAATTCACTGAAATAAGAATTTATATATCAAATGTTTTAGCTAGGTTTTACGTATATTTTTCGCAAAATGAAATTAAATTATATTCACTCCTATGCAATTTTCTAGGAATTATTGTTTCAACGTTGAAAGCTTTTTTTTTTCGAGTTGACAAATTAAGAGTCCGTTCAAACTTAAATCATTATTTAATAAACTTATGAGAAAATATCTTCTGTTTTCCTTAGATCTAAATGTATAACCGAGAGAAAATTTTTATCGGAAAGTCAGATCTGCTATTTTGTTATCTTTTTTCATAATTGAATAAAAAGTTTCATTTGCAAGTCATAAGGAATTTATAAATTCGCGTAGAAGGTGTTTGGAAATGACTGGGTCTCATTTTAGGAGGAGGTAAGTCACATAACAAAGAATCAGTATCACATAGCACTGTGAGGTCAAAAAAGCCATTTCGACTTACCTGATAATAATCTCTTCTTGGTAAAATATTGAAGTGTTCGTTTAATTTCTTAACCAAGTTTCATAAACACTGGGCTTGTCACCAAAAATTTCATGCATGCAATGAAATATAATTTTTAAACTGTTAACATTTTACTTGCTTTATGCGAAAGACACATTAGTTTTTGTCGATGGTCGGGAAGTTTTTTATTATTTCAGCACTTGTCCCAAAGTGATTATTAGCATCTACTGATGTTTTCGAACTCACTTTGTGATTACGAATCCATATTTCATGCCCCATCGCTCCTTAAAGTTTGTCAAAGTTGTACAGGGTTACACAACACCCCGTATACATATATTTGCATAAATTAAACTTCTAAAGTGTTTTATTTCCACAAAGTCATGCTTAATAGGAATATCTATATAATTTTCTAAATTAATAGCTTTAAAATGGAGTAATATACTTTACTCTGTGTTTGAGTTAAAATTGATTTTCAAATATCAATTTTTGTCTGCTCATACGTTGATAACATGACTAATTTTTTAAAATAAATCAATTTATTTTAATTAATGAGTTGTGTTATAGTAGTAAATTCTAATTTTTAAGATATTCGAGACTGTACAAATGTACAGATTGTGTGTGTGTTATTATTTATAACTATACTACGCCTGTGATATCGAAACGGTAAAAAAAAAAAAAAAAACTTCCCTATAATGAAATGCTAATTATTATTTAAATGGATCTTAAATTCTTAATTATAACGCTTTATAAACGATTTAGTAAAATTAAATAAGAGTGATATTTTTCTTTTAAAAATATTTTTGTTTCAGTTTACAAATGGAGCAACTAATTCTTTTGTTTTTATCAATAAATTTTAAATACCAAAATCATATTAAAACTCCTTATGTATATTTGTTTTGGTAAAAATATGTACTGTGTATCGTTGAGACTTCTGATTGTAATTTGGTTTCCAGTACAAATTGGATTAGTCCAATAAAAAAGTAATGTTACTAATTAACATAACTTCTATGCGAGCTTTTAAAGTTGAAATTCGTGAAATATTTAACGGAGAAGGTTATGCAAACCTTTTCAGCAGAAGAGCACTTTTTAAAAGAAAACTTTAAAGCAGGGATTTAAAATGAATATAAACTAAATAAACACTACCAAGGCTCAATTTTGGTGTTTTTGAAGGGCAGTAATACTCGCTTGAAGGTACTGAAACTGCTGCACAGAGAATATAGATTGACAGACGTTCTTCTATATTTTTAGTTTTAAAATATTTAATACATCGTAAATATACAAATAAACCTCCAATAGATTGCGACGTTATGTACTTTAAACATATGCTACGTTGATATGCTATATGCAGAAGTAACTAAGATAATTTTTTTAGAAGGAACGAGGATGTTTATTTGTATAAATCATGTGTATAGAAATTACAAATATATGTTTGCGTTGTCAAGCTTAATAACATTAAGTCATAATTTATGGAATTTTCCAAAAACAATATCATTTGTTAGCCTCTTTATTTGACGTTTGTTTTATTTTATTTACTATTTTGCAGTGCAATTTTACCATTTGCTTATCGTGCAAGGAAGATGAGTAAAGCTGAAAATACCGTCCCGGGCTAAACTGTTAGACACAGTATATATATATTAAAAATAATATGATGTCTTACATTCAGTATGAAGTAAATATCTGCTTTAAGGTTTCACAATTTCATCAGAGCAAAATCAAGTGCCAACCTACCCCAGTTAGGTTCGCACGTACTGCAGGTTTCGAATTGTTACTGAGATTTTGTTTGCTTTGTTTATTTATTCTGACAGCATGCTGTGATGAATTCAGGCTCTCATAGAGGCAGAAGGTGGCCCAAGAAAGAAATTTTGCACAGTTATCACCTTACAAATAAAAGCCTAGGTTTGACAATTTCGGGTTGTACCACTCCAAAACAGAACTTTTACCGCCATAACTCGTAAAAATTAGAAAGTTATGCTCGAAAACATAATAAAATCAACAACATTGGGTTATCAAGTCACAATCATGTAAAAGAATATAGAAAACAATCAGCAAGACTTTAAAATTATGAAAAGTCACTCTTTTCATGATTTTAAACAATTTTTCTCTCCTTTTTAATTTCAGGAAGATGTTTTACTTGGATTAAAAGTTTAAAGCTCTCTTTAACATGTACGTCATAGTTTTATTTTCAAACGTCGGATTCAATATTTTTGAGATTTATGAAAAAAAGTTTTATTTTAAAGAATGTAAAAAAATTACCATTGGTCCGGTTGGCTTGCAAATTTGTACAAATATCTTTAAAAGGTATAGCGAAAAAACGCAGTACTTTAAAAATATGAAAATGTACTCTCTGATAAGACGCATAGCGTAAATACGGATTAGGACTCCTTAGAAAGACCCCCAACGGAGGGCACCCCACCCATCGGCCTAATGCCCACGCGCAGCTAATCGGCCGTAATGTCACAAACTGATAAGTCGCATGTACTGCCAAGTGAAAGTTTGTTATATGATTCCAAGAATTCAAGTTGTGTATCACAAGTGACATTACCATCATTTTGATGTCACGTGTTTAAAAATGCATTAGAGATCCAATTAGGTTGAAAGGCTTTGACGTACAAATTACGTCACGGGCGAAGTAATTCAACAAATTCTCAGATTCCATTAACTTGGAAAATAGTCCCTAGTGTTTTTATATGTGAATCACAGATATGAGAATTAATAGCTATAAATCGAGCAACTTTATTTTTTAAGAAGCCATGATTCACTTTTTAAAAATGCAATTTTGATGAAACATGGAACATAGATGTTAAATAGTAAACCTATAGCATACGAAGACGCAACTGAGGCAGGTCTGTACTTATTCTTGCTCTGATGACATTGGGAAACCTTAAAGCAGAAATTGACATCAGACTGAGTATGAAACTTGCAATTATAAAAAAAAAACCCTATATTTAACTGATGGATACGAAACGAAAAATAATCCTATCTCGTTTCACAAAACGGCTAGAAAGCTTTGTCTTGTCTCAAAATCCCATTGTAGTAATGTTAAAAAGGTGTCTTTTACCGCGTAAAAGTTGTAAATCTCTGTCTCGACTCGTATCGTCTCTACAGTGCATCTAATAATTAGGTCAGAGACTGTTGTACTTCCAGTTTTACCCGTATTCAGTGTGTGATAAGCAATTGGTAAAATTGCGCCGAAAATAAAACACACTTTTTATCACATATTTGGCTTTCTTTTCGCTGTCAGGATGTAAGACCAATAACAATAAATGATATCATACGTTCAAAATTCCATGTATGACAGATCGATAAGTAAATTGTACATGCAGATTAAATTCATTGTACTTAAATATTCAAAAAGCAAATTTTAGTAGCTATTAATCAAGATTTTACATAAAAACTACAGCGAGTTCAATAATTTGACTAGGGATTACAAGTACATTTTATATAGTTCATTTTTAATTGAATTTGACTTCCAATATACTTATCTTAAAATTAATAAACTTATTTTACTGCTATAGTATGGCTGATAAGATCTCAAATTACTACCAATTTGATGGACAGGAGTTCTGAAAATCGTATTTTCCAGTATACACTGGTACCTAAAATTGAGGTCACAAACCTGCTTTTCTAATAATTCAAAATTGATAATAGTTAACTTTCTAAAATTTGTATTCCAAATATTTTGTGGAGCGAATAGCACAAATTTAGCCTCCAATCTGGAATAAGTGGTGTTCAGAGTTAGTGTTGTACAACAAGGTCGAATTTGTCCGTTTAAACATCTGGGATTTTTGACTGCAGTTTCGTGAATATTGCGTTAAAACACACAAGTTTGATTGTTTGCAGTACGAATGAGTTATCACAGTTTAGATGATACGGCGAGATCGAGCCGTTGGTATGCTTGAAGTTGGGCAGTCTCAAAGGGGTGGTGGCAGGATGGTTGCAAGTGCTTCCGAAAGTGGTATTCAGGTTGTAGAATCAATTTTGAACAAATGGTACCACCAACAAGTAGTCTAATCAAACCCGTCCGAGAGTGACAAAAAGTGCAAAGGCTCACTATTTGGCATTAAGTACACGATGACGTTGGCAGACAACGGTTACAGAGCTTTGTAGTCGCCTAGTTCCTATGTCTGGAAAAAGGAATTTCCATGTAAACAGTACACAGACTGTGGCGCAGTCGTCCAATCGTGTGTGTCTTTCTGAGCGCACTGTACACGAAAGTCTGTTTGTAGCGAAGTTGAACACGCCAAGAATATATGTCTTATTCAGAGCTTCGACTAGTTAAAATTTGCATTTTGTTACATGTAAATCGGTTCACTAGAATTCGAGATGGGAAGTTTTTGGTTTCCCCCATTGTTTAAAATAATGTTCATGGTTTCTTGCCAAATACTGGGGTTATCGCTTAGCTGACTTCAGTTTTCATAACTTATTTTTGGCACTAAATTTACCGATATTTTTCCAAAAAGTCACCAAGCTTGGCGATATTTCGGCTATAATTTTTGCTTTTCTACAGAGGTATTACACACTCAAATGGAGACTTTTCTCGTAAGTGCCATTAGATGAAAGTCGTAGAACGTTCGCGAAAAGTCAGCGAAAAGCATAAAAGAGCAGGTAGCTCCAGTGTTCAGTACAGTTTTAAGTCATTGCTTATAGAGCAAGCTGCATTGAGAGTTGTCAGTTTTCGCTAGAAGAGAAACGACGTTAGTTCTGATGAAAAATTGTCCTTCGTTGTATTAGTGTATTATCAGCGACACTTTCTCACTTGTTTTGAGAAGATTGTTTTTGAAGGCTGTATGTGAAATCTTTATTGTTGTATTCTCAAGAGCATCTGAGCGTGCTGCTCGAGATTTTTCTGCTGAAGTTTACCCTTCGGAATGATTTTATTGTATGTGTGATCAGGTTTTCAGGTTTTCAACGAAGCATTTGACGAAGCTTCGTTGAAAACCTGACTGTTATAAAATATCTTATTGCTTGTTAATTTCTGTGAGATGTGTATTAAAATTGTTTCTCGAATTTCTAAAACTAATAAAATTCATATATTTCGTCTAATTAAGTGGACTGATTTCTAGAAATTTACATATGTACTGGAATTTTAAACTATGAACTCTGAAAGGAGCAGAGTTTTCTGCAACAATATTGTTATATTGCTAAATGGTTTCTTCTATGATAATACATAACTGTGCCAAAATTTATTAAAATAAATCGACTATTTATCCAGTTATGGAGGATTTTGTGTTTGTGTCGTTTAATTTTGGACACCAAATATATCTAGAATCTATATTAATGTTAAAATCGAATAAAAACACGGAAAGAAATAGAAATAAATATCTATAGTGGATGCAGGAAAACTAATTTAATTTTACTTTCATTTTTTGAATTAATATCATTTTTCTTTAAAAGAAATCGTGTAACTTATAAGCAGGTTATAAAAAATACAGGTGAGACTAGTGGCGCAACATAATTTCAGACTTTCAATACTAGCCAATATAATAAGCTTCAATACAATACAGATAATAAGTTGTACAGTTAAATTTGGTAAGCCTGTGATAATTGTTAAACATTCAGAAGCTAAAAAAATTTTGAACGTACCAAATTTTGCAATTGTACAATGTGATTATGAAAAGGAATATTTCCTTATTAATAAAGTTTAATTAAGTATAAAAAAGCAAAACAAAGATTCGGAGGAAAAATTCAGTAACTCTTTTTAGTTCTACTGTATATTTTAAAGATTGCTAAAGAGATATCTGAACTGTTTAGCAGTTCTTTTAAGCAGCAAAATTCGTATTAAGCAAAAGCACGAAAAGTAAATAATAACAGACAGCTCAACTTTTCCACCTTATCTCTAAAGTTACTTACTAGTTACGTAGCCATCACCATATATTTCGCGAAAAGCAGTGGTTCAGATTTAAGCTACCACCCACTATCATCTACTATGAAGCATCGCATTCTTATGAGCCAATTTTTCTATTGCATCCTCGAAATTTTTACACTAACCTTCAAAAATATTAGACCATCTCATGATGCTTGCCAAGAAATAAATGCAGCTGTATTGCAATTCCCGTGGCCTTCTTTTCTTTTAACGATAAGACGCTTTCTGAATACACCGAACGGGGGCAAAAATATTATCTAAAGCTGACTTCTTTCTCATCTTATAGCTTGGGAAGTTATATTCCCCCCCCCCTTTCAGCGCATAAAATTGCGCTGTTACGTTTACCTGCAGTGTGGAGAAATCTCTGGTAAAGAACGAAAAATTCATGTCGTGAAATGTGATGACACATTTCGTTTTTAACCCCTTCCCTCCCCTTTCTTTTTTTCTGTTCCTTTTCTTCGATTTTTAGTTTTACAACCTATGCACTCTCGCCTTCTTTATCAAAGTTCTTGGAGGCATACTTTTGTGGAGGGGATGTGAGATAAAGAGTGGAAAAGCGTGCCACTTTTTTTTTAAAGTGCGCATTTCGACCAGTGGGCGTAACAATAGCAATTTCATTAACAAACAAGAAAGAAAAATCCTGTCAAACACATCGATTATATATATTTAAAAAAATAAAAAAAACTTTCCAACACTACTTGATTTCTTGAGCCAAATATGATTCTCGTTCTTTGTCAAAATACGGCAAGATTCTGGGTATAACCTCAAAAAAGCTGTGCCACTGGTGCTGTTATTTTACGAGGGCCAGTAAAAGATCTTGAAGGATTATTTCTATTTCGTAAATGAAGAGTAAGCTGCTAAAACGTCTATGTGTTGATTGAACTTGAAATTGATGGACCGTACTGTATAGGAATTCTTTTGAGCGGTCATGTAAAACAACTATAAATGTTACTTATGCTATTTTCAAGGCAGAATATCATTTTGTAAACCTCAATAGCATATATTAATTTTGTTTTCCTTAAAATCGATGAATGTCCTTCATTTTGGAAACTGTTGCAAACTGTTGTTGGAAACTGTTTGTTTATGAACATTTTTCTGAATCTTTTTAACTGTTACAAGTTGACATTTGTAAAAATGCATGATGTAGCTTCTGAAGAGTCTCCAGTATAAATGGATAGTTCTAGTATAAAGAGTTATTGAAAAGTTTCATTGTATCTTTTAAGAACAAAATTAACGAAAACATGAACCGAAAACTCTCTTACTTTTAGACGAAATCACCAACTGAGGTTAATTTCAACATTTGTTTGAAAACAAAATAATTAATACCAGCAGATGACCTTTTTTGCAGTTAACCCGTAATTTATGAATTATAGATCACTCAAAAACATGGCTACACGTTCTAATTCTTTATCCATTAGAGATACGTGGTTAGTGTAAATTGAAGAAATGCTGAAATTTCTTTAGAAAAAAGATTACATTAGAAAAATTTCCTGTTTTTAAATTACAGGTAGTGATACTTTATAAATTTGTACACGATCCCCGCACAAAAAAAATTGTCAAATAGTAAAATGTTCATCAAACGAAGATAAATATGTACTAACTTAAGAACAGATAAGTAAAATTCGGTTGAAATAAATTGTTTTTTACTTTTTTTTGCATTAAGTATTTTAAACATTTATCTTTCTAACGATATATTACACTTGTTTATCGGTAAAACAGGAGTATTAGAAATTTTTATATTTCTCCAATGCACTTCATAGTTTATACGTATATGTGAAATTTTTAAAGCGAGTTTTCTCAGAACATAGATTTTACAGGTTCGTGTTCCTTTTTTCTCATTACCTATTGGACTTATGAACTGCATTTTTTAATGAAAGATGTATCATATTATATTACATACTTTAACATGGCGGTTTGTTAATATATTAAGAATTATTCATTTTAGGCAGCAAGATTCGACCAAAACTGGAAACTTGAAAGTGATTTTTATAAATATTTTTTTATTTTTATTTAGAAAAAAACTGACTCGTTAAAGTATGTAAAATAGGTTATTCTAACTTCTCTTAAAATTATGTACCATTATCGTTTACCCTTTTTGACAAAGAGGTACATAAAGTTGACGAATTTAACATGGCGGAGGTAGGGCTTACACGATCTCCTTAACCATTTTTCAATGACTCTCGAAGTGAAAAAATTGCATCTGATGATCGCGTTTAAGAGTTCTTATAGAAATTACAAAATAAGTTAATTTTTTGGACTCCAGGAATAAACATTTATATTCAAATTCCTTTATAGCCCTTGATATCTTTATTTAATGATATTTCTGAGATGTTTTATGATGAAAGACTAGAATTTCGCTAACTGGAATTTGATTAACTAGGATATTTTTCTTAGTCATACACAAATTTAGAGAATGAGTTCGAAAATTAACTAAAATTTCTCCTTTCTGCCTTGTTTTGGACATTTTTTTCAATTTTGCCCACTTATCGCTAGTAGATAAAAGCTTTTTACCACATTTATGGGGCATCCTGTCGAGTTGCATACATTCAATTTCGAAATACATTCAAGATCAACTTTCAGTGTTTTCCTTGTTAGTATGCAGTGAGGTGTTGAAGACACTTGCACTATATCATGTTTCCATGATGAGAGTTATTAAATTTTAAGCTGTAAAGCAGTTTTTAACGTAAATTTTGAATATCTTTTGAGAGCATACATGCTCATTCAGAGTTATTTAACATGAGGAGAATATTTACGTTTTAATATTTTATTCTGTGTATTTCGAATTTTGAAAATACCAAACTTAAAGTATACTAATCTGCTTTGTGTAACTACCACAAAATTTACTTTTTGAAAAAAAAAAGACATTTCCAAGCAGCTCTATGAACTATCTCACTTTGCTTCGGAAAAATTATTGTTAGCACCAAATTATTGACTTCAAAAAATTGTCTACAGAAACATACATTTTTTCTCCTTTTACATGCAGAAAACAAATATTTTTCGTGAAAATATTTTACACGGTTGTCAAACTTTTCATAAGCAAATTACAAGAATCAATATTGATTGTCTTCAAAAATCCATTAAATAATTAAAAGAAACTAAAAAACAAAAATTTAAATTTTTTCTTGTCTTGGTTTGAAATTATTTGGCGGCATTTTGGGGAAAAATCCAAATTACGCATTTCTATCGACTTTTGTAAATTTCCATTTCCCTTTCACAAATATGGAATATTTGAGAACTGTGGAAAGTGCATGTACGAAAAATACTTGCCTTCCATATGTAATAAGAAAAAAAAGTAGGTATTTATAAACAACTTTTAGAGTAAATATTTTTCCTTCAAAAATCTGAAAACGAAGTCAGAAATTTCATCCAGCTTCTGTAGAAAAAATATCACCTAAAATATTTTCTTTTCAAGAAATCTAAAATGTGCACGTAACTTGTGTGAAAGTTACGACTAAGGTATTCCACTGTTATATTGCATGTTATACAATAATAAACTGACCTGCAAATTAAATCTGCAGGATACTTAAAAAAGTCATAGAGGCATTTTTAATATTACTATTGATTTAATATTAAAAAAAAATGGGATTTACAATGTAGAAAATTCAAAGACATAAGTGGGAAAGCAACTGTCGGTGTAGAAAGGGAATCTTCAACGCTGCATTTCGCTGAATAACAGGAAGCGGGAGGGGAAACGCTGTCGTCCAGTCTTTGCTACGATGGGAGCGAACAGGTTAAATACGCGTTCAGCCGGAGGGAATAAAACTGTATCGAAAAATGTTTTATAATCTGTGTGCTTTACTTGATTTATCTTTTTTTTTCTAAAGCTCCTCTATGGTCAATCCAAATTAATCCTTTAACAGGTTATGCGTTCGCCGCGAGGACACAGTACTCCGACGTTTTGACTGTTATTAGTCACAAAGAATGAATTTGATTTCTGTAAAAATACTTTAGGATGACATAGTCACACGAGAATCCTTTATTTTCAGCGCATCATTTCCTGTAAAAATTGTCAATTATTTGTAAAATTGTCAGGATTATTTTTAACAGCAGGGCAATTCCACAGAAATAGGGAACTGGTGACTAAATTTTCAAAATCATTTTTTTTTCACAAATGAGGTGCCATTTTAAAGGTTATGAATTAAAGTATAAGAATATAATAAAAATTGTCACTAAAATTTAAGTCTGGAGGAATTATAGGCCTTTAAATAAAGACATTATAGTGATATAGACAGTAGACATTATAGACATTATAGTGCTGCTGACTCTTTTTTTAAAATATAATTTTGAAATTGGTATTTTGATATATAATTACAATACATTTCATGCTTAAATGAATTCAAATGGTTTCCATAAAACTTTAGAAGAGCATGGTTTAACAAAATCGAACTTTTATGATATATTTTTGTCCTGGGGAGCTTTTTTATCTCAGGCACTTTAATAAATTTACGTCAGACACTAAATTGCTTTAAAGTTTATCTGTATAAAATTGGTTGGGTTATTTTATAAAATATTTTCCCCTGCAAATCAGGACTTCATTTACTATTGAAAATGTGCAAACCAAATTAATTTTAAACAATTAATTTTTTGTATGTTTTACATACGACACCAAGCTTTTACGTCCGACACCAATTTCAAAATCAATTTGCACCTTAATTCAATTTAAATAAACAAAACCGAACCATAAGTTATTTATCTTTCAAAGTAGTTAGAATTTTGCAGACCAAACCATTGACCTGAATTTTAGATTTTAGTTTAGCAAGTCTCATTTTTCAGTTTTACCTCTTACATCCGACACCATGATTTATTAATACTTTTTTTTTAAGTTACAAATTTTTGCAGAAATTATTTTTATATTTCATAAGTCTACAAACATAGTTAAGTATTAAAAAAATATTTTGATTTGTTTTAAGTATTTTAATGCTTAGAAATTTTAGTTTTTATGACAAAATTTTATGCAATTTTTACATCCGACAACGTGGAATTGCCCAGCACTGACATCTGCTGAAAACTGGAAGAATACGATGGAAATACTTTGATGTAGAAGAACAATTGGACAGACGGCTCAATGCTGAAAAAAGGGCAGCTGTTGCGATCGCTCGATTTAACTACCAGCAACATGGCGGTGGTCTGTAGATCTGAAGCGCGCGATGAACGATTCGATCGACCGCCGTCTTGGTGGTAGTTAAATCGAGCGATGGCAACGGCTGACCTTTTTTTAGCATTGGGAAATGGTTGCGCTTTAAAGGGTTAAAAGTACTTCGAGAAATCCTTAAGCCTTCCCTTGATGAAGTGTCCCGTCCTTTCCCCCCCAAATCAGCAACAAAAGGTGCCTCGCGGGTGCTGCTGTGTCTAGGACGGAGGGGGTTGGCACCAGAAACTAGGTCACTAGGCTCCGGTGGTACTAGTGGCGCATTGATCGCTGTGCACCAGATGTCGCCGCCGGCTGTCCGTTGGCGGGAGGATAGCGAATCTCCGCTCGCGAACGGTCGGTGCGGAGAGGCATACACCATGTAGAAATTAAGAAAGAAAGTTACCGTTATATAAAGGGTTTGGATTTTTAAAAAGAATGGCAGAGTCTTCTTATGTTTTTAGTACATACAGATTGGAGATATTCTCAAGTGTAGCTGTAAATGAGATGCTGGATGGGTGGAAAAAAAAATTTTTTTATAATTGCGTGGTACAAAAAAGTCTTCATTTCCAACGTTTTTACTTTTTCTTTTTTTTTCTTTTTCCTTTTCCCCTGATTTGTCCTCAAAATATGAAAAAAGCGATTGGGAACAATTTTTGTTTTTGTATTTGCCTGAAATCATCCTCAATAATAATAATAATAATTAAAAGATCTAGTTAATTCTTAACAATGATCAATGCATTAATGAAATAAATAGGTTAGTTCAGAAATATCTTTTGAGAGTTAGGTGTGGTATAAGTATTACATGCAGCTATTGTTTTTTTATGGTATTAAATAGTTTAATTAATATGATCATAAAAAATGAATAAAAATTGTCATTCGAACATAATTTCACGCCGATTTTAAGAATTTGTCTGCACTGTACATTTTTACAGGAATTTTTTAACGAATTTATAAACTGTCGATTTACATATATAAAATAAAATGATTGCAATTAATAAGGAGAAACGGAAGCCATGTCAAACCTGTCAATTGCAAAGCCATTTTCAAGACAATGTTAACGTAGGCGAACACTTATTATCATCATTCCATTTGTCCTGACTGCAACGGTTCTCCTTCCGAGCATGCCGTTGCTTCTAGGCTTACTCCCTTTACAGAGTGTTCTCATTCACAAGGTCAAACTGCATAGAACCCATTAAAATAAATAAATAAATGAATGAATAATCAGTAAGGTATGTCTAAGACCATCAGATGGCTGAATAAGGCCACAAACTATTATAAGTTTTTTTGACGTTCTAAAAACGTTGCTCCATCGTATTAATTAACAATTTCGGTATCTTTTTTCCCTGCGAGACGAATTGGCCAAATTGATTTTCGAATTTTCAATGTATTTTTTTTTATATCATTGTTTTTTAATAGTCAGTAAACAGGTTGTATGCCTATACTTTACTTCGAAAACATTATAAAATTGATTTCGTTCTTTTGCTCAGATACAGATTGAGTAATTTTGAGTACTATATTGAAGATTTCTCACCAAATTGTGTGATATAGCTTATAGCTATAACACAATCAGCTTTCATACATTGTAAATTAAAATATATTGTAATTTTCACGTTCGATTTTCAGAAACCTCATTCGATATTTTCCAGCGAAACTCTCTAAAACAAGTATTTTCATGTAGTTCTTACATTCGCAAGAAATATATTAACTAATGGTTTCACTTTGAAAACATTATAAAGCTTGAATTTTAATAATTTATAAAAAAAGAGATTAATTTCATGCAAACTCTTTCTTCTTAAATGAAAAGATTTTACATGAAAAGTACAATAATCTATTCATATTACACTCTATTAATCCCCTGTATAATCACATTTATATATCAGACGTAAAGAAAATTTCATAGATTAAAAATTTTTACTATCACATGATCAATGTTAAAAGAAAAAAAATAAACAGGTATTGAAAATTTTAAATGGCTTTTTTTTTAAATTTTGCTTTTCTCTTCAGTTATAAGTTACATAAGTATGAACAACCAAAATCTGAGAAATTTCATTACATTTTAAAAATTATCTAGCAACTGATTAGTCAAAAAGAAACAGCCTAATAAATTTGAATACACGCACGCACATGTGTGTGGCAATACACATTAAATCAGAAGGTATGGTCAACTTGAGTTTACAAAGAATATTCAGAATCATTTAAAAATTTAGGTCCAAATATCTTGCATTCATGCATAAGTAAATAAATATTTCAAAATAAAAACTAAATATTAGTGGAAGTTATCAACGAGGCTTTGTTGAAAGTAGATCTATTATGTAAAAAATAACCTGTTGAATGTGATAAATGTAGGATGGAGCTAGCGCTCCAAATTAAATAGACGTTAATCTTTTTAAACATTTAATGAGACGAAACTTTAATACAACGACGACACTAACATTTAAAAACATTGAGAGGTAGAAATAAAAATAAAAATAACATCAAGAGAGCTATTCTGCTCTTTTAACATCGCACGTCTGCCCAGTCTCGTTCTCCGTCTAGAGTGTTCTTTGGCGGGGGAACAACTGGCGGGAGTTGAAGTTATAGTTCGTTCAGTGGTGTTGCCACAGCAAAAACTTTAATACAACGACGACACTAACATTTAAAAACATTGAGAGGTAGAAATAAAAATAAAAATAACATCAAGAGAGCTATTCTGCTCTTTTAACATCGCACGTCTGCCCAGTCTCGTTCTCCGTCTAGAGTGTTCTTTGGCGGGGGAACAACTGGCGGGAGTTGAAGTTATAGTTCGTTCAGTGGTGTTGCCACAGCAAAACTAATTATTATCCACATAAATAACCTCTCATTATCAGCTATGATTTATTTTTTAATATTAAATTTATTATTTATATATTAGTTGGAGCGCCTAATCTTATTAATTTGTACTCTTTTGCAAAAAATTCATTTTACATAGTTATTTACTTTCCTTTCCCCTTAAAAATATCTCACCTGAAAAAAAATACAATCCTTTATGGGAACATTAAATTAATGTAATAAGCTGACTCTTGTAAAACAAACTTCTTTCTTATTTAAAAAATAAGCAGAGTAATGGGAAAAATTAAAGGATGCTTATTAGAGAGACGTAAAGTGGCAGCCTTTTAGATTTCACTTCATTTAACTATTTATAACGGCTTTTGAAAACTTTAATGAAATCTTTTTCCCCTGGGACTCCTCAGGTGTCTTCTTTTATATTTTAAAATTGACTTTAACTACAACTTTTTTTTGTATGTGACACAATTTTAAGTCCTGAGTTACAGACTCTGGGGAGATAATGTCATTTGGAGGTTAAAAGGAATTTTTGTGCATTAAACATACTGATGGAAAAGTTGTTTCTTTCAAAACAGAAGTACCTATGACCGTTTTTTGCATGTCTGACCAACACTCAGCATACCGATAGCAACTGTAAATATTGTGTCACGTAGAGAAGGCAAGTTTTCATGTGCTGCACGAATCTGTCACATTGGTGATTGGTGACATTTCATAGACAATGAAGGCAAAGAATGATACATATAACTTGGTTAAATGGCATTTAGCCATTGATGTGAGTAAAACCGGAATGATTCATTATGAAAGCATTGTGACTTAGCGACCATATATAAAAGTTAGTTGGTTATTAAAATTTATAAATGCAGAAATAAGGTTTAATTGCTAAAAATAAACATTTATTGTTTCACCAGTTTCGTAACTTTATAAAATTAGTAATACACTCGTAATACACACATAAAATTAGTACACTGTAAATCTAATTTTATTTGTGTATTACAAGAACGTTTTAATGATTATTCTTAATTGGTTGAAAAGAAGCCTGTTGGTGAATGTTTGATTATCATTATTCACAAATTCCAGATTTTCTTAAAATGGAGATAATTTCAATCCTCATACAGCTGATTTTAAATATATTGTTATTCTCTCTCATTTTTTCTCTTAAATATATTGTAATTTCCTCTTTTTCTTATCTCATTTATGAAAACTATTTTCCTTGTGTTGGAGCATATTTGATATTGGTGCTAATTCACATAAAAAGTTTTTAGTGTTTTTGACAAAACACAAAAGTCTTCTTTTTAATTTCTATATACAAAAGTTGTTAACAATTTACGATATGATGTAACTAGAAAAAAAAACTGGATTTATGTCTTAAGAAAATTGTGAATTAAGCCTCTTTGTGAGAAATTCTTCACAGTTTCTGCTCACCTCCACCTTCCAATATTCTTTTCTATTTATATCTAAAAAAATGAAATGAACTATTATGGCTGACCTGTACCAAAATTCATTTATAGAAAACCTTTTTTGCAAGGAAAAGTATTTTTGATGTTTGTTTAAATAATGATTTCTGTTGCATAGATAGCTTTCAGCATTGATAAGATCATTTTTGATCTACATAAATATCTAACTGGTAAATGCACAGAATAACAGTGATATTATCAAACGGAAGTATGCTCTTGTAATTCATGCAAAACGTATTTACTGATGAAATGTTGTTAAAACGAAAAATGTTAAATCTGGAAAAGTGAAATAATTTGAAAAAGGCAAAACTAATGCATATTACCTACTCAATGTTAAAAATTAATAAAGAATTTTGCAAGTAACGCATATGTAAAAAAATCCTTTTTGGTGAGTACAAAGGATAGATGATTCTTTTTACCAGTAAACATTTCCTTCTTCCACACAGAAATTGCGTGGAATCAGAAATTTGCAGCTGCAGAAGGGTGAATCCTTTGTGCAGCTCGAAAGGTTCGTACTCTACTACTTTTTTGTATATGCGAGTTATGTTAAAAGTTCTTCATGAGTTTCAGTCTTTGAACACCAGATATTTTGCTTTCTTATCAGATACTTATTGTGTTTAATGTGTAAGTGTGACGTGTATAATCTAACAAGTTGTGAGACTGTACATCGGATAGTGAAAAGTTTGGTTCTTCACGGAACAATTTGACGGCTGGAATACTTGCTATTGATTTACTACAACTGGATATATTATTGCTAAGGCTGAAAGAAGTGCAGCTGTTATTGCCACAGCTCGATTTACCCACCACCAGCACGGCGGTCAATTGAAACGGCTGCACTTTGTCAGCGTTGGGGCCATTTAACTTTAACGACCAGCAGTGAAAGCGCAGCAGTCCGGTGCTTTCACAGGTGATTGGAGGTTTAATCCTGGAAAATTAAATATTTCCTTTAAAAGGCTGCGGTTTCCATATTGGCGTCTCCAAGAACAGTCATCCAATATATCCGAGAGCCTAATGACTTCGAGTATTAGGAGCATAGAAGTGTTTTGCTCTAAAACTAACATGCAATTTTTTGTTTCAGAACGCCCAATCAAGGGCACGACTGGCGACTTAGCTAGTACAAAATATGAGGCGACTGGGTTGAGTCATCACTCAGAATCAAGGTGTATTCAGTCATGTATCAAGATAGCACAAGTAACTTCAGCATAGCTGTTAGTATCTCAGTCATTCATTTCTGCACTACACTCCTATTCTGCTTCTTTTTTAATAGCAAATATTTAGATTCACAACTATAGCAAATATTTAGAGTCATATAGCATTTTTATAGCAAATTTTTAGCGACACAATTATGAGTAGCCTCGCAAGTTTAGTCTTATTAATCATTTTGCACATTTTAGCACTGCCTATTTAGCATCAGTGACTTGACTTAAATTTAGAAGAAACGACTGTAACATCTTAAACTTTTTCTAAAAATTAGATTCTGAATGAAAAAAGGGATAGAATAATTTCCTTATTTAGTATTAGAAGCATAAAAGTTTCTTGATTGGTAGAATTTAGTAAGCGGTACAGTTCATAAGAATTTGTGATGAAAGAATGTTTTTCTAAAAGAAGTCATTTAATGAAGATATTTTTAGAGGAAAATTTTAATAACTTCATGTATTTTAATTAACTATTATAATGAAATACATAGAAATATTAGAAATTTCTATGCATCGTGTATAAATATCAACAGATGTAAAAGTACACATATGAAACAACATTTCTTATTTTTTTAATTTTTAAGTTCATCCAACAGACAAATATTTACCTACATTCTTTTTAACAGATACTGCGATCAATCATAGCGCTACCAAATAGTCTGTTGGTTTACAATATCAAGTAATTAATATTTTTGAAAAATATTGAGCTTCCAGTGCAATTTAATGCAAATTTATTTATTTATTTTAATCACTAACAAAGTAAAAATATTAATGTTTCTCGAGGAAGATTTCAAAGCTTCAATACATTTTAGAATCTTATTTCCAAGAATTAAATACAATAGATATATCTTTCTGCATTTAAATTTGTAGCTTCTATTATGCTTGCTTAACATTTTTTCGAAAAATTTTTGTGCGTCTACAGCGTTCAATGTAGCATTTCTGTCATTTGGATTATACTAGTAAGTATCATTATTTACTTTTTCTTATCTTTAACTGCAGTAAAATACAGTGCAATTGAAGCATCTTATAAGTTTCAGCTATTTCATTCGCAGCGTAGTTTCAATTATTAATTATCAGCAGTTTCAGCTAAATCGCTTTCTCAGCGTACATTTTACGTAGAATGCATGTTATAATACCTTTTTTACATTATATATATATATATATACTTCAGCTGCGCATACTTACGCACTAGAATTTTTTTCTCATATTCAATAGCATTGCTTTATTTATCGATTACTTATTCTACTTTGAACACACATTTAAATATTTTCTATATTTCAATATTTTGCACTTGTTTTTTTGTGATTTTATGTTATATTTCACGTAAGTATTTTTGTAACTGCAGAAAACAAAATTTTTTAAACATCATTTTCTTACAAGCAATGTTCGCAATGTTTATGTATTATGTACATCTGTAAGTTTGTGTAACGCGTGCAGTGTAATATCCCGAACAAGTGGACAGTAAAGATGTAGGGTTCGAAAAGAAGAAGAATCTTCCATTATTACCGAGACGTTATTTAAACATTTTCACCCCAATTTTATTCAATTGAATTATTACATTTACCATTATTATATGGTCCCTCTTATATCTTGCAAGATATTTTGAGCTCCTAAATTTATAGTTTTATTAAAGTGCTTTGAATTCAATCTAGAACAGTGGTTTTCATCTTCTTTCTCCTATCTTCTATCATTTTGTTGGGATACATATACATATGGTACTATATATATAGAAAGGGGTTTCTTTGTTTCCTGCAGCACTACAAATCGTTCCACGTATTTTTGTAACATGGTAACATACAACCATATCATAAATTCCGATCATTAATCAAGTGACTCAAAATACTGCTTTTTCTGTAGACATTTTTTACATGACTGGTAAATGCGAAACAAATGAAAGACAATAAAACGGTGAAACAGTTACTAATTTGTGACGCTTTAGCATTAACGACCTTTAGCAAACGTCTAGGAATTAATTTGTATGGATTCATTGAAATTTCCTTGTTGAAATTCTTTGCACATCTCTCCAGAACAATAATCAGTTCTTTCCAGTCATCGTACTGCTTATCACTATCAGTGGGGCAGAGAGGGAGGGGGAGCAGGGGAAAAATCCCCAGGGCCTCAGCTTGTGAAGGGCCCCCGCTTTCGCTGTTTATATGATACTTAATTGTGTGTTGTCAATTTTGTGAAAAAAAAAGTCCGAATTCATATTATGTCCCCGGATGTTTCAAATTAATTTTTGAATGAAATTACAAAAAGCCAGCTAGAGCATAAACCACCCACTTGACAAAAGCGAGGAATGTTAGTGATTGAGTCTCCTTTTGCAAGAAAAGTAAACATTGACGGTGTTATTCAACGGTTTGCCATGACTAAAAGTAGAAAGGATTTATTTAACAAGAAATCATTTTTTTCCCGAGACACATTGTTAAATAGTAGAAGAAAGGGTATAGCAAGAGGAGAGACTATGGGCCCACCCAGCCTCCGAAAATTTGAATTTTCCTTAACAAAATGTTAAAGATCAAGACTTTCAATGAGAAATTTTGAAATTTCCACTTTTTTGGATACCTGATTGCATGGAAGTATGAATAAAAATATTAATTTTTTATTCATACTGTGGAAACATGCCATGCAAAAATGTTAACGTTTCAAATACAGTTTCTCTATGGAGGCGACGAAACCTTCAAAACAAAATGTTGGTAGATTTTTAGAGCATGGATGTTTATTAAAGTATAATACTGTTTTAAATTAATACTTTTAATTCTATTAATAACCTTCCAATTACTATTAATTTAAAGTTTCTCTAAATGATTAATAATTTTAATAAGGTATAAATGATTGATCTAATACGACATGAAAAGGATTTCTGGATAGCAAAGGGACCCCAAAGATTTTATCCCCGGGGCCCCGACTTGGCTCTCTGCGCCTATGATCACTATACACAACCACCTTCATTAGGTGCCACACATTCTCGATGATATTCAAATTAGGGAAGTGCGTGGGGCAATCAGCAATGTTATTGGACTTCAAGTACTTCAACACTTTTGCATTGTCTTGCTGCCAAATCCAAAAAATTGCCTTGCTGCCAAATCCATTTTTTCTGGCTATATTGTTCGTGAGAGCACGTGAAAAAGATAGTTCGGAGGTCATTAAGATATTTTAGGTTCTTATATTTGATTTCAAAACCATTTATCACGAGACTACCAAAGCTAAAGAGATGGCACCTAATAACACAACACCACCAGCACCACCCATTTGACGTTTCGTTCAAGGACGTAGCCAGGGGTGTGGTCCAGGGGGTCCGTAACCCCCCCATCCTAAATTTCAGTTTTTGTTAACAAAATAATCATGATGAAGTCGTTTTGTGAAAAATTCTGCCTTTTTCACCGTTTGGACTCCTTCCGAAATTTTCGGACCCTTCCTGAAATTTTTTTCTAGGTACGTCCCTAGCTTTGTTCGATGCGGTGCGATGACGCTATTACCTCTATGTCTGACGTATGAACTGACGTTGCCAGGTTCATCAAGGCAAAAGCGTCACTCGTCCGTGCAAACCAGTTGCTTGATGTCCGTGGTTTCAACAACGTGTTTACGTGCGAACTGGAGACGCTCTTCCCTGTGTCTCGTCGTGAACGGCAGTTGTGTCTTGATTCTTTGATAGCTAAAGTCTTGTTCGGCCAATGTTCGACAAGTGAGGCGTGAGGTTGTGACACCGGTTTTTTTCTTTATGATACTGCTGGTGGCCAGTTCATCTTGTCCTATTAATGGACGTGCTGTCCTCCTAATTCTTTTTTTCCCGGGATCCTATTCTTGAGCACTCTGATGACTATTCCCTTGGAATCTCCTGTTTTATTGAGATTTCTAAGCTGGCCTAGAAATTTGATGATTTCGTCACGTTTCTCTTTAGCGGTTATTCTTAATGTCCATTAGTTACTGGACGCTTCTTGAGCCACCTGTAAGCTATACAAATGAGAATGGAGCACTTATATGTATATGAAATATTTCCAAAATTCTCTCTGGTAGCCAAAGTTTTGACCAACTCATCTTCGAGTTTTTCCTTATAATCTTTATTGTTTTTGTGAAAATGCAGTACTGTGATATTCATGTGTAGATATTTCTGATTTGTCGTTTTATTTTACATAGAATAATTTTTTATTAATAGTAAATGCCGAGATACAGGTGGTATACAGTATTGCTCATCTGTGAATTATTTACAAGCTTTCTCAACGAAAAAAATTCTAACTCGCATAACGCTCATGGTAAATTGAAAGGAGTGCAAAAAGTTTCTCTTAATAAATGTAGAAAATTAGGCTAGGCTGTTTTACAGTCAGTTCATGTCTTAAACGAAAATTTTCGTTGCGTTTATTTCTTATGGTTCCGATTAACCACACAGAAATAACAGAAAGTAGTTTTAATAAAATAAGCATTCAGCTAAGTTCCAAAACACACAAATCAAACATGCCTGAATACAATCAATTAATTTCAACAATAGAGGTGCACAATCTGTGGCCGGCAGGCAAACTATGACCCGAGAAGAGTAATCGAGTGGTTTGCCGAGACCTCTTAAAACTTTAGCTGCTGCAAATTTTATTCTTAAGAGAAGAAAACACGAAAAATAAGATTTTCTTAGTTTGAGTGGGAAGGAATATTTTCAGGAAAGCTAAAACTGAAACGAGTAGGCTTGTTAATTTTCTCTTTGTTGAAGTGCTTTTCCTGAACCAAACGTTCTAGTCATTCGCTTTAGATCTTATTACCTCATTAGTGAACTTAAGTTAAAAAAAAATTCAAAAAATTTAGAATTATAAAAAATCCTATGCTTATAGTTTTAGTTGAGTAGTCACTCATTTTACTGTTAAATTTCTTTTACTGTTTCAGTTTTATTTACATGACAAGAGAATAATAACAATAAATTGTCAGGAAGAGACGGGGAGAAAATGTTTTGAACGTCATTTTTGTTTCTTTAGTTTAAAAAAAAATAGATATTGTAAACTTTTGTTTCAATCAGTATTCCCACAAAAGTCTCATTTTACTTTTATAGATTTTAATTTGCTGATATCTTTATAAAACAAATATTATTTTTATCAATGTTTCTATTCATAATTCCCAATTTACTATTATAATTAAAATTTTCATAAAACCATTTACAAGAAATAACATCCGAGCTAGCAATTAACGCCCAACAGAAAATTATTTCAGAGAAATATATTGCTGTTGTTCTACATGCCACTCTAGCTCCGAAGTAAGAAAAAAATGCAGTTTCTGCATTTACACGCCACTTACCACCACTTTTACGAGACGACAGGTAAAAGTTTATCAAAGAATCTAAGGAAAGCGAAAAAAAAGCTAAAATTTTGCACGTTTTTGAATTTTTTTTAACTAGAGTATCATTTTTTTTAGATAAAGGACAAGAGCGAGAGAAAAAAATATATACTTTTGCTTCCATCGGTTTAAGGTAGCAGCAATTACGCTTTCTTGTATGCACCAATGACGCAAGAACTTTTAAGAATTTCTGAAACTAGAGAGTGAAATGTATTTCCACAACATTTTTACACACATGCACCATAAAAATCTTTCAGGACTCAATTCAAAAAGTGAGGTTTACACTTCTTACTGGGGGAAAAATCATGTAGGAAAACAAACTTGGAAATATTTTCTTCTTTTATTTATGCAGTAATTTTGACAAACTTTCCCATACATGTTTGCACTGTATAAAGAGTTTTTAATACTCATAGTAAGATTTTTATTCTGAACTGTACAATATTTTAAAAATTATATTAATAAGTTTAACCTTTTGATTCGCAAGACCTCGTGTAACCGTGTCCCATTTTAAACTCTTAAGGGCATCAAAAAATACGAAAAATAAACTTCAACATTTTCAAAGTTAATATTTTAATACTAGATGGTAAAGCCCATTGTGGAGGCAATTATAACGGGCACTAGAAAAAGTCTTTAAATATATATGTCAACCCTCTATATATTTAAACTTCGTCCACTTAAAATAAATAATTTCATTTTCAATTTTTATTATACATCAAAATTGGAATTCACTTTCTTCTAAAAACGTGCGAAAAATTTTCGCATCCGAAAGATTTCGTTTCGCTGGAAACATCCCCTCTTATATTAATGTTTCATGGTGATGAAATATTTCATTTGTGATAAAAAGAACTGTGCAGCCTAGAAAAACTGTTTCAAACGAATTGGGAATTGCAATTTTTCCTTGAAGCCTGATAACCGTGATTTCAGTATGACGAAATTGTCCATGCGGCAGCTAATTTTTTTAATCGTGCAAATGATTAACTTTTTTTTTTACTCTCGGAAATAAAACAGATCTAAAAATAGCTAAAAATCGCTTAAAAGTTAGGAACAGGTGGACTTTCAGATTTTTGAAGTAGCGCAGATTATTTTCTATATTTTCAAACATAATTATGAAAAATTTCAAGCAGATCGTACAAACGGTGTAGATGTTATTGCGTTTTTATGCTTAACTTTTTAATCTTTCCAGAATGATGGTGGTAATAGGTTTATCTTGGAGGGGTTTCCTGTAATTGTTAGAGAATCAATGAATCAGTGAGTCAGTGAGTCAGGAATCAGCGTAACTATATTAATCGGATGCCAAAAGAAAAAAAATCTGTTCATAAATCCAAATTGTTCATCCTCCAAGTTCCTGGAAATTTAACTCTTTAACTGTAAAAGTGTAAGGTTTTTCTTTTAGAAATGAAGATATTCTGAAATCCAAATTTATAAATTTGCCCTTTTGAGTTCAGTAGCACGAAAATTAAAAGATGTCTTGGCATACACTGGCTTAATTATTAAAACAAGACTTTTTTTTTTCCTCTTTTTTTTAAATAGAGAATCACACCCGATGTTAATTAAATCCGCCACTGATAAAAGTTCCATTTTACAGAACACTCGAAAACATAGAATGTCATTAGAAAAGTGATATAAAGGTAGTTTTTACAAAAGATTTACAGTTAAAACAAAGTCAGTTTGTAATTTTTCTGGATACAGACATTAATATACATACTGATATATTTTAATTTTAACTTTTAAAAGTTAAAACAGCACCATTTAATAATAGTCTTCATAATAAATCGGTTTAAACAGGTTGAATAATATTTACTAGAAAGTTAGAAGCAGAGAGAAATATTTCTCAATTTTGCATGCCTTTCTACATTTGAAGTGGAAAGAAAAAATGTTTCACTTTCTATCTTTTCACAGCCTGCTCTTTTATGAGGCAGTACGTAGAAAAACTTTAAAAAGGAGTGCAAAGAAAACGAGGAGAGCTAAAAACCCTTCAGGTTTTTGAGGTCTTTTTAACTGAATCTAGAATTAGATAAAGGATGGAAAAACTCAACTTTTTCCCTTAAAACTCCCTTTCCATATTGGTTCAAGGCAGGAACAATTACATTTTTCTGCAATACAGCATTGATATAATAAATTCAAAGTAAAATTTTTGATAGTTGAGGGTAAATTGCATTTTTACCTCACTTAATATGTCATGAAGGGCAAGTTCATAATTTCGAAAGCTGCATGTAAAAAGTTTTTTTTTAAATGTGTGTGTGTGTGTGGGGGGGGTGGTGTCTCTAGTCTATTATTCTTTAACTTAAAAAAAATCTTCGCAAAAAACAAAAAAAATAATAAAAAAACCCTTAAACAATTGTTTTATTTATGCAACTGTCTTGAAGCACGAATTTTCATGTGAGTTTGCATATTTTAAGGTTGCATATTTAATTTAATACCCACAGTTAGATTTTTATTCTAAAAATTGCCTAAAAGTTTTCGTATTAACATTTTTAAACATCTCTAACATGGTCGCGTTTCCTATCTCACTGATCCTAATTGGCCGCTGAAATGCAACAAAATATAAAAATACTGTTAAGACAGCATTCATTGTTAAGACTCTTTAGACGAGAATGAGAGGCGCTATTTCATGACAAACCAAATTTATAATCCTTTGTCTTTGTAGTTTTGGTTTCCTTTTAATAGTTTTAAAATGAAAAACTAAATTTATAGCTTTAAGTCTTTATTTATTATGCCAAGCAAAGAATATATAATGCATGTCCTGAAAACGAGAGTCTGTGTAAGTGTGTGTGTGCTGTCTTAAGGCATCACTACACGAAGGTATCTGCTAAAGGGAGCTGAAGGGGGGATTGTGTGGAGGACTTTTTAAGAGGTAACGCATATTCACGTTACATATGGAGAAAAACGTCCCAAACTCTAGACCGTTAGATCGATAGCCACGCAGTAGGCTCGAACCCTAGATCCTCAAACTTCAGGTTGTCAGAGAAAAAATGATGGTTTCGAACAAAAATTTTGTTGTTAATACCTTTTACCAATTTTTATGAGGTTAAATACAATATTTTATACAGTATTGATCCTCAAAAGAAAGAATAGGTTGAATGCCTTGTTTTTTGATAATGTGCTTAATTTCAGATAACATGACAGACATTATTTTCAGATAACATGTTTTTAAGATATACACCAATAAATCTTCATGCTTGATTTTCAAGATGAAAGTATCATTTAATGTTTTATTTTTAACCATAAACTCACAAAATCTATCGAGAAAAAAAAATCTTTTCTACAAAACCAAGTGGAAGCTGACTGAAATATTATATTGCTTTACATATCATTCTAGTTTAAATGTAGAATAAAATGCATTTCCTACCTTTTCACAGCTTTCACTTTTATTAGGTAGTACATTTAAAAAAAAGAGAGAAAGAAAAATTACTTTAAAAACGAAGCATGGACTCCACCATGTCCGAGGGTATAACACACTAAACATGGTAAACGTTTGAAGTGTGAACGCACAGGGATCTGGCCCACCGCGCGGCTTTCCATCTAACATTCTGGGGTTTTGTTAGGATTTCTACAGATATAACGTGAATGCACGTTAGCAAGACGTCAGCCCAAGGTACCCACGCTTAGGCAGACACCTCTTGTGTGGGTTTGTCTTAACACAATAATACACAATACCAAAAGAAGTATTAAAACGAGAGCGAGAAATCTTAAAACCTAGAGGTTTTTGAGGTCTTAACTATAAACTAGTATTAGATTTTTAAAGAAATTAAAAACTTCCGAATACCTTGTTTCATGTGACTATCAAATCGCATGGTGCAGGAAATTATGAATCCTTGCAGTATTTTTCATCTAGTATGGCGTACATTTTCATTACGAGTTTCTTCGCACTGCAATGCACTCCAGATTTTCAAGAATGACCTCAAAACCGTTCCCAAACTGAAATCTTTCAGATAAAGAAAATACATTAATTGAAAACTGAGTAATACAATTTTTTAACTTTAAAGTTTCTATATTTCATGCTTTTGTAATTGCAGTATTGGAGAACGAAACACATAACTTGTAGATATTTTTCAGTTTTAATTTTGCAGGCCCCACCATGGACGAGTGGATAAAGACATCGAATGGGGTAGAGGGCTGAATTGTGAAGGTCCCGGGTTTGGACTATCGTGCTTCGGTGGATCTAACGCTCTGGAGTTTTGGGCGGTTTTCTCCTGATTTGACGTGAATATGCGTTAGAACCCCCCCCCCACACACACACACAAAGTCCTCAGGACGTGTCACTTCACCTTATACACTCAAGTAGCTTTGCCTTAATACACAATACCAATACTAGTTTTAGTTTACTAGAGCAACAAACTGGAAGAAAAGGGGATTATGATTGGAAGAAACATTGACATTCTGGTTTAAATCTATTGATTAAAGTTTTATTTTACATTGCAGTGAATGAAAGATGATTTAAAGTAATTACTTACTACGGAAAACTGACAGTTGCAAACGCAGATATGCCCGGCTAGTTGCATAGTGCATAGCGCACTCAACTGGGAGACGGAAGATGCCTGGTTCAAAACTCGGTGTCGTCCGCCGACCTAACCGTTCGGAGTTTTCCGTGGTTTCCTCCGAAACTTAGCAAAAATACGGAGTTGGACCCTTTAGAAAGATCCCCACAGAGGGTACCCCGCCCACACGCCTAGATCCCTCATGCAGATAATAAGCCTTAATCCCACAACACAACTCACTCAAACGCAAATATTTTGGCGGTTGCTAAAATGGTGACCAAAAAAAAAAATACACGTTGCTTTTTACTTTTAAAATTAAAACATTGTGATTTATTCTTCTATTATCAGCTGAGCACCATAATAAAGAAATTTAACCCGAATAAAAACTCTTCCTAAAAAAACTCCCGTTGAATACAAGGATATTTTGCCGTTATTCTTGCCATCGTACTTTCTAGAGCAGGACAAACGCATTTAGCGCTTTTTCACGGCCGCCACTTTTATGAGGTGGTATATAAAAACATTTTAAAAAGAAATGTTAGAAAATGAGACAGAGAGAAATAGAGAGCGCCGAAGAAGCCCTCCAGGTTTTCTAGGTCTTTTAACTTGAATCTAGTTCTTGATAAAGGGAGGGGGGAGGGAAAAAAGCCTCCTTTCTGAATACTTTCTTCGCGCAACTATCGTTCCTAGGTAGGGGCAATTACGCTTTTCCTGCAGCACACCGCAGATAGAAGAAGTTCGCGGCAAAAGAGATTTCCGGATGTTGCGGTTAAAATGCATTTCCAGCTCACTTAATATGTCGTAAAGAAAAAGGACCAAATCTCTGAGGGCTCCTAGCATAAAGTATTTATTTTATTTAACTGGAAAAAAAGAAAAAAAAAAGTCTTGAAAGAAATTCTGATTTTTTTTTTTTTGTATTGTATTTATATATCAATATTTTCATATAAAAAATTATTTTGTGCGTTCGCTCTTTGTGGCAAAGGTTTAATACCTGCAGAATAAGTTCTATTCTTTAAAAAATGATAAATTTTTACGAAGAAACAAGTCGTACGCTCTATCTCTCTCTCTCTCTCTCTCTCTCTCTCTCTCTCTGTGTGTGTGTGTGTTTAAGGGAAAAAAATAAAGCATAAATTCATGATTTAAAATATATTGCGTAATTGATATTTAAAACTTTCACTGATTGAAAACCTCTCTCAGATAGTCTGCCTTGGAACGGTAATGGGAGCTGGTACACATAAAATCTGTCGTGGCTCTAATGTCCATGATTAAACGGTACCTCTGGGGGTGCACCACGCGCTCTCTTCTGCAATTGGTTCAGAATTGGGGACGATTCATAGGGAGAAAAGCTGGTCTGCCTAATAGGTGCCCCCATAATGAAATGACCAACATTTGCGGTCTCTCTTCCAGAATTGGTTCAAATTGGAGGACCACTCATAGGGGAAAACATTGGTCTGCCTAATAGACGTCCCCGTAATGAAATGACCAGCATTTGCGGCTCTCATAGCGGTCAAGCCTACAGTAGGCCGTTGACTCGGCCATTAAAAAGAAGGAAAAAAATCTTTCACTGAGTGAAGTTGCACTTTGAGTAAAACACACTTACATTGCACGTTAAATAATCTCACCATTTCAGTACCCATTTCGACCAAATTGTGAACATTAATAAACTAAGTTCAGCCATGAATTTAGAACTTGGAATGCAGATGCATATGACTAGCGGTGAATGGACAAGCCCGAAGTACCGCCAACAGTGTTCAGATCCCCAAGCATGCCTATCTTACTCAGCTCTAGGATCTAACCTTCGCTTTCATATGTCCGTGCAATTTACTAAACATCATGCCACTGGTTTTCTCCCTTGAGTAGTGATAGACTTTGTACGTACTGTGAAATATGTAAAATAATTTTTTTTTTAGAATGTCTGGAAATTGTAGAAACACAAAACTGTCAAAATTAGTTTGAGTGATTAGTTTTCAATTGCCATAGGACTTTTCTAAATTAATTTAAAGATCAATAAAAGGTACCTTTCTACAGCGTATTTTATGATTTTTTTTCATGATGTGAATGATTATTATAGTATTTAAATAAATTTTGTTTCACGAATCTGAAATCAAATATTTTATTTTAAAAGTTTTGAAAATGAGTGATTTGATTTTTTTTCAAAAAAATTCTGGACAATAATTTATATAAATATTAAATGATTTACAATTAAAAAAAATGGAATGGGTTCATAAATGAAATGGTTTAAAAAAAACAGACATTCATTAAAATTCAGTTACTAAGCATTTATTATAGAATCATAATCCATACCAAACATTTACGTAAAAAGATGATCTCACCCTTACAGATTTTACTAAATTCATCGAAAAGTGAATTTTGAAGTGAAAATATCTTTTGCAAGAGTCAAAAATTTTTTTTTTATTCATTGGTAACATTTTGATTTAGAAGAAAATCTCAGACAGCCTTTTGTAGCATTTATCCCTTTTTTCCTTGTAATACACATTACTATATTCTTAAAAATGTGTTTCCAGTTAAAAACATTAAATTAAATTATAAATTTATTTTTATGCTATTATAATTTTTCCAATAGTTGTACATTCAAAAACTCTAGAAAATATTGCATTATTCTAAAAATGTCTAATTACTTCCTTTGCACTTTTAAAAAATTAAAAATATGTACTATTTTAAATTTAAAAATTCTTAAACTAGCCGTAATCGAATGTATTGATTTGAATTAAGAAAATTGAATTAGAAAGAAGAAAAAAAGTATTCGTTTACAGTAATTCTGTAGCCTTTCATATAGACGTAAAGATATCTTTTATAAAATTGTGTTTTAAATAAATTTAAAGAAACGTACATTTTCTTCCATCCTCCAGAAAAAATTTAATAATTTTAGACGCATTTTTTATGCGAAGAAAAGTTGATGGAAATTGTGAAGGATCGTCTGAAATATTTTTAAACTAATTTCCACTTATGTCTTTACTATCATAATTTAACTACATTTTATGTCTTGTAGATAGAAAATTGATTTCGTTTTAACACTTTAAGAGTGATCCCATCATTATTTAATTTTAAAATTTCAAAAATATTTTAAATTAGTATGCACTATCACGCTTTAATTTTTTATTTATTAGAGATAAGTCTACTATGTCAATTGAAAAAAAAAATGTTCAAAATAAGGTAAGGGAAAAAAATACGTTCAGAAAATTTTTTGTTAGGTTTCAAAAGGTTACACTTTTTAAATTGGTATACGACCCTGTACAAAAAAATCTGGAGTGACTCCACTCGACTTTCCGAACACTTACGATTAAGATCATTACCAAGAATTTAAATAAATTTTAATCGATGAATAATTCAAATATATATGCCAAATTGAAGCTCAATCGAATGCACTGTTTAAACGCTAGCGCACTTTCAAGAATGTCTCCCCATAGGCCATAATGTAAAAGAAATCTTTGTCGTAGCCCTGTATAAAAACTATAAGTCCTATACACATCAAATTCAATATCGGTCTTATGAGGGTGATTTATAACATGTATACTCAATTTGAGCTCAATCGAAAGTACCGTTTAAACGCTAGCGTACTTTCAAGAATTTTCCCCCATAGGCCATAATGTAAAAGTAATCTTTGTCGTAGCCCTGTAGAAAAACTATAAGTCCTACACACACCAAAATCAATATAGGTCTTATGATGGTAGTTTATAACATGTATACCCAATTTGAGCTCAATCGAATGTACCGTTTAAACGCTAGCGTACTTTCAAGAATTTTCCCCCATAGACCATAATGTAAAAGAAATCTTTGTCGTAGCCCTGTAGAAAAACTATAAGTCCTATACACACCAAAATCAATACCGGTCTTGCGACGGTAGTTTATAACATATATACCCAATTTGAGCGCAATCGAATGCCCCGTTCAGGAGCTATCGTGTTCACTCACATACACACAAACACACATACACACACACACACATACACACATACATACATACATCTCGTAAAAATAGCATAAATCAATTCAGAAGACCTCAAAACGTGTCAATACACCAAAATCTCGAATTCGAATTTTTTCATGATTAAAATACTTTCCTTACATGGTACATGTTCGGAAAGTAAAAATCCCGATTATCCACTTGAGGGATCTAAGCCGAGAAGGGAATGCCCTCCGTGGAGGTTTTTCTAAGTGGTCCTAACCCGTGTTTAAGCAAAGTCCAGAGAAAAATAAGTGTCAGAGATGAAAAGGTAAATATACACTGACTTAAATCCCTTTTCAATAGCTGTCACGTCGGATCATCGGGTTTCAGAGGTCGTACAGAAATTGCGAAAGAAAAAAAAATCTCTCTACGAATAAACGTTTACATACAAATTCACGCACAGCCGTTAACCATCTATCCTTAAAAATATCTCTGAAACATTTTATGATGAAAGACTGAAATTTTGTACATTATCTTCTTAGTGAGTGGATATTTTACTAACATTTTTTTTTTTTTTTTTTTTTTGTACAGAGATCGTACATAATTTTAAAAAGTGTAACTTTCTGAAAACTAACGAGGAAAATTTATTCTGAATTTTTTTTCAATTTACATTGTCCATATACCTCTAATAGGTTACAAAATTAAACGTTACAACCTTTTTGGGACACTCTATATATACATAATACATGTATATACAGTTAGATAGATGAATACATAATAATTTGAAAAATTGCGATACATTATTTTCAAATGATTTTTAAAGGAATCACCCGAAACCCTATGAGAAATGTGTAAAATGATGCCTGTATCAAGAATACTACTTATTCAACAGATCTTCTATGCAACTTTCAAAAGTTTGTCACACATTAAAGTGCTTACCTAACTTTAAAATGGGAATTTTGGAAAAAAAATCCAGTTCACAATTTTTTGGCTTAATATTAAACGTACATGTTTTAGCTTTGCAAATCAGACTGAATTTTGTTTCTATCGTGCTTAAAACTTAAAGTTACAGGAAATTTAATATTAATTTTAGAAGTAAACTCTGCTATATTTCAGTTTAGTTGCTGCATTTTCTCAAATGAGATTTTAAAAATTTTGCTTTATCGCGAAAGACCCCAACTCAAAAAATTATGGTAACATACTCTAAAGCAGTTGATTTTGGGAATGAATCTTTGTTGTGAATGCAGCTAAATTATTTTTATTTATTTTTTATTATTATTTTCAGTTACTTGAAATAATATATGGTCATGCACTTTCATAATTGCTCTGCAAGTAAAACCGTCAACATCTCTAACTTTCCAAATAAGATAGGTAAAATAGTAAGAGAGGCTCATTCTTAGAAAGTTTCAATCGTTGAAAAAACTGAAAAGCTGCATTTAAATGAGTTTTGATTTTTTGTAAAAATGTCAATTTTTATAGCAATTTTAACAATTTTTTTGACCTAATCAATCAAAATATTTAAATATATACATATTTGCACGTGATGTTATCAGATGTAACCATAATGTATAATATAATACATATAAGAAGGCAATTTTTCATATTAAAAAAAAATCTACTCCAATGGCAAGCAGAAAAGGAAATGTGTATTACGGCCAATTATCTACTCTAGGGATCTAGGCCGGGGGTTGGATTGCCTTCCGTCGGGAACTTTCTAAGGAGTCCTAACCTGTATTTATGTGAAGTTTTGGACCGATGATAGGCAGATACCTCAGATTTTAGAAATTTGACAATATTTTCATAATAAATCTCATGTTGCGCAAACTCTTTTCGGGAAAGTAAAATTTTCTGTATGGAATATAAATACTACAAAAGTATAAAACTTGATCCAAATCCATATTTTGGGCCATGATATTTTACAAAGTGTGTGATTTCATATCAATTGGCTTCCTAATACATTGCATACTTATTGAATTTTACAGTTGTACTTTTATTTCAGTCTTTTTGAATATGAACTCCCATGGTCACATTTTTCTAAAATTTTCAGATCTTTTAAAATAAGTATATTTCAGTTTTTATTTTTTATTTTTAAGAAATGAAATATTTTTAAAATAAAAATAATAAAGTAAGAATTTATTTAGATAACTTTTTTTTAAAAAGGCATACAATGCTTTAAAATGGCACCTATTAAAATTCCTAACTATTCTATAAAAGCTCGTATTCCAATTCAAAATTATGTCCCTCCACACACATTTTGAAGATTTTTAGAAACTTTGCCTTGACGAATTTTCTAATTGAGAAGTTATTTTAAAATATAGTTTTTCATTGCTTCAGTATGTATAAATTGTCACATTTAATTGAAACTGGAATGTGCAATTATTTTTTTTTCCTTTAATGGAAAGTGTGCTGATTTAAAAGAAACACGTAATATCTCTTTTAAAAATTAAATCTAGATATTTTTATCTATATTAGTCACAAATGTAGGTGAGTCATAATCATGTTTTGCGCATTTGATCATAAAATATACGTATTTGAGACGACAACTTTAAAATTTGCTAGACTAACATGAGAATGTCGTATGCACACATGTCAATGAATGCGAGCAGACAACACTAGTGGAGCATTAGGAATATGGGGAAGTTGATATTAAACACACTCCAGGATTAATTACGGTTCAAATGAGGAACCGCCTTAAGCCTGGTACATACGATATGAACTAAAGTGGTGGTTAGACAAAATTTTATTAGTCAAATTCGTTTCAAAAATGATGAAATATCAGTGTTGCAATACATAAACAACTGTCTTCACGAAAAAAAAAGAACCCGCTAAAAAATGTTTTGTTGAATTCAACAAAACTTGTTTTGTTAAGTAGTTTGGTAGCTTTGCTTTGTTCATTTAACAAAAGTTTGTTTGACTCAACAGAATTGATTTAACCAAATGCTTTGAATTTTGACCAAACGTTTTTGTTACAAATTCAGAACCAATGAAATTTGAAATCGCTCGACAGTCAATTTATGCGTGTGTCAGGACATGTGCAGGAGTGTGAAAAACAGCCAGACCCACCCAAAGGATAAACGTTTAAATTCTTATTTACGGAGGAAGAGCGAAGAGCTAAGGAAGGATCTGCACTGTCTGCTAATACCTTTAAAAATGGATAATATCACACACATCAAACACAAAAAATAAATTCGGTTTTTCCTCAGTTTGTTGGAAATTTCAGAGGTAAGCGTAATTATTTTATCTATTTATAAAAATTTAAATTTTATTTCAGTGTTTTTTACAAGTTTCTACAGATTTAACTTAAAGCCACTCAGTGTCCGTTAGACTAACTTAACTATCAGGATCCCTTTTCTAATGGGATCCTGAACTTACTAAAACTATCAGGATCCCTTTTCTAATGTAACGGGCCACAAAATATCGAAGAATGTAAAAAATATTCCGTAATGTGACGTAAGAATATTAATTCTTGTATATACTCTGAAAAAAATCATTAATATGGGCTAAGCTGGACAATACCGAATTATAATTTTTTGTGCGTATTTCGAAAATATTTTTGTAGTTAAAACTTTAAATTGGTACACATATATTTAAAATCTGTATCTTTTTTTAAAAAGTTTAATTTGCATACCATGCCGGATAGAAAATCACCTATAATTTTAGCACTTTACCTTTTTTTTTATATTCCTTCTAAGAGAAAACACATTCATTTTCCAAATGAAACATTCATTCAGCGATAAAAATGTTTATATTAAGTTGATTATGTATTAGCTTTGTATTACGTTTATACAAGTAGTTAATTTTACTAGATAAGAGAGTTTGTATGAAATAAACTAGACGACTGATTTGGTGTTGGATCGTTTGGCACTTCAAAACACAGCTTCAGAATAGGACGCGAACACTCCATTTCTTATTTTCACTCAAACCCTTACTTGATCATTATCAAAAAAACTAGAAAGTTTGAGAAAATATACACATTCATTTTATTTATCAATAACACGAGCAATTTTTTATTACCTTACTAAGTTTTCGTATGAAGAAAAAAAACTGACATTTAATTTCTTTTGTTTTACTTTATAAATATGTAAAAACACTAAAATAAAAAAATGTATTTATATGAATAGATAAATTATTTAGTCCTATCTCTGAAAATTTTAAACAACTGTTTGTGGGTTAAAAACATAACAATAAAAATAACAAAATAATTTTGTTAAATGAGCTAGCACAACACCAGTTAACAAAGAAATTTTTGTCAATTCAAGCAAATAATTTGGTTGATTTTAACCAAATAAACCATTTAAACAAATAGTTTGGTTAAATTAACAAAACATTCCGTTATTTCAATCAAATTGTTTGGTTAAAAAGACAAAATGTTTTGTTGAAATAACCAGATAAATTTACAGATTAATTTTGTTAATTTATCAAAAAATTTGTTGGTGCTATTGCAATCGGACAATTTTGTTAATTTAACAAAATTTTTGTCGATTAAACTAAACAGTTTTTTCAGTGTATCAGTTATTGCCCCATCTTTAAAAAGGACAATCACTTTTAGTTTGTACATTCAGTTACATAGAAAAACTTAGCTGCGACACTACATAAAATTTTGATTTATCCATTGTAATGTGAAGTCAGCTACGCTGCAGACTAATTTTAGATATACTATATTGTTTTATATTACACTGTCGTCTAGAAACTGGTATTTTTAGCACTTGAGTTCTATGACTTGCAGACACAGATTATTATTTACGCGAATTGTCGATGGTGAAACTGAGATTCACGTATTTTCAAGGGTTGCTAGACAGCAGCGGGTAGTAAAATGTCAAAATTCGCCAAGGTTGAGCACTTATGGCAATTTATGACTGAATTTGGGGTGAAAAAAAGATTCTCGAAATTCAAAACAGCTTGGAGATATCTTCTATGTATGGCGAGAAATTTGCAGACTCTCTCTTTATTCAATGAGGATATGAATTAGTGTCTATAAAGGTGTTATTGTTAGTGTAAATATGCGGGAGGTGCAGTAAAAATATGCGTCACGAAAATTGTAAAACAATTTTAGCAGGTGATTTTAATATAGATTTCAATTCCAAAGAAGTGTTTTATTTAACAAGGAAGACAAATGCGGTACCCATAACACGCTCCAGTGTAAAGGATACACTTTTAAACTTAACGGAACAAGGAAGAAAAATTGGGCTGGCTCATGGATTATGGTACACTTTCCAATGTAATGACGAAAGGAAGACAAATAGAGCCGACGTACGGATAATTATGCACACTCAATGAAGCAAGACAGAAAAATAAGGCCAAAAAATGGATAATGATACGCTTTTCATACAGAGGACTTTAGTGCTTAGCTAAAATATAAAACTGTTTCACATTTATTTTTATACTTATAACTTGATTTGCAATGGTCCTGCAAATTGTCCATTTTGGGAAGCTATATTAGAGAATTTATGACGCTGTTTTGATCGCAATGATCTAAACTTCCTATAAATAAAATTTTTAAATGATTAAGAGAAATTAAATTTTGTAAAACTGGGTAGAAAGGGTGGCTATGAAACTTGGTAAAGCTCAGCTCAGATATCGAAATATAATCTAATAGTTCCACTACATTGAAAACTCGTTTTGAGTAAAACAAATGTGTTTTCTAAAAGATTAAAATTGAAGTAATTAAAAACACACATTTTAATAGAAAAGATATTTTATTTTTTGTCTGTCCTCGAAAGATAGTTTGAAATGAAATGAAACTTAAAGAGTATCTGTCCTTTTTCTACAAAATCTTTTTCGAAGAACACATGTAAGAACATTTTGCAAAGAATAGAAAAAATTAAAAGAAAAAAAAAACGCATCAGATTTAACTCTTCAAATGTTTTCACATTAAATTGAGTTTCACTCTGAAGAAAACTCACTTAGTCGCTCTCGGGAGAAATCTAGTTTAAAAAAATATAATTCAAGAATGAAATGTATCCTTTACATTTTACGTCGCTGAAAAAATGTAAGAATTGATATTTACTTTACATAGAGACACTCATGTAAAATGTTTTGAACTTTTTTTATTTTATTTTATATTACGTTAGCCAAATTCAGATGAAAAAAAAACTTTTTCACCAAAAATAATGCACCTACATTTTATGCTAAGTTAAACACACCCAGTTATCGCATTAACTTTTTGTTTTTTTTTTTTACTTTAACGTACGGCCCAACATTGGCCGATTAAATAAAAACACTAAACATGGTAGATCGCTAAAGTATATAGGTATTGGGTTTGGGCCTTTCGTGCGGCCATTGATGAGTGCCGAAAAGCAATGACGTTTAGCCGCAAGTCAGCATTTCGCTTAGCCAAAACTATTAAATCTAATAATAAAAAAATCTGACATGTGAGTTTTTTTTTAGCATAGGTGATGGATTAGACAGCGTTTCCCAAAATGTGTAACCAATCAGGGAGGGGGAGGGAATAGGAAGCCGAATTCTGTGGAAAAAAAGAGATATCCATAAAATTCTTGCTGTGAAATACGACACATACGAATACCTAAAAATAAATTTCAGGACATTTTGAAACTCTTCCTTCAAGGGAGGTAGATGGCTCTCCTTCCCTTTTTTACGCGTTTTTTTCAGACAAAAAAATGTTTTAAAATGCAATCGGAAGTAATTTGCTTTTTTTAAGAACACGAGGAAGCCATATGTCGAGAGTAAAACTTGAAGTTTCAAATGATCTCGAAATGTCGAATTCGATAAATTTAAAGTTTTGGTGATCTCACGAGTTGTTATTCGGTTTGCATCAGTTAATGTCTTTATAGTGGCCTTCGAGAACGTGGTGCATCATCGACATCAATATATATACGCACATCAATATAAGCACACATTTCATTCCTTTTCTCCTAGTAAATTCTCCTCTTTTTTTTAAGCAAATTCCTTCGAAGCTAAAAAGTAAAGCTAAAGTGAATTCTGAAGAGCTTCTCTAATCGGCATGAAGCTTTCAAGGATTTTAAAAGCTTCATTTCTTGTATTCATCATCTGTATTTCTTGCGTAACGTTCGGTATCTATGTGTGTTATATTTTACAGCAAGAATTTCACGGATATCTCTATTTTTGTTTGTTATAAGGAGACATTGTGCAAAGAACGTTTAGGTTTTGTGTTACAAATCTCATATGCTTGGGAATTTTGTATTATTAGCTTTTGTAGTTTTGCCCAGGTGAAATTTTGGCATATTCAAAAATCACATTACATCCCCTATTCCCCTAATAGATAGGAAGTTAAGTTATGAAACCAGGGGCTTTACCATCATAGTATCGAAAATCTCTGCTTATCGGATAAATCGAGCCTTCTCTTCTCATGACGTCACAATCCGAGAAATATCCAATGTGCCCTAGCAGGATCCTATAGTAATATTGCTTCATTTCCATGTTCGCTATCGGAAATAATGCTGTTCTTTACCGAAACGATAGATGAAGGCGAAAACTTGGATTCCGGTACCGGAGATTACAAGATGGATAGTTTTTATTGTGTGTGTCATGTAGTGTCTGTGCGGGGTGGGTCTGTCAAAACCGGCTTCCACTCTTGATGGATGTCTCCGAGTCTTCGAAAATTCTGAAGACAATGCCTTTGTTTAAGAAAAATGAGAAAGCCGTGTGTTTTGATTGGTTGATCGGACCGAGTGTCGAGATTAACCTAACATGCACAAAAATATTCGCTGGTTTTATTCGACACTCATCATGCTAGCACCAAAAGGAGAGTCAAATCATGCTAGCACCAAAAAGAGTTTATCAAAAGTATTTGACTATCCAAGAGCGAGAAATATCTATCACTGATATTCTACGATACCATGGTGGTAGAGCCCCAGAAATATCTATAGTCGAAATCGAAAACATACGATGTAAATTGGGACTTAAACATAGATGCACTCAAAATAAAGTAATGCTTTACAAATTGCTAATTATTTTCCTTTCAGAATTGGTTAAAAACACATATCCCAGAAAGAAAAAAAAAAGAAGAGAAAACATCAAGTCAATCACCAGTTAAAAACACATATCCCTCCTTTTTAAGCAATTTACTTTGAAGTTAAAAATTAAAGGACATCCCGAGGAGCTTCTCAACTCGACGCAACGCTTTCAACGATTTTCGCAGCTACATTTCTTGTTATTTCGGGGCACGGAGTGGCATCGTCCGCTGCAGCGTTTCTGTCTGTTCTGTGGAAAATGGCGGTGAAATTAACCAAGAAATCATTCGCAACGTTGGAAAATCCTGCTAATGTGGGAAAAATTCAATAACCTGCCATCAGGAGTCCATTAAATTTTTGCGTTGCAGGAGGTTTTCGTGAGGAGATCCGCCATTAGCGTCAAATGTTTAATTCTGTGGTGGGGGGGGGGGAGAAAAAATAATAATAAAAAAGGAAAACACACAGCGCAAGATACAACTACAAGGTTTCTTTACGGAAGTTATTTTTGTGGAATAATTTTCGTTTTGTAGAGGGGCACAGTTTATTAATTCAACAATTTTTTATATAAAATGTTAAATTATATATTAAGTTATAAATAGCATATATTAAATATTGAAAATATATATATTAAATTTTCAATAATTTATTATTTAAATTTTAGTTAAAAATTCACTGCTAGTCTGCAGTTGAAAATCAGCTAGTCTGAAATTAGATAGATGTACTTGAAAACACGAATTGTTGAGTATTAGTATAACCCTCCCTTTTAAAGGTAGGGGAAAGCATGGGCGCTGTAGATGTGGGCCAAATCCTACAGAATGTGCTTTAGAATGGCTCACTATATGCTATAGAAGTGGGACACGTGACCCACTTCTATAGTAAATCATTGATCTAAAAGTGGGCCACCCATCACTGTCAATAAATTACTATTATAATTTCATTCAATGGTAGTTTTTAATACATTCAGATTTAATTAATAAATACCAGCAACAATTCATTTTTAAAACAAATGGAATGTCTGTTAAAAAATAGTTTGAATGAAGACTTGATTATTAAGGAAATCACTAAAAATAAGAATGCTTCTGTGAGAGATCACCTTCAGTTACAAACTTTCTTGTACTAAACGAAACAGGAAATGAAGTCGTTAATGTTTAGGTTTTTAATTGATGAGGGTTCAGACAGTCAGAGTTTGATCTTTCATCTCAATGGATAGTTGGAATTTCTTATTTTTCAACTTAAAATTTCAAATGACCCACTACTGGAGCATTTACCTGCTGAATTATCAACAACATCTGCATTGATATACCCACCTGTTTTATCATATTCAAGTATTTTAAAGGAATAATGTATATATTATAGCAAAATTCTAGTGTTGAAAGTTGAACTAAATTTCATTCAGCATTAAAAAAAAAAAAAACTAAAACTGCAAGTTTTTGTTTGAGAAATAGTGTATAGGTTACAAACTATTAAAAACATTCTTAAAATGTTATATAAGTTCAACTGGATAAAACTCCTGAAAAATAGTGAATACATTTCATTATACTAGAAGAATAGACATTGACCTAGAAGAGTAGACATTGAACAATTTGCCATTATGCATGTCATGTTTAGTGCAAAATCAAATCATAGATATCTGAAAGATATTGTACTACATACGGTAATAGGTGAAGTAAATAATACCAACAAAATTAAAATAAAATTATTTAAACAAAGGAAAGATCTATTGTTATTCTTATAACAAAAGGATTCTATAAAATATGGTGAATAAGTTTGAGAAATATCAATTTTTGAAGATTGATTTTTAATATATAAGGGTGGATCAATGAAAACGGAATAATGATTATAATTTGGTGTGTATAAAGGGCTTGCTAGCCCATTGCTCTGCCAGGTGTGTTGACCGGGGAGAGAGCCAAAATCATATTGATGTATTTTCCTTGATTTTCTGAACCGTCGTCAACAATCGACAGTGTTCAGTATAATCACTTTAAGCTTATTATGAGTACTGCACTACCCTTGCATGTGCCTGCAATCAAAGTCATGGTTTCTGGCCTTTTGTCTTCTTGTGTGGTTTTGCTGCACGACAAAGCGTGGCCGCATACGGCCACTCGCACACTGAGCATGCTGGAGCAGTTTTGGTGGAGTGTGTTGGAATGCCCAGCGTACAGCTCTGACCTTTCACCATGGGATTTTCACATCTTTGGTCCTCTAAAAAAGACGTGGAAGGGTCGACGTTTTCACTTGGATAGTGAAAAAATGCTTGAAACTGGTTTCAATTTCAGCCAAACTCTTTCTAAGAACAAGATATTCGCCTCTTGGTACAACAATGGGACAAGTGCTTCTTCTGTAATTTTGATGATTACATTTGAAAATAAATAATACCTTTTAATTTTGCGGCTGCTGTCCCGTTTTCATTTGATTCATCCTATTATTTTTATGTTTTTAGTTTCCATTTTATCATGTCTTCTTTTTTAATCACATGGGTTTCGCCATTATTTACCATTCTTTTCGTGAATAAAATTTCAAAATTATGTTATGAAATGAATGTCTACAACACATTTTAGCTTCAAAATATAAGTTGCTCTTTTTCAGTACATGAATTTGTGAAGCAGAAATATTTTACACCTCTTGAAGCATTGTTTTTATCGATTTTTGTCAATTATGAAAGCATTATTTTTAATCTTCCAATAGTCGTAGAAAATGGCAAAAATGTAACATTCTTTTCACTCTCCAGGCAGTAACGAACGCTAAGGGGCGAAGTTGCAAAGGCGAGGATTCCTGTGTCCATTGTTGAATGTGCAAACTGGCGTTTGAATATCCTACTGCATTTAACGTTGTTTTACCAAATTGGCATTTCGATTGTCATACTGAGTCTGCTGTGTCCATCGTTATTTCTCCAAACTAATCTTTGAATACCATACTGTATTTATTTTTTCTTCGCCAAATTGGTCTTTCAATATCCTACTGGGCCATATGTTTCTTCTGAATTTTTTTAAACCCTGCAATGTCTATTGTTCTTATTAACAGATTGATCTTTGAATGTACTATTGGTTTCAACTTACAGATTAAACATGCTTCCAATAATTAAAAAATAAAAAGTCCACTCCCTCCATACCACTTAGGAAATCTATAAACTTTATTGAGTCACAGATTCGTCATTTTTTTAGATTGTTGAATTGCCTGAACTCAGCTTTTATTTAACGCAACTGACCAAAGAAAATAAAATTATTGTTTCAAGCTTTAAAAAGTATTTTATAATGCATGCGAGTGTGGGTTTGTTAATAAAAAGTAAATATGCATTTCAATGTGGAAAAAACGTCAATGTGGAAAAACGAAAATTTACCTCTGTTTCGATTAGGGAGTTAATGTTTATAAAAGTTTATGAGCCTTGTTATTTTCTGTGTTCGTCCTCTAATTTTTAAAAGATGAATCTAAAATATACTAATATTTATAAAATTTTATTATTGTAGCAGAGTAATAAATAGACAATTTTAGAGGCTTTTTAAAAAGATTTGTTAAAACATGTCGATACTTCTAAACTTTGTAGTTTACTTTTGTGAAACATTGATAATGACAAGCTTTTTAATAAACCGTTGCCGCGAGAAGAAGTAGCAAAAATCAATGTAATTATATTGGACTACTTCGTGAGATCGCTTCAAAAATATGTCAGCATAATAAACATGTACTTAAATTACAAAATATTGAACCCAAAAATAAAAGTACTATTAAGAAAACTATAAAAACACAGAATATTTTGTTAGAAAATTAAAAAAAATCCGAGCAATTTCTGCTGATGCGTTGAAAGAAGCAATTACCCTTCAAACTCTTCTATTTAGCTGAGACAGCGACTTGCATAGCTCAAGGCATAATGTACGCAACATTCCCTTGCCAAGCACTAGATTGCAAAATTATCTGAAGTACATTCTACTTTTATTATTCAGGCCTGTAAAAAAATTTCTTACGTGATTTTTCTATATTTTTAATGTATAATTTGTTCAGATATATATTTTTTAATGTAATTAAAAACTAACATTAAGAGCCCTTATGAAATAAAGCATATTACTGTTTCTAAAAATTAAATTTTTAATCATTTGAATGGCTGAGACTTTCGGTTTTTAAATTTGCAATTAAATTACAGTGCATCTGTATTGCAGTACATCACACAATACAAGCTGATAACTTGCCTTTCAGTTCTAAGTCTTGTAAGTAAATAATTTTTATAAACAATAAATCCATTCTATATAGTTACGCTGATCCCCGACTCTCTGACTCACTGACTCACTCTGTAACGATTCCGGGTAACCATTTTAATATAAATATTTTATCACAATTAGATTTAAAAAGTTCAAAAAAATTAAAAAGCAGAAAAAGCTTAATAACATCTACACCGTTTTTAACTCAGCTTGAAAATTTTCATACTTATGTATATATATATATATATATATATATATATATATATATATATATATATATATATATATATATATATATATAAAATATGTGCTACTTTAAAAATCTGAAAATCCATCGGTTCCCTCGTTTGTAAGCTATTTTTTGCTACTTTCAGCTCCATTTTATTTCCGAGAGTGAAAAAAGTGAATCATTTGCGTGACAAAATGAGTTGTTGCTATCGATATGACGTCATATGCATCCCAGTCATCGGATTTTGAAAGGAAAGTGTGATTCCAATTCGCTTAAAATAGTTTTTCCAGATTATATAGTTTTATTTTTTTCACGAATGAATCGTCTGCATGGGCATAAAAAAGGCTGTGTACACAAAAGGAAATCTTTTGAATGCCAAAAGTTTCCGCTCGCTTACAGAAGAGCATGAAATTCGATTTGAAAATATATATTAAAAATTGAATAGGAATTTATTTATTTTAGGTGGGCGAAGATTAAATATATTGAGTGTAGACATATTTTCGTTAAATGATTTTTCTAGAGCCCGTTGTAATTGCCTCCACAACGAACTTTGACTTCTAGTTACAAATAACTTTTATTAAGTATTTAGTACTTTATTTATTTATTCATTTTTGCCAGTGTTGTTTAAACTCGATAGCGATTTCAAAATAAATCATGCCTTTATTTTCTTTTTAAAAAGTTCTAACTTGTGAAGATGAAATTTGCTTTCGATTATGTCCAGCAGTCGAATGTCGAAGAACTGTTTTACGATATAACGGTCTGTACTGGTGTACTTCGGGAGTATTTATTTTTATATATGTCAGGTGAAATCTCGACGCATTGCGTTGCTGAGAACCAGAGGTAATTACTTACATTTACGGCAAAATTTGAAAAAAAAGGTTGCTTGTGAAGTATAATCCGAAAGGTAGGGCCGTGAAAAATTTGAACTTGTAGTGCCTCGGAACGACGATGGCATGAATTTGACAAGATGATGGGACACGTAGTCATCCGATAATTTAAAAAAAAAAATTAATTTGAAAATCACAATACGATGAAAATTTCACTGCACACCTTGAGACGCACTCATCTATCGAGAAAGGAGATCTATTCTTTTGTAGGTAGGATTAGTTTTTCTTCACAAAATAAAACGACACACAAGAAATTTTCATCACATGTATTACGCTAAAGGAACAAATTTCGCTAAAATGACGAAAACTCACTTGAAGCATTTATTTACACATACTTTTATTTTTAGACCTTCGAAAAATTAGGGCTTCTGGATTATGACAATTGAAAGAAATGCACATTTATACAGCATAGGAACTTGAGGAAGCATCTTCATAAAATGATTACAGCATTGATGCCATTGCGGGCCTGAGTGTCGGCGGGCAAAGCCTCCTCATGTGAAGTGAGTGGCTTGCACCACCGAAAACAACTCCCTAACTGCCAAAAAGTGACCTTTAACAAGTCGTTAAGCATATTCCTATAGAAAAGAGAGCCTCGATTTTTCTCGAACAATCGAGGCATTAGCAGGTGTTTTACGAGACGCCGCAATAAGCTCCTTTACGCAGCAGAGAAAAACCGCAAGAAAATACATCTGCTTCAGAGAGAGCAGAGAGATATGCGAGCGAAGAGGTGTTATTATTATTATTCTTTTAGCAGGCGAAAAACTGGCTTCAACTGTTATTTTATTTTTATTTAAGCAGCTGATAAGAGCTAAATGATTTTGAAGTACATTATTGCGCTGCAAATGAAATGGCTAACAGGAAAATTGAAAGCTTTAAAAACAGTTACTGTTAAAAACTTTTAAATTAAATTTGGAATAGATTATTAGTTTAAATTTAGACAATAGTAATTAGGATTTGTATTAAAATTTTTTCATAAAAAAATATGCACGTTGTGTCAACGTGACACCGTCGTCCTCAAAGAGGTCGATAACGCCCCCTTCTGTTCAGTGGAGGCTTTCAGGGGGCAGAAGGAGGTTCAGATAAAATTAAGATGCATTGAAGTACACTCATGTCCATAAATTAAGGATAATGAAGTTCAGGCAAAGAAAGAGAAAGAAGCAAAGCAAATTTGACTTATTTGTAAAGTCTATTTATTAAACAAAAAGTAAAGAGCAAAAAAGATGCTATATGTTTGACATAATTAATAAAAATTGCAAGTTTTACTCCCTTGACCAAATTTCAAAAAAGAACCTATTTACAAAAAACAGTATAACATGGTTAGTAGGATGGTTAATACGGAGTATGTCTCCCGGACGATGCAATACAGTCCTGACAACGCCTAGGCATGCTGAGTATCAAATGATCAATCTGATCTTGGGGAATATTACACCACTCATCAAGCAATGCACTCCGAAGTTCCGGTAGACAGGTGGGAGGGGGTTGACGGGCTGCAATTCGTCGGCCAAGCATATCCCACACATGCTCTATTGGATTCAAGTCCGGTGAGTATGCTGGCCAATGCATACGGATGATATCCTCCGATTGAAGGCATTCGTCTACAATGTTTGCACGATGAGGACGGGCGTTGTCATCCATAAACACAAATTCAGCACCCATGGCGCCCCGAAACAAACGTACATGTTGTTCCAGAATGACATCCCGATAGATGTGGCCTGTCATCGTTACACTCTGAACATGCAGGTCAGTTCTGGAACCAAGAATAATTCCTCCCCAAACGAGCCATCCTGCACCACCGTAACGGTGTCTTTCAATGGTGTTCTCTTGGTGGTAACGGGTACCTGGCGCTCTCCAGATGAATGTCCGGCGAGAATCAGACTCCAAACTAAACCTGGACTCGTTGGAAAACATCACACAAGACCACTGTTGCGGTGTCCACAATGCATGCTCTCTACTCCAGGTTAATCGCAGGCGACAGTGAGTTGCGGTAAGTGAAACACATCTGACAGGCCTACGAGCATATAGACCAATGTGCCCTAAGTGTCTGTACACGGTCTTCCTTGAAACTGTCGTACCGGTAGCTGAAGAGAGCTGACGAGACAGGTCTAATGCTGTACTTCGTCTGTTTCTTTTGGCAGTAACTGCCAAATAGCGGTCCTCATTCGGCGTTGTAACTCGGGGGCGACCTGTGCTGTAACGTCTACTCACATTACCATCATCTTAGAATCGTTGCCAAAGCCTGGAGATGACACTCTGGGCGATTCCAAGTTCCTCGGATACTTCCAGCTGGGTACGTCCACATTCCAGTCGTCCGATAATTCTGCCACGTAAAACATCATCCAAATGCCTCCTTTGTGCCATAACTATGTGGTTTTTGCACTGAAAGGCTTTCACAGCGCTTGTGAACAATTTTACTTCTTTGCCACCATTCCTTATATACCCCTCTCTTACACTCTCGTCATTGTGACGTACCATCCACACCATCTGGTGGTTTCCTGTAATTTGCATATTTTTCTTCAAGATGTGTGTGATCATTCCACAGGTGAAATTTTTATTTTAGAGATCAATTTCTGTGTGATTCTGAATTATCCTTAATTTATGGACATGAGTGTAATCTAAAGGAGCAACGGCGGACAGATTTCAGCAATAAAAATTCGACTTAAATCGCAGTGCCACGGAAAAGTACAATGTTTAAAACTAATATTAAATGCAGTCGAATCTTGTTATAAAAAACAGCTTTCAGTAGCATTAAATAATAATACCTGCTTTACTTCCTTTAATAAATGTGCTTCATGACAAAACTGGGAATTCACCACTTTGTTAGTTTATAGCTGAGTATCCAATAATGGTGCCATTACTAAATGCTAACAAAAATACTTCCAAGTATGATTAAGTATTTTTTTTTCCGTGAAATACTTTTTCATCTCATAAATAAGATATGGGGCCACTTTTGATCTATCCTATCCATATACTAATATGGGCTTAAACATTATATTTTCTAACTGTTTTTACGACACGTGACCGATGTTGATGTAAAAAGGAGCAATAGAGAGCTCTTCCTGTTTACATTACCATAAGTGTGGGGGTTCACTGCATGAAAAGTATGGGGATTAGGGGTACGAGATCATTTATAAATCTCAAATCGCCGGGCAGTCGAAATAAGTTTGAAACCTACGTGGTATGACATTTGGAGCAAATTTAAATAGATTCGTAATATTGAAACAGAGGACTAAGACTTTAACACTGTTCACTGAGCTCCAGTTTTTACTGCAATACAACTACATATTTCGGTAGCAAAAATTATTCTATAAGAAGGGTCGTCATTCTACGTCATATCAAACACAAAATTGGAAAAAGTTGACCATGCCATTACAGATATTCCTCAAATTTTGTATAAATGATTTATAGAATAGGATAACTACAAATCTCACTTTGGAAGCTTCTACGGTAATTAATTACCGAGAAATTAACATTGCAAATTTTTAAGTTTTCTGCAAGATACGCCATTTTTTCTCTGAATTTCTTAAATAACTTCTTACCTGTAGAAGTTACTGAAGTGAAAATTTGTTTCTAGGCGTAACTTTTTAAGCTGATTCCAAAAAAGTTATCCAAATTTACATATCTTCTATAGTGTGTGCATGAGCATTGCATTAGCTAAAAAACATCATGAACTTTTTTCGGCATGTTTGATCAGAAGCACATGTTTTAAATTTTATATGTTAAGGTGGTATACCACTACATCAAAAAAATTTCATCTTGGCTTTCTGCTCAGAAGCTGAGCAAAAAAATTATTAAATTTTCATGTGACTTTCCGTTTATTGGGTCTAGTAATAAGTTTTAAAGAGTATGCCAAAGGAATGAATATTCAATAATACTTTTATTTGTTAACGAAATCGCCATTATTTCCCAGTACCTACCGCCAACGGTGAGATAGCGGACAGATGCCAGGAGCATAAAGGGGTTCATCTTTTGATGCGATGAAGTCATCAATGGACTTTCGTACTTCGCGCACTGCGGGGAAGTGTACAAAAGACAAGGCATGGTTCATCGATCGAAGTAGATAATAGTCCGAAGGTCAAGGACACATTAGTAAAGTTTAACTGGGAAGTTTTGGAGCACCCGGCGTATATTCCTGACACAGCCCTTTCGGACTATTTGAGGGAAATCTAAGTTGGTGTGGTGAACTGCACTGTTTGATTCGACTTGGAATGGCTCAGCTATTTTTGAGCTTAAAATATTAATAATAGCATTTCGAGTTCATTTTATTTTAATCATAGTTATTCATTGTTGTATTAAAATGGCCTAACTCTATTTTAAAATTGGTGGGTCATACATTTTTATTTTTAAACTCTAATCCAAGTTTGATCTTTGAGCAAGGGGAACTCTAGTCTCCAAAGGAGCATTGAAAGACTCAACTTGGAAGCAACACTGGACTCAGAAGGTAATCTTCACTGTCGCGTCTTTCTAGCAAGTGGTATAAACAAGCTAAAACCTGGGTTCAGTAGGGATTAAGTCGGATAACAAATCTTACCCCTTTTTCTACGCAACTGACTGACATTGTTACTGAGCGAGAAACTTTCACTTTTGCTCTTTTCTAACATGCTCAGATATCGTTAAAATCGGGCGACTTGCGCACTGATTCAGGGGAGTAAGCAGGAAGATTTTAGGGGGGGGGGGGAGTGGTATGATTATGAAATGCAGTAATGCACATTATTCATTATTATACAGTATGTCCGGTTCTAACTGTGCCCAATGGCTAATTCCTAAACAGTTAGAGAGGTTTATTTCCAAATGCAAAAGTGTTTTTAATTTTAAAATTTATTATCTCAAAAACACTTTAGGTCAACATCTTTATTCCTATAAAAAAACACAAGATTTAAATTCTCATACGGTTTTACCAGTGATATTTAGGTAATGTTTCTTTAAACAATTTTACGGTGGAAAATAAATTTCTTATACGACCAAAATTCGCCGAGTTACAGCTGTTTACATTTCGAGTTTAGTTAGGACTCTTATCGAGTTGCCAATCGAGATACGTTCATTATTAAAGACGCCGAAAACCGCACGATAATCTTAGTCAACAAAAAGATGGCAAGACATAACAATGAGAGCAGGGCACCCAACTATTGAAATAAAAGTAGCCAAATTGCAGTGAACCCGAGTGATAGAAATTTAGTTCAGCAGAATTTTAACTGGTGTGTGTTCATATTTGGTAATGACAGAAATAAACGACCCTCGTATAAAAACAATCCCAGTTAGTAAAATGCGCCCCATACACTAATGATGTGATGTACCAAATTTGAGCCTTTCATCATACAACGTAGCAGATATATGTTTAAAGAATGAGCAGATATATCTATAAGGAATGAATTAAGGATGATTTTTAATGTAAACGTTTATTGCTAGAGTGTAAAAAAGGTGTTCTTTCGTCATTATTGTACGACACCTGAAATGCGATCATTCGACATGATTTTCCCCTTCGAGGGCCATGGGAAAGTGGTCTAAGTCAGCGTTATATTTATCTTCATATCTCTGACACTTTTTAAAGTATAATTCTCAAATTTTGTATGTCACCTCATGAGTGTATGCGACACATCTTACTAATTGGGAATTGTTTTGTAGGGGGTCCGTATACAAATTTAAAAAGTGTAACTTTATAAAAATTAACTAGGGGAATTTTTTCTTAACGGAGTCTTATTTCCCACCTTATTTTGAACATTTTTTTTTTCAATTTACACTGCCCACTTAACCTCCAATATATAAAGAATTGAAGCCCGTTATCACCTTTTAGGATCACCCTGCAGATGATATACTGGGGATAATTTTTGAAAAATATCTCACGCAAATATGATATTTACATCTAATAGTGAAGGCATATCGTGTGTGTATTACGTTTTGAAGGTAAATCTGCTTTAAGGATATAATCCTAGGTGGTGTGTGCCAAGAGCGGGGGACTTTTTAAGGGGTTCATACACGTATACGTATTCACGTTACATCCGAAAAAAAACGCCCCAAACTCCTGACTGTTAGGTAGCCCATAACCTTGGACCTTCACACCTCAGCGATCTGCCATATCCAGTGTCTTATCCCCAAGGCCATGATGGGGCCAAACTTTGGATTTTGGGAATACTGCCGAATATCTACGAGTGGGATTAAAGAAAACAGAATCATTTGCGTGACAAAATGAGCTGTTACAATCGATACGACTTCATATTCATCGCGGTCATCACGCTTTGAAAGGAAAGTGTGATTCGAATTTTTTTTTTTTTTTTTTTCCCACAAACAAATCGTTTGCATGGACATAAGAAAGGCTGTGGATTATACAAAACGAAATCTTTTGAATGCCATAAGTTTCCGCGCGTTTCCAGAAGAGCACGAAATTCAATTTGAGTATATAATAAAGATTGAATATGAACCTATTCATTTTAGGTGGGCAATGGAGTGTAGACATATTTTCGTCAAAAGTTTTTCTAGCGTCCGCTGTGATTGCCTCCACAACGGGCTTTGCCTTCTAGTTGCTAATATTTTCCTTTCAGAATTGCGATTTCAATTCATTTTAAACAGTTTTTCCAGATAATATAGCTTAATTTATTTTTAATCAAAGTGATTGTCTACTGAAGCATTGATATAAGAGGGTCTGTTTACACAAAACGAAATCGATGGAATGCGAAAAATTTCCCGCGTTGCCACACGAGCATGAAATTTGATTTAGGTGCATGATAAAAACTGAATATGGAGTTATTTATTTTACATGGACGAAGATTAAATATACTATCAAATGTTTTTTCTAGGGCAAGTTGTAATTGCCTCCACAACGGGCTTTTACTTTTAGTTCAAAATATTGGTACAAGAAAAATGACATGTATTTTCCGGTACACCTAGAAGTTTATAAGATTGTCGTCGACGTATGCTTTTCACAGATTCTATGACTCGTTTGTTACGACTTTTGTAACGACGCCTGTCCACCACATGTCTGACCGTTCGGGTTGCTAGTACCTGGTCTGTGCAGTACACCACTTTATTGCCATTGCTTCATCATTGAATAATTTGTGATCTTGTTGTGTTATGGCAAAGGGCTATCTGGAGGGTGCCTTGGTCTTGGACATTTTAAACGGTTCTAACGTGTATCCACGTTACATCCGGAGAAAACCGACCCAAACTCCAGACCATTAGATAGTGGTGGGCCAGAACGCTGGACCTTCACACTCCGGGCCGTCTACCATTTTGAGTGTCTTATCCACTCGGCCATGGTGAGGCTCTTTGTCATATTTTCATAGGTTAGTGGTAAAAAATGTGCACGTATAAATTACACGTGCAATAACATGGTATTTGTAATGGCCAATATTTATTTATTTCATGTCTAGTGACTCTTGTAATTTTTTTAAAGTCATTTCAGTCGTAAACAGGTTTTCTACGCCCCAACCACTATCTACGAAAATATTCGATTTATAAATAAATCATTATTTAGTGATTATTGTGGAGTAATTTTAATGTAAATACACTGATATTATTAAAATAAAAACTTTGTGAAAAAACACACTTAAAATGATACTTATTACAAAATACGATCGTTTCGACAGAAATTTTATTCGTTATTTTAGCGTTTAACACCACTATTTTGAGTGTTTTTTTTTTCCGTACAGTGATATTATATTATATTCATAATAACTTCCCCTCTAATGAATCTAATATTAACATAATAAGTACATCTTATCAAATCAATTGTTTCTTCATTTTATTCCTGTTATAATTAGACATAACAGGATTGTTATGCCTAATTATAACAGGTTTAGATTATTTTATTTCTGAATTGTAATATATTTTAATTACACATTAGCATACACATGTAAAAAGATAGTTTTAAATAATTTAACATCTATCAACCCCTTTTTAAGCTCATCAAGCAAACAATGTCATACGAAAATAGGAGTTAATTTTTTATTTAATTTCATAGCCTTATAAATGTAATCAATAATTTTTTAAGCGTAAAACGGTACAAATTAAAATAAAGCGGAAATAAAGGCATTGATCTAAGAACAGCTTCTGAAACGAATCTAATGCAGCAGATGGCGCCACTACCAAAAATTTAATGGAATGCAAGAAATATTGTTTGTTGAGCATTTGTAAACAGTTCGTGACAGTGCATATTTAAGATCAGGAATCATCTAATTGTTAAATACTGCGAAAATTAACACCAAAGTTTTTCTCATTTTTTTCTTTTTTCATTTAAAAGCTTTGCTATCTTTGCCAGAGTTATTGAATATAATAAGTTATTAGTTATTTATTATTAAACTGAAGAATGTACCATTTATTGTTAAATTATTGCTTTTAAATATGCTATTACTTTGCAGAACAACTTTAAAACCTGCCAATATATGTTATAGTATACAGGAAATAATGCGAGCTGACTCAAAGCTTAGATCATTTAATGCATGTAAAAGCGATATATTAATTAGCTTTAAAGAAGAACGAAAATATAATTGCAAAATATCTACGAAACGATTTGATACAAAAACAGTTTTTTTTTCCCCCTTCTTTTTTTTCGGCCAAAGAAATGTCTAATTATAACTTCCAATTTTATAACCAACAATTGATTATTTTTATAGGATACTTTTATAATATGCAAAGAAGCTTTGAATCTAATGTTATAAAATATCAAATCTTAACAATGCAAAATAAAAAAAAAGGAAAAAAAGAATTTAAAAACTGCGGGTGCCGTGATTTTTGAAAGTTTTTGAAATTTTACTGCAGAATAGATTGTAAGCACGATGTGTACAACCTCTTCTATACCAGAACAAGTCACCAATTTTCAAATATATGACTTTATTTAATGTATGACGCATATATTTTAAAACTGTATTTTTTATGCTTAACGCGCCCATGACTCTTTTGCTCTCTAAGTTCAGGGCCGGCCCAAGGGGGGTGCGAATGTAGGCGATCGCCTAAGGCCCCGCGCTAAAAGAGGCCCCGCAGCTAACCCTTTTTTCAATCACATTAAGAGAGGAAGTTTGAGATTCCAGTTTTCATGCAATTTCGCCTGAACGGAACAGTAATTTTAAGGCGGTTTTCACCGTGCTGGACAAGGGAAAGCACCTACACTCTTTACCTAAACCCTCCTTGGCAACATAGGAATCGAAAGAATCTATGGCTGCCTTTCATAAAAATGTGTACAAATTGAAAGTTATTATTTTTTTTTTTAATGATTTTCTCTTTCTTAGAACGGTATTCCGGGTTCCATGCCCCACCGGCATGCAAATTGACAAACGGGATGAGGATTACCGTGGATTGTCCTCCTCTAGAATAACAATAATGGGTCCAAATAGGGCACTTTAATTATCCCCTTGAATGGCAAACTACGGTCGGCTGTGTCCCGCAATCTCGAAAGATAAGGCTGACAGAAGAGCATAAATTCTCCGTAATTGGAATTGTCGCGTTTAAGGGGTCAGTTAGAAATGCAAAAGAAACCCCACTCTCCAAAATAAGCGATTTCCTCACCCACAAGTCCGAAAGAGCATTGACCCCTCACCCCGCACCTTTCGAATGGGGAAGCTGAATTGAGGGGTTAACAAAAAAAAGTAATGGTCATTCCTGGACAAATGAAAGTAAGCTTTATAAGCTGTTATTTGGTCTTAAAAACAGTTGACCGTACGAAAAGATATAACGTGCAAGAAAAAATCTCAAACATATGCTTTTTGATAGATATCTTTTGAGTTTTACTCTTTCCAAAATAAAATCCTGCGTGTGACCCTGCGCTTATGAAATTACAAACGAAATCGGCCTTTTATAATCTAAAAAAGCAATTTCTGGGGGGGGGGGCGATTTACCGTTTAAGGATACGGATTTTTCAGTTAGCTCATAATTTCGAAGCATATGTTAATGTTTCTGATATATATTATTTGTTTCTATAATTTCATAGAAATTGGGCACTTTATGAGATAAATATTGAAACTCAATGCAATCTCTCTGGTCAGTACCTTGAAATACTTAATTAAAAGCCAAGTGTATAGAAGTGCGAGTATAAAAAATGAATTAAAAATTGATAAAGATTTAAATGGTGTCAGTAAATTAATATTTATAAATCATTTTCAGTAGACCTAATCTGTGTTTAATGCGAATTAAAATGTTGATTAAAATTCTGAATTTTTATCAACATTTTTTTTATCAACATTTATTTGTATTTGGATCTTAAAGTTTCTGTAATGCAATAATAATTATTTCTGTGTCAATTGATCGATTAAACGGTTCGAATATTCGATTAATTTTTTTCCTGGCTATTTCTATTCGGCTAATTCGATCACATTGCTGTTAAAAATATATTTATTCACTATTCAAGTTTGATTAAAATCATATTTTCTTCTATAAGATTCGACCTTCCTAGAGTGTAAATCTTCGTTGAAACAGCGTAACTTGCTGAGTGTAATTCTTTGTTACTATTGGTTATGAAATTTATATTGTTACTCTAAAAACCTCTATGATGATTTCAAGAAGTTTGATTTGTGTTTTGAACGTAAAGAGAAAACGTTGTGAATAAGATCTAATTTCACATAAAAATCATTATTAATTTTGATCTCATATATAGGTAAATAGCTATGGTACTTAAGTTATCAGTAACTGCCTAGGTATCATAATTGAGCATCTGAAGGTTTAACCAATTTATACATTATTTTACTTTTTAAAAATCAAAAAATGCTTCCACCGCCAAAATTCGGTGAGCTAGGATGATTTTTATTTTGCAATACGTGCTTAAGCTTAAAACTTTTCACATAAAAATATATATATATATATACATATGCATTATTATTGTACACTTTAGTCCTTTTTAAAATAAGATTTATTGATTTATTTTATTTTATTTACAATTACTATTAAACACATTGGGCGAGGAGAAAACTAATTGAATCGATGAGTGGCGATACCACCTCAGTCACAAAAAGGAAATTTTTCAGGAGAGAGAAAATCTTCATAACTCCTCCAAATTTGAGATTATTTTATGTGGCAAGTTTATCTGTGAACTATAGATGCCAAAGTTGTTTCTAATATTTCAAATATTTTGAGATTTTGTAAAAATCGTGTGAATGTTTGTTCTCGTATCCCTCAAAAACAGCTTTAGGGAGTAGAATGAAATTTAGTAACATTATGATCAGTAACAACTAAAACAATAAATGCCTGATTTTATTTTATCTTAAGTTTGAATAAATTTTAAAACTTTGCAAAATTGCGTTTAAAAGAAAAAGAGAAATCACTGTAAGGCGTCCGGAGTTAATATATTAGCTAGCTATTTAATTTTTAAAAAACTGTTGGATTTTTTAGATGTTTATTTGCCGTTTTAGGTTTTTTGAAACTTTTGAATTTTCTGGAGGCATAATATTTAAATTCTGTAAGGAATCAAACAAAATTTAGTTATAGGAGAGGAATGACCTCTTGACATTAAAACTTTTCCACTAAAACAAAACGTTAAGTTTGAATACAAATACCTTCTCTACTGAGAATTTCACTCAGCACTTACTTACAATCTAACATGGAATCATTTAACAATAGACAGAAGTTATATCGTTGCTTTCAATAATTTTGCCTATAATCTACTTCCATTTTTTGTACTCCTATAATGCTGACGATAAGTCAGGCTTTTTGGAAATCTCCATTACACACTAATCTAAGACAGGTAACTTCATCTAATTATTTGAGACAATTCAATTTAAAGTAATTTTAAAAAATATATGCTTTAAATAAAAACAGGTTGATAATGAATTTATCCTAATTTCAGCATTAAGCTAGCTTCTGATAATCACAATATTTTTAGCACTATGTTTAAAATTTCGAATTTTCATGCCTACAACCTGTGGCGATAAAAAAAAGTTGCAAAAAATGAAGATAAATGCCTAAATTGTTATTAGATAGCAACATTTGATAAAAGGTTCTATTATATAAAGAATTAAAGCGTGACCTGTTTGGGATACCCTGTATATTAAAACTTATCTAAAGATAACCATCTCAATAGCTATTTTCTGCATTTACTAGAAATTGTATGCAATTGTATGCACTTGGCTAAAATAACTAACATAAGAGTCAATTACTGGTGAAATCCATTTTTTCTTACCCAATAATTGATGATATATAGGTCATCTTAGATAAATAAATAATTTTGTTTATTAAAAAAATCTCTACGTATTTACTTTATGAACTATTATCTAATACGAATGTAGGAAAAAAAGGCACCAGGAAAAAATGCCCCCCCCCTCCGCAGCAGAGCCTGTTTATCGGCAGGGCAACCGGGGCACTTGCCCTGGGCCCACCAATTTCAAGGGCCCAAAATTTTTGTACTTTTCAACACAGATTGTTATTTATTAATTCATAAAAAACTTTGTATAAAAATTTGGATTGTCATTATCTTGAGTCGTAAGCTGGTTCTCTGACATTTTACTGTACTAAGGATCCTCTAAAACCCATGAGCATTCGATCAAAATCCGTGAGCCAGTGTTTGAGCCTCTTTTTGCAAATTTTATTATAAGAAAGTCTCATCAGTTTTAAGATACGTACTGTAAGTTTTTCGATTCTTTTCATTTATATTTTAAAGGAGTTTAGTATAGAAGTGTACGTATATGTGCGGTATGTGTCTAGATATTCATTTGTGAAAATAAATTTTATCCATGTATGCAAAATCATTTAATATTCGTTACTGCAATGTATGCATATATTTAGTATCTAAACTTGATATATATTTCTGCAGATAAATATGTGCCCAGAACAACTTAAATGCGGACTATGTAATTTCTCGTAAATGCAAAGGCCCAAAAATTTGTATTTGCCCAGGGCCCAATATCGTGATGATCGGGCCCTGCTCTACAGAATTATAATTTTCATAGGGGCATGGGGGGGGTACGTGCACTCACATGACAAATCAAATGTAGGCTATAAAAGATTCTTTTGTAAATTGAAATGCATTTATTAGAGAAAAGACTTAAAACAATTGTGACCCCTCCTCTCTGCAGAATTTTTTTGGGTCCGCCCCTGATTTTTTTAAATAGTGGACAAAAACTTACTTTGATTTGCTTTTAACGAGGCTCTTGAATTTGCAAAGTGGGGGGGGGGGGGTCGTCAAGCACCCACCTGCCCCTATATGGGCTCAGAGTAAATGTGAAGATACTATTTAAAATGCTATTGTAAAATTCTGTTGTATTTTGATATCAATAGAAATAATTATAACAATACTATAGTTCAAAATAGGCTTTTTTGAACTCTTTTAATTTTAATTAATTTATTTATTTAGGTTTTTTTGTGCGTGTGTGTGAGGGGAGTTATGCAAAAAACGGATAAGAAGTATGATGATAACTTATCTGGAAGCATTTAAAATGTATTAAAATAAATAAAATAAAATGCATCAGATATTTAAAAAGGCGCTTAAAGTGATACACATCACTAAAAATAAAATAATTTTCAGATTTAATTTTACAGCCAAGCCAAAGTAATATTAGAAAAACCAAACAGATAGCTAAAAGATTAGTTTTTTTTTAATTTTTTTTTAAAACTTGTCATGGTTACTGTGAAAGTGAATAAAGCGTGAATGTGACACAATTTATTTAAGGTGATTGGATCATTAAAAACTGCCGGTTTGTAGATATATTTCTCATTAATTAATACATATTTAATCATGTACTTTTGCTATGAGCCTTGATTTCCCTTTTTTATATGAAAATAATACTATTTAGTTCGGTAATTATGTTTGTTCTGTTTTTTATAAAAACTTTTAAAAAAGAAACAGACATACAGTGGAACTTCTTTTTGCATAACTAACCGACCCCTTATTGCGATCAAGATCGCGCCGAAACCCATTACAGGAAATTTGTGACTCTTCTGACAGGCTTCTTGCGAAGAGAGCATACTTTCGTTTGAAGAGGGGTACGCCTGACCAGGAAAGACAAGTCAATTATCTTTTAGACGGTCCCTCTTTTGAACCCCAACACCCCGGCTAAGGCATAAATCCCGTAAATCGTTTTTCGATGTAATGGGATACCACGCTACGGTCCGCGGGCCAGATCCGGCCCGCCGGAAGGTTTTATCCTGCCCGCGGGTGGAATTTTAATTAGCCGGTCCGACGGAAATTGAAAGAATATATATATTTACATATTATATATCCATATATTAAGAATTATGAAGATGGCTTGTAAAAAGTGCATTTTAAGTTCGAACGCAGATTTCAAGATTTCAGTGCCATTCAAACAGAATTGGATATTTTTACCATGCCTTTCAACGTAAATTGTGAAGCAGTGAGTTCAGATTTGCAGGTTGAATTAATTGAATTGCAATCTAACAATCATCTCAAGCAGTTGTTTCTAAATATGCCAAAGTTAGAGCTTTAGTAATCATTATCGAAAGTAAGTTTCCCAAATTTAATATCTCACGCCCAGAAAATCAGTGCTATGTTTGCTTCATCTTATATATGTGAACAAGTGTTTTCAACTACGAACCTTAGAGAGAATTCTTTCAGAAGTAGACTGACAGATGAGCATTCAGCCTCGCTCCTTAGAATCAGTGCATCTCACTTCGAACCTCAATATAAGGAACTTTTAAAAATGAAATCGCAATTTCATTTATCTCATTAACATATTTAAATTGTATTACTTGTATATTGTTCTTGAAATTTAAGAAAAATTTCTCTTGGCCCGCCAACCTTTTTTTTTTTTTTTAATTTTTGGCCCGCGACCGAAAAAGTTTGCCCATCCCTGCTCTAGACTAATATTCAAAAAAAATTTAGTCTTAAAAATATCTCATTTTAGTGCCAATTTGTGCATACGTGTGTGTTTGTGTACTCATACTCCCATTTTCATTATGCTCTTTTTCAAAATTTTTCCCACGTCGCGGCGCGCCACCGCCGGGTTTCTGAGGTCTTTACGCCGTCAGGTCTTTTAAAATTGAGTTCTTTTAAAATTTTCTCTGATGATGTGAATGAATGATTTACTGTCAGTGTAACATACAAATATACATAAATATATCTTTTTAATTGAAGGAAATGTTAAAAGTGTCAAAGTATTGAACCATGAAAACCACTTCACATTCTTTTTATCATTGAATATGCTAAGAGGGATCAACATTTTATGTTACCTACGGTATTTTCCTTTTTCCTAATGTTGAACATTTAGAAATATTTTATGTGCATTTATCTGATTAGATGGTAGCTCTTTGAAGTGGCGTTATTCGATTTATACAGGTTGTTGAAATAAGAAAAAGGCTGCGGCTTTTGGAAAATACTCTTACTTAGCAAATGTTTTATTTATTTGTTTGTGGGATTGCTGCCGATTAGCTACGGGTGGTCTCTAGACCGATGGGTGCGGTGGGCTCCATGGGGATCTTTCTAAGGGTCCTAACTCGTATTTACATTTAGTTTCGGAGGAAACCACGGAAAACTCCGAAAGTCTAGGTCGGTGGACGCTACCTGGTTTGGAACCAGGTACCTCCAGTCTCCTAGTTCAGAGCACTATGCGCTATGCCACTGGTGGGGCAAAATTTATAATGGACTGGCTCCATCGCTCGGCGTTGCCCAGGGACATTAGGTACTGAGGAATAACTTGCTGATAAAGAATTGTTCAGTTATGTTTACTGATTAGTCCTGTGACTTATTTACACAACCACTAATGCGTGAAGTGAGTATGAATTTTAAAAAACATTAGTCTGCACATGTGCGCAGCTCTTCAACTAGGATCAGGTGGGGGATGCTAGTGGGAAAATCATGTATTTTTTTTTTTTTTAAAGTCCTAAAACCAAGATGTTAAAGTTATGTTAATTAAACTAGTGATGAATATTATGTACATATGGAATGGAATTATAGCATTATATTACAATGTTATCAAAATACTTTTCTACAGTGTCATTTTTAATTAGGTAACAATTAATACCCCATCCCCCCCCAACATGGGGAAAAATGGGGGAAGTACAAATGTAATTGCATACTTTTAATTAAAGTCATGATAATGCTATGAATGAAGTAAAATGTGCCCAGCTCAATTCATTCTTAAATATCCCGAAAGAAAAAATTGCACGGAAGAGGATTATTTTCCAAAATATTTGACTAAAGAAAAAATATCCACGACTTTCAAATTCAGGTTCACCCAGTATGTGGCAAATATTATTCCATTAAATTAAGCTTTTACAGACCGAGATTCAGGCATATTTTAAATATTTGTTTTTGCATATTTTGTTTTCTAATGCGTTAGTTTAAGGATATTAGTCATATAAATGGTTAAAAAATATTGTATACAATTTTTCCTAATTGGGAGCATGGGTCATTTCTGACTACACTTTTACATTGGTTTCAAAAAGGAATAAATTGATGAGCAGCTTAAATATAAGCTGAAATATTAAGAATTAATAAAATATTTATATTTAAATTCAAATAAAGATATGAATTAAGTTTGAAGTGGTGGGTGCATATCAAGATAGCTTTGCAAAAATTTATGAAAACGGCTATTTTCATGATTTTTGTCCAGTATCCCACTAATGATAGAAATGCAATTTCTATTTCAAAAATATCAAATCACCTTTTAACTTTATCGGCTAATTTTTTCAAGTCAATAATTATAAAATTTCATTTTTGAATAAATATTTAATTTGATGTTCGCAATTCGAAACATTGGTATATTTATAGAGATAACAAGAAGTTTCGTACACATTAATGTTGTCGAAAAATCTTAAAGCTTCATTAGAAATACTTGTCATGCATTTAAAATATATCTCTCTATTCTAAAAAAAAGTAAAGGCCGCTGGCACTGTCAAAGATTGTTGGCCTATCTCCTCCAAACCGTGAGGATGTGAGTTTCGACTAAGGCGCCCACAGATTCGAAAAATTCCGAGGAACCTGCTAAGCTGACTTAAATTTCGAAAATCGAATTATTTTAGAAGATATTAATAAAAAACTGAAAAAATAAACATAATGGTTGCCAGATTTGGCATAAAATCATTCATTCCTTTGCAACAAAGTATCTAGACAAAGTATCGTTTCCAAGTATCTAGAATCACTTGAAATTTACAAATATGAGTTAGAATTACGCCTATTTTACGCCAAAATAAAAACTATATGAAATAAGTAACTCAAAATGTGTTACACAAAGTTGACAATTTTCAAATAGTAAGTTCCCTTAGACAACAGGAGTTTAGAATGAGTGATTATTCGTTTTTCCGAAACAGAATAACTAATATCTTTAAAATAATCTGCATTTTAATTATTTTTCATTTTCAAGCCGGTTCGGTCCAGCTGGATTATTTGCTACCAGTAGAAATATTTGGCGGCTTAACTATGGCATTATAGAAGTTATAGTACACTTTGGATATTTGCTAGCGCGACGAGATGCTATAATTTGTGGTGCTAAGTACGCCAATCTGCAAACGATTATGTAAATGAAAATATGGATAACGGTTTTCCGGTAACCTTAAATGAACAGTAATTATAGGTTGTGAGCATGTGTAAATCGCCAAATAATGAAAAGTCGCCATTGGTGGCAAGCTATCCTATCTGTTCCGTAACTTTTATTAACTTTACATGCACGCAAGTCGCCAAATAATGAAAAATCGCCATGGGTGGCAAATTCGTAAGGTGTCCAATAGGTTTTACATTATTAAAAATACAGCTGAAACAGATGGTCTGATTTGTTTACGCTTTAGCTCCTAATTAATATAACTTTTGAATGGAAACATTAAATATCATTCTGTTTCTGAGGAGTGCAAATAATTTTTCCAGCGATTATAAGCGGAGTCCGCACTCCAGGTGGAGTATAGCTCAGGACCCGTACAACACGGATTCCCATAACAAAATATCTTCCTTGTTATGAGGGGGAGGGGGTCTACTGTAGTGTGAAGTTTAAATTTTTATGTACCAATGAACATGCAAGAACCAAGCAATGTGTAGCTCAGTAACATTCTATCTGATCCAATCTTCGGATTTTGTCTGTTGAAATTTTGTCTTTTTTACGAATAAGCCTTATTAGGGGCCGAATGCCTCATACGAAAAGTGAGCGTAGCGAGTCTGGGGGCCTTGGCCCTTAGTCTTTGTAAAAAAAAAAAATAAACATCTAAATTTTTATGGTAAAAAAAAGTATTTCTCAATATACCTCATTTTCCTGATTCATCCTGACCGTACTCAGTTTGATTCATCAAAAATAAAATCTTCGAACTAAAAAACATTCCCCCCCCCAAAAAAAAATAAACAGGGGAAAAAAACAAGAAAAGAAATCGTCGAGTCTTGTTATCTTAAAAATAAAATTGTGATCAAAATATCTTCAAATTCCACTGTTTAAATATTGATAATTAAATAAATCAATAGAATTTGTAATCCATAAATAACAAACAAAAAAAAAACAAGAAAAAGAAAGAAAAAAAGGAAAAAGAATTGCAAAAGAGCTTTCAGCTTGAATTGAATTTTCGGCTGTAAGAAATTCGCCAAGCCCCCTTATCCCAAACATAAAATAATAATAAGAATAAAATCTGGAAGTTCCACTGTTTTCTCGGCGTTTACACTTGCAGTTTGGGATTGCAAGACATAGGGCTGAGGTAGGGGGAGGAGTCGTTCATCCAGATGCATGACAGACAGGTGTGCAGAGTATTGCAAATGAATGACGGAATGAGGAAAACTCCGTTAGATAAGACATTCAGTAAAAAAAAAAAAAAAAAAAAAAAAAATCAATTACTTTTTTAATAGCGAGAAAATTGTTGACTCCAAATTATTATTACTTTTTATAGGGAATTTTCACAAATGAATTTTCAGCTGAGTAGTAATGACAAAAAAACGCTGAAAAAGGCTATTCTTTCGCGATTTTAAAACATTCGTAAATAAGGACTACTTTAGCTATGTTGTTCCACAATAGCTCATTAAGAAAAAATAAAATAAAATAAAAAATATAAAGAAAAACCTCTGAACATTCCGATGATGTAAGAAATACAGTTTTGGATGAAAATTTTCCTCGCAGTAATGCAAATGCACGAAAAATGGTCAAAAATGGACAAAACATAAAATAACTAAATAACTAAAAATCAGAATGGATTTTATTTTCTTTGGGAGCAATAACTTTCTTTTGTCCTATTTAATCAGTGTGCCAAATTTGGTCCAGATTCGACTGGTCTAGGTGCTTATAGCGAAATTCAAGAAACCTTTCAAGAAACCTTTTTTATATAATTAGATTATTCACAGAATCACGTAAAATAATTTGAATACGTTTAAGTATACTTTAGAAATGTCAACTTTCAGATATATTATCTAATATATAAAATTCTCCTGTCACAGTGTTAGTCACCTAACTCCTCCGAAACCACTCGACCAATTTTAATGAAATTTTCTATGTATATTCGTTAGGTCTGAGAATAGGTTTTTAACTATGTCTCATACCCTTAAGTCATAAGGGCGGTCCACTCCAAAATGTTTAGCCCCAGAGTGCTATTAATTTCAATCAGGATTTCTGTGTAGACATTAGCGTGTCGAGTCACTTTTCAAATGTGTTTGCCAGATAATGTGGAGAGGGGGGGGGGAAGTTAATAAAATGTTGAAAGTCGCACAAGGTTTGCAATTTTTGATAATTGATCGCTAAATGTGGTGCCAAAACGCGACAATTTATTATAAATATATTTCGCGTATAGTTAGAAAACGCCTGGCGTATATTGTAAAAGAGTTTTATTAGGCGATTTTAATATAGATTTCTATTCCGAAGAAGTTCTCTGTGGAACAAGAAAGGAAAACACGGTACACTCGTGGATTAGGATGCCCATTCCAAACAGCATTTAAAATGTCTTTGCGGTATAGTTAGAATATGACTACAGGAAGAATATGCCTGGCGAAGATTGTAAAACAATCTCAGTAGGCGATTTTAAGATAGATTTCGATTCCAAAGATGTGTTTTATGGTACAAGAAAGATTTGATTCCTATTTTAACGCCCCCACTCTCGCCAACCTAAAAAATCCCCATTACTTTGGCGAGCTTGGCAGCCAAGTCTCTGGGAGTTATACACAAGTTTCAACTGTACTTACGTATTATCCCGGTGGTCCGCCAAGACAAGCAATTTTTCACCAAGATAAATGCCGGGCACATGAAATTTTTGATGGTTTGGAATACGATTGGCAACAGTTTGCCAGCAAATTTGACGAAAAAGTAGTTTGACGGAAGTGACCGCCGGGATAATACGTAAGTACCGTTTTAGCGCTCCCAAAAGAACTAGATGAAAACTAAAGTAAACAAATTAGCGATAAACGCACCCGTTAAGGAATTTGGAGACACTTAATTATTAAACCTATATTAATTGGCAATCCAAAATAAATAAAAATGTACCGGCATGCTGTACTTACATGTTGTTTCAAATCGTCATTTTAATTCTAAATTACGATTGCCACATAAATGCAAAAAATTGTCATGGTAACTGCATTTGTTTAATGATCGTCACCTTGGCGAGAGTTGAGGCGTTAAAGTAGGAATCAACCCAAGAAAGACAAACATGGTACACGCATGGATTATGATGCGCATTCGAAACAATATATAGAACGATGAAGTGTAGTTGTAATATACTTGGCGAATATTGTAAAATAGTTTTAGTAGGCGATTTTAAGATAGATTTCGATTCAAAAGATGGGTTTTACGAAACAAGAAAGAAAAATACAGCACAGTCATGAATAATAATACACTTTCCAACGTAATGGAATATGGAAGAAAAATAGGAACGACGCATAAATTATGATACGATTTTAATATATAGCACAATAGTGCGTATTTAAAATCTGAAAATATTTCAGATTTTCATCCTTTTTACCCTCCGCTAAAGAGGGTAATAGTTTTGGGCAGACAAAAAAAGTCGTGGATGATAATTGATAGTAAATAAAATCTTACAGATCTCACGGAAATTTGAAACACACCAAGATCCGACACATGATTGGAATAATGGATACTTGAAAAATTTCAAAGTAACTTTCAAAGAGTCTATTGTGGTCAGTTTTTCCATGCCGTCTGTACGTACGTACGTATGTTCGTACGTACGTACGTATGTATGTAACTCGCATATCTCAAAAACTATTGGTCGTAGAATGTTGAGATTTGATATTTAGGATTGTTCTATGATCTAGTTGTGCACCTCCCCTTTTGGTCGCAATCGAGTGTATAGTTTATGTACAGGACCGCCCAAAAGATTCGAAATACATTACGCTCTATGGGCCGAAATTCATTAAACTCGCCTAACGCAAAAACTATTAGGCGTAGAATGTCGAAACTTTATATTTAGGATTGTTGTAACATCTATTTGTGCACCTCCCGTTTCGGTTCCATTCGACTGGATAGTTTATCAACAGAATGGCCTAACAGATTCGAAATACATTAAGCTCTATGGGCCGACATTCATCAAAGCGTTTTTTAGAGGTTTTGGGCTATTTCAAACGACGCAGGAGTGATATATGCTGTAAAGAGTTAGAAAATGAATTTCTCCATTAAAAAAGTGTCTTTATCATTTACAGTTCTGCTACAGGAACACTCAAAAGATTTCCAATACATTACGGTCAATGGCAATTTTAGGGGCATTCATCCATTTCAAGCACAATACCGTCCTACCACATAAGTTAGGTAATGGTCCGACCACGGTCACGTGCCTCCCTCAAGAACTATGCCAAAAGTGGCCAAGCTTGGCGACTTTTGGTGTACGTGTGTGCATATTTAACTCTCAAATCTGAAAAACTGGAAGAACGGTTGGTTTCTCCCCGTTTGATTTACATGCAAATACATCCTGTACATGGCTGCCAATACAAATTAAAAGGTTCTGTCAAAAAAACTCTTTAGCGGAGGGGAAACTAATTTCAGCTGAAGGCTGAATATTTTTTTATTATTATTTATTTTATTGGACAAAATTTTTTATGGAATGACTATCAATAAGTCTCGAGGCCAAATTATGTTTGTTTGTGGCTTAGATTTGAGAACACCATGTTTTTCACACGGACAATTATACATGGCATGTTTTCGAGTGGGCAAACCATGCATTTTGTTTGTGTTAGCTAAAGATGGGATAACAAAAAATATTGTTCACTCTATTCCGTTAAGGGATTGATATTATTTTTTAGTAAAATTAATGTAATTAGCGATATATATAAATATAAAGAATAAATTACAATTAATTAAAAGTATAAATGTTTGGTATTGTGTTATTTTTACATTCCAGCATCGTTCACAGCGCTCTATGCCTCTTCCACTCATATACCACATCTTCACACACTTACAATAAGTTAGTCATTTCTTTCTACTAAAATAATCCTAGGAATAATTTATATGGCAAAACAACGTTTGCCGGGTCAGGTAGTTAATATAGAAAACTATACCTTAACTAATATAATTTATTTTGCAAATATCTGAATTCAATGCATTGTCTCTATTATTATTATTATTATTTTATTATTTCAATTATAGTACAAATGTACTCATTCATTAGGCAATTAAGTAGCACTACTATTATAATTCGTTTACTCAAATTACGCATTTAACTCAGAAAAACTATTTTGAGATGAAAATGTTGAACTATCTCGAATAAAAATTTTAAAATGTGTTATTTATGGATTAAAATTGAATGCGATTGATTACAAGAATGCATGCTAAGCATTCCCTTTATTTTTATCTATTTACTTATCTGAAGCATACAGTAAGAATGTAACAAACTGATGAGTAAAACTAACAATTTAAAAAAAAAAAGTTCTATTCCGGTTGAATGAGCTTTTCTAGTCAAGAGGTCATTTCTAACTTGTAATTAAATTTTATTTGATTCAAGGTAGATATTTTAATATTATGCTTAAAAAATTTACACAATTTTCATAAAATCTGAAAAATGAAAAAAAGAGTTTAACATAAAAAAATGATATTTGTTGTTTGAGTCCTTGCTAATCATAAAGCATTCATATCATTCGCCTAAGTCATTTTTACGTGATGCGCGAACATAACTGCACACAGTTTGAAACGATTTTTGCGAAATCCCAAAATCTAATCAAAATTTAAAAAAAAATCCGACGCATATAGTTTAAGTTCAGTGATCAGCTATCATTTCATCCAATTTCATTTCATTCGCTTAAGTCATTTCTACGTGATGAGCGAATAAAAAAAGCGTCACTTTTTTTTTTTTTTTTTTTTTTTTTGAGAATCGTACTGGATTCCCAGGTGCTTGAAACGGATAGAAATTGCAAAATTTTTGAATTCCAAGTAATGTACAGATAAACGTCTAATTTTATTTATATAGATTGTTCCTAAAAAATCAACTGCCCATTTGTATACAGCTTCAAAATTATATATCGAACCGATGCATCTTTTGTGCTACAAAAAGTAAAATGATGCCAACTTCAAAAAGAAAAATAATTTACCTTTAAAGAAATAAAAGGGTAATTCAAATATTCCCGCTTTCCAAGTAAATTAAAAGTAAAATGAGTAAAATTTGCTTTAAGAATATGTTTGGTAAAGAGGAAACTTGGCTTGAAGCAATTTATTGTCCGACGAATTTTTCGCTCGTTGCGAGCATTGCCTTAAGCGAAAAAAAAATATTTCATACAATTTCAGCTCCGTTCAAAATGGGTTTGTCTTTTACTAAACACATTCAAATAACTCCAGATTTTAAAAAATTATTTTTCAAGGAGAAAAATTTAGAGTTGCCAAATTTCCAATGCAGTGCATTACTGAATTATTTCAACAACTTTCCTCAGTTTTGAAAGCTTATTATTATTATTACTACTATTAATATAATTTTTTGTTCACTATCTCGAAATCTTCCGCGTGCCTGTATTCTCTTCCGTTTTGCGCTTTTGCGCCAGAGGCGCCCCATGTCTCCGTTCTATGACGTCATAGTGAGCTCAATGCACCGTCATTAAAGAAGCAGTCAACTACGTCATTGTGACGTCATCCTGTCGCACAGATCAATGATTGGAGAGTTCGGAAACTTCAATTCTTTATCCGTTTACACTTCTCTTTCTTTACCCATCGCATTTCTTTGCAAATTCTCTTAATACATCAGTAACCTTAAGTAATGATTCATTGTACAGCTGATGCGAAGAACTATTTGACGGAGTCCGCCATATATAGAAATTTACCAACGTTAACTAATAGCTTTTCTTTACGGTACTTAGGCGCATTTGAAGTGGTACAAATGGTACAGATGCGTGTGACTTCAGTAATGAAAGTGCTAAATTTTGAAAAAAAAAATGTACATTTTATACATATATATCCATTTTTATATACATAAATACTCAATAAAAATAGAGCTTGGTTGAACATTTGTTTGCATTAAAAGCTAAAGAGGGGTTCCGTTTAAGTCAGTTCATTTGACATTATGAAATGGATTGTGCATAAATATTCTATAAATATTCATTTTTAAAAATTCTTATTTCAGTTTTAATTATTCCATAAAATGAACTGGTAAGCTTTTTTTTTTTTTTTTTTTTTTTTTTTTTTAGTGTCGTTTTTCAGTATATTGCAGCAGTCTCGTAGCCAGAAAAAGCACAATTAAAGAGGGAATTAAAGTCGATAAAGCTAGAATTTTACTTAAAAATATTTAATTTTGTAATTAGATAGAGCTATTCTACCACACAACGGGTCCGGGTGACAACGCAGCTTGATACAGCTGGTATATGCGTACGGTATACATCAACTATATACATTTTTCTCCATGTGTTGGATTTTGTTCGATTTAATCAATGATTATGTATGGGAATTTACTAATTATCAATAATTATGTACTTACGTTGTAATGAACAGTAATCCTGTTTATTTGTAATGAATGATGAATTTATAATTCCAATTCAAATGCTCTGTAGCATAACACTAAGAATTCAAATAATTTACAGTATATAATTATTAAAACTCTCCACATTATCAAATTAACTTTATTGCACAATAACTATACAGCTATCCAAACTCAGTACAGTTTTTTTAAATAAATAATCGAAAATTACAGCACCTACCCAGCTAGAATAAATCTGCACATTTTTTGCAGAAACATATACATTGTACACAATTTGTACATAAAAAGTGGGTATTTTTGAATATTTTGAAAGTACTAGGGGCCAAGGCCCCCTAGACTAGATAGGTTCGCTTTTCGTATGACGCATTCGTCCCCTAATAAGTCTTATTCATAAAAAATGCATAATTTCAACTGACAAAACCCAAAGATTGGATCAGATAGAATGTTTCTGAGCTACACATTCCTTGTTTCTTGCATGCTCATTGGTACATAAAAATTTAAACTTCGCACTACAGTAGAGCCCCCCTAAAACACGGTAGATACTTTCCGTGTTATACTAATCCGTGTTGCACGGGTACTGAGCTATACTCCACCTGGTGTGCGGACTCCGCGTATAATCGATGGAAAAGTTATTTGCACTCCTCAGAAACAAAATGATATTTAATGTTGCCATTCAAAAGTTATATTAATTAGGAGCTAAAGCGTAATAAAATAAGAACATCAGACTCAACTTTATTTTTAACTAGCTGCAGTACCCGTCGGTGACGCGTTAGTACTGAATGCAAATTTCCAAAAAGCAAGAACTTTCGTCAGCATTGTAGGAGTACACAGAATGGATGCAGTATGTTGCCGAAGTAAAAAGGCATTATAATTTTTATGTATTGTTAAAATATTACAGGTTAGAGAGTAACAAAGTAATATAATTTCATTTGCTTTAGTCGTAATTATGTGATTCACAAACGAATATTTACGCATATTGAAATAATTTTCGCAAAATCTCAAAATCTAATCAATATTTTTGAAAAATTGGAAGCCTAGAATTTAAGTTGAGTGACAACCTATCATGTCACCAAATTTCGTTTCATTCCCTACAGTCTTTATTTCGTGATGCTGAAACAAAATTTCTTCATTTTAAAACGATTTTCACAAAATCTCAAAATGTAATCAAAACATTTTAAAAATTCAACGCCTATAAATTAAGATTAGCAACTAACTATCATATCACCAAATTTCGTATCATTCGTATTAGTAGTTATTACGTGATGCTTGAAGAAATATAAACGTATTTTGAGAGAATTTTCTCAAAATCGCAAAATCTAATAAAAATGTTTAAAAAATTGGACACCTATAGTTTATGTTGAGCAACCATCTATCATGTGACCAAATTTCATATCATTCGCTTTAGTCGTTATTATGCAATGCGTGAACATAGATTCACTCAGTTTTAAACGATTTTCGCAAAATCTCGAAATCTGATCGATTTTTTTTTTAGATGCTTATAGTTTAAGGTGAGTGACCACCTATAATTTCACCAAATGCTATTTTTTCACCTTTGCAGTTATTACGTGATGTGCGAACACAAATTTACGCAGTTTGAAACAATTTTCGCAAAATCTCAAAATCTAATCCAGATTTTTTAAAAATTCGACGACAATGTTTTAAGTTGAGTGACCACCTATCATGATACCAAATTTCATTTCATTCACTTCAGTCGTTTTTACGTGATGCTCGAACACAATTTTAAGGAATTTGGAACAATTTTCGGAAAATCTAAAAATCTAATCAAGATTTAAAAAAAATACGCTGCCTGTTGTTTAAGTTGAGTGACCACCAATCACATGATACCAAATTTCTTTTCAATTGCTTCAGTTGTTTATACGTGATCCTTGAACACAAATTTACGCAGTTTGAAACGATTTTCACAAAATCTCAAATTCTAATCAAGATTTTTTAAAAATTTGACGCCTATGTTTTGTGTGTGTTGAGTGACCACCAATCATGATACCAAATTTCATTTCAATCGCTTCAGTCGTTTTTAAGTGATGCTCGAACACGAATTTACGCAGTTTAAAACGATTTTCCCAAAATCTCAAAATATAATCAAGATTTTTTTTTAAAAAAATCGACGCCTATGTTTTAAGTTGAGTGACCACCTGTCATGACACCAAATTTCATATCATTGTCTTCAGCCGTTTTTACGTGATGCTTAAACAAAAATAGCGTCACGGACAGAATGACAGAACGACAGACAGACAAACTTTTTTTTGAGGGTCGCACCGTATTCCCAGGTACTTGAAACGGATAGAAATCGCAAAATTTTTGAATTCCAAGAAATGTACAGACAGAAATCTAATTTTATTTACATAGATTATGTAAAACCCATGGGACACCTCGCGTATTTGCCATCCATGGCAATTTTCCATAATTTGGCGACTTAAGTATATGTATACTTAATAAATTGTTTTAAAAAAACAGTACTTCATAGATTTTCTTTGATAAGAATTACGGATTAGATAGGATAGCTTGACACTAATGACGACTTTTCGTTATTTGGCGATTTACACATATTCCTAACCAATAATTACTGCTCATGTAAGGCTACCGTGAAACTGTTGTCCATATATTCATATACATAATCCTTTGCAGATTGGCGTACTTAGCACCACGAAATATATCGTCTCGTCGCGTTAGCAAATATCGAGTCTGTACTATAACTGCTAAAATGGCATAGTTAACGCCGCCAAATATTTCTACTGGTAGCAAATAACCAAGCTGAACCTAACCGGCTTTAAAATAATCTGCATTTTAATTATTTTTCATTTTCAAGATACTGGGTTCTAACATCTGGTCGACGTCATCGACTTAGAAGTAATAGGACGACTGCATCTCAAATAAAAATACTCGACCCCTTTTTCATGATTAGCTACACAAGCGCTGTCTCGTAACGTATAGCGTAAAAAGCTCACTCGTGAAATTGAAGGATATAACAAATACCGAAGGTGCAAAAATAGTCTTCGAGTGACGTATATCACAATTAAAACATTGCATTTTCAACTTTAACACCTCAATAATTATGCTTTATAAAAAGAAAGCGGTTACGCCTCCCCCCCCGCCCCCGTGTTTGTGCGTGTAAGAGAAACAGGCATAGTTTACACGTTATAAAGTGATTCTTTGGGAACAATATAATTAAGAAAATTACCTTTCTATTTACTGAATATTAAAGTTTTATTACTAAATACACAACTCATATCAATAAATTTATCTCGCAACTTTGATGCTATTAGTCATCTGCATCGGTAGGGTCATATGGGGGAATTAGGGTTCAAAAAACAACAAATTATTTTCTAAAGTATGAAAGGTAAAATGATTTAATTTGGAATTAAGTAAGCTTAAATAATTTATAAATTAATTCAATAATCACTTTACCTAAAATTATTATTTATTATTATTTATTTTGTTTAAATTATTGAGTGACCAAGAATTGTGTGTGTGTGTCCTTTTTTATAGTAATGCATATCAAAAGTAAATAAATATTTTAAATTATCTTTATTTAGCATACAAAACGTATTTTTTATTTATCTAATATGTTGTATATAAGAAAAACATAATTCAAATAAGATTATTTCTGAAGAAAGAATTGGGGACAAATCCGCGTTGTGTCGCTAATTCTGAAACAAAAATTGGGGACATTTTATAAATTTAATGCTCTTCTTAAAATAGCTTCTATTTATTCAATTAGAGCATTTCTAACATTCATAAAATAAATGAAACATCATTGACTTCTTTTTAAATTTGGAAGAAATAACTGTTTCAACTAAAATGTTGTCCCCAATAGTTGTTTTACATGGACAAATTGAAAAATGAGGACACATTTTTTGAGGACAAATTGAAAAATGTTCTGAAGTCGGAGACTGTCTCCGAAAATTGGGGATATTTCGTCACCTTAATCATAATACACAGCAAAGTATTTCTGCTCTTCACATACAGTAGGAATTCCTTGTAGCACCTTCTTAGAATCTTCTAAGGAGGAATTTTTTTTCAACTTTTTCATTGCAGCTCACAATCTTATTTTCATTGTCATTAGGTAGTTCTTTATCACTAGTATAATATAATATTACACTAAAGTATAACAGTTATAGTAAATACTTATATTATTTATACAAAAGTAAATAAAAAATACATCTAAAATATCAAAAATTATCCCTGACTAAGAATTACCCCTGTAAACTAGCAGATAAATGAGCTACAATTAATTTTTTTTTTAAATAATGAAGAGAAAAAGTATATATACGTATAAAGAGCTTAGACCATCTGCAAGTAAAAAAACAGCACCAACAAACTTGTTTTTTTAAAAGTGTTTCGCTGGCATGAATCTTTAAAAAAATCATAATTTTCAGAGACAATCTTTTTTGAAGATGTTTTATAGTATTTTAAAAATCTTTTTTCCCCTCTAATTTGCTTCATAGTTATATTGTTTTTTGCCCTTTTTTACAGTGACCATTATTTACCCCGGAAACAGAGAGACCAGTTATTCCGTCTTATGTCCCTACTTTAAAATTTATGTTCTGTAGAAGAAACTTTTATTTAAATAGAGGTTATGGTGTACAAAATTTTATAATATTCATTTTTAATAGATGGAATGCAGCAAAAACTTAATGATTACGACCTACAACTCCATCTTACAGCCAAATTTCGTTTAGCTCTTTTCGAATACGTCGGTGGTTGTCCTATTATTTCCAAGTCCATGGCTGACGGCTTCGGAATCCTCTCTGCGTCACTTCCGTAACACCTGAATTCCACAAGAACCTTCGCACGCATCTTGCAGGTTTAAGTTTCCCCCTCTTAAACCATAACACAAGAATCGGGCTCTAATGGCCTTATCGCATTTTTCATCAGTCAATAGTTTATTCAAACAATTAAGAACTAATTAAAGGTTTTTATCGTCTGCGAAGTGTTTTCGTAAACTTGAGTATATGACAGTAATTTTTGTAATGGTTGAAATTTATTCTAATATTTCTGAGGACGTTTTTGCTGTTTGCGTTTAAATCTGTTGAAAGACATGGTATGATTTTTTCATTTAAATAATGCAATAAAATAATAATAATAAAGGTAATATTATGACAGAAGTGACAGAATGCTGAACTAAAAAAAATTGATCCAACCCGCAACATGATAATAGATTTACCTATTTACCCAGAACTAAGGATACATTATGGAACAAGATTTTAGAAATTCACTGACAAATTGATAGGTAATTATTGTTGGGTAATAAACAATTAACTTTTTTAGAATAAATTGCAGCGCATTCAAACTGTCATGAATGTATTTTAATGCTGTTTTTGTAGAATATAAATGCGATGATTTTTAAATTTTTCTATTCCATGATCCGAACGTGGGTGTTCTTTAATGTTTTCTTTCTGATAAATTAAATATTTTAGGTGCCTCCTTAACAAATATTTTTATTTTATGTAACTTTTTATAACAGACCACAATTAATTTCTTTATTATTATATTAAAGTTAAGTATGAGTATGCTACAGCAAAGGTTATTGGCCCCATTAATTAATGAAGAATATGGTTTCAGTATTTTTACCTACTCAAGCAATTGTGTTTATGCATGTGTTATTGTGTGCATTTACTTATACATCTCCACCAATAACAATAATGCTGTTCTATTTTTGGTATTGTTTTTAAGTCTATGCAACGTAACAGTTCTCAATAAAGGATTATAATGACAATGTTTACCGCAGATTTCTCTACCGTGCAGCTTTAAAGTATAGCGATGTTAGAATTCGATACACTTCTTGACTGAAAATGATATTCGATATTTAACAGTATCTAGGGCTTAGTAGTTCGATAAATTTGGATGGGGGGATGTAGGGGGGGCAATGCTAAATTTCGGTTTTCGTCAAAATGTGTTATTGATGGCAGATTATCTTTGCTCGTAATACTTTTAGTAATGTACTTCAAATATATTTTTCCATGTTTATTTATGGCTTACGATATTTAAGAAATGCGAATTAGTCTGCGATTTTGCCAATAAAAATCGTTAATCAAAGTATAATTCATTTAATCACAATACAAATCAAACTACTTGAATGAATTTTGAAAAAAAATTAAAGAAAAATATCTGAAACACTTTCATATTTTAAACACGCACTAAATATTAAAGGTGTATCTTAATCCATGCGTCGTCCCTATTTTATTTCATAAAGTTGGAAAGCGTATCATTATACATGAGTGTGCCGTATTTTTCTTCCTCGTTCCATAAAAACTATTTCTGGAGTCGAATCCTGTATTAAAATTGCCTATTAAATCTGTTATACAATCTTCTCCAAGCATATTCTAACTTTACTTTATAAATACTCTATGAAATGTGAATCATAATCCATGAGTGTGCCGTGTTTGTCCTTGTTCCATAAAACACTGTCTAGAATCAAAATCTATATTAAAATTTCCAAATAAAACTGCTTTACAGTCTTTGTGAGGCATATTCTAATTATACTTCTAATTTGTAATAAACTGTAGCGTTTGCCAGTTCCTCGCCAAATATGGAAGATAACGCCAAGCTAGGTTAAGTTTGTAGACTTATTTTTTTGCTCCAAACTTGGCGATAATCATCAAAAATCATATTCCTTGGCGACTTCCAATATTTTTTTCTCTTATTCCAGCGATATCTAGCAACCCTATTGAAAAATGCAACGAAAATGTGTCGACGCAAACTGGCCCACAAAAAATATGTCGACAAGTTATGTCTACCGAAAATACAGGAGTGAACGAAATAGCACTCTAGTACTGAAAATACACGCTTAAACCCAAAGAGCGAAAAAAAGATACACTGCTTAGCGATCCGTTTCCTTGGAAACCGACGGGTCTTTCCGCGAAAGGGCTCTTTACGTAGTCCTTTTTCTGAGAATCCTCTCCTCGCTTCCCATCTTTTCCGAGAATTTCCCCTCCTCGCTCATTGTTATATTCCGCTCCTCTCTTGTGATCGAAAAACGCTCCTAAAGGAGAAGCTCACTTTTGAAAACTGGCTCACTTTTCGCTCCGACTGATCGAGTTTCGCTCGTTTGGTTTAAGCGTGTATCGAGTAAAAACATAAATCCGAAAAAAATACTATGTTGAAAAGCGAACCAGAACAGTAAGATCCATTTTATTCATATATTCCACCAAGGTATGAGTAATCATATTACAACTAGTGCACGTATGAAGGTAGTATTACAATATATCTGAGATAAGATTAATATGCCTCGTATGCACCGGCATTTTTGGAAACTATTTTATTTTCTAGTTCAAAGTAAAGGAAGTATTGCAATCGAGCAATTTAAGTATGCCTCTTTTGTCAGAAATATCCAGTTTGATCATTCCTGCTTCCATTATGACGAGTTTCGGCGTGATGTCAATAGTGTCACTACTGGTGTGAATAAAGGTGAAGTATTGTTAGTTGGACTAGGCCTGAAGAAGATTGCAAAACAGATTTAGCAATTGGAATTTATTATAACCCATTTATGCCTAGATTTCAATTCCAAATAGAGATAGTTTTATAGATTTCAATTCCAAAGAAGTGTTTTATGGAACAAGGAAGAAAAACACCGCACACTCATGATTATGGTAAACTTTCTAACATAATTAAAAATTAAGAAAAATAAGGCTGACACATAAATTATGATATAATTTCCAACGTAATGAAACGGGGAAAGACCAATAGTGCCAACGTACAGATAATGATGCTGTTTCTAACATAATGAAGCAAGAAAGACGAATACACTGTCTACCAATAAGTATTTGGACACCTATGCAAATGACGATATCTGCGATCCTGAGGTACGTCACGGCCTCCGCCGATATATATCGTGTAGGAACCAGCATCGGCATGAGTCGCATGCAAGATGCCGCGCAGTTCGGAGCTCTCTGATTTCGAGAAAGGTATAATTATTGGGTATCACAAATGTGGCTTATCCTTAAGGGACATATCTAGCTATCTGAAGTACTCAAAATCGACAGTGGCCTATGCGATTAAGAAGTGGAAGGTGAGCGGTGATTGTCGGAATGTGTCCCGAGTCGGCAGACCAACGAAACTGGGAGATAGAGACCGACGTCCAGAGAAATTCGGAAGAACCGCACTGGCCCTCATATGCGAGGAGTTTCAGCAGGCATCCGGGAGTATTGTTTCAATGAATACCATCCGTAAGGAAGCACATCTGATTGGTTTTCATGGTCGTGCTGATGCCCATAAACCTTTGATTACAAAGTTCAACCGCGCTGCTCGGATAATGTAGTGCAAAGCACATCGAAATTGGACCGTAGATCAGTGGAAACGGGTTCTTTGGAGCGACAAATCAAGGTTCACCCTTTACCGTTCGGATGGCAGGGTTCTGGGTCTGGCGTCTGCCTGAAGAACGTCTCCTGCCAGAATGCATTGTGCCAACAGTCAAGTTCGGCGGAGGTGGAATTATGGTCTGGGGGTGTTTCTCCTGGTATGGACTGGGACCCCTGGTCCCCATTCATGGTAAGCTCAACGCCGATTGCTACTGCACTATTTTGGATAACAATGTGCTTCCTACGTTGTGGCAGTTTTACGGGTTGGGCCCCTGTTACTTTCAGGACGACAATACCAGCTGTCATGTTTCGAGGTTAACCAAGGCTTGGTACGGTGCCAATGGAGTTGGACGGTGCCATCGAATGGACTGGCCTGCTCAGAGCCCAGACCTGAATCCTATCGAGAACCTCTGGGAAGAGTTGGATCGCCGAATTAAGGGGTGCACTACCCGTCCAAAATCGGTGAAGGAACTTCTACTAACAACTTCTACTAAACTTCTCTAATTTTGAATAAAGTTAGTTTTTCTTTTCTATCACAGGTGTCCAAATACTTATTGGTAGACAGTGTAGTTCCAATGCATGGATTATTATACATTTTTAATCTATGGAACTTTTGCTCTTATTTGAAATTTGAAAATGTTTCATTAGATTTTCTTTCTTTTACTTTTTTTGTGAATCTGTACGACTTTGGATCACATTTATTTTATTCATTCCTAACGTATAAACATACGCAATTATTATTTTTTTTTTCATAGGATCGTATTCAGTTGAGCGGGTTAGTTCTTTCTCAGATTCTAATGAAAGAAATAATGTATGTATTGAGCAAAGACAAGGAAATTAAGATTTATTCCTTGTAATTTGCACCATATGCATCACCGGGTTTTTGATATATTATTCATACTTTTCAGATCAAAATTTATTTTGAATGAACTTGCTAACAGCAGGCCTCGCAGTCGGTCCTATTTTTTAAAAATTCATACCTCTATAAATAATAGAGTAAAATGTTCTGCTGCTTCAACAATTGTTAAATGTTCTTTCAGATGTTAAGGTTTCACCTATGAAACCAATAAAATACTAGGCTATATAAATAAAACTTAGATGAATTGGACTGACTGCGAGGCCTGCTGACAGTGACAGAATGAGTGAGTGTGTGTTGGGGGATTATGGCCAATTATCTACTGGTGTAATCTAAGCCGAGGGGTGAGGTTCCCTCAGTGGGGGTCTTTCTAAGGGGTCCTAATTCCTATTTACGCTAAGTTTCGGAGAAAACCATGGAAAACTCCGAATGGTTAGGTCGGAAGACGCGACCTGGTTTTGAGTCAAACACCTTCCGTCTCCCAGTTCAGAGCACTATGCGCTCGGCCACTGGTGGAGCTAGAATGAGAGAGAAATAGAGTGAGAGAGACAGACTACTTTTGAACGACGAAAAATTACATTAAGATCTTAGTCATGTGTATGTGAACAGCACTCAATAATATGATCTAGGGAAAATATTCACTAAATTATTATCACTTGGTAGAGAGATTTTGAACAATATGCATGATACGGTAAATGAGATTATTCCTGTAAGAAGACACAGTTGTGGATCGCTACCAATTTATTGATAAGCCTACTTCAAATATATTCATATTTGATAATAGAAGTCCGCAATTTCATAATATAATGCCGACCCATGGCCGAGAGAATGGGACACTGAACATTGGTAGATGGCTGAAGTGCCCATGGTTCTGGCCTATCGCGCGGCTGTCGATCTAATGTTTTGGAGTTTTTGTCGGTTTTCTCCAAATGTAACGTGAATAGTTGTTAAAATCCCTTAAAAGGTTCTCCGACTAAGGCATCCTCCCTTTGGCAGATAGCCATCGTTTGCTCATCAAAACAACAAGCATCAGCAACTCATAGAGTATGTGCTGAATATCAAACCTAGGGCGCGTTCGAGAATTCATCGGTCGTGCACCGGTGTTACCGGTGCATGACCAGAGCGTTCGGAAAGGCGGAGCGTTGGGCGGAGCTCTGGAAGTAACCGCGTTCGAAAACGTTTCGGTCATGTAGCGGTTGTCTGCTCAGCGTGACCAGAGCGCAACCAGAATGACCCTGGTAGTGAGGTGGGTTATTCCGGTTATTAGCGTAGTGTTGCCAATGTTTATTTTGTTTTCTTGGCTTGGAATCGGATGTGGTGAGGATGACCGAAACCGGTTGACAACCGTGACGTCAATTAACCAAAGAATGACCGCAACCGGTAGCACCGGTGCATAACCGACCGGTGAATTCTCGAACGGGCCCCTAGTAGGGTATGATGCTTTTAACAATTCAAAAAATTATTCAAAGTCTGTTACGGTTTGTAATATTATAGTTTTCTTCTTGTACTTTAGCATTTATATTTACCTCCCGTAATTTTAAATACTGAGTACACTGTATCTAAATGAAGAAACGGAAGCTAAAGTTCTCTTTCGACTGAAATCAAAGTACATATAAATCTGTTGAAAACAGAATTTTGAACATAAATAACAGAACACTAGAAACTCATAAAGTTTTGTTCGCAGAGTTGGAAAAGAAAATGTTAGTGAGGTCCTAGGCAATCACTAGCTTTTTTTTTTTTTTTTTTTTTTTTCAATGCTTGGAAATGGGTTTTTCTCCGTCGTAATTTTCGTTCTTTATGGCAAAATTCTGCATAATTATGGCTCTCGATTTATTTTTAACGTCTCATCGCGTCGACTGAACAACCAGGAGACGAACTTTATTTTACTTTATTTTTATTTTTTTCTGCAAAAGAAGGCTGGAAAAACGATTAATGTTAGGAGAAGGAAAAAAAAAAGAAATTGTAGAAGTTAAAAGTATGAAAATTTAAGGAGTGTTCTTAAAAAAAAAAAACATACACATGCTTTTCTTCGGATATTTTAAGTATTTTTAATGTTAATGGGAATGTTTGCGCAATTTGTTTTTAAATTCAGCCAAATTTTATGGGTGAATTCTTTTTATAAAGAAGTTTCTCATTATATACGACATCGACTACCGAATTATCTTTATCAATTTTCTAAATTAAAACTCTAAAACTACATTAAGTAAATATAATTAAATATGTTTTATTTATAACTTAATGATCTTATTTTTTTAAAGCGAGAAAAGTACTTAAAAATATTTTAGTTTCAGAAGATGAAGTTTAAAAGTTTGAAATTTGGTATAAGGTATGAGATTATATATTTTTATAAATTAGAATTGGTATTTTGGACGTTCACTGTCTATAAAATTTTGAATAGCAAAAAATAATCGCATTACAATGTTGTAAATTAGAATTAGAGATTTTTTTTAGCTTAAGAATCTACAAAATAAACTCAATATTTCATCATAGACATCCAAATTGATATATTTACTTTCGCGCGGTTTTCTTTTACTTTCTTCTCTTCTTTCGCTACCATAAATTGCTCGGACTATCTTTATGATCGGTGGAAGCTGACGCATGCTATTGTTTGATAAAATGAATAGTGTGTGATGTTCTCGGTAGCTTTCATCCTGTATTTATGTCTAAATGCATCTTTCTTGTCTTGATTTTTGGTATACGACTTATGGTTATTATCTTAAATTATAGTCATACGTACTTTACAAAGATTTGAAGTAATTTTCATTTGGCAGATATTTGAAATTTTCGACATGATTATTTATCTCTTCATTTCTTTTGATAAAATCATTTTTAGTGAAATTAACCGTTTGACTGTTAGCAGCGCTATTGCGCTTTTGGAATGTACACCCTCCAAAAGAAGCATTCGAACAAGAGAGAAATTTCCTACGTTGGTTTCGTATATTAAAAATTATTTATCATAGAATATGAGTTAGGCTATGCATAAATATGGCATTCCATATTTCTATTAAGTTGTGCATTTTTCAAAAACTCAATTATTTTCGCAAATCTAAAATAGGAAATTTCTCTCTTGCTCGAATACTTTTATTGGAAGGTGTATGAGGATTTTGATGAATAGCATCAAACGGTTAATAAATAATATGTGAACCGAGAATATAAAAATTCTGAAAGAATTTAAAATAAGTATACACGATCCATGCTATATAGACGACACATAAAAACTTGCGAGGATTTATCGAAAACTAGGATATGTCATTAAAAACTTTCAGCTTAAAGAACAATAATTATATTACATATTATTATAGAAATAAAAAGGAATTTTATATTATTATTATTAAGCATGTATCAGACAAGCAAGAATAAAATTGAATTTACCCTTACGCGTGTGTAAAAGAAATTATTTTTTCTTATAGCATTAATTTTATCTCTAATTTCTTATAATGTTTTTAAACACACTACTTACGGTTTAAACAGCTTCAAAAAATATGTAAACATAAAAAATAGTCAAAAATATCTAATAAACATCGATTTGAATATCCTGTTACACTTTTTCACAACATTCAGATTACAAAAATTTGTAAAAACTTTCTTTTCTTTTTTAAAACTTTTTTTTCCGTTTCGGGCGAACTTTAATTACATGGAAAATTAATTATTCTTGTTAGTTATTAGTTGTTCACTGGGTTTCATTAATATTCTGTTATTCGTAAAAATGTGTGGTTAGTATGGTGGGAATATTCGAAATGTATTTATTCAGATACTAATGTCTCACTCACTGATCTCTGACTCATTTACTTTCTAACAGTTCCGGGCAACCACTTCAAAATATAACGCTTACCTCCATTATTCCAAAAAGATTTAAAAGTTAAGAACAAAAGCCCAGTAAGAAATACACCGTTTGTACGATCCGCTTAAAATTTTTTATAATTATCTATAAAAATATAGAAAACAATCTGCGCTAATTTAAAAATCTTAAAATCTACCAGTTCCTTGATTTTCAAGCCATTTTTTGCTATTTTCAGCTCCATTTTATCTTTTATTTTATAGTAAAAAAAGTGAATCATTTTTGTGACAAAATTTGCTGTCGCCATCGACGTGACGTCAAATTACACGCAACAAAATCATAGTTTTTGGGCTTTAAAGGGAAAGTTGCGATTTCAATTCATTTTAAACTGTTTTTCCAGATACCATAGCTTAATTTATATTTCGTTAAAATGATTGTCTGCTGTAGCATTGATATAAGAGGGTCTGTATACACAAAACTAAATCGTTCGAACTCGAAAAGTTTTTGCGCGTTTCAAGAATATGAAATCCGATTTAGGTGTATAATAAAAACTGAATATGAAGTTATTGATTTTGGGTGGACGAAGGCTAAATAGATTGAGAGTAGACTTATTTTCGTACCGGGCTTTGGCTTCTTGTTTTGTTGAAGCATAATTATTATTTTTTAATCATGAAAAGAAACATAAAATACAAACGCATACAGCTGTCGCATAGAATAATGACGAGGGAAAAATATCAGGTCATAAAAATTCAGACAAGTAGCTATGCCTTGGGGATACTCAATGTTTACTACACATAAAATTATAGCTGAAAAACACGATTAAAAAACTCAAATCCAGTGAAATTACTCATCGTATATGAAAAATGTCCTTTAATACCCACATTCATAGCCGTTTAATGTTGTCATAAAACTCCATACACTTTTATTGATGCTTTTTTGTTTGATTCAGCTTGAATATAAAGCAAGGGTGTTATGAATAAGCTTTCATCAAGAGTTCATACTTTTGAAATGGTTTGCTTTTAGCTTTTAATATTTTTTTATTATTTTCTGTACTTTTGATTAGTTTCTAAGATACATACCAATAACGATCTAAGTTTATAAACCTGATAGTCATGGCTATCTTTTAAAAGAAAAAATAGAAAAATAAATTAAAATCATTCTATTGGGTTGGCAACAAAGTAATTGCGTTTTTCCGTATGTCAATATTTCGCCTGTCCAAAACTACTGAAGTTAATTATGCGAAATTTGGCACGTACGTGAGTTCTTCAACATAGGTGCTTGATCAGAGAGCATTTTCCCAAATTCGTAATCTTAGGGGGGGTAAGGGGCCAAAAAGTTCTTTTCACATATCCCGCGTGATCTCAAATAAAAATAGAGATATCCGTGAAATTCTTTCTGTAAAATACAGCAGTCACGAATACCTAAAAATTAATTTCAGGACATTTTTAATATTGTCCTCTAAGGAGGATAGAAGCGAAAAAAGGGGGAGGGTGGCCATCTTTTATGGACGAAAAAAAATACTGCCAGTGAAATTCTTACTTTAAAATGTAACAAATATGAATCGTATGTTCAGGCACAGCTTACCTGTAATTAAAAACTTGTTGAAAACTTATTTGCTTGAATTTTATACAAGTAAACGCAATTACTTTGTTGCCAACCCAATATTTTCAGGTATTCATTGTATCGTTCTATTTTCAGGTAAGACAAAATTCATTTCAAAGATGCTTCATTTGAATATACCATGAGAAAGAGCGTTTTTATATCTTATTTGTGAGGATATTATTTCAAAGGATCGTCTTGTGTAAAAGAACTTTAAGAAAGAACAATTTAATCTGTGTTGCGCACAAAATGAAAACAATTGTCTGCACATTTGCAACATATCTATTCTGAAACAAAGGACAAAAATAATAATTGCATAAATCCACGAACTGCTTACATAAATATTTTCTGAGTCATGAAATCTGATGTCTAGCAATATATCTCCTCTTAAATGCTGTAGTTACTTTATACTGTATATAACAAGATAGCATGATGAATAATTAAATTATTGTTTTCTTTTATAGGGGCTGGTAGGAAGGTGAAATTTTATATAAAACTTGTTATCAACATCCTGATGAATGCATAGGTTAACAGGTAAGTGAATGTATATATATGTATACTAATTTTTATACCTCACTCTAAATAGTTTTAGCACAGCTTTTAAAGATATAATTTTAATTTTAATGCAAAGATATGACGGGATTTTGCGTGTCACATACTTACGCATGCCTACATGTATGTTATAATATATTATCATAGGCAAAAAATATTTATTTTTAATTTTATTTTTGTTCATAAATACGTAGTACTCTTATTTATGTACTTAAAAATGAACAAAAATGGATAAGGAACTGGTTATACGACGTATTACATCTGAAGTTCGATTCCAGAATAAATTAATTAACAAAAATTTTATTTTATTTAAATTTTCAAGAAAATCTACCTGTATACTTCTGTTAATTAATTGCGAATTAATGTGTAGACCGATTTAACCAAGAAAAATTTAGTTTTATTAAAAGGTTTAGGTAAATCTGTGAATATAGAGATATCTTAAATGGCCAGTGATTTTAGTTTGCATGAATTAAAATTTAGGGCATAATTAATTTGTACCATGTTCGTATTTTTAACATAACCCGAAAAATTCTGACAAATACAATTTAGATAAAAAAGAAACATTAAAATGACATATTTTCAAAAATATATTTTAAAATTTACGTGATTTAGAATAGAATTATTAATATAACGATTTCAGCATTAATAATAACTTACTAAAACTAAACTTTAAGTTATGTCGCAATAAAATTATCTAATCTAAGATATGTTTAGGAATAATGTATTAATAATGACATGATAACCTTTTTAAACATGTTAATAAAATTCATAAGCATTTTTTAATAATGATTGATTCCTAGAAGTTAATTACTTGTCATACAGAGATTGGGAATTTTCTCATTACTTTAAAATTTTTGAGTGATCACATACTTAATGGAATATGCTCAGTGAACGGTAAAAAATGGGTGTATTTCTATTTTGCAACTTATATAAAACGAAATTGCAGAAGACATTCTTGTTTCTTCTTCTAGAATGTCAGATAATGTTAAAACGTTGCTTATGACGCTCTAAACAGTGTTATGTGATCTTCATTTTGTTTTCAATGAAATAGATATGCACGATTCTCCTTCGTTTCTTTAAATAGCAGCTAAATATATTAAAATGTTTTGTGCATAGAATTCATGTTGAACTGTATGAAAAACTAGTAATTATACAAAACTTCAAAATGTATTAGGAAAAACCCACATTTCTGCTAAACTACTTAAGTAGTTGTAACTTTTTATAAAATGATCATTCTGTATGTGGCAGTGCTTTGTTTGAAATGGAATCAAACAGTAAATTTTGTAATATTTAAAGAACTTTATAAATAAATACATGAATGAAAATATAGTACAGTACAACCGTTTCTGGTGGTAAAAAAGGTCCACCTTACTTCATGTGTAAAAAGTCTGAACTTTCACACAGGCAGGAAAGTGAGAGAACTGAAACTTCTTGAAGTGACTTCCTGCTTGTATGGAAGTACGAAATTTTTACAGTTAAAAAAAGGTGGACCTTTGTACCACCCGGAACTTTCTTACAGTACTACTTATGCAAGTTAATTTCAAAGTTCCTTATTACTTTTTACTCTTAAACATAAGTTTTTTGTGTTTTATGGTAGCAATTTATATTGATAAAGTATTGCGGATTTTAAGGTCGAAGTTAGTTGGCTAAAAAATAGGTTTTTAAAGGGCAAGGTGATTATGCTTTATATGAAATTTTTTTTGATATTTCACAAAAAAAATTTGCTTTTTCCGAAACTAATTCTTTGAATTCTTGTGTATGCTTAATGAACCAGAGAAAGAAATATTACCCCGTGTGTTCGACGGTGTGTTAATAAAAAGGCATGATGCAATGGTTTTTTTTCTGATAAAGCTCCAAAACATTCATGACTAATTTTGAATCTTATAGAAATCCGGATTAAACTATATATTATTACTTAATTGGTACTTACAAAGAATAATAGCAAAAACAACTTATTTCCTAATATATATATATAAACAGAGCCAAAGGTAGCCCAAAATGATCCGCTTAAGCGGAAAACTTGCATAAAACAACATAAGTGCTAAATAAAACTTTGACCTTTTGCGACAATATTTTACACAATACTTTACATCATAAACACATTTTAATATTTTAAACCCAAACTGAGTAAAGAAAGAAACAGAATTTTGAAAAACACCCCAAAGGATCATTTTACCCTCACCCAAGGGCAAAATGATTTTTCATTCGAAAATATTGTGAATTGTTTTTATTGGCAAAATAAAAGATCTAAAAGTCTTTATTAGTATACCTAATGAAATAAAATAATTTTTGCAATCATATAGTATGCATGATTTTTTTAATAAAAAATTTAAAATAAACAAATGTCACAAACAATAAAATGGAATATTTCGAAATTATAAACCAAAAATTATGAACTACAATAAACGAAGCAATAAATTAAATAATATAATGGTACGTCTCACATTCTGAAAATGTCTGAAGGGCTGTCATGATGACTGGGGCTCGGTACTGGAGTTTATTCAGACGATGGAACATTTTACACTGCAGTATGTCTGTTCACTTTAGATCATAATACTGGAACCCGGAGAGAAACATAACAAACTAAACAGTTGTAATTCACATCTAAAAACAAAGTCTATTCAGTAAATGAAGTCATATTTATGTACATTAAAGACTGAATTTATAAGGAAATAGGAAAGTGCTTACCTTATAAGAGATAAGAAGAAACCCAGTTTTTTTTTTTTTTTTTTTTTTTTTTTTTTTTTTTTTTTTTTTGAAGAAGAAGAAGAATTCTACTCAGACACGAAATACGCCGGTCGCTTAAATATCGCCATTACTTATTCTTGACTTGGCACTTCTAATTTATTTTTTACCTATTTGATAGCGTTGCTTGTCTGGATGGAAACATACGTGGATCGTTTTGCCCACTAGGATCATTTTGGGCCACCTTCCTCTGGGATATACGTAGGCATATTTTTTTGAAATTTTTTCGCTGCATTTGGAGTAAAAACAAAAATAGACTACTATATTCCTCATGAGATCCAAATTATTCAAATATATTCTACTAATAAATTATAGTAATAGTATAATATTACATAGGTCGAAATTAAGCAGGCTCGCAGTTAGAGTTGGAACGGAGACACTGTAAAGAAAAGAGAGAAATCACACTTCGTGAAATGTATGTCGTGTATGTGGGTTAGTTCCTTTCGTATGTTTCCAAATAAATTCTTCTTTTTACCGGAATTGCGTAGTCTTTCAGAAGAAAAACACTGGAATGGTGTTGTTTTGAAAGATAAATGCGCAACACACATCGTGAATTTATATATAAGGGAGAAGTGGCATGAATGGGGCAAGTTAAGAATGAGCATCAATCAAAAATCTTTAAGGGGACACAGGACCTTTAAAAACTTCAAAATATCGATTTTCATATTTTAACATATTCTGAATATTCATACGTTTATCAACACGGTAAAATAAACCACATTCAAAAATTCCCACTAGATCATGAGTTGTAACGATATTTGTAGGTCATTTTGCAACCGGCAGAATGTAGAAATGAAATTTTAAATCGTGTTGTTTCTGAGAAAGATTAATTTTCATCTTGCGCGCACGATTATTTTAAAACTAGAAATTCTAGTCTTCTGAAATTTATTTTAGAAGTGTATCTAGTTCTTTTGTGTACTAACTAAAACGAAAAAAAATATCTCATTATTATTTTTGTTTTGTTTTAATTAGAAATATATTATGTATTTTACACTATTTCTAATAAGTTTTCAAAATTTTGCTAAAATTTTAAATTAATTTAACTTTAAATAAACAAAATTTTAAATTAATCAATGTATTTACTTAATTTAAAATTTTAAGTTGACGATAAGTATCTTACAAGTTTAATTTGCCAAGAATTGTTACAATGTTTGCTATTTTTCAAATTTTACAGTGCACGCAGTACTTTGTTATTACCATTGTAACGTACTTTTTGAAACTTAAATTAAAGAATTAATTTTTATCTTCAGTTTTTATTTTCATATATGATAGTGTATTTTTGGTAATACTAAAAATAAAAAAAAATCCTCTGTTCATATTATTCGAAACACAGGAGCTCGAGTATGATCATGTTTGCAGATCATTTCGGCGAAGTTAAAGGTCCTGTACCCCTTTGACTATACATATTTCTGCTATCAAATTCTGCTAGTACAAGTACATAAATGTTCCACCTCTTCGTACAAAAAAAAGTGCAATGTTTGCTAGAGTATGGAAAAAAGTGCCATTTTTTGATTTTAAGATTTAAAAGTAAAAAATCTGATGTGGACACCACATGACTTCTTTGTACGTCTATTAAATCGTAATATTTTCGGTGCACTTTATCTCAGATTATTTTGTTTAAAATAGATAAAATACTGCAATAATACTAAGGTTAAGTGATTTTTATCCAAATATATGAAATATCTCCAAGTTCGGTTCAGTTTTAAAAAACTTGATTTATCACTTAATTTGGCGATATTTCACCAAAAGCCTCCATGTTTGCGATAGTTTGAGAGATTTTGGACTAAAACTCTTGAAAGTAAATTTAAAAATGGTCAAAAATATTCTTTTGTATAAAAATCAATTTTTCATCAATCAAAAAATTAAATCTGGATACCGACATTTTTCATCATCACTTTACTTCCTTTTACTTTGTACAAGGAAGTAATAATTCGGAGCATTTAAAAATTGGAATATACATATTTTAGTTCTCTTTTGTTACATACATGTTAGTAATTTCTTCACCTTATTTGTTTTACTTTGTGTACTGTTGTATTAAATTAGATAGATACAAAGTAATCATTCTTCTGAATTCGATTTTCGCACAACGTAGTTGAACTTATTAAAGTAATAAATGGGACTGCTTCATTCATTACTAAAATGATTTTGCAACCAAGAATGTTGTTTACATCTTTATTATATGCTTTTAAAAGTAAAATTGACTGATATTTTAAAATTAAAATAACTACTTAATATATAATATTATAAAACCATCTGTATCAAATTACATAAAAATATAAATATAGTACTTTAATATTAAGTAATTTGACACATTTTAGATTGTCTTCACACTAAGTCATATTTGTTTACCCGAAATCAAGTAGGGCAGGAAATTGTATTGCGTAACAGTCTTGTACTACAATTCATAATAGTTATAATAAAAGATAAGTTTTCAGTATGCGGAAGCATTAAATTTTGAATATCCTAAAATTTGGAAAGTAGATAAAAAAGCAGGAATAAAGTGGAATAAAGTTTCATTCAAATTTATACATTCACAAAGAAGAAGCAACTGGCCTAGCAAGAGTTTCATCTTTCAATCTCCATAACGTATTTTTTTTCAACAGTATGTTTAAATATGTTAACCAGCTGTTCGGTTAATTACCTTGAAAATATCTGCAAATTAAAGTATTTGTACTGTTTTTAAAAATATGGTGCAATTAACTTAAAAAATATTTTTTTTTTTATTATGTCCTATTCATAACACTGTCTGGCATGAATGGGACAAATTATGAAACTTTGAATTTTTACTTTTCGCACTTATTAAACTTTGTTAAAAATTTGCGTATGTTTCATGAGAAGTAAGATATTGATGTTTATTTTCAAGCAATTCCCATCAAAATAACTACAGTAGCTTTTTTGATCCTAGAAATCAACATGTCTCACTCATACCACTCTCCCTTACATCCTTTATGGTACATAGACTTTATAACCAAAAGAATGCAACAGTTTTTTTAAAAGATAGTTATATTTTATACACTTATTTAATTGGAGGCTATTTGTAAACATACAGAAAAAATGGACTGGTACTGACTTTGTAACTAAAGTCATAAAATATCGTATCATCTCTGGAAGGTGTTAAAAGCAGCGGGAATCATATGCCGTTATGCACTTGCAGAAATTGACTACTATGAATGAATATAAATATTCAGGAGCTGTTCTAGCTATGTTTTATTTATATAGGTGTGGCTGAAAGCATTGTAAATTACTTGCTTCTCAGAACTCGCATATTTGCAAGAGGGATTATATTGCCAAAAAAATGGTGAGGAAAATTGTTATCACTGAATGTAACATACTCCTAGCATACAAAAAGAATTTGCTTTAAAATTCTACACCCTACTTTGCTTAGTATATGAAGGAGAAACATCATTTGAAAATTTCGGTAATATTTTGACGTTTATAATATCTGACAGAGAAGGATAATGTTGAGTTCATTATAGTAGCAAAATATTTAAAACCGAAATATGAAGTTTTAGTCATTTTCAACGCATTTAATATTGACCTAATAAAACAATAAACCTACCAATGCTAAATATTAATTTAATAGAATTTTAGAATTAAAAGTTGTCCATTAATGCACAAATGTCGCAAATCCTTGAGTAGAATTTTTATGAAGAGTTATACATTGATTGTAACATCAGAGTTCCCGTAAGCCATATCATATTTATCACCCAAAAAATGTTTAAATTGTTTTTTTTTAAGAATTATTTTGAGAGTTTCAACAGAAAAACGCCTATTTAAAATGGACTTTAAAATGTTATTTCCATTTTGATAATCTAAATTTTTAAATGGATTATTGTAAGCAGAAATATTAGGTCGTCAATTCAAGATAAATTATAATTTTTTATTGAATTGTCAGATCTACAGGTTTGCATAGATATCCGATAACAAAACCAAAATGATACCAACCAAGTCCGTCTGATAATAAACATAAAAAAATATAATAATCCATTAAGCGTTTGTCTGTAATGAAAGTTATTTACATTCGAACATATGAATCTTTTTCTTTGAGGCAACAGCTCACAACAAATCTTCGATTTTCCAATAACTCTAAAAAGCACGTAAATTAATGAAAAAGCGTTTCATGCATTATGATTTGTTTCAATGGATCAATACATTTTAAACTTTCAAATGAATTTCACACAAATGCAGTCATTCCACTCATTCTGAATGCAAACAAAACTTTGTTGCTACGTATCGATTTAGAGAAAAAAAAATCATTCGACGCACGTAAAGAATGCTAGATGTACACGTCCTTCTTTTCTTTCCTATCGCTCGTTATTATTCAAAAATTTCTTTCTGAAAAAAAAGAAATAATAATAACAAACATATTTTTCCAGTAGCTGTGTCTGGAAGTTTATCTCAGCTATTGGCGGAAAATGAAAATATTTTCAGCGTATGCATGATAATTGAAGTAATAAAAAAAAAAACCACGATGGCTTGACAACACGCTAAGTTGTACAGGTACTGATGTAGCCGTGGCAACGTTTCGCATTCCGTAAGGTTCTGGCTTTTCAGCTTCGAACTGGGCTTCTGAAGACTGGACGGAAAGAGGATTCCTAATGTAAACTCGTACAAATAGAAACCAGACGGTGAACCGTTGGCCTTCAAAACCATACAAAGTAATGACAAAAGCTGTTGGCAGTGACGAATTTCACTTAATTACACATGGTTCAAATTATTGACCTTCTGAAAGCAAACCTCCTTAAAGAATAGGTTGCGAAATTAGGTGTCTCTAATATGTTCATTTTAAGTAACACAAAACAATTCAATTAAAAAAAAATCATATTCTGAATATTTTATAGAGAAAAGTAAATAAAATGACTAATATCCATCAGTAGTTTTTATAATTAAATGCTAACTTCAAGTTCCTTTTGGTAAAATGTTTTCTCTAGTATTGGAAGAATGATCATTATGGAACTTTGAAGGGCGTAATTAGAAGTGCAGTATCTTATTCCGAAATTGAGGTTAGGGAGCAAAATGATGAGATAAAAATATTATCTTTTATGGGGAAAATTAATAAAAACACCAGTTTGTAATTATACAATATTAATTTTTTTAAATGTAAAAAGTGAATTTTTTTATTTATAAAAATAAGCACGTCTCTAAATTAAAAGCTTGATGCTAGAATCAAAAGCGATATTTTAAGTAAAAGATTTTAGCAGAAACTAAGTGAGTAGTTTTGACCATACTAAGAACAACACCGCACTGATGAATAGGCGTTTAAAAGTTAATATTTAACAGAGAAAAAACAATACTGAGCAAAACCGGTCACTGCGGTGCTTGCATTGAGGCAGATATCCAGTGAATAAAAATGCTTCTTTAAACGAGAAAAAAATAAGTTAAGATAACATTTATATTTTACAATACTATATACACAAGTTAAGATAACATTTATAACAGACATAAGGCAGTTTCTTTTTAATACAAATTTGTTTACAAGATTGTTTTACTTTGTTTCTTTAAGTATGTAGTCAGGGGTGCACAACCTTTTTAGTCTGTGGACCATAATACCAAAAAGTTATTTTACCTGGGGCGAATGCAGCGTTGTAGTCGGAACACATATAATACTTCTTTGGGGGGAAGGAATGGTCACATGATCTGGCGAAAAGGCATTAAACCACTTCTATGGAAACATGAACAATTCTGAAGATACAGAATTGCCAAAAAGGGAAAAGTCAGAATGTGTGAAACAACAGTGCTAGCGAAGCGTTTTTTTTTTTTTTTTTTTTTGTACTCGCGATACAGCATAAGACCGTTATTTTTCCTCTTTGAACTGTGGAACTTAAAACAACATTTTATACGAATTTTATGATGCAGTGCAGGTATGGCTTACTTGAAAAGAAAACAGAATCTAGAATCTAGAAATACCTATGAAAATATTAATCCAATATTTTAGTCACATGTTGCTATCAATAATAATTCTCCGAATTGAAAAATTACCTTTGAAGGATTTTAACTATTTTAAAACTGATTAAAATTTGTAAATAGAATTAAGTTGTTTAATACTAAGCTATTTAATGGAAAATATAACTAATTATTTTATCAAATGAAAAGAGCGTGCAAAAAATGTGTAAAAATATTTGAAATATTTTTTTCACTCTTTGCCAACGCTAAGGTTTTACTCAGAGAAGCAGTCATTTGCTCTCTAAAAATTTGAACTAAAAACCATTAAATTAATTTTTATTTCTCCTCTTCAAAAATTTGAATATTTACTCACTCATATTAAAAAATGGTCAGGGGAGGGGTCAGTGGAAAAGCTTCATTTTTTATTCAACAGAACATAATGTAGAAATTTTAACAAGAAAACTATTTTTATTTTCTATAACTAATGCAAATTTCCCAATTGCTTTAAGAAAAAAGCACTGATTTTATTCTCTTCTTCACATGCAAAAATTACAAAGAGCGGAAGGATTTTTATCTTAAAATAAAAAATAGTGCCATTGCTAAACACTGCATTTTTATAAAATCAGTAAAGAATGTCATTATGCTTTATTTCACAAAAAAATCACAAAAGTGCCTTAAGTATTTATTTGAAAAATGTCGCAAACATCTGAATGCACAGACAAATTTTCCAAAATCGTTGGTTGAGCAGTGCCCTAGAACAAAAAGTTTCAAGTGCATTTTAAGAGTAAGTCAAAAAACGTATTAAAAGCGACATTAGCTTGCATTGTATGAGCCAATAACAACTTTTGATGCTTTGGTCTCGATAAATACCGTTGTGTAGCAGTTTGTAAGCGGTGCAGTGAAAGCAAACTTCCCAGGAGCGCGTTTCTGATAAAAGCGAATGACACTTTGGATCTGGTGCTGGTGACGAAAGGTTTTTACTTTCATGATGACCGACTTCATTTCTCTGGAAAACAGACCCAAATTTCGTTTGCATTGATCCCCTTATGTATATTAATTTATTCCTTTAGAGTGGGGGATAAAAGTGTCCGTGCGAAGTATAAGCAAGAACATTGTATGCAAATTGTTTTTTTTTTTTTAGGTTCACGGGCCAACAGAACAGACCTCGCCTGCCAATTTTGAACGGCGGACCATAGATTGTCCATGGCTGATGTAGATAGTAGCGTACTCTCAGATATATTCTGTATTCGACATTTTTTTCCTTAACGGTTTAATTCAAATTTGGGGAAATTATAATATTTTAATAAAATATTGATCATATATTTTAATGTTATAAAATATTGATATAGTTATAAAATATTGATTATAAAATAGTTATAAAATATTGATGATATATTTTAATAATTATTCATTTCGATTACTTTAAAACTAAATTAGCCCTTCAATTTAAAATAGTTCAAATTTTATCCATTACGTTCTGTTTTCTTATCATATTATTTTTGGATTTAAAAAAAGGTTCTCTGAATGAATTACGAATTAGAAAATCAAATGGGAAGGTTTAATTTTTGTAATACTTCTTTAATATTTTTCTTTTAAGATAATTTAATATGATGGAAATTAATTTTCGCTTTTTTCCCCAGTTAAAAAAATAAGCAAATAAATTACTTGAACTGAATTCACTTTATTTTGTTGTAATTGATATAGAGAATAGCATCAGTATACTTAGGTCTATTACTGATTACAGTTATTGCGTACAGTAAATATTGTTTTTGTTAAGGGACATCTACAGGAAATCAGAAACTAATGTCTTAAACTTAAATACTAATACATTATTTTCTATCAAAGTTTAACTCAGCACCTGTAAAAGGTTAAAATATTCCTTTTATCATTTAGTGAGCATTTGAAAGATTGCAAAGCATTAAAAAATACCATATAATGCTAAAGAGTAATTACAAATTTCTTTAAACAATTTTTTAAATTATAGCTGCATAAAAGCATTTTTAGCTTTTAAAAAGAGCTAAGCAAGCATAATTATTAAAGCTATAATGGATCAATTGTAAATTTCTCTATTCTAAAGACCTGAAGTATTTAATAGATTTTCTTAATTAATAAGCTTAGTGTTTGTACGTAATATGCTTAACTGTAACCCCCCCCCAGGAATTATTTGAAGCATATGGAAATATAGATCGTAATTAAACTCTATATTTACAAAATCTCCCTCAAAATATATAAAATTTTGGACTTAAAATGTTATACATGACGCTTACAGCGTTTTTACAGGGATACTAAGAATAACTCCTAAGAATTACCACATCTTGTGAGCGATAGTACTTTGAATACAAATTATAATATATTTTAATTTATTAGATTTACATATTAGCTATAGACACACATGTAAGAGAATTTTGAAATATAACAAGGAATGTTTTATTTTCAGAAATTTTTTTACGTAAAAAGACAATGGCTTGTACGCCGCCTCTTTCTTATTTGTTATATTGATAAATAGTTTTGGAATGATTTTGAGCTGATTATCCATTATTTCGCTGGCGAAAGTTCTTCTGATATACCGGAACTTCTGATTAAGTACACATTAATTTTTGAAACAATTTACTCGCTCGAAACGTAAATTACAACGGCGAGTCTTCTATTTAGGGAACGTTTACCTATGTGTTATCGCAGTTACAGATATTTTACCACTGATGGATATCGTTATTCGCCAGCTTCAATTAAATCTGTCCAGGCTAATTGCAAAGCAGCAAATTAAATCACTTTAAAAATCTTAAGCAAGTTGTTTCTTTTTTACTATATAATTAGAAGAAAGTGTAATTTTTTGAGCATCATGCATATTTTATTGCAGTGGTAGACATGGACCTAAAAAATAAGCAATGCTTTAACATTTGGCTCTATTGAATGTCTGAAGACGATGCAGTACAGTTACCCACTTCCCTTTTCTCGAGCTGGTGTGTCGTCTATTTGCGATACTTTCTATAGGTCTCTCGTGAAAAAGGTATTTCATAGCCTTATTGCATTCACAGTAGATATACTCCGTTGCATTGTGAAAAAGTAGACACGAGATGCAAGTAGAAAGCCATTAACAATGCACTGTAGTGATTCATAGAAGTTACAGACTATAAGCACAATTGTGCATGCAGAATTTGCACCAAAATTGTATATTTGTCACGAAAAATCTCATATTAAATTATTCAGAAGGAATAGCTAATCAAAGTAAAATGTTATCAGAGTAATTCCTGCATCTGTATGGTATTTTCTTGCGTAACTGGATTCGCATATTCGAGGTGAGAGAACATTTGCTATGAAAAGGCCTTCATACAGTTTTAAATAACGTAGACATTTAATTTCTTACGCTGGTGAACTGACTACAAGAAGTTTATTGGTTACAGGTCAAGGAAAAGATACACGAAGGTTATCTATCTAAGCTAGGGGAAATAGTAGTGGAGGATTTTTTAAGGGATTATAATGCATATTCATATTACCTCTGGAGAGAACCACACAAAACTCCAGATTGTTGTATCGACAGTCGCGCAGGAGCCCAGAACCCTGGATCTGTACGTACATTTCAGCCATCTCCGAAAGACATAGTAAATATTCTTTTTTTTCACGTAAAAAACCATTGATAAAACTTACTTTTTTCTTCTTCTACGAATAATAACTCAGAAATTTCCTGATTTTGAAAAGGAAGTCAATAGAGTTATTAACACTAGAAGCGCCGTTAGGGTCTTTTGACCCTTTTCGCAATATCTCATGCTTTATTTCAATATACAGTTTAACACCCGCAGCTCATTTTACTACTTTTCCCAAAATTCTTCCAAGCGCGGTGAGAAAAATTTGTACATTTATATTTTAATTAGTAAAATAAGTAATTATAGAAATATCTAAAACAGCCAACAGGTGTCACTTTGACCCTCCCCTCCAGCTGTTTTAATTTCACATAGGGCTAAGCTCGAGTATGATGATCAAAAAACCAAAACCTAAACATGTGATTTAGAGTTTTCATTTAAATTCAGTACTTACACATGATTTTAAGTACATCATTTTCGATAAAAAATAATAAATTAACCGAATTCATAGAACTAAATAACTAATAATGAACCCATGTCGAGTGTATCCCCAATCTGCATGGCAAAAAATTTTACTTCGTGCAAATCTTTTTATTTACCGTATTTTTACTAAAAGGATGTATACAAATTTCGAAATTATTATAAGATGTTCTGCAACTGAAATATAGAAAATAAAATATTAAGTTAAGGATTATAAAAAATCTAGTCATCAGTGTTCATTACACTCATCAGTACTTTTTTTATTATATAAACTTAAAGGTATTAATATTTTCCAAAATATTTATGGCGATTATATGATTTATCCACTTCTTCTGGAGGATCGAAAGAGAAACCGAAATATCTAAGCTATTTTTTTCGTTTTCCGAGTGTTAATTTATTTTTTATAAAATGAAAGTGTCATATTACAGGTTATTCGAATAATAATAAAAAAAGAATCTTTTAGCACTCAAATGTTTTTAAGGAAACACATAATAAAGTATGATTGTTTTCTAAGTGTATACATTAGCAAAACTTCTAGGTATAATAACCTATTTTTATGGAACCAATATTAGTACCTTAATTAATAAAATATTTGGTTTTGTTGTGAAATTTATGTTTTTTAATAGTCTGCATAAACAAAATGAAATTTGAAGGATCCCTTTATTTAATAAAATAAATGTTGTCTATTCAAGTATAATTAAGTTTGTGATAAACATCATAAAGATAAATCTTTTTTGTGTATATTCCCCTGATTTCTTTTTTCCTTTTTTCACGTTTTTCTAATAAGTGATGTTTTAGCACAAATTCAAAGAAGGTTCAGGGTTATATTCATGAAGAAACAAATTTCTTTACCAAAAATATCGCTCTTTAAAATTTATAAACAAAAATTATATTTTAATTTACAATGTGCGAAAAAAATACATTACATAACATAAGATCTCCCTTTCATCCTTTTGTTACACTAAATTTCAAATTTCTTAGAAATATAACAATTCTGAATTGTTTAGAGCAACTCTTTTAATATTACCACTCGAAAGATTGCTTAGATTTTTAATACTGCAATTGTTAGGAACCGTGCCAAGGTGGCCTTTTAAAAATGAACTGCCTTTTTGAAATTCAGTTGGTAGGGATTAATAAGGGTTATTAAAAGTGGCATGTTTATTGGCAAAGTTTAGGAACATTTTGCATTGTTTAACAGTCATTTTTTCCCCTTACAGATTTCTAACACGTTTATTCTGTCGTGTGAATCATTAGCGATGACGTTTCTTTGCCGATAATCAATCACGGATATTGAATATTTGGATAGCAATTAAAGATTTAAATTTTTCAGAACAAAGTATTTTTGTACACATTTTTTATCGTGTTTTATGCAGAAAAATCATTATTAAAGATTTTAGTGTAAATAATTCATTATTTTCCATAAATTTTTTCCTCAAGCAGATTAGTTTAGATATAAAAGAAACTCTCTACTCCTGTATTTGAAAACAAATTAATTATATTTTATGCGATACTCTTACTTATGCTCATCAATAAGGGGTATTGGCTGTAGATTGAGAAGCCCTCTGCCTGAAAATTGACTCAAATTGAATTCAAACCCGAGACCAGAGTTAAACCTTTAGCGGGCGGTTCATAATAAAAGGTGTTATATGAGGCAAAAATATTAAAATACTGGGCATAATTACATTAACGCATATTGGGATATTTAAGCATTTAATCAATTTTCTGACGTTTTTTTAATTGTTTTTTAATTGACGTTTTATTATTATCATTGATATTTCTGAAAATAAGTTAGCTTCTTGTTTTTTGAAAATTTAAACTGAGGTTGAGGCTCTAATAAGAAGAGAGCTAATATAATTACAGAAACATTGTGCAAAATTGTATTTAAACAGTGATTTTTTCTTCTCTTCCAAAATTTAATGATGATGCACGATAAAAATCTGATACTTCTAGATATTTAAAGCCTGGATCACTTGTAAAACCTGTTGTTTGAATGCACTTTAATAGAATTTACACTGAGGTTGCACTTTTCTTATCACTGCTTTCTATTTGCTAATAAAATTGTCTTTTAAATCAGAGAGTGCACACACACACAGAACATTAGCATGATTTAATTAAAATATATTGCGGATAAAATGTAAACAATGGTTAAAAGCGAAAGTGTGTTTACCTGAGTCGTTAAACGTTGCTTTAATCATTCATTTTGATTTCGAACTTCGAAATTAAATTTTATTTTTGCAATTTATTTCCGGTGTGGTGTGGGGAAATGCACATCCCCCCTACGAGATGAAGGATCAACGAAACGTTTGTCACGAAGGGGGGTGATCGCTTTCACCGAAACGAATGCAACTTCAGACCCTGCCAGAACTTCTTCAACGATTCAGTTCATTTTGTTCATCGAGCATCGACGCCTAACGTTCCTGTGTAAGGGAAAAAAAATTCCGTCGATGGGGGGGGTAGATATAATTTTCATTTTCTGTCCTCCGGCACATCCCTCCCTTCCCGAATGAGTTTTTCGGTCGCCCTTTCCGAACGCAGGCTGCAATGGGCCTGCTCTCTCTCTCTTTCCACATCTCCATCCCTCTTCCCTCCATTCTTCACGATCAATACCGTAGCATTCAAGGAGGCCTGGGTCGCGGAGTCTACCTCTACCACGGACGTCTGCAGTGCGCGTCGGGATAGGCCTCCTCAGTGAGCGAGGAGAATTCGGGCCGGACCGAAAACCCCTTTTCTTTAAAACAACTATCGACAAGAAAACAACAAACAACAAAAAACATAAAAAAGAAAGACACTCAGGGGTTGATCTTTTGTTTTTTCATATCCTTCTTCTCTGTTTACAGCTCCGATCGTTCCGGATTTTTTCATTTAAAAAAAAAAACACCTCTCCTCTCCGTCCTGCGCCCGGACGTGTTGTATACCAAGAAACCAGTGCTCTAAGTCCAGTTGTGGTGCTTCAGTTGTTCCATCCCCATCCTCCTCTCTTCTCAACGTGGTGCGTGCGTGCGTGTGTGGTATGCATACTCAAAATAAAACAACAACAAAATAATAACAAACGGCAACAACAAATAACGGGGATAACAATAAATCATTTAAACGGTATCCGGTTAAAAAAAAACAAAGTTTGTGTGCTCGACCAGCATTTGCTCAACAATGTGCACTTTGGAAGAGAAGTGAAGCATCCCTCCTTATCTCTCGTCCAGTTTCTGTATTATGTTCGTTTGTTTACATGGCAGTCGACGTGAAATACCAGCGGAGGATCCAAAGGAAAAAAAAATTGACACGTACCGTCCTTCTAACACTTTTGAAAGTACGTAACAATCTCTTCTTAGCATAGACGAATATAGAAAACAAAACGGAACTTCTAGAACTTCTTGTCGTAATTATATGTATACACGATATATATTAAAAAATCAAACAAACACACGGGATGAACAAGTTAGCTCTCTTATCATGTGCACTCATATAGCTTCATAGTTCCTTTCGGAGCAGTATTTACAAGCTTCATCTCTTTCTTCATCTGTTAGATTTAAGACCTCTCTAAATATTCTTAGGATTTATTATAGATACAGTTTTTCCAATTACCAATTAGATCCGGCCATGGAGTCCTTGCTCCTCCTATCTCGAATTTTTTGCAACATTGGAATTACCGAATCTCGCTCACAGGAATTAATCTCTGGTGCATTCAAATACTATTGAGCAACTCAGAAACATCTCTGCGTCGAATAGTTTTACGTTCTAACAATGATCACATCTCTTTCATTTTTGTGCAGCTCTAACAGCTCTTTCTCATGGTCTTCGTATGTCTTCAATCTCTCTTAACATGACGGAAGGAGTTCTCCTGGGAAAAGAAAGGGGTTTGGAAGATGCGGCAATGCACGTGCCTCTATCTCCTGGAATCTACTCACAATGGCATCGGTAGTTTTAGGTAGGACTTGTTCACTAGTAGCCGGACTGGTCAGTAGTAATTTCGTGACCAGCAATGGAGGCTGTCAGTAAATGGTTATTGCCACCAGTCAAGCACCGTCGTTCAACTAGAGTACGTCCTATAGTAGTGCACTTACTTGCCATTAGTGTTAAGTATGCAACAAAATGATCGGACAGCTGACCAGGGAGACGCTGAACTATCTTGCCATGTCTCGTATAATTTTTTTATGATGATCGAATCCAAGTTGGAGTTGAACAACAGCTTAGCAAGGTAACTGTCTATAATTTTGAGACAGAAAATTATTTATATCTTATTCCAAAATTATTTACAAACTAGAAAAGGTCCTGGATACAAGCGCCCTTTTACTATAACATAATAAGAGTTAAAATAGTATTTTTTTCCATTACATATTTTCATTAGCTTCGTCGAATCGAATGGATATATGGTACATAATATAAGTATGTTATGTAAATTATCAAATATTTAGAATTATCGTAAATTAATAGTTTTCAGAATAGTAAAAGGATTTGGGGAAAAACATTTTCGAATTTTTAAAATGTATTTTAAACAGTTTTTCTATGGTTATTTTTTTAAAATCAAGATGTAGAATTGCTATAAATAAAGGAATAATTTCAAAGAAAACATTTTATGCCTCTATACAGATTAACAAAAAAGTACCCCATGAAAATTTTTACGTACTTATTAGCCTCAAAAATGAATATTATTTTTAAGGCTAGTTAAAAAATATGCGAAAAAATTTAAATGTACATTTTAGAATTTTTAAAATGTGTCCTAATTTTTTTTAAATGGATACTTTAAATAATTTTATAAGAAAGTTTTAGTGGAAAATAAAGGTGAAGAGATAAAATAAAGTTCCTTGTAGTTCAATTAATTTACATACATAAAGTAGATTTAGTTAATAATAGATTATGAAAATACATTAAATATAGGTTAAGACATGAATATTTTAAGATAATTTGTTGTGACATAATGATCCATGAATTTATAAGAAATCATGTTATAATATAACTGATGAATATATAAAATGGTAAAGAGCGAAATATAATTGTTTCTAAAGGCTTTTATTGATTATAAATCTTTCTTTCTAACATCAACCTAATTTATCAAATTCTTTTATAATCCTAAAAAAATATCAATTTGTCAGAGCAATAAATGAGCCGGTAACAAGACATGTTATACATTAACTGTTCAACTTTTACTCATTTTTTGAAAAATCATTATTCCGGGACAGATATTTTCAGTTTATATAAAAAGTTTAACGAGAAAATGCAAACTTTTCTAAATCGTATTTATGCAATAACATGTATTTATAACATAAATTCCTTCTGTTTTCAAAACATAAAAAATTAAATAAGAGAACAATCATAATTTTTAAGTAATAGATAATGCATGATACAATTGTAGAAGAGTATAAATCTACAATTAAATATATTTTCGTACTAAATTTTCTCTGGGTAAACAAAAAGAAAAATGATTATTACTGAACAATAAATTTTAAGAGCATATATTGGGTAATTTTGCACATTTTTTGATGGCCAGTTACTACTATCCATTGAGAGGAAAGTGACACTTCTTCATATTTATTTATTTTGAATCAACTGTAAATTGAGTTTCCTTCATAAAAACTTATTTTCTTATTGAGATAAATAAAACGTTGTATAACAACACACATAAAAATGTACTTATCAAACCGTACAATTGATTTGGCCGAAAAAAATTTCAGCTTTCTTCAGTGTCAACACTCAGTGTGTTGACAGCTGAAGAAGGTTGACAATTTTTTCGGGCAAAACTATCTTACTGTTTGATAAGTACTTTTCTATGGGTGTTATTATACAAAGTTTTATTTTATCATATTTTAACACCAATTTTGTAAGTTATTTTGTTAATTTTCTTATTATTTAACAATTAAAAATAGGAGAAAATTTTAAAAATTCAAGCACTTTCGGCTTTTTGGTTTCTGTTTCTATCATTCAATTATCCAGGGGGAAGTTATATGTTTTTTTATTAATCTTATATGTATTAACGATAAGCTGAATTCATTTAATTTAGGCCTTTTACATATCTTTAATTTTAATTCATGGGCGTGAGTGGTCTGGTAAAGTTTATGTAAAATATTTCAATATACACAGAGATTACTTTAAAGGATGCATACTTTCAGTATAATTAGGTTTTAAATTTAAAAAGGCATATATTATGTGTAACACCAATGTTATTACAAAGGTAATCCGTATGAATAAATATAAAAAATGATTAAAACATAACTATTATTGATTTTGATTTAAATTCCCATTGTATAAAAGTACTAATAAAAAAGTATGAACAAACTTTTTCTGGATATTAATATTCATAAAAGAGCCTACGTTTATGATGAAACATATATCTTTTAATAAATTCTCTGTAATTAGAATTTCATAGCTTTTTTTATTTTAAAATTATATTTATGTCTTAGAATAAAAATCAGAGCAAATCTTCTATTAATCTCAATGCTCTGTTTCAATTTTTAGATTCACTTTTTCAATTTGTTTCGCCCGTTAAAAATAGTTACACGTAAAACGAATAAACAGAAAAGAAAAATATATTTAGACAATTTTTGTAAAGAAATTTTCTGATAAAATGCAGTCTGTTTCTATAAATTATTAAGATGAAAAATGTTTCGAAGCAATTCCATAATTTTTTGTCATTAACATGTATTTTTCCAGTTCGTTATATTCGTATAACAAAGAAACAGAAAAGAAAAATATATTTAGACAATTTTTCTGATAAAATTGTCTAAATATATTTAAGACAATTTTCTGATAAAATGTAGTATTTTTCTATAAATTATTAAGATGAAAAAAGTTTCGAAGTAATTCCATAAATTTTTCTCTTAACATGTATTTTTTCAGTTCGTTATATTAATATTCGAATATATATATGTTCGTCGTCTATATTACTTTACGAAAGATATAGAATTTTAAAACAATCAGCTAACATAAATTTTCAATATCTCACTAAATGTATTTTTTTAATTTATATTTAAAAAATTACAAGTTTTGGGGGAAAAAAATTCAGTCTTTTATCCGAAATTTATTTTGCATCATCGCATACTGTTTCAATTTACATATACATATGTACCTAGGATTAAAAAAATGCATGTGTACATACTTAAAAAATCTCTTACTTATTTTACTTTTCTATTGATTGATAGTTTTGTTTAGCAAAAATCCCCTAATTCGTAAAAATGTATCTATATTCAAAATTATCAATAAGGGTTTTTATTCTAATCTAGGCGTTCACAAACACTTTTCGGCCATGTAACACCTACGAATAATAAAACTGTAATTATTAATTATTCTGATATGCATAATTCAAATCGTCTGAAATCTTGCCTCAGTGTAATCCTAATGATAGTTAATTTATAATATAAGAAGTAGTGTTTCCAAGATGATTTATTTATTTATTGGCAATTTAATAACACAGGTAGTTTCTTTTCATCTTACTAAGGATTACTAAGGATTTTATATTAATATATAAGTTACTATTATTTTTTTTCCCAGAAACTTATTGCTAAAACTTCTATCCCACTCCTCTCTGACATGTAATTTGGTCTTTTGACAACCTCTTGTTCCTATTAGACGTATAAACTGAGTTTGTTAAGTTTTAAATTTTTATTTTAAAACAATCTTTAAGGAAACCATCCTCGAATTTCGGTGATAATCTTAAACACTATAGTAAATAAGGGAAAATGAAAGAAAAATTTGCTTGGATGTTTGAGTTGCATCCATGCGAGACAACCAATTTATTGTATTTTGCATTGCTTTTCTGCTTTACCATGTTATCCTACCTGGATTTTTTGACTTTTGTCTATGCCTCTGACTTTTCCTGATCTCACCATTTCGCTGATTTTCCAGATCTACAGAAATTCTATTTAAAATGACCTATGCAACTTTTTTTTTTCTCAAAATTTAACTGTAACTGCCAAAAATTGAAATGTCGGAACGTTTTCTTTTAGTGACATTTAAAATGTTTAGAATTCAACAAAAGACATTCAAAGCTTAGTAGTTAAACTTTCATACATTTGCTACATTTATGGTAAGCGAATATTTTCTTTAATAGCTGAAAAAAAAACTACTAAAGAAAATTTTGAATGCATGTTTAAATAGGTCTTGACAAATGAAGACCTATTTAAACATTCATTCATAATTTTGTATTTGCCCTTACGATTACTTCAACATGGAACAGTCAACTTCCTACGAACTTAGCGCATGTTTATTAACTATAAATTAAATCCTGTTATCTTCTCCGTGAACCTTTGTGGAAACCAGTTCAGTCTACACTCTTCTCCCGCAACATGCTACTGCGAAAATGGGGAATTCAAGCGAGTTCCTTATAATTCTATGCCCTAATCACTTATAATTTTTTATATCGCTGTTGTAAAGCTCCTCATAATGCGACATATTAAAGCAATATGTTATAAATATGAATCATTTTATGAAAACCTTCATAAATCGTAATGTATAGATTTTTTCTCAATGGGCGGGCACTTGCTCATCAATCATTCACCACTACTAAGGTCCGAATTCTGGCCATTTTATAATGGGGACATCGAATGGGCGGCCAGAGTTACCCCCTGTGAAGGGACGAACAAGCTAACACCCATGCCCAAGCTGGGATTTGAACCCCTGCAAAAGGTATGATAGAATGGTTCTTTAGCCACTACACCACCTGGGTGGCTGAAAATAATTTAATATGACATCAATTAATACTTCTGTAAAAATACATCTTATATAATAAAATCTGAGAGTAAACAAAGTTTGTAGCTGGCTGGCTGGCTATGTATGTGTGTAGGTTTGTGACCTTCGGTCTTCTTATGAGTGTGCCTTTCGATCGCATAGCGCCCACACAGGTGGTCACAGACCTACCCAATTTTGTATACCACTTCACTACGACATATCCTTACACACCTCGGAAAGATTTTTTCGAAATTCGGATAAAAAAATGTTTTATACGATTTTTGGCATTTTTTCTCGCAGAATACGTTATAACGCCGGTAATTACACTCGCAATAAAACATATTTGCATCATCGGATACAGGAGAAAATTTTCAGTTTCCCCGTTTGTGAATCAGTGTTCAGATTCACAGTCAGAACAGTTTGTTCTGACTGTGTAACATAGTAATTTACAGATTTTTGGGAATTTTTTAAGGAAAATTACTTTTGACGATAATTTTCGTAAAATAAATTTTAAACTGTTGCATCGGGAATTCTATCCGTCAAAACTTATCGATATTTTGTCAAATGACGGAGCATGCATTTCGCCCTTTTCTATAAGAAAAACGGGAGGCAAATATAAATTAGGAGATTTTTTAATAATTTTTAAGTAAAGAAGGATTTTGAATGCAATAGCAGCTGCTTAAAAATTTCGCTATCATATCTTGCGTTTTGGTTGTTTTGGAAACACTAACAATGAATAGAACTGTGCGTTAAAGAAAAGTGCATTTAAACAAAACTCTGAGTTTTCGTAAGTGCGAGATCTACCTCCTTTTGATGTAACGAGTTTCAAACACTTTTCAGTACTCGATCAGAATAACAGACTATCCCAAGCAAAAAAATAAGCCACACACGAAACAATTAACAATATCGATACGAGGCTATTTCAGCCACATGTCGATGGAAAATATAAATATGCACCAGTCAGATTAAAGGAAGAATCTGCTGTTGAAGTTGATTGGTTGAGGGTCATGTGTCCGTCGAAAAATGACGGCACAACGATATTGTCCATTCCGCAAATTCCTTTATTTCAGATCAGTTGTAGTGTACAGCCATTTATTAGAATTTAAGATGACGGATAATTTTTGGATTTTTACTCTCGCATCCTGAAATCTATTAATCACATTTTTTTTTTGTCAAGTAATAAATTGCACATTAATGCCTTCATTCAAAGATAAACATCTTTAAAATATAAATTAATAGACTTTCTAAAAATTTTAAACAACATTTTGAAGTTAATGTTCCCTGGTTTCTATAGCAACGACATATTTTCCTGTAAAAGAAAGCATGAATTAAAATTAAAACACGAGTATCATGTAGGAGGTCAAAAGTTTGTTAGTCAAAAGTTTGGTCAAAAGTTTTTTATGGGTGGCAGCATCGTGCGCATTTGCAGCTTCCGGTAAATTGAAAAATCTGTTGCCAGACACACGAAGAAAAAACTGCAAAATAGCTGCAGTAGCATTAAGAATTTAAGAATTTTAAAAACTCCTGTAAAATAATGTTTATTTTTTTCATAATATGTATTTTTATTTTCCTAAACCAGTGGTGCGCAAACTATTTTCATCTGCGACCCCCTAATTTGTGTAAAATTTTGTCGCGACCCCCTATTTTGAGTAAAATTTTTTCGCGACCCCTGGATAGACAGTAGAAATTTTGTTTAATTGAAAACGAAGTTACATTGAAATTCTTTCTGGGAGTCGCTCTTACAGGGTGTTTTTAAAAGTGTTCGTCGTCATCGATTGAAACGATTTCAATGATGACGTGACGTCATCGATTGAAATAACGCGTTTTTAAAATAGCGCACCAAACTTAAACTTATAAACCACCATAAAAATGTTATAAAAGTTGTAACATCATAATCAGTTAATGAAACAATGCTTTATATATGCATATGGTTATAAATATTTTTTAATAAAAAATACTTTAAAAAAACTTTACATCATAAAAAGTCAATGTGCTTGAAATATGTGCTTGCAAAGAGCTCATGATTGCTTCTATGTTCGGATCGGTATTGGAAACCGCAAGTCGTAAGTCATCCTCTGGATCCAATCGAGATCGATGTTTTGTTTTAATGGAAAACAATTTTGAAGATCACTATGCATGATCACTATGCATGATCAATTTGCAGATCACTATGCATGATAACGTGGTTTTGAAGCCCCGTGATAGCGATCGCGAATATCGCGCTCGTAAAATAATAATTGTCAGTTTCTTCTCTTGTATTATATTCTCTTGTATATCTCGCGACCCCTCCGGGGGTCGCGACCCCCGGTTTGCGCACTGCTGTCCTAAAATAAGAACTCTAGTTTACCTTTCATTTCATTGTTGAATTTGGCAGCCTAAGTGGCAGTAATGGACAGAACCGTACTCGGAAAAAAAATTAGGAGGGGGTAGGGATCCAAACATCGGAAAAGGCAGAATTTTACACAAAAATACTTTATTTTGTTTAAAAAATTGAAATTTCGGGAGGGGGAAGGAAGACCGGAACCCTCCTTTCCCTTAATATATGTCCTTGGTAATGAATTATGTTACTACGGTAAAAATTATGATAAATATGAAATTAGTTTTTTATGTTAAATTCTAGTACTAAGTAAATTTGACATCATTTTGATATCACGAATTTAAAATTGCATCAAATATTAATCAGGACAACGAGATTTACGGAAAAATTACTTCGCCATTGTTTACTTTTACGAGAGACAAAATATTTACGAAACAGTGAATGTTTTATGTATATATTTCAATGTCTGTGATATCAACAATATTTTAAGACTTTTTATATGGTAGAGCTTTTCCAAGGTGTTCTGCAGAATGATTGAGATTACACATCACTCAAGCTTTAGGAATTAGAACAAAAATAAAATTGTGGTCCGCACCATGTGACGTTATTATAGAACTAAACGAAAAAGACGAAATTATGCTGCAGAGGCACATATTATTTATTTCTTAAATACATGGATATGGATACGAAATGGATTAAATAAATAAAAACTTTGTGAAAAAAACACTGATAAAATGTTATTTATACCGCGTGTTATAAGTAACATTTTATGTGTGTTTTTTCACAAAGTTATTTTTTTTTAATTTTATCTTTTAACAGATTAAATGATTATTTATTTTTAAGATCCGCAAACATGGATGCGGATTTTTGTGTCTAGAACTTCGGATCGAAATATTTATTCGAATATGCATTTCTATATAGATGGCCTATTTAAAATTTTGTACAAACTTTTTTCTTTGAAAGATAATTGTTTAGCAATAATGAAATATTTCGAATCTCGTACCTGCAAAGCATTTGTTAAAAAGCAAGGTGTACAAAATTGAGACTTAAGAAAAGTTCTTTGATAAAATTTAGATTTATTCATTGAATTCTTTACTAAATTATTGAATGTTAACCACAAAATAACTAAATGATAGCAGTAAATTTGAATATTTTAACTGTTTTCTTTGTAATAACATCCTGATATTAATGCAGGACTAGTCTTGAATAGAAAAGAATTTTCAAATATTAAAATTTTCAATTTAAATTTTGTTGTAATAAATTATCCGACTAATATATGCTAGGAAAACACTGATACATATAACCTTTACTCGTGTAAACAGATACGGGTATCCACTTCACCTCCATTTTACAGTAGAGCATATTCATTTAAATTAAAAAAATATTTTTCCCCGAATAGATTTGTTTGAATTCATTTACTTTTTTAACTGGAAAGAAAGAATTGAATGCGACTCTCCTCTAGTTTTCATTAGAGTATTTTTTTTCAAACATACTTTTACTTTTTAAAAGAAATTTTATCAATTTGTTTGAATTCGTATATATATAAATATAGATTAACTCTGAAAGAATCAATTTCATATCAAATTCATCATTTCATCATTTTAAATGCAAAGAATCGAGAAAAATCAGAAATATAATCGAATCTTTTCCCGTCACCAAACTGTATTTTATACAGTTTATAAATAAATGCATTTTTCTAAAGCAGACTTACGCTGCAAGTGTATAATTTAAATTCAAAAATATCATTCTAACTGAACGTAACTGGGGCATTAAAAGCATTATTTTCAATTTTACTTGTATAAATGTTCTTAAGGAATATACAGGGCGCCCCCAAATCAATAAATTAGATTTTTATTAATTTAATATTGATCAGAGAGTTACACAAAAAATTACAAAGTTACATTAAAAAAAATACGGAATTTTATAGTATAGATTTGTTCTTTTTGAAGGCTATTAAATGTCAATACAAATTTAAAATTTTTATACTATCTCCATAAAAAAAAAATCAAAATTCGTAAAATGTGTCTTTTGAATTGTACAAAATTTCAAAATAAAGATTGATTCTGTAACTTATATGCATGTATGTATATATCTACATCGACATTATCCATGTTATGAACAACACTAAAGCAGCAATATACCACAACCATACATTCCTTAATGCCTTTGAAAAATTAAAATACCTTTTGTGCATTTTTGTAGTAGCCACTTCCGGCAATAGCACACAGCTTCTATTTCCGTAACCCCCCCTTTTTTCCCCTTCAACGGGCGTGTACTTGCCGATTAGGCATTCCCTGTCCACTATAACAGCCCGAAGGTATGTTGGCCATTATGGGGCACCCAGTGGGCGGCCAGCGTTACCCCCAATAAAGGGGCGGACAAGTTAACTTATATGCCCTAATCGGGGTTTGAACCTTGTCCCAAGGCGTGATAGAATAGTTCTTAAGCCAGTACGCACCTGGGTGGCATTTCAGTAAATTCATGTAGTACATTCTGTGAGAATTTTGTAAACATATATGCTATGGACGTTCATTTAAATGCGTGTAGTTTTAGGCCATTCTCCTTCTGATTAGACACATGTTCCATTTGTTATTTTATGTGTTTACATTTGTTTTTCAGTGACAATGAATTTTGATAAGGGGTATGTTTTATACAGGGTGTGGCAAGCAAAAGTGGCGCGGAAAAAAAAGTTCCAGGTTTAAAAAAAGAAGCGAAAGAAATAGGAAAGGAAATACTACATAGTTCATTAACCTGTCTATAGCAGATGTTGAAAAGACCACCATTCACCTATTGGCACTTATGGGCCCTTGTCTGCAAGTTGCTGAAGGCAAATCAAAGCTGGAATGCTGGAATTGCTGCCACCTCATCAAAAATGCTCTGATGCAGTTTTTAATAACTGCGGGGGTTGCTGCAATACACCTTACACCTCAGGGTTGCCCACAAAAAGTAATCTCCCACAGACAGACCTGGTGATCTGGTAGGCCAGCTAGGGCCGAGACCAGACTGGTCTCGAGCAAAGATTGTGTGTGCCGAAGAGTGGATCACATGATCCACTCTTCGGCGGGCTATATTTGCAATTGCTCCATCTTGTTGGAAGTAACTCTTTTTTTCTTCAGTTAATGCTGCCAAAAATGGATTGGAAATGTTGGAAATGTGCGTCTCCGAATTCAGCTTCACTAGTCCTGGCCACTTATATTCCTTAAATATTGATCACAGACATATACAATAAATTACACTGTTACGTAAAGAAAGGTACAGAATTTTATGGTATTGATTAAATTTGTTTTCGGGTGACTCAATCGAAATAAATAAAATATAATATATATTCCCTGCTTCAGAAAAAGCTTCCCAGCTAGTTAAAAGTAACTAATCATAGAATAATTAGGTGCTGTACAAAGCGTTTCAGCCTTTCATTAGAGAATGGCTCAACATATGTTTAACTAAAGTTGGTGAGAGACAATACCAATAACAGCAAAATGTACTCATTACATATATATTAGACATTACAAATATCATATTGTATGATTACACGTTTAATGACGCTTGTACGGTTGTTGAACGCATCCCAAACCAATGAAAATATTAAAGATTGCGTAATGATGAAACAATGAAGATGAGGAAATGCACTGCACTGGAAAGAAGTGTAAGCTTGCGGGTCCTCTAAAACCATGACTTTAGTAGGAGAATCTATCTTCAGGTTGTACAGCAACATTAATTGGCTCGTCGCCGAAGTCGAAAATCTTATGAACTTTTTTTTTTCAATTTTCTAAAAAACGGTTTGTTTGAAGTGGTGGAAAAATATATTTGGGACTGCCACAATATATACCTGAATATAATGCAGTTTGAATTATCGAAATAGGTTACCGAAAAATCAGAAATAAAAAAAGCATACGCGTCGAATGTAAAATATCTTTGTTTCTGAAAAAACGCCATAGAGTGAAGCTGCGAAATTCGAAGCAGGATATTATGAGAGACGACTGTACTGAAACGCAATCATCCGACGAGATTTTTCCCCCCGAGAGCCATTGAAAAATGGTTTAAGTTAGAATTTATTTATATTCATATATCCCACACATTTCAGGATAAAATCCTCAAACGTTTACAGCTCCTCATTGAAGGGTTCAGATGCATAAGTTACAAAATTTACTTTTTTAAGGTATTGTGTTATTCATATTACCGTGTTCGTCTTTTTAATATCAATCGGACTTTAATAGTGATTTGAACCGCAAGGATCATATTAAGGCTGAAAAAAAAGATGCTGACAATCATGTTTTAATGCATAACTCACTTTATCCAACTACTGTTTTGTAGCAAAACGCACACTTACCAAATTCAATCTATCAGGGAGCCTTGCAAAGGTACATGAGATTGTTTTTTTTTTACATCTGTTGATGCTTTTAAAAATTAACCAAAAAGTTTTTTTAGTAAATGTTTTTTTGCGTGTTCATTTTTGTCATTTATTACCCACCAATATAACCTAATGAAAACGATCGTTCATGTTATTGCTGTTTTTTTTCTTTTGTTTCTCATAACTATTTTGGTTTATAACTCACATTACCCATAAAAGTTTGCTGCAAAACTCACATTTTCCGTATTAAACTTTAAATTCTAGCTTTAACAGAATTATTACAAGTTTAGGACTATGCGCAAGTAATTGTTAAGGCAAAAAATATAGCACACACAAAATCACACACAAATGGGTAATCTAAAAAAACTCTTTTAAACGAATTGGAATCGCTATTTTCGCCTAAAAGCCTGATAACCTGATGACGTGAATGTCACCTCTGTCGCCTAATTTTGTCACTCAAATGATTAACATTTTTCACTCTAGGAAATAACTGTAGAGAAACAGTGAAAATGTCTCGGAGCTGAAAACAGTCAAAATAGTTTAAAAATAAGGATCGGCTGGATTTTTCGATTTCCAAAGTAGCGTGTTTTTTTTTTTTGTTTTTGTTTTTTTTTCATAATAATGAAAATTTTCAAGCCTATTTTTCAAAATGTGTGGATTTTATTACGTTTTTCATGCTTAATTGTTTTCGTTTTTTTGGAGTAATGGCGATAAAAGTATTATCATGGTGTAGTCGAACCAGAATTGTGACAAAATCAGTGTTCATTGTACCTATATATTAGCATGGTATTATCATGTACTTCCCCGTGTAATATAAGTACTCATTTGCAGTCACCAAATTGATTTATCGCTACTTCTTGCAGATCTATGAAAATTAAAAGGGATTTCTAAATAAAAATTTTCAATCGTTAATCGTTAATCGTGATTAAATAATTAATCATTAGATTACAATCGTTAATTCTGATTATTATTATTTTTTTTTTTTTCTTGAAGAATGCATAGAAATTATTTTCAAAGCTAAATTGCTGACCTGAACGTATTGATTGATCATGCTTTAATATAAATTAAACAATAAATATAAATAACAATAAAATTAAATATTAGTGATTTTTTGCGATAGAATGGGTAAGACTTTGTTAACAAAATGCAGTTTTCCAAATGTTTACAAGAATAATTTTTATTATTATTTTTTTGTTTGTGTTAATTTGTTAATATCGTTTCTCTGAAAAACGTTTTACAGTCAAAATAATGACTACAGTAAAAATTTATTCACAAACACATTTACTTATTACTTAGAAAATGTTTGGCATGCCATTAAATATTTAATATTTGAGGCACACGTACCGTCCTGTCGTATATTTTTCAAACAAACACTCTGTGGTTACCTCTGACTATAAAAAAACTCATTTAAATATGGGTTGGCACATACAACCTTTTAGAAGGCATTTACCTTGAAAACTCTTAGTTCTGATGAATTTTTATTTACATCTCATGTGGGAATTGCATAAAAGCTCGTCATAAAAATTTCACTTGAAGAGAATTTGAAGAAAATGTATTTCTTATAATTCTCAAAGTAATTCATTCGACCGATGGTAATAGATAATTCTATAAATTTTTAGATCTTTTTTCTTAATTTTGTTTTTTAATGTACAGTTATGCATAATTTTTGAATTAATTTTCTTGTAAACCTACGGAAATTTTTTTAAAGCATACATTCTGTAATATTGACACCCAAGAATCAATCAGTAAATTCGTAAGTTTTACAAAATCACTTTATTGAAATTAATATTTTTACTACAAAACTTTAGCTTTATAGCAGTATAAAATTTCTATAAATACTTTAAGTAGGCATTTTTTCAGAAAATGGAAGGATTTGCCTTTCTGAAGAATAAATACAATGTAATTTTCTTTAAATAGCTTATTTCATTTTTCCAGCGATTTATGATGTAGAAGTTTTAGTTGTAAGTGATTTTGAATAACTTGAGCCGAATTTTGAAAAGAGAGTAAGCGTATTTATTAATTTTTCATAAATTTTCATATCAACACTGTCTAAAAAGTAACATTTTTATTTCTTCTTTTTTATACATAGTTTCTTAAGGATTTTTAGAATAGTTTACGATCTTGAAAAATGCAATCATTTATATGCACAACAGACTTCGATTTTCGTAAAGGTACTTCTTTTTAGAAAAAAAAAAAAAAAAAAAAAACATAATAAAATTTTGTTAGAACAGCTTTTTAAAGTGTATGCTTACGAACGGCAAGAAAAACAGGCGCGCACAGCATGCACACATACTTAGGTAAAGTACAAAACTAACCCAATCAAAACTAATCCCGAGTCCTTTTCATGAGAAAGAATAAACACGATTAATTTGAAGCTGAAAGGCTTAAAATGTTAAACTTATTGAACAAAGCTCTTCCAGAGACTATAAAAGTACACAAAATCAAAAATGTTTTTTAAAAGTTATTTTGATTTCCTTCTTTTGATTTTATTTATTTTTTACAAATAGCTCTTTTTTGCCTGTATATAGGTACTTTCAGTTAAACTAAAAATATATCAGTATTTCACAGTATAAACGTTTTTCCAATTTTATTTTCTAAGTAGATTTAAAAAATGTTCACAAAACATAAAAATCCCCGTATACAGACAGATGGACAGTGAGAAGCAGATAGCTATATACAGGGTGATGAATTTAAAAAAGGACCCGTTGGTTTTTCTTATTACATTAAATCTAACGGATGCAATTATTCTAACACTGAATTATAATTTTTTTTAAACTTCTTTAAGTGAGGGGAAACAATTTCCAACACTGCTGGACTGTTGCAACTTTATTTATGAGGTTAAACAGGAATGGAGACGAACGATTTTAATTAATCCTGTGAGAGTTTTATTTTTGAAGAGCATAATGCAATTCAAATTTTTACATTATAATTTTCCTTAAGACAAATGTTGAAAATGGACTTCACCATTTTTAATGCAAAAATTAACATGTCGAATTAAGTTTTTTGACACACTTCGTATCATTGTTTATGTTGTTGAAGAGATTTGTACAGTTGTGAGTTGCTTCAATCCATCGATGTTTGCAGGACCTCTCTGGAAAACTCTTTGAGATAACCCAATATATACAGGATGCCCAGTGCTAACGGTGCCCAATGGATATATCCTAAACCGTTAGTCACAGACACATAGTTCCTTTTGCAAAAATGTTCTAAATTATATAATCTATTATATCAGAAAGAATCGAAGTCAATAAATCAAGTCCTATAAAAATTACGAAACTTAAATTTTTATACGGTCCTCGGGTCCTATCAGTTATATTTAGGAAAATTTTCTTTATACAATTTCATGCACAATTAACACAAATTTGCACTTCTACGACCAAAATTCACCGAGGTACGAAGGTGAAAACATTTTGACTTAAATCACTTTTCCACGTTTAAAAATGTCCCGATAAGGGTAACCGTTAAGGAACCATATAAATATTGAAATTTTAAACTCTAGGTTATAATTTAATTTTCTGGCATAATGCGGAGAAAGAAACAAAACTTTTTCATCTTTAAGCAAAGGGTTATCTTCAGGTTCTATAAAAAACTATCCGGGATAAGACTTACTAAGTCGTATGTATGAGTAGCATGCAGAATTGTAACACTTAGTATGTTACGCAAAGTACAGGAAGAGTTTTCTACACGGGTGCAAATTTGCATTGTAGCCGAAGGAAGCTATACTTTGAGCAAATGTTAAGGCTAACAGGATTTGTAATATTATTTTAAGTTTCTAAAATGCATATATTTTCGTACTGTACAATGTTTCATTGTCTAATTTAATGTTTGATGAAAGGTTTTATTCTCTTGGTTTTATGTCTTAAGTTATTTAACAGAAGTTCATTTGAAAAACTCTTTTAAAAAATTCTATTTCCAGTATAAGCTATATTTTTATGTTAACTTATTGCATACACATAGTTAAACGTTAATTTTCTTTATTGCAATCTACAATCGTAAAATAGTTGATGAAAATGCTAATACATGTTACAAGGCTCAAAACTATGTACATTCATTTTTCTCAAATTCATTTTGTATACAGCACCCATTTCGCATCTCGGAAAGCGCTCTAACTTTAAGCAGCTGTAACTCGGGGAATTTTGGTCGTAGAAGGACGAATTTTTTAAATGTTTTTTTTTTTTTTTTGGTGAAATTGTATAAGGAAAATTTTTCTAAATATAACTGATAGGACCAGGGGACCGTATAAAAATTTAAATTTCGTAATTCTTATAGGAACTGATTCATTGACTTCGACTGTTTCTGATACAATAGATTATGCAATTTAAAGCATTTTTGCAATTGGAACTATGTGTCACTGACAAACCGTTTAGGAAATAGCCATTGGGTACCATTAGCACTGGACACCCTGTATATGTATATATATATATATATATATATATATAAATAATAAAATTATCACAAGATTAAGTAACATCGTGCGTCTTCATTTCTGTTTTACCTTACAAATAAAGTTATAACTGTCCAAAAGTGTTGGAAATTGTCTCCCACACTAAAATAAGGTTCAAGCAATCATACTTCAATATTGGAATAGTTGCAAAATCCATGAAATTAAAGGTTATTAAGAAAAATCAGCGGGTACTGTTTTTTAATTATCACCCTGTACATACACATGCATGCAACGCACAATATAAGAATGTCCAAGAAAGGTGGCAGCTCATTCTATTTCTTTATCCATTAAAAAAAATGGACGATGTAAACTGAAAAATAAATGCTCAAAATAAGGTCGGAAGAAAGACTACAATGAAAAAAAAATTCCTATTGCTACTTTTCGAAAAGAGACACTTTTTAAATTTGTAAATGACCCCCGTAAAAATAAAATCCCGAGTAGTAAATTGAGTCCCATATATTATTGAGGTTATCTGCAAAATTTCAACCTTTTATCATGAAATTTCTCAGATAATTCCTTATTCTCAGATAATTCCTTAAACAATGATTATCAGATGATGTACATGAATTTGTGTGTAAACGTTTAGTACTATCGTGTGTAAAATTATTTCCATTCGTAATTTTTGTACGACCCCTGAAACGTGACCATTAGATACGACATTTTCAATTCTTCAGACATTTTAAAGTGGTTTAATTCAGCCTACATTTATCTTCATATCTGTCGCTTTTTAGGATTTAAGTAATTCTCGAACCTTGTGTACATCACATCATTCGTATATGAGGGAAAATTTCACTGACAGGGAATGTATACAAATTAAAAAAGTGTCACTTTTTAAAAATTAACGAGAATAATTTTTTGTTAATCGTCTTTTTCCAGCTTTATTTAAGCATTTTATATTACCTACTTATCTAAATGGCTCTAAGAATTAAAGCGTTGTCATATTTTTGCGGACATCCTGTATACATATTTCAGTGAAGGTCCCCATTACAAAAGGATAAAAAAAGCAAAGTATTTCTGCTAAAGGGGTTAGCTAATTGAGAAGAAATTTTATTTTCTGGTCGAAACTTTCTTAACATAATAAACTAGGTGAACTTAAAATGAAAATGTATGGTGATAAAAAGCTCTTCCCACAAGCAGAAAGCACAAAAGTTCGTTAATAGAAGAGTTTAAAAAGTGCGTTATAAAACAATTAAAATGGAAAACGAATTATAAAATATTTACTTTATTATAAAAATTTGCAGAAGTAATGATTAAAATTAATTTTCTTAAATCAAGAAATACAAGAAATGCTTATTCAAAGTAATGATTAAAATTAATTTTCTTAAATCAAGAAATACAAAATTGCATTATAACTAATGAAATACTTAAGGAAACAAAATTTATTGACTAACTTAAAAAATGGAATTTATTTCAATGTTTAAATTTTGAGAAAGAGAGAAATGTCTTTTACAAATTCCCGATTAAAAAAAAGAAAGCGAATTCATGCTCAAAAATATGTTTTTAACCTGCAACCCTTTTGAACGAAAAAAATTAAGTTATATCATGTTATTAAGTTATCTTTATATATATATATATATATATATATATATATATATATATACGCCTTGAATTTCTTTTAGAGTTTGAGAGTTTGAAAGATGGCAATACGTGACACATTCGCTTAAGGTTCGAAATTTTAAAAATAAACTGCTTATTAAATCAATGTAGCTCGAAACGAATATGATTTTATTAAGCTGCGGGTACTCTATATATATTTTAGCGTGAATATTTTTTAAAACACTTTTCCATGAATTAATCAACTTTTAAAAGATGAAGAACATTTTCATTTCTTTTTCAAAAACATCAATACGTTTGGCTATAGTGCACTTTAAAATCCTTTTAAAGTAGCGAATTTGAATTATGTGGTTAGTTGAAAGCCAAATGGTTACATAACTGCAAAATATAAAACTAACCAGTGCTTCGCGTTTAATAATATTTTGAAATATTCTTATTATATTTATTTTTATTAGAAATAGTATTTTGTTTTTACTTTGTTAAATATTTCATTTATGCTTTTAAGTTATAAAACAAGCTAAGGTTAAAAATTCGATTTTTTCCTTTAAATTTTATCGTTTTCAATTTATTTTGTTACGTATACAAATCTTATGTAAAAGCAACTAAAAATATAGTAGTTGTACGTTTATATACATATACAGGGTGATTGTAATATCAAATTTCTGATAAACAGGATGATTCTATACCTAAGATGGATTAACGAATTTTTAACAAATTTGGTATACAGACATTATACATAAGGTGCTCTCAAGGAATTTCTTTTAAAAAAAAATTAGTTCAAAAAAGTCCACGAGGTGGCACTCCGCATAATAAAACAGCAAATTTAACAATGAAAATGACTAATTAAAAATGTATAATAATTTTCAATATTTATTGATTAGTTTTTGAGCATTTATCAACTAATTTGGGTCATTTTTGAGCTCAGTTCACCATGCAGTTAACCACGCAGTAGACATCTTTTAAACTAAACATTTTAAAAATCTTGCATCTCGTATACAGCCCATGTGACAAATTTGGTGGCTATCTGATCACTCATATCAGCTGCATAATGCTGTTTATAAGGGAAATTTAAACATCCCGTATATCCACTGTAAAAAAGAACTGCATGAAAATAAGGAAAATGTGCTTACAAATGAGCTGCTAACACTATTTCCGTAAATTTGCAGATTTTTATTCCGTTAAATTCGAGAGGAAATTTCTTTCGATAGAAGATATATGTAAATTGTTCTGCATAAATGGAGGATTATTTGTACATTATTGGTCAAACTAATGGACACGTGCAAAAAAATGAAATATAAAAGTTATATCCCCACAAATAACTTTATTTAGTAATAGAAATGACCGAAAACTACCATTTTTATGCATTTTGCAACGTCGGTACCTGGCTTGGCCATCTTTGCGGAAGTCATTTAGTTTCATACGAAAACAAAAATAGCATACTTAATCCAAATAAATTTAATAAAAATACTGTTAAAACATAAATTTGATTTAATTGAAATGAGTTCTAAACATTGGTCAACACAGTGCATGTTATTTCCGTGCTTAATGAATTTCTATAGACTGCTTCAAGATATCGTGTGTTAGTTCCATCGGAAACTTTCCACTTGTATTAAAAGCTTTCTTCTCTTAGTATTTTAGAGCTGTTCCCACACACTTTTCTATAAACTATTTTCGTACAAGCAAATCGCCGCTTTAAAAAGCTAGCGCCATTCCCAAAATTTTCCCAAATCAAGGGTCGTGCGGGAAAGGCCTCTATCGATTTAAACAAGTACTGGTTGCGTTGAATGTGCCGAGGATGTGATAAAATACGTGTTTATACGCCTTTAGTAAATTTTAATTCTTTCATTAATTATTCATTCTAAATTAACTTGACCTTCGAGTATTACACAAGCTGAGAGTGATGGGTCTGACCTTCGAAGAAATTGCATTATTTTTCATAAAAGTCATAAGACAAATGTAAAAAGTGTCAAATACAGAAATTATATACATATATATATATATATATATACTAGGGGCCAAGGCGCCTAGACTCGCTACGCTCGCTTTTCGTATGAGGCATTCGGCCCCTAATAAGGCTTATTAGTAAAAAAGACAGAATTTCAACACACAAATCCCAAAGATTGGATCAGATAGAATGTTATTGAGCTGAACATTGCTTGGTTCTTGCATGTTCATTGGTACATAAAAATTTAAATTTCACACTGCAGTAGACCACTCCCCCATATCACGGTAGATATTTTGTTATTAGGAATCCGTGTTCTACGGGTTCTGAGCTATACTCCACCTGGAGTGCGGACTACGCGTATAATCGCTGGGAAAATTTTTTGCACTCCTCAGAAACACAATGATATTTAATGTTGCCATTCAAAAGTTATATTAATTAGGAGTTAAAGCGTAATAAAATCAGAACATCTGTTTGAGCTATATTTTTAATTATGTAAAACCTATTGGACACCTTGCGTATTTGCCACCCATGACGATTTTTCATTATTTGGCGACTTGCGTATATGTATAGTTAATAATGAGCTCTAGGAAAACAGTACTTCACGTGTTTTATTTGATAAAAACTACGGAACAGTTAGGATAGCTTGCCACCCATGGCGAGTTTTCATTATTTGGCAATTTACACATGCTCACGACCTATAATTACTGCTCATGCAAGGTTACCGGAAAACCGTTATCCATATTTTCATATACATAATCCTTTGCAGATTGGCGTATTTAGCACCACGAATTATATCATCTCGCCACGCTGGACAATAGGCACAGTTAACGCCACCAAATATGTCTACTGGTAGGAAATACTCCAGCTAGCCCGAACCGTCTTTAAAATAATCTGCGCTTTAATTATTTTTCATTTTCCAGATACTGGGTTCCAGCATTCTGGAACTCGAAGCTTATTCACCCTGCTTGGAAAGATACTATTTTGCCAGATCATTCCTAATGCCAAGATGGCGCTTTTAAAATCAGTTACAATTAGTTATTCTGTTTTGGAAAAACGAATAGCCGCTAATTCTAAACTCCTGTTGTCTAAGCGAACTTACTATTTGAAAATTCTCAACTTTGTGTAACGCACTTTGAGTTATTTATTTCATATACTTTTTAATTTGGCGTAAAATGGGTGTAATTCTACCTCATATTTGTAAATTTCACGCGATTCTACATACTTGGAAACGCTTTCTTGCAAAGGAATGAATGAATTATTTTATGCCAAATCTGGCAACCATTATGTTTATTTTTTCAGTTTTTTATTAATATCTTCTAAAATAATTCAGTTTTCGAAATTTAAGTCAGCTTAGCAGGTTCCTCGGAATTTTTCGAATCTGTGGGCACCTTAGTCGAAACTCAAATCCCCACGGTTCAGAAGGAGATAGGCCAACAAGCTTTGACAGCGCCAGCAGTGGCGACAGCGGCCTTTACTTTAGAGAGAGTATTTCAATAGATAGAGATTATAGAGATTTCAATAATAGAGAGTATTTCAATAGATATTTCCAAGGGGCCGTGGTAGCCCAGTGGTTAAGGCGTTGGACTCGTAACCGGAAGGTTGTGGGTTCGATACCGGCGTACCACTAGACCACCGTGTATATGCGGTGTACGTGCACGTTAAATCCGTGGTTCCGAAAGTCCTCTTGGCGGTCGCTAGCAGTTTCCGAAGGGTGCCAATATTCAGAAGTCCCCCACCTTCTGATGAGGTTTTAAATTGTGGCGGGAAATTACGGGAAGGACGTATAAAGCGACACATTCAGTGACGCGAGCTGTCCTCTCCTGGCAAATAAATAGATATTTCTATTGGGGGAGTGTGCTTTTCACTTTGAAGAAACAGATTTTTTTTTAATACTTTAATATAATAGTTGCATTAACACACATTGCAATACGACATAGGCAATTATAATTCTAAATATAATTTTACTTTATTAAATTAACTCTTATGGATACTCATTATGTATTCTCCGATGAAATGTAATTGTATTCTTTAACAGAAAACAGAATTCTTTTCTGCAGAAGTTCTTAATGTAAGAACAAGTAAACATACTCTTGGAAATCATTGCCACACTTAAAATCAAACAGCAATACCATGCAATTTTTTTTCGTAAGTACTTCACTTGACCTTTCTGATCAAACAAATTCGGCACCAACAGAGAATAGTGGGATGTTCTTTGAATTTTCAGGCAGCAAAAATCATCCCCAGTTTAATGATTAAGCTACCTTTCTGATGTAAGCATTTATTTTTACGAGACTGTTACTATAAAAATAGTAGTATAACAATTCTTGTAAGTATAGCAGACTACTGTAATAAAACGCGGCATTGATGGTACTACGATTTTCTTATCTGAGGGCTTCTAAAGGCTTATCGTATTTATGACTATCAAATTCATATTATTTATCCTACTGCTCATGAACTCATTAAAAGTCACTGCAGTAATGGCCCTCTTATTTTTATTTAATTACTCACAAATACGATACTTCTAATAATAATTTATGTTGTAAGTTATATGAGAGAGACAAAAATGCATGTTTATCATTACTGATTTTTCTCAATATATACATAAATCCGTACATCTTAATATCATCAGTAACTATTGCAAAAGTTTATTTGTTGTTAAAAACAGTTAACATATTATCCAAAATGTTCTTTTAAGTGGACTAAATAAGACAGTTATCTTTTCGATTTCAACTAATATTAAACTTTTTTATACATCATGGATACCTCCTTGTCCATACAATATAGATAATTAGCCATATTTTTACTTATAGCTAAATTAGATTATTTAACGGATTCAATTTTACGTCATAAATAATCATTTATAATAATTTTATAACAATATTTTATGGCATTAAGATTATAAAGGCTCATAAAGGAGAATTTTTATGATATTAAGATTTATGAAAGCTTATTAAAGACAATATTTAATGTAAATCAATACGCCCAAATGGTACGGGAAACTCGACTAAACAAAATGGAATTTAAGATACATTTATTTGAAGGTACGTGTCCGAGAATTTGATCAGAAATAACTATAGAAAGGACTACAGTAAGATATTTTTAACAAAAGCATCCAATTTTTTCCTCCTCAAAATGATTGGCTCATTTTCTTAATCATAAACCATACACGATGTTGGAAAGGTAAATTCATTGGCAAAGTGCACTTTCCAAGAACCTTGCAAAGAAATGTTGTGTTAACAAGCGTCGATAGACAGACGACGTGCACTGGCCACTGTGAACTAATCCTAACTCCGTCCTTTCATAATCGTATCAATTAAATGTTCTTAATGACGTTTTGCAGATGAATGGTGGCAGTGTAGTGAAAAAGGTGGTAGTGTACTGGCAGTGCGTTCAATAACTTCTGTTACAGGAGCTGAATAATAGAATCATCGCCTTAGGCATATCTGCTACTAGGAAATCACTTGGCGTACCTTCGATAAATTTCCGATTAGAAGGATACATCTAAAGTCTTCGGTGTACATATGGAACCTAAACATGTTTAAGAGTTTTTAAAGATTACATTAAATGTGAAGGCATGCAGGCTCTTTGTATTCTCGTTTTTTGTCAATTATTTTGCGAATGCTATTGGTAATAGGTTGTGAAGGCCACCACGTTGCAAGTTCGTTCTTCCAGTCACAGTGTTTTCTTTGCCATTTCTCTTAGTTTTCAGTAGTTGTTTCTAGCCCTATATTTTTAAGTGTTATCCTACTTTGTGTTGAACTAAAATAAAATTCATTTCAATGTCAAGTATGTCTTTTATAACACTGGTAACTTTGTTGTGATAATTAAAAAGTTAATAATGCCATTGAAAAAATTAGAAATATTTCTGTATAACTCCAATGTGTAAGAGCTATAATTTTATCACTAACCAAAACATTCAGTGTGTGCCTTCAAATCATTATATCCCAAATTTTATTTTGATTGGTTAAATGGAACAGACATCAGGTACGAATATACCAGCAATTTGTGTAAAACCATCATGTATGCTCATTAAGATTGACTTAATAAAGGTTAAAGTATCTAAAATATTTTGTGAGAAAGTTAAATAACAATCCGTGTATTTTATAAACTAATAATATAAAATAAAACTTATGAAATATAACCATGTATTTCATTTGAAAAGATTTCTATTTGAAATACTGAAGCTAGTAAAGTTAATTTTTCTTTTTAAGAAAATTAAATTAAATATATGATTGGATGCATCTTCTAATAATTACTTCAAAGATGAATAATTTATATTTTGAAAACTTTGGACAACATTGAAAGAAAAAATAAAGATCATGGGCAAATATATTTATGTGTTAAGCCATAAACATGCATAAACAATTCGTATCATTTTTTCATGAAAAGAAAAATGCACTTATAAATGATAAATGGATTTTGTTTTAAATGCTTTGCCCATAAAAAGAATGTAAGCATTAAATTTAAATTTCACAAAAAAAATAGTCGCGTGTTGCGTTGATATAGTCGCGTGTTGCATCGCTTGTTTCTTTGAAAATTTAATATAAATCTTTAAAATACACATCAGTCTGTATAATATATTGCTTGAAAAAATTTAGCACAAAAATATTTAACAATGTATAATTCGACACAGTTAAAATCCACAACATCTCAGAGAAAACTGAATTATCACTAGTGAGTGTATATCGTGACTGTGGATTTATTAACAATTGAAATCGGAAAAAAAATTATGGAAGTACTCATTAAAAGTTGAAGTTGAAACTATTTACTTTAAACATTAAATTTTATACTATTTTCATATGCCTCATACCTTCCAGCTTAACTTGACGAATTACTAAGTTTGACAAAACCAAATTCAGTTTTTTTTTCAAGTGAAAAAACAAGTGATTGAGGTATTTAAAAAAGTGAATGTCATCATAGATTTTTCATAAATGATTATTCGGAAAAAATGTCGTGTTGGTTTCTTTGAAATATAGTTATTGAAATTTCAAAGTTTATTAACAATATAGCTTTTAAATGATAACAAGAAATTAAAAGGAAATTTGTGTTTTAGAGCTGGTTTGTTTCACACTAGAATAATGTTCATCGTCGTATAAATAGTGAACATTTATATCTATTTTTATGAATACCAGTATTGCGCACTAAATGAAAACAAAAGGCGGAAATATACTGTTTGAAAATTTACTCCTCCCAATCATTTTTTGACGTAATAATTCTTTTGTGAATTTTTAAAATTGTAATAGTATTAGTTTAAATCATTTTATTGTATTTGAAAGTGATTGTGAAGGTTTTTCATGCACGTAAGATATACTTTTTCTTACTACAATTTATTAAATATTCAAGCCGATAAACTCTAAAATATCTACATTTTCCTGATTTGTCTTAAGTTTTAAAATGATTCTAAAAGAGGGGAACTACTATACTTTATAGAATGCAGTACTTGTTGTGAATATCGTGGAAAAAAATATAAAAATCTGGTAGAAGTAACATGTAACGATATTGAGATTATATTTTTGTACCAATTAACAAAACTATGTTTCATAAAATAATTTATCTTGCTTTCTTTGGAATATATTAGTTGGTAAAATGGGTGATATTTGCATAAATTTGTCCTTAGAGTATTAAATCCATGGGCGAAATAGAGAATATAAAGATTCAAAGAGAAAAAAAAACAGAAAGATTGTTTTTCTCTTTTGTTAGACGTACAATGACATTTTAATGAAAAAGGCTGCTCTGCGTAGCATATTTTGCAGTGATTATTCTTACGGCACATAATATATTTAGTATGAGTTCTTTAATATCTCAAATTCTAACATTAGTTCAATATTATGGGTTAATACTTCATTGAAATTATTTACTGTGTGCTTCTGAAACTTAACTTAGATAATAATGATTGTACACATGATATTTTTACGATAAACCTGTTAACATTGTTGCAGCTTCTGCTGGATGTTACTTTCACACTCTGTAAAACAAAATTCCGAAACGTTACTTCAAAATATAAGGCAGCAATTGTAGTTTAAAATTGCAGGAACTATTGTAATGTTTGTTACAAACGTTCTACGTGTGTAACAGCGAGTAACGTGTGTAAATGTTTCTGCATCTGGCGAAAATGTATTCAGGAATATTTCTGTATATTTTGCAAAAATGTTCATAAACCTTCAGCACTGTAAAAATGGTTACCTTAAAATTTACGGTGAGTAAATTTTTTCGCAGTAATTTTAACTATTTTCTAATTAATTTCATAATGACACCAAAGTCAGAATAATTATTTTAACACTTACGATTAATAATTCATTTACCCTTTGTTGGTTTAGAATAACTGGGCTGAATGCTTAAATCACTACACAGACTAAGACCTGATTCCTTTAATTGAAACATTGATCGCTTAAGGGTGTAGTTCGATGTGAGTAGAAAAAGCAAAAGACGTAATCTAAAACGTAATCTAGAACAAAGAACGTAAAAATATTTATACGTGCATGTGCAGAATGTCCGAGATAAACAATTTCTTGTTGACATGAATGTTTTACTTTGAAATGGGTTATATTTCCGAATTGAGCATTGATAGTTTACGCTATATTTTCGGAAAGCTTTCTGCAATAAATATGTAACATTACTAAATTTTTTCACAGTGCAGGTAATGAAACACTTCTGAGTTCAATTCAGATAGAAAATAATCTAATAACTAAAAAATAAGATAACCTACAGGACAGTGATATTATTTGCTTGGAGAATTTTATTATTGCATTTCGAGTAAAAACGACGTTTTGTTACAAAATAACAACTTTTAATTCTTAATAGTTTATAACCACTGTTAGTAATAAGGATAAGTACATCAAAACTATGTTATACGTTAGCCCAGTATCACAGGGGAGGATAGCTTACTTTTTCTAGAAACATAAAAAAGTTAGTGTTTCGCGAAATCGTGAGGGTTTTAAATGTTTAAGTCAAAGTTCAATTAGTTTTCAAAAAATCGCAAAATAATATGCATGAAAAAATTAGGAATTAGAGTTTTAAAATACTTCGTCAAAGAGAGAAACGCATATGCTATCCCAGAATGCTTAAGAATGTTCCAAAATGTTGTAGATATGTGTATGTAGCTCTAAACGACACATTCGATAGCGTGAGCTGTCCTCTCTTCGCAAAATTACCTAGAATGTTGTAGAGCAAAAACTTGATCCTCAGATCAAGAGAAAAAGATGATTCAGACAATCCGTCCAGCGAAACGTGTTCAAATCGACTTCGAAGGGATCGAAATTTTCGAGACATACTAAAACATATTAGAAAATTCAATCGTTTTCTACATTCTTTAAAATGTTTAAAATCGATTCCAAACGTTTAAAAGTTTCTATCTGTTTCACCGATTTCGCATTAGAAGTACATTCTACAACATTCTAGGTAATTTTGCGAAGAGAGGGCAGCTTACGCCATCGAATGTGTCGTTTAGAGCTACATACACATATCTACTACATTTTGGAACATTCTTAAACATTCTAGACCTTTTTTGTTTGGAACATTTTAGAACATACGGGCACAGTCTTCACAATCTTAGCCACTTCGGCTCCCGATTTTCAACCCCTTCACGACTTCTTTTTAGAATTCTTTTGGTGCGAGGCTCTCTTTTGACCCTCATATTTTGGAATCCAACTCTTGCACTTCAAAAGCAAAAGGTTTTCATGTTTGGTAATGCCATATAAATCCCATTGGCAGCGCTGGTTATTTGCGGAGTTTTAGAGACGCGCACAGAAAACACTTTCTTTTATTGTACATATATTAAATTAATTCCCCTTTAAAAGTCTAATGTTCCCATGTCTTTAGACCTCCCCTATCTTCTAACCTAACCATTGTGGTTCCACATTGGTGTAATGTGGGAGTAATCACCATTGGAGTAATCACCCCTTCATAAATGTGTGTGTGTGGGGGGGGGGTGGAGGGCTACCAAATGATAAAACTCTCATGGAACTGTACCAATTGGTGGTTGTGCAGTTCTAGTGTCGCGCACAGAATCTAAATTTTATTTAATTATACGTATTGATTTAAATAGTGTCATTAGAAGGGAAGTAACTCCACTTAAAAATAGTCGCACACTATTATGATACAGTCAGATAAATATATTTCCGAAAATAAATATGAATGTTCCACTCCACTTATTTCCAGTTTTGAAGATTCATCTCCTAATGTTAAGGTCACTGCCCTGAATGATTCCCGATTTGTGGGAGTTGGATGCATGATTTGTTTTATTTTGTGATATTAGATATATGAATAATTGAAAATGTGTGTGGATTTTCGCTACTGCCTCACTAAAATTACTTATGAGATGTGCCTCTATGCACCAGCGAAATATATTAAGCTTTCATCTTCAGAAATTCATTAGCATGATAGGACACAGAAGTTCTGAGATGCCGTCGTCAATACACAGTGATACATCTTGCATTATGGAACTAATCCAAAATGGAAAATAACCCATTGTTCCAAAGTATGGATTACAAAATGTCCAGCTTTATTTCTTAATCATTTAACTACACCTCTTAAACTCGCCTAATTTCTTCTCTCTTGATTCTCCTTTGAAAACAAGTAAACAAATGCCTCCTTCTAAGCGATCCTGTTTCACCGCATTTGGGATTTGAGTAAATGATTTCGAGCAAACATCGGCCTCACTGATGCAATCAATGTATTAAAAGCAAGTTAATCAATCCTTTCCCCTTTTTTCTACAGTGCTCTGACAGATCATTCACATTCATTGCCATTCCTCGTATGTCATTTTTTGGTGTCATATACGAAATTTGCATGCTTTCTGATGCTTGAAAATTTGTTTCTGCGAACTACATTTTTTTTTCTAACAAAAACTGCGATTACACTTTTAATTATATAAAACTTACGATGCCATTCATTTCATTTTTTGAGAATTATATAAAATTTTAAATAATTTAATAAAATATGTGTTTAGGAATATTTTCAGCATTTAGTTTCATTATATGGTATACTATATTTTGGTTTTATGCGAAATTTTTCTTTTTGTTTGCCATACTACCCAAACTATCTAAAGGTTAAACCTGACTTTTTGGCCCTTTAAAAAGTGAGAAACTATGACGATCTTATAAATGCATTTCAAAATTAAATATTTGCCTCAAAAAATAGGGAAATGCTGAAAAGACGAGGAATAAAATATCTTAAACTTCATGAACATTCTTTTATATTCAAGATAACCGTAAATTTTTAAATGATATGTGTTTCGAAATTCAACGAAATTGGATAGGTGCCAACAATTCCTTTGAAATATTTTCCCCAGTGCTGTTTATGGAGCCATCAATTGTGAGCTGACTTTATACCACTTTCATAAAATTGACAAAATGAGCCGACATTTTGCATTCTTGACCATTTTTGCAAATCTTTCTCCTGGACTGTCTTCTTGGAAAACTTTCTTGCTCGGAAATTATGAAAAGTAGTTGAAACTAGAATTGCTATTGAGAAAACCAGATGAATAGAATATTCGCTCAAATGGTCTATCGTTAAAACTGTACACAGAGCAAATCGTTAGCAATTCGAATATTCTTTTTTAATGGAACTATCATGGAACGTTTTTAAAGGACCGTGTTATATATATAGGAAGACGCTTTATTCTTAATGTTTACGTAATGTAATAATAGTTTAATAAATTAATAATTTTTCGGGAGTATCTACAATCAATTATTTGTTAAAACTCGTCTAATTTGTCTATATATGCAACGATTAGAACAGGTAGAATGTGTCTCTATTATTATGCGACTCCATGATTTACTGTTGTATAGAACAATTGCATTCCCATGCTAATGTCGTTGGGTGGAGGATAAGGGGTACTTAGCTCGTCTTGCTGATAGTGCTTGCAAATCTTATAGACCTCTCTAAAAAAAATGTTTTCTATAAAAAGAATAGGAGATGGAGCGGCCTTTTGGAAGGACTAGGGGTTAACTCTCCCTCTAGAAAATAGTTACGTCTTTGTAGAGCAAAAATCGATCCCAGGAGAAACTGCATTTGGTTTGTCCTGGAATTGCGAAATATATGTCCGATTTCATCAATTTTGGTCGGTCTGTCTGTTAAAAGTTTGATGATTTTTTTTTAAATAAATTAAATACAGTTAATGTTCGTTCAATTTTTGTTTGACATATATTAAAAGACTGAGTTAAATAAATTTGCAGTTTAATGCCTTTTTTACTGAGGATATAAGTGCATAAAATTAGATATGACGCGATGCGGACGATAAATTGGTTTGTGTGCATAAAATAAAACATTCTATTGCAAACTATCCTTACTTTCCTATTGGCGCTCATAATTACTATCCTCAATCCGCACTTTTATTATATAAACAGAGCAAAATTTGCCATTCTCATTCTAGTACTGACGATGGCATGGCACACATGCGGAAACTCGCCTGCTATTTTAATTTTGTTGCTGGTGCTTTAATGCCTACAAAATTTTTATTAGAAACATTTAAATATATGGGAAGAAATTAAACATATGTAAAGTGCTGACAAGCCAAAAAAAAATCTGATATTTGTTTGGCAATAAAAATGTTGACAGTTTAATTATGTTCAGGGTTGCCACTCAATATAGCTGAAATTCTCTGACCTTCCAAGTGTTTCAGAACTATTTTGATAAAATTCCAGACATTCTATTACAATGTATATTATAATTTACCACTAAATATCAGATGAGAAAATCATTAACTTTTTGCACTCTTATATCAATTCAAAGCATCTCAGACTCACAGCAAATTAAGAAGTATTGATAAATGCAAACTTAACACTTTTAAAAACTGGATAATTTTTCAGATTTTAAGCCAATGTTTACACTTTTTTTACTTGCTATATCAAATGAAAATCCCTGAATACTCCAGGATTTTCCTGACCGGTGGTAACCTTTAAAATAAAAACGAATTTTTGTAACGATTCGCTATTTAAAGACTGAGTTTTCACCGACCTTTGAGAATAACTGAAAGGTATGTAGTAATATTTTGAGTAATCACAAAATGTTAAGTTTTTTTTTCCTTTTTGTGTGTGTGTGTGTGTATTTTGTAAGATCCTGATTAGAAAGGAAAAGCTCATTTTTTCAAATAAAAAAATTCAAAGATAAATAGACATTAACATAAAGGCTATAGTTTAGGTAATTTAATTAGCTTATGTATCAAGAAATTAATAAAAATACTGTGCTAAATTTATTTTAAATACTCTTAAAACATATGGGAATGATATCTTTCATAAACAAAATTTAAAAAAAAAATCCGATGCCTTTCAAAAGAGTCTATTTAAATCTGCATATCCTTATTGCATTTCATTCTGTATCGATTATATCAATTAGCAGTATGCAAATTAAATATTCTTTTTAACAAAAATTCTGGTAATTAGATTTAAAAAATAAGAATACAGACAGATTTTTCAATTTCATCGGTGCTCAAATATCCATTTATACTCTTCAAATTTTCTTTAATTTATTTTTTTGGGTGTGAGTTTTTTTTAATAATAATATATATATATATAGTCTAAACTTACGAATCAAGGAATTATTCAACAGCAGTTATGGTAGTGCAATATATTCAATGAACATAAAATCGTATCCAAAAAAGGCAAAAAATTGAAAATTCTTACAGTGGTAAAAATGAAAAATAAAATTGAATTGTAAGGCATAAAACAGTGGGTAGTAAGCATTAGCTATACTCGACAGGACCTACGAACCGAATACTTGAAAAAAAAAAAACAGAAAAAAACAGGATTTCACTGTAGTTACTTAGCACAAAGAAAGCTAAATATGTAACTATGTGGGGAGGGGCTATCCTGTTGTCAAAAACAAAAATGGAGGAAAGATGGCCTAAAGCATGAAGCATGCAGACATGGCTTCAAGACAGAGTGAAGAATGTTCATACTGTTGCCAAAAGATGAGGAAAAGCATTAGATACCAAATTTTGACAATTAAATAATGACAAACATTAAGTAATTAAAAAATGATAGTAATTGCATGATGTATTAATATTAGGTATATAATACTTAGATAGGTATACATCTGATTACGCCTATACATCACTATTGTAATAAAAGTAACTAAGAGTGTGTCTGATATTGCTATAAAGAAAAAAGAAAATAAAAGAATACCAATGATCATCCATTCCTATTTTTTCATAATTATTTTAGAAATCAACACACAAGTACTAATAAATACCCATGATTCATTGATTTTTTCATTAATTTTTTTTAAGAAAACTAGCGTACAAACGCCAACGTCTCCAACTAAGAATTCCCAAGAGGGACATGTTTATAGTATTTCTAATTGCAACTAGGAAATAATATTGATTTTAGAAATCTGCTAGGGTAATTATATCTTAAGTAGTATTATGCAAAGAAGATATATTATCTGACTTATAATTATTGGCACAAAGATACATTATGTAGAGTATTAGCTGTAATATATCTAAAGACAAATACATGCATACATGATGTATAAATCAGGGAAACTTATTACATTAAAAGTAAATTCATCTCTCTTATTGTATACATTAACGTTAAGATGTCTATCATCATTTATTAATATTTGTAAATAAAGAAAATTAATATTGCTATTTGGTAGAGGACTTTTAACTAATTCTAAATTATGAGCATAGGTAATGGGTAATATATCTGAGTTATGATAATTATCAGTAGCTATAATTATAATATCATCTATATACCTATAAAATATAAGTGAGGGCTTATCATAATGTTTCTCATAATTAAATAGATAAAGGTCAGCAATATAACTAGAAGTAGATTCACCTTGTGGTATACCTAGGACCTGTTTATAAAGTTTATTATTGTGTAGTATATGGTTATCGTATATTACAAACTTGAGTAGATTTTTTTATTTTAATTTTTTTAACTTAAGTAGATTTTAATAATTTAATGAAAATTATGATGGTAAGTTTCATGTATTCATGCTATTATGAAATAGATTAACTATTGTATTGTAGAAATCATCTAGTTGTATATTATTAAATAGATCTTTAAAGTCATATGTAGAGATAGAAGAGATTTATTTTATTTGTTAGATAATACCTGTTACTAATAGAGATGGAGTTGCAATTAGCCTTACTATATAAATTATGCATATAAGTTAGTATTCTAATCAATGTTTTACTACCTATATTATTGTAAATATTACATCCAATAGTTACAGTTCTAAATTTAATAGCAGTTTTTATGAAATTTAAGAATTAGTACTAAGTATGGATAATTAAGATTATCACGTTTCAGGTTAAGTAGCTTATGGTATGCTAGTATCTTTTTATTAAATATAGACCCGGTAGTATTTCTAAGAGTAAAAATAGAATTGTTGTTAATAGAAGTAAATAACAAAGTATGATATAATATTTTACATATAATTGTGTGTGCATGGTTATTAAAGGATTTATCGACATAAGTAATTACAAAGTTTTGTTGCAAATGTTTAATCTGATCCGATAAATAAGATTTTTTAGAGGAAGTAAAAGATTTAACTAATATATTATTCAATGAAGAGAGTATACTAATTTTCCATATACTAAAAAAGGCAGTAGGAATATTCCCTATTAGAACAATGTCCAAAAGACGTTTAAAACACGTTTTTTAACGACAATTTTTTTCTAAAATATCCATTACATTACATTTAGAAGGTAGCCAATACTTAGTTCCTTTTATCATAATCTGTCTTAATTTTAAATCCTTTATTATATTAAGGTCACCTGTAATTATGTGCCCATAATGGGAATTAACATATCAATCGTAATTATCACTGGTACATAAACAATTAAAAGATTCATCCGGTGAAAAATTCTTACAAAAGGAAATATAGTTAAATATTTTTCTACCCATGGGTATAGGGCATTTAAAAGATTTTTTGATATATAGGTCCTTAATCGGGAAATGTTCTATATGTTTAGAAAGAAGTCTTATATTACTAAAAGATAATTGGGTATAATTTATATATACAGTATGCCCACTAAAGTTCCTTGTCACCCTCATAATTTCGGAACGGCTGCTGCTATTTTTATAAACGTGATGTCTAGGTATAGTAAATTGGATATGCGCTACCGAATGAGACCGTTCACAGTGCCACCTGGTGGAAAATTGCGGAGTTAGTTTTCGTATTTGGAAAACGGTACGAGATTGTGAAGTAAAGGGAATTACAAAGTTCTAGAACGTTATCGATTTAGTACGAAAATACACCTCATTGACATGGATGTGAATCGGGCATTACGTTCTGCAGCAGTTGTAGATACCGTGCCCCTGTTAAGGTACCATTGTAAAATATTGGGCCGATGAATTTGTTACTGCAAATTGCACACAAAACGTTAATACCAAACCGCACTTGATGTCGAATATCGGTAAAACATCAAGGATTTTCCAGCGCCCAGTAAATGGGTGTGTTGCCTATTGTACATGCAATTCCATGTAAAGTATGTCTCGTCTGTCCACACTACATCTGCCAAGAATGTTGGCTGGACCTGCATCTGATTCATAACGAAGTTGCATGATGAGTAGCGTCGTTCGGCATCCCCGTCCAGTAAAACTTGCTGAGGTGTTGGTCGGTATGGATAAGCGCCTGATTCTTGTAGGATTTTCCAAACCTGACCTTTTGAGAAGCAGCAGTGTTCACTGCATTTTGGGATACGAGGGCGCAAGCTAGTACCTCATCTGGTTGAACTTCCCTAATAGCACAACAGTCCCCTGTGACTGAAATGCGACCACACAATACTGTCACAATACAGTTACAAACAGTCGCCGCGACTCCGCAGCAAAGTCACGCCAGAGTCGCTATGTCCTCTCGCTGTGTAGTCGCATTGTTACCGTTCAGAGAAGTCACGATGGGACAGTTTTGCAACAGCGAAAAAACTCGGGGAAAAAGAGTTACCGAAAATATACACCAGATGGCAGCACTAAACTCTCAGGCAAGTTGAGGTCCAGAATCGAACCGTGGAGCTAACGGTTAGTAGCCCCGCATCTTACCACAACGCTGTGATTACCTTGCTCGAGATCCTTTAAAAGTAAACTGATTGCTGCAAAAGCTAGTTCTGACGGCTTCTTTTGAAAATTTAAAATTTTTCTGCGAGTATTTTATAAATAAATTTCATATATATAAATATATATATTTATTTTATAAATAAATTTTATATTCTGTGAGTATTTTATAAATAATATAAAAAATATCATAATTAATAAATATAAATTAAAAATCTTGGAAATCTTTCCTTTTCCACATAAATTATTTTCAGGAGATAATGTGCTGTTTTATTTAAGTATTCATCCGAAAAAACTAATGATTTATTGAAATTTTTTATTCGGTTATGAGAAATAAATTTGTAATGGGCGACATGTGGGGTTTGATATATATTAAGGTATGAGGGATAAGATTTATATTTTTGCTATATTTTGCCTGAAAGGGATTTCATATAAAAACAAGTAAAATTAATTGGAAAAACATGCATTAGATGAAATAAATAAAGTATTTTTGACTTAGACCCAAAGTTTTACGCTAAATTTTTCGTAGTGGAACTTTCAAACATACCAGAGACGTATTTGAAAGGGGGGGGGGATCTGAAAACTTAAAGCAATTATTAAAAAACAGCAATTTTGAGACATTTGTATTTACTCTAGTAACAATAAGGTTGAAAATACCAGATAGTCCCCCCCACATCCGAAATTTAAACCTTACATTACGCTAACGAAACATATATGCCATGGGGATATGAAAGAAATTGTTAATTTTACTCACATAGTTTTCACCATTGTGATTAGAACTCTCTACTCTAATATTTTTAAGAATAATATTTTTTTGTAAATAATATTTTCTTGTTTAAACGAAATAATTTAAAAATTAATAAATTAAACTAAATTCCATTACTACATAACTGCGAGGTTTTATTGAATTACTATTTTCGGATTTATTTATTAAATGTTTCACGAAAGAAATTGCCACAAAATATTAGAAAAAATGAGTGAAAAGCGGCTGTGTGACGTCATTTTGAAGTACAAAAAAATCAGTAGTCACAAAATAGTCACACAGTGACTTCACAGTGGAGTCACTGAGCGACCAATCACATACTAGTCACATGGTGACTTCACAGTGGAGTCACTGAGCAACCGATCACATACTAGTCACATGGTCATTTCACAGTGGAGTCACTTAGCGACCGATCACATACTAGTCACATGGTGACTTCACGGCGACGTCATCTGGTGACTGGTCACAAATAAACTTCACAGTGACTACACAGTAGAGTCACATCACTCACAAGTCACAATGTGAGTAGTATGTGACAGTCCTGTGACAATTGTGACCCTCTGTGACGTCACAGCGACTCTTTTGTGACCATCTGTGCTATTAGGGTTGCCGTACTACTTTGGCTGATCTGCCAGATCGAGCTCGACTAGTCACGCAGTCAGTCTCCCCTAAACATTTTACAACAGATAGGATGGTTCGATAAGAAATATGCGGACTTGCAGGGAAACGTTCCCGGTGCAACTTTGCTGCTGATCGTGCCTTGAGTCCACATTCACCGTACAGTAAAACCATCTCACAATACTCAGCTTTGGAAAATAGCTCCATGGCCATGACCTTCAACATAGTAGAAATCCAACAAGATGTATCTTTTATACTAGTGGTCTCAAGTGAACAGGTGTGACGTTTCTTATGTATTTGCATACTGCAAAAATGTCGAACATTAAGGGCAAGTTGCGTTGAGTTGATGTTGAGATCAGTACAAAGATGCCACTCTCGGGGCTAGAATCAGACTCCTTTGGACTAGAAATCGCGAGTGAACAAAATATAGTAACAAAAAATTGGAAGCGATACCACTGTGCTTCTTAGCGGCGTCAAGTTAAACCCGAAAGACATATTTTCTAATTCTGTTCACATTTCGTGACGTCACAGTGTAGGAAATCCCGGAAATACAAATGCACGTTTTAACCGTTCTGTTTTCCACATCCATGTCAATGAGATGTTTTTTCGTACTAATCGATAGCGCTCTACAACTTTGCAATTCACTTTTTTTCCTTACTTTGTACCGTTTTCGAGATACGAAAGCTAACTCCGCAGTTTTCCACCAGGTGGCGCGGTCTCATTCGGTATCGCATATCCAATTTACTATACCTAGACACCACGTATATAAAAATAGCAGCAGCCGTTCCGAAACTAAGAGGGTGACAAGGGAGTTTAGAGGGCATACTGTATATACATATATATTTGAAACAATCATGTTAGCGATTTTCAAGCGAACGCATATTTTATGCCAAATATCTAAAATATAAATTAATTGCAAATGTAACATAGTAATCTTTAAATTTCACGTATAAATTGATGTTAAATGCATATAAATTTATGTATATGACCACTAAGAGTTTAATACAGACTGAAAAATTTTATTCAGACTTAATACAATATTTTTTTTTTTGGTAATGTTTAATGCGTTGTGTGTCATATTTTAGTGTTCCATAAAAGATATTTGTGGCAGATATAATTTAGTAGAAATTCCTAATATTTATGATTATCTGTTTATTTTATTTATTTATCTTTTTATAACGGCCATTTTTATTTTAAAAAAGAGAAAATGTACACTTTCTAAAAACTATTTCTTTAGACTCAAACAGAAAAAGGAAAAAAAAAAAAAACCTGACGCTATAAATTCTTCTGTTAGATATTTTTAATGAGAAACACATGTTTTGTCTATCTTTCTGAGCACCACAACGGCACTCTTATCCTTTCTGATTTTTTTTATTCCTCTTTCATGTTAAAAAAGACATATTGAAAATTTACTTCATGCATGTTTTGGCAGCGGGGATCATTACCTTATATCTTCCAGACCTAGACCATTTATCTTTCAAAATACTTTGGAGGGAAGGTTGAGTCAGAAAATGGAGTGTAAAATTTTATGAAGAAAAGAGAATTTTTAAAATTCAAACTTTTTTCACCTTGGGAAGAGAGTGCAGAGGTAAGAAAGAAAAATTCCAAATGTATCAACTAATAATAAATTTCTAATCAAAAGTTAGTTTTCTAGTCAAATTTATTTCCTAGTTACACAAAACTACTGCAAGACATTAAAATTGAAATAGACTTGCATATGACAATCATTTTCTCTATATTTATTATATTTATTAAACGATATATTTTTTAATGCACATTTATTTAAATCATAAAATTTTGTTCTAAAAACATGATATCAGAATAAATCTTTCAATAGGCTAAGCAAAAATTTTAATGAGAAATTCACAACTTTATGTTACTGCAACAAAATTATTAACTCCAACTGTTAAAATGTCCCTTTGTTAAAAGGGTTTTAATTGGACATATTAGGAAGAAAGATTAGAAAAAACCCGAGAGACATGTATGCCCCGACAGTAGCAAAAGGGTTAAATGCAGCAGAAAAAAATCGTGTCGGAATACTGAATAACGCGTTTTTGTAATATCGTTAAGATTATCTGCGTTATTTTGTAATTAAACCGTTGTAAGATGTGAATATGTGTTTCCTATTTAAAACAAAAATATTTTTAAAGTTTTTTGTATGCATGTATAAGTGCGCTTATGTAAATGCTTGCTTGCATATGCAGTGGCGCACCAGAATTTTATTTTAGGCGGGGGGGTTACAAATACGGCTGAACTCAGTTATAGTCACTCCGATTACAGTTATAACTCTCTTATAATGTCGAAATATTCATCCCCACTTGCCCATAGAACACAAGCCCGGTATCAAAATGACTCGTTATAGAGTCATAAATAATCATCCAATCTTTTCATTGATGTTGTACCCAAGTTTAACTTTATTTTGTACACTAACTGTAAGTATTTATTTCAAAACTAATATCCCCAACAAAAAATTAGTAATAATTTAAAGACAATTTTTAAAAATAAAATATTTAAATTTATTAGTGCGAATTTTCAAATTTTAAAGCTTTTTGCCTCTAACTCTCCAGGTTTAGGGGGGCTTCAGCCCCCATTGCCCCCTCCGTGAGTGAGCCTATGTGCATATGTATGTATTAATATGCTCCGCAGAATCCGGAAATTTCTCATTTTTCCATACCCGAGATAAAAAAAGTCAATGGAATCCTTCAGCTCCAAAAAAATTGTTTTGGAAAAAAAAAAAAAAAAAAAAAAAACAACTTAACGTACAATACATCCCGCTATCCATCTGCTTCTTACCTCATCCTCCCACGTCCCACCATATTACAATAATTCCCACCATACTTAAAATTATTGATTTTTTTTTGTGTGTGTGCGTGTGTCTGTGTGTCTACCGGGGTTTTGTCCCCCAAATTTGAATTTTAACACCCCCTTCCCCGTTAAATTGTTTCATAATTCCTTCTGTTATTTCTCGAAAAGTGACGGACGGAAATGGGGGTAGAGGGAAGAAGGACGGGCGTTTTGCAGCAGCGGCGGCAAGGACGACGTGACGTCACCGGTCCGGTGGCGCATGCGGCAAGAGAGGCCCCAACTCCGCTCTGTCCCGGGGTGACTTCGGGCTGATTTTCTCTTCGCCTGTGCCCCTCCGCAGTGCCGTACAACTTTCACCCTCTGCAAAAGGAATCAGCTATCGACTTTAACATTAGGGTCGCTTCTCTTCTCCTTCTGGTGTTATTTTTTTTTCCCTTCCCCTCCCTTATATAACGTATTTTTGGCACTGGCACTTCTAGTATTTTTCGTAGGGCGGTGGTGGTGGTGTCCGTGGAGATTTTAGCGTCATTTATTATGAGACTTTTTAATCGTGTGTTTATGAGTTTATTTTACTGGTGTTTGTTGAGGAACGCAATTTTTTTTTTTTTTTTTTAGCTGTATTGTACACATGATGATCGATTTAAAAGATAAATGGCGATGACATGCACTGTTATATTGATATCATCAATTCTTGCCTGAGAAATTATTTTCTGAAAAATATTATTTTCAGTATATAATGATTATTTTCTGAAAAATAGCGAACTGTAAGCGCTACGATACTTATGTACTTCTATTACGGAACGCAATATTTAATGCATCTGCAATAAACACATGCATGCTTACTGCATTTTTTAAAAAGCATCCTGAGATACAAGATAACATTATATTATTTCTTTATATTATATTATTTCTTCTTAATGATACTTTTTTTTTAATGATATTTCTACAGCATGCTATAGTTGACATTTTCGTTTTATTAAACATAATTGAAATTTAATTCAATAAACAAAAACTATGCATATTAAATTCTGAAATATATTAATTTGATTAATTTAAGCGAGATGAATCAGGATTTCAATTTAGTATCCGTTTATGGGACCAAGATCCTTACGCGAACGTACGCATGCATCCGATGTGCTTTGACTATATCAGAATGAGAGTTAGAGAGGGGCTCTCTCTCTCTCTCTCTCTCTCTCTCTCTCTCTCCCTCTCTCTCCCTCTTTACTTCTTTTCTTTTCTTTCTTTTTTCATTCCATTGGAAAGGATATTAAATTTTGCATAGATGCTCTGCCATACTTTTTTATTCCTTGTAAGGAAAATAAAAAGAATAGACAGATTTACAGAAAAAAAAGGGGCACGTATAAAATAAAAATTCAGTTAGTGTCCATTTCATCAATTCACTCCTTGACAAAGCTTGAAGTAGTTCCTCCTTTGCAAAACGGATACTACAAACCAAATTGAGTGATTATGTGGAAAACTGGATAAAAGCAAGTAAAATCAGAAACTAAATAAATGTGTACCTTTTTCTTTCTTAAAAACAGAGAGTGGGAAGCTCGCATTTAAAAAAAGGTTCACAGTATTTTAATTATGATTTCATGCCTGCACTATTATACAGATTTAAAAATTGTAATTCAATTAATTTGCTTGGCAGTCATTCAAATTTTAGCTACTCTTGGGGACCCAACATAACATTATTTCCTATTGAAGAATTTTTTTCAATAGGAGTTTCAAGTTCCCTCTATAACTTTAGATGTCTTCAATGAGCATGTATTTCTTAGGCGCTCAAAAATGAAATTTAAAAAAAAATGAGCTGAAAATGTAAAAATAAAATCTGCAAACAATGCTATTTAGAAAATTTAAGTTTAAAACATGTTTCTCAGTTTATATCGCCTATTTCTCTGTCAAATTAATTCAGACAGAGACAATGGATATACTTTATTTTATTTCCATTAATCAGGGTTAAACAGTCTTAGATTGAACCACCTTTCTATTTTTAGGATAGTCAAAAATGCAAGGAAGGCTAGTCTACGTTTCTTAAGCAATATTTTTAAAAACTTGTATAAAAATTAAGACATTTCCTCTCTAAATTTAGATGCTTTCTAGGAGTGTGTATTTTCTAGGCGCTCAAAAACGAAAAAAATATTTTGAGCTGAAAATGTAAAAATAAAATCTGCAAATATTGCCATTTAGAAAATGTGATCAAACATTTCCAGAGTTAAAAAGATATAAGTATACTGATGATTCTTTTATAATACATCGTTCTTATTTGAATTGATTTCGAAAAAGCTAAGTTCATTATCGCCATAATTCTTATCTGTTTGCTATTAGATTTTCCTCTAGTCCATTTTGAGTAACATTTTTTAAGGTTTTTACCATTTCTCCTCTCGCTAGTGGATAAACCCTATTAATAGTTATATTTTATTTGTCAGTGATAAAAATAATAAGTTATTAAAATTTGCAACCGTAAATCTTTATGACTACAGGCCTTTTAGATACAAAAAAAATTTTTTTAACCTTGTAAATTACAAATCAGTGTGTTGACAATATATTTCAATTCCAAATATTTTTGAACTTTCATGTCCTTTTGTAAGCTTGAAAGTAGGAAAGGAAGAATGAAAAAGCCGACACAAAAATGTTCACACTTAATATATATATATATATATATATATTATATATAATATAAAATAGCTTAACTTACGTAATATGGAATCCCAAGTAAAATATTAATTGATAGCACATAATAACAAATATAATACGTAACCATGAAATTATAATTGAAAATCCAGAGGCTATAAATATTTTAAAACAGGGCCATCAAAGCCAATATATATATATATATTCCGAGACAGCACATAAGCTTAAATCAAGCTTGACATTTCTTTCAATTTGACGTATTAATACAAGCTTGACTGTTCAATTCATTTTAAGCTTGCAGCAAGCTTGGAGAAGTCATTTGAACTGTCAAGCTTGAAACGGCGTGACAACCATGACAGTCACTTCAAACTTTAGTCGTCCCGACGCGAAGAAGATTGGCGGAACGGACGCTGGCCTCCCAAACCTTAGGTCCTGTGTTCTTTCCCAGCCGCGGAAGCTTGATGGAAACCGATTAAATTAACTCGAAATTTCAGCATAGAGGGGAAAATGCGTGGAAAAATAAAATATGTGGGGCGAGTTCGCCGATGGGCGCCCCGTGTATTTAAGAATTTTTTTTAGAAAAATTTTTTAAGCTTGAAATTAAGCTTGCTATGTCAAGCTTAATGCAAGCTGGGCAAGTGTAAACTTGAACACTTGATTCAAGCTTGCATTAAGCTTATATGCTTGAAATTTTCAAGCTTAATTCAGGTTTATTGACTTGATAAATCAAGCTTGCTGCAAGTTTAATGCAAGTTTGCAGTGCTGTCTGGGTTACAACCGACAAATAAAGCACAACATGTTAATTAAAGAAAAATAATATTAAAAAAGGCAATTAAAAATTTTCAGATACATTATTGAATATTTCGTTAAACTAAAAAATTGAAATGATCAAAATATTATTAAAAAATGTAATCATCATATCATTCTAAAAATGTCATAATAAAATTTGAGCATCAATAGTTGACATATACTGGGTGTTTCAAAGTGCTTGTTAAGAGGGGAAGTTTTATAAATACTGACTTCTAATTAGATTTATTTTTAATCACATGAAATTCTTTTTATCCCCTAAGTTAAATAAAGAGCCGAGTGTAATAAAAATTAGAAAAAAAAACATTTTTTTTATGGTGACCTTTTTATAAAATATCCTTTTGAGAGAAACTGAGAACGTTCTTCAAAATGCTATGTAATTATATTACGATTTATTTCATTTAAAGTTTTTAGCAAGTGAAGCCAGTGACCATCGAGCAATTTTCAAATTGCGAAAACAGAAATTAAACACAAAGCGAAAGAAATATTTTCACGATTGAGGACTGTACGGAGAAATAAGCAAAGATCAGAACCACGCGAATATAATTTGAATGATAATATACTACTATGTTTAGATTATAAAAACATTCTCACATTTAGTTGGAAATTCTTGGCAAAGTTTTAATTTTTGTATTGTTTTTTTCTGGCAAAGATTCTGATTAAAACAAAGCTTTACTCATTAAAAACATGAAAAATGATATTTTAGTTTTAACTGAAAATTTATGCGAGACATTTTAAATGTTAGTTTAAATTTCATTTTTAGCTTTATGTTGTCAACAATAAATGATGCATTCACGACAAGTAACTATATACGTATAAAAAAATATATTCTCCTTTAATGTATTTTAAAGTAGTAATATTTCCGTTACCGCCTTTTTCAGGAGCTTGTATAGTAATTATCTTAAGTTAAAACCTAAAGGCATCTTTATGATTGGTTCGAGTTTTTAAAATATATTAACAAGGTAAATTTTATTTCACTTGAAGTTTGGGAACCAAGCAACTAATTGACCCCAGAATTTGACCCCGACGTACAGTATATACAGTTTTTGAATTAAATAAAATAATGTAGATATGATCAAATAGGAAGAAAAAAAGATGTACGAAAACGCAAAAGTCTATCAAACACAAATCTCACTTTATACAATTTCTGCACAACCTCTCAGTTATAATTTTTAATCAAAATCCTAAGAGGGCCCACCATGGTTGAGAGGATGAGACACTAAACATGGTAAATGACTGAAATGTGAAGGTTTCGCGTTCAGACCTACCGCTAGGCTCTCAATTTAACGGCTGAAGTTTGGTCGGTTTTCTCCAGATGTAATGTGAATAGTGTAAGAACTCCTTAAAAATTCCTACGATCGAGGCACCCCTCCCTCTCCTCCCGGAGGCAGATGAACCTCGTGTAGTCTAGCCATAACACAAAACAAAACAAATCTTAAGATTCCCTCCCCGGAAAAGAAAAAAGAAAGGAGAGATATTAAAATTTGGAAACAAAATTAATGTACTGCCCCTAACAAAATTTATGTCATGGGCAGAAACCCTATATGATAGAAAAGTATTTTTTAAATTGTATGTGCAGTGCTTAAGTCAATATTTTAAAAGAATTGCGACTCTGAAAAAACATCTTAAAACACCCGGTATACTGAAGAAACTTTTGAAAAAAATAAAATCATAGGTTAAGTGCACCAGTAATTGACACTTAAAGAGCAATAATAAGCATTAACTAGTATTGCCAATTTCTAAAACTATCCATAATATTTTTTTTTCTTTCAAAACTTAAATGAAATTGGAAAATTCATGTAGGTATAATTTATATGCTGCCATGGTGGCGACACCAGTAATTGATACCAAGAACAAACTTTGGCTCCAGTAATTGACACCTAAGAAATGAGCAGAAAAACATGTTGATTTATTTTTTAATGCAATGACGTAAAAAGGACTCAAGCAAATCTAATGAATCTTGGCCAGATGATAGGTGGTCACTCAACTTAAACTAAACGCTCCAAACTTTTTTTAAAATTTTGATCAGAATTTGAGATTTTGCAAAAATTATGACGTAATGCATGACGTAATAACGATTAAGGCGAATGAAATGAAATTTAGTGGCAGGATAGTTGATCACTGTATTTAAACTATAACCAATTAAAAAAATTGATAAAATTTTGAAATTTTGTGAAAATTGTTTCAAACTGCATGAATTTTTTTTTAAACATCACGTAATAATGACTAACGGGAATGAAATGAAATTTGTCACCGATAGGTGGTCACTCAACTTAAATTAATTTTTTGAAAAATTGATTTAAGACATCTTGAGGACAACGACAACTTAATTGAATTTTTCGAAAAATTTTGTTCGATTTTGTGATTTTTCTAAAATCGCTTTAGACTGCGTAAATATTTATTCGCGTATCACGCCATAACCACAGAAGTAAATGAAACGAAATTTGGTGATATTATACGTGGTCACTCAACTTAAACTATAGGCTTCACAAATTTTTTTTAAATTTTGATTACATTTTGAGATTTTGCGAAAATCGTTTCAAACTGCTATATTTGTCTACACATCACGTTATAACAACTAAGGCGAATTAAATGAAATTTGGTGGTATGACAGGTACTCACTTAAACTATAGTCAGACAATTTTTTAAAATAATTCATTAGATTTTGAGATTTGTCCAGATTTTTTAATGCGTAAATTTTTGTTCCCACATCATGGAAGAACGACTAAAGCGAATGAAATGAAAATTGGCGACATAATAGATGAACATGCAACTTAAACTTTAGCCGTCGGATTTTTTAAAAAATTGGATTATATTTTGATATTTTGTGGACATTTATTTAAGATGTGTAAATATTTGTTTGTGTGTCGCTAATAAATCACGGAAGGGAACGAAATAAAACTTAAATTTTAGACGTTAAAATTTTAAAAGGTTTTGAGATTTTGTAAAAATTGAGAAAACATTTATTCCATTCCTGAAAAATGGTTATGGAATGGAGTGAAATTTGAAATTATGTTATGTGACAAGTTAATGTAAACTGTAGATGCCAAAATTATTCTAAATATTCAATAGGTATTGAGATTTTGTGAAAATCAAGTAAATGTATGTTCTTGTATCCCTCAAAAATGGCTTAAGAGAATAAAATAAAATTTAGTAACATGGTGATCAATAACAACTAAAACGATGAATGTAAGTTTTTTTTATTCGAATAAATTTTAAAACTGTGCAAAAATTTCATTTTTTTATGGAATCACTTTAACGTGCCTGAAGTTCATTTATTAGTTATCTAAATAGTTTTTTTAAAAATTGGTCAATTAATTAAAAATATTTAATTGCCGTTTTAGATTTTTTGAAATTTATGCAAAGTTTTCTCCAGGCATAATATTAAAATATCTGTAATAAATCAAACAAAATTTAGTTACAGGTGAGGAAAGATCTCTTTGACATTTAAAGTATTTTCGCTAAAATAAAAAATTACTTAATTAAGGACTAATTTCTCTCCGAACTGTAGTCTTTTAACGATACACAATAACTTTTTTGCGAAATTTAATTTGAAATTAAGACAAAACAAACATTTAAAGACACTGAACTCCGAAAAATATTCATTTCACGCAAAAGACACAGGACACTTTCACTATACTTTTAAAATTTCCTATTAAACATTCCTTAAGTCTTTGTTTACCAATTATCTTATACTTGTAGGGGTGTTTTGTAGATTTAGTAAAAGAAAAAATTATTAATACATAAGAAACGAATTCCCGATATTTTGATTTCCGATATTTGAGTTCCGGCGCAAGAAGGCACTCTTCCATCAAGATAATGGAAAACCATACTTGCCTGCATTCACCGGCTGAACTCTATTGGGACTCGAATGGTTTTTTTTTGCCACACCCACCCTATAGGCCCGACATCGCTCTTTCCGACTTCTACCTTTTTTCACACCTACAGCTACACCTTGCTGGTGTTATCTTCGATTCAGCACATGGCCTACGAAATGAGGTTGATTTGTTTTTGGACTCGCGTCCACCAAGTTTCTGGACCGAAGCCTTTGAAAAACTACCAAAACGTTGGTAGAAAATCATATATTTTTGGGTGGTGATGACAACCCGCACTAAAGACACAGCTTTCAGGGTTTTTCCCTAACTATATCAAAGAACTTTTTTTGGCGGGAAACTTTCGTTACAACCTGATATAAGACAGCAATTTGCGAATTTCCATCTTATTGAGCTCTTGCAGGAGGAAGACAAACTTACCTCGGGGGTCTTCTGAAAATTTGAAACTATTCTAGATGAGAGACGAGCACCTGATTAAGCACCTTCAGAAGTATCGTTTTAACACGAAGTACACGCTTAATTCAAAGGAGTGAAAATAACGATCAAAGACGAAGTGAAAGGAAAAACTGTCGGTTTCGACCTTTTTGCATCGAAACCCACAGTATTAACGCAAAAATGCTCTTTAAGCACTCTTTTCCACAGAAATCCACGCCCCGCTTCCTATTTACCAAAATACTGATAACGGTCATTCCGAATATTTCTCAGTGATCGAAAAACGCTCTTAAGGGAGAAGTGCACTTTCAAGTACGGAAAGGATCGAAAATTCGCTCTGACTGATCGAATTTCGCTCGTATGAATTAACCGTGAACGTTTAAGACGCAACAAATTTTACGTGTACCAACTGCATTTACCATGCACATGCCCAATCAGTCCACACGAAAGAGGAAGTCACCCTCCCAAGTGCTGGCTAAGGTCGGGGTTGCTTCACTTTTGATGTTGTTATGAGAACTGGCATAAACCGAATGGGATACCACAGGACTCCTTTCAAAGTGTTTTTTTTTTAAACAAAACCATATTGTATAAAGCTAAAAGAAAAATATTTTCGCGTTTGAGTTAATTCCTAAAGAATTATTAAAGGATATCGCTAGCATAGCTACAAAGCAACAATTGTCGACAAATCGGAATCAGTCGTCGCCCCGATCCATAAACATGGACAACAATTTTGTCGCCTCGAAGAATAAAAAGGGCAGGCGTTTATTTGAAGATAAATTAAAATAAAAATGATTTAACTGAGAAAAATGTGTCCTGAATAATTATCTGATACCGTTATAAAAATATAATAATGACAATGTCATTTTATCTCTCACCCCCTTTATTGAAAACTGTCTGAAAAATGTGTCCCAAAAAAGCGACATAAAAAAGCGGCATAAAAATGCGACATAATTTTATATATATTTAAATACTATTAGTTCACAACAGCTTTAATCTATAGTTACAATATTTCGTAAGCTGTAGAATATGCATCACATGTATTTTTTAAATGTATATTTAAATACTATTAATTCACAACAGCTTTAATCTATTGTTACAATATTTCGTAAGCTGTAGAATATGAATCCCATGTATTTTTCTATAATTAGGTTACAATGATAAAAATTTCAACAAAGGGTTACAAGGCGAAATACACGAAAGATGAGAGATAAAATGACATAGTCAATTAATATCGTTTTAATATGACAATAATGAAACTAAAAAATTAGGAGGGTTTATGGGGGTGGGTCTCACCCTGACGAGGCTCGAACAGCCGAGTTTTATATATATATATACAGGGTGTCCAGCCTTAATGTGACCAAATAGCTAATTCCCGAACCGTTCGGTTTAGATATGCACTTCCAATTTAAAAAATGTTTTAAAAAGGGTAAAGAATGTTTTTACGTGCTTTTCGAACCAAAAAACCCATTTAGAAAAAAATTACAAAAATTAAATTTTTATACGGTCCCCATGTCCTATCACTTATATTTAGGAAAAGATGCGGTACACAAAAACAAAGTAAACACAAAAAGTTTCATTTTATTACGATAAAAACTGACCAAGTTATGGAACTTTGAAAATCATACATTTCATCCATTTTCTGGGCCAATTTCAAGAAGCTAGTAAGGGACCGTCTCCAAAGGGAAATTAATTGGAACTCTGCCAGGAAACTTTCGCTCTTGCACGTCACTCTTATGTAAATCGTTTTTAAATTTAGAAGTACATACATTACGTTAATATTACAATAATTGAGTACTTAAGAAACAAAATTTATTCTGTGTACGTGTAAAACATAGATAAAATAAAATATTTTGGACGAAGAAAACTTTTCAAAAGCAGTTCCAAAAAAATAGACTTATTTGCGTGCGGCTTCAGACTGATTTGCTGCGATACTGATCATGGCGAACGTTAAAAATCTGTTGTGTAGTCGCTTGCAATTGCATACAGCCGTATTCTAATATTACGAATTCTAGTATGGGAGAACGAGATGTATACAACTGGTCTCCAGGCATTAGCTCCTGCGCCAGGACTGGACGATAAGGAAATGCACCGTACGTATGTAATATGTTCCACACCGTCGATTTTGAGTAGGAACAAGCCTTGCTAATATCCTGGACACTACTTTCAGGATGAGCCAGGGCATATCCTAGAACATCCTCAGCGGGTATCCGCAAGCTTGAAGGTGTGGCACGAGACAAGGGAATACGTCTATGACAACTCCCAGTTCTATACAAGCGTTGAACAGCACGGGCAATTGTACAATAAGATAGATGTCTTCGACTGGGAAATTTAATGGCATAAAGTCTTGCCGCCTCTCTCTTATTTCGATTACACTGCCCATACAACAGTACCATTTCGCAGTATTCTTCATTTGTATACATCTCGTTCTCCTGTACTAGAATTCGTAATATTAGAATACGACTGTATGCAATTGCAAGCGACTACACAACAGATTTTTAACGTTTGCCATGATCAGTACCGCAGCAAATCAGTCTGAAGCCGCAGGCAAATAAGTCTAAGTTTTTGGAACTGCTTTTGAAAAGTTTTCTTCGTCCAAAATATTTTATTTTATCTATGTTTTACACGTACACAGAATAAATTTTGTTTCTTAAGTACTCAGTTATTGTAATATTAACGTAATGTGTGTACTTTTAAATTTAAAAACGATTTACATAAGAGTGACGTGCGAGAACGAATGTTTCCTGGCATAGTTCCAATTAATTTCACTTTGGAGACGGTCCCTTACTAGCTTCTTGAAATTGGCCGAGAAAATGGATGAAATGTATGATTTTCAAAGTTCCATAACTTGGTCAGTTTTTATCGTAATAAAATGAAACTTTTTGTGTTTACTTTGTTTTTGTGTACCGCATCTTTTCCTAAATATAAGTGATAGGACCTGGGGACCGTATAAAAATTTAATTTTTGTAATTTTTTTCTAAATGGGTTTTTTGGTTCGAAAAGCACGTAAAAACATTCCTTACCATTTTAAAAACATTTTTCAACCTGGAAGTGCATATCTAAACCGAATGGTTCGGGAATTAGCTATTGGGTCACATTAAGGCTGGACACCCTGTATATACTGCTGAAAACAATTAAAGGATATTGCGGTTTTAGGTGGATCTTGTGGCTGGGAAACTTTTTAGCTGATTGATACGTGGTCGACAGACGTAGTAGATTATATGAGAAAAAAATACACATGTTTGGCAGAAAAAAATGCATTTTATTGCGCATTTGTGTAGAAAAGGAAAAAAACACAATTTGTGCATATGAGAAAAAAGAATAAGAAAAGGTATTTTCTTCAAAGGAAATCATTTTCAGTAGGTATGGTTTCCACGGACGGCCAGCAACGTTGAACACCTTTGAGGCATGGAGTCAATGAGGCTATTAATCGCGAGTTGAGGTATTCTGTCCCACTCTTCCAGAAGAGCTCTTTCCAGTTCTTGGAGAGTTTGTGGGGGTGGTTCGCGGCCAGCAACTCGTCTTCCTAGAGCGTCCCAAACGTGCTCTATTGGATTCATGTCTGGTGAACACGCTGACCATTCCATTCGTATGATTCCTTCCTCGAAAAGGAAATTCTCCGCTAGGTTAGCACAATGCGGCCTGCAGTTATCGTCCATTAAAATGAAGTCATCTCCGATTGCTGCAGCGTAAGGGACTACAATAGGTCGCAGGATCTCATCCCTACATCGGCGACCAGTCAGAGGTCCATCTCGAATGACGTAGAGGTCTGTGCGCCCGTCTATGGAGATGCCACCATACACGAACACTCCCCCACCGCCAAAGCCGATACTTTCGTGCACGAACGCAGGATTATTCCTACTGCCACGATCCCTCCAGATGAAAATACGCCTATTATCAGGATGAACTGAAAAACGGGACACGTCAGAAAAAAGAACATTGCTCCATTGCTCCATTCATTTCTCCTCCAGTTCACATGCTCTGTTGCCCACTCCCTGCGGTCGCGACGATGCATTGATGTTAGTCTAACACATACCATCGGTCGGCGAGCATACAGACCTACACCATGGAGCCTGTTTCGGACAGTCTGAGTTGAAACCGTGGTGGTGCCAGTAGCCGAGCGAAGGTGTTGTTGGAGAAGAGTAGCTTTCATATTCCCTTGTCTCCGAGCCGTTAACACTAAATAACGATCTTCATTGGGCGTTGTTGCCCGTCTACGACCTTGCCCTGGTCTTCGGTCTGCACTTCCAGTCGCCAAAAACCGGTTTCAGATCCTGGAAATCACACTTTGTGACTCTCCGATGGCTTGCGCTATTTCGGCTTGAGTTTGGCCCCCTTCTAACATATAGACAACTCTCCAAGCTTCTGAATTGGTTAAATGACTTCGCTGAGACATCGTACTCATCGAAACAAAGCAGTCACTGAATGCCGATCATCCTTGTCTTCATTGTCCTTTATTCAGTTGAAAGTCCAATTTCATTCGCTGCCGCTGAAGCGACGTTTTTGACGTCGAACTCAAAATTAGCATACTCCACAGTTTGAAAATCAGAAAAATTTGCATTTGTGATTCTCTTCTTCCATTTTCGGTAAAAAAAAAATTGTCTTATATCTTTATTTTATATAAAACTTACAATATCCTTTAACTGTTTTGAGCAGTGTATATATATGGTGGTACTTGATAATGGAGTACTCCATTTCAATTTTACTCTCTATCTCCACTTCATTGCATGGGATCGAACAATTAGGCTTACGCCCATGTGATCTTGCTTGGCTTGTCCACCCACTTCTCTGTGGCTTTAACAGCTCTGTTTTATACAATTTCTTGCCTCTGAATTGTCAATTTTTTATTTCATGTTTTCAGTTCTTTCAGTACTTTTTTGTCATCATGTGCTACTACTTAATGTTTTACTAGGGATTCCATATTACGTAAGTTTAGCTATAAATATACTTATATATATATAAGTATATTTATATACATACAGGGGGATTCGAAATTAGTTTTGCAAATTTTTAGGAGGGATACGATGCACCAAGATGGTTCAGAATCATATAGCAGTGTGGGGTCTGAAACGTTGTCTTCATGTACCTGAATAATCACTTCGGAAGAAGTGTTGAAGTGTGCGTCTAAATTCTTAACCAAGTCTCATATACAATGATCCTTCCTCCGACAATTCCACCAATGTAGTAGAAGAAAAACTCCGGAATTAACAATTTTTATCAAGTGCAGTCGGTGAAAGATGGATTAGTTTTGAAAAACCATTGTCAGAAAGTTTACTATTACTTGAATACTTCTTCTAAAATGATTACAGGTACATGAAGACGACGTTTCCGTTCCATCATTCCTATGTGATTCTGAACCGTCTTGGAGTATCCTACCCCTCCTAAAAGTCCTTAACCCTTTAACGCGCAGTGTTCCCGCTCTGGGAACACCAAACTCTGACGTTATGACTGCTGCCAGTCACGAAGAATAGATTTGATTTCTATAAAAATGGTTGCGGGTGCCATAGCTCCACGTGAATCCTTTACTTTTTAGCACGTCATTTCCCGTAAAAAATTGTCACGATTATTTTTAACAGCACTGACATCTGCTGAAAAATGAAAGAATGCGAGAACAGCTGGATAGATTTCCCAATGCTGAAAAAAGGGCAGCCGTTGCCATCGCTCGACTTAACTATCGGCAAGATGGCGGACGATCGAAACGTTCATCGCGCGCCACAGATCTAGAGACTTTTTTGACGCAGCTGGCTGTGCCGCACAGCCAGATCCGACCAAGGCATCCTCCCCCAGTTAGAGACAGCTCTCGTGTAGCTTTGCCTTAATCACAAATCACATCTGCGGCACTGAAAGGTGTTGCCCTGGGTATTTCAGAGGTGTTAAAGTAATGCCAAGGGTTAAAAATAACTTCAATAAGAATTCTTGCTTTTGAATGATTTTATTGATTTGTGCGGCATCACCATGGGCGATTGGATAAGTCACACAAAATGGTAGACGGCTGACAGTACAGTGTTGATTTTTGTACAGTGTTGATAAATGTATGAATCTTCAGAATATGTTAAAATATGAAAATCGATATTTTGAAGGTTTTAAAGGTCCTGTGCCCCTTTAACGAACGTAAAAGGAAATCGAATGGCGTCCCCTTCAGATTAAAAAAAATAAGTTTTTAATTCTGTCAATTAAAATGAATTAATCATACATCACAATGACGATATGTCCCACAAGACGATAACAGTTGGTCAAAATAGCCATTGGCCCCAACATGGCCGAGTCGATTAGGACACTGAACATGGTAGACGGCTGAAGTGTGAAGGCAGGGTCGGACTGGCCTATCTGCCCATCTGCCCGCGGGCAGATGTGCCCTCCTTGTGGATTCTTTATTGCGCCCACAATGCAGGTTTAAATAATAAATTTCACTCTCTGTGTTTTTCTGACACATTTCGGCTGCAAATCATTCATTATCGTTAACTACATTTCCGATGTGCAATTTACTGCTGGTAAAAGGTACCCTAGAGACATGCAATCTTGAGGAGGGGAAAGTTCGGAAATGTTTCTTTGTAAGTTTAGGATCACCCCGCGAGGAACAGAATGAATCATTGTGCGCCCCCTGCACCCACCCCCACACCCCTTGTATTCCCCCTTGTTGCTCTGTCCAACTTCTGGTGACGCCTATTTGGTCTCTCTATTTGCTGTCCTATTCTTTTTAAGTTTTGGACATTTTGCTGCCCCCCCCCCTTACTTCCACTTTCAGTTTGTCGCTTCATTCTTTCTAAGTTTCGGCGTCCTGCTGCCTCTCACTTTTTTTTTCAGCTTCCCGCAAGCAGCGTCTATGCGCCCCTCCCTTGTTACTCCACTGACTCCATGGGCGCTCATATCAGTGCTTGCAGATAGAGGGTTACTGACAGTGGGCTTTTAAAAACTTTACGACTGAAACGGTACAAAAATTCAGTATCTAGAGCGGCTAGGAGGGGGGGGGAGGGGCGTAAGGGCGCGCACTTAACATTGTAGGCCAGATTTTCGACTGTCAGGGTAGCAAACCTCTGGGGGACGCCTATTGGAGACTTTATATTATTTCTCTTCTTAGAAAATGTCTTGGCGGGGGGAGGAAAATTTAAATTTTGCCAGGGTCACTCAAGACCCTAGCTATAACTCTGCCGGCACCCCTTTTCAACGGGAGAAATATAACACTAGGTAAAATGGCTTTTTGATTATGATAACATATTTTTAGCAATTCTGAATTCAGATATTCAAGATTTGAGCTTTGCCTGAAATAAAATTTTTACATCCGTCCTTGTTCGATATGTTATTAAAACACTTAATATATCTATGGCTAGAGAGGTCATGTTCCCCTATATAGGCGACCATGATGCATTCGTTCATTTATTTTTCTTTTTATTTATATTTATTAAAAATTAATTTTAATCTATTACATTTTAAAGAAGAAAATGTACCCAAAATAAGAAACTGTAGATTTGAGTATCTGCGCCCTTCAACCTTTAGAATTTTGAGACAAAGACGTATATAGGTTAAGAAATACACGTTTGCTTAAGGAAATAAATGCAGCACACCACTACCTCATATGTATTTACAAACATACAATAAATATCTTATAAGCTGGCAAAGCTTGAGGTTGCCAGGGGAGCACATTTTACAGGTCCACAACCTATATAGGCTTCTGGGAGATTTCTAAAAAATAAGTCTTGTAGAGCAAAAAATTAAAAGTTTATCAGGGGCGCTCACACAATCATAGTTACGAATAACACGCAATTCATAATGGCATCTTATATAGAATGCACGTTAAACGCGTTGTTCGAATGTTTCCTCGGCGATCACTACCAATATTTCTTTCGATAAGGGTACAAAATTAGGCGGGAGATTCAAGCAATCTGACGTGAGTTGTCCTCTCCTGGCAAACAAACACTTTTACAGAGGGGAGGGGGACTTATAGGGTTTGTCCATAATGAGACTGGGTCTTGTAAAAAGAATTTATTAAGAGAATTGGTACACATTATTAAAAATCTTCAAAATAGTCTCCCTGGGCGTCGATACACCGTTGTCCAGTTGATTCCCACGTTGTAAAGGCCCCCTGGAAGTCAGCTGCCGTAACATTTTTCAGAGACTCTGTGACATCCTGTTGTAAGGCGGGAACATCTTCGAAACGGTGACCTTTCAGACTGCTCTTGAATCCTGAAACAGGAAAAGTCTGACGGCCTCACATTGGAGATATACGTTGGCTGTGACTAGGTTGCGATCCCTATCCGGGACAATTAGGCGGTCACAACAAAGACGGTGTGGACTGGAGTGCTGTCGTGGTGGAATTTTCAGCGATCAACAATCTCCGGACTTTTCAGTTTAACGGACTGTTCAGGCACGCAAGACGCAAGGACATTGTAGAAAACCGCGTTAACCGTTTGTTCGGTAGGTAAAAATTCTTTGTGGATCATCCTATGTTTGTCAAAAAAGACAATGATCATTATCTTTGTCTTGTTCGCCATTCTTGCTTTCTTGGGCGTGGGGAGTTCGAAGTGTGCCACTCCGAACTTTGGCCCTTGGTTACGGGGTTTTGGCCCTTGGTTCGTTTTTGTAAGCCTCCTTAACTAAGGCTAGCGTTTCGGAAGCGGTTTTGCCTTGGTGAAAACAAAATTTAATTGCGTAGAGCTGATCCAGCGGATGCTCCATACTTGATGTTTTCTGCCGTGACAAAATCTGAAGAACAGCTTTCGCGCCACACGAGATCTAAACTACGTCAGAACTCAGATGCGACTGCCACCTGGTTTCTTGCTTAGTTTAGACCCCCGACAACAAATCCCACGGCCAGAGAGTGCACTACTGGCAACTAGAGCGCCATGCGGTGGACAGTCTCATTACTTTACGGACAAACCCTGCATCTCAGGCTTTCTCTTCTTTGCTCTCTCTAGTTGTGGCTTGAGCATTTATACGGTGATCAGTATTAGGAAGAGATCATTCAAATTTCTCTACTTACTGAATTATAGATCTTGACACCCCCCCCATAAAAAAGCTGCTATTATTGATTCTACTAATTAATTAAATTGCATTAATTAATTAAGATTTTAGTACACTACATTTGAATAATATAAAGATGTATTCTAGCTACTTAACATACTGTGAATGAGCTTTATAAATCATTGAGCTAAACATTTATTGTACGTAGGAATAATACAATAAAAGACGTGAGTTATTATTTGAATGCCAGGAAAGAGCAGCTCTTGTCACTGAATGTGTCAGAATAATTTGCAACCTTTTGTCTCACAAATTTGATGATAATCAGAGAAGATTTCTAATTATATCCAGGCCTCACAAACTGCTAATAACACCGACGAGAAAAATTTTAGAACCGCGTATTCGGCGTACACAAGTAAGCTGTGAAAGGACATTTTCTAAATTGAAAATTATTAGAACAAGGATGAGATCCAATCTCGATCAAGAAAATTTGGAAGCACTGCTGTTAATGCAGTGTGGGAAGGACAAGCTTTTAGAATAAGACAATGATGTTATAATCAATAAACTCAGGGAAGGCAGTGCAGAAATGATGAGGCTGTTAATGCTATAAATAATTTAATAATTTTTACAACACAGTATCCTTAAATATTAATCATACAGATATAAAATATATTTAAAGTTACAAAAAGAAAGGTACAGAATTTTATAGTATTGATTAACATTTTCAGGAGATGAAATCTAAACAAATACAAAATTAAAAGTTATACTATCCCAGTTCAAAAAAACTTGAAATTAGTAAAATGTGCCCCATACATTAATATTCAGAAATAATAAAATTGGCAAAAGGTTATGTAATACCAATAATAGCAAAAAGTATTATGTATTTATGTCATCATTGTTTTCTTTCGTAATTTTCAAATTTGAGTTTTTTTTTTATCATGAAAGGCTGTAATTTCATACAAAACCTAAATAGTGTATGTTTCACATTTTACAAACTGTTAATTTTTTGCACGGTAGCTCTATGAAAATTAAATTTTATTTTTATTGCTTTTAAATTCCGGAAGATTTTAAACGATACTATAAAATTCTGTACCTTTTTACATTACTTTGTAATTTGTTTTATGTGCCTATGATCATTATTTAAGGAGAGTCAAAACCTAGGTCATTGTTTTTGGGACACACTGTGCATGTTACTGATATTTTTTTTAGAAAGAATATTTTAGGTAATAATGTTTGCCTGATTCAAAAATTTTAAGTTCATACTAAGTTCATTATTATGTTTCCTTCATTATAAAATTGCTTTGAAAAAATGAAATATATGGGTTCTTCCAAAACTAAACTTGTAATTAATACGAATTCGTTAGTTATATTAGTAGTATAGCGTAGATTTTCTACAATAAAATATGGCTATCTTTATAATTAAGTTGTTTAAGTTTTGTTATAAGTTCGTTGAGTGCATTCAGTTGTCAAACTTAGTTAGATTTTCTTTTTAATTAAAATAATTAAATGCATTCGACATTGTTTTCTCGTCTTCCTAAAGTTATACATATCCAAGACCATGAAAATTTTGTGTATTTCTACGAAGTCAGTTCTTATGTAAAGTTCATGTTACATTGTACATGCTGGTGTTCAAAATTGTAAATAACGAAGTAATAAAAATTATTTTAATCATGCCTGCATTTTCAATAAGCGTGTGCGTGTGCGTCAGTTACATCAACTGTGATTAATCGATAATAATAGGACTTGGACGACTATTCGACGATGTAAACATCTTTAGGTTATCATACAGATAAAAAAAATATTATTCTTTTTTAAAAATTACAGGATTTTCGGAATGCTTTAAAATAAACCAATGATGCTATGCTCTCGGAAAATTAATAGTGCTTTTTCACAAACTGCACTATGCACTTTTGTTATTTAAAACTTATATTTTCATAAAATAAAATAAAAAAGTGCAAAATTTGCATTATTGAATGGGTTGAGGCGCCATTCATGTAGAGAGTTTTTTCTTGAATCGTTCATAAATGTTACTGGTTGATCGTTTGTAATGGTTGGTAACTACAATTTGGGAACTGAATATTTTCGAGTCTCTGTAATTGGATGCTTCAAAATGCTGTTCAAATTTTACATTTTTTTTCCAAAGTACTTTACTTTTCTTTCAGTTTTTTGTTACGTTCTTTTTAAAATGATAAACAATTTAATGTTCAATAAAACTGTATTACAACTCGACGATTGATTAGAAATGTTAGATTAACAAGGAAATTGGTTTGTTCATCTCCCTCCTCCTTAATCGGATAAAATTTTTTTCTCCATTTTTCTCCTAAGATTGAAATTTTTCATTAATTGTGGTATGTATTAATGAAAATAATATGAAAAGAGTTTTTTCAAAGCTGCTTGTGTTTTAGCAAACAAATAAATAAGAATACAATCAAATGCAATAAACAATATATAAACAAGAAAAACGATGTATGGATTTGCCTAAATAAAAAATATTAAAATATAGACTGTTGTTTCCAGTCTAAACAGGAGATTCATCAACAGAGAACATGTTTGTTTATTGTTTATGGCAAAGTTACACGAGGGCTATCTGCCTAAAGCGGATGACTTTTTAAGGGGTTATAAGGTGTATTCACGTTACATCAGGAGAAAACCGCCCCAAACTTCAGACTGTTAGGTCGACGACCGCGCGAGAGACCAGATCCTTGGACCTCCACTTCAGCCATCTCCCAGTGTTTTAGTGGCTTTATCGCTCAGCGACTGGTTGGCAAGATAAAGTAGAATTTCGCTTATAAATGTTACTGCTGTATAGCAAATCTTCAAGCAAATTAATTTTGTGTTGGCTGGCAAAAGCTGACTTTCCGAGTCAAAATCAACATATTTTCAGATTTCTTCAACATAGTTATCGACAGAGTTAGATATTCGAATTAGAGGCATTTGACTTTAAAAAGGTTTGTGTGGCTACAATCAGTGACAAATTAATGCAATTTTGTGGGTGGCGGCGGATAGTTGAAATTTATGCCCATTTTATGAAAGTAAAATAGGATCTCTTGTATTTTTTGTGTGCAATTTCTTTTTTCTAAATACTTTCGGGGGCGGTCATTACCCCCTTACATTTTAATCCGTCAGTGGCTATAATTTATACACTTCAGAAGTGCGCCCTTTAAAAAATCTAAGGTCTGCGCCCCATCAAAGTTGCCAGTCCGACTCTGTGTGAAGGTCCCGGGTTCGCTTGGGAATGTCGAGAGACCATCGAGCTAACTGTCAGGAGTGTTGGTCAGTTTTCTACAGATGTAACGTAAATAAGCGTAAGAAGTCTTTAAAAGGTCATCCACTCGAGGCACCACCTTCTAAGGTCGATAGCTCTCGGATAGCTTTACCTTAATACACAATACAAAACTAAACGGCCATTGTGGTTATGCATATGAAGGGGCGTGTAATGCAACCTATCAATTTCCCCTTCAAATATTCCATTCTTACTCGGTATAGATTTCTCTGGCTCAAAATAACTCGAATTAAAAAAGAAAAATTCCATTCATCACATATTCCAGGAAACCTCAGCGAGAGGTTATTTGAGTGAACTATCTGGATACCTCCCTCACCCCCCCCCCCCATCCGTACTCCCAGTCTGAAGGTCAGCATTCGGCGAAAGGGTATATGTGCTAAAAAGCAGTTTTCTTACACCTGGTCGATAAACTGAGAACTATTCACCATTGGTCCGATAGGAAGTGTCGCCACTGGGTCTGCTCTTTGCCTCCTTGCAAAACATTTGGCGTCTAAGTGTTTCCTAGGGAACCCTCCCGTTACAACGTTATCTGTGCGCTTTTAGAATTTTATGGGATGTCACACTTTTTAATTAATTTATTATTATACATATATGCAGATATATTTTACACGTGTACAGAATGTATACTAATCGTGCAGGGGAATCACACGAATTATTTTCCTTGGGGGAGAGATTTTTAATGTAAGTTTTAGAAAGTTACTGGAGAGTTATTCTAATAAACATTATTCCCCCAGTTTCGGAAGCAGATTTTCTTTTACCGCGGGGGGGGGGGGGAGGGGAGATATAGTAAAAAAAAAATCTTAGAAAAAAATACAACTTATTAGACTAAAGTGACCAGACGTCCTGCTTTTGATGGGAGAGTCCTGATTTTTACCTATATGTCCCGCTGTCCCACCAAAGTCCTACTTTATGAAAAATCAATAAGTAAATGTAATCGGGAATAAATTCACATGAAAACCATTGTGTTATTTACAATGTTCTTTTTGTTACTTGTATTTAACACCGATTCTTTTATTGATGAAAATAATTGTTTTATGATATGTATTAATACATACCTATAATCAATGGATGGTGATTCTTTAGTTATTGTTACAAAGCAAACTATTTTGGAAAGTTAACTATAAAATATTTGTATAATAGACCTGTTTTATTTGTATATTCGCTATATTTTTTCAACTCATTTTTCTCATGAAAGTAGAAAATCAAATTATGTGGAGAAAAAAAAATATTGGGGGGGTGGGAGGTCGGGATTGATTTTTACCCTTAGAAGTGTCCTGATTTCCGGTTCAGAAAAAAATGTTCACTTTATATTAGACCTATAAGAAATTTATAATAAAGCTTATTTTAATATATTCTTAATAAGACCTGCTTGGGAGGACTCGACCCTTATAGCCCTTTGACTACATCAGTCACGCCTATAGAAAATTAATCTTCCGTTGTTGCAAAGACCTAAAAAATGCATCAGGATATTAGCTTAGTTTTTCACAACCCCCATTTCATTTTCGTTTCAAAATTTGCTGAGAGATGTCAAAAATGTTGGCATACAAAATTATGCTTCTCATCAGAGGAGAAGTAAAACTGAATCGAAATAGAAAGGACTATTTTACCAACATTTCGCATACAACAAAAATAACTTAAAATCCGGGTGCAGAATATGAAATAAATAGGTTCATAATAAATTTCGTTCAGGATTAGATATAATAAATATCATCAAACTTATTCAAATAATTGAACTTTATAGTTTCACATTTTAGCTTCGTTTTCTTAGTATTGTTAGGCAAATATGAATCAAAACAGACATTTTACCAAAGATTAATTGACTGAAAAAACAATCATTAACAATCAATATTATTTGAATAAATTTGATGATATTTATTATAGCTAATCCTGAATGAAATTAATTATGAACCTCTCTCACATTTCATATTCAAAACATTTCATATTCTTCACACGGATTTTAAGTAATTTTAGTTGTATTACCGTTAAAGTATTATAGTTTTCATATGGACCGTAATGAGGCTTAATTTTCCAGAATAATCCCCCGAAACGTTATATTTTAGACAAAACCACTCCAAACTTTTCTGATCTGCAGTAAAAGTTCCTGAAAGTATCGTCTGGAAAGATTATCCCCTCATTTATGAGTCAAACCTAGAAAGTAATCGCCAGTTCCTAGATACCATTACTATTATTGCATGGTTCGGTGTCTTCTTTTTCCTCCCTTTACTAGGCCAAAAAAGATATCCTTTCTTTCTCTACTAATGCTATTATTCTATACTATTTTGTCAATATGTAGAGCGAACCTCAAAGATAAAGATCAAAAGAGTGGGATCCGTTGATTAGAGGAAAAAATAACAAAAACAAATCGACCAAAGTTCATCTTGGTGATTGCAAAAACATTAACGCCGAGCCACTAAAGTATGCGATACTAAGTATTATTAGAAATATGTTTTACATGTAAAAAATCATATGTTTTGTGTATTTTGCCAATGTCTTTTGCCGAAATTATTTTAGTCGGATGAGTTTTCAAACACCTTTTCTCTCAAAAAAGGGTTGTTTTGTAAACCAGCGGTCTTCAAACTTTTTCAATCATAAAGTTAGGAACCATATTCGAAGGCTAATGAATCTGTTTCTTGAATTGCTATTATAGACATCTAAATAAGCTTTGATAAATCAACATATTACCTGAAAGTTTCAGGCGATAATGGATAGTTTAAATCAAATCTCCTGTCTACGGGCTTGCGTGGAACACAATGGATTCTAAATATTCGTATCGAAGTTGTACTAAAGCACTAACTGACAGAGTTGGGCACAATACATAAGAAATGTATTTTCGATACAAAATACAAATTACATTTATTCAAACACAAAAAATTACAACATACAAAATACTTTCTAAATTGAAAAAATACAAAATACAAAATACATGTATTTTCAAAATACACACAAAATACAAAATACGTCTAAAACTTCAATTAAGTAAAATTTTCTAGAGAAACTTCTAGTATACTTTATTCCAATGATTTTAAGATGAACAAACAAATGTAATAATAGTATAACTATTTTTTAATTTTTTTATATGTACATGAATGTTTCCTGGAATAAATTGCATCTTAAAAGGCATGAAAGCGAAACTGTGACAAGTATTTATTGAACGTTATTTTTTTGTGATAATGAATGGAATTGAAATATAAAATAAAATATATTTCTAAACGAAGATAAAAAATAAACGTTAAATTATAATAAAAAATTTAAATTATATTTCTACTTTAAGATGTATTCATAGCCTGACCATGGCACTGCGGTTATGTCGCTGAAAATGGCAGACGGTCGAAGTGTGAAGGTTCCGGGTTCGGGTCCCATTGCGCAGCTATCGATCTAACGGTCTGGAGTTTTGGTAGGTTTTCTCCATGTAACGTGAATACGCTTTAGACCCCCTTAGAAAGTCCTCCTACATAGGCACTCCCCCATCCTTGGCAGATTGCCCTAGTGTACGTTAGCATAATCACACAAACACAAGATACATTCATGTATTACTACAAAAGAAAAGAGTGCCATTGTATTAATTTACTTAACAGTATGCAATTTAATAAAGAAATTATGAAAAGGACTTTTAAAAGATGGTATAATTATTCTAAGCACTGTGATTTAGAAAAAGAATGATTTGCTTTCAAAAAAGTTAGATTTTCGAACTGATTATTGCTTAGTAAATTTCTTTTTGGAGCATTTATAGTACCTGCAAAGGACAACGATTTTTCGACAGGAGCACTGGTCGGCAAACTTGTGTTAAATTTCATGAAAAGTTCTTTTACTGTCGGATATGAATTTAGAACTTTCAAGTCTATTGATTTTTCGGGAAGAAACTGCATCAGTTCAAGTTCAACCGCATTTCAAGAATTTGTGGTATATGATTCGGAGTCATTAAATTCAAACCCGTCATCATCATTCGTAGTAGTTTTATCATAAACTTCTCTCGTATCACTCTGAAATTACTTCAATTTGATAAGGACAACATTAAAAATTGAAAAGTTTACTGATATTTTCATTTATATCATGCAAGTTAATAAAATAAAACCTTAAATTATGTTAAGAAGCATAGGGTTCAAGCTCTTAAAGCGAATTGAAAGCCATATCTAATATTTTTAAAACAGACATCAATGGTGCGATTTAAATTTCTGAGAACTCAAATACGATCCATCCATGATTCTAAATATCCGATGAAAAAGATGAACATAAATGATGAACAATTAAAATTAATAAAAGAAACTTAGGGTTTGCTTAAATTTCCAAACAAGACAAAAATAAATAAATAAATAAATAAATATTTACTGTTTTTCTCTCATACTTTTTTAAAATGTAGGATAAACATGCTTTGATGGAAAGAGAAGTAAGTATGACTTGCCGGGCATTCAATTAAAAAAGTTTTCCTCACTTGAAAGAAAGGCGGTGAAAAGCTTGTATATTGATATTTATGACTTATTGAATTCAGTTAAATATTTGAACAAAAGAACTCAGCTTAATCAATTTTATGATCAGCTTAATCAATTTTTGGGTTGGCAAAGCTGGCATTATGCCTATTTGCATCTACAGAGAAAATTTTTCCACTGAGAATTGCACGACTCGCAAATTCATCTAAACTGGACGCTTGATCCATCTCGTAATATAACTTCAGAAATGCTGACTGGCTTATTTTTCTGTAACTTGGTAACGCATTTTGAATTATTTATATATTCTTTTTCAAAAATCCAATGAATATTACTCAAACACGTTTTTCTCCTTTTTCAGCTTCATTCACATATGTGAATCAATTATCAGCAATACAGAAAGCCTCCTAGACCAAATATCATTGAACTAATCTAAATAGGCGTGTGAGATTTCCCCCATTTTTCCTGTTTAATATAACCTAAAGGTCGCAAAAAATCCTAACACCTGTTTATTGCCATATATAATACTAAAATAGTGCAGATGCAACAGAATTGTTTATGTCATGAACTGGGATAAAATTAATGATAGCAGTTCTATTATTTTTGTTTGATTTTCCCAAAGCATGCTAATTTTGGTGTCAGAGTAATCTAACTTCAGAATGAAAAATGTATTTTCAGTATTTTGAAAATACAAAATACATTGAAAATGTATTTAAAATACATTTTCAAAATACTTTGCTTTTCTTGTCAAAATACAAAATAATAAAAAATACAAATGTATTTTGAAAATAGTATTTCAAATACATGTATTTGCGATACTGCCCAACTCTGCTAACTGGTACGCACAGCTGTGCTCCAAAACACTGAAAATTACTTTCGGAACATCAATTGCTCTTAAGAGAGCAGTTTGGGAAGCGCTTCTCTGAAGAAATGCTTTGGTTAACGGAATGCTTCACACTACACCAAAGCATTTATCTGTGGGCAAATGTTTCATAAGAGCTGGAACCACGTTCACAGAAGGCAAGCCTGATTTCATGAATAATTTCAATCTGTATCACACAGCCGATCTTAAGTCAAAATATTACAAAATATCATCCTTGTTAAGTATTCTCTGTGTTTCTGCAGTCTTGATATTTTTTCAACCACAATACTGTACACCTAAAATTGTTTAAACGTATGTATTTTTGATTTGAGTATAATACATGATATATATAAAAGTGCCCGGGCATGCATGTTTCATTGCTAGAAAGATTATCTAAAGTAAAATGTTAAAAATAATAATTATTTTTATGAGCCTTTTTTTTTAAATGGTGTAAGTCTGTTTTCTTGGAGGAGGAATTTTAAAATGTCCTGAAATTGGTTTTTAGATATTTGCAAGTGTTGTATTTCACAGTAAGAATTTTATGGATATTTCTTCCTTTGAGAGAGATATGTTAAAAGAAGATTTTGACCCCCTACCCATTCCTTGTTACGAATTCGAAAAATGCTGTCAAATATAGAACCTATGTTAAACAATTGACATACATACGAAATTCCATGTTAAACAATTGATATACATGTTAAATTTCGTATCATAAGCTTCGAGAGTTGCGGCTAGGCGAAATATGGGCATAAGAATAAACGACATTAATTTCCCCGTAATATTTAATGAAACATTTAAAAAACAAGTACATGTCTGCTTAGTCGGAGAAACGCATTATTTAATTTAAAAAGTTTCTTTAGACAGAACGGCATCATAAATCTACATGGAGAGTTTCCTACAAATGATACACATGCACCATTATTAGATTTATTCCGAGAGGAAGTCTGCGCAATATTCTATGAAAATTACTTTGGAAATCTGAAGTAAATCGATAAAAGCAGCAGCAAGCAAACTGATTAGAAAATGATTCAGATGGCTTAGAAAATTTCAGTTATTTTATGATAAGCACGCAAATTACATTTTTTTTTTTTTACGTAGCTCAAGCTCGCATACATCTTTATACAAATAAAGCAGGAGTCGTGGAAATGGGCAAATGGTGTAAAGTTGTTTTTACGATAAAATTTTCATGCAGCTTTAAAATTATAAAAACGAAAAGATTCGGTTGGAAGATTTGTAATTATTAAAAAATAAGCCCCTAAATTACTACTAAACAATAAGCTCCTAAATTACTTGTAAGCTTATATCATAAAATATCATAAAATATTTTATGGTACCTAAGTTTTGTAAATAATTTAAATTATAGATGCATTGCATGAAAACTAGAATGAAATGATCGGGATTTTACGTCACAACCGCTTGCAGGCTTAAAATTCATCAGCATTCTGTGGTTGGAAGTTGATATATGATCCCAAAACTGTCCGAAGGCAAATGACCGTACTTTTGAGAGATCCTTCCGAGTGGACAAGAGAACCGGAATACTTTTGTAAGGAACTGACCCTGAAGTCACTATATTTTGAGAAGAAAAAGAAATAAGGATATAAATCATTTATTTCTCTTCAGCACAATGGAATGCCCGAGTTTAAGAATTATTTTTTGTCATACGCTTTTATCATATCAATAATAAATGCTTAAACTCTTCAACCCTTTAACGCAGGGTGTCCTCGCTATTAGGGCACCAAACTGACATTTTGACTGTCGGTCGCAAAAATACTCAAGCTTTTTACCGAATTTTTCAAGGTTTCATTTACGGAGAATGAATCTGATTTTAATAAAATACTTAAGAGAGATATAGTTACACGAGAATCTTCTACTTTTCAGAGAATAATGAGCAAAAACTGTCAACTATTAGTAAAATTGGAAGTCAGAAATATTTATCTGTGCTGGCATCTGCGGAGAAATGGAGAATGTGATGAAAATGCATTGACATGGAAGAACAGCTGGATAAACTGCCCAAGTGATCCGATGGCTGAAATTTACAGCCGTTACCGTTGCTGGATTTAACAACCAGTCACACATAACAATCGAATTGCATGCCGCAGAATCGAGTAACGTTAACTTGTAAAGGAAGACATTAAAATTTGCGTTTAGTTGAAGTTAATGCTTGATTTTAAACGCTAACCAAACGTCATTATTAATAATAGTTAATATTAGTAATAACTGGTTATTGTGAATTGCCAGTACGTAGCCCGACGTTGCTCGGTTGCATTAGAGCAAGCATAATTTTACAAAACATAAAAAAAAAATCCTATCAGCTGATGTCAATTACGGATGCACTGATCTGCCGTCTTTTTCATAAATACATATTTGTAATATCTATGCATTTTTCCTGTTTTTAACTATGTATCATTTTTCTGAGTAAGGCTATATTCAGCATTTTTATTAACTTTTCACTAATTATCGAACCACGTTATATCAATCATAGTTATACAATTATATTTTATTTAGCCACGTCTTGACAAGCGTGATATTCGTTTTTAAGTTATGATTTGTAAATGTGTCCCAAAATGTAGATATCCGGTCCGTGGATCAAATGATACTCGACCACCCAAAGAACATTAAATTATTTAAATTTTATTTACAGTGATACATTTCTCTCTGGTTTCGACTCTGTCGAGTTTATGGAATTTTATACCTTTGTAACAGAAGAAATCTTGTAACTATTTTAAATTAGCTTATTGTATATTAAAGGTTTCAAGATTATAAATTAAAATTGCAGTCACTTGAATACCTATTGTCATTTCCGTAAACGTATGAGTATATTCTGCAGTGAGAACAAGCAAAACAAAACAACGGAAAAAACTGGACATAAGCACCATACTTCGGGGGTCATTTTCACCTTAGCCCTCCCAGAAAAGACACAGGGTTTTCATTGATTTAGCTTTCTAGTGAATGCTAAATTACTTTATATTCATTTCTTATGTAACTGTATTTTATTTTGAAGGCATGTTTAAATACAGTTAAATTAAAATTATTAAATCAAAATAACTTTAAACAATCAACATACCCCCCACTTAGCGAGTAGCGGTAAAATTATCAAATGCAGACGGGTCCGCGGTATTAAAAAGGTTGGGTAGCACTGGGCTATCCAATCGACCGCCATACCTTGGGAGTTAATAAGAACGATGTCAACAGCTGCACTGTTTCAGAGTTGGTAGTTGATCCAGTTGGTCGTCTACATCCATATGAAAATGCTTGCACTTCAAAGGGTTAAATGGGGAATCTTCAAAAAAAATTATAAATCGTGAAGTGAGAGCTATGAATGGTATATAGTAAATAGTGGAATTGTTCTTTCCTTTATTGTCTCCTTTCAGCTTTTCATTTTCTTTCACACCAGTTCATCTTTCGTGTTTCTTTTTTCAGAAGCCCGCCATTCGCTGTCTCTGGTTAAGGTGGCTGCCTCGGTGGCGACCTCCCGCACGACAGACAGTCCAGCCTTACGGCTCCTAGAGGGTGATACGTAGCACAAGCTAACACCAGGAGAGCAACATTAAGTGAGTGCACGGAACTTTTTCATCTATCATTACTTTTTGAAGGATAATCTCCTTATTTGATAATATCTGCTATCAGCTTCAGAATTTTCGGTGCCCTTTTCTCAATTTTTTTATGTTTTCCTTCCGTTATCTTAATTTCAGAAAATTATTTTAAATTTAGAATCATATATGCATTATGTGGAATTTCTCAACTGTAAAACTTTAAAAATGACTTTTTAAAAAAGGCGCATTTCTCAACAATATTACTCTTTTAGCATCTTGTGCATGAATTAGCAGTTTGAAGTAGCCATGGGCGGCCATATGATTGTTTGTCGGAGGTGGGGGGAATCAAGGGTCCGGCCCAAAAAGATACTATATTTTAGTGTTGAACCACTTCTACGTTACACCAGCAAGTAAATCATAATGGTAATATGGCAGCTAGAGAGGGGGTTGGCATGTCCCCTCCCCCCTCTAAAGATAGAAATAAACTCGTTTTGAAGGATAATAAATAAATGATTTAAAATAGTTAAAATATACTTACTCTATATTAAAGCATTATATAATTATTATTTTTAAATCAATTTAAAATCATTCTTATTATTTATTCCTAACTGTAAACCACTTTATCGCTTTTGATTCACCTTGTTCTAAAGTTACATTTCTGAGAACAGTTATTGCCTCAATTTTGAAACACTATAATTTAGCTAGATAATAAGCTCAAGTACTTTTCTGTCTGCTTTCTACACGCATCTATAGGTAGATACCTAAATATATTGTTATTTCTAGCATTTTGCGGGGCTGTATAGATAAACTGAATTATGGTATTACGTGTATATATAAAACCAAAATTTGGAAAATGACTTTGTGTTCCGATATGATTTATTGATATTATGAGTAAAACAGAATCATGAAAGACTTTACTGCTGGAGCCATGTACTTGTGCCAATTGCAATATAATTACTGAAACACTTTAATGTAAAATTTTGAATATACTATTAACATCACCAACATCGTTTATGGAACGAGAAAAATATCGTACCCGTGCAACGAAACTAATCTTTATAGAGCTTGTAGATGCACAGCCTGCTTGACTATACAAGTGCTTACGAAAGATCGGTGTGATGAGCACATATGTGACTACGCAATAAAATTTATTACCTTGCTTACAAAGAACAGACAAGCTTTTCAAGATTACTACTGCTGATGAACTGGTGCTTCCTACTCGACCAACAAGCGAGACGCCGATCCTTAATGTGAGAATCACGGTTGTTGCCAATGAAAGTCAGGTTACAGCGGAAATCAAGAAAGTTCTGCATAAACTATGCATTGGAAAATGAAACGCTGGATCTAATTTTCACTAAGTGGAGTTTGTGTACGAATTTATACCTGCAGAAGTTTTAAAAATCAATGTGAAGTAGAAGAATATTCTGGATTAATTTCGTAATGCTAGCTACCTGAAAAGCTCTTTATAAACAAATGGTTACTGCGAAACTACAATGTCCTCTTCCATCTGCATTTCTCATGTACGCTACGCTCGTGACAAAAAGGAGTGCTAAAAAATCTACATTTTCCATGCTAACTTCATTTTACTCCAGGCGATTTTCACCAGTTTCACCGACGCAGTAACGCTAAAAATAGGATATCGTTTCAATAGTGTATCTGAAAATCGAGAAGCTGGCAGATAGATTGAAAGCCATAATGTCTTTCAGAAATGTTTTGAGCAAATATACTCTACATAGCAGGATTAAATAGCTATATAATAAGATCACTTTATGTCGGCTGCTTGTAGCTTATGATATCAATAAGTTATAGCGAACATGAAATCCATTTTACGAAAATTTTGAACCTACTTTGTTTCTATAAAGTTCAAAATACAGCTCTAAATTATTTTCCAAATCATTCATTAAGTTTAAAAACAAAAGAAAAATGCGATGCAAAATTTTGAAAGCACTGGATTTTTTTTCAAAATTTAAAACAGTTTTAAAAACGCTTAAGATAAATGGTGTCCATTGTCATTAGATTTAATAGCCACGAAGTGTATTATTGGGTATTGCAAAGAATAGCATTATTAAATGGTGAAATTCTGAAATAACTATATATTAGAATGGAAAAGGCTATTAAAAATTTAGAAATTAAAATGGTAAAGTATGAAAACTTGAGTACTGAAACTCATTTATATACTTATCTTGTTGAATTGCGTAGTTTGCGGCATAACGAATTCTTAAAATGTAAGTGTAAGTGTAAAGTGTAAGTAAACAATAAAATCTAAGAAATTCTGCCTATAGTGGAAATATTTCTTGCCCCCCTGATCGTATTCCCCACTTCAATATGTACCGGCATTTAAAGAACATCTGTCCTCAGCAGAAAAATATTTCGGCCATTTTCCGTTTTGTTTAAGACAACACACAAAATAGTTACGCTCTATAGGCGTATGTTGCATAAACTACATTTTAATTTAAAAATTTTAAACGTTCATCTTTTTAAATTACCATAAATATAACATGCATTATTGGGGATTATATGATCTTACTCTACTACAACAGTGGTGGGCGTAACATTGCAATTTCTTTAACAGGGGTTAAAGGTCTAAGGGCAGATTTAAAAAATATTTAGTGCTTTATTTACTTTAGCCACTTTGCTGGCATCGTTGCGACAAGACGATGACGACAGAGATCCTCTTTCTGCGTCTATCGTTGCTCAACACTGTAGATCTTTGAACGCCCAACCTTGTGTAAAATCAATGCTGATTGCATTGAAAGACCACAATAGGCATGTAAGTTTATATTATAGAGCGTGTCCGTATATTCATGAACAGGCCCGGACTGGGAGGGAGGGAACCGCCCGTCTCAAGAGAAGGGGGGGGGGGTCATTTAAAATGAAGTGTCACACTACATTTAAAATGAAGTGTTATGAAGCCTTCTGGGGTCGCCGAGGTCGGGGGCCCACCCGTCTACAGACAGTCGGACACCCTGGCCAGTCTGGGCCTGTTCATGAACTCGGGGCAGTAGTTTTCGAACAAAAACTGTAACCAGTGTGATTAGTGGTCTTCTTTTCTGTTTCTACTGACTTTAAGAATCGCTTCACTTTGTTCAGCTTCGGTGCCTAGGTGATGCGTTTGTTTATCACAAAACGTCCTATTGAACGAAAAGAACTACAGACAAACAATCGAAAACTAAATTAACTGATTTCTGTCTCAGTTTATTTAGTTTTTCAACTAGCTGCATGCAGTTGACTTTAAGAAAAAAAAAGGCAACCGTTTTTAATTTTGAAACCGGTTGCTTTTGAACTGGTTTCAAAACTGAGAGTTTAATGGGGTTATCAAATTAGTGGTTAAATTCGAGCAACCTTTTGTTGGAACAACTTTTCCGATAGACCTTAATGTCGGTGTTATCGTTAAGGGTTGTAAAAGTAAACAAACTTTCTCCGACGCCAAATAGTCAAGATATGTTAAGGTATCGCTGATTTGGCGTGCAGGTTGGTATTCTACTTATCGTGACTCGGCATTTAGCATAACCCTTTCGTTGGTATAATTACATCGGATCAGCGACGATCTGTTGTTGATTGCGATACTTAAATTAATAGCATTTATAAAAATAATGATTCATCCTTCAATAAAATCGACTTCTAATTCCAGACTCCACTTGCAAGCGGCCACATTTTTATCACTTCGAGACAAACTTCGAACCGCAGTCGATGACGTAGCACAAAGAAGTACTCTATTTGGCCGAAATTTCGGCAGACTCTTATTTTTCCGTTTGGAAAGCAAAAAGTTGGAGATCTCCGTCGTCAATGTAGTGACAGAGAAAATCTTTCTAAAAGTGGTTCGGCAAGAAAGTTGCTCGGATTTTTCGTTAGTTTGATAACCATATAAGAACACATAAAACTAAAGTTAGTTGCACGAGTGGCACTGGTTGAGCGTTCAACAATGCGCCCAACTTGTCTCTGCAGCGGGGGCAGCAAAACGATGTTCCTGACTTCTGAGGCTTGAAAATGTACTTCCATTTTAGATCTGTGATGTCCGCCGACGACCAGTCCGACGAAGAGGTGGTTCCTATATTCCGTCCCTTCACCCGGGAGTCTCTCGCGGCCATCGAGGCCCGCATTGCCGAGGAGAAGGCCCGAAAAGAGCATGCTAAAAAAGCCGCGGAAGACGGGGAAGGGCCCCATGAGGAAGAACGTCGGAGGCCCGACCATGATGGGGAGCCTCTGGAGCCTGATCCCAACCTCGAGGCTGGCATGCCCTGTCCCAAAATGCTGCTCAACGAGCTGACGCTGGACGTCGTCGCCACACCGCTCGAAGACATAGACAAGTACTACGAAAACAAAAGAGTGAGTAGTAGAAATTTTTTTCACCCCCAAAAGACTTTTTTTCTGTTCTAGTTCTTTAGTTCCTGCTACTCCTGTTCACCTTCTCTTCTGTTTGGGTGCCTCTTGGAGGCATTTGATATATGAGCAGTCACATGACCCCGTCGCATGAATGAACCAATCAAAGTGCTTGATTCATTGATGCGACGGGGTCTTTTGGACTTGGTGTAGGCCAAGCCAGGGGGGTGAGTAACAACATTTTCACTCCCTTCCCTAAGCTGCACTACCTCTGTCAAAATGCCATGACATGTTTTGGAATCTGGCTCTCTGGCTTTAAATTGTGCACACAATTTAGTCAAATATGTATAATTTAAAAGAAAATCTTATAGTGCACTATAAATCTCTGTTGGGTTTCAGTAATTTTTTCGCAGTTCTTTTTACTGTTAAAATTTTATTTATAGTTTTGTCAATATTTATTTCATAGTTGCATATTTACTATCAAATTTTTTAATTTTTTATAAGATTTAGATATGCATGCTTAAAATTTTGTGATATTTCATTATAACTGTTAAAAACAACTAGTTAATTTATTATTTGTGTTGTTTTATTGTTATTTAAATGTGCACATAAACTAAACATTTACCATTATATCGTAAATACAGTTCTCTGTTATGATCACTGTTGTCTTATGCACATAGTAAAATTGGATGAGTTTCATTTAGGCAAATTGCAAAAGTAAATGTGCTCTTACTATTTGCAAATTAACCGTATAAACAAAACAGTTAATCTTCTGCCCGATGGGTACATAGTGAAAGGTGCTTATAGCTCTTCCTGGAATTATATATTCCTTGTGTAGTACTGTTTTCTTTCTGTGTTCCAAGAAGTTCCTCAGTAATCCGCTGCAGTTCTTTTTGTGCCCTTTTCTGCCAACAGATACAGCAGTAGGTAGCACGGCTTACTTTGTTTCGTAGATCTGTTCACGTGGCAGCACTACTAAAGCGGTCATCTGAGTAATTATTGTTCTGTATAGCGAATTCCATAAGGCAGCTCATTAGAGGATCTCTTCAAAGCACCCAACTCAACTGATGCTACGGACAACTTTTCCACTGCGGCTTTATCCAACGCTTTTAAAACTTCGGCGTTGATGAGGAGCGGAATAAAACTGTGAACTCAGAGAAGTACAAAACTTGATGTACAAAATGTAATGATAAAATTAAACATTCAAAAATATTTACACAATAAAACCATAACGCAGCTATCATAAAAATTATAATTAGGTAAAATATCATGAAATATATGATGCGTTAGATTCCAGTCTTTCCGGGATGATGGAATTTTTTAATGTGTGCTTTGTAGAAATTAATAAGCAGGCCAATCAAATAATTATCAAGCGGACCACTTAAAACCTTTAAAGAAGTTTTTCGCGAACTTGTTAGCAGACCACCAGTTAGGAACTACTATTCTTTGTTCAGATCCACTACCTGCTGGGGATTCTTTGCACTATAATAGAGTAAAATTATTATTATTTTTAATTTATGTAACTTCATTCTAAAATTATATCGTTCTCGCGTTATTGAATCAAACGGCAGGGCGAAGCATTCGCCGAAAGATGGATTTAACCAACTTTATCTGTATATTTGACAATTTCTATGTTTGTTTTAAATAAAGAAATCTATTACACTGGCTTTTTAAAAGAAATCTTCAGAAAAATCTCTTGAATCCAAATTTATTTTTTAACTGTCCAATGATTTTTCTTTGTTCTTTTCGAGACTGATCTGCAGGCTACAAAATATCTGTGGTTTCAGTTCTAACTAAGCGCATATACACAGTTCAGTCTCATTAATGCGATCACTACTTACTTTTGACATCAACGTGAAATAACCAATCTCAGAAAGCAGGTAGCAGCACATTGCAATATGCATATATGAAGGATATCCGGGGGAATCGGAAAACATTCCAACCGTTGGCGTAAATCAGAAATGGAGCGATTTATAAGACGTCCAAAAGAGAGTCATCATTGGCTTTCGGGCCAAGGGTGGAAGCATTTCCGAAACAGCCAATATTATAAACTGTACGCGTGCTTCTGAGATAAAAGTATTCCGCGCATGGCAAAATGTCACTATCCAATATCAGTGACTTGACAAACATGGTGCATCACGAGTCGTAAATTACAGAGGTGAACGACGCGACGGCTGTGGAGATGTGTTCGGGCGAACAGACGAACAACCGCTGAGCAACGAATCAAGGAGCTACCAACAGTGTCTCCTCAAAGACGGTTCAGCAAATATTGCTGCGTATGGGTCTCGAAAGCAGACGCCTGGTTAATGCACTTAGGCTGACTGCTGTTTATCGGTGACGAAGGCTGGAATTTTACGACACTACCGCAACTGGATGTCCAGTGAGCGGCGATCGGTGGCATTTTCTGATGAATCACGTTTTATGTTCCAATGGACAGAGGGACACTGGCGTATACTGTGTGAAACGTCTGAAAGCAATCCCCCTGAATCAACTGCCGGAAGGGTCCAAGCTAGAGGAGGGAGCATTATGGTCTGAGGAATTTCGTGGCATTCTCTGGGGACATTCATCATTGTGGAAGTCACAATGGATCAACAAAAGTATGCATCTAACTTTACGGACTATGTTCACAGCTACATGCGAATTGATTTTCCACAAGATAATGGCATCTACCAGCAGGAAAATACGAGGTATCATCCAGCTCGCAGTGTACATGCGGGGTTCGGAGAGCAACAGGATGAGTTTAACCGGGGCCGTCGTTATTAGCAACCGGGCCTGCTTCTTCGTTGCCACCGGAAGAAATGAGTGAAACACTGAGGCCTAATATTTACATTTGCGCTGTTCGATTGTATGCGATTTGGGATTATAAACGTTAATTTATTTTATAATTAAAAACAATTTTGTTATAGTTTTGTCATAATGATTTAATGACAAGGTGTTTTAGATGTAGATAATAATTTTTTGAAGATTGCGCTTCTTTTTATGGAAATAAACTTTCGAATTTAATCATAGAATTCGAACTTTAAGTTCTGAATGTAAAGGTAAGTGTACACTTGTATTTAGAAATTCTACAAATTTATAGGATATAAAGAATGTTTTGTGAATTAATATTCATGTGTTATTTATAAATCATTTTAATCTGAAATCGTTTAACTTGGGTAGTTTATTATTCTAGTAAATAAGCGTGCGTTGTAATACTAGTTAGACATTCTTATCTGTTTAAATCTTTCAGTTGAAAATGTCATTTATCATTTATTATAAATGCAACTAAATGTGTGATATTGGTTTCAGTGCAGAAGTACTGTAAAATATGTTATTAATTTTTGCACATGTTTATGTAGAAACTTAAATTGAAGTTAATATTTTGTATAAGCGTTCATCATACTCAAATTCAAAGTTCCATTTAGATAATGGCTATAATAAAAAGTAATTAATTCAGAGATCGTTTGTTTTTAGTTTACTACAGTGTTTAGCGCAACTTGTGAAAAGGGATCTTGAAATTTTTCAAGTCCTAGAGCTTTTAGTTTATCTTAATTTGTATTCAAAGTCCGTGGAGCAGGTTTCTTTTCTTTTTTTAAAGCTATAACCCTAATATACAGCAATGCAGGGACGAAAACATTTGTTTTCAATCGCCAGTTAATAATAACTTAAAAAAAAGGTGTTGGAATATTAGTGGTATTTCCTAGTATGGTTTTCTAAAATTTATAATTTTTCTTTGAAGAAAAAGTATATGGAACTAACACTGAAAATTATAAATCATTTTCATTTAGAATGGTAAAATTTTCGATAAATAAACTCATTTAAACTAACCAAAATAAAAACAGTTAACAAACGTGTTTTATCATACACTGTTACGTTATTCTTAATCCTTTTGATATATTATCTCCCCTTTAAGTTCGTACTACAATTTATGAAACAACCTTTATTTTGTAATTCATTCTAAATGTTTCTCGTTAAATTAATTTACATTATTTTTCATGTAAATAACAAGGACTTGCAGTGCACAGGTTGTACTTATAATTATAGCAAACATTCTTCTGATACCTACGCCTTACAAAAGATTAAAAATTAAATAGTATATCAGTACTTAAATTTTGTATACGTGAATTATAAATATCAAATATTTTAAATTCTATTTCAGCTCCTAGTCATATATTTTGATAATATATTAACCGAACAATATTTAATAAATGAAAGTTTAATAACTACTAGTTAAATTTATTTTAAAAGTAATAATGGTTGTAACTGCTTTGAAAATGTGAAGCTTAAACATTCAGTATAAAGAAATACATAAAAATGTCTGTATCATTTGTGTATTCGTTTACTTTAATGTATACTAAAAGTCAGCTTCATTTTTTCATGTATATTAAAATTCAAGCTAAAATAATGAATCATGAGAGTGAGCACTACTTTGTTTTTCCTTCAAATTACATGCATCTATTTACTTTAATGTCCGCGTGTATCATAGTAAAGAAACTGTTAATGAGTTTGTACTTGAATTAGTAACACAATCACTACTTAAAACTACATTTAATAACGTTTCAAAGCATCGGAAAGCTTAAAAATTGCTTGATGTATACGGGAAGATGCGAGCATCCGTAGGCCTCTTTGGATGACTCATCGAAATACACGCGCAGGCCCGTTACTAATAGCGAAGGCCCCGGTTTACCTTACTCCCCTGACCAGCAGACTCCCTGGATTTAAATCCAATCAAGAATCTGTGAGACCACCTCGATCGGGTTACTCGCATCATGGATCTTCAACCACGTAACCTAGTGTAGCTGGCCACGGCACTGGAGTAGGTATGGCTCAGCATGTCAAAGACCACCTTCAAGAACCTAACTGACTCTCTTCCTGCAGGCCTCGCAGCGGTTCGCTCAACGGAAGATGGCTATTCTGGCTTTTGACAGGTAGTCATATTTATGATCATCATTATGGTCACAATCACTGGACTGTGTAATTTCAATTAATAGCGTTTTCAAAAGAATCATGTCTAGTTCAGTTTACGATATTTATACAGAATGTTTTAGTCACTTACTGCGCGTGGTGTATACAGGGTGATTCAAATTAACGTTGACAAATTTCAGATCGGAGTAGATTTCTCAAAGACGAATCAGAGTCGCATAGCAATGATGGGTCTCAAGTGTCTTGTTCACGCACCTGATAATAATCACTTTGGAAAAAGTGTTGGAGGAATTGTAAATTTTTCGGCCGTGGTTCGTGAAGAGCCATTTGACAGCTCACAGAAAGTATTTAACTGAAATTCATGGTTTAGAAGTTCATTTTAATTTTATGAATTAATTGTTGAAGACAAACTTTTTGTTTTCCCTAATTAGCACTATTAGTGTGGAAGCTGTACAAAATATTTAATGGGTAAGCGCACGTACGAGCGGGTACTTTTAAATAACAGAAAGCAACATTGTGTACTTAAAAGTTTTCTATCTTTCATCTGTTCTATTTAAAAGGTATGGACTTGCAGTTTCATGTGCATCGTAGAATTTAGATTATGTGTTAAAAATAAATGCAAGCACAGTTTTTAGCGCTGAATGCTCCTATAGAAGGACAGTTGCCATACAGCTGAAATTTAACATTAGGTAATGATACACAGAAAAAAAATAATTATAGTACAGTGTTCGTAAACGTAACGCCAACACGTTGTGATGTAGATTATGCCAATTGCTATACAAGGTATTTTGCGATTGGCTCATCAATGTCATTAGGTCATTTTTGCGTGGATTTACAACACACAGTGCTATATTATTTTACCGCAATTTGTGTGGTAAAATGACATGCCTTTCCTACAGTGTAGAATATAAATGAGCGTAGTACACGAAAGAGAGAGAGAGAGAGAGACAGATTTGCTTCAAGTTTAATAAGTTTTATGAAATCTTATGTATGTTTATCGGATAATAAGCACCATGATTGACGAAAAGCTTCACACAATGCTCCGATGGCCGATGCATTGTCTACGCTTTCCTTTTGTTACGATACCTTAATCTGTTGCCGTAGATTCTGGTTTATGAGGTTCTCTAGCTTGCCAAAACTCACGATTTTACGAGCATCCATCACTCAACCAACGAGCGACATCTCTCAACCATTGAGTGACATCTCTCAACCAACTTCCTACAAACTCAATACTTTCTATGCCCTCATTTACGAACTATGGCAAGTAATTCTTTTTATTTAGGAATATCATAAATACTTTTTTCTTTTATATTAAGAGCAATACAAGACAGAGTGAAATGCATAGGGGAGGACGACATGAGTGTGTGCGTAATTTATCCACAGCATATATGTATCCAATTTATTCAACATAAAATATTAGTTTTCAACAAATCATGCTTTTTATATCTACTTTTTTGTTATTATTTGTTTTTGTATCTAATTTACGAACTAATTTTGTAGTTCATGTGAGCCGGTATAAATAAGCGTCTACTGCATAGCTGAAAATTTGTCTGTTGTTTGATAATTTCTAAAAAATTTACAAAATTTCATTTCCTATTTGCAGACATTCGTGGTGGTTAGTAAAGGGAAAGATATCTTTAGGTTTAGTGCGACCAACGCCCTGTACCTGTTGAGCCCTTTCAATCCAATCCGTCGAGTGGCAATTTATATTCTGGTCCATCCTATCTTCAGCTTCTTTGTCATTACCACGATCCTTGTTAACTGCATTCTCATGACTTTTCCTAGCAACCCTGCTATCGAAAGTACCGAGTAAGTACGGGTTCTCTTTTTGTTTGTTAATTGCAAAATGCTGATGATAAGTACAGAAATTCACTTCACATAAATCGAATCACTAATGCATTTCATCGTTAGAAGTAGATTGGTAACAGTCAACTGTAGTGTAGGAGGGCCGTTTGGTTTCATTTTAAAGGCAATAAGTTTTTGTTACATATTGCTTAGTTAATTTTTTTAGTGTATGTTTCTCTTGGTGATTGCATGTAATATATACGCTTTTATACAAACAACAATGTTTTAGTTAAATACCACAATCTTTTCTTGGTGCTATCTTAACAGAATAACTTTACTGAAGCAGTAGAATTTTCGTTTCGTCAGATTCACCAAAATTCCTTTATTCAACATTCATTTTTACCGCGTTGAAAACCAATTTAAGCGTCGATTCTTTAAATGTATAATTAATGAATTTCGCAATTCACTTTTAATGTAGTGAGTTAAACCATGGACTAAATATTCAGTTTATTTTTGATAATTTAATCTTAAATTTAATTTTCTTTAAAGAAATAATTTAAATGGTAAACAGTGGCTTTTTCAATCAATTTAGTACTTACAAATCGCAATATAACGAGATAATTCAAGTGAACTGTGGATACCAATATGGTATTAAAATGAATTCCATGTTAAAAAAATTAAAAACAATATGGACACACATCCTCTTACTTATATGGACAGTCTGTGTGCATATAAGTAAGATAAATATAGTCAGAGATTCACTGACAGATAATCATAAGTGTACGCCTGGGTATTAAAATATTTTGAAAGTTTTAAAGATTTACAATAAGAATTGAGAGGTATTTACTTTCTCATTCAGACTAATACATTTTTCAATAATGATTTGTAATGCAACTTTTTTCAGCTAGAATAACCTAGCATGGGAGCGATGCATTTGTAATCTTAACTATTGGTTAGTTGTCCAGGAGGTCACTTGTGGTGTCTGTGAACATTAGACAGAATAAGGCAAATATTTTTTCTTTTCATGAAAATCTGGAAATAAACCGTTACTACTATGAACGCTCTTTTGATGTGTGATGTGCAATATAGTCAAAATGCTCGGTTATTCATTGTTGATTGTTAAAGTTTACAAATTTTTTTTCCAATGACGCGCCTCTGTCCCTGGAGGCTTTGGCCACTACTAAGGCCGTAATTGTTGGTCACTTTTTTATGGGGGCACCTAGTAGGTGAACCAACGTCACCCCCTATGAAGGGACGAACACGATGACAACTACACCCAGTCGAGGATCGAACTCCGACGGCCGGGAGTGGAACTCGAAACCGGAATTCGGTGCGTTACCCGCTATACGATCTGGTTGGCATACGCAAAATGTAATCGCTGTGATAAAATGCTGTTTTTTTTTTAAATTTTATCTGAGTGAGTTTCTAGTTAATTTTCTCTGAATGTATATCGTGTCTCTCTTTCCTTTTCAGAATTTATTTCACTTTGATATACACCTGTGAGTCCGTCATCAAAATATTAGCCAGGGGATTTATTCTCGAATCCTTTACATATCTCCGAGATCCTTGGAATTGGCTAGATTTTGTAGTTATTTCTTTAGCGTAAGTATATGCAGTTTTGAAAGTAACATTTAATGAAATGGTGTTAGATGTAGCTTACCGTATAAAAGTATTCCGTAGCATTCTTAAGCTTGAAAACATACTAGTAACTAAGCATGTTATTGATAATAAACCAAAATATATGCAAATTGTTCTTTTTAATAATAGCAAATACGAATGTATTAATGTGTCTTTTGATTAAAACTCAATTCAGAATCAAAATCGTGGTTTTATATAAACTACAGTGATTTAATTCCTAAAATAGCACTTGCGTTCCTTTAAAAAGACTAATTTCGATACATTGCATGCAGTTTGGGTAGTAGTGGTTTTAGAATTTTGTAATAAAAATACGCACCGACTATGTTATAAAAATTAAGTTTCATCAGACACTATTTAAAATTTCAATTTATTTATAATCCTTAAAATGTATATCACAAGTAATAGTTTTCTTGTATTTGTAATATTCTGTGATTCGCTTACAGTCGTCCCTCTCAATATTGCACTTCGGTTTTCACGGCTTCACTTTATTGCGGTTTTATAGACTTCAAAACCGAAACCAACTTCTGTATTTGACCACATGTTTTTCCAAGTATAGTTTAATGATTTTTTTTTACTAATTTCTAGAATTTAATCTGTATTCTATTCAGGTGCCCCTCGTGGCAGTTTAAACTATTTTTTTTTATATCACGTGCATTAAATCATTTTTTCAGAAAATTAAAATAAAATACTGTGCAACCTGAAGACTCTCCTACTTAGTCTTGCCTTCAGAACATCACTAAGCTTGCTTTTATTTCTTCAGTACATAGAGGGCTGCAGTTAAAGGGGTGCATACGGGGCACGTGCTCCTGGGGCCACGCTGAGTAAGTGTCAAAATCAATTATTGAGTGAAAGGTTGTAAGAGAGTATTGAGCTGCAGAGGAGAAGGGGTGCGCCTTAATTAGGGTTTGCCCGAGTGATGTAAACTGTAGTTGTTGGACTAAGTACATTTCATCATTGAGCAAGTGCGATATTTTCATTGGTTAGTGGTTGTGTGCAACAACTGCATATGCGTGTTTAATTGTAACTAAGCAAATTTAATTGTAACAATAGCATATTTTTATGTTTGATATGTATATACAATAGACCCACCCTATAACATGGTAGATACGTTCCATGCTCCGTGTTTACGGAGTCTGAGCTATACTCTAGCCTGGAGTGCGAACTGCGCACATACATTCGCAGCAAAAATTATTTGCACTCATGCAGCGCAATGATGATGAGTGTTGTCATTCAAATTTATATTAATTATACAGGACCTAGAGCGTAAATAAAATCATAACATCTGTCTCATTTTACCATTCTGTACAAGTATCTTTTAACGTGTTATAGGAACACGATCGCAATTTTTTCGCCGTCTTCTACGAATCCATATTGCATGGACCCGTGCAATAGGGGGTCTACTGTACTTCACGTTTAAAGAACTTAAATAGGATTTCTATGTCCTATCTACGAAATTTTCGACTTATAAAATAGATAACGGATTCTATATCGCGGAAATTCATGTATCATGGCAGAGTCTGGAACAGATTAACTGCGATACACGAGGACCGACTGTGCATATATATATTTTTTGTATGCGTATTTATAGTAAAATTTCTCATTTTTCTTTAAATACAGATACATCACCATGGGAGTAGATTTAGGAAACCTGAGCGCCTTGAGAACATTCCGCGTATTTAGAGCCTTAAAAACTGTAGCTATTGTTCCAGGTAAGGAAAAACATTCAATTATTCATATATCTTTATGTAAAATTAAAATAAGAAATACAAGAGCATATACAATATAATATTACTATTATAATGTAGCTAAGCGCACAAACTGATAACACTAAATTTGACCTGATCACAATGCTCTACGCATGTCTTTATTCAATATTATTTATTAACATTTTTTGCTATTTAATTAAAATATGTAACAACTTTAACGATTTTGCAAGAAAAGGAGTTTTCTACTATGAAAGCTTACTTAATTGGTCAACATGTTCGATATAGTAAATTGTTTACGAAATCCATATTGAAAAACAGTTTTCTCAGGAAGTTTAACTATGTTCAAAATTATCAAAGATGAAAGAGTTTGCGAGGGAGAAGAGCCAATGCGAGACAAATTTACCTAAATTTAACAAACAATCTAAACAAACAAAAAACTACTAAATAACTGAATGGCAATGAACGATACTAAATGCATTTGGTAAAAAATAATCCTTTATTGAGTATTTTATTTCAACTTAGATCAATGTATCGACGTTCTGTAGACTACATGATTGCTTCAATGCTTTTTGTATTATTTGGCATATTTTGAGGTAGTGTAAAAGTGATATAATAGAGCGTACTTTAATTTGAATTGTTAACGGCGTAAAAATAAATCTAATTAGTTAATGATACAGTGTTTAAAATTATTTACACGAGTTTCCTTTTTTATGTTGAAAGTTCGTTGGAGATATTTTCCCTTTTCATCTCCAAATCGTCGACTTTTTTAGCTTCTGTTAAGAAGTCAGTAACCTTTTGATGAGGGTGTGAACTGAGATGGACATCTTCGTGGAAGGCGTTAGTTAACTAGCTCTAAATGGCAGATTCGATGTCATCATTTAGTTTCCCGGCATTCGAACGCTTATTCCGTTCAGTTAGTCTTACTTTCAATCCAGGAACAGAATTAGTCGGTATTATTTGTCTCTATTCTATCTTTTTCGTACCATTTTCGAATTCTTTCATGGTTTTCAATTTAAAATCTTAAATATTCTACTAGGATATAGAGCAAGTTCTTCAAGATGTTTCGCTGAAAGGTATGTTGTCATGTCTTAGCATGCTGTTCTCACACTGCAAATATTAATACCGTATATCCCGTCATACCACACGCACCAGTAATTTTAGGATATGTTTTACTATTTTCAAACAATTACGCCTGCATAACATGCATCATATGTTTCCTACCAACATCATTTATACAAACCATTTTATATTCTGTGTATAACATGCACACGAAAAAATAAAGTAATTTTTAAAGTGCGTTAAAAGTGTTAGTTAAAAGTGCGTTTTTTACGCCGATATATAAAGTATATGCTTTATCAAATTATGTTAGTGATTTGAATGATTTCTGTTCTATTAGCTGTGTTGCATTAAACTGTGTCATATCTCATTTGGTACGCCTAGCTTATAAACAACCAGTATAAAATCCAGCTGAAAATATTTTATTGAACCCTCATTTCAAAACCTCCATAAATCATGACAAGTCCAAACATACTGAGGAATGGGCCTTCTGAAACATATGTTTTATGTCATCGTTTGTAAAATAAAAGTATTACATATTTTGAAACATAATCACCTTAATTAACCAAGTCCTAAAAAAACCGCTTTTTCCGTTGCTGTATAAGTAGTTTTATTGATTATTAGAATGTTGTGACAAATGTTTTTTAAATGCTCAGTTCAATTGATGAATTTTTATACCATACAAAGCATTTAAGAATGATAATAAGAATGGCAAGGATTATAATAAGCAACTGTGAAGCCATATGCAGATCTGAGAAGTGATTAAAAGTTAAGTTTGTAAGGTGTTTGAAGTTCCGGTAATTGAATCGACTAATCCTTGCTCTGAACGCTGTTGTACATTTAGAGAGTATTTTCAAATTAACAGTCAAATGCAGAAAACTACATTTGTCAATAATAACTACATTTGTCAAAAAAAAACTACATTTGTCAATTATTTACACATAACCCCCTTTTAAAAAACCACTGGACAAATTTCGGAGCGTGTTACAAATTTTGGCACTTGTGATTTATAGAGGCTAATGAGCTCCCTTACCGACTTTAAGATTATGCCAAACTCTCAACTATGCTTTAGAATTGCAAGCATCTTTAATAGCAGTTCCCAAACTTTTCCACTCCTTCTAAAACCCGAATGTTGGCGAATCCATTGTATTGTGCGAACCACCCCAGACAGCACATAAGTTTAAATCAAGCTTGATATTTCTTTGACTTGGACGTATTAATGCAAGCTAAGATTAATACTTGACAGATCAATTCATTTTAAGCTTGCAGCAAGCTTGGAGATTACAAAAAATGAGTCAGCAAATATTTCCCCGCCGAATTTAAGTCATTTGAACTGTCAAGCTTGAATACAACTTGATGACTGCTTGATTTGGAAAGCCACATCCACATAACAAATAATTTATCATCAGTCATAAATGCACTTGACCATAGAATCTAAAAAAAAGATTCTATATTTCCAAATATTGAAATGCTTCAAAATAAAATACAAATATACTACAAAATTGATTTCAAAATCAGTCGTTTGTCTCGATTTTGGCCAGCATTGCCCAACATGAGTGTTGCGATATTGAAAGTTTTAAAACGTGTGCTGCTTTTAAGTTTATATTATGTTTACTTCTCTATTAGTAGAGTCTATAAATCACACATAACATTATTTTAATTTTGATTCATCCCATGGAAAAATAAAAGAAGCAGATCGTCAACGGGCAATACTGATCAATCTCGCCAAAAAACGGTGTGACTACCATAACAGTCACTTCAAACTTTAGTCATGTCATATAGAGTTTGACTGGCATGGTGGTTAGGACGCTGGCTTCCCACACCTTAGGCCCCGAGATCGATCCCAGTCGCGGACGCTAGACGGAAGCAGATTAAAATAACTTGAGGCTTCAGTGTAGAGAGGAGAATGCATGGAAAAATAAAATATATGGTTCGAGTTCGCTGACCGGCGCCCCATGTGTTTAGGATATTTTTTTTTTTGGACAATTTTTTAAGTTTGAATTAAGCTTGCTATGTCAAGCTTGATTCAAGTTTGCTATGTCAAGCTTAATGCAAGTTGGGCAAGTGTAAACTTGAACACTTCATTCAAGCTTGCATTAAGCTTACACGTTTGAAAATTTTAAAGTTAATTCAAGTTTATTGACTTGATAAATCAAGCTTACTGCAAGTTTGATGCAAATTTGCTATGCTGTCCTTATGCGCCTTGCGAACCCATTTGGGATCATGTACTACCGACTGAGAGCCGATGGTCTATGGAAATACAAATATTTTCATAAGATTTCACTACCATTATATTGACGATGTATCTTGGTTGCTTGGAAATTAAATTTCAGTGGCCGTATAACCCGCAATTATTCAAATTTTTGTAGTTAAAGATTTTGTTACTTCTACTACACATAGGATATTTTATTTTTAAATTCTAACTACTAACGATTTAAAAAATCTAATCGCTTTTACACCAGATGTTATAAACAATACGAATACATATCAAGTATCTTTAACTCCTTATTTTCTTTTTGACTTCCAGGTTTGAAGACCATCGTAGGAGCTGTTATTGAATCTGTAAAAAATCTAAAGGATGTGATTATATTGACATGTTTTTCGTTGTCAATCTTTGCCTTACTAGGATTGCAAATTTATATGGGTGTTTTAACGAGTAAGTGCATTCTAATCCCGCCATTCAATGCATCAGAAATAGAAGAACTTGCAAAATCATCAGAAGAATTTAGAATCCACGCAAATAATATAAGTAAGTTGACTTTATTGGTCTTTCATCTTTTTATAGTGCAATATACATTAGGTACATATTTTAAAATGTGAAGAATTTTATATAACACATTTTCAATAATACGCTTATGTTGTTTAGTTTTATTCACTATAGATGTAGTTAATGTTCAAGTAATTATTTCGGTATTTGCGGGTTATAGCAATCACATTAGCGGCAAGCGACATAAATATTATTCCAAGCTTGCTGCTGTGCTTTAGGAATGCCAATTTCTATAACAGTGCAAATTACATTTGACCACCACCATCACATTTTAGCAATACATCTTAGTTGCTCGGCGACTGAATTTCGGTTCACTAATATAACCCGCAAGTACTAGTATTTCTTTCTAGACTATCTTTTCCTAACGTAAGAACTGTTTCATGAGTAGTTGAGACGCTACACATGGCTACAGTGTGAAGTACCATGGTTCTGGCAAATCGTGGAAGTTGTCGATCTATTTAGAATTTTGGACGGTTTTCTCCAGATGCAACGTGTATACACGCTAGAAATCCTTAAAAACTCCTCCACCCAAGGCACCTCCCAGTAGGCAGATACCCATCGTGTGGGTTTGTCATAACGCAAAGCGCTTAAAAATTTAAACTTAAGCGCTGTAGTGAGAATTTCTAAATCTCCCTGTAGCATTTGCAACACATTTATGGTAGGCAAACCGTGAAAGAATGGAAGTGAAATGTATTTGTTTCTAAATGAATCTGATGTCGAAATTATTGGATTAAACCGTTAATTTTACAGCCATCACGCTTCGCATGGTGATATATATTCGAGAAATCAAGACAGTAGTCGAGTTCAACTAGAATCTTTGATATGGTTTTTGTCTAAGAGGAATGCATATATTTTTTTAAATAATTAAGTATACATAAATTTAAGAGATAATATTTAGTATTTAATTCCGCACTCCTTTTATACTGCCCTTATTTATGGAATGACAGTAGACAATTTTATTTGAACTCGAATACTTTTTTGAAACGGTGCAATTAGTTGCCTGTTCGAATGGTTATAAACTAGAAAGAAAGGAAGTATTTTTAATTTTAGATTTGATGTACATTTAAAAATATATTAGTATATGCATGTATTTTTATCTCATTTATCAACTAAGAATTCAGGATTTTCACTGACTTTATGAGTATTAATTTTCATTTTTACAGGTAATCAATACATAAAGCCTGGAAAACCAGAACCTAAGCTTTGTCGAGCAAATGCTAAGTATGTAATTGCTTATCATTTTTTTTTTACTTAGAATTTAATGTAGGAACTTCAATAATAGTTATTTCTTTCTATAAATAAGCAGTAAAACGTATTTACAAAACGTTTGTGCTTGAAAATATTGTAAGTTGAGGACTTGTGTGTTTAACTTCATTAGGCATCACTTGTCAGTTATAACTAGTCCCATGCACTCAAAATTCTTTTTAGAATCTTTTTTTCAAGATATTCTAACCTCAAAGAAGTAGTTCGAGAATATTTATACCGATAAGAAAAAAAAAAAAACCCTCTCATTCTTGATCCGGCCTTCTTTTATCGTACAGTAAAGTCACACATACTAATTACTTACAAATAACATATACTTGATTTGCTAGGCCTCAAACTTTTATAAGGGGCAATCTTCATATTTAAAATCCAACAACTTTAATTTTGAAATGACTACTCTAATTTTTTTACTTCGTATTTCAAACATTTAGTTAATTTTAATCTTGGATATCAATTTTCGATATATTTTAACCAAGATTCAATTTGTTGCTCCTGACTGTCTTTCATAACACGATATTTTTACTGTACATTTATTATGATCGCTACTGAAGATAAATACCGCAAATTCCGTGATTTTTAGTCTAGAATTTTGAGGGAATGCTTCACAATATTTTGAATTAGTGTATATTTTAATTTAAACAATTTATTTATTTTTAAGTTTATACTTCATGAACTCATAATTAATTTGATTTTTTTAAATTTCAGTTTATGTCCTGAAAACTATACATGCTTAACGGGCTTTGGAAATAATCCAAATTACGGCTATACGAATTTCGATACATTTGGCTCGGCTTTGCTTTCATCTTTTAGACTAATGACTCAGGATTTTTGGGAAGATTTATATCAGTGTGTAAGTATATGAATAAAAGTTTTTAAAGAGAAATCATATCAATTTATATATACTGAATACCTATCTGTAATATAGGAAAAAATTTTCTAAATATTTATGTTGTTATGTAGAATTGTCTGTGTCCTTTTATGTTTTATGTATCTTTCGGTAGTTTTTAGTTTGAATTGATTTATTGACTATTAGTACTGTTTTTTATGTAAAACACTTCGTATTCGAGTTTTGTTCTAAGAGTATATATCTTATTAAATTCTTCTTAAAGAATACCAGTAAAAGAGCTTAGCTTTCAAACATTATACAGAGTAAATAAAAAGAAAAAAGAAAAGAAAAGAGAATGAAAAAGAGTTGATCAAAGAAGGAAAAAAAAACTCGTTTAAAAGTAACATGATCACAAGTCCCGTGTCTAAGAAATGTGAAATAAAATATATTACATAAATGAAAGAAAGTTAAATTGTAATTTTCGTTACAGCTTACTTTTAAGAGATCTCATATTGTGTTATGTATAGTCTGAGCTCGCATTAGCGAAAACGGTACTTTGGGATAGGCTTAATCATTGCTATACGCAAAACAAGATAAAACTCTCATGCTGAATTTCTCACGTTCATGTAATGCATTAAATTCTGTTTGTGTGAAAGTTCACACTGACTCATTTTTAACAAACAGCATTTTGACGTGATAAACATGTTTGCCGTTTAGACGACTTCTAAACACCAAGTTACATATAAAACAGAAAAAAAAACGCGCATAGGCTTTAAAAGTTTTAATTACTTTTCATTATTACATTGATTTCCTAAAAATGATGACCTGACCAGTGGCCGAGAGCAAAGCGTTATAAACTGGGAGACGGAAGGTATCTAAGTTCAAACCCAGGTCGCGTCCGTCGTTCGGAGTTTTCCGTGGTTTTCTCCGACACTTCGGTAAATATGAATAAGGACCCCTTAGATAGTACGGGCAACCCCCCCCCCTCTTCGGCCTAGATCCCTTGTGTAGGTAATCGGTCGTATTCCCAAAATCAATCCTAAAAATTTTGATTGCTCTTGAGTGATCATTAGCACTTAAAAACAGCTGAACTTATGTTGGGGCTGTGATACTTTCAAAGCAGCACTTATGAGTTCCGAAAAAGATTTCTCTTCAACTTGGAGCATTACTAATTTCGGAGTGTAGTGGCTTTCTAAAAGATTATTCATCTAGAATCAGGAATTTGAGTATTCCCTCAATACGTCTTTCGATTAATGTTAACTGGCATGTGGTAATGGTGTAGCTTGCCTAAAGATGAAAGATTGGCTTTGGCGCGCTGCCAAAAAAAAAAAAAATGGATGCTGCGATATGTTTCACAGGAAAGATGGGTTCATATGTGCAACGGCTCTTAAAATTCTATACGGTAGTAGTGCTTTTTGAGTCATTTGGACTTTCATTTCCGATTTACAAAATACTTCCGTATTGCCAGCTGGCCAAAATCTAGCCAAAAAGTGGCTAAATTGGCAACCCTGTCCGCATATACTAGAGAATTTCTTGACCATCTGAACCCATCTCCCCGTTGAAACAAATCGCAGCATCTATTTTTTTGGCAATGCGCCAAAGCCGACCTTTTATCTTTGGGCAAGAAGTATCAAGCATGCACTGTCACATGATTGCATTTTTTTTTTTTTTTTGGTTCTTTGTTGTTTTACAGGTATCATTGTTTTAACCAGTTTATTTAAATGAATCATTTTTTAACCAGTTTATTTAAATGAAATCGCACTTGGTTTATATAAAAATCTTTATCATACCACAGGATTTTGTATTTGAAAATTTATACAATATAACTCTCTTTAGCTGTCATCAAAGCCTCGGACCAGGTACCACACAAAGCTACTTTTGAACAAAATGAATTATTATATTTGAATTCCAGGAATAAATGCATATTGCATTTCATATATATATATTTTGTATATTTTTGAAGACAATAAGAAGTATTTAAATTATATCTGTACTTAAATTGCTACATTTTGTCTTCGAATTCATACATTTAAGACTTTGTCAGAATTTGACTCTAGGGGGAAAACAGATTGTGTAAAAAAATTTCAAAATGATCATCTCCATCTTTATACATATATACAGGTCAGGGGCGTAGCCAGAAATTTTTGATGGGGGGGGTACGACTACTACAACTCATATATATGCATACGTGTGTGTGATAATGTAGTGAAGAATATACATTTTGTATTGCAAAAAATGCTCAACATCGGCTCTATTTTCTGAAAGAAAGAAACAAATCCGCAAAAAACAAACAAAAAAACAATAAAATAATTTATAAATCTCATGTAAACTATAAATCTGCTGTTTGTTTCACGTATGAAGTCCAAAAATCGTGTATATGCAAATAAGTTACCTTCCGCGAGTTTTGTAGGAAGCGTGTTTTTTGTACACTAAATGAGAGATAAATTCCTTTAAATAAAGTTTCTATATTTTTCTGTTTTAGACAGTTGCCGCTTGTTTTGCTAGTGAATATTAGCGTTCTAATCGGGCAAGTAAAGTTAAAGTAAAAACAGTTTTATATTATTAAAGAATAGAACTTTTAGATTTGGAAACAATAAAACAAAAACAAAAAAAAAAAATAAATTTTTGCCGAAAAGGACATTGCAAAAGTTGCCATGCTTTATTCAAAAGAGTGTTTTTCAACGAAGTTAGCAGCTCATAAAAAGAGTCACCATATATCTTGTCTAAGCTCATATTTTATTTTTCGACGGGAAAAAAAAAAAAAAAGGTTACTGCTCTGTTATCTTCGTGCAGAACCGGTAATTTTCCAGCTTTTTTGTTTATTTTTATTTATTTCTTTCTTTCTTTCTTTTTTTTTAGTTTTCTCTCCGCAGGAAGATTAAAAAACTTTCAGTTAGGGGAAGCTAACTTTCCACTGCTAAAAGGATCGAATTTCGCTCTGTAGGATTGAATTTCGATCATTTGGTTTAAACCATTGAAAGTGTTACCCTCTAGTATCCTTGAATAGATCTTGTTGTCTGGACAAGGGCATTACTAGTTCTTTTCTCAGAAAAACTATTACAGATTATATTTAAAAAAATGGTTTCTACGTATTATCCCGGCGGTTATAACCGCCAAACTATTTTTTCTTAAAATGAGCTGTCAAACTGTTGCCAGTCGTATTCAAAACCATTAATAATTTCATGTGCCCGGCATTTATCTTGGAAAAAAATCTCTCGTCTTGGCGGACCGCCGGGATAATACGTAAGTACCAAAAAAATGAACCATCGCTGTGTTCTCATCTTTCTTTCTTTTGCGCAGATTTTAATTACCGCGGGTCCATGGCACATGTGTTTTTTTGTTGTGATCATTTTCCTGGGATCATTTTACCTCGTAAACTTGATATTGGCTATTGTAGCCATGTCATACGATGAGCTGCAGAAGAAGGCTGAAGAAGAAGAGGAAGCCGCAGCCGCCGAAGAGGCAGCTATGGCGGAGGCTGCACGGCTTGTAAGTTTTCGATCCAATCATTTTATTCTTAATTTGGACCTTTTCTCTTCCAGCTCTCTTAATGTCTTGCTACCACGAGAAAATCTTTGAAAAGAGTTGCCGTTAGTAGTTGTGTCAAAAAGATTACGGGACTTAGAATAGACTACTATTCTTGGCACACTTAAAACTAACTTTCTAGTGCCGAAGCAGAACAAGAGATAAAATTGCCTAAGCGAAACACAAATCACAGAACACATGCGTCTGGTATTGACCAAAGTGCGTATTTCGGTCATTGTACGACGCTTGCGTTTTGTAATTCTGACTTTCAATCTAAGGGATTCAAATCTTCACTCTAACCATTTTATTCTTAACTGGAGCCTCCTTGCTCTTGGATATCCCTTTGCTGTCGGACCACCACAGGAATGTCTAGCGGATCTTGAAAGTCGAAGAGAAAAGTCTTGACACCACGGAAAATTCTTGCAAGCGAAAAAAAGTTGAAATGAGAAATTGAGTCAAAAACCCGCGTATTATATGGTTTATTATGGGCTGCCACTCTTGGCAAACTAAGCACATTTAAAACTAGTTTTCAAGATGAAAACTGAGCAAATGAGAGCTTTGTCTAAGAGAATCACTGAACCCAAGCGTCTGGCATTGAAGTAAAATGTAAATTTTCTGCCATTCGGGGAAAATTCTAACAATCACGCCTGAAATGCAGTAGAAAAATCCATTGCCATAAAAACCGCCATTATCGTATCTCTTTTCTGGGATTTTTCTCTTGGCTATCGGATAGTACTATGAATCCTCTAGGCGTCTTGAAAAAGGTAGCAGATATTAAGTTGCTTTTGTTGGAACCAGACAAATTTTAAGACCTGAATCAGGATCGAATTTAGTCTTTTATCTTTCTTTCGGAGGAATTGATCCTATTTTATACTAATCTGTAAGTATTGGAAAAATGAATGGTTGTTTTAAAAAATAAATTTCAATTTATTTGATTAAGTATGTTCTTCCTAAAATTGGGCAAGAAAATAGTTATTCTTATAATGCAGCAAAAAAGTAAAAGTAATCGTTAGTGCTTTCAAAGTTCAAATGTAATTGCTGATGCTGCAATTGCAGCTAATCGGCACGCTATACACTCTAAAAAAGACAACGGTCGATTACAATCAAGTCTTGGAATCAAGGCTTCCATGAATGTTTTTAGATATTAATACTTAAGAAAGTCATGTATAGGGGTGTACATGACTTTCTTTAGTAATAAGGTACAGAGAGTCGCCAAATTCTGCCCCCGAGCTTAATTTCGTCCCTGTCGGTATATCTTTTTCTAAATAACGCCATCTAATTTTAATATGCCCAAACTTAAATCTGATACGCCCAATCTGACAAGTTAGTTATGTCAGTTGGTCATTGTAAAAGTTTGACGATGAAACGTAGCTCCTTGCGTAAGATATCTAAATAAAGAAAAAACTGTCCAAGGTGAGTTTTTAATGAAAATACTGAGTACTGTTTAAATATGGATGTATTTGAGTTATTGTAATGAAATGTTTGACAAAATTTGCTGTTATTTCTTAAATTTAAATTGATTGAAATTTTATTTAGGTTATGACATGCGCTTTTGGTTTAATGGATGATATCCACAAATTTGACAAATTTTTAATGTCATCCCCTCACATGAACCTAATATCGCCCCCGGGATGGTATTTAGGTCACTTCATCTGAACCAAGAACACCGACGGTTCAACCTAGGTTAAGCAACCCTTCCTCCCTGTTTGTAGTTACAGCTGACATACAACCTGTTTCAGTTGTTTAGCCACCTTCAACGTCACCTAGGCGAGGCAAAGCCATGGTAGTTACGACTTCACCGCATAAACAAGAAATAATAGACGCCAAACGCGAAAAAGAAAAAAAAAAGAAAAAAGATGAAAGAAAAACAGGGAAAAAAAGGGTTAGAAATTTAAGAAAAGTAAGACAGGAAGCAACAAAAATAAAACAAAAAAGCGACGTAAGCAGGAGCGTAGCCAGCTGGGGTTGGGGGGGGGGTTAGGGTGGGTCATAACCCCACATGAGGAGTTTTTTGCCATACAATATAAATTGCAATATAAATTTCTGGTGCCTTGCAGCGAAAACTGGGATCAAGTAGAAGGGATTTTACGTCACAGGCGCGTTGGTGGGTCAAACATTGCTAATCGTTTTCGCAATTGTTACTTTCCAGATGGAAGAGGAAGAAGAAAGGAAAGAAGAACGACGAAGAGGAGGAGGAAATGTAGTAAAAAGTCCATCAGATCTATCCTGTTCATCATATGAGCTGTTTGTAGGACAAGAAAAAGGAGGAGAGGAGAAAGACACCAAAGAAAGGGGAAGCATACGAAGTGCCGAAGGGGAAAACTTATACGACAAGGAAAAGGCTAGAATAAACAACAAAATGAGAAAAGTAGGTTCGCCTTGTACTGAATTCTAACCATTTTCTGTTAGGACCTGAAAAGTACAGTTGTCTAAATATATTTAAATATCATATTCGTACTTATTGAAGTATATTTTAGATGCTTCATTGGTTTGCTGAGTATACAGTAAACCCTCCAAGAAACAGAAAGATTTAATTTAGAGAAAAATAGTTGGTCATATCCTTGCAATTCGTTTAAAATTAATGATAAACCGAACTTTCGTATAACATAAGCATTAAAAAATAAATAAAATCTAGTCTAGAGACACATAGTTTAGCAGAGGAGACTGTTGATGAAAATTTTAGTATAATTAGCAATATGTACTGAGCATAAGTGGATTAAATCTTCGCAAAATCTTCCAAAAACTGCAATGTTTGTAAAAAATGCCTTAGTTTTAGACTTTACTTTACGTTACTTTTCGTTAATTATAATAAAACCTAATGCACTAATAAAATAAAAATAATAATAATAATAATAATATTAAACAGTACATAAGAAAATTTCAATACACTTTATTTCGATTTGCAAATACTGTTACTTTTAAACTAAAAAAATCATACAAGTAAAAAGGGAGAAAAAGCAGAGTTCATAAATTATTAACCGAATTTTGGATTAATTATGTATGTATGTATGTATGTATATATATATATATATATATATATATATATATATATATATATATATATATATATATATATATATATATATATATATATATATATATTTAAAAGTTTATTACAGATGGATCTCATATAAAAGAAAAAGACAGTAAACGGAATGATAACAAAAAATACTCAAAATAACTGGTATTTCAAACATAAAATAATAAAGAAATTTGTAAAATAACACCATAAAGGTTATTTGAATGGCCATATAGCTGTTTCAAACAAAAGCGTTTTGTTCTTCATCAGTGGAAACATTCACCTGAAGCCAGGAACGGGGTTTATTTTTTGTGGCTATACAATTACGAAATATATTTTTCAGTGTTGTTTTGCTTCTGTTAAGTTTTATATAAGACAAACTTTTTGTAAGCTGTAAAATGAAATTTTTTTTTTTGAGGAATGTAAAATAAATTACATGGTTAGGACTCTAAACAGGAAGATTAAAAAATATTTAAGCGTCTTATTTGTTATTTTTTCTAGATAAAAATGAACCATTTAAAAGAAATAATCAACATGCTATAGCCCTCTAAAAGGATTAATAATTTGTATTATGAAAGTTTTATATTCTATATTTTTTATGAAATTAATAGAAAACAATATCTAGAAGAAAAAGTTCGTGAACGTGCGTAAAAGTTTAAGTTTAATGCATTCATATATGTATGTTAAAATAATAAATAAATAAAATGTAAATTAAACATACTTGTTTGTAAACCTACAATTTATAATTTTTAGAGGAACTTTAATTAAACATTCTTATAAATACGCTAAAACAAGTGATTTTGTTTTAGAGTTATATGCTTATGTTATATGAAATATGAGTTAATCGAAAAATAATGTAGAAATATTATTTTATTTGTGTGTTTGCACAGTAAGCAAATTCAATCTAAACATTGAAAACCATAGTAATAAACTGAATCTAATAGAACTTAACTTTGAAATACTTAAAAAGGAAAAGCGAAAGTTCGTTGAAAGTTTATTGAAATGCAATATTAAGAAAACATAATTTTAACTATATTTATAGCGTACGGTAAAAATAAATAATCTTTTAGGATTGACAGAAAGTAATTTAAATTTATAACTCAATTATTTTTCCAACATTTTTGTTTGAGGCTAAAGTATTAAATGATATTTTGATGTGTTTTTTTATAATTTTGATGTTTGCAAAATATTTAAATAAGTGTAATAATGAGTATATTAATTTTCATACATTACCAGTTAAAGTTATAATAAACTTTATCTAATTTTAAACTTAAGTTTTACAATAAAATAACGTATTGATAAAGCAAATGAAATAGTCAAAGAATGAAAGCAATGTATGTTCATCTTGAAATAAATAATAACAAAAACTGATTTTGAATAACTTACGTTAATTAACTACTACTTTTTTTACAACTATTCAAAAAAATCAATTATACAAAATGTAAGCAATGGATATTATTTCTGGATTAATTTAAATCGCAAATTATACTTCATATTTTATTTAGATGAAACAACAATGAAAAAATAAATAAATACAGTTATCTTCTTAAAAGTAATCTTTTCATTTGATTTATAATTTATAATCTTAAAAAACATACTAGATTATTAAAAGATACATGCTCTAAAAATGTAGAAAAGCAAAATATGTTATACTAATACTATTTGTATGTTATTATATTTCTTTTTTCGATAGCACTTATAATTGGTAACGAAAATTTTATTTATTTGTTTATTGATATTTAATTCTATTCCTGAAACCGTTCAAAATTCAGAAAAAAAAATGTGCATAGTAAAATGCACAAAAAATGTGCATAATAATATGCACTAGGCCTTACTCTTTTTTAATAAACAGATAATTTCAATATAAGCTATATCTGCACTTTTTATTATGTATTTTTCACTTGCTTCAAAGCAACACGATTCACAGATTGCTTATAGACCATTTCAGTGCATTTTGAATGGTGTGGACTCATTTCAACACATCATGAATGCACTATTTGCAAATCTCACATGTATATTATAATTAATTTTCAATGCACTCTTTTTTTTACATCATAAGTACTTTATTAATGCCAGAAGTTGATAATTACGTTGGTTTTTTTACGTGGCATTAAATGTCCAAATACTTGTCTTGAAAGAGTACTTAGATTTTAAATATCTTTATGTTGTAGCATTAGAATATATGAAGTGAGTTAGAGCATATTTAAACATTTTAAAAACAGTTTTAAAAAAATTTTGTTAGTATAGACAAACAACTGCTCAAAAATTGTGTTACATATTCTAGTTAAAATTTTATAAAATGATATAAAATGACATTATTATTTTCATACATATTACCCGTTGGATAAAGTACATCAAAAACATGTATTAATTATTTTACTATTATCATTTCCTTCCGTTTATATTTCATATTTGGGACTTGCATACAGAGCCACATAAAACACAAAAAGGTACATTAAAAATTGTAATGATTCATGCTATTCCAAAATTTTATTCTTTACGTATCTATTTATTTGTAATTGAAAATTTATGTTTAACATGTATCTCATTTTTAAAAATCCCTTTTCCAGTGAAAAAAAAAGGTGCATATTATAACTGTTCTAATACTAACAACTACTTTTTCTTTGTTAGGGTTCCAGCAAATATAATTCTCAGTTTTATAGTTTTAGCTTTTAGACAATTACGTTTTATTTACAACCTTGTAGTTTAGATATATGTTATAGATATTTTTGTATTTAATGAACTCCAATGCATAGAGTATACAAGCATTTTTCCTCTGTAGTTATCCTGACAGTTTCCCAGCTGACGCTCCTAAAATAAAGAACTGAAAATATTTGCTATTTATGTTGTAGATTACTTAGTAGAATAGTAGTTGCTGATCTTCCCCCGCTTCATATCGCTGTTGTGCAAATAGAGAAGTATAAGATAAATATCGACTCCAGTTCTAGTATGTGAGATCAACATGCAATGATCTGCTGGAACTTTTAATTACTGGAGAAACTGCAAAGTTCCCAGTTTCACAAATGAATAAAACAAAAATGTTGCATATGAACATATATACCGATTTTGAAAGCTGTTTTTGAATTAACTAGATTCAGTAGCATACATCATAAAACATGTATTCCGACTACATTTATAAAAAAAATAAGTAATTAAATGTTGTTATCTTTTTAATACAGTAAACTTACCCTTATAAATAATACAGTCAGGTTAAAACAACATGTAATTTACAATTCTCACATGTAATATATATTTAATAAATTTTGTTCATGTAGATGCATGTCAACATATGTCATAATTGAAAAGGTATTTAAATTTAAAGGTCTAATAGCTTTGCATTTTGAGGATGCACACTGAAATATTTAATTTTATTAGACATTTTCTGCTAATTAAGCTAAATTCACAGACAGACAAAAAGTTTCAAACGACATTTAGTTTAGAATTCTCATCGGCAGTCTATAATAATTTTAATTCCTGTTGTTCTTTGTTTAAAATTAGACGATTGGACCTCGTTTCTCAGATCATAATGAAATTCAGAATTTTGATATATTTTTGCAAGATATGGCAGCTATTAGCCAAGAAAGACTCCTCGACAACTGCTTACATGGAAGATTCTTTGGGTATGGCAAATTAATTGTAAACTATGTAACACGTAGTGTAACATGATTAATTTATTATCAGTAGATCCTTAAAATGAGAGTGTCAAAAAATTATTTAAACATTTTTAATCAAAAGTATACGAAAACGTCAATATCTTTTTATTTTAATAATTTAAATCTTAAGTGAAAATAAAAAATAAGAAAAGAAATTAACTTGTTTGTAAGTTACACAGCATGGCTTAGAATGCCATTATTTTATAACTAAAAACGTTTTCAAATTTGCAGTAGCTTTTCTCTAAAAATAATTTTTTCCACTTATATTGAACCATAAAATGTTTTAAAACAAGCTTTGAAATTGAATACGGAAGAAATAAATTCATTTGATGATCCATATACGAATTTCTAAATGGTTTCTATGAAATAGAGTAACGTCAAACTTTGAAATTTAGGATAAAGTTTTCAAAATTACTTTATTATGCTAATTTAAAACTTACGAGCTAAATATACTCTAAAGTATATCTACTCTCTATTCTATATATATATATATATACACACACACACACACACACATATATATATATATATATATATATGAGACGTCAGATATTCCAGTAAAGTTCTAGAGTTAAGGCAGGTAAAACGGTTTATTAAACATTATTTTTAAGTTACAATATAGAGTGAGAAGATGAGAGGGGAGACGGGTACAAAAATCGGCGTGGACTAATTAAGCAGTTCCAGTGGCAGAAGTCTTTCGAATTTCGGTATGCGGGTGTATTTACGCTCACCACACCACGTGGTTTGCGAAGACATGACTCCGCCTCTCTCTTATCTCTAATCAAACCACACACATTTACCAACATGACCCGCATCCGGGGCTACAAAGGCGTGGGGACACGTGTACACTAAAAAGAACACAGAATCAAGGATCTGGTATCTGGTAATTTACTAAAAAAATAAAACATAGCTCCAGAGCGCGCGTGGCAAGTAAGACAGGAAAGCAAAACTTACAGTAAAAGTACCCGCTTGAACAATACCCAAATTACTTTTTTATACATTACACACACACACACACACACACACACACACATATATATACTTTTAACAGTTTTTTTCATATATATATGAAAAAAAACTGTTAAAAGTTATTTCCCAGTTAGTATATAAAATTTACACTTATAAATACAGGTAATATTTAATTTATAATTCTCTCCAGCAATTTATGTCACTACAATTGTCATGCAAAGACTGATAGCCTTGTTAATTTAAGGGACACTAGAAAAGTAATTACATTGAATTTAAGACATATAATGTGTATTCCTTACTTTATTACTCTAAACTAGTTCTTAAAAGCCGAAACTAATATTTTATGACCAATTAACGATAGACAAAATTTCATGATTTTACATTAAACCTTGTATAACATGAAATAAGTAACTGTAATGGAGTATTATCAGTGCCAAAAAGAGCTCAATTTACCCTGCCAAACCTTATTTAAGACTCCCTTTCGATAAGACTGATTTTTGTGCCTCCAATAGAAATGCCTATATCGGGAATAAACTGACATGAGCGCACGTGTCACATTTATTCTTCCCGAAATTGCCGCCCAGAGAGTTATTTCCACTAATAATTATTTATTCATTTCTTTCGACTACAAAAAAAGTTCGCTCTAGACATATAGGTCAAGCAAAATGTGAGAGGCAAAATGATTTTCCACTTTATAAGTTTCGTTTATTCTCTATTTTAAGACTAGATGCCAAAAAAAAAAAGAGAAAAGTATAACTTAATATTAGGGATAGTGTTAGTGATATTTATTACCTTTTAAAAAAATCTTATATTTGTATTGATTAAACCGGAAGAATTTTGCTTCACTATTTTTTGAGCAATCTAATAGTTATAAAACGATTTCATTTTGAAATTTAAATACTGAAAGCTTCATATCTTGATGCTTTTGATTTAAGGTGAGACATAACGGATCAATCACAGGTAATGAGAAAGTGAACGCAAATTTGAAAACAGTTTACTAAACAACACTCAGATTCTTTTCAAATTATATTGAAATAATTAAATTGAGTTCTTTTATTGCAACATTTTCGTGTTTGTATAATTATACCATAGTACCTTAGCAAATATTTTACTTTATACACTTATGGAGGTGAAAGGCGGTACCAGCGGGGGAAGATTGATTTTATGTTCGAGTATAACTTTTCTAAGATAGCAAGCACTCTAAGACGAGCTTCCAGTTCCTGCTGTACTACGTTTCGCAGACATATTCAACCAGTAAGTAATTGCTGCTATAAAGAATAAAACTAAAGTGTTCTATTCAGAGTTTTAATAGTACCAGGTATGTAATGTAGTTTGTTTAACAGGCATGCTTTGATTGTCTTGGATTTAAAAGCTACTAGCAGTGCAATCAAGAGTATTATCTGATACCTTGTTGAATCTCTGCCTTGATACTTTTAGTAACATTTATTCACGAAATCATTTGAAGAAGAATTGCTTTTTTTTAACTTTTTATATTGCAAAATAAGATATCTGCGAAACAAGCCTCAATATTTTCTAATTTAAACTTTGATATAGAACATTTTAGCTTGATTATAATTTATCAGTTTCGAGTTATTTAGTTTTACCTTTTGCATTACTTTTTATATACCTGTATGACCCTGTAAGTTGAAAGTAGCCTTTGTCATTAGAATATGTGTATCTACTCAATTAATGAACTCTTAAATGTAACTTTTTAAATTTAAATTATTATTTAAAATTATTTATGGTACTTTATTTCAGTATTTATACTGTTTCTACTTCTAATACTTCCCTCCATCTATCAGAAATGCTTCATTGGAAAAATTTCTATCCTATTCAATACAGAAATATTTTAAAAGAAAACTAAGGAAATATTATTATATAAGAGGGTACATTCCAAAAGATATCACACTCTAAGATGAAACAATGTTATGGTATCCCACGATATGTGTATAAAATTTACCCACTATTGACATATTCATATTATACTGTGATAACTTTATTATGAAACTTAAATACAAATAGCATATTAAATACTTAGCATTTAAAAAAAGTATGTTATTCAAAATATAGAACTAAATATATATTTTATGATGAGATAAACTTTTTTTTTTTACAAAATCGTATGTATTTAATGTCAGGATGCCATATTTTATTGTAGATATGTTTTGTATAAAATATATTTATATTGCTTTTAAAAATGAACTGTTCATGCAAACAAAAAATTCCACAATTTAAGTATTTTTATAAGTGAAATATAATATATGAAAAACAGTATTTTCGCAATTTCAGAAAATCATTTTTGAAAATAAAGGTCTATGGTATATATTTTTGTTATTATTGGTGTTTTAGATAAGTAATATGCACTCACACTGCAGAATATTTTTGTGATGTATTAATATCTGCACTATTTAGTGCCTCAATGCACAAACGCACATGTTTTTACACTGTTTAAGAGGCCGTACACTTATCACTAAATCAAGCAAATTACTCGAACCACTATACTGCACAGTGAAACAGAAAAGCTCTAACTCACAAATTTCACAAATTTGCCTGATGCTTTCACGTTTATAAAATTTATAAATGCTGGTCACCTTTTCACACTACCATCATCTGTGGGTAGGATATTGAATGGAATGGCCCCGCATCGGAGTAACCGTTTCTTTAGCGTTACCAATTATTCAGAATATGGCATAATTATTGACTTCTAGTTTTTATAAATAAACTTGCCCGTAATAAGGATATTCAGAAATTGGTTCCTCTATTCCAAAATATATGTTTTAAAGTTGTGTATGAGTAAAATGTTTTTTTAAAAAAATATTAATTTACTAGAAACGGTGTGTGCATTTGAAACTATTAAAATCCCATGTCGTCACATGTTAATCTTCACATTTAATCAAGTAAGTAAAAAGTAATACAAAAAATATATGTTTTTAATTGCATCTACTTCTGTTAACATACATAGTTATCTGTTGCAAATTTTTTAAAGAAATGCCCGTTTTATTTGGCTTTAATTGTTTTAAAAACGTGCATAAAAGTTTCATTCGAAAATGTTAATTTTTACTACAATTTTAAAATACTTATAGTGAATTTACTTTGCAGCATTTTTGGTTTCTGTTTAAAAACATTTTTGTGTAACTTTAAAAGTCAATAACAAAATATGAGCGGGAATTTATCAATCTCAGTTGAAGGTAATGAAGTTTTAAAATTGATAAATTATTTAATATTTAATAAGCAAATTCTTTAATTTATTGGAATGCAATTCAACGTTATATCTTATTTCTATATTTTTTTGTGTGATGAATAATCCACAGTTTCTTTCACTAAATGTGCATCCTATTTACTATTTTAAAATACAAACCCTTTAAATTTTACTTAAGAAAATATTCTGTTGCTTTCATTTTAAAGAAATATTACTTTTCCTTTATTTAGAATTATCATTGATAAATTCCCTTAAAGAAAGATGATTCATTTTTTTCTATTTATTTATAGTTGCAATTTCATGTTTGTGATTCATTCCTTTTGTTCATCAATTATTGCTTTTCATGTTCAGATTAAAAATTGTTTTCCTTCTAATGGTTTATGGACGGTGGGTATATGACATTTTCAGGCTAGTCTAAGTCTTCCTGGTTCACCCTTCAACATCAGACGAGGCAGTCGTGCCAGTCAGTTCAGTGTCAACTGGCGCAACGGTCGTCGATACGGGGACCGGAAACCTTTAGTCCTGCAAACACTTGTTGATGCTCAAGAGCACTTACCATACGCAGACGACAGTAATGCTGTAACACCTATGTCGGAAGAGAATGGAGCAATTATAATTCCAATGTACACTAACTTACAACAATCCAGTTATACATCACATTCATCTAGAGTTTCATATAATTCTCACACTGATATCTACGGGAAGCCCTTAACGAAAGAAAGTCAACTGCGGTCCAGATCAAAGTTCTTACTTGGTCTTTATAATGAGGTTATTATCAATTTTTATTACAACTTGTCGTAAAATCTTTGCAAGATTATTTGTTAAATTTAGCGATGTTATGAAAATTGGTGTATGTTGCGGTCTGACTTTTATGACTTTCTTTTTGTGATTTTCATTTTTTCAATTTATTTCCAAACAATCTTAATATTTTGACAATTTATTTGTATTTTTTCTTTTTTAAATTCTTTTTGCTTATTTTGCAGTCTCGCTGTGTGTTTTATGATAATCATCTAGCTCTTTTGTACCATGTAACATCAATATTTTGTGCAGTGTATCGTCAAATAAATGACTTTCACTGTATAATATTAATAATTTTTAGTGCTTTGTGTTGCTTAAAGCTGAAAATACTTCTTCATCTAATTAAATAAACATTTATTATTATCCATGAATCTAATTAAGAACTTTCATGGAAGCTTTTAGCTGCTTATAGATACTGAATCTGCTTTTCGTACGTGACATCAGCTTTAATGAAAGTGTTCTTTAACCCAATGTTTCACCTCTATATTTTTTAATTTGCTAATTTCACTGTTTTGGCACATTTTACTTAAGTATAAAATATATTTATCAAATAACTACTACGATATGTTTTTACATATTTTATGTGACGTAAATTATCATGAATCTCTTTGAATGTTAAGTTTCTCTGCAAACGTCTGAGCAAAATAATTTGTGTGATTACGTAAAATTTAGGAACGTTTTACTTTCATTTATTGTTTGAGGCCTTAGTTAACAAAAAACTCCCAAATATTATTACAAACTTAATATCAATGCGCTTTAACAATTTACTCACGTTATCCACGTCTTAAGTGATTTTATGTTTCAATGACCGTCGATTGCAAAATCCATTCATATGATTCCTACGTTTTTTAAAATTTCATTTAAAACATTAAATAAGTCAATTAATGAATCAATTAAATAAATCAATTAAATATTCAAAGAGCGAGTTTCGAAACTATTTAAAAAATTATCTTACTAATTAAAATTTAAAAACTGTGAGGCGGTAAAGTATTCATAAAATAATAAAAGAAAGCAAGAATAGCATGCGTAATATGGAATTAAAACTTTTTAAATGTGCACGGAAAAGTTGCTTGACTAATTAGAATAATAATCTGTGGAATTGTTTTGAAATTTTCTTCTTTATTCCAAACACAATTTTTCCAAAAGACACTTTGACTTACTCTTTTGTTACTTTTAAATACAATGCGAATTACTAAATTAAAATTTACTATCACGGCAGTTAATGATTTTGTTTAGAAATACTGAATATACTTTTTTGAGTTTTTCATGAATAAGATAAGTGGAACCACTATTATTTCTAATGGTACAGAATGTTTCATTTTATCTTCATAATTCGATCATTCCTAAGTGAACATAGTTAAATTTTAAACGTTTGCGACTAAGATATAAAATATTTCAGTAATTCCTGTTAAAAAAATACAAAGCTTCATAGGCTGTCGTAGTTCAGCCGGGCCATTCATTCATATCCCTGCATGTTGCACAACCTGTTTCACTGTAGTATGCTTTTACCTGTATCTTTTTGTATTGTTCTCTAAATACTATATACTTGTTAAAAATTTATGTAACTGCTATCTAATTTACTTTATTCTAGTTTATAAAAGTAAGTAAGAGTACCTGATGAAAACTATACCATGTCAAACATTATGAGTTTTAGTGTATGACATGGATATAAGCTTGAAAAACAAATTTTTAACGTAAAGGAAAATTAAAGGAGTCTTGATAATTTTCCCACAGGATAGATATTTCATTTTATACTGAAAACAGTATCTTTATCACATTCTTGTAAGTTTGGTACTGAAAATAGCTTTCATTACATTTTTTTAAAAATATGTTTAAGGCTCTGTATTAAGTAATATTATATAAAAGTAAGTTCAGATGTAAGCTTTCATTGGCAGAAAATTTCAGAAAGATAGGCAGAAATATATATATATATATATATATATATATATATAACAAATAAGTAAAACACAATATATACTGCAAATTATATATATATATATACCGGGGGAATTCAAAATAGATGTTAAGGCGATTATTTTTTACACCGTAAGTGATCGAAACATACTTCCAATTAGAAAAGTTCGTCAAATACAGAGTAGCTTTCAGGTATGACAATTTTTTACAGGGGGTTGTATACATATTAAAATACGAAATTCAATTTTTATACGGCTCCTCCTCTCCTAACCCTTATATTTAGAAAAATATTGCTCTTTGCCTAGTAAAATTAATAAAACAAATCGCATGTATCTACGTGGAATAGTTTCCGAGATATATCAATTTGAAAATTTTGGCATTTGTCGCCAAGCAATAAGGGGATGTCTCCAAAGTGAGAAAAAGGCGATTACTTTTCAACGGACGTTAATTTATATTAATAGTCACCCGATAGACACAGTTGACACCTCCAATCCTAATTTAGTTAGAATTTTCCTGTAAAGCATGTTTCGAAGTTTCTAGTGAAAGTGACCACACCAGAGTAACCTACATCATTATTTTGCCTTTCACTTTTACACTTTAAAATTCCTTCTCTAGAAGAGTGATATAATCAGTGGATGATCCCTCTAAAAGACTACATTATCGCTAATTTCAAAAAGCAGTACCGATTATTTCAGGTAAAACTGTACCTGTTAATTTCACACATTTAATTGCTTCTACCAACAATGGGATCTGTATTTAACTTTTATCAACTCATAGTTGGTCCCCTAAAGTAAAGATTTTTTTCGTCTGAAAACTGATGCCAACACAGTAGGTAAAGTGAAGTAACTCATCATTTTCAAAATTAATTTTCTCGCTAACTATTCCACGTTGAGACACGGGATTTGTTTTATTAAATTTCTTAAGTAAAGAGCAATATTCTTCTAAATATAAAGGGTAGGAAAGGCGGGACCGTATAAAAATTAAATTTCGTATTTTAATATATATACAACCCCCAGTGAAATAAATGCCATATCTGAAAGCTACTCTTAATTTGACGAGCTTTTCTAATTGGAAGTATGTTTAGATCACTTACGGCTTAAAAAATAATCGCCTTAACATCTATTTTGAATCACCTGGTATATATATATATATGAATTAAAAGTTAAATATAAATGTTGATTCAGTCGCTGTTAAAAATATTTAAAAAATATATGAAAAGTTTACATTAGGTAAAGGTATGAGGTTTAGTTTGACTCATAGTGCCATGAACCATGATTCACAGTGCAAAAATTTACCGAAAAAATTAAATATACGGAACACAGGAAATATCACACGAAAATTAAAAACTATATATCAGTGTATTTTAGTGTCCGCGTAAAAAAATGGAAAGAAAATAAATTCCAATTAAATAGTGTTCTGCATCGAATAAGAATCTGTTTGAGTAAAATGCATGTTCGAAATTTATATTAATAAAAATAGTTTATGCATGGCATGTATATCGAAGAGTATCATCAGAAGAACACAAGGACTTTGAAACAACAGTAATTCAATAATTTTCTTTCTCAACTTCTACTAAGCATCCGCATTTAAGCATCTGAAAAAACATCATTTTCTCTAATCCCTAACCACATTTCATTTTTTTTCAATGAATACTGTAAATGTATCTTCGTAATGTGATAGAAATGTACACATTACTTGGAAACTTATTATTTTACATATACACAGATTCAAACATGCTAACAAATAAAGAGAAAAACATTTCTATTGGGGGAACAACAAAAAAACGAAAAATATTTTACAGGTTTTTAAATTACTCTTTTCAGAAAGATAGAAATTAATTTACGTAATGAATGATTCACCTTTAACATATTTCACTTGTTGTTAAAAATAATAATTTATCAGGATCAAGAAATAGTTAGAAACTATTCAGTCAGGTTAGAAACTATTCAATCACGTTTTGGGTAAACACCCAAAACGTAGAATAAAAAGTGCACATAACCGCTCCCTCTACAAAAAATTGATACAAGATCACTAATGAAGTTTATATTCTGTACAATCTGACATACACACACAAATGCATAATCACCGTAAAACTGAACTTTTTAAAAATATACATATTTATAGTTCGTCGAAGTTAATTTTCAGTTTAGTGGGTCATCTCATTCGTAAAAACTATATAAGATGTGTTGTTAAATTGTTAGTCATAGTCCCCTGAAGAGTTGTGTAATTAGTTCTTTTTCTAACGCTAAATACGAGTAGTTAGTTCACCTTACTAAAAAGCATTCATTTTTGAAAATAAAGTTTTAAACTAATTATTTTATAGTTATTTCTCCTTTTTTTCAATTTAAATACTGTTAACATAAATAACAGGAAATTATATTTAAAGAACTAGGGGCCAAGGCTCCTAGACGAGGCATTTGGGCCCATAATAAGGCTTATTCGTAAAAAAGGCATAATTTCAACAAATAAAACCCAATGGTTGGATCAGATAGAATGTTACCGAGCTACACATTGCTTGGTTCTTGCATGCTGCTCGGAACATAAAAATTTAAACTTCGCACTATTTTTAATTATGTGAAACCCATGGAACCCCTTGAATATCAGCCAATTATGGCGAATTTTCATATTTTGGCGACTTGCTTATATGTATAGTTAATAATTAGCTCTTAAGGAAACAGTACTTCATATGTTTTCTTTGATAAAAACTACGTAACAACTTGCCACCAATGGCGACTTTTCATTATTTGGCGATTTACACATGCTCACAACCTATAATTACTGCTCATGTAAGGTTCCTGGAAAACTGTTATCCATATTTTCATATATATAATCCTTTGCAGATTGGCGTATTTATCACCTTGCCGCTCTGGCAAATATTAGAAGTGTACTATAACTGCTATAATGGCATAGTTAAAGCCAATATTTCTACTGGTAGCAAATACTCCAGATCTACCGAACCGTCTTTAAAATAATCTGCATTTTAATTATTTTTCATTTTCAAGATATTGGGTTTTAACATTTTTGAATTCGCTGTTTAGATTCACCCTGCTTGGAAATATATCATTTTGGCAGATCGTACCTAATGCCAAAATGGCGCTTTTAAAATCAGTTGCAATTAGTTATTGTGTTTTGAAAAAACGAATAATCGCAAATTCTAAATTCCTGTTGTCCAAGCGAACTTACTATTTGAAAATTGTTAACATTGTGTAACACACTTTGAGTTATTTATTTGATATACTTCTTAATTTGGCGTGAAATGGGTGTAATTCTACTGTATGTTTGTCAATTTCACGCGATTCTGTGCACTTGGAAATGCTTTGTTTCAAAGTAATGAATCATTTTATGCCAAATCTGGCAACCATTATGTTTCATTTTTTCAGTTTTTTATTAATATCCTCTAAAATAGTTCGATTTTCGAAATATAAGTCAGCTTATCAGGCTCCTCGGAATTTTCCGAATCCGTGCCCATGTTTCTCGAAATTCAAATGCCCACGGTTTAGTTGAAGATATCCCAAAAAGCTCTGGACAGCGGCGACAGCATCGACAGCGACTCTTACTTTTTTTTAGAATAGAGAGAAACCTTCAGACCATTTTTAAGCAGTTGACGGATTTCTTCCACAGTTAATTTATAAAATTAATTTGAAATACCATCTGCGTACAAAGAGTAAATGGATTATTTAGTTTTAAAAATAATTTGAATATATAAGCTATACCTATGTTTAATAGGATTTTCGTTCCGTCTACATTTCGATGCATAGGCATCAGGAAAATATCTAAGGGGGAACAGAGAAAAATAACGTTATAAAACTATTAAGTGCAATTAAAAACATTCTTTAGTATTCAAATTATATATTTATTTTTTTCGTTCTAATTTCACATTTCTATAATATAAAAATAAATAAACAAAATAATACTCTCGGATTAAGGCATTAGCAATATGTAAAGAATAAATTAATCACATAAGTAACTATATTTTGTATGATTAAATTTTGAAGCACTGCGAATTTTCTATATCAGTATTTTCAAAACTTGAGGTCAAATAGTGGACACGTTGGGTTTAGTACTACAAAGACACAAACAGAAGATTTTAGTGTATAAAGCATTTAAATGTAATACCTATATTTTTTCTGTATGGCTGCAAATGAAAAATGATATTCAACATGTTATCGCAAAATATACTATTACGAAGTTTTATAAAATAAAATAGATTAGCTGTGTTATAAAGTTATGAAAAGTGTTTTTTTCTCATTAATAAAAAGCTATTTTATATGAAATTACGAATTCACAAATTTGTATGAAGAATTAAGGTAAATTCTGAAATCAATTTAAAATAGAGTGATATATATTTATTTATTGCATAAACAAAAGCTGTTTTGGATTGAATTCAATTTCTCTTTTCATTTTTATAGGATATGGAAGGTGACGATTATATGATTCCTAAACACAAACATCACGATAATCCATTTGGTGATCATGGAGATGAAAATAAAAAACTGGATATTAAAGGTAAGTATTCATTGTATTTCGGTATTTACATGATACTCAAAGGTATGGATTTTGCTGTGTTGTGGTTATTTTTCTCCTAACATTAATTTGTTACTTATTTGATATAAATTTGCGGCAATCTGCTCAAAGGCTTTTATAGAAACATTTAAACATTTATTATACTTAAACTGTCACATGAGTTAAATCTGCTGATAGTAAATAAGAAAAAAAAATTCTAAACCATCCATGAGTCCTCCAGTATGTTTCTCTATCTTAAAATTATTATAATAGTCAATATTAAAGCTAGGGTATCCATTACAAAGGGGGTGGGGGATTGTTTTTTTTTTCAGTCCGAATATCTTTATTTCCGAAGTTATTTTAATAATGATGTAATTTTTACTTTAGTCTATATTAACTTTATTTAATTTGCATGGAAGTTTTAAATGTGTGTTTTTACTATTTATGACAGTTTAGTTATTTGAAAACGGGGAATTAAGAATAATTTTTAGGTGTAAATGAATAATCTTAAATTCTTTAATATACAGTTTCTTCCTAATTTAAGTACTTATTTTTGTGGAATAGGGAATTTTTACAAAAACCCATTTAACAAAGGTGAAAAGTTTATAAAATGGACAAGATACCATTTAAGTAGGGAAAATTTTCATAACTTAAATAATTAAAATTGATCTTTATAACATTATCAAACTATATAAACTGTGAAAATTTATTCTCGAGTATAATTAGTATACTGCTCTTGTGTTTCATATCCCTTTTTTATTATAAATGCATCTTTCTAGGCTATCCACTATTAAAAACAGCGTTAATAGTTTTAAGGAGACTTGGTACTTTGAAAAAAGCGAAAATTTGTAAAAACTTCTTTTTTTCAATTTTTTCTTATAGTGTGACATATTTAGTATAACTGATCAAAATTTGGAAACGACCTGATCGATGAAACTGTAGTAAAAATACTTTCGAATATTTTACGTGCGCTGGCAGCCTTTTAAAGGCGGCAGCTTTAAACGATGTATTCTCGGATTAAATTTGTAACGCGAAATCTTAGTACAATTAAAGTGTTATAAATTTAAGATATATTGATGAATGAACTTAATTTTTTTGCGTGTGTGTGTTCGATATGATTAGCTTAACAGTATTAGGGATGTATTTTGTTGCATATGAAAAGATAAAATAATGTATAACATGTAAAAAAATGTAATAGCAATAACGTTTTTTAAAAATCATTTTTCCATGAATGTAAACTTAAAATAATTAATCACAAACAAATTTACAATAGCAATACCCATCCCCAAAGTTGCAAAATACAGTATTATAAGTATAAAAATATTTTTAAAAATTCTAGATAAAAGAGAAAAGGAAACTTAAAATCCTTAATTTTTAATCCAATTTTAAATTATCTGCTATATTAATGTCCTTTGTTCATGTGAAAGTTTTTTTTTTTTTAATAACCTTTTATGATGTGAATACGAGGCATCCAGAAATATTTAAATATGGAAAAAGAATTTGCAAAAATGTACAGAGTCCCTTTAAGAAATAAACTTTTATTTTACAAACTTATTGAACTTTCTCAAATAAAATAATGAAAATATTAGTACGCTATACATATCTGTTGTTTATATTTCTTGTGGTCTTTTTTGAATGGTTCAATTTTATTTTGCCCAAATAAAATTGTTATCGGAAGTAAATTAATGATACACTTTATCATTAAATATCATGTTTGTTTGTTACTTTTTTGCGTGTTCTAGATGTCATGGTGCTAAACGAAATTATTGAGCAAGCGGCCGGCCGGCAAAGCAAAAACAGTGAAAGAGGTAGATAAACATTTTACTTTTAGCTTGCTTGTGTCAATTAATGTATGCCGTAGAAACAAAAATCCCTTGTAGTCTTATTACTTTTTTAAATAACATTTTAATGCATTTGCTTGACTAAAAAATATTTATTTACATGTGCATTAAGAACTTTAAAATCGTATTTAACTGCTCAGCATGATTCTTTTTATGGCAATAGTGCTCTGCATGTATGTTTTGACTGTTTTTTACTCATTTTATTGACGTGATGAAATTTCAATTGTGAATATAATTTTATGTGACACTTATATTAAACAAAATAATTGACGTATATGTAAGGTATTGTAAGTATTACTCACTAGGAGAATTAAATTAAATTACTCGAAATTAAACTCCAAAGGCAATTGAGGAACAGATTCCTGAGAAAGGAATTTGATACTCTTTACAATAAAACAGCTATTCATCTCATTGGATATCTTGTTCAAATTTCGTTGCATAAAATCCAGATTGTCTCTTTCAACATGTTTATTTTTGGAACATTTAATACAACATTATTTTTTATTCAAGTAATTAAAAGTTACTGAGCTTTGAAAGACATTAAATAAATGGTCTTTTTAGATATTTTACTTTTGCTAAGTACAGTATCTTTGTCAAAACTGTACTATTATAGTATTTTTTTGATAATGAAATAAACACTAGTGTATTATTACAATAGAAAAGTAATTTAAAATTGTTTTCATTAATTGGAACAGAAATAATAAAATGGTAAAATATTACACGTTAAAAATGTGTTTAATCATGCTAAGAAAGGTAGAAAAAAGAGTTTATTCTTCATGTTGAAACTTGGCATTATAAGATTTATATAATTGCATCGTTATGATAAAATTTAAGCATAATAATAAAATTTATTTATTTAGAACGAATCTTGCGCAAAGAAATCATGCAAAATAAAACAAAAATTAGTCTTTTTAATAAAAAATTTTAGTTCGTGCTGTAGTAGAAACATGCATTATAGCTCTTTTTGTACGTTGGAATGAATGAAAAATTAGGATTAAAAATATGCATTAAGATCAAATAAGGTAGTGATTGAAAAAAAGTTTATGCAAATTAGTGTATCTATAATCATAACTTTTGCATTGAAATTGAAGTGCACCTTTCACAAGCAAATTATTACTTTTCATGTGAAATACTAACAGTTTTATGAGATGTTTATGTAGTAGTATAAATATGTTATGTTGATTATCCTTTTAATAATGTACTTTTTCATGCTACCTGTCAATATTTGAAAGAGAGTTATATTCTTGGTATCCGATTCAAAAACATGAATAGATAATGGACTGAATATATCAGGTAGTTTCGATTCAGATAAAATTATTGAGATTGATTCAATCAAAGCTTAAGGGACATTAGAAATACTAAGCTCTGGCGTAAGAAAGACTTCCCGTTCAAACACTTAAGTTACTGCACTTGCCATAAATTGACATTCATTTAAATTATATGTAAGATTTAAAATGCGTGTAAACTACTTCATATGGTATTTGCTTTTCCTCTTGAAATATATCACCAAAATATACATTTCATCATTTTTTAAATATTAAAATATTAATACCGAACAATAACAGAGAATTAGCGTCCGAAGAATATTTTTTAAGTATTTGGTTTTAAACTATCATTTCTTTATACAAATACTTTAAAGGTAAATAACCGTATTGCATAACGTAGGAAAAATCTCTTTTAAAGGGTTTCCTTTTCTTTTATTTTCAAGTAGAAGAGTTTTTGGTTTTTCGTGAGCATTGCAATAATGATAGCAGAATTATTATTTAAACAACCTTTGATAATATGAAACTCGTTAGTTAAAATGTTTAAAGTAGGAAATAAAATTTTAGATACAAAAATTTATTTGGTAATAATAATAGTATTGATAATCATAATTTAGCAATTTCCTGCCTCACTATCTAGAATTTTTAATCTCCTCAAACTTGGTTCAACAGATTACTTGAAATTCTACTTAAAGCATATAGGTCTTGGTTTGTTGTATATTGACATATAAAGCTTGTACATTCTTTCAAACGCGTTGGACATCGTTTTGCAATTAGTACCTAAGAGAAAATTAATCCGTAAGCCTAAAATCTCAATGTCTAGTAAATTCTTTAAAGAACAATAGTTTCTCCTATTTACATTTATTTAATTTTTTGACCACTTTGCTCATAGTAAATTATACAATAATTAAAGATAAATTTCGTTTTTTTTATAATTTACATTTTTTCAATTTAATGTATTAAAAATAAATTGTATATTCTTAAAGAACTAAGTCCGCATGTATAAATAATAATCAGAGTGTCTACAGCTTCTTTTGTGCTTCAAGAACACTTAATATCATATACGAAATTTTGGAGTTGGAGAAAAAGTTACTGAAAATCATATAAAATTCTCAGTTTGATACATGACTTTCTCTTCCAAATACTGACAGGTTTTATTATTAAAATGTGATGATCCTATGTTTATTAAATCAAGCCGCATTTTTCCCCCCGAAAAACTAATTTAAAAGGTTATAAATAAAAATACTATTAGATATTTTTATATTTTAAAATTTATGCGCTAAAGGACAGTAATAAATCTTGCCTTCATTTTTTATATTTTCTTAAGAATTTTACTGGTGTTCTACAATTTCAGTTATGCATCATATTTTACTTTCTGTACTTACGAATACTTAACTGCTTTTCTCTTATACAAATGACAATCATTATTTACTATCTGAATTTTAAAATGGACAGAAAATATGGAAAGTTTCCTTCAATTGTTTATCGTTACTCACATGAGCGATATATCCATTACCACTTCTGAAGCTTTCAGGAAAACTCATATCAGAAATTCAGGCATCATAAAAAACACATGCAAAATTTACTGTTTTCATATTTCAAGTCATATTTCAAAATTTACTGAGACGTGACAATCAAAAAAATTTTTTTCCTGAATTTTGAATGCATGAGTATGTAGTTTTAAAGAGTTACATGAAGAGCATATCTTGTAAAGAGACACTGGTAGCTTTTTGAGTAGCTAAGTTTTTTATATGCTAACGAAAATATGCATGAATATTTAAATGAAGAACTGAAATTAATTTTTTAATCGAAATAATTGTATAAATACATGCATAAAACATTTAAATAAATGGGATTTTTTTTTTACTCACAAAATTATTCCAGTGTTAGTTTTTAAAAATAACGCTTGAAGATGTTTGGTGATATTCGAGCTACAATGAAGGAATAAAAATGTCATCATTTAAAACTTACGTACAGCGGAGACTTCTTTGTTTCATTTTTGGTATTTTACCTATAATACACGAAGTATTTTGAAATGAACTGTAAGAAAAAAATGCTGCTTGATTCAATTATTTATAATATGTGGTCTTTTTTTAATATATGTGATATATTTATCAGAATCATCAACAAAAATTTAACATTGCAATACGTATTTGAACTTTAAGTGGTAAGAAATATAAGCTGGAATGTTATCAGACTATTAAAATCTTTTCATAAAAATTAGCTTTTTTTATACTTGGTTGTCACATTCTTTAATTTGTAATAGGTATTGAACCATACAGTTCTACAGAACAGGCAGGTCCATACTACAGCAGTCCATACAGGCTTTTAAAAAACGATAGTTGTACCTTTAATCCAAAAAATAGACTGTTCTGACTGTTTTGAATCCAAAAAATAGAGGATCCATTCTTTAAAACATTGCTCCCATGAGTATGTTTTGTATTTATTAATTGAAAATTGCTTAAACTTTTTATGATTTTAGAATGTATCACTTTGTACAAAAATTAAATACAAACGTAAATAAAATATTGCTGTATCAATAAATATATTATAACTTAAAATTCAATAAATCTATGAATTTGTAGTAAACAATCAGTAATTAAAAAATTAGTTTCTTTAATGAAAAAATGAACTAATTTTTTGAAAGCCTCTCATAAACCTTTATTTAAACAGGAACATTTCGTTTTGCTTAGCTTCTCGCTTCAGGGCATCATCTGAATTTATCTCGCCATTGATTCCAAAAACAAGTAATTTACAAAATGTTGGTGATTCTGATAAATGTGTGCCTAATATTAAATGTATATGTCCATTTTGTGAGGTACATTTCTGTGTTTTTTTCTGCATTTCCATCATAACGCATAGTTGCAAAGGCTGTCGATAGTTGCATTTTGTTAACTAAGCTTAAAGTAGTCGCTGAGTCATTGACATTTGTTTCGTTCTGAGGCCGAGCAATTAACTCTAGCTCCCTTGTCTTGTGCATGGCATTCGTAGTTTGTGGTGTGTGTGGTGTGTCAACATAGAGTAGACAAACCCCTACCACAGGCTACTTATCGGTCATACTTAAACATTATTCAGTGTCCGTCTATTATTTTCCAACAGACAGAGAGGAGGAAGAGGAAAAACCGAAGTTCAAAGAAAAGTGCTTGGCGCAATGTTTGAAGTGTATAGATATCTGCTGCGTTTGGGACTGCTGTACATGCTGGATTTATTTTCAAGAGTTATGTTCAATCATCGTCTTTGACCCCTTTATGGAACTGTTCATCACCCTCTGCATTGTAGTGAACACTCTCTTTATGGCTCTGGACCACCATGCCATGGAGGAATCATTTGAACTTTTTCTGAAAAATGGAAATTATGTAAGTGGGTGCTGTATGAAAAACCAAAACAAACGATCATGTAGTAGGGATGACCGAAGTCCTGAAATTTTTATGCATTTCCAAGCTTATTTCATTCCTTTGTTTCAAAGCTGAAACACGCACAGTTTTTTTTCGTGCAGAGTTTCTCAAATTTTTCCCCGCTCTCTATTTAGCTGTGAGAAAAAAACTCATTTTTTGCGTACTGCTAAAAAATTATTTAATCAATGATACTAAAAAAGCATAAAAGACCCAGACGAGTTATAAGTCCAACATAGCAATTTATTCGTTTTTATTTATTTGATTTGCTTCTACGTGACTTTTAAGTAGTTACTATTGATAATTTTTATTTTTTTTTACTACAAACCACGAAAAAAAGTGCATTTAATTAATCTAAAAAGCATTTTTACTTAATTTTGGCAATTCAAATACACCTATATATTAAGTTTTCTACCCATTAAATAAGAATTTTTAAATTATAAATAATAAGATGTTTTTTTAACCGTCTATACAAAATATTTCTGTCATATTTCAAGCAGTTTGCCATTCATGAAAGAATTATTTTTTTTTATTTTCAGCATTAAATTCAATAAACAATTCATTAAAATATTACATTATAAACGTTTCGTTGGCATTAAAAATTCTTTTCCATTCCTTATAAATAATTGCACGATTTTTCATATTTACCAATACTGATTTAAATTTTCTGAAATATATCAGGCTTATGATCTGAGCATGATCTCAAAATCATATATATGTAAGAATATAAATTTTGTGTCATTTTTTAAACTTTTGCATTAACAATAACCGATTAAAATAGCAATATTTCAAATAATTATAAAAATAAAAAAATGGCATCAGAACAATCTACTAACTATACTGTCTAAAGCGAACTGGCCGAAAACTTCAAATTTCATGATTAATTGCAAATTCCGTCTAATCACTTCTGTGTGATAGCAAACCAATAGCTTACACATTTCACAAAAAGTAATCCAAAATAACTTTGCTTTGTTTAAAACGGTGCCATTTATTATTATGAATGTAGAAGGATTCTTCAAACTGCAGCTCTTTCAGAAATTTTCTGTTACATTTTCCCAAATTGGTCAGTATATTCTTTCAAAAATTAAATTTTAGAACATAGATTGGTTCTTCTACTTGTACAGAGTAACATACATTTTAAAAAGAAATACTAAATACAGGTTAGGATCCCTTAGAAAGCCCCCCTCGGCCTAGATCCTTCGCGCAGGTAATTGGCCGCAACACTTTATTGCCTTTTAACCTCAATAATTGATACCCTGCAACTTTTTTTAAAACATTGAATCCATTTATTGATTATTCAGTAGCCCTTTAAAATTTCTGAGCTTCAATTGTTTTTAAAAAGAATTAGACACATTATGTTTTTGGCATATCGAATCAGATGGTATTTAATTAACATTTGAAATATAAGAACAATTCGAATTAAAAAAGAGATTAAAGAGTAAAAATCTTGATATGGTCCAACAGTTCATTCTAATATGGGAATTTTCATGTTGAATTTCATCAGTAAATTAATACGTTCAGAAAAAAAGTTCATTTAAAATGCAATCGGCTATCTTTTATTTTAACTACGAACGGTTTATTGTTTTTTCCGAGGCAGATTTTTTTTTCACCCTATTTACAGTTGCGAAGACCGAGTTGGCAGTTGGGAATTTCCTGTTCTGGATGTAAGTATATTTAATTTGTAGTTTTTTTTAACACTATATTAAAAGAAGTTAAAGATATACCATTCATTTTCAATTGAAATTTAAAGAAAATATATATAAATGCTACTTACTCTAATTTGAAATCATATATCAGATCTTGTTAATAATTAATGTATTATGAATACAAAATATTTTACGAGCACGATTTTTCAATCATGATATGGGTAGCTTGTGTATCATGTTAATCAAATATATTATTGAGATTTTTACTGAGGAAGAGTTCTTTCTTAAACACTTAAAATGTATGTGAAGCAAAACTGTTTTGGTTGACACTTTAATTTATCAAGCTTTCAACGAAATATTAGTCCTCATTATATATTTTTTTGTTTGTGTTTTTAAATATTTGAGAAGCTCTGAACTATGTTGCTAAGTCTTTAGCAAATTGCATTAAGCTTTTATGGCACTCAATTTTAGCTATACTCTCATTAATGAATTTTGATGCATGAATTTAGTTATTAATAAAATTCACACATTTTATAAAGCGAAAAGGAAGAAAGCTCATGCAAATTTAGCTGCTATTTATTGATAAAATATAATTTTAAAGACGAGAATTTTTTTAATTAAATTTGCAAATTTGCTCTTCTTTGAAATCACCAAATAATGCACGGCTTAATATTTTGATTTTTAGACCCAGCTTATTGCTGCTAACTGAGTTCAAAAATTGCAAGTTTTTATTGCTTGGACATTGTGCTTTTCACTGAGTATAATTGTGAAACTTGATTAGATTATGACAAAGCTTTTGCAGATTTTTCTGAAAAGGAAAAAACAATAATTGTTTATAAGTTCTTCTGATGAAGAGGTATTTGTAAGCATTTTACCGAAAGTTTCCTACAGTGTAACATATTCACTAGTTATCTTTAAATATAATACAAATAAGAATAATCCCTAGTAAGTGCCTTATTTAAGTTCCTATAATATTCAGGCAAATGAGAGTATATTTCAATTAATTAATTCTCTGTTACAATATAGTAACGTTTTTCACAGGGGTTTGTTTACATATTAATACAGATCTCTTTTAAAAGTAAATATTTTAAATCAGCATTTTGAAAACACCCATTTTATAAAATATATGTTTTTCTGTAACGAATAGTTTGTACGCTATACAAAGGGATTTAAAAAATGAAATCTCTAATGCTACAAACAATTTTTAAAGTGTATATCGTAATATATCATATACTTAATTAAAAACATAATTAACAAAATCAAAAAGGATACAAATAATGACTATTCTTTATATTCAGGTGTTTTTATCATATTGGTTAAGAACGATTAAATCATATTCCAAAATGCATAAATGGAAACCTACGATACTCCCGAAAATGAACTTTTGACATTCTGAACTTAAATAATTGCATTAAAAGTTAAGATTACTATTAATCCATCAAATTTAAAAATCCAATTTAACAAAATAATGCACTATTGTATCACTAAGTCACACATGTATTTCTTACATTTAGCTTTTCAGTATTTTGCAAATTGCACACTCATGTAGCACATAATCATTTTTAACTGTGATCTCATGACAATGCAAATTTAACCATGTTGTTCCTCTAATAATGTTTGTATTAAATAATTTATTGGTCAGCAGAAGAATGTTTTACTTATCATTCAATTGCTTTAAGTAACGACTATATAGGTATTTTCTTTTTTATTAATATACATTTTTTCTCTGTCAGTTCTGTGAAAAAATATCGAGGAGCAGACAAAGCATGTATATACAATATAGTAACAAATTAAAGCACCCAGGGTTTTTAATAGATGGGAGCGCCTTGATTAATTTTAATGAAGGCTTAGTGTTATGAAGCTATTAACATGTCTTTTGAATGCAAAATATATTAAATTACATGATATGGCCATAAAGTTACTGAACATGTACAAAAGAATAATCTAATTTATAGTATTATAAAAATACAGGAACAAATTAAAGAAATTCATAAATATATTAGGTAAAATTAAATAAATTAGGCTTAATACACCCACAGTGGAACCTTAAAAATTTCCAAGTGTAATTTTTAAATATACCATGAGTATCTGAATAGAATTTTACAAATTTATCCACGAAAACATAATTTTCTCTGTGTTTACTTCCGGGGTGGAAGCAGCTCCATCAGATATTCCGTAGCAACACCCCTGACAAATACAGATTGTTGCTCAACTTTCAACTCTCTTTTCGGAATCAGTGTATAAGTAATAGTGTTTTGTTTAAACAAAATAATTTATTTTTAAAATTAATAAATTCAACTAAATTCCATTACTTCACAACCACGAGATTTTACTGCAGTACTTATTATCATTTTCGCATTTACACATTAAATGTACGACAAATTTAATTGCTGAAGAAAATGACAGGAAAAATAAGTTTATTTACTAAGGCGCAGCAAACGGTCACTCACGTCACAGCAACCAGAAGTCATAAAGCAGTCACACAGTAACTTCACAACGAAGTCACTTAGTGCCCGGTCACACAGTAATCACAAGATGACTTTTGAGTGATGTTAATTGGTGACTGATAGCAATAAAACGTCACAGAGACGATGCAGTAAAGTTCCATCACTGGCAATGTTATTAGTTTTTGACAGTCCTGCGACAACTGTGACCCTCTGTGATGTCACAGCGTCTCTTTTGTAGCCTTTTGTGTTATTAAGGTAGTAAATCCAGCGGTAGTTTCAATAGAAAAGACTGTCGGAAGGGTTTTGATAAAATAAAGAGACCCAGATAAAGAGAGATAAAGGCGTTTTAAACACACTTTCTATTTTTATTAAACATTTTGTTTTTACACTTCTAAATGCGATACCAATGTAAAGATCTATGCTGATTAATATTTTCTTTATATCTGAATTATAATAAAATATTTTGCTTCTGCTGGGTTTTTGGTTTTGTTATTTTAGAAAATTTTAATTAATTATAATCCTGCAGTCTGTTCTTTACCCACCGAATTCAAAAAAATTTCTTTCATTTTTCAATTCAGACGAATTAAAAGTTGATATTTTTATACTTACAAAGTAAACAAACAAAATCCCATAATTCTTAGCTTGATATTTTGCAGTTATCTTAGTTTAAGGGCTCCATACATAGTTTAAGGGACATATCTACGAGTTGTACATTAATATGTTTCTTTTAAAAACACCAGACAGTTTTTGCATTTGAAAAACATTTGAAAAGTTTTAGATATTGAGAAAATATTGATCCTAAATAACAACTTTTTATTAAAATATCTTATAAATATTTAATGAAAGTAAAGTTTACACATATGTAACTTCAAGAAATAGTTAATAGCTTTTATGTATGTGAAGTATGAATAATTAAAGGTAAGTTTTAAAATCATGTTAGTATGTTTTTCTCGATGACTTTCCTTGTGTGGCTCTCAAACTTTTAAATAAATATGCTTTCTTCTCTTACAGTTCTTTACAGCAACATTTGCAATAGAAGCGTTCATGAAACTTGTAGCAATGAGTCCGAAATATTATTTTCAAGACGGCTGGAATATATTTGATTTCTTTATAGTAGCTTTATCTTTAATAGAATTATCATTAGAAGGTGTTCAAGGATTGTCAGTATTAAGATCATTTAGGTTGGTAAGTATACGACTGCTTGACAGTGCACTTTGGCTCTATATCACTAATAACCTGAGTTTCAGGAGAAAGTGGAATATATTGACCCGGGTTCAAACATGAACCTGTTGGGTTGTTTCATTTAATTATAAGTGCTTCGAAGACAATCTCAGTTTTCTTGGCAGTATCAGACAGCAAAGTGAGCGAAATTGTTTTATAACAATGAGGTGGAAAATGAGAATATTAATAAATTAGTTTGTCAAGGAATAATTATCAGTCTAATTACCACTGTGTTGAAATGAGGCATGTCTAATACACATTTAACGCGGGTGCAACTGTAGGGCACAGCTAGTTAGGAATAAAATAAATGAACTGAAAAATATGTAATTTAAATTCATTCTATAAAACTACCAAACTTTTAAGTTTAGTTATTTAAAAATAAATCAACGTTCTACGTGCTAGTAGCAGCTTTTTCCAAAAGTTCTTTCAAAAAATGTTTCATTGGTTGCAGTTGACAGACAATATTCTTCATAAAATTTGTTTTAATTTGAATTATTTCTTTCCATAGTTTCAAAAATTCGGGTATTTTCTATACAAAAATTAATTTATTTTACTTACGGCAGTTTAAGCTAAATGTCATTCAAAATAGTCTACTTTTGAATTAAAAGCGCCCCTGAAACACATTTTCAAAAGGTTCTTTAAACTGCCTGAATGCATTCTCCATAGTTTTCCATGAAAAAAAAGTTTCCTCTTCAGTATAATTTTAAGTAATCGAAACAACTAAGAATCAGCAGGAGCTAAATAAGCCCAGTATGATAAATTGACATCACATGTGTGACTTCATCGATTGTTACAACTTACGATAGAGGAATATGTCCGCGAAAATTCTGAATGTAGGCGTATAATGCCATTTTTTTAAACATATGTAAAGTTTATATAAAATCAGTTTACCCTTATCGTTTCCATATCGATTCCAACTACTGGGTTCAAAAATTTTTCTATAAGAAATAAAATGTTAGATCAATAAAATGGAAAATAATAAATCTTAGAGTTGAATGAATTTCTGTTAAGGAAAAGTAAAAATAAACCAAAAAAAAAAACAATGGAAATTGTGATAAATTTACGTATTAGAAGAAAATTAATGAATCATTTTTGAATTTAAGATCAATGATCATCTGTACATTCTTTTATATACCGTATTAGCCCGAATATAACGTGATGTTTTTTGACTCATCATTTCCCGTAAAAAACCGACTCGCAACAAATTTGAGCCTTAAATATAGGATTTTTCTAACTATCTTGATGAAACATTTAGATGTCGCGTTATACTCGGGGCCATGTTATATTCGGGTCAATACAGTAAATGCGTTTTAAACTTTCACATTATCGGAAATTAGATTAAAAAATTCATTACCACAAACTGATGTGAAAAATCAAAAATTTTTCTTTTAGTTTTTCTATTAAATTCAGCCTTTAGAGGCTTATTTGTGCTGACGTTTTCTTGAATTACTATCTTTTATAACTTTGCCTCTTGTGTTGTTGTACACCATCCACGAGCACAAATGCAAAGTTATCAAGATTAATAAAAGAAACCTGTATACATACATACATACATATATATATATCTATATAAATAAAACAGAGTGTAAACTGTCCGTTTGTCTGTCTGTCTGTCTGTCTGTGTCTCGCGTAGCTCCGAAACGGGTGATCGTAGACCTACCAAATTTTGTACGGAAATTCTCCAAGACTGGTCTCGACACACCTTGAAGCGATTTTTTCGAAATTCGAATTAGAAAATGTTTTATTTTATGTTTTGTCCGATTTTTAGCGATTTTTCTTGCGTAATACATAATAACGCCGGTAATTGCACTCGCAAGAAAACGATAGTTACATCATCGTATAGAGGAGAAAATTTTCTTTTAAAAACTGTTTGTTCGGACTGTGTAACATAATTTGCAGATTTTTGGGAATTTTTCAAATAAAATTAAATTTGACGCTGACTTTCGTGAAATATTTTAAAAACTACTACATCTTGAATTCTATCTATCATAACTTTTTTATATTTCGGCAAAAGACGGAGCACACAATTAACCCACTTTTAAAAGAAGAACGGAGGAAAAATATAAATTAGGAGAATTTTTACGAATTTTTAAGTAAAGAAGGATTTTCATTTCCGTAGCACCTGCTTATCAATTTCGGTTTGATATCTTGCAGTTTGGTTGTCATGGATACAGTAACAATGATTAAAATTGCCAGTTGAAAAAAATAAATAAAAACGGGCCCCGCGAGCAGACGATTTCTTTGCTTGGCTCAATTTCCTTTTATAAATACTGGATTTATTTGTGAGAAGAAAAATTAAACTGCATAATCTAGAAAAACAATTTTAAAGCCTTTATAAATAGCGCAGTCTTATCTCTCATCTCTTTTCTTTTTGTAAAGGGTTGCAAGAGAGGGTGACGTATTTTTAAAATTAAAAAAAAATGTCCATTTCATGTAGTGTCTGAGGTATTTAACGCTAAAACGTGAACATAAAAGACAGCATGTCTGAGGAAATAAGACATTTTGAAAGTGAGAAGTTCACTGCAAACGGTCCATTTTCACTTTTTTGATACCGAATGATGCTGACATAGTTTTTTTTTTTTTTTTTTTTTTTTTTTTGTGTCATTATATTGAAATGATCTCAGGTTATTACATATATGACGCAAATTTTAAGTCAAGAGTGAAATAATTTTGCTTTTTCTAGATTCCACATCACTGGAATTAATTCGAATGACACATGTGAGGAAATTTTTCGTTTCCTACCGTGCGAAGAACGGGCACGCAGCTAGTATATATATATATATATATATATATATATATATATATATATATATATATATATATATATATATGAATTATTTTTAATTGATTTGATTATTAGACGGGCTCTTTTTTTTCATTTATTTCGTGGAATCTTGACCTCTATCAGTCTGTAATAACTTTAATGCTTATGTCTGTCATCAACGTGTCCGAAGATTTTTGCAACCTCTTGAAGCCATTGGAAAATGAATATATGATATTTCATTTTTAAATTCTCGAGATGAAATCAGGACCAAATGCCAGTGTTTCGTTAGCACTCATTGTTATGGCAACAAAGAACATTATCACTTGGTTCAAGCAATCACAGAACACACAGGGTATGTTACATGTAGCATCATGCAACATATTCATTAAAAATAAGGAGGAAAACATTTTGCTGCACACCTATTCTAAATATATTTTAATAAAAAATTTGGTGGTAATTTTTATTTTCCGATTTCATCAAACAAAAAAATATAAAAATCTGTGTAGAAAATTGGGGCAACAGAAAAATCGGACTTGTGTAAATGAGATGCCTTTACAAAATCTGGCTTTAGCATTTTTAAAACATGAAAATAAAGAAAAAAAATTGAAAAGAAATTTTTTAGTGTCCACTTTTAAATTTATGTGACAATTCTATAATTTTGGGTAAGGGGAAAAATATTTTTTGAGATTTTTGAGGCACTGTAACCCTTTTACTTTTTTTTTCTTTCTAATGAACGGGTCAGCCAGCTACTTGTAGACTTGACTACTACGAGGTCTAGAGATGTTGGCCATTTCATTATGAGGCGCCTAATAGGCAGATCACTGTTACCCCCCTATGAGTGGTCTCCAATTCCAGATGAGAGACCTAACACCCGGGTTGGCACCCCAGGTATCGTTTCAACATGGTAAGCATTGGAGCCACACAGATTTACAATGCACCAGCTCCCGTTCGCGTAACTCTTTCATTTAAGCATCTAAATTTAACAAAAATTTTACAATGCACATCTGATATGCATTCTCAATATTTTATAACTAATTTACATCATAATTGAAATGATATTATTTTGATATTATATAACCAATTTTTACAAAAAAAATTATTTGGGCATTGCACATTGTATCAATAAAAATTTAATGCCAATTTTTGACGACATATGTGTGCATATGCGGTTTGTAATATGTGCATGTTTGTGGAATAATATATTATGCTAGTTTCTAATATAATTGCATTGTATTTTTCTTTCACAGCTTAGAGTTTTTAAGTTAGCGAAGTCTTGGCCTACTTTAAATTTACTCATCTCCATTATGGGCAAGACTGTAGGAGCCTTAGGAAATTTAACATTTGTGTTGGGTATCATTATTTTCATCTTTGCTGTTATGGGAATGCAACTTTTTGGAGACAATTATCGAAATTCTAAACATTTGTAAGTATTTTCTATAGTGACTCATATAAAAAAAACTTCCCCAATAATACTGCTGCTAGGTGAATAATACTAAATAGTAAACAATGTTTTGACGATATTTCTCGTATTCACACTCAGCATTTAACAGAACGTACTTTGTATCATTTAGTGTTATTAAATAGCATCTAAAACCAATGAACAGAGTAAACTCTTAAAAATTTGGTTCAACATCTCTCCAAAATATTGTATTAGAAATGCTCCATAAGATGGTGAAACCTTGTTCCAACATTTGATTCTTGGGTTTTGCTCTCCAAACTTTGGCAAAGCACTAAATATTAGAACAAGGTTTCACAATCTTATGAAACCAACATTGTATATGGTAGAGTGTATATGGTGTAAATGGGCTCCCAATTTACAGTCGAAAGTAATATTATTAACTAGCTGTTACCCGCGACTTCGTCTGCGTCGGCTTTCAGAATTAGTCCAGAGAGAAATGAAGCAAGTGTCATGTGTAATAACACATATGTTTGCACTACAGACACAAAAGTGACTGTATTTAAATATTATTTATTTTTTACTTATTGAGTATAATGCATGGTAGTATACTTCATTTAAAATAAGAGAGTATGCAGAGTTACTAAATTTAGATTTTTTTACGCATTTGGCGAATACAGACTGTTATGACAATATTTGCGAACTATTTTGAGAGTTCTTGTAAAAGAAATATGTATGCTGTTTGCACTATGTTAATTTCAGCCTATGTTAATAGGAATAGTGCAGCTTCCTATAAGTGAAAAAAGTTTTGGAATTGGTTCAGTAGTTACAGAGATACCCACAAAGCGTAATGTAATTCTAGGTAGCCTATAGGTAGCCTATAATACTCGGGGCAACACCAGTGGCTGAGAGGTTCTGCTCTCTAAACTGGAAGGCGAGAGGTGCTTGGCTCAAACCGCAGTCGTGCCTGTCGACCTTGCCGTTCGGAGTTTCCCGTAGTTTTCTCTGAAACCTCACGTAAATAAGGGCTAGTATCCTTTAGAAAGTCCGTAGCCTTCCCCTCCACAGAGTGAATTCCTTATATAGGCGTAGAATCCTAGTGCAGTCAATCGGTCTTAATTCACAAACAAACAAAGAATGATACTCAGGAATAGTGTAACTTTCAAACAGTGAAAATAGTTCTAGAATCGGTTAGTGTACCGAACCGTAGCCACAAAATGTCCATAGAGCGAAGAGTATTAGAATTATTTTGAGTGTCTTCGTAAAAGAATTCTTTATGCTATAGGCATGAAAGGTTTCCTGTATGTCAATCCAAGGTATAAGCTATCCTCATTCCAAATGTTTTCCAAATCCGTTCAGCCATTTTTGTGTGATTCAGTCACAAACATCCAAACACACAAACGTACGCATTTATATTATAGGCAGGATTTGGAAATTTATGAACTTTACCGAACGCAATTGGACTTTTCTTTCTAATGCTTTTTAATGTGGTGTAAAACTAACGTAATTTCTATGGCATTTCATATCAAACTTATACGATTCTGCAAATAGAATGTCTGGTTTATTTGAAAAGCATAAATCATTTTGTGCTGGCAAAACTCGCCAAGCATGACTACTTAAAAATGGTTTTTAACTAATAGTTAAAAAAGTAATTAAATTTTCGAAATTCTAAGTCTCAGGTGAGCATTACCGAAGTCATGCGCTTATATGCTCAAATTTTCAAAGCTCTGAGTACAGTAATTTGTCTGGATAACATTCATTTTTATTATTATTATAGATAGAAAGATAGATTTGGCTTCAAACTGGCATAATTTCCTTGGTATTTCATGTAAAATTCAAAAATGCACGAGACACTTCATTGAAAAAATAGCATTTCTGTCAGCTCAAAACACGAATCATTTTATACGGGTGGAACTCGCCAAGTATGGCACATTAAAAACGGTTTTTAATTAATAATTAAAAAAGTTATTCAAAATTCAAAATTCTAAGTAGCCTATAACCTTCTCCAGGGTCTCATCTATCTCTATATCAAATTCATCATAATCGAATAGGCGGTTTAGCGTGAAAGCGTAGCAAACAAACAAACAAACTCACTTTCGCATTTATAATATTAGTTAGGATAATCTTTATTAAAATATGTAGCAAAGAGTGAGGGTATTTCGCACTAGAAAGCTATGCAATAAAATACTGTCAAAATTTGTACGAAACCTTCCATTGAACTAAATTTCAAACAATATCCGTAAATCATTTTTTTTAACTTCTTTTACATGAAAAACTGAAACCCGAAAGTGAGAATCCAAAATATGTAAAAATAATAGAAGCTATTTAGAAATAAAACTTTAGCTCAAATACAAACTGAAGTCTGAATAATAACTTTTAAGTGGGTTTTTAATGTACTTTTTAAAATTTCTGTTGCTACTTTGCTTAAACCATCTCTACAAAAAGGAATGAGATTAAATTACTATAGTTGCATTAATTTAATGATATGAAATTATTAACACTATGAATTATGCGATAAAATGTTTGGTTAAATTTTCATCAACATTTGTTTGATTAAAATGCTTAATTATCCTAAAAGGTTTATGAAAAGCAGCATCTTAGCTTTGGCAGGTATTTGTATAATTCATAAAATTATAATAAAGAATAACTTTTAAAATTCTCATTTATATATTGTAAATGTCCGTAGGTCTTAATAAATTGAAAATATTAGAAAATATTTGTCATTTTTTTTCTATCTAACTAAACTTATATAATTTAATTAATCGAAAAATAAGAAGGGAATATAACATATTCAGGGCTCGAACTATTTTTTTTTTGAGAAACTTCATGATTTTTTAAACTAATTAAAATTTTCCTCTAACATAGTAACTCGGAGGATTATATTAATGTACAGTAAATACATACAAAAATATAAAAACCCAAACAATATCTTTTGTTGGAATTAATTCACGGACAAAAAATATCATTATCTATCTATAACTTTTTATATATTATTAATTAATTAAATATTAATTTACAAACTTTTTGATCGATTGTGAATTAGAAATTAATAAATCATGCCACACTAAATGATATATATGTAACGTTTAAATAAGCAAAAATTCCCAATTAGTAAAATGTATACCATGCTCTAATGAAGTGAAGTACAAAATCGAGAGTTATATCCTGGTAAGTGTCAGATATATACAGATGAATATATGCTGACTTAAGCCATTTTTTAATATCTGTCGAAGGGGAAAATATAATCCCGGATGATAGATAGCGTTTCAAAAAGAAAGCGCGAGAAAAAAAAAAAAACATGCACTCTAGTGCTGAATGTTTACATTCAAATTCATGTATAATCCCTGATCATCTTTGTTTAAAGATATCGATGAGAAGTTTTATGATGAAAGGCTAAAATTCCGTGTATCACTTCATTTATATATGGGCATATTTTACTGATTGAGTTGTTTTGTGTATGGGGGTCGTATAAAAATTTAAAAAGTTTAACTTATAAAAAATTAACGAGTTCAATTTTTTATTAATGTAGTTTTTTCTAATTTAATTTGAACATTTTTTTAACCTTTTACATGCCAATGTTCCTTTTCTGGAACATCATGTTTAATATTTTTAAAAAAATAAACTGTTATTTCTATCAGTTTGAAAAAAATTCTGCTTATTATTGAAAGTGTGATTGATTTTTTTGATATATTAAGTATTTTTCAAATGTAAAAATTTCAGCCCAGAAAAATTTCTAAAAATCGCCTTTTTTTACAATTTTTACAGTACACAAGAAAAAAAATTCTATAAAATTCCCCAAAAATTCAACTTCACCAGAAAATTCCCCTCTTGTATTTCCAATGGATAAATTCAAAGAAATAATAAAAAAAATTCAAAATATATCAAGGTATCTTTTCTCAATCTTGCATAAAAGTACAATGTTCCAAAAAAGGAACATTGGCATGTAACGATATATGAAATCAGGGATGTCTCATGTATGTGCTGCCTGTGTTCTTTTATTAGATTTTGATACATTCAGTGCTTATATCTGCTGAACATAAGTCTGTCAAAGGCATAACCGATATTTTATTTATTTTTGAAGGGTGAAGGACTAGAGGAGAAGGGGAGGTAAGGGGGAAGTTGTCATACCTTTTACCCTTTTGCCAGAAGGAGGTGGATAGTTAGTGTTGCATTCCTCAATTTGATCTCGGATAACTACTTGTTTCTTCTGTTAGTAATGAATGTGTGCTTCACAAGGGTTTGTTTGTTTATTTTAAGTCCTTTTTGTATAAAGAGAACGAACTCATGGGAGGAAGTGACATCCTGTCACGTGCTTGATTTTCTTTCTATTCTCTGCAATTCTCGAGGCCATTTCAGTAAGAACTTGTATAGGTGTTTGTAGAAACAATGTAGATGGTGCAGTCAAAGAAATTTCTAACTATAGACAATGCTGATTTTTTAAAAAGTTCTATGTCGGATAATTGAAATAAGTCAATCATAGAAATTTGTCAATTGCCTCTTTATGAAAATGGGTGCATTGCTGATGAAGAAATAAATTATAACAGTTTTGAGCTGATTACACCTGGAGACGTGTAGCCAATAGAATTTTAGAAGAGAAATTAATTTAAATTTGTTTCAGACGAAGCCTAATATTAACATTACCTTGTGCTCATCAATGGAAATCTGCAAAAAATTCGGATGCACATGACGTTTTTAAATGATAAAGGCATTCTTAGTATGCCAAAAAAAAATACTGTAAACATGTGTTTTGAATGCATGAAAATTCACCATGCACACTTCCCACAATATCATAGACATTGCGAAAAAAATACTAAAAAATTATAAAAAGAAATTAGTGTTTTAGTGGGTTTTAAAATTTTTGTACTGCTGGTTGAAATTCTAAGCACCCTCTAAAGAATAAAATAATTTATTATTTCTTGATCAGGTTCCTGACATTTTTAAAACTGCATTTATTTATATTATCTGTATTATTAGTCAAGAGTATGCAAGCGTAAAATTGCTTTTATCGTTCTTTTATACATTTATGCATTGCAGCATTTCTTATAAAATATTATGCTAATTTTAAAATTGCAATTTTTTTTATTGAGTTTTGCCTGCTTAAATTTTAGTCACTTCGCACATAATTATGAAGTAAAACTTTATTACTGCATAGAAGTTTAGAGTTATCATACAGCTTTTTGTTGTTTACATGAAGCAAATACAGAAAAAGAAAGATAGCGTTACATGCCAATGTTCCAAAAATGGAACATCCAAGAAATCAGTGAAGAAAAATTTTTAATGGCAATTTTTTTTTGTCTTATAGTCATTATGGGTGTATTATAATGTAATTTTGATGAATTAATTATATCTTTTATTCATGGATCATTAAAGGGTTAATTTACAATGCCCTCTTATCCTGATGTATGCATTCATCCTTTATGCAAAAATATATACTAGGAGAGAATATCATAACTTTTAATCAAGTACGGTTCATATTTCCTGAAAGTACTGTTCTATTTTGACCATTAGTTTTGAAATTAGAAAAAAAAGAAGGGAAAAAAATGATGAAATTTTATTTCATGATTTCAATTTCTGCGTTTTCATTTCTTTCTGTTTTGCTTTAAAGTACTACAGTAGAGTTTATTTCCTTTCAGATTTTATGATAAAGAAATTCCTAGGTGGAACTTTGTTGACTTCATGCACTCCTTCATGATTGTCTTCCGCGTTTTATGCGGAGAGTGGATTGAATCCATGTGGGACTGCATGGTGGTATCTGGGTGGCCTTGTGTTCCATTTTTTTTAGCCACTGTTGTTATAGGTAACTTAGTGGTGAGTATTAATCCTTGGTAACTACATCAACAAATTAATAGATTATATAATCAAAGATTCAACTTAATGGGGAGGGGCAGAACTTCAGACTACTGGTTGCATTATGCTTTTTAGAAAACTAATTTTGAAACGTACCCCTAAATTTACATGTCTGAGGAAAAGAAAATCATTTAGATTTTTTTAAAGTCTTATAATTTATGTCCTCTTATGTTTTTTCTTAGACACCGTGTAAGTTTTAAGTGACAATTTCAGTCCGTTTGCATGCCAGATTTAATATATTAATTTCCATTTTCGGTCACATACTTTATACATCAGCTTTTTACCAACTTTTAGAAATTTAACTCAATAATTCTACGGGGCGATAAGAAATAAGACAAAATTTTAAGCTATTATAAGTGCAATTGTGTTGAATTTTATCTATAAGGAAATCAATATTAAAAATCAGTTTAAATATTGAAAAAGTTGGAATTTTTTTTAACAACTTTGAAACTTAATACAGTGGTATCTTGAGGTACAAATTTAATTAGCTCCTTGATAGAGCTCATCAGTTAAAATAATCATATCTCGAAACAAATTTCCCCCATTGAAATTAGCAGGAGATTAATCTGTACCAGTCCCAAATAAACAGCGCATTTTTTTTATAATAACGTATGAAATATAAACACATATTTCATAGCTACAAATTAAATATATGCGTACTCTAAAAATTTTAAATTATAACGTACATAATTTAGCAGAGCCATACAGCATGCTGCAGTGAATTTTTCTTTCGCTTCACTTTTTTTTAGTGATGAGGGGGTAACTGGAAACATTTTATAACGAATTCTTTTGGAGTGATTTTAATGCTTTTATGTTTTATTTGAAGCTAAACTTTACTTCTTTTTAATATCAATTCTTAGGTGCTGAATCTTTTTCTTGCTCTTTTACTGTCTTCTTTCGGTGCCTCAAATTTGTCCCAAGCTCCAGCAGGGGATGACACTAAAGGAATAGCAGAAGCCTTTAATCGAATAGGAAGAGCGAAACGATGGGTTAAAAACAAAGTGCTCAGCCTGCTCAAGGTAAGTTTTACAGAAAAAATCCTCTCAGTTACTTACTAAGTCACAGGTTTCTCCAGAAAAATGCTACAGGCTTTGAACACTCATATAAAAATATTTCTTCAACCGACAATGCCTGATAAAAGTAAAGCTGTAATCCAATTTGAAAAGTAAGTTTACTTTCTTGTCTGAATTGAAAAATATGATTGTTCTAAAGGGCTTTGTTCACATCACACAGTGGTCCAAGAACTTCTAGAACTTTTCGTATACGTGTAAATATTAACATTTCACGTGAATTTGTCTCCGAAACAGCTTTCACTGTCTTTGAACTGCAGTACCATTCTCAAATTATAGGAACAACTGAAAACGTGTTTCCAATATTTAAAGCTTAAATGTACATCGCCGTGTTTATGTTACTCTCATACGAATAACTAGGTTGAGCATTCAGATCGACGAATCTGCAGTCACCTTTAGTGGAAACAGAACACTACTCTATTTCAGAATTGGAACCGTATAGGTACGAACATAAATGTTCCATATGACAGCTGAATGTGAGTATACATTTTTTTCGTACTCTGGAAATGCTATAAAGAGGAATGGCAGCAAAATAATCATTATTAGAATTTATCTATGCAATTTTAAAATTATGTAACCTATACTTTTATCTCAAATATGCATTAATGGATTTCTAAAGCATCAAATGGATTCATCAAATATTAATCTGGCTAAAGACATAATTTAAGCTTAAATATCTAAAAGATGCATTTTCAGTCTCAGTGGTGGCTTGTCAGGTGCATAAATAATGGAGAACTGTTTTACTTATTTAGAGGGTTATTTTCCTTTTTGCATTTCAGTTGTAGTTTTCATATTATTTAATTGCGATATTTAATATTTGACTAAATAATTATCTCCACACACCCGAATTCAAACCTAAAAATTATTTACTTTGAAATTTATTATTATTCTGTATGTGATACGAAATATTTGAGACTGTTTCACATGTTACTAAAGTCAGGAGCCACTTATGATACGGAATGAAAGTTTGTGTTCAATGGACTTTCTGTTGCATCCAACATGCGCTCATTACCTTTTCAGGACTATGTACGAGTTAGTTTCAAGCGAAAGCGACCATCCAATAAAATAGCATCCAATTAACTGATAGAGTATTTACGAAAATGTCAAATATTCAGTCGAATTCGAACATTAATCCTTTTATTAAGTTCTAAATTATTTATAAGTTTAAATTATTCAAAACATGAAAATTCGCGTGAAAAAAAAATGTATTATGCATGCGTATATACAGGGTATCCCAAAAGGTGGTAATGGGCTTTAATTCTTTATATATTAATGATAAGTGGGCAGTGTAAATTGAAAAAGTGCCTAAAATGAGGTTGGAAATAATACTCTGCTAAGAAAAAATTCCGCTCGTTAATTTTCAAAAAGGTTCACTTGTTAAATTCTTATACGACCTCCGTACAAAAAGATTCAGAATCAGTAAAACGTGCCCCATACACTCATGGCGTGATGTACCAAATTTGAGCTTTTCATCAAACGAAATCGCAGAGATGTCTTATAAATTTATAATCTGATAATAATTCACCTAAAAAAGATGATCGGGGACTATACATGATTTTGTATGCAAACGTTTATTCCAAGAGTGGAAAAAATTATTTTCTTTCCTAATTTCTGTACGACTCCTGAAATACGATTATTCGAAGTGCTTTTTTCTCGCCGAGAGACAAGGAAATGTGGTTTAACCCTCTGAGCGTCTTGGACAGGGACGTAGCCAGGGGGGGGGTATCGGGATTTATCCCACCCCCGAAATTTTTGGATTAGTGATGAAATTCCGTCTATTTATACACATATAAGTTCATAGCCCCCCTCCCATCCGAAAAATTTTCCCGGCTACGCGCCTGGTCTTGGAAATGGGTAAAGTTATTTTTACGGTAAAATTTTCATGCAATTTTATAAAATTATAAAAAAAAAGTAAAATTTTGATTCGAAGATTTGTAATTATAAAAAACAAGCTCCTATATTGCTTACGAGTTTTAATATCATACAAGCTCCTACATTGCTTACGAGTTTTAATATCATAACACATTTAAATTCACCTGACTGTTATAAATAGTTTAAGCTATAGATCCAATGCAGTGAAAACTGGAACGAAGTCGACGGGATTTTACGTCACAGCCGCTTGGAGGGTTAAGTAAGCGTTATATTTATCTTCATATCTGTGACAATTTTTAAGGTATAATTCTCAAATTTTGGATGTCACCGCATGAGTGTATGGGATACATTTTACTAATTGGAAATGGTTTTCTACGGGGTCGTATACAAATTTAAGAAGTGTAACTTTTAGAAAATTGAGAGGAATTGTTTTGCAACGGAGGTTTATTTTCAGACCTTATTTTGAACATTTTTTTCGATCTGCACTGACCACTTATCACTAATAGATAAAGAATCAAAAGCCGTTACTACCTTTTTGGGACACCTTGTACACTTATAAAATGCTTAATCATAAATCATTTAATTAAATTAACTTTTCAGGGTCTTCGAGCCAAAGTCCAAAATCAAATAGCGGATCAAACTACGGAAGGTGGCGATACAGAAGATTCTGGAATACCTCCGTCACTAATGGTTGACGGCCAGGTGCTAACAAAAGATAAGAAAAGCCCAAAAGAAAAAACGGAATTAGAAATCGCCCTGGATGGTTACGAAATAGGTAGATATTTCTCTTTGTACATTTCTTTCTCTTTCTTTTTTTCATGGAAGCGTGATGTATATATATTTTAGATTCATCCCTGGAACGTGATTGTCAATTTGCGTAACTTTAGACTTTCATCCAAAATAAATTGTATAAACAAAATTAATAATTAAAACGGGTATCCCTCAGCATTCTTGTGAACAAGTTAAAATAAGTATATATCTCTTTTGATCCCACTCATTTAATGGAACTTAGTACTGGGTGGCCATAATTAAACTGCAAGTGTTCAAGGGGTGCTGGAGAGAAAACTACCAGGAATATTCTAGTGAAACTGGGTATCTACACGTTTCAGAACATGCGCAAGTTAACTATGCAATAAAAAAATCGCCATTTTCACCCGATAGATGGCGCTATATCGTCTTTCGCAATGCTTATAGACGTCATATATGCAAATTTTAAGCCCATCGAACAGTGTAAAAACAAGACCCCATTGAGGAATGGTCAATCATGACTCTGAATAAGAAGAAACGTGCTTTGTTAGTGAAGATATTCTATCAGAATGGTTGCGATTATTCAGTTACTCAGAAAGAATAACGGCGTATGAAACGATTAAGAAGAGGTCCAATGAGTGTCAATGAGAATAAATAATGGTTTAATTGTTTTCCAAAGCGTCTTTATGAATTGTTTAATTTGGGATCTTAATTTACGTTAATTTTTGATTACATGTTACTGTAAAAATTTTATTACTGAAGCGAATTGTATGGAATTTTGATAAACTGTAAAGGATGTTTATTGTTTATATGCCTATTAGAATGTCCCTATGCTCTGTCTATCGGTTTTGGAAGTTGTATAGGCCACCGGTAAGCTTTGAAATACGGTACAGCGCCATCTATCGGCTGAAAATGACGATTTTCTATTTTTGCATATTTGACTTGCGCATGTTCTGAAACGTGTAGATACCAAATTTCACTGGAATATTCTCGGTAGTTTTCTCTCCAGCACCCCTCGAACACTTGCAGTTTAATTATGGCCACCCTGTACTTTATAAGCAATAACTTTTTTTCTTTGTTAGAACAATATAAAAAACAGAAGACTTTATTGAATGTAATTTAAAATAGTTTATATAGTTTATTTTATAATTTCGTACAAGGCCTGATATAACATTTCTGCGCCCAGTGCACTTTTTCAAATTTAATGACGTTGTATACAACTGGTTCAATTTTTGTGTCCCATTACACAGTTTTCAGCTCTTTTTATTAATTATTCGCGTATGTATGTCCAGGGAACGTGTTACAAATGCTCGCATGGTAATCAGAACTTATTTTGTATCCTATATTTAACAATCACTTTTCATAAGAAAAATAAGTAATTTAATCTATCAAGTAAACATCAAATTACCAAAATTATTTATAAGTTGTTTGTTGTCAGTTAAATATCAAGCTTTAAAATGTGTATGCAAAATTTCTTCCAATAAAAGAAAATAATCTTCTATCAGTAACAAGTGTTTTATAGAATCTTTTTTTGTATTAAAACATAGAAAGTCTGGTAACGTCTACGTTATTTCTGAGACTGCTAGTATTCGCAAAAATAATCTGCATGCAGATCATTGGCATAAAAATGAGCATTCTCTGTAAAATCCTGTTAGATCAATACACCACATAACTTCTAAAGTATTTCTTATGCATTATAATTACTTTTGACATATTTGAATTATCCATTCATGACCCATTATTATTTAGAAAAAAAACTCTTATTCACATTAACATAAATAAGTTATTTTATTTTCAAGTAACAAATTTACACAATAGTTTCAAAAATGTGTTATTTTAATTTATCTGAAACCTTTATTTCTTTTGTCTGAAAATTTACTTTAAATATTGAGCAGTATTTAATTTTTACTTAAATAATTCCACTTAAAAATACTTTAAGTGTTTTAAAACAAATTTGATTACCGTTATTTACCTCCATGAAGTAACCTTTATTATGATAATGAAGGGAAATATCTTATGTAGACGTGATCGCGTTTAGGTAAAAAAATTTTCTAATGTAACTGCTGGTCAAAGTCACTAAGTTTAGGCCAGTGGTACGAAAATGAGGTTGGCTAACTTCTTGTAATGCGTCGCTCGGGCTGTGTAGTGGCAAATGAACCATTCCATCACACTCCGGGTTTGACTCCCGGCATGAGCTTGTTTGTAACTTAGCTTTAACACGGGATTGCTCCAGGTATAGCAGTGGTTTCCAACTCAACTTAACATGTGGACCACGTTTCCCCTTCCTATTTACCCACGGAACACTTAAAGGAATTTTTTTCGGGAGAGGGTTGGGATAAAAAAATAAAAGAACTTTTTGCTCAAAATGTAATGATAAAATAAAAAGTTCTGAAAAGCGCAGAGAATGTTATTTCCAATCATTCAATGATGATTATAATAGTTAATTAACCGTGTTTACACATACTTATATCCGAAGACAAAAGCTTGCATGAGATGCTCCAGTATTTTACAGAATTGTATTTACTATTGTGACAGCCCGCATTTACCTATATTGCATGGATTATGAGACATTTTTTTTAAATTCTCTAAAAATGACCGCAAGCAACTACGTCTTTTACTTTTTACCTCATGAAATTGTTAAAACATAATTATTTTTATTATAAACACACGTTCGCTTCACGGACCACTTAGAACATCTTCGTGAACCACCAGTGGTCCGCGGACCACTAGTTGGGAACCAATGAGCTATATAGGATCCATTATTTCAATAAAATTTAACTGATCGCTAATTTTCACTAGAAATATTTTTTAAAAAGAAAAGGAACAGCAGTGAAAACTTTAATATTCTATACAGTAAACTGTTTTTTAATCATTAAATCATAAAATCAATATATATATATATAATAGTAAAATGGCTAAACTTACAAATCAAGGAATCATTCTACAGCAGTTTAGTAGTCCAAATATACAATGAACACAAAATCGTACGCAAAACAGGAATGAGTAGATTTATCCAGTAAATAGAAATCCAAACAATGGTAAAAATGAAAATTAAAATGGAATTGGATATAGTAAAACAATAGGTAGCAAGCATCGCCTATACTCGTCTGGCCCTACGAACCGAATACTCACTACCAAGTTAAAAAACAAAATAACAGGATTTGAATGTAGTTACTTAGCACAAAGAAAGCTATATATGTAATTAAATGGGGGGCTATCCTGTTAAAAAGTAATCATGAAGCCATACCCTGTTAAAAAGTAATTATGAAGACAAAAATGGAGACGAAGAGACCAAAAGCATTGAGCTTGAAAACATGGCTCAACCATGAAGAGGAAAAAATATACATTGCCAGAATAATTCGAGAAAAGTTGAACAATAAGTAAAAAGTAAGAGTTAATAAAAAGTTAATTTAAAAAATAAATAAATAAAAAATAAAATAAATAATAATAATAATAATAATAATAATAATATTAATAATAAAATAAAGAAATAAATTTAGAGTAAATTAAAACAATCTCGTAAAAATTGAAAGTTAAATGAGTAAATAAAAAATAGAGTATATATATATATATATATATATAATTTTTAAAAATAATATGAAGTTTTCAACGCTTACATAAAAATTAAATTGCCGTATGCTACTTTGAACAATGTATGCAACAGGTGAATATTCGGACATAACTGGTGTTTGTGACTAAGCGGGTGTCAAAGCCCCTACTACCCCCACCGTGGTGGCATTTCGTCCTTCCTTTCATGAGAAGCAACGCTGACCCACCTATTAGGTGCGTCCATAATAAAGTTATCCGTAATTCAGGCCTAAATAGTAGACAAAGCTTATAAATGGCAAGTGCTCGTGATTGGGGGGAGGGTGGGGACTCTTTGGTAATGTGCGCGAAAGAGTTTTTAGCAAATGGTACATTTCTTACGAATCACCTCTTTTTTGCAGAGGACGGAAAGGCAATCAAGATGCAAAACAAGACAAATTCGAAGCCTACGCTGAACTCCGTGAGAATGGGTGATAAGGTGCAGCCAAAAGACAACAAGGAAATGGTAAGATCTCGATAATTTTTGTCTAGCAGTGTTGTGAATAATACTGCTTATATAACCTTTGCTAGTTATAACCTTTGCTAGTTATAACTGCTAGTTATAACCTTTTTAAACTGTTTATTTTATTTATTTATTGCTTTTTACTGTACTTAAATGATCGTACACAACAGAACGTAGATAATTCAATAGCTTTAGTGGGCTCACAGTTGGAAAGTGTTTTCATATTATGGAAGTTTCTTCTGCTCTATCTAGGTAAATATAATTACGAATATGGTACTAGATACAATAAAGACGCTATTGTACCTAGTACGGATCCTGGGTACAATAAAAACGTTACGTAGTATTTTTACACGTATCGTATTCATTGTACCTGTAAATTTTTCATCCCGCACAGCCAGCTTTTATCTCATCTGATATGACTAATAGAGCAATTCTACCGATTTCTCCATAAGTTTACATTCCTAAAAGCGAGTTATTGTCATGGTTGAATTGTCTGACTAAATAATAATTTACTACATTATGATTATTTTGGATGGAACAAAAAAATCCATACTACCTCAGATGCAAAAACGCTCCACCGTCTACCTACTCAAGGAGTTTAGAACTGTCAGAACTTTGTGGATTTAACAACTAATTATGTTTCTTTGAAAGGAAGTTTATTAAATGTATATCCAACTAATAAGTTTGATTTTTAAGTTAATACTATTTTCAACAACAAAAAAAAGTAAATGAAAAGAAATGTCTTGTTTTTACGACAAAAATATATTTATATACTTAGTTTATATAGTGCAATTTAAATATTAAGAGAAAATGTATAACTGATGCAAATTTATGGCAATGATAATCTCTAATTAAATGCTATTGTACACTCCTTAAATTAAAATGATTGATTGATTTATTTTATTTTTAATACCAAAATGAATTACAAACTTCATTTCAGTTCTTATTAATGATTTCTTAAATTGTAGAGGGAACCCTTAAGTCTGTAGTTCGAAGAAAAAAAACTCTGTTTTTAGTCTTGGTACACAACTTGAAATAAAGCAATAGCACCATCGTCTCAAAAAAAAAAAAAAATCCAGAAGGTTCTTCATAAACTGCTTTACACACTGCAATAAGCGAAAAAGCTGTGACTTTTGTGGATTTTTCAGAAAAAATTCTTTCACATAGATCTGAGCTGCAAGTTTTTTCGAAGAGTGACACGTTTCGCGAAAATTTCTGATTTTTAAGAATTTTTTTCTAAAATTTTTGAAACTGATACAGGAACATCGTTTATTTCATCATGTAGTACAGCTTGTAAAGAGACAGTTTCAAAATTTTGAAGTGTCTGACATAATTAGTTTATTTGAACTTATGTACCAAAATCCCATGATTTCTTCGAACTACACCGTTAAGAAATGCCTCGAAATTGCATATTTAGTCACATTAGCTGGCAGTCAGCTTAGTCACAGCTTCTGGCAATCCGACAGCTCATTTTGATGAAAATTATTTTTTTTCATATATAATAATGCTGGGTATGGATGTGTAAAACTTGTGTTTTGGAATATCTAGAGAGAGTATATTATTATATACTGTTTCCGATCATCATATACCGTATTCTATAACACTAACAAAAGAAGCTTCTAAACCAATAACTTCCATAATTTTTTTTAGAAACCACTCTTCATGAATATTTTTTCAATTTCTCTGCAGTTAAAAACATATTTATTGCAAAAGTTCTCCTATAAATGTAGCAGAGTTTTAACAATTATTTATCTGCAGTGTTCAATCTTATACTTATTTTCTATCTCCATAAAACTATGCTATTTCCTTTATATGTGCGTTGAATGTTGATGTTTTTTGTCAAGAATCTAGTTTCCCTTTTGCCGCTTTCATCTAACCGATTAACAGAAGTTGTTTATGCAGGAGAAGGAGATATTCGGAAACAAAGTACATCCGCAGAAAGACGAGGATAACCTGAGTAATAAATCGTTCAACGACTACAAAGACAAAAGTGGAGTCATCATTGAGAAACCGTCCAAAGAGACCAGCCGTTCCACAGTGTACGGATCGGACGATGAGAAGAAGGACGCCAGCAAAGAAGACCTGGGCGAAGGTAAAATATATTTGTTTTTAACAAATTTCGTCATCGTTAAAATAATGCTGTCGATCGACGTTGCTGATTGTCGCGATTTGGGGTCATTTAGCTTTTCGAGACTGAACGGAAGAGCAGTTACTCCATTTAATGCTTCAGATCGCAAGCTGGCTTACCGGATTACTAGGGATTACTACAGTCCTGGAATCTCTCTCCTCTCCTTTAATAGTACTTTCAAAACAGGTGTAATCCTTCCTAGTAATTTGCCTAGTATATTGGTATAAAGCGTTTATCGAGATCTTTTTTTTATCGAGATCTCGTGATTATTTTTAGGCCTTGATCTCAGTTGCTCAGTTGCTCCGGTGCTCAGACCAACGAAGTCGCCAGACCCACTAGTTGCCTATTTTTCGGAAGGTAATGGAAAGTTACTATCTCCAAAGATAAAGAGAGAACTCTTGTAAATAAAACAAGACTTTGGCATACAAAAAAGCATTTCAAAGCAGGAGGTGAAAATTTTCGTTTCTTCTAAATTTCTCGTGGGATTATAATAATGAATTCATAGAAAGCTGTATTTTGAATTATTTCCTCTTCGCCTCAGGGCCTGATTACCGAAAAGACCTGGGAAGCTTGAAGAAGGGAAAACTGCGATTAAAATAAAATTCCAATTTTTATTTTTAAGTGTGTTTTTAAAGATTTTTGTCCGTTTTTTTGAGAGAGAGTTTTCCGACACTTTTCTTCAGTTACGTTCTGTTATTAAGCTGAAAAATCTAAACGTTCTAAATCAATTAGTTGTTGCAATGGTAACCAACCAATCACATATTATCCTGCGAAATGAGATTGAAATTCCTTTAACTGCAGAAATTAATTGGGCCCTACCTCATCTCGAAGCAAACATAAACCTATTATTGAACCCATATTCTCAATCATTGCGCAAGCAAATGATGGATCTTATAGAAGCATTCAAAAACCCAGGCTGGGAAGCAACACGGTCAAAGAAGTGACTTTTTGCGAGACGAGACAGAGATTTACAGCTTCTTTGCGAGACGAGACAAGCATTTTTAACATTATGATATAGGGATTTTTGCGAGACGAGACAAAGCTTTTCGGCTGTTTTGCGAGACGCGAGACGCCAATTTTTCGTCTCGCGTCCATCCCTACTCTTCCTTTGCGATGATTGTTGAGAACTGGATAAACTACATGTTCTTCTTTCTCCTAAATTACTTAAGACTTTTCGTCTGACATTACATAAATCTCTCAACCAGAAATGCAAGTTTTAATAATGCCATTCAGTGCTTAAAATGCAGTACTACAAGTGCAGTTATTCGCATCAAAAGAAACTGAACATTAAAAATGACTTTCTTTTCTTTTCTCCCTTTTTTATGATAACTATATAATGGACTTCTTCAAAACATAAACATGATGTAATAGCTACAAGTATAATCAAACAACACTGTCTAGAAATTTTGAAGGGAATCTTAGTCGTTTATCACTCGTTACAACCTTAATCAAGAAAACGGAAAAAGATTTTTCTTGTTGCTCTTCTTCAGAAACTACTTTCGTGGGTATCTCCAGAGGAAAATTATTTGCATTGGTCGATCCATTTTTTCAGTACTTCTTTCAACACAAACCACTTTGATGCTTTCGTTTTTACCTGGGTGTACTTCAATTACTCGAACAATTAGCTACAGTATTGGCCGTTTACTTCCATTTTCGATGCAAACAACCTCCCTAAATTTTATTACATAATACTTTCTTAATTTTGACAGACATTGAATTAGTAGACTACGATACTCACTTAAAATCGTTTTCGAAGAGTTCTCCTCACTGATGATATCAAACAGATGGAAAAAAAAAGATTACAAATAACCAGAAAAATATTATCACTCTCTGATAAAATACTTTACATTTATCGCTCTTTTTCCCTTTAAACAATTCGGAATCCTCCACTTGTGAATACAGAGTATATGTTTCGTGCAACATTGCCGGGATGAAAAGTTTAAATATCTGAAGATCAAACATAACCAATCCTTATAAATAAAAATCTGATGTGTCCAACACACGACTTCCTTGCACGTCCATTGGATCAAAAATATTTTCGACGCACTTCCTCTAAACTTATTTGTTTGAAAGAGATAAAATATCAATAATAGTAAGGTTTAGCGATTTCTAGCCAAATATTTCGATATCGCCAAGCTGAGTTCAATTTGAAAGATTTTCTTCTGACACTTTATTTGGCGATATTTCACCAAAAGCCGACAAACTTGAGATAGTCTGCGAGATTTTGGGGATAGCCAAAGTAGTCATTGACCAACGACTTTCAATGAATTGAATGCATCCATACACCTCAATGTATTTAAAGTCATTTGGCTCACCCTGTAAATAAATTCTCAGTCGATTGCTGTCAAAAAAGATATGGAAAACAGATAGATATTACAATAGTTCTAAATACAAAAGTTAAAAAATCTACGGGTTAAAGTTTTAGAGTTATATAAAATACGAAATAATTTTTGGCGCCAAATTTGGCGACATTTCGCCAAAACTCGCCAAGAACGATGACAAATGGCGATACTTTGGGCATGGACCAAATGACTGACTATCGCCAAATTTGGCGATATTTCGCCAAAACCCGCCAAGGTCGAGGACAGACGGCGAGATTTTGGGCATGTACCAAACAATGACTGTCTACAGTTGTATTATATTGAAGATGTCCATAGACATTAAAGTACTAAAACTCTTTTCGGTGGTCCTGTAAATAAACTCTCCAGTAGATTGGAACCAAAAATCGAGATGCACAACTAGATGTTACAACATTCTTACATATGAAATTTCATAATAGTTTTTGAGATTTGAGAGTTAAATATGCACACACGTACACCAAAAGTCGCCAAGCTTGGCGACTTTTGGCATAGTTCTTGGGGGAGGCACGTGACCGTGGTCGGACCATCACCTAACTTATGTGGTAGGACGGTATTGTTCTTGAAATGGATGAATGCCCCTAAAATTGCCATTGACCGTAATGTATTGGAAATCTTTTGAGTGTTCCTGTAGCAGAACTATAAATGATAAAGACACTTTTTTTAATGGAGAAATTCATTTTCTAACTCTTTACAGCATACATCACTTCTGAGTCGTTTGAAATAGCCCAATACCTCTAAAAAAACGCTTTGATGAATTTCGGCCCATAGAGCGTAATGTATTTCGAATCTTTTGGGCAGTCCTGTAGATAAACTATCCAGTCGAATGGAACCAAAAGGGGAGGTGCACAACTAGATGTTACAACTATCCAAAATATGAAGTTTCGACATTCTACGCCTAATAGCTTTTGAGTTAGGCGAGTTTAATGAATTTCGGCCCATAGAGCGCAATGTATTTCGAATATTTTGGGCGGTCCTGTACATAAACTATCCATTCGATTGCCACCAAAAGGGGAGGTGCACAACTAGATCATAGAACAATCCTAAATATCAAATCTCAACATTCTACGACCAATAGTTTTTGAGATATGCGAGTTACATACATACGTACGTACGTACAGACGGCATGGAAAAACTGGCCACAGTAGACTCGCCGCTGGTCAAAATGAGTTGCAGACGCGTTAATATGATCGTGCATGCTAGCCTACGATGAGATGCATCGAAAAAAATTTTAAATTTAAATTTGAGGTAGTCAAAATCGGTTTTTTTCTCGAAATTTGGCCCCCAAAATTTTTCGGGATCACATTACTTCCTTATACTACGTACAAGGAAGTAAAAATGAAATTCTGTTTGTTTGTGGATTTGATTCGTATACAAATCCACAAAAATGGACCTATCGGCCTGAAATTTAGCACTGATATGTAAAATAATATAGAATAAATCGTAGTCCACTTTAAAACTTTGAAAGTCCACCCGTTCCCGGAATTTAAGAGATTTTTTATGCTCTCCACGCAAAAAGCTTTCCGTAATTGTAACCCCTGTAGTGAAAAAAGTGTGAAATAAGGATCGTGGTTGCCATGTGCGGCGATTTTGCCGAATAAAATGTTTTAAATTCTCAAAGTAAAAATAAAAGAATATTATTGATTTTTTTTTGTTAGTTTATATTCGTAAGGTTATTTTTTTTAATTATAATATAGTGTGCATGGGAAAACAGAGCAGGAATGAAATGTTTTATACGCAAAATAATAAGAATTGAAGATTTCTGAGGCTAATATGTTAAAATTTTTTAGTTTGGCGAAAAATAAAATGGCTCAAAATGCCGAGAAAGTGAGTTCTAGCGGTTTGCACAGTTACCGACTTGGCGCAATTTACTGAGAGCTTAAGGAAATGGATTTTTGAAAACAGGTGCAAACGTTTTATTACAATACAGCGTTAAATTTTGCTACAGGCTAATTTTTGCTTTCCGCCATTTCGTAATTGTAACCCCACAGTGCATTAAGCGACGATTAAGCTTATCTAGGTTGCAACATTCGGCCACATTCAGCAGTTCATTAAATGATTCAGGCTCTTGAAGTAAAAATAAAATAATAACTTTTTTTTTTTGTCTAGATTATTTGTAAGGTTGTTTTTAAATTAAAATATCGTGTGCATGTGAAATCAGAGCGGGAATGAAAGGATTTATACTCAAAAAGATATCCTCTTTTACTCAATATCTTATACTCAAAGAAAAATAGGATTTGGAAATTTTCCGAAAATAAATGTGCAACTTTTTAATTGGTCGAAAAATAAAAGGGGTTGATGTGCAATTTTGAGGAGGATTCTAACGCTTGGCGCTATTTATCGTAATTTAATCGTCTGCTATTTGGGTTATGAATACATCTGCGTATAAGTTTTTGAAATTTTTATTCAGTTGGAATTGTGCATTTTTCTGAGCAGCTTTTGTGCATCTATTTCTAATATATTACATCCAGAAAAAAGGATGTTAGAAATATCAATTTTAATTTTGTTTAATCACACTCATGAATAATGATACACTTTCCAACTTAATGAAAGAAGGAACGAAAATAGGGAAGACCCATGTATTATAATTCTTTTTATATATGGCACTTTAGTGCGTATTTAAAATCTGAAAATGTGTCAGATTTTCTATGATTCTAGCACTTGGCGCAATTTAATGAGAGGGTATTTTTAAAAACAAGCGTAGGTTATCTTATAAATAAAAATGAAATTCTGTGTGTCAATTTGTTGATTTGGGTAGTATGCAATTCCACAAAAATGGACCTGTCAGCCTGAAATTTTACACAGATATGTAAAATAATATAGAATAAACTAGCTGAAGTACCCGTCGTTGACGGGTTAGTGCTGAATGCAAATTTCTAAAAGCAAGAACTTTCGTCAGCATTGTTGGAGTACACAGAATGGGTGTAGTACGTTGCCAAAGTAAAGAAAGCGCAATTATAATTTTTATATACTGTTAAAATATTACAGGTTAGAGAGTAACTAAGTAATATCATTTCATTCGCTTTAGTCGTAATTATGGGATGCGCGAACGAATATTTACACATATTCAAATAATTTTCGCAAAATCTCAAAATCTAATCAACATTTTTGAAAAATTGGAAGCCTAGAATTTAAGTTGAGTGACAACCTATCATGTCACCCAATTTTGTTTAATTCCCTGCTGTCTTTATTTCGTGATGCTGGCAAGCCATTTACACGATTTTATTTGCATTTTAAATCAAACGATGTTGAGAAACCAACCGTTCTTCACAAAGTGGTGTCAAGTATATTTAAACAAATTCCGGTATTTCTGGGAATTCGACAGCCATTGCTTATAGCTAATTCTGGTATTGTCAATTTAATCAAACAATCGTAACATGTTTTGCAAAATTTGCCAATATCATCGATATCTTTGTAAAAGACTAGTTTTATAAAGTCCGTTGTCGCATCCTTTGGACAGTAAAGTTGTTTTGGAATGGGTTCTTATTGACTTTTTGAACCACAGTCGATCACAACAATAGCATTGGTGATTGGACCATCAGCAACAGCTTCGAAAAATTTCTCAGTCTAATTTACGAAATTCTAGTTCTTCACACCTTACATTTAGATCAGTATCTGTTCTTGGTCTTTTCGATGGTATATCTATGACACGCAGTTCGTAAACATTTTCTGTCTTGTCTTACGTGATGTTGGAAAATTCACGCTTCTTGAAGAATTCGAAAATCTCAGATCATTCCCTTTTTCTTTGCATAAATCGACGCGTTAGTTTTCACGATGACTTTCTTCCGGATCAGACAACTGGCGAGGACGGCCAGCGCGGTCTTGAACAACAGTCCCGGATATATTCTTCTGATATTTAACGATATGTAATACTTGAACAGTATGAGCGTTGAAATGACCAAGCCTATCATGACACCCAATTTCATATCATTCGCTTCAGCCGTTTTTACGTGATGCTTAAACAAAATAAGCGTCACGGACAGAATGACAGAATGACAGAATGACAGACAGACAAACTTTTTTTTTAGGGTCGCATCGGATTCCCGGTGCTTGAAACGGATAGAAATCGCCAAACTTTTGAATTCCAAGAATGTACAGACAAAAGTCTAATTTTATTTATATAGATGATAGTCCACTTTAAAACTTTGAAAGTCCATCCGTTCCCGGAATTGTAAGAGATTTTTTATGTTCTCCACGCAGAAAGCTTTACGTAATTGTAACCCTGTAGAGAAAAAAGTGTGTGAAATAAGCATCTTGGTTGCCATGTGCGGCGATTTTTGCCGAATAAAATGTTTTAAATTCTTAAAGTAAAATAAAAGAATAATAATGATTTTTTTAGTTTATATTTGTAAGGTTATTTTTTTAATTATAATATCGTGTGCGCATAAGAAATGGGAGCAGAAATGAAATGTTTTATACGCAAAACAATGAGGATCGAAGATATCCGAGACTAATATGTAATTTTTTTTAGTTTGGCAAAAAATAAAATGGCTGATAGGCCGATTTTTAGAAAGTGGGTTCTAGCGGTTTGCACAGTTTTAGGCTTTTTGGCGCAATTTACTGAGAGCTTAAGGGAATAGCATTTTTGAAAACAAGTGTATAGGTTTTCTTAGAATACAGCATTAAATTTTAACTATCCGTGCAGAAATAATGCAGTTATTAGGCCATTTCAAGCGATGTAGCTTCAGATTTCTCGCCAATTGAGTACATTGATTTAACTTGGTGGAAATCCGCCAAATTTCAGAAAATTGAAATCTTCGCATTTAGTACAACGAGGTAACGATGAATAAAACATGTTATAGTTGATAATTTAAAAAATGCGGCTGTATTAGGGATTCCACTTTTCAAATAAATGCCTGGCGGTCGAACCATTTCCCATTTTGATTGCTGCTAAGTCAATGCTTCGAATGATTTCCTGAAAAAACTCTTGCAAAATGGCGTATGTTGGCACTTTGGCGAGGCTTAGATTTGAAACTGGATTTTACTTGAGACTGGTATATAAGTATAATAAGACTGGTTATAGATAAAAATGAATGTTGGTATGTGTGTAGGAGGTTGAAAAACTCCAGCACCGTTTCACCGATCACCATGAAATTTGGTTCACCTAAGTCTTTTATCATGGAAAAAGTTTTTATGCTATCCGTTTTCCTCTAACTTGCCACTAGGTGGCGCAGCAGAACATCGAATTCTATTCCGTTTAGCCGTTCGCTATGCGAATATCGTCCCCCCAAATTCGATGAAATTTGGTACACGCGGATATTAGAACACGGAGAATATTTTTCACTGTCCATTTGATGTAACTTACCGCTAAATAGCGCTGCAACGCATCAACTTCTATACCGTTCGACCGATCGGCATAAAATTTTTTATACTTACACATTTGAGCACGAAAAATATATTCTATCTGTGTTACATTTGATGTTACTCACCACTAGATGGCACTGCAATGCATTATTATTTTAACTCTCCACTAGATGACGCTGCAGCTGACCAAATTTTTGACCATTCAAACGGTGGCTATGAAAATCAGTATACATAGCTATTTGAACAATGAGAATATTTTGGCGTTATTCATTTTGCTATAATTCGCCACATGGCGGCGCTGTAGCAAATCATTACTTTAATTAACCACTAGATGGCCCTGCAGTGTATCACTTCTTGACTGTGCGAATGATCGCTATGAAAATAGGTATACATAGATATTTGAACTCGGGTAAGAGTTTGGCACGATCCATTTTCCTATAACTTGACACTAGATGTCGCGTCAACACATGAACTTCAGGCCTATTCAGCCGATCGTCATGAAAATTCGTATACATCGATATCTGAATGCGAAGAGTATTTTCGCCGTATCCGTTTTGCTAAAACTCGCCACTAGATTGCGCTACGCCGCATCGCCTTCTGCACCGTAAAAACGATTGCCTTGAAATTCAGTATGCATGATTATTGAACACAATATAACGCGATATCCATTTTGCTATATCTCTTTATTACAATAAATAGCAATCACAACAAATATTAATTTCAAAAAGTCCATTCATTCCCGTGCGAAGAACGGGTACTTCAGCTAGTTGAATATATATTCTACAATAATTTATGAGCAGTTCTTGCACCAGTAGATTTAGGGGTCTTGTTAAGTAAGAGGCAAAGTAATATTTTTAGTGTGAATATCACCCACTTTAGACCAGTAAATAATCAACCGATTTTTTGAAACTGGTTGCCTGCCTGACATTCATGTATAGCAGTAAAGGGTTTCCTGTATTTTATTGATTGGATTCCATTTGGTTATATTTTTTTATGTACGAATTTTTTTTCCTCAGATGTAATGACGGGTACAGACATCAATCCACAGACTGAAGGAGATGTAGACAGTGACAAACTGGAAACGACAACCGCCGATATTATCATTGCAGAAGATCCATCGGATTGTTGTCCAGACTTATGTTATCAAAAAATACCATTCTGTGCCGAAGACTATAACCCAGACTTCTGGGCCAACTGGAAAGAACTTCGAGCAAAGACATTTACATTAACAGAAGACAAATATTTCGAAACAGTTATCATAACAATGATTATGATTAGCAGTTTAGCCTTAGTAAGTGCCTCCTTATTATTATTATTATTATTATTATTAATCTGGTATAATGTCTGGGAATGGATAATTAAAGTACAATGTAATTTCACAGATTAAAGTATCATCAAAACGCTGCTTGTATTTTCGCCATACATGGAATAATACTATGTTGTTGAGCAAAATATTTCATGATTTCATACATTAGCAAACATCCTGTATAGTCCATATTATTTAGCACAAGCTTTGAAAAGATTTGTGTAAAATCTGTAATAACTGGGATTTTTTTTCCTTATTCACCACAAACTGTACAGCAAGATCGCAATTTCGCCTTACTACAATAAATTTCTGCTTTCACGGATAACTGTTCTTTGTCTGCCAAGCTAAAATTAAAGGTACAAAAAGCAAATTGTTAGAACGAAATTTTTAAAAATATACTAAGAAACTTTTAATAAGAACATATTAAAAAATTCTACCCTAAAGATTAAAAAAGGGTTAAACGGTTTTTTAATAAAATTTAATTCCATTAGTTTATTTTTTAACCTTATTTATATTAATACTATTTCTTCTTTTATTCTAGGCTGCTGAAGACGTAGATTTAAAACGCAGACCCCTATTGAAATCCATATTGACTTATATGGACAAAGTTTTTACCGTCCTATTTTTTTTCGAAATGTTGATAAAATGGTTAGCTCTGGGATTTAGAAAATACTTCCAGAATGCGTGGTGTTGGTTAGATTTTGTAATTGTCCTGGTAAGTTATCTTTTTTTCTTTATAATATATCAGTTAATTTTTTCCAGTGATAGCGTTGTATTAGCATAAATAACTGTTCCGATGGCAAAATTATTTTAACCTCTGGAATGTAAAACTGTATCGAATTTCTCACTTCCATAATGCAAATTTATTTGCCAGGTTGTGAGTTCGAAAAGTTTTACATTTTAGAAGCTCTTTTTTTTCTCTTAAAAATATTCTTTAACATTTAAATTACTAACTTTCTACAGAATGATTTTGTTTGTTAGATCGCAATTTTTATAAATTTTTTAAATGATAAATTATAATAAATTAATTGCATTTGTAAATGTATAGGTCATTACATATCATTTTGCATGAAGAAATTACTTTTTAGCTATTGACTTGTGGTCAAAGCATAATAGTTTTGCCATTTCACTTTATAATTGTAGATCATGTTAATTACATGTTAACTAATTATGTACAGTAGATATTAATTATTTAGAAATGATGCTTGTTTTACCGCAAACTTGTTAAAGTAAAATTCATGTTCCTTTTACAACATTTCATATTAAATTGTAGCTAGTATTTTCATTCTTCTGATTAGAGTAGCTTTAAGATCATTTAACTGAGTAGTTAAATTTCGTAGTGTTTTTCGATTAGTGGATCCTTTTTCTGTTTCTAAGACAGATTTTATAGTAAATATTTTCTTTAGCAGGATTTTGATAGATTTTTTGAGATTTGTATGCCCGTGCAAATATAATCTTCTCCATGTTTTTTATGAAATGACCAGTTAATACAAGGCTGCGTTTTTCATGCTTTTATCCCTTTTTTTAGATCATGTAATTCAAGTGATATATTCTTTGTTTTCCCACTGTTGACCCGTAAAATTAACATCATCATTTAACACTTCCAACTCCAGGAGTCTGACACTTAAAAAAGAAATCTCTGAACTTTAATGAGCAACGTCCAACTACCATAATTTTTCAGTAAAACTTACATTGGACTCTCTAATAAGTGATAACTATATATGGGTTTAAGTATCACATCCTGCAAATTTGATGAAATATAATAAAACGTTATGGGTATTTTACAAATTTTCCTCGTCAGAGTCTTAAATACAGGGTGTCCAGCAAATAACACCTTAATTTCAAAATTTAAAACGTCAAAAGCAAAGTTCAGTAGAAGAATTCAGTGACATTATGTTTATAATGTATCCAGAAAAATTTTACTCAGAAGTTTCCAAATTATAGTTACAATTAATGCTAAGTGAGTGGTGTACACATATTTCCTTTAAGTGAAGAGGAGGTTATGGAAGGAATCTTAATGTTAAAAGGCGTACTTTATGCTGAAAACAGAAAATTTACGGATTTTATGTTAAAAAAATATTCGAAAAGGAGGTTAAACCCCCTAGCACCCTCTTGAACCACTGATAACAGATGGTGCTGCAAGTCAAAATGGATCGACGATCATCTTCTATAAGTATAAACTCATTTTAAGCAAGCAGTCACAACACAAACTTTCCAAAATGTCAACCGTTCGCCATACAGAGGATTTGCAAACGGATATTGAAAATTATCATTCCATCCCATAATGCCTCAATGGAAATAGATTCACCTGCCACACAAATCGACGATTCAAGCTCTTTCAGGGTGCTGGGATGGTTCTGGTAGACAGTATCTTTCAATGTTCTCTACAGAAAGTAGTCACAAGAAGTCACAAATCGACGATTCCAGCTCGTTCAGGTGCTGGGATGGTTCTGGTAGACAGTACCTTTCAATGTGCCCTACTGAAAGTAGTCACAAGAAGTTACAAATAGACGATTCAAGATCCAGGGTGCTGGGCTGCTTCTGGTAGACAGTATCTTTCAATGTGCGCTATAGTCACAAGAAGTCAGATCGAAAAAATATGGATTCCAATCCACTATGGAGGCCTGTTATCACAACGTCATATGTTTGCGGTTTTCGTAACTGCTACTTCGAAACTTCTGTTTAAATTTTTACAGGTTACATAATAACCGTACCGTTTACTGTACCCTTCTATCGATCTCTGTTTTTGATATCCTTAATTTTGAAATCAAGTTGATACTTGCTGGACATCTTGTATAATAAAACTTTACTGCATTTAAATTCTTTTATTTCAAAATAAAAATATCAAAAACTCTCTTTCCCAGGCAGCACGCTTAGGTTTTCTAAACGTCTCTTATCCATGCTTGATGCAAACAATCTACAAACTAGGTTTCATATTAGGATAAGCATAATATTTATGCGTAAGTTTTCTTTTAAGATTCAATGTACTTTTCATTTATTTTTTTTTAATTACTCTTGTCTTATGACATGAACATAATCAAAATGTCACACGATTATTATTTGCAAAAGGTTAAAATTACCTTTATTTTACACGGAACTTTACAAATAAATTGCCCAGTTTCATAGAGAATTCATGGAAATCTAATTAGCTAGCCACAAAATCAGTTTATTAGTACTTCTAGACAACTGATACTATATTCTAGGACTCTAGATAAAAGTAACAATAAAAACTTAAGTTCTATTAAAAGTATTACTCATATACATTTTGTATTTTTAACAACATTAATTCTACAGAACTCAGCTATTTATATATAGCATGTAAAGCATGGCTTTGATGTTTTCCGAAATGCAATTTCAGAAACTTAGAGCTTCTGTACAAAAACTATAAAAAAAAAAATCTCTCCAAATAATACATCTGTAATGCTTTTACATTGATGAAGTTTCTTTATGACTGAATTCTTTAAAGATAACAGAGCTTCATGACCGTTTCATTGATGACATATATATATATAAAGTGATTTTACGATTTCTTGGAAAATTGAGGTTGCCAGTCCCTTTGAATTTCAAATAACCTTTCACATGTACACTAACTAAATATGGTCTTTTGCTTTCTATAAACACGTTTCATACATAGTAAATGAATCATTCAGATAATTAAGCATATCTTACATTTTATTTTGACTTTTGTCAAATTCCATGGGAGTATTTGTGCATAGCCAGTGCCTAATGTATGAGTGGTGTGCTTGCGGCCATTAGACGCAACTTTGTTGCTTATGCTGGTTTTCAACGATGTCACACTTCGATACTCCTATCACGTTTATAAAGAAAATTTTGTATGCAGATGACGATTATATGAGACTTTAATTGAATACATAAATGTTCAGAAAAACATTCTTGTTTTTCAAGTTTATTATCCAAAGTTTGCACTGGAACTAGTGCAGCAATTTTCTATCTATTTCTATCTGTTTGATACACAAATTTTCAAACTTTGTTATGTTCCACATAAACCTTTCCATGAATATTTTGAGCTTCATATTTTTGCGGAAATAGATGTCTTTGTTGCAACGTCCGTGGTGTAAAGGACTAAAATTCTAATACTTACACTCGTTGAAAATACATGAAAACGTTAAAGAAATTTTAGACCTTTATTGTAGTGGATAGTAAATTTGATCACTTTCCAAATGTGTATAGTTTAAAATAATATTTGATTTTTTTAGTCTTTTATTAATAACATGTATTCCAAAGCTTATTTAAAGAGATTTAAAACTTCAATTCATAATTTTCTTTAATTGGTACATGGTTAGGCAATCAGAAAATATGATGGACATCATCATGGATTCGAGGGTTAAATGACGTGAAAATATAAAACAATAATTTTTAGATGAAAAACATATATTTACCACCATTTTATTCATTTAAAGCAAAAGGACCCAGTAAGGATGCAAACATAGTAAATTCACGGAGAACTGACTGCCGACTTTGTCATTTCCGGCATTTAACGCCCATATTCACAGTCTATCTTGACAGCCGCTTTACAGCAAACTCTCGGTCGGACCATCCAATGGTATACCATTTTAATGCCAAATGAATGCCATTTGTGTGAATTCTAACGCACATATAGCTTCCGAACACCGTTCAAAAAATGTGCCCAGGTTCAAATATTTTAACAGAAATAAACAAAACAAGATTTCTAATGGGGCACTTGCCCCTATTACTTCCTTAATAGTTCGATAATAATAGTTAAATCTTTATACAGTCAGCGAATTCTTTCGCTTTTCTTTTATTTCCTTTTTACTTAATTCTCCATACAAAATTTTTATTCATTACCTCCTCTTTTTCTTCTAAACTCGGCCCCATAACAACCAAGTTTTTTGTTGCCGTCAATTTTGGAAGACGGCAAGTTAATTAGCTAATCTCTAGATTTCACAATTTGAGCGTTCGACTGAGATTTTTCTGTTATTTGCTGTAGAGTATATTTGCTGCTAACCGGCGGTCGAAGTAGACTGTGGGCTAAGTCAGCCTCCTGTTATTTTCCCCTGTGTCTGGGGAAACCTGCGCCTGAGGAAGATCTTCTGTATTAGATCAGAGTTCAACACTTTCAGATTTTGTATTCCTGCTTACGTTTACAGTTCTTTGTAAAATTAATAGGTTTAACAAAATTGTGTTTGATCCTGACCGAGTGGAAACACAGTTATTCAATACTGAACAGAATGCGATACTTAGTATGAAGTGAAATTAAATAAGAGAAATAAGATTGAATTAAACGACTCTTTTTTCAGGCAGTTTAAATTTATCTATAAGAGACATAGGCTCAAATTAAAGATAAATACATGGCAGAGCTAGATACTTACCAGAAGTGTCAGAAGGCTAGTTACTAGTCTAGTGTGCAAAACATAAACAGCAGACATTTCGTGATTTTTCCAGAGTATGTGATTTATTTCTAAAAGAGGAGAAAATTACCTTTTCGCGGGCATTCAAATCGGATGAAAAAGCCATCATCTTGCAATGTGTCAACTAACCCCTCTCCTTTTTCTGTTTTCCGGCTGCTTCTTCGTCAAATTCCTTCCTGCCTACCACCACCTTCTTCAACTATACCGTCCTCTTTAGGTTTCCATATTTAATCTGTCTGTGGGCTTAATGGGCTATGGAAACATCCCCGCCTTTAAAACCATGAGAACACTGAGGGCCCTGCGCCCTCTGCGGGCCCTCTCGCGTCTGGAGGGGATGAGAGTAAGTAACACTATGAACCATGTGCGATTGGCTGATAGTCTCAGCACCTTTCTCTGTTCTCAGCCAGTGAAAGTGTATTCTGCAGTTTCTGTGACTGTCCTCATCCCTGACTCCTTTCTCCTTGCTGTTTACTTTACCGCCGGAGCACAAGAGAGGGTGAGGGGTAAACATGTCTATGCATGTCTGAATGCTTCGGTATGCTTTTATATGCCATTCCACTATTTAAAAGAATCTGACTTTTCTAAACAATGAGCATTTTAAAACTAGAAATCATTTCTAACACATTCGCATCAGAAAACGGGGATTTTGTTTAAAAAGTAAAGTCTTCAGAAAACTGGAATTTCCTTCTTTAAAAAACTTCACTTTTTAATGAAAGCAGATCACCATTCAATGAAATTAATTATCATCATGTCTAAGTTAACAAAGAGAGTTACATAAAAGATTGAAACATTAAAATGAAAATGCAGAAAAGTAGATTCCGCGTACAAAAATTTTCATTCGTGTCTTATTGCACAGTTAGAGTAACATTCACACTGGGCTTATTGATGATTCTCCAACAATAGCATAGTTTACAAAACTTTTTATTCAAGCAGGATGATGAGAAAATGTTCAGATAATTACCCCAGCTGGAGTGCTATACCTCAATAAAAGTTTTTAAATTTAAAATAAAATCTTTTTCTTTCTTAGGCGTACAGTATAGGATAACTCAATCAGTAAGTATTTATAAAAAAGAAAAATATTTTGCTGTACTTTTTTCAGTTAAAAAATAGGCCCTGATAAAAGATATGACGAAAAGTATAAAAATAATTAAATAGTGCAGTAAAATTAATGATATAGTAAATCAGTTAGCTTCCTCGTTTTGAGGACAAAATGCTCTTACATTTTGACTGTCGGTCGTAAAAGTTCTAAAGTATTAGACTATTTTCATTTTTGTTTACCAAGACAAAATTCGTTTTGAATAAAATACTTAAGGGTGACATAGTCACACGAAAATCCTATAATTTTTAGCCGGCAATTTCCAGTAAATTTATGAATTATTTGTAAAGCTGAGGTCAGAATTATTTTTATCAGGATTCAAATATGTTTAAAAAAGAATAATGTTATGAGAATGCGTCGGTGTTCAAGAACAACTATGTTGATTGCCAAAAATGTCCGAACTCTGAAAGAGTGCAACCGTTGCTTCGATTTCTCTTGATCGCAGTTGGCGATTCGGTTGGACGCCATTTTGTTGGTCATTAAATAGAGATGGCAATGACTATACATTTCCTGCGTGGGGAAGCATACCCAGTTGTTCTTCTATATTGATGTGAAAATGGTTGTGCTTCAAAGGATTAACAAATCTTAAGCAAACTCTCCCCCCCCCCTAAACACAAATGGTCGTTGAAAAAATGCGGATGTAGAAAAGCAAAAGATTTATATGTTGAAAGTGATAGCGATTATTATATCAGTACTATCACAAATTCATTCTTTTATCCTCACTAAAATTAAATAAAAACATAATTACATTGATAAAGTTAAATAAATAAATATTGCACCTTTTTACCAGATTTTATGTTCTTCAGACGTAAATTTTTGGTACCAATTTCTTGAAAAGTTTTGCTGTTTCAATAAAATATGAACAAATTCTGTTGAATCAACAAAATTATTTGGTTTGCATAGTCACAACAAAATTTTTGGACAATTCAACGAAACCTAATTCTCAGTGTCTGTGATATGTCTCTGTTGACTCATTCCATCCAAATAGATCTTGCACAATAGTGTACTACTTGTATTACTTGTTAACATTTCATAATAAATGAAACATACGAATACTTTTTTTTAAAGCCAAAAGCTACTTATTTCTTTCCCAGTGCTAAAAAACTGTGTATGGTATAATATCTAATACATCTGTACATATATGAAAGCATACTGAAGTTAACTTAAAAGAAAAATAATGTAAAAGTTTAGGAACATGAATGAAAGTGTCATTGAATTTTTGAAGTTATCTAGTAATACCGAATTATGCACTTTTGGTTTCTTGAAAAAGAACTCAATCTTCAATGTTACAGTTTATCAATTTTTATATCATGCTCCTGGTTTTTTTAATATTTACTACACTGCTTTTTTCTTCATAAATGTTAAACTTATCTTTATTTTTAACGATGCAAAATTGTATGGTGAATATTTACAGCTACAGTGAAAATTTACCACAATTATTTTAAAGAATATTTTATTCATGCAAATCAATGTTTTCCCAAATCCTTCTATTTATTATCCTTAAAAATTTAATTGATTCTTTTTAAAAATTATATACTTAATAGATATCATGATTGATTTATTACTATAACTTGCATTACGCTGCATATATCAAGAGAGTTTCTTATGAGAAAAACAAAATAAAACTTATTACTATAAATAAACAACAAAACTGTAATAATACATTTTGTAACCAATGAAATTTTTATTTAATAAATATTCAAAATTTGTATGACGCGAAGAGAAACTTTTCAGTCTAACGTAAGTATTTACTTTGTTTTGCTGTTAATATGTTTGAAAACTTTATACTTGCATCAATTAATCAAAATCAAGTGTAGAATAATAATAATTTAATTTCATGTATACTATTCTTGTTGTCGTTTGCATGGTTTTCCTTGTATGAATTATTCTTAGACTGTCTTTTCCAAAAATACCAAGAGCTACGATGATATTAATTTTGCATCTTCTGTTGCCATTGAGACAGATAGGCTATTTTTCAATATTTATTCTTAATTATCCTTTGTGCTCCGGTGGAATAAACAGGCTTGTTGTTACGCAGTGTTTTGTTTGCTGTTGTGTTTCGTCCTTGTCAATGTAGTAATGGAGTTTCTAACATCTTGCAGCATTTTGTATGGAATGGATTAGATTGAACACTCATGAGTACTCAACTAGATAAAGTGGGAAGAGCATAACACTTTACTGAAACTTTTGAACTATCACTTCTCTTATCATTAGTATAGTGCGCATGAGCCTTTTCATTTTTGGTTGCAATGAAAATCTCTTGTATTTTACAACAAAATTATGCACATCGACAACTATGTCTTTCGAAACAGCATGCCTGAAACTTATGAAATCCTGTTTTGACGTATGAGCAAAATATTTAACGCGATTTGTTCTACTTCTCTAAAAGCAAGAGATTTTTTCTGCGCAAAGACCAACCAATCCCAATGAATCCATTAGATATTCCTAGCGAACCCAGCATCCCAAAGTACAAATCATTGAAACTTTCGGAATCTTCCCACCCGTACCTTACCCATATCCACCCTCATTCCGACCACACGAGTTATAGATATATTATATTTGCACCTACACTATTATATTTCATATTTGATATTAGCCATCAAGAAAAATGACCTAAGTAAGTATATTTCAGAATTTTACTTGCAAAGCGTGTTTAAACGTTTATATTTGTGTGGGAAAATGACAATTTTTTTCTCTCTCTACCTTCTATCCATAGGGAAACTGGGGTATAAATTTAAGTATGTGAGAGCACAAAACCATGTGTTTATAGATCAAGAGCTTTTTTTCTATACATAAACAAATCATAGTAACTTAAATATTTTGAATTTTAAAACACGCTTAAATAACGTTAGGTAAGCTCGTGTGTCACTGGTTAATCACACTTTGTTATATATGACCGACATTAAGATTTATGCATCATTTATACCGATTCAAACTTTCTAACAAAGAACAAATACAGTTTTTAAATACAACGGACGCTTAAATCTCCTAAAAAGTTTTTAAAATTCGTTTTGTTTGTTTACACCTTCCATTTGCTATTGTTACGTATTGCATATATTTGTGTGCAAGTTTGGATGTTCTGTTTGTTTTGTATTTTTATATATACTTTAAAAAATCTGGAACTTCTCGTTTGAGACACTCTTAACAAGTTGAAATGCGTTTCGTTTTCTTTGAGCATTCTGTACTGCATGTTTGTTGTGAAGTTTCCGTACCCGATTCAATGTCAATTCGATAAAAAATAAATAAATAAACTGGCAGAACATTTCATTTAATAACTACAAAATTACAAGAAAATCAAAACTTTGTATTCCTAGATTCATAACAATAAGCTGTGTGTCATACGCTGATGTTTAAAATCTAAAAAATTACTTTTTTATTTAATCAGAAATTGAATCATTTCAGAAAATTAGTGTTCTTTATAAAAAAAAAGAGATTAGGTTGTACTACACCACAGACATACTAAGCGTGCAATGCAAACTTCGGAAACTCACACGTGCCACATACACACTCAGACTGGGACGTTACTGAAAAAAACTGTGAAACGTTTAAACTCGCTTTGACATCCATTAACCCTCTTTTCTCTTCCGTGTTTTCAGCTTGACAAACACATAAAAATGCCCATCTGTTGAGAAAGTTTGTCAACAGATACATTGTTCTTCAACTGTAACTTAACATTGTAGGTTTCCGTGATCAATCTATTAGCTACAGAGGTCGGGGGAGGAAACATACAAGCCTTCAAGACTATGCGAACGCTCCGTGCTCTACGGCCCCTGAGAGCCCTCTCGCGATTTCAAGGAATGCGGGTGAGTGCCGAGAGACAGTGAGGACACCCCCCCGCTTTACAGTTTTTACAGTTATTTCTATTGTTTTCTTTCAAAGTGCGGGGGGATCCTGTCTCACGAGCACATCTGCGACACTTGCATGCCTTAGCATCTGTTCCTTCTTTTTTAAGTTTTTCACTCTCTTTTAACATTTTTTAGATACTCTGTCTTTCTTTTTTCACTATCAGACTTTTTTCATTATGAACATTTCTTTTCTTTTCTTTTCTTTTCATATTTCACCCTTCTCTAATAAGTATATGTACTAGATGTGCGACATATGTGTTTTTATATGAAATGTGGCCGGCTCAAGGTGTTTTTTGCTTGTACTGTTGTGTTTCCGTTTTTAATTTTTACTGTTGAATTGATTGAACTGTTATAAACAGTTTGAAAAAGAAGAGAATTATTTGTAAAAAAAATAGGGGGATTGTTATTTGTGATGTATATTTTTAAAATACTTAGAAGCTGTTGTTATCAAGCAATTTGATTTTAAAAGTCATTTTGAAAGAAAGCTTCCATGCGTTTGCAGATTTAGCAAAACAAAAAAAAAAGTAAAATTTACTTGAAATATGAACACGATTTTAGATTAAAACAACAGCTGAATATTCTTTTGAAGCCTTATTATCGTTATGTGTAAAAAGTAAAATCCGAATATTTTATTTTATACCTAAAGTTAGTTTTAAAATATGGAATGACTTAAGCAATCAATTTCTTTTAGTAATAAAATAATCAAAAATTGGCTTTTTCATGTCGCAAATAGCAATTGTAGTAAATGACAGTTTAAATTTTAAGTCCATTGAGCTAATAGTAAAAAAAACAGTATTGAACTGCTTTTCACTTGCACTGTAAGTTAATGCATAAGATTACATAAAAAAACAGTTTAGCAATTTTAAATAAATAAACGTACACGACTGTCCGTTATTTTCTGATACAATATTTTGTCTCTTTACGATTCATCTTCGACTCATGTTCGATTTATTGTATGTCTCTTAAAAAAAACGCACAGTAGCACGTATCATAAGATGCTTATTTTTAGCGTTCATAATCCGGGTACATCAAAAATTTCTCTCTAAAACATTCATCTACATGTACAAAACAGGTATGCTATGCAAACCTACTTCGAAACATTTTTTATTTTTTATCCAGATTTCAAATTGTTTATAATAGAACTTATTTTATACAGTTTTACTCCTTGAAGGTGTGATTGTAATATGAAGATATCCAACTAGAGATGAAGATATCCATCTAGAAAAAAGCTCTATCCATAATACTACATTAGTTTACTTCAGCTTATTAAAAAATTCCAGAAAATAAACATTTAATGTATTGTTAAATCGATGTCCACAAGTATTTAACTTGTACTGGCTTGTACAAGTATATAGCTTGTACTGAAGACCACAATACTGCAGGCAGTATTTCGTTAAATACATGCTTTCAAAGAAATAATTAAATAAATAATTTTATACTTGTCATCTATATATTTCTTTAATGTTTATTATAGAAATATTGTAAGTCATCTAAACAATTAATTTTTTTTCTTACATTATTAATAAACTTTTAGAAGGCAAAAGTTTAGTAGAACCTTTCTTCGCGGTACTTCCACGCATACAAAACAGTGATACATTCAGTACCATTAAAGATTTCAGTAATTTAAATCAATTTTTTATAATGTATTATGGTTGATTGTTCAAGTTCATCTCTTGACATTAAAGCGATTACAAGTAATTAGTACCAAGTAACGTTATATTTGTTCGCTAAAACAGATCTATAAAAGAAATGTTACAGTTGATTAAAGAAGCAAATGGAAGTTGAGAAAAAGGAATACAGGGTTAAATTCCAATTTAAACATGAAAATAAGCATTTTAAAATTTTCATAATGGAAAATTAAGCAGATTTCACGAGATCTTCAAGAAAGCAAGTGTTAAATATAAGTGAGCAAAATATTTCATTCATTAGAGAGAAATATTTTGAATATGTGACACTTACACTTTCCAAACGATTTCAGCTTTTATTTAACAAAAAGTACAGCAGTAATATAATAATGCATTTAAATGGCGTGTAAAAAGGGGAATAAAAAGGAAAAGGTACATGCATAAGTGAATTTTATTCAAATTTACTGAACAAATCAGCAACCATTTAATAAATTAAGACAAGCCTATTTCTAAACAACAAAAAAGAAATATAAAAGAAGAAAAAACTTGTACAAAACAATACAGAACTGCTCTGCAAGTGTATCATGAAATTTTTAAAGAAGTTTCGCCAGTCAACTACTAGAGGGACATATTTGTGACAGTCTTTCTATTTCAGTGGCTCTGCCTATTTTTACTGGCTTATTTGTACAATCTTTAATATGCAGGGTGTAGTTTAATGCAGATTAACTGCTAAACTCATATTAAGTCACCGAAGATTTAATAAAATTTAAAACATCTTTAACTAAAACTGATAGCAAAAATAGATGCTATTATTTTCTTTTTCAGTTTACTATAAAGTGATCAACGATAAAGTTTCCATTCTGCTCTAATTATACTTGGGTGTCACTTGTGTATTTCCGTTTTCTTTTTTAGTAAATCCTAACAAATAGGTATTATAAAGTTTAAACTATGTATATGTTTTTGTCTACATAATCTTCATAACTACAATGAACGACAAGGAGTAAAACATGCAATACACTAAATTCATATAAAAGTTTTCTTGTCAACAGTCATCTCTAATGGCGCACATCTCTTATGTTTCTAATTATTTAAATACTATACTCTTTTTATACATTTATTTTCTTTAATGTAACGTATTCAGAGTACCTTATTTATCTATTTATTTATTTATTTAAGCTAATGTAGATAAAATCAAGTATTATTTAAATTTTTATTTCAGAGAGTTGTTCACGAAAACACTATGACCGTATTCAATGTTTCATTGGTTATTGTTTTAAAATTTAATAAACATGCATAAAAAAGTTTGGAAAGCAGTTTCCATGTTTCATTTAATGAAATAACTTATTTTGAATCTAGCGAACTTTTTTTTTCTTTTTTGAATTAACAGTCGAAAAATACTCTTTATTATGGCGTAGTTTCCTTTTTATGTTCTGAACGTAAAACATAGTACTCTTTTGTTTTATCAATCTTAATAATCAAGATGATAATATTGTAAGTAATTCATTTAAATGTAATTTAAAATGCTATAAATGATTTAAAAATATATTTTAAGAAGAAACTAAACTAGTTACGTTGCCAAAGTTACCAATATTAAAAAAAAAGGTTCCAAATTTAAATTATTTACGACTTTTTTAACATATTGTTCGTATTTAAAACACAGTCCACCGTGTATAAGTTTGTCTCTTTGTATAATAACACACGAGAGTATAGTAGGAAAGTATTTTCATCACAACAAATTTTCTTTAATGCACGTGAGCTTACTGTAAAGGAGTAAATAAAATTTATGTATGAACGAGGTACTCTGTTTACAATAAACTATACCCTCCCCTTCTTCTATGGAATGTAGTCCTCATTTTTCTATCTTCTTATGCATGTTACTTCTCAGCAAAATAAATATGCTTTAGTAAACCAAAATTTTTGAGGTATTGGAGGATGAAAAATGTATCCTCAGACTATCAACTACAAATACATTATAAGACTCATTATCACACTACAAATTCATTGATGAATCAGAATAATTGAGTTAAAATTTTGACAAAAACGAAGTTACTAAAATTATTGCTCAAAGCTATATAAACACAATTATTATAATAACACAATTATTACAAATAAAGAAGTTAAATTGCAAATAATTTGCACGCTGCGCTGAGTTAAAATTCAGATAATTTGTATACTATGTTCAGTGAAGATTCGACGCATTCTAAGATTTGTTATGTACGTATTAGTATTTACTATACAAATAAAAGCGAGTTTTGTTTAGACAATACATTTTTATAAATGTTCCTAGGAATTATTTATGCATATGCTGGCCAAAACTCTCATAAAAACTATTAAAAATTATAAGTTTTCGTTTTTTCTAATACTTACAGAGCACATTTTGGGTAGAATTTTTCAAAATATTATGGAGATCAGTAATTAAAAAAAAAGATTTTTTATCTACTCTGCATGGTAAATCTTGTTGTATAAACTCAGTCGTGCAGACCAATAAAACATGACTCAATAGATATTTGAGGAAATTTCATTGATAATTGTTTTTATCTTTAATTTGAAATTTTACTTTTCTCTGAAAGATCAGAACGGCGCATGTTTTGATTTCCAGAGAATCATAAGTTTAGTTTTCATCCCTGATATTACCTTACGTGTACTTTTAATATATTCATACCTCGCACTGTGTAGCTAATTAGGAGTAAAACGGATTGGGAACTCAATAGGAGTAAAAAGAAAATGAAGCTAAAACAGCTGCTGTAACGCTGAAAAGGATTTTCCCGAAAACGAAGAAAGGGGTGAAATAAATTTGGATTTATTTAATGGTCATTAGCAAAATGAGTTTAATAAACTGTGGATTGCTACTTTAACCCTTCCGATACGGAGGATCTGGCCTCGATTATATATCCGTGGTACAAGGAAGTGTTCGACAAGAATGGTGGCACTATACGGAAGTGTAAGCTATGAAATCGCATTTTGCAGCAACCCTAAGACAATAAAAAATTATTTGTTGCACAACACATTTGCTCACAAAACTACACAAAAATTATTTTTTACAAAGAGTGGTTGATTATATTCAAGAATTGTTGGCAGCTTTGGTAATCATATCCACATAACATTCCGTGAATGCAGATTTCAGGTGGAGCGGCGGTAGTACACTGGAATATTTCGTGGATGCCGCCAATGGGTGATGATAGCACCCAGAGAACATTGTGTGGATGCCGTCAAAAGGCAGAAGGAGTGCCCAGAGAACGTTCCGCCGCCGCTGCCAATGGACGGCAATAGTGACGAAATGGTTAAATGGACTCCCTTCAAATTCTGCGGGGAAGAGTTGAACTTTCATGAATAAGTATCCATAAGCTGATGAACAAATAATAGTTAGGCTTATTTTTATTTGTGTTCCTCTCAGCCCTTAGAAAAGAGTGCATTAAGTCTTTGGTTTCGTCTTTAAGTCGTTAGTCTTTAGTTTAGAGTTTTTTTATAACAAATTTAAATACAATCAATATGTTGCATACAACTAGATTTCGTAAGAGTAACCAAATTTTCAAAATTTACTAAATCTTTTTCAAATCAATATATCCCATTGTGTGTACGAACCGAAATTAATCCCCAACAAAACCTTAAAAATTCTCAAGTACCTTATTTGAATTCCCTTAAATTCAAAATGTTAATGTATATCTTATTCTGTAATTTCACGTGATCGATTTCAAAACCGTCCTTCAAGAACCGATTAATGATTTGCATAAGGAATAAATATCAAGGGGCATTTTACAATTAAATTGATAGGTCATTTTTCCGTTGATGAAAATTAAAGTTATAGGTAAGTTTTGCTTTCGCTTGAGCATTGTTTGCATGATTTGTGTACCAAGCATGCTTTAAATGTGTCCTGAAGTGATTTAGAGGCATAGCTTATTTCAGGTGCATGAAAAACATTATGAATAATAATTAATATGCATGTTTTGTAAAAATAAAATTAAATGCGTGTAATTTCATTAGAATGTCTCTTTGTGTTTTAGATATTATATTTGTAGTGTACCTTTGTTATAATGTGTGTAAAACTTTTTCTGTAGTGAATTTGTGTTTCCCCCTTTTTTTCTGTTAAGATGTTCTGAATTAGATTTTGTCAAAAACGAGAATGGTAAATGCCCAGCATTTATTTTTTTTCTCTGGTGATTTGTAGAAAAATTGTGCGAGAATATCAATTGTATTTTTAAAATTTATGAGTAACTTGGCATTTGTATATATCTCGTTTTTGGTTTAAAAAAAAGATGTGCTGGTGTGAGAAAGTATGTAAAGTGTTTAAAACTACCTCAGCTTAAATATTTAAGTCTATAAACTATGTATGTATCCCTTGTATGCTTGAAATTTAATTGTGTTTTAATTTAGTTAATTTTAAAAAAAATGTATATCTGTTTAATTTTTTCCATAAAACAGTGAGCGTATGTTTCTAAATTTCCTTTCATCAGTGCTAAATAAATTATTTATTTAAACAATATTTTTTCTCTTGATTCATGTATATGCATTTATATTTGTTGAATGAGTATGAATAGCGCTAGCATGTAAATAATTGAGCAATCTGTAAATACTAGTAAACTCTTACACTATAAATACAAGTATCTTATATTTTATAGAATGTCATTTTGTTTTCAAAATAAATTTATTACATAAAATTTATTACATTATTATTAAAAATAGGTAAAACGTTATTTAACAGGTAAGCTATTTGAAAGACTTTTGTACATCATTTGAAGTGATTCTTCTTTAAAATAAAATAAAATTTAAAATAAAATAAATGCGTTTCATGTTTCGTTTAATTGTAAATAACTTAATTTTGATTGCGCAAACAGAACACAAAATTGCCTAAGCACTGGTTATCCCGATTTCATGCTAATTACAAATACAATACGTAAAACACGCTTTTTTAATATAATTATTTTTCTTCCATTCAGTATATTTACCAGTTAAGTTTATTATATATATATATATATGTAAAATGTAAAAATCTTTTCTTATGTAATAAAATCATTCAAGTCGTATCCATAATTTCATTAAAATTTAGGATGAAAATGAAAACTAATTTAATTTGTTATTTTGTTTAAAATTTTATTCAAATTGCACTACAAACTTATTCGTATTAAGTCTATTTAATAAGACATTTTAATCATTTCAAAAAGTTGCTCTCGTATATACTTAGAAGCTTGTCTACATCACTGCAGATTAGTCTCCAAGATGTAGTATTCCTATTGAGTGCAGAAAAATCCTAAAGTCCTTATTAAAATCTAAACATGTACTGATAAATACCTGTTTACAATGGAAAATTTTTAGAAGTGACCAAAGACGATGAATTTTATATATAATTTTCTATATATCTAGAAGAATTATTAGAAATTTATTATTTCCCATCAAAATTATTTTCCCATATAAAATATAACAGGATTTTATCCAACAATTATTAGTATATTTTTGCTCTTGTGCCAGTCCACATAGGTTTTTTGCTCTTAAAATTTAAGTGTGCCTTTTCTTAAAATGATATATAGTTTTAAAAATTTATGTAGATGTATTATTATTTATGCATATTATATTGTTTAATTTTTCTTTTATTTTATTTTTACTTTGTAACGTTTACTTAAATAACTCTTTTATTTGGAAACTATACAATAACATTGTAAAAATTCGTATTTGTACATAAGAGTATTTGAAATATCTATATATAAAAAAAAGTACAGTCCTTCAATATCGTATTTAAATATATATATATATTGGAAGTACTTTCGGACTTTAAAATTCTAATTCGAAAGTTTTAAAGTAACGGGTAAAGGGCAACCGCAATTCTGACTTTTAAGAACAGGCTTTTACCGAAAAAAAACCCACAAAAAAAGAAACAAAATACAATTTGTTATTTTCATAATTATTATAAACTAGCTGAAGTACCCGTCCTGACTGAATGCAAATTTCCAAAAAGCAAGAACATTCGTCAGCATTGTAGGAGTACACAGAATGAGTGTAGTATACTGCCAAAAGTAAAGAAAACGAAGTGATAATTTTTTTTTTTTGCATAGTTAAAATATTACAGGTTAGAGAGTAACTAAGTAATATCATTTCATTCGCTTCAGCCGTAATTATGTGATGCGCGAACGAATATTTCCGCATATTGAAATAATTTTCGCAAAATCTCAAAATCTAATCAATATTTTTGAAAATTGGAAGCCTAGAATTTAATTTGAGTGACAACCTATCATGTCACCAAATTTCGTTTCATTCCCTGCAGTCTTTATTTCGTGATGCTGGAGCAAAAAATTTCAGCATTTTAAAACGATTTTCACAAAATCTCAAAATATAATCAAAATATTTAAAAAATTCAACTCCTATAAACTAAGATTAGCAACTACCTAGCATATCACCAAATTTCGTATTAGTCGTTATTACGCTAAAGAAATTCAAAAATTACTTCACGAAATATAACCGCATTTTGAGAGAATTTTAACGAAATCTCAAAATCTAATAAAAATGTTTAAAAAATTGGACACCTATAGTTTATGTTGATCAACCATCTATCATGTGACCAAATTTCAATTCATTCGCTTTAGTCGTTATTACGTAATGCGTGAACAAAAATTCACTCAGTTTGAAACAATTTTCGCAAAATCCCAAAATCTGATAATTTTTTTTTTTAGATGCTTATAGTTTAAGGTGAGTGACCACCTATCATTTCATCAAATACTACTTTTTCACCTTTGCAGTTATTACGTGATGCGCGAAAACAAATTTATCAGTTTGAAACAATTTTCGCAAATCTGAAAATCTAGATTTAAAATTCGACGACAATGTTTTAAGTTGAGTGACCCCCTATCATGATACCAAATTTCATTTCATTCACTGCAGTCGTTTTCACGTGATGCTCCAACACGATTTTAAGGAGTTTGGAACAATTTTCGCAAAATCTGAAAATCTAATCAAGATTTTTTATAAATACGCTGTTTAATGTTTAAGTTGAGTGACCACCAATCATGATACCAAATTTCATTTCAATCGCTTCAGTCGTTTTTATATGATGCTCGAACACATTTACGCAGTTTGGAAAGATTTTCGCAAAATCTGAAAATCTAATCAAGATTTTTTAAAACTTCGAAGCCCATGTTTTAAGTTGAGTGACCACCTATCATGGCACTAAATTTCATATCATTGGCTTCCGTCGCTTTTACGTGATGCTTAAACAAAAAAAGCGTCACGGACATAATGGCAGAACGACAGACAGACAAACTTTTTTTTGAGCGTCGTACCGGATTCTCAGGTGCTTGAAACGGATAGAAGTCGCAAAATTTTTGAATTCCAAGAAATGTACAGACAAAAGTCTAATTTTATTTATGTAGATTTCTAGAACGAAAAATTGCGTGTATTTGAAATTTTATCAGAATTACAAATTACCCTTTGCAAACTTAATGATTAAGGAATCAAATATTGCTACCTAGTTTGTAACTGAAGAGTCCCAAAATATAACCTCTCAAATATTTTCATTTTTAATATTTATAATTCTATTTTTTCACAGTAAATCAAGATAGAACATACGCAAAGAAAATACAATATATTGTAATGTCCTTTAAAGAAATTCAAACTTTGAATGTGGGGATTAAACAATTCTGTTTTAAACCTTTTATTTAACTGCATTTTTCACTTACATTTATAGATGTTCCTTTATTTTATTTTACTTTTAATTTTAATTTTTATATTACTTAGACGTACTTTTTAAAGTACTAATACGAATGATTGATTTTCTTTTGTGTTTTGGAACATCTTTTCAATTAAAGCACATCAAAAAAAGTTTTAACTTTACTCCAGTCATCACTTGGTAGTATCTTTCATCTTGCGTTTCAGAATTCTTTTCTGATGCCTTTCTGTTTTGTGTAGATTGTGGTGAACGCACTGGTGCAAGCCATCCCCGCCATTTGCAACGTGTTACTCGTGTGTCTGATATTCTGGCTGATTTTTGCGATCATGGGTGTACAACTGTTCGGGGGCAAATATTTCCATTGCGAAGACGCAGACGGTGAACTAGTGAACACATCGTATGTTAATACTAAAATCGACTGCCTAGCGAAGAATCTATCATGGGCGAATCCAATGATTAACTTCGATAATGTCCTGAATGCGTATTTGGCGTTGTTCCAAGTCGTAAGTATATGTATACCTTTGTAATTCCGTTTGAAGAACAGGGAAAATCTTTATACCACACCCATTTATAAATCAACTTGCAAGAAAAATAAAATACCTGAATTGCAGTTAATGATCATGGGATCTCGAAAAATAAAATGTATAAGTATTCTGTAAGCTAGTGGTGTATCTAAGATAACCCGATATAGAGATTTGCGTTTTTTATAAGAGTCAAAGAGTGCGCTAACCATCCACAACTGCGCGACCATGGGGCCTGATATGCGGAAACATATTCTCAGGGCCAGATGGTAGGTAGTCTGAAGCGCAGCTTCCAGTGTTTTGGTTTCCCAAGAATGCTTGGCTCTCATTCTATAGACCTACTCAAACGTTGAAGACTGATTCAACCTAGCGGAGCCTGGGATCGGTGTCCAGACAGCACAATGTGACAACTATTGCAATGCGGGGCTCGTTTGATCTGATAGTTCCATTAATTTTACACAAAGTTAGAATTTTAGTTATTTTCTGGAGCTATTCATTATATCTTATTAAAAAATTCGACGTTCAAAGTTTTGCATGAACGAAAAATCTCTTTTGCACTAGTAATTGCCAACGCCGAATTTGCAATGATTAGTGTCCTGGCAATGGCAATTGACAACAACCGCTGTAAAAAGACTGTCGCAATACTTACAATTCTGACAAGAAAAGATGTATCAAAGTATTGCCATCATATTGTGACTCTCTTAGTGACTCCAATTTAAAAAAATATCTTCTATTATTAACTACCTTCCTACATGGATGTTTTATTTTATATTATTTGCAAAGTAGCATCACTTAATTTCGTTATGGAAACTTCTTCAATTGCTGCATTTACTCAAATGAATTGAAATATCAAACGCGAGTGTTATATACTGATATAAAGATTTTCCCAATTTAATACATTATTTGCTTCATACCATTTTCATTCAGAGAAAATGTGATTTTGAAAAGTTGTTTTAAGTAATGAAAATTATCAAAAATATTCTTGTTGATATTTTTTTTATATTATTTCCAGGCAACGTTTAAAGGATGGATTGATATTATGTACGACGCAGTGGACACGAGACAGGTAACTTCTGCAGTTTTGTTACACCTTAATTCTTAAAACGTATGTATATTATAATTATCTAAATTGATTCATAATATTTCAATCGTCAATTATTGGTAACTTCGTATGCTATGGAAAGTTTTACAAGATATAGATTAATAATTTATCTATTTAAATGCTGAACAGAAACTAGCAATTACGTATATGTAAACTCAATCAGATTTTTAAGACAAAAAACACATAATATAATTTAAAATTCAAGACGTGAGCTGTACCGTTTTTTCATATGTTCCAATGGGTTTGTTTTCCGTAAAAGGGTCATAGAAAGTGTCTTGTGGAACCTAAACACATTAAAAAATTCCTTTTCCGCATTATTATTCAGACATTCTTCAAATCACGAATATAAATCTACATATGTAACTTTTTTTGTGCACAATGTCGATTTACACATTGCTTTGCTTAAAAAAATATGTCCCCAAAGAGACAAGATTGCGAATAGAACTTTCAATGTAGTATAAAGTACTTATATTTTATACTAAATTCATGCACGTTAATTAGAACTTAATTAATTAATTTAATTAAAAAGATTAATATTTGAAATTTTCAGACAATGGATTTCGAACTAGTAAATAGTGGTAATGAAAAATAAAACAAAATTTTTTTCTATATTTCAAAAGTTTTATCTTATATAAAGTGATTTTCATCTCAAATTTAATTTCTTAAGGCACCGGTTCTCAACCTTTTAATGTCGCACCCTCCAACAAAGGCTAATTTACGGTGGCGCCCCCCCCCTCATATTTTTCAGCAAACATGCAGTTTTTTTAATCTTTAACAATGAATATTTAGTCGAACTTTCTACAAAATAATGTTATGAGTAAAGTTTGAATGAACGTTTTAGCAAAAATGGGTATATTTTTGAGTAAAAATGAGAATAAATAAGATGATTTTTTAAAAACATGCATCACTACTTGCTCTTTGGTTTTTCTAGCGCCCTCCCCCCTGCAAACGCTCTGCGCCCCCAGGTTCAGAAACACTGTCTTAAGGTATTCCACGTTCATTTTCCCCCCTCAAAATATTTAACATCTTATTATTGCTATATGATAACGTATTAAAATAATTTTTCTATTCTGTATCTATAGGCATAGATTTAAAACTTTTTCTTCAATATTACTGAAATTGAAAAAAAAATATTTTCTAATTATTTCATACTAAATTAAGCTCAGAACTTAAGCTCAAAATTTTATTTACGACAGAAAACGTTAGCGTATTTCTATGATAATTAATAATAAGTAAGAAAGTGATATCTCAGAAAGGTTTTCAGTTTCCGTTTAATAAAACAAGCAGTTGTGACGTAATGTATTGAGTATAGTTTTTTTTCTGCACTATTCGAAGAGTATTATAACTTACAAAAATGTTTCTGTTACTTTTTGCAATAATACGCATATTTGAGAAAAATTAGTAGTAATGAATAGCAGTAAAACATTCCCCTCTTGAAATTCTTTTTATTTTTATCTCTAAAGAGTAATTTTATCTCAATTTTTATACTATTTTATTTTGTGTAAAATAAGTGTTCATATTAACGGGGTGCAACTGTAGCATTAATTAATCATCACCTCTCAAAAATTTATCGAGTGCAAATCAAATTCCCTGTATCAATTTCATATATGAAGTACTCCTTTTCTTCGGCATTGCACCATTTAATAAACAGTTATAGCTTCTAATATCTCTTTCGAAACGTCTGATTTTTCAAAGAACTAACCAGTCATTTATAAAAACTTGATTCGAAATTACATCGAAACATAATATTCTAATATATTAAACAATTCTATTCTAATATATTAAACTATCGAAATAACAGAGAGGGTGTAAAGTTTAGGGTTAACGTGTTTGCTTTTTCTGCTGAATTAAGCAGGCATTTAATTAGTGCATGAAGAGTGTGACATTTTAATAGATTCAAAAAATAATAATTATTATATTACAAGAAAATATTACCTTGTATGTAAAATTTATTTCATGTGTTTTCTTTGTTCTTACTTCTAGTTCTTTCCTTTCTCCTCTTCTTCCGTCAGCGTATGTCCTTTACCAACCTTGTTCCTCTCTTTCCTCCATGCTATCCTTTCCTCCATATTCCTGTGCTGGCTGGTTGAGATATCTTCCCTTTCCCTTTTCTGTTGGTTGCTGTCCAGTCCAGCATTTCATGTTCTATAGTTATCCGTGCTGATTGTTTCCTTTGTCTTTCTCGCTGAAGCTCTCAGTGCCACTGTGTCATAGTGAAGAACTAATTTGCTCCTAAAAATTATTTCTATATGCTTTTGAGACTTTTTTGTACTTCTTCTTTTTTTTTTGTTAAATTTTTGGACAGCTGAGTCATCTGATCCAATCCAGATTTTTCACTTTTTGTGTAAATCTTTTTTGGTTACAGTTTTCATTACTTTTTGCTATTTCAGTTGGACGAACAACCCGTAACAGAAGGCAACCTGATGATGTACCTGTACTTTGTGTTTTTTATTATCATTGGATCCTTTTTCACACTGAATTTATTTATTGGTGTGATCATTGACAATTTTAACGAGCAAAAGAAAAAGATAAGTATCTTTGTTGACTTTTTATATTTAAATATGATAGCATTTTTTATGTAGTGATATGTATTATTATGATGATGATATCAAATACATTTATTCTCGTGGATATATATATTTTTTAAAATGATTTAGTATTTTTCTTGTAAATTGTGTTGATTTATAAGTACTGCTCTGTTTCATTATGTTCAGCATAATATGTATGTTAGTGATATTTTTTGTTTACAATTTTTGCTTATGTTTCAGAGGGTTTAGAAGTTCAGTTACTGAAAATCAGCAATCGTTCAGCTAACCATACTTACAGAAAACAGAATACAAGCGAATATGCTTTTTCTCTGTTTTTTATCATTGCACTATTGCATTAAACTTTTTGGCTTCATTTCTTTATTTGTTTAGGGGGAGAGGAGGGTGAAGGGTTTAATTCAACAGTCAATATTAATATAAAATTCTAAACAAACTTTATTTTTTAATATTATTCTTCCGATTACTTCCGTTAAAATATATCAGTATTAAAGTATGAATGATAAATAGAAATTAAATATAGTAATAACAATATTATCAATAATTATAACAATGCCTTCATGTATTAAGAACATGTGTACATTACTCAATATTCAGTTTCCACCGAATTATTCCTTTGCTTAAAAATTCATGTACTATGTATAAGAAAGTCAATATAATTATGTAATCATTGTTGAACGATTATTATATTATTATATTTAGGATTTTTTAGAAAATTCTGTTCTCACTGTAGCGATCTTTTTTTTTTTTACTTATAAAATGAATTTTTAACCAAAGAAATTATTCGGTGAAAACTAAACATTTAGTAATACACACATTTGTTCAATATATGGAAACCGTGCTATAATATTCATTGATAGTATAGTAATTATGTTTTTGAAATTTTGGTTATGACTGATACTTTAATTTTCTGACTATCATTCATTATTTTAAGAAACATACAATGAAATTTTACGAATAGAAGATCAAGATTTACCTTAAATTGATAACGTACACTTTTAAAAATAATTCTTAAAGCAGCAATGGTAATAATTTATCTTAAGTTATCAAAAAAGTTTCAGTTTGTTTATACATTCATTTTAGCACTAAAATTATTGTAAAACAAAAATATCCTACTGCAATTGCACAAAGTACATTTTAATAATGAGTGAAAGTTTTATAACTATTGAAATTTTTCGCATACTGATTGCACTACTCAATTGTGATGTTTTTTTCAAGTCGTAAGCAAGGAAATAGGCACGATTTGTACCTAAATTGCTACTATTTACAATAAAATAGCTAAAAATTTAATAAATAAGTAAGCAAACAGTTCTAATACATTAACCCTTTGAGGCGCAACCCTTTCCCAATGCTGAAAAAAGGGCAGCCGTTGCCATCGCTCGACTTAACTACCAGCAAGATGGGGGACGATCGGAACATGCTCGACGTAACTACCAGCAAGATGGCGGACGATCGGAACGTTCATCGCGTGCCACAGATCTAAAGACCCTTTTTTGACGAGCGTCAAAAAAGGGTCTCTGGATCTGTGGCACGCGATGAACGTTCCGATCGTCAGCCATCTTGCTGGTAGTTAAGTCGAGCGATGGCAACGGCTGTTCTTTTTTCAGCATTGGACAGCTTCCAGCTGTTCCCGCTTTCTTCCATTTTTCAGCAGATGTCAGTGCTGTTAAAAATAACCGTGACAATTTTTTACGTGAAATGACGTGCTGAAAAGTAAAGGATTCTGGTGGAGCTATGTCACCCGCAACTATTTTTATAGAAATCCAATCTATTCTTCGTGGCTGACAACAGTCAAAACGTCAGAGTTTGGTGTTCCCAGAGCGGGAACACTGCGCCTTAAAGGTTTAAGGCTGTTTAAAAAGATTCATGTGCGATCGTCTGTCAGGTAGAGGAGTAGCATAAAGATTTCACATGTTTTTATTATAATAATGTAATTAAAAAAAGAACATGGAAATGCACGTAGGTGCGGTTTTTTCCCCTTCCAATGAAGTCATCTTTGAGCCTAGAGAAAATTGAAACCTCTTGAGAGTCATAGCAGAATTTGATACGGAGCGTCATATACAAAAAAGAATTTCTGAACTGGAGCTCAATCTGTGCATTCGTGGTCTAGTCTTGACTTGCAGGGTTCTCCAAACCTTTTATTCGAGAAAACATTTGAATTATTTTTCCAAAATTTGAACTCCCACTGATAGGTTGTTTTGTTTTTTGTTTTTTTAAGGGGAGGGAGCAGGCGGACAGACATTTTTAGGGTAGTGGAGATATCTTCCATTAGTTATTCGTGCCAAAGATATCTAGAGATATAATAAAAATTTTACGCAAGTGTTAAGGAGATGTATGTGAATAAATCCGTTACCGCTAGTTGTAAATAAATAAATAAATAAAAATCAAGAATATTAACATAAAATATGGATCTTAATATTTTTATTTAAATTCCTCTCCTTCCCGCCCAGTAAAATATAACCTACTTTTTTTTTCTTTACTCACAAACGAAGAGATGTGAGATTTGGCATTGTTTTTGCTTACTCAAGCAGCCAATGCCTGTGCCCTTTATACTTTACTGAGATTTTTATTAAATTTTTAACCGTAAAATATTTTTGAAACATGAAGAATAAACGTTTTATGTATACATTTCCTGCTTATGACTTGAGAGCCTGACGAAGGTGCTGATTTACTAATGTGTGTGTGCGCTATTTCCGTTATTCCTTACGTGTTATGTGCTATGTGTGTTTTGTCAATATGTCTTTGCTTAAGTTGAGTTTTTGCTTATGCAATAGATCTGTCGTATTTTCTTTACGCTTCTCTGATTAAACTGCTTCAGAAAATGCATATACGATCTTCCATGCCACTCTTGGCTCAATATTGCGCAAAGAAAGAACCTGGTAAACAATGAAATTTTCTAAAATCATCGTAGATATGTATGCGCATTGGTACTACTGCTTGACTATATGCAGTCGTGTTCGAAACCACCGTGCCAGCCTTGTAACAGAAACATAATGACTGAACATACACAGAACTAACACGTAGTGAATATCGTCACTAATGGTCAGTGCTCTGTGCTTGCACAATATTGTACAATTGCTGCACCATCTCTGACTCTGGCTTAACCAGCGGTGCCTTAAACTTATTTAAGAATTCTATTTTATAAAATTACAAACGCATGTGTTTATATTTTCAGATAATTGTGATTTTCAATATTTCGGAATTTCTTTTCGGGTAAAACCCGAATCCAACAAGGGATGTGGACAATGAAAAGGAAATACAGGAAACTCTGTGGGAACGGGGTGGTAAAAGTCGGGTTTTACCCGAATCCTGGTTAGCGTGTAAATAATTGACTAATCAAACTCTCCGTTCTAGCCGAAATCTGCTCTTTTCGGCGGGAAATTCAATTTCTATTTGACCATTTTAAGGTAGAGACTTTTAAAACTTTTATATATTTTTATATTCGGAAATTACATACAATCTTTAATTTCTTAAATTTTATCCTTTTGTATCCATTTTTAATATCCGTTTTCTAGCACTATTTCCTATCCTAATCCCACCAAAGCTAGTTAATAATAGTAAATGTTTTTATAAAAGCATCGAATAGCGATGCTTCTATATGTTTAGTTAAGTTAATGTTATTCTTTAATGTTTCCAAAATTATTGTGAATGCGTGATTTAAAAACACCTAAAAAAATGCATTCACTAAATTCTCTTAGCTTCTATTTTCTTTTCTTCTTACACTGCATGCTTTATTTTTCTCTTTCCCTTTCTTTTCAATTTTTTTCTCTCTCTCGTAATTGTTTTTTTTTACCTCTTTCTCTCACTCTCTTTCTCTCTCTTTCTCTCCCTTTACCACTGTCTAATCAAACAAAGCTAACTATAGTTTTCTGCTTCGATTACGCAGGGGGATCCCTGGAGATGTTTATGACGGAAGATCAGAAGAAGTATTACAATGCGATGAAAAAGATGGGGGATAAGAAACCCGTAAAAGCAATTCCTCGACCTCGGGTAAGTGGGTTTTTCCCCCCCTTTTCTTTTTAACTAAAATGATAAACATGCGTAACTGATCCAAGTCTAATCTCAAAATGATCATAATACAGCGGAACTTGCTAAAGTGACCACCTTGGTAAAGATACCACCGGTCCATGGTGCTGAATATTTTGTAAACAAAAGCAATGGTTATGCGGCGCTGTAATCGCCACTACTTAAAATCTAACTTTCCCCTCTGTACTTCGACAGCACGCATAGGTTCTCTGAATGTCTATTAACGTTCAGAGAACGATTTCTGAACGATTACCTGTGTCAGAGAACCTGTGTGTGCTGTATGGGTAGTCTGAACCCCGCAGTGAGCTCGTGTTATTCATTCTCTCAATAAATGTTTCTTATTTCAAATTGTCTAGTACTACTTTAAATTTACCTCACAGTATTCGAACTGTGTCTATACTCTCTGACATACAGCTAACCCTTTTGTGTCATTTCACTTCACAACTACCACATTCTATCACCTTTGTAAGGTGTTCAGTTTTGTTCTTCCCGAGGGTGGTCACGTTAGACAGGTTCCACGTATATACATGGGGAATATATATATATATATATATTGTTAAATGGACAATATTTTGTTGAGTTGAAACAAAATTTTGATTGGTTCTATTTCAACTTAATAATTGTTGGTTATAAAATTTTTTTTTCTTATTTGCAAAATATTTTTGTTTTAACAAAAATCTTGTAGATTCAATTAAAATATTTCTTTAAAATTGAGCCAATCAAACTTTTGTCGAATAACAAGACATTGTTTTCATTGTATTATGTAGCAATACGAGGGTGGCTCAAAAAGCAAGGTAAGAAATACTGTAATTAAAAAAAATATATCAGGAAATTGAAGAAATGCACAAACATAGCAAGGTATTTGGTACAGATTGTATTTCAACTTCGCCTCCACGAGCATAACGCATTTGGTCCACTTTGGTCCGATGTTGGGTCAATTTCTTCAATTTATCGAAATTAACGTTGAAGAAATCAGGGGTCTAGTGGTTGAATCACTTAACGACGGCATCCTGAACTGCGGCATGCGATTCTGTCTGGTTCTTCTTCAACGGCCCAAAAAGATAGAAAGAACCTCGCCCTTTGCCAGAAGTAGATCATATAAAAACAGGAATAGAACATGCTTTTAGCAATTTGACAAGCACCACTGTTTAAGAATACGTATCATTCGTAAATACGGTGTTGAATTCGAATTTACCATAAAAAGAAGAAACGAATTTAAACAGATTCTTCAAAAATGATCCCTTTAAACCTTTAGTTCCCAATAATGGCATTTACAGGATTTTTCTGTTTTGGGGGGAGGTGGGGGGGCACAAAAATTAGAGTAGCATATTTGGAGTCAAATATTTTCTATATTGGAGCCAAAGTCATGCGAATAGGGTATTTTCTTGTTTTTTATTTTAAGTTTGTTTGTTTGTGGTTTTATGAGAAAGAAACGCATGGACTATCAGCCTAGCATTGTGGGGGTGCCTTGCCGAAGGACTTTCTAAGGGGTTCTAACGCGTATTTCACATTACATCTGTAGAAAACCGACCAAAACTCCTGGCCGACGGGCCCCGAACCCGGCATCTTCACATTTCAGCCTTCTACCATTTTGAGTGTCTTATCCTCTCGTCCATAACGTTACTTTAAATTATTTGTGTTATACATATATTTTTCGAATTCTTCGTAAAATTAGCATATTAGGGCTAAGCTGACTGGGCTAGAACAGAAGTCAAAATATCTCTTAACATGTACTCCGGAGTGAAAATCAAATATTTTATCATGAATAAATATGGTTTTTTGAGCAGACCTCCAACAATTGTGCCCAGACGTACTGATTTTTCTCCCAGCTCATCATGGATTAAATATAACAGCGATTTTTACGTACGTTTCAACTTAAAATAACATTTAAGTATTGCGTTCGCTATTATGGCTAGGCATTATATTAAAGAACGATTAATTTTTGGTAAAAATTCAAATTTTTATGATATTTACCGGCATTTCTGGTGATAATATACAATAGGTATAGCCATAGTGTGGCTCTTGCACGCGAGTGGCCAACATCTTCTAGTTAAAGAAAAATCAGCTAAAGCGTTGATGTCATCTTTCAACCTGCAGAAGTGACCTCATCACAGTTTTATGTTAACGTACAAAAACTATTTAAAGTTTCTGGTGAATGCTACAAATATTAGAGACTGTCTTAAGTTAAAGATGAAAATTAAAATCACCCTCCTATTGCAAAATAATTCATTATGATTATTTTCTTTATCCTAACTAATATTATAAATGCGAAAGTGAGTTTGTTTATGACGCTTTCACGCCTAAACCGCTGAATCGATTAGGATGTATTTTGGTTTAGATATAGATGGGACCCTGGAGATGGTTATAGGCTACTTAGAATTTTAGAGTTTTAATTACTTTTTTAATTATTAATTAAAAACCGTTTTTACGTTGCCATGCTTGGCGAGTTTCATGTGTGAGCTAACAAGAATGCTATTACTTGAATGAAGAAGCACGTGCATCTGAAAAACATTAAATAATACGGAAATTATGACAGTTTTATGCCAAATCTATCTATCTCTAATAATAAAAATGAATTTTCTCCAGACATATCTAAAGAAAGCAGCACTTAGAAAATTTGAGCATGACTGGGCCCATGACTTCGGTAAAGTGTACCTGAGGCTCAGAAATTTTCATTACTTTTCTGACTATTAATTAAAAACCGTTTTATCGCCCGCACAAAATGATTTATGCTTTTGAAATAAAGCAGAAATTCTATTTGCAAAATCACATGCATTTGGAAAACATAAATTAGTACGAAAATTATGCCGATTTTACGCCAAATTAAAAAGCATAAATAAAGAAAAGTGTACTTACGTATTATCCCGGCGGTCCGCCAAGACGAGCGATTTTTTGCAGAGATAAATGCCGGGCACATGAAATTATTAATGGTTTTGAATATGATTGGCAACAGTTTGGCAACTTATCTGACGAAAAAACAGTTTGGCGAGAATGACCACCGGGATAATACATAAGTACCAAGAAAAGTCCAGATGTGTTTCTTAAAGTTCATAAATTTCCAAATCCTACCAATAATATAAATGCGTACGTTTATGTGTTTGGATGTTTTTGACTGAATCACACAAAAATGGTTGGAAAAATTTCTAATGAAGATAGCTTATGCCCTGGATTAACAAACAGGCAACCTTTCAAGCATATAGCATAAATAATTCTTTTACTAAAACACTCAAAATAATACTAATGTATTGCGCTCTATGGAAATTTTGTAGCTAATAAACCGATTTTAAAACTTTTTTCACTAATTGAAAGTCCTAGGCCTATATGGTCCTCGGACTATAGGGTCCTAGGCCCATATGGGGAATTCCTCTGTGTCGAATTTTCTAAGGGATCCTAGCCCTTATTTTCGGGAGGTTTTGGGAAAAAAACATGGAAATCTGCAAGCGGCTAGGTCGACAGGCGCGACCGGAGTTTGAACCTGGCACCTCCCGCCTTCCAGTTTTGAGAGCAGAAACTCTTAGACACTGGGGGGACCCTGAGTGTTATAGGCTACCTTTTATGCATATATCACAAATAGTTCTTTTACATTGATACTCATAAGAATTACATTACGCTCTACGTGTATCTCTGTAAGTACTGAACCGATTCCAAAACTTTTTTCACTGATAGTAAGCTACACTATTCTTGAGTATTATAGGCTACATTTCATGCATGTAGCGCAAATAGATCCTTTACAGGAACACTTAAAATAATTCTAATACATTACGCTCTCTGGGCATATCTGTAACTACAGAACCGATTCTAAAACTTTTTCACTAATAGAAAGCTGCTCTATTCCTGATTAACATAGACTAAAATTCATGCATACATAGCATAAATATTTCTTTTACAAAACAGTTCGCAAATACTGTCATAACTGTCTCTATGCGCCAAATGCCTGAAAAAAATCTGCAGAGTTAATCTTTAGTAACTCAGCATATTCTCTTATATTAAATGAAGTATACTACCATGCATTATACTTCATTTAAAATAAGTAAAAAGCAAATAATATTTAAATACAGTTTCTTTAGTCGCAAACATATTTGTTATTCACACATGCTTCGTTTCTCTCGGAACCTAATTCTAAAGCCGACGCGGACGAAGTCGCGGGTAGCAGCTAGTCATATTATATAATTAATGATGTTAGCAATTGCTATTTTACATAAATTTTCCATCATCCAAAATCATTAAAATATTTTTATACATGAGCAAATTCATCGCAAATTTTAAATAGTTTTACTTTCTGAAAATAAAACTGTGATGGTGTCATTTTCGTAGGCCTAGTGATGTCATCAAGGCCTCGGTTTTGTCTTTCTTTATATTTTGGAGATATTTGAGTCGTTTAGCTCTTACGCAAAGAAACTCTTTGTAAACTAAATATAAATTACCAAAAGTAGTTTATTTGTTTAGTTCCTTGTAAGTTAATACACTTAACAATCTAACAATATATATATATATATATGTTTATTTAAATGGTACCGATTCTTTGAAACAAATTTGTGAAAAACAAATCTTTAAAGATTGACTTGCTTCAGATGTGTTACGAATGTTGTCCATCTTATGGCCTTATCACACTAAAGGGAAAATCCGAGCAACTTCGCGCTGGACCAACTTTTCCGACGGACTTGAAGGCGTGGTTATCTTTAAGGGTTGCAAAAGTAAGCAAACTCTCTCCGACGCCAAATAGTCATCGCATCGCTGATTTGGCGTGCAGGTTCTTATTTTACTTATCGTGCGTTGGTATATTTACATCGCATCGGCAGCATCGGATGGGCAGCATCGGATGGGCAGCAATCTCTAATTCCAAAGTCCACTTGAATGCGGACATAATTTTATTTACACGTGATTCTGACATCGAGCCAAGCTGCCAAGCTTCGAACATAGTCGCCATTGCTCGAAATTACTTATGACGTAGCAGGAAGAAGTACTCTGATTGGCTGAAATTTCGTCCGACTCGGATTTTTTCCTTCGGAAAGGAAAAAGTTGGAGATCTCGGTCGTCAAGGTAACGGCGGAGAAAATCGGCCAGAAACTTGATTTGCAAGGAAAGTTGGTCGGATTTTTCTCAGTGTGATAGCCCTATAAATCGTTCATTGTCCAAAGTTTTCTTAGAGTGGCTCTCACTAGCTCAATTAAATGCAGATCAGTTAAAATAAGCCGGTGTCCAATAATTGATGAACTTAATTATCGAGTACAAAGAGTCACAACAATACTGAGTGCCTAAAACTGATATCAACCACTTTCGCTTCTCGTGCAATTTTAAGATATGTTGATCGAGAACAATTTTTTACATTTCAGTAAAAGAGCCATTTGTTTTAACTGTTTCAACCTTCAAGTATTTTTTATTGGACTTCGGTTCTCTATTAAATATAGTATAAGATTAATATTATTTTTGTCCAGATCATGTATTTTTATATGCTAATTTTTATAAAAATAAGTAAAAAGTGTTCTCTCCCCCTTCCCCACCCCCCCAAAAAAACCATGGCTTATCTTTCTTAAAATATATATATGTATATATCCTGAGGCTCTAGAATATCTAAAATTCATAATTTTAGGATCTTGAGCCAAGCAAGTATGACCACCCATGGTATATTATCACAAGCAATGATAAACAAGCATTATAACTTCTTGCATATACTTTTAATTTTACAGTAAGCGTTAGATAGTGCATAACTTTTTCTGAGTTAGATTTTATTCCTTCATTTTACTTTTGTTAATGACTATTTTGAGTGTGCTGCTTTGTAAAGTGAGGAATGTTGTTCCCTTTGCAGTTCAAACCTCAAGCTGTTATTTTTGACTTGACGACGAACACGAAGTTTGATATGGCAATCATGTTGTTCATCGGCCTGAACATGGTAGTTATGGCCATGGATCATTACCAGATGGAAGAGACCTACGACCTTGTGCTCGAACGACTAAATGTGTTTTTCATTGCGATTTTTACAACCGAGTGTGTGCTCAAGATTTTTGCCTTTAGATGGTATTATTTCAAAGAGCCGTGGAACATGTTCGATTTTATTGTGGTCAGTTTATCCATTCTGGGTAAGATTTCCTTTTTTAACTCTTTCTCTATGAATTTTTACTTCCCTGTAAGGAGTATAAGGAAGTAATGTGATCCCAAAAAATTTCGGTGGCCAAGTTTCGATGAAAAAACCAATTCTGACTACCTCTAAATTTACTTTTAAGACTATTTTAGATACATTCTCATCGTACGCTAGCATGCACGATCATATAAATGCATCTGCAACTCATTTTGACCACCAGCGAGTCTATTTTGACCAGTCTTCCATGCCGTCTCCACGTACGTACCTATGTATGTAACTCGCATATCTCAAAAACTATTGGTCATAGATTGTTGAAACTCTATATTTAGGATTGTTGTAATATCTAGTTATGCACATCCCATTTCGGTGTTAATTGACTGGATAGTTTATCTACAAGGCCGCCCAAAAGATTCTAAATACATTACGCTCTATGGGACGAAATTCATTAAACTCGTATATCTCAAAAACTATTAGACATAGAATGTTGAAACTTTATATTCAGGATTGTTGTAACATCTAGTTGTGCACATCCCGTTTCGGTCTCATTCGACTGAATAGTTTATCTACAGGGCCGCAGAAGAGAGATTCTGAATACTTTACGCTCTATAGGCCGAAATTCATTAAAGTGTATTTTAGAGGTATTGGGCTATTTCAAATGACTCAGAAGTGATGTATGCTGGTGAGGGTTACAAAATGAATTACTCCGTGGGAAAAAAACTGTGCATCTCTTTTTTGATTGCAATCGACTAGGTAATTTATTTACAGGGTCAGTCAAATGACTTTAAATACATTAAGGTGACGTTAAATACATTAACTCATAAGAATTGCATTACGCTGCATAGGGATTTCTGTAACTACTGAACCGATTCGAAAACGTTTTTCATCGAGAGAAAACTACACTATTCCTGAGTACTGTAGGTTACTTTTCAAGCATGCAGCATAAATAGTTCTTTTACAAGAACACTCAAAATAATTCGTAAACAATCTCATAACTGTATCTATTCGGCAAATGAAGAAAAAAAATTACTATCTAAATTTATTAACTCTACACATACAATGTGTTCATTTAAAATAAACAAAATGTAAATAATATTTAAATGAAATAATTATTGTGTATAGCGTAATGCTATCAATTTCCTTTTAGTTATTCATTCATGTTTCATTTTTTTTTTTCTGAACCCAATTCGGCAGATGACGCTGACGAAGTCGCTGGTAGAAGCTAGTATTTAATAAATATGAAAATATTTTATCATGATTTAAAAATAAAAATAACGTCGCAGATCCAAAAATGTTAACAAAATTTAAATCACACCTGCTCAAAAAAAGTCAAGCATGCTGAAAATAAAAATGTTTTATGAATGTTTTATAAATAAAGCATTTTATTTAACAGTATTTTAAGTTGTTTCTGTTTTTAAAATATAATTTCCTCTGGTGAAAAAAGGTACGAAGTAGCTTATACCGAGCTGAACTTTTACTATGCAGTGGAATATGAAAAGTTATTTGACATCTTAAGGGTTACTGCTTTATCAGAACAAGATGAGATTGCGACGATGAAATATTTTCATGCAGTACCTGGCTGAGATTCTTTTACTTGGCCACGCCACGACAGGATGACGCAGAAGCAGTTATTGCAGACAAGATAATTTTTGGTCCAACTGAAATTACTTCAGCTACTCCATTTACCATTGCTAATGTAAACATTATCAAAACAGTTCACAATCAACTATGCAATAGATTTTATAGTAAAAGTACATAAATAAATTGAGAATTTTATTTTTTAACCTTTTGTTTGAGATGATATTAGCCGATTTTTCTGTAAAATGGTATACAAGTCAGAAATAAATGATGTAGATTTGTGATAACTTCTTTTATTCACATTATTACTTACATTTCGTTTATTTTAAATGAGGTACAATACATGGTATATGTAGAGTTAATATATTTAGATAGTATATTTATCCCCTCATTTGGCGAATTGAGACAGTCATGACATTATTCACGAATTATTTTGAGTGTTCCTCTAATATATGCTACATGCATAATTTTTAGCTTATGTTACTCAGGAATAGTGTAGTTTTCAGTGGAAAAATCTTTAGAATCAGTTCAGTTGTTACAAAAATGCCCATACAGCGTAATGTACTAAGATTCTTTTGAATGTCCCTGTAAAAAAACTATTTATTCTACATGTATGAAAGGTAGCCTGTAATATGCAGGAACAGTGAAACTTTCTATCAGTGAAAAAAGTTTTCGAATCGGTTCAGTAGTTAGGTGAAAATACGCTGGAGATTCGTTACGAGATTACGCTGTGAGACGCAGTGAGATTATTCTCGAGAGAATTACGCTGTGAGTTTCCCACACAGCCTAATGTAATTCTTATGAGCGCCCCTGTAAAAGAACTATTTGTGTTATAGGGAAGATGTATTTGTGATATATGCAGAATAACTTTAATTTTAAATATTGCTACAGTCGATTAAACTACTAAAAGTAACGCCGAAATGCCCATGCGTGTCAGTGGAATATCCCAAATAGGAAGGTACTTTTTGGGATTTTTCTTGGAAACAGTTGTACCTTCAAAAAATGCTTTTACATAATATGAAATTACTAGGTTGATACTACATCTCAATGCCAATAGTTCTTTTGTGGGAAGTCGGCGCCAGCTGTACCAATCTTTCGAAATTGCATAAATTAGCGTTAAGGTCCATGTTTGGGGCCCCGTACCGAGGGGCTCTGAGGGCCTTTAAAAATTTTTGACATTGGATTCAGTTTATATGAAGATATACAACTGAACTGTGCAAAAAGTTTTTCTCTATCTCATCAGAGCCAAGATTTAAAGCATTCTTAAAAACTGTATTTTTTATGAAATTGGGGATATTTGGGGGGCCATTATTTAAAAATTTTTAACATTGGATTCACTTTATATGAAGATATACAACTGAACTGTGCAATAAGTTTTCTATATAACATCAGGGCCAAGATTTAAAGCATTCTTAAAAACTATATTTTTTTTATGAAATTGAGGTATTTGGGGGGTTGTGGCGCTTATTTGGAGGCTCTGACTATTTTCAAATGAATTTTCAATTTGAGATGTTAATATCCAAGATATATAGATTCAGATAAATATAAAAAATTCTCTGGAGCACCTCAGAGCCAGTCCAGTCGAGACAATAAAGTGGCAAAAATGGCCCTAAATTATTTCTACGTCACTCCTCTGGGGTAGTTTGACCCCTCATAAATCCAAAACTAAAAGAGGTAAATCAAAAATATTTCAGATTTGTTCTTTACTTGGGTAAGGCAACACAAGCAAAAAAAATCATGAATTTCTGAGATCGTGATGGAAATCTCCTGCCTGAGATGTTCATGTTAATTGCTTTTAAATAGCAATAAATTTGTTTCTGTTTATTTTTCTCTTTCTTAATTTATATCTGAATTGTTTAAAAGAAACTAAGTTCGATACGTCTAATAATGAGCCAATGTGAGACCAAAAACATTTGTTTAAATTCATATAACCGGTATAATTTAAATTAAATATGTTAGTTATAATATTTTTTATATATGACTCACGAAAACCTACTTAGCACAAGACATAATGGACTTCTAAAAAAATAAGAAAATATTATACATTTTCGATTAACAAAATGCAATTATATAGAACTTATTTAATGCATTTTTAGCCCCTTGCAATTTCAATGCACATGTTTTTATAATCCAATGCTCAAAATCAGTAACCAAAATATCGGCAATGTCCAAAATCTGCAATCTACATACCAAAGATGTCCGAAGTCTCTAACCTACTGAGCGAAGATGTAAAAAATGTGTGGCCTACAGATCTGATAATTAAATATTTTAATAGTAATTTTCCAGAACACTTGCTGTCTTTTTATGTTTGTATACTCTATTCTAGGCTTATATACTATAATGAAAAAAAAATAATAATAAAGTGAAATTCCAAAATTTGAAAAATAGATTATAAAACATTTGTTCGTCCGTCGGACCAGTAACGTTTTATGAGATTTTTCTCTTGCAAACTTTCCTCATTTTGTTCCCAGTACAGGCCATCTGATTTTACCAATAGATGTCATATAATTTTTATAACGAGGCATTTTTACATTTTTTTAATTCAGCTCTTTACGGAAATCCATGCATATTGCTCACATAATTTCTTTTGTTTTGCATTTTTTTTAATCCTGTATTCAGACCAGTGATAAACGTTACGCACCAGGGAAGTCACGGAGTTACTGGTCTTTTGAACCACTGACTTAATACCATATTTTCTACTCTTGCTTTTTCCTGAGTGGATAGTGGAAAATTTTTGTCTGTGCAGATGGACGAATCTGTTGAACTATTCTAAACGATCCTGTTGGCAAATATCTTTCTCGAGTGGGTTTTATTTTATAAAATTGTTAATTATTCTTATCAAATTAACTTAAAGAAATATAGACGTATCCAGTGACGCTTGCATAATTAATCTGCCGCGCTTGTGCAAAATAATCGGTCTACACAAAGGAATACTGCTAAGACATCGATTCGAGAAGTTTATTAAATAATTCCCGGACCAGCGATATCTCTAGAAATTTTGTCAACGAGTGAAAATACTCCTTCATTTACTTTTAAGGAGTGAATTTTTTATTTTAGAGGAGTAAAATTAGAGGTTTAATGAATAAAAAATAAAGATAGGCTTGGAAGTTACAAATGAGGGGGATAAAAGTTAAATTAGAGTTAACTGGTTTAAAAAAATGCAGTTTAATGCTAAAAAAGAATTCTCATTTTTCATTATTTTTTATAAATTAAAATTCTGTCAGTCTTCTTTAAAGTATTGCGTAAAACCTGTTTGTAGAGGCGTTAAAAATACCTCTTCCTCGGACCATTCACATTTCTGTTATTGTCATATCGAGAAAATTTCCATCCTTTGTATCAGTAAAAATGTTAGAGAAATATGTTAATTATTTTTTATTTATACTCGAAAATAAGATAATGATCTAGTGTTTAATTATTGATGTGTTGCGCTCGATTTACATACCTACTTTAAATATGACTTTAAATTATGTAATATTTAAACTATCAAAATCCTCTAGTATTGAAACTAGTTTTAGGAGGGTGAAAAAGGAGGGGAAGGAGTATGTGTGTGTGTCCAAACATTTTTTAGACATACCTATCTAAATGCTGTGTTTCAGTGTTAGTATACAGTTAAGCAAACACTTATGTACAGAAAGTGTTTGTATTGCAGTCGGCTTTTATAACTGTGGATATAATCGTTATTTAAAACAGAAAATGAAATGAAGAGTAAAGTTAAAATCTGGTATATATTTCTTAGGCTGAGTTTGTCGATGTAAATAGCCAATAAGTGTATAGGGAATAGAAAGTCGAAAATAGATTTTTTTTTAGCTCAAGTTAACACGGAAAAAAAAGAAGTTTGATGTTTAAAAGATTGAAAATCCTGACATAAGGTAATCTGCAATGTAAAAACTTGCAATTTGCAAGGAAGACTGGTGAAATTGTGTTTGGAGAGTATACTTAGGAATTTTTAAACTCAGATTTTGTGCAATTATTTCTCTTAAGACAGATTTTTGTTTTAGTTAATCGGACTAAATTAAATTTATTTTAAACCCTTGACATACAAATTATATAAATTTGACCTGAGATTGTAAAACTGTTGCTTCACATTAATAAGTATACCTCAAATTGTATTCGACAAAAAAGATTTTTTCCAGTTATTTTCAACATCTTTATTTTCTACTTTAAATTTGAAAATCGGGACTTTTCTTTAAAATAAAGCATTTAACAAATAAACTTGATTCTGATTCACCTGTTTGATTTCACAGTGTCAATAAAAATTATTATGGGTTATTCCACATCAGATCAAAAAGTGCAGTTCACCACATCAGCTTAGATTTTTCTGAATTTTATGTAGATGACTTAAAGGCTAATATAATCACAAATCTTAATTTTGAAAGTTCTATGATAATTAATTACCGATAAATTAAATAATCAAACTTTAAAGCTTTCTGCAAAACCCAGCATTTTTTTCTGAGTTTTTTAAACAACTTCTTACCAGTGGAAGTTGCTGAAGTGAAAATTTGTTTCTTGGGATAACTTTTTAAGCAAATTCCAAGAATGCTATCAAAATTTGCGCATCTTCTGTAGTTTATGCATAAGCACTGCATTTTCTAAAATACATCATGGATTTTTTTCAGCATGTTTGATAAGAAACTCATGTTTTAAATGCTTATATGTGGTTAAGATGGTATACCACTACCTCTGAGTTTTCCCTCAGAGGTAATACCCTCAAAAAACTTAATGACTAAAAACTAGGCATTTTTTTCACACCCAACAAAAGCTTCATTACGCAGACATATTTTCCACTGCTTAGTTCAGGTTTCAAATTTATTTTTTAAATGTGATAATGCTGGCCACAAAATCGCTCAGATGATTTTTAACTATAATTACATATGGAGTCAAACTCGGCACCAGCAAATGAGCTAACAGCTATATTCCAATAAAATTTCAGATCCATATATACAGAGTCAAATTTTGTAACCAGCTTATATTTATACAAATTACTTTTGAAATATCTTACTTTTGAAAGATTCTTTTAAGCATTATTATAAATATTTATGTTGGAACAAGCAAGTAGACACAACGAAAAGAGCAGGTAAAACAGGGTTAAATAAAAAATAATTCTAAACTTTTGTTTTTCGCAATCTGCCAATTAATCTTTGGAATTCTCTGTGGCTTTCAAGTCAAAATACAGAACAAAGTTTATTGAAATATTAAATGAGGCTAAAAAATCCTAGTATATTTATATAAATACAAAATTAAAAATCTTAAGAATTTCCAAACTCCAATTACAAACGAAAACCAAATTATTTTCCAACTTCTTCAAAATTACTCGGGCATACGCAGTTTATTTCAAAGAACAAAGGAATTATGAGTAACCTAAAAGCGCAAACCTGCAATTAATAGACGTTCCCTCTAGCCACAGTCTCTTTGGCACCTAAAAATACTAACGAGATTTTGAAGCCCAGATATTTGGATTTACCAATAAATTCAGATCGCATCGTTCAAGTGACAGGACTTCAAAGAGTTTATAAAAGCTCGTGCACGCTTTGTAGAGCCACTTTTGCATGACCTTGATAAGTATGAGTAACTAGCTGCTACCCGCGACTTCGTCTACGTCGGCTACAGAATTAGGTCCCTAGAGAAATGAAGCATGTGTGAATAACAAATATGTTTGCGACAAAAGAAACTGCATTTAAATATTATTTGCTTTTTACTTATTTTAAATTAATGCATGGCAGTATACTTCATTTAAAATAAGAGAGTATGCAGAGTTACTAAATTTAGATTTTTTTCAGGCATTTGGCGAATAAAGACAGTTACGACAGTATTTGCGAACTATTTTGAGTGTTCTTGTAAAAGAAATATTTATGCTATTTGCATGAATTTTAGCCTATGTTAATCAGGAATAGTGCAGCTTTCTATTAGAGAAAAAGTTTTAGATTCGGTTCTATAGTTACAGAGATACCCAGAGAGCGTAATATATTAGAATTATTTTGAATGTTCCTGTAAAGAAACTATTTGCGCTACATGCATGAATTTTAGCCTATAATACTCAAGAATAGTGTAGCTTACTATCAGTGAAAAGAGTTTTGGAATCGGCTCAGTACTTTGAGAGATACGCGTAGAGCGTAATGTAATTCTTATGAGTATCCCTGCAAAAGAACTATATGTGATATGTGCATAAAAGATAGCCTATAACACTCAGGGTCCCTCCAGTGTCTAAAAGGTTCTGCTCTCAAAACTGGAAGGCTGGAGGTGCCAGGTTCAAACCCCGTTCGCGCCTGTCGACCTAGCCGCTCGCAGTTTTCCGTGGTTTTCTCCAAAACCTCGCGAAAATACGGGCTAGGATCCCTTAGAAAGTTCCCCCCAGAGGAATTCCCCATATAGGCCTAAGACCGTAGTGCAGTCAATCGGTCTTAATACACAAACAAACAATAATACTCAGGAACAGTGTAACTTTCAATCAGTGAAAAAAGTTTTAGAATCGGTTTAGTAGCTATAGAATTTCCATAGAGCGCAATGCATTAGAATTATTTTGAGTGTTTTTGTAAAAGAATTATTTATGCTATATGCATGAAAGGTTGCCTCTATGTTAATCCAGGGCATAAGCTATCTTCATTACAAATTTTTCCAAATCCGTTCAAGCAGTTTTGTGTGATTCAGTCAAAAACATCTAAACACACAAACGTATACATTTATATTGGTAGGATTTGGAAATTTATGAACTTTAAGAAACACATTTGGACTTTTCTTTCTTATGCTTTTTAGTTTGGCGTAAAATCAACATAATTTCCATACCATTTCATGTTTTTCAAATGCATGTGAATCTGCAAACAGAATTTCTGCTTTATTTCAAAAGTATAAATCATTTTGTGCGGGCGATAAAACGGTTTTTAATTAATAATTAGAAAAGTAATTAAAATTTCAAAATTCTGAGCCTCGGGTGCACTTTGCCGAAGTCATGGGATTATATGCTCAAATTTTCAAAGCTCTGCTTTCTGTAGATTTGCCTGGAGAACATACATTTTTATTAATATAGGTAGATAGATTTGGCCTGAAACTGGCATAATTTCCGTGATATTTAATGTTTTTCAGATGCACGCGCTTCTACATTGAAGTAATAGTATTCTTGTTAGCTCAACGCATGAATCATTTGATACGGGCGAAACTCACCAAGCATGGCAACGTGAAAACGGTTTTAATTAATAACTTAAAAAAGTAATTAAAAATCTAAAATTCTAAGTAGCCTATAACCTTCTCCAGGGTCCCATGTATATCTACACCAAAATTCATCCTAATCGATTCAGCGGTTTAGGCGTGAAAGCGTCATAAACAAAGAAACAACTCACTTTCGTATTTATAATATTAGTTGGGATATTGTTTAAAATAAAGTATGTGAAAATCATGAAACTACTCTGTCATTAAGGAGAGTGACACCGGGCATCCCGAGCCAAAGGGTCTTGGCAACATTGCCGCCCCAAGTCGATCACCATGCAGTTTCTTACGTCACTCGTCGTGTATATATGTATCGTATTTTGTGGGTGGAAAGAGGTTAAGAAGAAAATCCTTAAAATGAAATCCCTTATGCACGAGGGTTTCCTTTTAAGTTTCTACAAAGAGTAGGAAGAAAAATATTTTTGGGGGAACAAGCTGTTTCATTGCTTTTCAAAATATTCACTTTTAAGATTTATACACTTTTCGACCCGTTCAAATCAATTCTTGAAACAGTTTTTTCACTCTAAAATTGATATCTCGAAACATGATTTTCGAAGGCATCAACAGCTTCTTGAGGTGATGAAAATCGATGCCACGCAATTTTTGTTTGATATAAGGGAACAAGGAAAAGTCGTTAGGTGACAAATCAGGAGAAAATAGGCAATGAGACATTAATTTGATATTTTATCCTTCAAATAATCAATTGTTTCACGCTTTGTGTGGGAGCTGACGTTGTGATGAAGAATGATTCGTTGATTTTTGTTGTTTTTTCTGATTTCGTTGATGACTTTTGGCAAAGAAATTTCTGTTTACCATTTAGCATTAACAGTTTTCTGATCATCTAAAGAAATGGTTGAGATATGCCCTCTAAGACCGAAGAAACAAACACGTATTTTCTTGGAAGCGCTTGAAGAACGACAACTCTTTGTGGGATTCGGTTCATCTGAAAACAAATCAAACGGTGGACTGTTGATTAGTTTCCAGTTCATACGAATATATCCAAGTTTCGTCACCTTTACCGATGTTGTATACGGATTTTTCAGTTCCCAATTGGACTTTTTTTAGCATTTCCTCACGCCAATTTTCACGAGTCTCTTTTTGAGCTTTTGTCAAATTGTTCGGAATTCATCTGGAACAAATTTTTTTTAACAGCTAAATGTTCGTGCAAAAGCGAATGTATTGCACTCTGCGATATGCCAAGTGGTGCTTCTATCACACGATATGTGACATGCCGATCTTCTTCAATCAGTTGCGCATAGCATTCATGATGTCTGCAATCACTACCGATTTTGGTCGTTCTTCACGAGATTCATCACTGACGGACGCACGACCAAGACGAAATTCTGCAAACCAATTGTAAACAGTCTTTTCTGATGGTGCTTCATTACCAAAAGATTCACGAAGTGATACTAAGCATTCTTGTCGAGTGAAGCCTTTCTTAAAATCATAAAAAAATCATCCAACGGAAACCTTCACGAGTTATTTCCATTTTTTTCACTCACTGGCTTCTCTAGAACCCTCGTGTAAACAAAATACGCGGACAATTTTTATAATGCCAATGAGTCATAGATTTAAAAAAAATATGAATTTTACGAATAACCTTAAGACAAGTTTCAGTAGCACCTCCTATTGGTCGTTTGTAAAACATAAAAGGCAACCTACGTATAAGGAAAATCACATGAAAATTTAATTTTTTTTTCTCAGCTCCTGATCAGAAAGCATGGATGAATTTTTTTTGGCATGTAGTGGTATACCATCTTCACAACATATAAAAATTTAAAACAGGTATATCTGATGAAACGAAAAAAATCATAATTTTCTTTTTTAGCAAATGCAATGTTCATGTGTAAACTATAGAAAATACGCAAATTGCAATAGCCTTTTTGGAATTAGCTTAAAAAGTTACCCTAGAAACAAATTTTCACCTCAGAAACTTCTACAGGTAAGGAGTTATTTAAGAAAGTCAGAAAAAAAGGGCGCACCTTGCAGAAAACTTTAAAATTTGCGTAGTTAATATATCGGTAATTAATAATCGTAGAACCTTCAAAATTGAGATTTGTATTTACCAATTCTATAAATCATGTACACAAAATTTCAGGAAAGTTTGAAATATTGTGGCGAACTTTTTTCCATCATTATGTTTGATTTGACGTGATGACATATATATTCTCATAAAACTATGGTCAATGCATTGGCATTTATTTCCTATGAATACATATTTGTTTGTAGGATTTTATAGTATGAAGATGTCAAAAATGTAGATAAACTCAGGAAATCTTCATACCTTATGCATGTTTTGAACATTTAGACCCTGTAAAAATTTATATCCAACTAGCTGAAGTACCCGTTCTTCGCACGGGAATGAATGGACTTTTTGATATTACGATTTGTGGTGATTACTATTCATTGTAATAAACATATATAGCAAAGTGGATATCGCGTTATGTTGTGTCCAATAATCATGCATACCGAATTGCAAGGCAATCGTTTGTACGGTGCAGAAGGCCATGCGGCGTAGCGCAATCTAGTGGCGAGTTTTAGCAAAACGGATAGGGCGAAAATATTTTTCGCATTCAGATATCGATGTATACGAATTTTCATGACTATCGGCTGTACAGTACTGAAGTTCATGTGTTGACGCGACATCTAGTGGCAAGTTATAGGAAAATGGATAGCGCCAAACTCTTCCCCGTGTTCAAATATCTATGTATACCTATTTTCATAGCGATTATTTGCACAGTCAAGAAGTGATACACTGCAGGGCCATCTAGTGGTTCAATAAAGTAATGATTTGCTACAGCGCCGTCAAGTGGAGAGTTATAGCAAAATGGATAACGCCAAAATATTCTCATTGTTCAAATAGCTATGTATACTGATTTTCATAACGACCGTGTTCAACTATCTATGTATACCAATTTTCATAACGATCATTTGCACAGTCAAGAAATGATACACTGCAGGGCCATCTAGTAGTTAATTAAAGTAATGATTTGCTACAGCGCCGTCAAGTGGCGAGTTATAGCAAAATGGATAACGCCAAAATATTCTCATTGTTCAAATAGCTATGCATACTGATTTTCATAGCGACCGTTTGAATGGTCAAGAATTTGGCCTGCTGCAGCGTCATCTAGTGGCGAGATAAAATAATAATGCATTGCAGTGTCATCTAGTGGTGAGTAACATCAAAAGGAACGCAGTTAGAATATATTATTCGTGCTCAAATGTGTAAGTATAAAAAATTTTATGCCAAACGATCGAACGGTATAGAAGTTGATGCTTTGCAGCGCCATTTAGCGGCAAGTTACAGGAAAATGGATAGTGAAAAATATTCTCCGTGTTCTAATATTCGCGTGTACCAAATTTCATCGAAATCAGTTGGACGATATTCGCATAGCAAACGGCTAAACGGAATAGAATTCAACGTTGTGCTGCGGCACCAAGTGGCAAGTTAAGGAAAACGGATAGCATAAAAACCTTCTCCATCATAAAAGACTTAGGTGAACCAAATTTCATCGTGCAACGGTGCTCAACGGTGCTGGAGTTTTTCAACCTCATAAACACATACCAACATTCATTTTTATCTATAACCAGTGTTATTATATATATACCAGTCTCAAATAAAATCCAGTTTCAAATCTAAGCATTGACTTAGCAGCAATCAATATGGGAAATGGTTCGACCGCCAAAGAGTAGCACGCATTTATTTGAAAATTGGAATTCCCTAATACAGCCGATTTTTTTTAAATTATCAACTATAATGTGTTTTATTCATCGTTACTCCGATGTACTAAATGAGAAGATTTCAATTTTCTGAAATTTGGCGGAATTCCCCCAACTTATATCAATGTAATTAATTGGCGAGAATTCTGAAGTTAGATCGCTTGAAATCCCTTAATAACTGCATTATTTCTTCACGGATCATTAAAATTTAACGCTGTATTCTAATAAAACCTTTGCACTTGTTTTCAAAAATCTATTTCCTTAAGCTCTCAATAAATTGCGCCAAGCCGAAAACTGTGCAAACCGCTAGAACTCACTTACTCAAAATCCATATTTCAGCCATTTTATTTTTACGCCAAACTAAAAAAATTTACACATTAGCTTCGGAAATCTTCAATTCTTATTGTTTTGCGTGTAAAGCATTACATTCCTGCTCTGATTTCCCATGCACACGATATTATAATTTAAAAAAAATAACCTTACGAATATAAACTAACAAAAAAAAATCATTATTATTCTTTTATTTTTACTTTGAGAATTTAAAACATTTTATTCGGCAAAATCGCCACACATGGCAACCACGATCCTTATATCACACTTTTTTCACTACAGGGGTTACAATTACGGAAAGCTTTTTGCATGAAGAGCATAAAAAAATCTCTTAAATTCCGGGAACGGGTGGACTTTCAAAGTTTTAAAGTGGACTATGATTTATTCTATATTGTTTTACATATCTGTGCTTAATTTCAGGCCGATAGGTCCATTTTTGTGGATTTGTATACGAATCAAATCCACAAACAAACAAACAAACAAACAAACAAACAGAATTTCATTTTTATTTATAAGATAAGCCAGCTCCTTAATACCAAGTCATTAGTAATGTATCTCGCAATTTGTGCTGATACCAGTAGTGATGAATAAATTTTCTACATCACATGCAAAAAGAATTAATATGTATAGATATTTTTTTCTAAAAAATATGTACAAAATTAATAATAGTAAATAATATAATAAAATGAGTGACTATCAGGCATTTGAGGTACTAGTGTCTCAAGGACGTGTTAAAGGGGTCAGCAGATGGGGCGACCTCCTCTTCCGAGAAAAAAGAAATAAAAGATCTTATTTTACTTCCATAAAATGGATGCATATGTCAATCTTCCAACTTCCAGTCCCCACCACAAAATTTCACTAGCCCGTCGCTGTCGTATTTATTATTTTTTAAAGTAATATAGGAAAACAGGAAGTAAGGCATATATGTTTTGCTCAAATGTTAAAATTTCAGCATTTCAAAACATTTAGCCACAAATGCATTTAGAGCATTATTTTCTTGTCACTTTTTAGTACTAATATCATGAAATATATGAAGATTTACCTTCCTATTTATTTAATAACCAGTAGTTTAAATAATAATATAACAGGAACATTGAAATCATAAAAAAAGCAAAACTTCCAAATGTTCCTACCGTAACAAACAAACAAACAAAAAAAGAAGGTGGGTTGTGATCAGACTCTAAAATACTATATTCATATCTTAAAAATCCAGTTTAAATAACTACATAAACCTTGAGAATTGTCACAAAAATACTGTTTAAATATGCATGTCAAAAAGCATTTTCAATGAAGTACATTTAGCAAAACTTTTCATTTGAATAATATTAGATTTTACCTTTTAGGTACATAACTTTCATCCTTCTCATTATTATAATTGATTTTTAAAAGCGTGAAAATAAATTGCTTTGTTTTGAAGTGTTAAAATAATAAATTAATACTTAAAATATTCATTCAGAGAAAAAAAATACATAATCCGCTGTCCAATTATTTACTATTATCACCATTAGATGGCAGGAGCAAAATGTATGCCTCATCCGGGGCCTTCGCAATTAGTAACGGGCCTGCGCGTGTATTTTGATGAGCCATCCAAAGAGGTCTACGGATGCTCGAGTCTTCACGTATACATCAGGCATTTCTTAAGCTTCCCAGTGCTTTCAAACGTTAATTAATGTAGTTTTAAGTAGTAATTGTGTTACTAATTCAAGTACGAACTCATGATTAATTTGTTTGCTATGATACATATTGACATGAAGAAAATAGATGCATATAATTTGAAGGAAAAACAAAGTAGCGCTTACTCTCATGATTCACGATTGCTTATTTTAGTTTCACAAGTGGATATTTAATGTACTTTAAAATAACTAAATACACAAATGAGAAAGAGATTTTCATAATGAATATATTTCATGAACGTAGTCGTATTTCCTACGTTATTTTAAACAATTCAAGATTAATCTTTAACAAATGATGTATTAAAGCGCATTTCAGTGTTTTCGGGATATCCTGTATATTGGAGAAAATTGATAAAATACGCTCTATAGCGCGATCCCTGAATTAATTATTCTTTAATAAAGACATTTAATGTAGTGTATATTATTCTTTTGTCGCTTTCTCAAACGAACTTTGGAATTGAGAAAGAATAATGAACGCTTGTACAAAATATTAACTACATTTGAAGTTTCTATATAAACGGGCAAAAATCAATAATTTATAATTTACTGTATTTCTGCACTGTACCAAATGTAAGTCTGAATCGCATACACATGCTTCGGGTTCTCCTTATGCATTTCAATGGGAAAAACTCGATTTTCAACATTCATAAAAAGTATTAAATTCAATTTTTTGGATGACTGTAATATACGGAATTTGTTAAGCAGACCTTCGACTGTTGAGTCCCAGGTGGCGTTTAATATTTTAAAAAGCTTAGCATATAATATTTTAACAATATTTTAAGAAACTGTTACCGCTGGTACTGCTTTCGGAAAGACAACACTTTGTACGGGAATAAACACAACGTTTCTTTTAAGATTCTGCAGGTTATTCGGATTGCTCTTTCTTTATAAACATCGTTGTGCTTGTATTGTTGTGCAAAAATTTTCTGGAATTGTTCTAAGATTTATGGCAGGAATACAATTTTATGTTTGAATAATAATTCACCAAATGTTCTGTATGTCCTAGAAAACATCAAATAAATATAATATTTATATTTAAAAAGTGTTTATTTAAATTCCTACTACGATGTATTCAGATTTGTTTTGTTTTGTTTTTTGTAGAAAATAAAATGCCCTGCTAGTTATTATTTATCATAGTGTTCTTTTAACCCATTAAGGACGGATATTTTACCCTCCCTCCCCCCCCCAATCTTTCCCCTAACTGAATTAACTTCATTGGGGTTACTTGAGTGAGAATGTCCTTTTCTATTTTTTTAGATGTCAGATGTGAGATTTGGTAAATATGGCCAGGTGACCATATGGTCACGCTAGTCCTTTATGTGATCATACTATAAACCATTGTTTGCTGTTACCATACGGTAACCCTAGTACTTAATGGGTTAAATATATATAAATGCCAGTAATAGACCAGTTATCGGATTAATAAAAAAAGTGTAATATATGCATTGCATAACACATTTGTACTTGTAATCAATCGAATACGTATGAAAATGCCATTAAAAATAATCCAATAATTCAATTAAAGGAAGGATGCAGACCAATTAATGTAATCTGTACTTTGCCGTATAATTATTTAAATTTAACAGAATTATGAGTGCAAAATGTACATTTATGATAATTCCATGATGTAACCTAAAGCTTCTGCCTAATTATTATAAGATGGAAAACATTTCTGTTTAACAATATTAACTCATAATACTGTACTAAACAATTCTGGAATTACATTTTTGAATTTTGCTTCAAGCTTGAATCAGAACAGAAATCAAAAACTGAAACAATACTTAACATCTAAACCTTAACTGAAAATTGATATTAAATCTTACTTTGCTTCACCTATATTTTAGAACAGAGCCTATTCTACATATGCAGTAATTTTTTTTTCACATTTGAATCAGAAACTAAACCAAAATCTTAAACTGAAATAATAACTTCAAATCAAAACCGTTTTTTCTATTTTATGTAACCGTTGCCAAAAAAAACAGTGATTTATATACAGTTGCAGATTATGTGAAACTCTTCATATTTTCTATCGTTCCATGTATTACAATAACAATTTTTAAAGTTCACAATTAAATTAAATTGAACATAACTTTTATGAAAGCAGAAACCTTCACTGTCAATAAATATCAAGTTAAACAGTCCTGATTAGGAATTAACTTGAATGTTTGTTGATTTCACTTAAATACCTGCTGCTTAATTAAATTGTCTGTTCTGAGCTAAATTAATTTTAATAAGCTGCTGATTTTTATATGCGGTGAGCAATATTCAAACCCAAAGAGAGTGTGTACCTGTTCCTACGTTCCAACATGGGAGAAAAATTACAAAATAAAATATTTTATAGAATTAATAAAATTAACTTTATTATTAGTTAAATATCCATTTAAAAATTTTAACATAAACTTTTAAACACTTACGACATATGAAATAAATTTCTTACATAATAGGCTTTCCGAAAATGATTGGAATTGCATTGTTTAGATGGAGCAATTCAGGACTTAATTTACATAGGAGCCCACTAGACCTGCGTCCCATTAATTTAAATTTTCCCCCCTTTTAACGCACAAGCTGATTTTAGTAGACAGACAAATCAGACTCGCTTCGCCTCGAACACATTTGAGAGTTCTGAGACCACCACATTTTGGGTCTTTTCTGTGTATTGTTTATATTTTTTCCTGCTAATTTCAGACTATTTCATTTCATTTCACTGTTCTGCGGAATAATAAAAATATGTCATATAATTATTGTATGGGAAAAATTTTTAAATTATCATTATTTTAATTAAATGTGTCCCCAACCCCCCATATTGCAGGGATTTACAATTTGCTACTGAGTATGAACATAAGAATATTAGGGCTGCGGCACATTGTTTTTTTTCTAGAAATTAAGCCCTTGCGCAATTAAACGTTTTCTCATTAAAAAAATTCTTTCGTTAATTTCCAAAAAGTTACACTTTTTGTATATATCCGCATACAAAAATACAGTGCTAATGTACTCCAGTGCTAATGTACTAATGCACCAAAAAATTCATTTCCAAATGAGTTTCCAAATTCATTTGGAAACTCATTTGGAAATGGAAATTCATTTCCATTTCCAAATTCATTTCCAAATTTAATGTACCAAAAAATTCTTTCGTTAATTTCCAAAAAGTTACACTTTTTGTATATATCCGCATACAAAAATACAGTGCTAATGTACTCCCAGTGCTAATGTACTAATGAGGTGGTGTACATAATTTGAGAATTATATCCTCAAAAATGTCAAAGGTATGTAGATAAATAGATAATGATTTAAATCACCTTTCAGTAACTCTTGAACGGAAAAAAGTCACTTTTAGTCAAGGGTGGAATAAAGGGGAGGAAAGAAATTAATATAAAAGATCCTATTTTACTTCCATAAAATGGATGTATATGTCAATCTTCTAACTAACCGCCCCCACCGACAAACTTGCAATAATTCGCCACTGCTTTGAGAATGCTCATATAAATGAATGTATAACCAATTTTGAATGAAGGCAAGTCCATTTTGATCAGTGTTTCCCTGGCTTCCCTGTACATACGTATGTATGTAACTCGTTTATTTCAAAATCTATGAGTTGTACAATGTTGAAATTTTATATTTAGGATTGTTGCAACATCTGCTTTCATATTATGCTATATAGGGATAAATTCGTTAAAGCGCAATTTAGAGATATTAAGATATTACAAACGAATCAAATGTGATATATGTTGTTATGGATTGCAAAATGAATCTTGCCATCGAAAATGGTATTTTTATCACTTACAGTTCTTCTACAGGAACACTAAAAAAATTCCAACACATTACGGTCAATGACAGTTTAAGAGAGATTCATCCATTTCATGCAGAATACCATCCTCCCACATGATTAGATAATGGTCCGGTGACGTTCACGCCCCCCCCCCTCAAAAACTGTGCCACAAATCACCAAATTCGGAAACTTTTCGTGTATATGTGTATATATTTGACTCGCATATCTCAAAAACTATTAGTCATAGATTGTTGAGATTTTATATACAAAAAAAGTGTCGTAACACCTAGTTGTACACCTAGACTTTTGGTTCAAATCTACTGGAGAGTATGTTTAGAGGATCACCCAAATGAATTTCAGTGCTTATGTATTATTCAGGCGGTCTACTGGGATGGGCGATTTTTCGCTAAGATAAATGCCGGGCGCATAAAATTATTGATGGTTCCGATTACGACTGGCAACAGCTGTAATCGGAACCATCAATAATTTCACCTAGTTTGCTGGCACATTTTTGAAAAAAAATAATTTGCCGGGAATGTCCACCAGTATAATACGTAAGTACCAGAATTTCAATTCACTAATGTCTATGGGCATCTTCAATATATTATGTCTGCAGTGAGCCATTCTTTGGTCCATACACAAAATCTCACCATTTGTCATCGACCTTGTTGAGTTTTGCCAAATTTTAACCATAGAATATTGAAATTTTGTATTTAGAACTATTGTAACATCTAGCTGTGTTTTTGATTGCAGTCGACTGAGTAATTTATTTATAGGGTCACCCAAAAGACTTAGATTAAGATCTATAGATGCCTTCCTTTAATTAAAAGTCTGTGAAGAATAAATATTTCGGCTATGACTGAAATCTTGCTGTCTCATGCTTCTTGGCTTTTGTCAAAATATTGCCCAATTAAATTAAACAAATCTTTCAAATTACACTCAGCTTGGCCATATCTTAAATGCTTGGCTAGAAATCGCTTAACCTTAAATTTATTGGAGTATTTATCTCTTTCCAACGAAATAAGTTTAGATGAAGTGCGCCGAAAATATTTATGATTTAATAGACGTACAAGGAAGTTATCTGGTGTTCGTATCAGATTTATTAGTTCAGTGGTTTGATATGAAAAACAAAAACAAACAATCATGTTAAAAGGAGTTGTATATCATTTTCTTTTACAGTTGCATTCTTCCATAATGATTGTATAAGAGAATTTTTTTTTTCAACACCATCGTAAATTACGGTGTTACTTTAAAATAAGTTTTTACATACAGTACTTACTCGTGTATAACGCGCACCCCACACTTCAGAAGAAAAATAGGCAAAATTTTGTTATCTCTATATATGAAGAAAGATGTCCTGACTGACTGACTGCTGATCATCGCCCAGCCAATCTACCGGAGATAAAAATATGAAATTTTATTAGCTCATAGGTTTTTCTGCCAAAGGTGTCATTTAAGAAGGGATTTTTGAAAATTTGAACCCAGACGGGGGTGGCGACTCAAAACGTTCTTTTCACGTTTCCTTCATATTTCAGGGGAAAAAGAGATAGCCGTGAAATTCTTGCTTTAAAATGTAACTAATACAAATACCTAAAAATCAATTTCAGGGTTTTTTGAATTTCGCACCCACCAGGGGTAAGGGGGCCAAACATTCTTCAAATTTCTTTTCCCATTTATCTTCATATCTTATATGAAAAATGAGATAGTCGTAAAACTCTTGCTTGAAAATGTAACTCACAGAAATACCTAAAAGTCATTTTCAGAGTTTTTTAGAATTTTCATTCAAACGGTGTCATAACGTTCTTTTCACATTTTCCTTCGTATCTCAGAAGAAAAAAGAGATGCTTCAAAATTTTGGCTTTAAAATGTAACAAACAGAAAATTCTAAATATCACACAGTTTCAAGGTTTTCAGAATTTACCTACTTTTACCTACGACCACGGAGATATATTATAGGAGTGGACACTCTGCATAGCTGTTTTATTAAATTTTTGGTACCCAAATTATGTTTTAATTATGTAAACATTGGTACTCTAGTAACGTGCAGCGATCCTAATTGTAAAAGAATAAAACATTTCCCCGCGCTGACTGCTAACTAGTTTTACACGTTTTTGATATCCCAACCTAGCATGTGAACAAGATTATGAATGCGAGCACTAAATTTTAATTATTTTTTTTTTCATTATTGCTTTCATGGCTGCCTTGGTGACAAATGAATATAAAAAGGGGGGAGGTATTCTCTCTTGAGATGATTCAAATATTGTTTAAGATGCTTCAGATAGTAATATAATTCAGATTTTAATTGTCTGAAATTTATTAACCTTTCACTGGTTGTTTCCTTTGCGTGAAAGATTCAACGAGTCTAATAGCAAAACGTGTCAAAATTCTACAGAACTTTTGTTAAATTCTATTCTATATTTTTGTATGGGTTGGTAAAATAATAACATGTCATAATGCATTTAATCATAATAGGTATAACTTACTAAGGGAAAGGGGAGTAATTCCCCCTAAAATTCAAGAAAATTCAGATATCATCTATTAGAAAATAGTACTTCCTAAAATATGAAATATCCCCCCCCAAGCAAACACACAAACAGAATGTTACATGCAAATGCATATATTACTGCAGAACAATTCATTACACAACATTAACTAGGGAATAGGATCGTATCGTAAGTAAATTATGAAGTATACACACATCGGAGGCCAGAAATCATAAGATCTAGCATGTTTACTGTTTACCTTTGACATATGTTTCATTATTTAAGTTATGTTAATTTATGCATCTCCGTTCTCTTTATGAAAAACAAGAACACCAAAGATCAGTAAAATATATACAATAACAGCAGATGACCTACATTCCCTACCCCTAGATACTACGTTAGAGCACTATTATAAAAATTGCATTCTCATATACTACATTCTCCTAAATTTACTAATGTTTCTTAAAATACAGCCTTTGGGTAAAATAATAACGCGACATTAGGTACTAAATATTACTCCAATTCGAAACTATTGCCTATATTAATTAAGAAATAGTATTAAGACAATTATGTAATTAAAACAAATCTGAAGATAGAAATTATTATATCTGACGTTCATAAGTCTATATATTTAATTTTTTAAAGTTCTACTAATTCGACGATCTAAATTTACTTCGCACCCTCGATACCTCGATGGAAAAATAAACAACCTAAGATGCGCAGTTTCCGAGTGTTTGTTGCGCCATCTGTTTGCAACAACGGCGTTATCCCAGTTTCTAAGAGAAGTGTCCTCTCCTATAAATTTAACTTCTTGCCTACGTCATTAAAATCTATGAAGATGTTTTAGAAAATATTTTTCTTCTACTATATCAGATAACCCGCGCTAACGGAAACGACAAAAGTAAATTAGTTAAGTTAATTTTCCATTAGAAATCTATCGATTATCTTTCTATGGGACAACCATTATTAAATACTAGCCGCCTATTCGTTCTCCGCACGGTAGGGAACGAAACATTTTCATGTATAATTCGAATTGATTCCAGTGATGTGGAATCTGAAAACAAGCAAAATATTTTGACTCTTGGCGTAAATTTACTCATTAGTTATTCGTAAAGTTAGTATAAGTACTGACCTGAGACCATTGTGATATTATGACACAAAAAACTATGTCGATGTCATTCGCGATCAGAAAAAGAAAAGCTTGACGGTTTGCGGCAAAAATTTCTAACTTTCAAAATGTCTCATTTCTACACCGTACACTTTTTTAGGTTTAAGTTAATACCATTAATACCTTAGATACTACATGATGTGGAGAACCGTTTTATTTTAAAATTAAATAGCTATGTACCCGCTCTTCGCAAGGCAAGAAGAGAGCATTTTCCTAAAATGTGATCAAAACTACTCGTGACAGAACAGAATCTCCAAGAAAGAAAAAAAAAGTTCAGATACAGTCTTTTCTGTTGAAACTACAGCGGGATATATTAATTCGATGTAGAATTACTTAATGTTTATAGTTGTGCTGTAAGACGGTTGTTGAAAAACGAATAGAACACTTTTAGTTTCACGAAATATTTATTAATGAGGTATTATGAGATATATTGAGCTTTGATCAATATTGCCCTAGCATATCTATTAACTACTAGCAGACCCGCACGACGTTGCCCGTGAACCCTTTAAATTATGCGATTTACAAAATCTGACATGTAAACTGCAACTCCAGATTAGTACTCTAGGCCGCAATTATATAACAGAATGTGCAGATAATGGTTCCAGAGTTTCAGGTACGTACTTACAAACGCACCACTAAAAACAACTCACTGCTGTGACGTCACGCATTTCTCCCATTTCTAAAAACGGAAGGGGAGTTTCGCATAGTATTCGAATGGCAGAACAATTTTTTACAAAATAATTTTTAAACCACAGTTTTAAGTAATTTTTTTAAAAAAATTGGCCAGGTATTGTAAAAGGAATAGATATAGATGAAGAAAAATAAACATATAATTTCCTTTAAAATTGCATTTCAATCAATTAATCAAATTAGCTTGTAAAATCCGCAATTTTCGATTTAAATTTCTGAAAATTAGGAAATGTTAGGTCATTAAACGTATTAAATACCATAAAAAAATTTCATGAAAAGGCCCCATTAGGAAAAACGCGCCAAAAAAAGAAATATTGCCAAATTTGGCGCTAAAAATAAGTCCCCAAAATTAGGTTTTCGGAGACCTACGACCCATAGAATCCGAGATTTCCAGAACATTACATATCAATGCAACAAAAAGCAAAATTTAACTATTTAACGCATAGAATACGAATTTCAAACTATTTTAAACCCCAGAACAGCGGTTGCTCCCAAAATTCGTAACACAGGGTAAGAAAATTTCCGTTTTAGAAGGGATTTTAATTAATAATTAAAAAAAGTAATTAAAATTTTAAAATTCTGATTCTCAGGTGCACATTATCGGCATTCATGGGCTTATAAACTGCTGGCCACCCAAATTGCAACACCAAGAAAAACAAGAGATATCACAACAAAATTTATTGTGTAGATAACATGTTGACCAAGTAACAAATGATTAAATTTACAGCATTCTATGAAGCGTGGTTCCTGCCAAAATCAGTACCCAGAGTAGCCGCCGTTGTTGGAGATCACAGCTGCCACACGCCTCGGCATTGATTCAAAGAGACTTTGAATGTGTTCTTGGGGTACAGCAGACCAAGCAGCTTCCACACGTTGCCAAAGTTGATCTGGTGTGACAGCTGGGGATGAACTCTGGGTCAGTCGTTGAGCAACCATGGACCACATGTTTTCTATCGGCGAAAGATCCGGAGAGCGCGCCGGCCAGGGAAGCAATTCAATCTGGTGATTGACGAAGAACCCTTGGACAATGCGTGCCACGTGTGGCCGTGCATTATCCTGCTGAAATATGGCTGTTGGCAAGACCTGAAGGTAAGAAAGGACAACTGGCTCCAACACCTCGGAGATGTAGCGCTGGCTGGTTAAAGTACCGGCAATGCGTACTAGAGGAGTGCGAGAGAGATATCCGATACCGCCCCATACCATAATACCCGGTGCAGGACCAGTGTGACGGTGCATAATGCAGCTGTTCAGCATCCTCTCTCCACGGTGTCTCCAGACTCGAATCCGACCGTCGTGGTGTTGCATACAGAAGCGTGACTCGTCAGTAAAGAGAATTTCATTCCATTCTGTCGTCCACATCCTTCTTTCATCGCACCATTGGCGGCGGAGACGTCTGTGGTTCCGCGTCAGAGGTAGACAAAGCAACGGACGTCTTGCGGACAGACCATTCTGCTGTAAACGACGTCGAATGGTACGCGCAGACACTGGATGATGCGTTACAGACTGAATCTGCTGTGATATGGTTCGTGATGTGACTGAGCGGTCCGTCACTGCCATGCGTACAATCTGCCTGTCATCACGTGACGTGGTGCACTGAGGTCGATGCGGTCGATCACGTCTGTCCGTCGTACCCTCCTGCACCCAACGATCACATATCCGCATCACAGTTGTTTGGTTTCGTCCAATACGACGACCGATTTCCCTGAAAGATAACCCACAATCTCGGTATGCCACTATCCTTCCTCTGTCAAACTCGGATACTTGATCAAAAGATGATCGTTGTTTCCTACGAGGCATAATTTATCGTTTTTTTTGAAAAAAAAGCAAGAAAAACACAATTGCTGTACTTGAAACCGTCGAAATCTCCAAGCCTTAAATAGCGCTTTGAGGTGGCGCCACAGGCGCGCTTGATGTGCGTCTGCGCTGAAATTCTAATCATTTGCATATCTCACCTCAGCTAATGCATGTTGTAAATTTCATATTATTTGCATGCTTCCTTCAGGGTGTTGCATTTACGATGGCCAGCAGTGTATATACAAATTTTCAGAGTTCTGTGTGCAGTAGATTTGTCTGGAGACCGCACACAGACAGATTTACAAACATTCATTTTTATTATTATAGAGATAGATAGATTTGGCGTAAACCTGATGAAATTTTCGTGCCATTTCATGCTTCTCAAATGCAAACGATTTGTTTTATAGTAGCATTCGGGCGAAACTCGCCAAGCATGGCAACGTAAAAAACGGTTTTTTACTTTTGCGGTTACCTCTCACTTCAAGCATAAATCTTTTCATGAAGCCAAAGTTCGCCAAACATGACGATCTAAAATCGGTTTTTAATTAATAATTTAAAAAGTAATTAAAATTTCGAAATTCTGAGCCTCAGGTGTACATTACCGAAGGAATGGGCTCATATGTTCGAATTTTCAGAGTTCTGCGTCCAGTAGTTTTTTTCTGGACATCGCACGCATGCAGATTTTCAGACATTCATTTTTATTGATATAGATTGGCGCAAAACTGACTAAATTTCCGTGCCATTTCATGTTTTCCAATGCATGCGATTTTGTTTCACAGTATCATGCTGGCGAAACTCGCCGAGCATGGCATCCTGAAAACGGTTTTTAATTAATAATTAAAAAGTAATTAAAATTTTAAAATTCTGATTCCCAGGTGCACATTATCGGACTCATGGGCTTATATATTCAAATTTTCAGAGTTCTGCGTGCAGTAGGTTTGTCTGGAGACCGCACACATACAGACAGACAGATTTACAAACATTCATTTTTATTATTATAGATTATCTATACTATCTTTTACTGATACCAATACTATATATTTTCGTTTTCCCCTCCTCAATGCTTAATTTAAAGAATCAGTTTAGATATTTGCCACGGATGTAGTCTTTTATTGTTCTGCGATTCTTTGCAATTTACGCATTAGCATAAACGATAATCATTTCACTTTATGGTTCCCTTAAAACAGCTCTCCATACATATTTTTATGCATAATTCTTGTCAGATTGGCGTATTAAGCATTGCAAAATATTTCTTGCGATTCTAAAGCGTGCCCCGTTTAAAAAGTCAGTCGAAAATAATGCTGGATAATTCATTGTTGGAAAAACAGCATTCAGTTCTTTTTCTTGCAATGTAATATAAAATGTGGAATTATTTCGTGCGTGGCGTATGTTTATCTTGCGAGTCCGTTATTATGATTGAGTTTCGAAAGGGGTTTTAGACTCGTCTCATCAAAATGACGTTGATTTCACATGCGATAAAATTCAGCTTTTTTAGAGTAATTTTATTTTTTTCAACTTGCAAATATTCAGTTTTAGTTCCCATGAAGGCAAAATTTGCACAAGCTTAATGTCAAACGAAATCTTAAAGCAGCAACTGTTGTAATCAAATACCTCTTTACTTAAAAAATTCGTAAAAACTCTCCTAATTTATATTTTTCCCCGTGTTTCTTTTAAAAGAGGGCGAAATCAATGCTCCGTCATTTCCCAAAATATCAAAAAGTTATGACGGATAGAATTCAAGATGCAACAGTTTTAAAATTATTTTAGGAAGACTTTCGTTGAAAGTGATCTTTCTTTAAAAAAATTACTAAAAATCGGTACATTGTGTTACATAGTCAGAACAAAGTTTTTTTTAAAGGAAATTCTCACCTCTGTCCAATGATGCAAATATCGTTTTATTGCGAAAGTAATTACCGTCGTTATTACATATTAAGAGAGAAAACATATCAAAAATCGCATAAAACATAAAATAAAGCATTTTCTGATTCGAATTTCGAAAAAAATCGCTCCGAGTTGTATTAGGACATGTCCTAGGGAAGCCGTATACAAAATTACGTAGGTCTACGACCACCTGTCTAGGCGCTATGCGATCGAAAGGCACACGCATAGGAAGATCGGAGGTCAGAAACCTACACTCATACATAGCCAGCCAGCCAATCAGCTACATACTTTGTTTACTCTCGGATTTTATTCTATACTAGCTGCTTACCCGTTCTCCACACGGTGGGAAACGAATATTTTCCTTAAACATATAATTCGAATTAAACCCAGTAATGCGGAATCTCAAAACGCGTAAAAAATACTTGAATCGTGACTAAAAGTTGACGTCATGAATGCAAATCTGAGATGATTGCAACCTGATGACACAAAAACTTCGTCAGTGTCACTGGCGATGAAAAAAGAAGATCTTTACGGTATCCAGCTGAAACTTCTTTCTTTCGAAAAATGCCTGATTTCTACACCATATAATTTTGTTTTTTAGGCTTAATTATAGCATTTAATAAATGCCATATGAATAAATTACATGATGTTGACAACTATTTTATTTTATCTTGTATTTTCTAAAGTGTGGAAAATACATTAGCGCAGTTATTTTGCAGATGGCTTTATTGAATTTCACCTAAATTCACAAAACATTACATAAAATAATAGTTGCACCACGTACGTTAGAAGTCAAAATTGCACACAGTTTTCGTGAAAATCAAGTCGCATTTCAAATGAAAACATTTGTGACGTAACTTCTGCGATAAAGTTTATCACCCTTACTAAACTCTTAATGCAGTATCACACTTGTTACATAAAACTGACGTTGGTCTCACTGTCAACTCGCCATAATAAATAACTAATATCATGTTTTATTTTTAACAATTTACAGTAGACCCCTTCATAACATGGGTCTAAAACACGAATTCGTAGAACACGGCGAAAAAATTGTGATCGTTTTCGTGTAACACGTTAAAAGAGACTCGTACAGCACGGTAAAATGAGACACATGTTCTGATATTATGACTTTTTAGCTCCTGTAATTAACATAACTTTTGAATGGCAACACCAAACATCATTGCATTTCTACGGAGTACAAATAAGTTTTGTCGCGATTATTCCGCGCTGTCCGCTCTCCAGGTGGAGTATAGCGCAGGACCCGTACAACACGGATTCCTATAACAAGGAACGTATCTACCGTGTTATAGGGAATCTACTGTAGTTGCATCGTGTCAAATTCAAAAGAAAATTCTGGGTTGCCGTATTTAGTAATATTTCATCGCGCCTTGGTGGCAAATATCCGAACTGTATCAAAAGTAAACTTTACAAAATTTTAAATTCTGTATAACCCTCGAAACAACTTAGGTGTTTACCATCTACGACGGTTTTTCATGACATGACAACATATGCTTGCGGGCAGTGGCGTAGCCAAGGAGGGGACAGGGGGTCACAACCACCCATGAGGAGTTTATTGCCATACAAAATGAATATTCTTCACTCCCTTATCACACACGCGTATACATACATATGTGTGACCTGCAGTAGTCGTAACACCCCCATGAAAAATTTCTGGCTACGTCACTGCTAGCTCCTAATTGATCATTTTTCTTTTCATGTATCAGTGATCAATATACTTCAGGATGAGATCTCCATTGAAAAAAAAAAATGGTCTAAAAAATCTGACCCCAGAAAACTCTGATTAAAACAGTGGGGTACCATGGGCCGTACCCAGATAAAAAGTTCGGGGGGAGGGGGGGGGGACCAAAATATGAAAAAGCCCAATTTTTCACAAAAAGTTTCATTATTATTGTCTTGTTAACAAAGTTTTAGATTTCGGGGGGGGGGGGGTACCGGACCCCCTGGTCCCCCCAACCGAGTACGGCCTGGGGGGTTACACAAATACGCGCCGGACATACGCTCTTGTTTATGTCCGAAGGAACATGTACATTAGTGCTTATGTGCAGCTCCGGATAATCTACCAGCAAGGCAGCAAAATTTGACATAAAAATGGCACCCACACGCGAAGGAAGTAAAATTAAAGGTATGTAGAATTGCATGAAAACTTCGATTATTTTTAAAGTGCAATGCAAGTCTCTTACAGTTCTATTTGTTTCCAATTTGATGCGTTTTCACTTTTGCGAGTCTTAAAAGCTGTAGAAATGAGTGGTTTCACTTATAATTGTTAAATTTAACAACTTAAGTGGCAACAATGGATTCCGTTGCTACGGAAACTATAGCAATGTTAAAAATAGAACATGAAATGAGCTATTTATGTTTACTTTGCTAGAACTGCCATATTGGCGTCATTAACACCACCAGTCGATGTCAAATAGCTCAAATCGCAAATTAAACTTGACACTAAAGGCAATTCGCAATACCCTGTTTGGCGGAATTTAAAAATAAAATATCTATGCATACGCTAGTGACATCGGCTCATCTCAATTGTGGAATGGAATTAATAATACGAACAGAGTTGCACTACATTTGAATATTTTCGCCTACTTTGCTAAGAAATGAACTAAAGTAGGAATCAACATAGATTTCAATTCTTAAAACAAAAAATATATTAGACAGTATTAATTATGTCTGTTTCTAACAGTTTCCAATAATAGAAACGTAGCGCTGCTTTAACATATAAGAATCAATTATTTAATACACATGTAGTACTTCAATCGCCAAAATGCCAACATACACCATTTTGCGAGATCTTTTTGTTTTCAGGGAATCATTCGAAGGTTTGATTTAACAGCAACCAAAATGGGAAATAGTTATCTATCATTTATATAGTTCACTCGCCAAAATTTAATCCAATAGGCATCTAATTGATTAGTAGCAGTTATTTAAATTATTAACTATAACGGGTTTTAATCAGCGTTAACTAAAATGTACAAAGTGAAAGAATTTCAATTTTCTGAAATTTGGCGGAATTCCTCCAATTTAAATCAGTTTATTTAATTTGGCGAAAATTCTGTAGATCGTTTAAAATCGCCTTAATAACAGCATTATTTCTGTATGAAAAATCGAAGTATAGCGCCGTATTCTAATAAAACTTATTAAAAATACTATTTCCTTACGCTCTCAGTAATTTGCGCCAAGCCCAAAACTGTGCAAATCGGTAGAACCTACTACTTTCTCAAAATCGCCAAATCAGCCATTTTTTTTTTCGACAAACTATAAAATATACATATTAGTCTCGGAAATCTCTCAATCCCTTATTCTTTTACACATAAAAAACATTGAATTCCTGCTCTGATTTCACATGAACGCAATATTTTAATTAAAAAATAACTTTGTAAATAATCTAAACAGAAAAAAAAATCATTATTCTTTTATTTTTACTGCAGGAGTCTAAATAATTTAATAAAATAGCCAAACATGGCAACCTCGATGCTTATTTCTTCCTTTTTTGACTACAGGGGTTACAATTGAGGAATTGCGGAGATCAAAAATTAGCGTTTTTGACGGGTTTTTTATCAATATCTCCTAAACTAATTCGAATTTCGAAATTTAAATTAGCGGAGGTTCTTTCTCGAAATTTTCCGAATTCGTGGATACCTCGATCGAAACTCAACTCCCAGCCGTTTAGGAGGAGATGATGCTACACACACACACAGACGCGCACAGATTTTAATAGTATAGAAAGTTGGGGTAACAGCGAATAATTTACATTCAAAACAATTGAAAATGAAATAAAATTACAAAATAAAAAAGAATACCGTTAACATGGCTGTATTACCTGCGGAAAAAAATATCTTTTTTGTTACATTATAACATTTGTCGACATCGTTAAGCTGTTATTTTCTTTATGTGAGGTATACGCAGCAATTATATACAGAGATTTTTTACAAATTATTACTTATTTTAGATCATCAATACAGCTCCTTACGTGGTATTTTGTCAATAGTTATCATATTTTTAACAATGAGAAGTGTTTATTTAGATACATTTATTGTGTTTCTTCTATTTCTAAATCATGTGTTAGGGGAAGTTTTAAAAGTTAAATTGCAGAATAATCGGCAGTATGGGAATTTATTACTCTTACCTGCTCATAAAAATTCGTACTTCTAAATATTTAAAAGAAACCATAGTCAGAAAAATACCTTTTAATTCTAAATAATGTAAAAACACTAGTAATGGACCCCTTACACTTGTACATTGTTACTACCTTCACTATAGATGTGATTAAGCTTTTTTTAATTTTTAAGAGTGGTCCATCACTAGTGCTTTACCTTATATGCAAATACTTTATTTTCATAAAACAGGGATTTATTTCCGGTTTGAATGTACAAAGAACTAAATATAATATGTGATGCCTTCCTGAGACTTGGAACAAAAATTCAATAGATACAATTTTAGTGAGAATTTAACATTATTATTGGTTACTACTGAACACAGGTCTTTTACTTCGATCAAGTCTTTACCAAAATTAACTGTGCCTTGCTTTATTCGCACTGATTTCCCTCTTGTTTTCTTTTCAGGTGTTGTCTTGAAAGATCTGATCGAGAAATACTTCGTGTCGCCCACCCTCCTCCGAGTGGTGCGAGTGGTGAAAGTGGGTCGTGTGTTGCGTCTGGTGAAAGGTGCGCGGGGTATCCGTACCTTGCTGTTCGCCCTAGCCATGTCGCTGCCCGCGCTCTTCAACATCTGCCTACTGCTCTTCCTCGTCATGTTCATCTACGCCATTTTCGGAATGTCGTTCTTCATGACGGTGAAGCACCGCTACGGAATAGACGAAAACTTTAGCTTTGAGACGTTTGGACAGTCCATGATTTTGCTGTTTCAGATGTCCACGTCCGCCGGCTGGGACAGCGTCCTGGCGGGCATCATGGACGAGTCGGACTGCAACCCTCCCAACCCGGAAATCGACGATCCTGGAAACTGCGGCAGTCGGGGTATTGCCGTGGCGTACCTCGTCTCTTACCTGATAGTCAGCTTTCTGATAATCATCAACATGTATATCGCTGTTATCCTGGAGAACTATAGCCAGGCGACAGAAGATGTCCAAGAAGGACTGACAGCTGACGACTACGACATGTACTACGAGATCTGGCAGCGTTTCGATCCCGACGGTACTCAGTTCATACGGCACGAGTACCTGACCGACTTCCTGGACGCCCTGGAGGAACCGCTCCAGATACCGAAGCCTAACAAGTACAAAATCATCTCGATGGACATTGCCATCTGCACCGGAGACCTCATCTACTGCGTCGACATTCTGGACGCGCTGACCAAGGACTTTTTCGCACGGAAGGGTCACGTCATTGAGGAGACTGCCGAAATCGCAGACGTGGTGCCCAACAAAGATCGCGGTGGCCTTGAGGCTGTGAGCAGCACCCTCTGGCGGCAGAGGGAGGAGTACTGTGCGCGCGTCATCCAGCAGGGCTGGAGGCGCTACAAGGGACGCGGTGGAGGAGGGGACGGTCCAAGACCCCAACAACAGACTGCTGTGGTAGTCGAGAGTGACGGACACGTGATCAAGAACGGACATAAGGTCGTCATTCATTCTAGGTCGCCGAGTGTCACAAGTCGCTCTACGGACGTGTGACAATGAATGTACCCTGCGACCGCGCAAGAAAATTAACCAAAAGGCTTCGTTGTACAGCTAATATATCGGCTTGCTCTCTGATATATACAAATATATACGTTGAGCTTGTGGCGACGAACCCAAAACATGAAAAAGGGCTGCATGAAGCGTATATTTTTATATTATGTATGCAGAGGCTCATTATAACCTGTCTGCTTGCACTTGGTTGACCAAACCAATGTTTTCCATCGTTATTTTTCTAACAATTAGTTTACACTAATTATCTATTTACACTCAATGTAAATACGCAAAAAAAAATCTGTGGTATAAGCCATAGTATTTGTTGCCAGAGAAAGAAAGTATATATAATTTTATTATTGCTTTCCAATTTTAAGTGGTAACTTGTTAGAACGATGTAGTTTATTTATTTCCTTTTTGAGAATACTTGAGGCCTGAAAGCTTTTATCTCTAAAATTTTAGCAGACCACTACCACTCGGATCGGTACGGTCGTGGCATAGGAAAGACGGCGATATCAACTCGTTGTACGAAAAGGCTCTTTGTCATGACAACGATCTGTTAACTGCTGCTTTGCCGAGAGTATACTTTGAAGCTTCCAGATCTATCCTTCGTCGTTTGGTTTCTCTCAGTTTTTGTGGGAGAGACACAATGACACCTTTGTACGGAGCCACCCATGTTTCTGGTGGCTGGTACAACTGCGTTACGTTACAAAATGTTGCTTGTTGACCGATTCGTTGTCTGTTGAGTTTCGTAGCTTGTTACTTAGGTAGAGTACTGTAGGTGAAGATTTGAGTTGATTAGACCACTGCTAGTTAGCGTGAAAAAAAAAAAAAAGGCGTAGGCTATTTTTTTAATTATTATTGACTGCACTCAAGTTGAATGAACTCTTTACAGACTCGAATATGAATCGAGTCGAAACATATATAAAAACAAATATATATAAAAACAAATCTATATATATATCTATATATCAGCAGGATAAGAGCAGGTGATTGAGCATATACATATGTAGGTGTGTATATATTTACATATATGGATGTATATATACATACATATATGCAATATACACATACGTACCATATAACCATATACATGTCAGGCGAGCAGCCAGGTCCTTAGTGTTTGTTTTGCCACGAGAGTTACGAGAGCACAAATTTTATCCAGGTTTGAAGAGATGTATAAATATATATATCTATATATATATGTAACTATAATGCAAACTCAAGCAGAGAAGGAAGTCCTCCTTTTAGTGATAACGCCGTCGTTTTGGGGTTCCTCAGCTGTTCTCATTGATGCCTCGCTTTACTTGAAGCGAAGCAGTAGCCTTTTTAGCCGACAGAGGAATACCCGAATAGCACGTCAAAATACGGAGACACGTATTTCAGTCACTTGTAAGAAAAAGAGAATTTATAAGGAAAACCAAAAACCAAACTAAAATCTAATCAGGGTTAAACTGGGCAGGGGAAAAGAATTGCCAACATTTTTTCATGTCCTATTTCTCTTTGCACACAAGTAACTTTAGGTGTCTAACACTCCATGCTCAGTTTCTCGCCCTTCTCCTCCAAACAAATAAAGTCGAATCAAGAGCAAAGTGGAGATAAGGACGATGTATAAATAGTTCACGTGTGACCGAACAGTCACAGCCTTTTTCCGTCAGCCACTCAAGAGCAGTCCCGCTCTCTTCGAGGTTTCATTTTATATCATGTGCCTTTCTGCGTTGTTATTGCTGTTATCGACATGGACAGCAAACTCTTGCGTCGTTAAGACTCAGCAAAATATAAAAAAAGTAAAAGTATAAAGTTAAAAAAAATTCCAGGACAGTTTGACTCGCTTAATAAATCTTATTAGCTTTCCAATCCTCTATCCGGCACAATTGAACATATTATAGTATATATATTCTTCATTTATATAGAAAAAAGAAAAAAAAAACCTAAAAAAAAGCATCAAAACAACTATGTATATTTATGAGTATACATATGCTTTATCTATAACAGAAAGAAAAAATATAATATTTGTGTACATGTATATATGTGTATGCGTGTGTATATAAGCACATCTCACCTTTTCATGTATACATGTACACGTGATCGCGTTTCAATCACGAGCTTAGTTGTCCCAACTTGAAGCTGACGTGGACAATAATTGCAAAACACATGTATATTCCAGGTCAGACAAAAATTAAATTGTAAAATGAATAACAAAAAAATATTTAAAAAAATGAATGTTTTTGGTACAAAAGCTCAAAGTCCACGTTCTGTTAACTTTTCATTTCTTATCATTTTCACCCACCACAGAAAAAAAAAAGTCACTAAGGATAGTTTCTGCAATACATTTTGGTGCTGAAGAATCTTATTTACTTGTACATTTGCTTTGATGGCCACTTTCACATTCAAGCGTCTTGCTTCGTTCTTTTGTTTACTGTTTAATTTTTCTTTCTGTTATATTAACTTTTCTCCTTCGAGGAAAATAAAACAATCATCATACGTCATTACGAAATCACAACAAATTCTAGTATAAATTAATCGCCTGTTAAATTTAGCAGGAGCTCTAGCATTTAGAAAATTAATACCTAAATCCAATCTAGGAAGTTAGTTGCCTCCTCTAGCATTAATAAAAGTTTATTAACTTTCTTAAAAAAATGCAACACTGAACAGCAGAAACTGATTGTATAACTCCTCCATCCTATTCTTAGTGAAATTTTACGTTTCGAACAGCCTGAACTATTAAAGATTCTATACTCTAATATATATTCTGAGGATGCGCTATTGGAAACAATTCCATTGCAAAGCTATTACTACTACTTACTAAAGAGATGCTTCAAGACGTTGACTTGCCATTTCCATTTTAAACACCAAGTTTCAATCATTTTCTCAATTCTGCCTTTTCAGCTTGTACTTACTTTGTAAGACGTTTTGAATTTCACAGTTTGTACCATACTGCCTGTAAATACATCATTGAATAAATTTTTGATAATTTATCACAACGAACCAATGCTCAAGCAAGGACATGTTGTAGTGTGTAGTTTTTGCCTTGTACAAAACAAATGGATGTATTATGCTTACAACACAAAAGAAAAACAACAAGAAAAATTCCGTTTCAGGAATGTGAATGAGGGAACAAATAGACATCTATTGACAGCAAAGTCAACACAACTGCAGCTTCCTGAAAAGAGGAATTATATCAAAAGATCTGTTGAATTATGATGTTCGATATTCTGAGAGATTTTTCAAAAAGGGGGGAAGAGGGCATACAGAGAAATTTGGCATGCTGTTCTTCGCCATTTAATCTCCATGTATCACTGAACGAAGCATAAAACACTTCTTTAGAACAATTATTCAAAAAAAAAATAATAAGACTTGCATTTCATATTGATCAAGACGGGTGGGGGGAATTTTTCTTTAAATTTATGCACTGAAAGGTTTACTTTTTCCATTAATTATCTGCAAATGAAACATACGCGAAAATTGTAATGGAGAAACATTTCTTATGTTTTGTATCTATTATGAAAAAAAAAAAAAAAAAACTTTCAGAAAGCTGCAGATAGATTTAGACAATGCTTCATTCTTCAATTCCCCTGCCTTTCATAAAAAGATATTTAAAACGAGAGATATATTGTAAGAAAGTTAAAGGAATGGTCCCAAAGCAAAGAAGAAAGAATCAAATAATAAAGTATTAAGAAAAAGCAATTTTATCTAGTTCCACTTTTTTAATTTCTGAACTCTACATTCAACAATGATTCACATCAAACTGGGAAAAGACACACCAAAATACTGCACAATGGTGTAAAATTTTAGGTATTCAAATGGAACAGGTTACACATTACTTCTCTTATAAATTACTATTTAAAATGTTTCTTTATCAACTTACTAAGTATTTAGCGTAAGTATTAGAGTAGGGAGGGGGTAGCTAAGACCATTTTGTTTATTTACTAAATTTGTGAATTGTGAACTCTTTCATAACTGGAAAATAATTGTTTTAAATAATTAAAGGGTAACTTTGAACTTTAAAGGACATCAAATTGACATTTTATTTCCTTAGGATTCGTTGCTGAAGTTTAAGAGGTTGATTATAATTATTCCATAAAACCTCAGAATAGCAAAAAGTGGAGTAATTATTTATACCCATTAGTTGTGAAATTATAACTACTTTGTTTTCTGTTGATCACTAGGCATTACATCTTTTGTTTAAATAAAAATAGTGGAAACAAAAAATAAACATCTTCACTTTGCATTAAAAGCTATATGTATAGTTTATCTATAGTCTGTCAAATCAATGATTTTTTTTAAAAATCAAGTCTTACAATTATTTTAATTGTAGAATAGTAGTTGACTGATATGCAAAAAGAAATAGTTGATAGCATAAACCCTTTTTTAAAAATTATATTTCATTAAAGTTTATTACAAAATCTTCTTCGACAGAGGTAGCTTGAATTCTCGACAGAGGTAGCTGTATTTTTAAATTGGTGAATCCCAAGGACTTATAAGAATAACTCTTTGGGATTCCTTCCTGTATTCTATGAATCTTTTTCAATAACATTTTTAAAACAATGAAAATACATATAAATTTAGCACAGGAACATGAAAGTGGGTTCTCAAGACTTTAAAAAGCAGTTTTTGAGAACGCTGTGATTCGACAGAAAATGGATTCTTTTTGAATAAAGTAGGTAAAATACGCACTCCAGATTGATTCCTGGTTTGGTATATTTTCTTAATATTTTGAAATGTCTGGCTTTGTTGACAAGCCTGGTCAACAATTTTGCAGAAGTTAATTTTTTTCATTAATAATTATTAACAGAATTTCCGTTTTAGAATACAATTCTAAGTATAACAAATAACTAAAATATATAAAATTAGTTCCACAATGTTTTTAAATAATTTAAAGTAAATACCGATTCTATTTTGTTAACTGACTTTTGTCATTATGCTTATAGTCATAATTATTACCCCACTTTTTACAAAACCAGCACAATTACCTCACTTTTTACAAAAACCGTGGGAAAATTGTGCTCATAAATTTAAAAGTGCTTATGGTAGAAAAAGTAAAATGTTATAGGAAGCACTTATATGAAGTACAAATATACTTTTTAGTATTAATTTCCTCACCTAATTTTTTTTTCATTTTCACCAAGTAACATCGAACACTATACAGTTATATATTTGTTATATTAACAGTTTATTGAAATTTTTAGCAAGCTGTTTTAGCCTCTTTCGCAGTAAGAGCATGCCGCGGAATCCATGTCTAGCGACAAGCGTTTGTTCCGCAAATTTTTTTACGTGATCTGGACTGTCATGATACTCGATTCCCGGACACATCGAACAGCAAACGCGCGACACTGTATCGAAGTCGCACGACATAGTCGCTTAGTGTCTACGAGACTCTATTTTTTTTACTGCTTTAATGACAGCTAAAATTAATTATGAAAAATACTTATCGTAAAAGATACATTAGTTCATGTTTATTGTTTTGAAGAAACGGAATGAATTAAAGATTTTTTTTTTAATCCAGTAGTTCACAATTATCCCTTGTTCATAATTACCTCCAACCTACTCGCACTACAGTAGAATTTAAAATTTTTAAGTACAAAAATATTAGAGATTTTCAACAAACAGTATATGGCGTCATATTTTGTATCAAGCAAAGTCTCTACAAAGAGTAATCAGTTGCAAAGTATAATGTCATCATCTGCAAAGTTACAGCTGCTACTCAAAAAAAAAAAAAAAAAATTAGTCATGAAACTATGTAAGGACATGCAGATGTCTAAAAGATATTGTTTTGCATATGGAGCAGTTCTTCCTTATCCGAGAAGGTTTTAAGTTCTTATAGCGATTTCCGTGAAGAGTAAAAATTGGTTTAAATTGTTAGGTGACATGAACTGCCTTCTCATAAGCAGCAAATCCAATGTTTCCTTACTATCAGGACCATTCTTAAACAATCAAATGAAATGACATTTGAAAATACATAAAGCAAATATACAGTATGCCCACTAAATTCCCTTTGCCATCCCCTTAACTTCGAAGCGGCTGCTGCTATACTGATAAAAAAGTGGTGTCTCATTACAGACTTGTTCCACGTGACGTCACACTTCCCCTAGGATGGTAAAACTAAACAATAGACTTATTCTTCGGGACGACTGTTTGGCATAACTAACCAATAGAGTTACTCTACGAGACGTCATTGAGCTATTTGTTAGTAAGGAACACGTCTATAGTAAAGTAGCCCTGCGCTACGCAAGGAAACAGCATACAGCGCCACCTGGCGGCTTAATTTGGAATTAGCGTTCTTATCTCAAAATCGGTATGATATACGAGTAAAAGGTCAATTACAAAGTTCTTCAGCATCATCGATTTATTAAGAAAAGATATCTTAATGTTAAAAAATAAAGGTGCAAAATCCGACGCGTATAAACGTATTACTGATGCTTTTGCCAGCGTGTCACCCAGCCAAATTGCACAACTTGCAGCAGGAATTGCAGACCAGCGTCCATATATGTATTGTTACTGACGGAAAACACTTTTATCATAACTGAAAAAATGTGCTTAATGTGACGTAAGTGCAGTTTCGGAAAATTCAACCAAACAAATGTGCGTTTTATGTCTTCCATCCCAGAATTATTGTGCGAATTGATGAGCATCACGAGTAAATTAGGGTGTCTTTTCTTACTAAATCGATGATGCTGAACTACTTTTTAACTGATCTTTTTCCCGTGTCTGCGTACCGTTTCTGAGATAAGAACTCTAACTCCAAATTTAACAACATGTGGAGCTGCAAGCGGTTTCCTTGCGTCGCGCATGGCTACTTTACTATACCTAAATAACCTAGACTAGATACCACATTTTTACGAATGTAGCAGCAGCCATTCCGAAGATAAGAGGGTGGCAAAAGACTTTCGTGGGCACACTGTGTAAAAATCCCGAAGATCGACAGCATACGCTGCCCTCTACATTTAGCGAAGAAAGATTGTTGATTCAAACAAATAATTTGGTTGATTTTAGCCAAATAAACCATTTAAACAAATAGCTTGGTTAAATTAACAAAACATTTGTTTATTTTAATAACATTCGTTGGTTAAACTAACAAAATGTTTTGTTGAGATAATTAAATAATTTTGTTAATTTAACAAAAATTTCATTGGTGCTATTACAATCGAAAAACTTTGTTGATTTAACAAAATTTTTGTTGATTAAACAAAACATTTTTCCAGTGTAACAGTTAAAATATAGCTTCCGATTTTTAAGATTGCAGAAAACTTTAGTCATATAAAATACTTTAAAATGAATGTAAGTATATATAAATAAATTTTCATTGCTTTTTTCCACATGTCACTAATTATTCATAGACACTATAAGACAGTGTTTTAATCAAAAAATGTAGCATTTGAAACGTCTTTATGCATTAAATTGACTTTCTCGAACTTCAGCCTAGTAATTATTCTTAGGCAATCAAGTGAAGAATATTAAATATTCACAAAGCAAAATTAGTAAAAAGGTTTTCCATATACAGAAAAACATGACACATAAAACAAGACGAAATTCTCTTCTGTATAATACAAAAGATGTCGTAGAAGGAAAACTTAATTTTAATAATTTACCACTGTGTACTAATTCCAACAAAAATTTTTAAAATACAAAAAACATTTCTTAAGTAAGGTTTTCTAAGTTGGATACTTTAATTTATTTTAGGGACTGTAAATATTTTTAAATCATTAAATAAAATTGCTGAGGATGTATTTATCTAATTATATGTATTGGCAATTATTTAATATTTTTTTAACTACGCATGAAATTTCATTAGCACTTTGACTACAAATATTTAGAACACAGAAACACACGTTATTGCGGTTTCAATCACATTAGAAGTTCCTAGCTAAGAAAACGCTTAAATTTTTACAAGATTATCATCTGAAAGCACAACTAAAGGAAAGACTAGCTGCAGAAATATTTGTTACGAAATTATACAAAATAGTCGTTAAAACGAGAAATGTTTTTGGATTTAAAGATGTAATTAATAAAGAAAAAATACATTACTTATATCTTTAAGGGAACAGTTTACCCCAAATTTGGTCAAAAAGTCGATTACCTTTTTAGATACTAAATGAAAGTCTGTTAACTATGAATATTTTGACACCTAGTTTTTGATCATTCATCATTTACGAGATGTTGTAAAGTTTGTTTAACCACTCAGTGCAATTTCATTGGCAAACAAACTCATTAAAAGGCTTTTTCTTTGTGTTCACATTTTCTTCCATTTCTTGTTTTAAAAATACAAGGCTTTTCTTGTGCTTGAGGTAAATATTTTGTAGATATACTTTTTCTTTAACTCATAAATCTGTAAATGGAATTAGCCTTCAGTTTTTTTTTATTTTTTATTTTACAGAAATCACATCAATATATATTACTTTTTAGTATTTTACACTATATATACCGGATGTTTCAAAATAGATGTTAAGGCGATTATTTTTTAAACCTTAAGTGATCATGTAGAACGACAGTTCTACTAGTGATGCAGCCAGCCCCAACCAACCAACCGTAAAATCTCGCGGCACTTATATATACAGCCAGTTTTTGAATTTCTTTGTTGTTCTCTTGTGGATCTCGGAATCCGCTCTAACGAATTTTTTACAATTAATATATGATTTTAATCAAATTCGATGAGTGACGTCGCCGGTTAAGCTAGGAAAACTCGTTTTTTTTATTTAATCCAGTTCAAAGAGGGAACTATCAGGTTGTAACGAAAGTTTTCCGCCATATCTGCCTAAAAAACTAACTTCTTACTCCTTAGATAACTGTCTTTGAACTTTCGGTACCAAACCTGCACAGTGTTACATGATACAACAATAGTACTTAAAGCTGTACTCATAATTCATTGATATTATGTAGCTGACTTTTTGCAACACAACTGGAAGTAAATGATGGTTCTAATCCTCTAGAGTGATAGTTTCATTTGAGACACCTTATACTTAATGATAACTATATTTTTTACAGATTTCATAATACAGTGTTATACAGTAAGCCTCTTTCTTTCAAATGGTAAAAATCGTTTGACAAAATATGAGCAAATACGCCAACGAGAACTGTGTGCTGACGATGTTTGCGGTGGCGGGAAACTTTCGTTACAACCTAATATTTAACCCGCGTAAGGAAATACGGAAAATGATCTCGTTTGGGAGGCGGTAAACAAGACAGGGAGCAGGAATACAGTGCTGTAGATCCGTGACAAGATTTGTACAAGTTACCTTATATCCTAAACCAGTTCGGTCATAGACAGCTGGTACCTTTCGCTTCGTCTTTCTCATCAGATAACTTAGGTTGTGTACCGGACGTCGCCCTTTTGCGAGATGAGCTTTGTGTTACTGTCGTTTTTGTTTTATTTAATTTTAAAAAATAATAACAGATTATTATATATTTTACTTATTTTTTCTGTAATTTATTTTGCTATAATTAATAATTGAAAATAGTTAAGACTTTGAATTAAAAAAATAATTAATTTAAGTATTTTTTGGTAAAACTCCTTCCTAACTTTTTCTTTAAGTATTTCGTTTCCCCAGTATTTTGATAGCTATTTCTAATTAAACGAAGTCTTTATTTTTCTAATATTATTAATTCTATTTGGAAAATTCAATATGTAATTAATATTTCAATGGATTTTTTCTCTCTTCAGAAAGCTCATAATTAATTAATAATAATTATTTAGTATTCCAATGAAAATAAATAGTAGTTTTACATACTAACTAGTTTTAATAATAATTATTTTACTCTTCATGTATATATAAAATTTATTGAAATTATTGATTTATAATTTTAAAAAACCAATATTTTTTCCAAATCTTATAATATCTCAATTTAAAGGAATAAAAAATAAAAGGTTTTTCTCACTTTTATTTTTTATTCCTTTAAATACCAGATTTAAAATTTTGTTCAATACTTTTCAGATAGAAATTTGATTAATTAATCTAAATTTATACATGCACTATATTTTGTATTAGACATTTAAAGGCCGGAGATGGCATCTAAAACTAGATGTTGTGCTTGCCCGAGCCGAGTTGATAAGATACTGAAGATGGTAGATAACTGAAGTATGAAGGTCCAGAGTTCTTGTCTACCAGATGGCTGATAATCTAAAAATTCGGAGTTTTGGACGGTTTTTCTCACGATGTAACGTAAATACGCTTCAGAAGCACTAAAAAAGTCAACCGCGCAAGACCCTTATTCTTAAACTGGTAGTTCATCTAAACGTTCTCTAAAAAAATGAAATTATAAACTGATAAAAAAAACAAACAAACATAGTATGAAGTTAGTTTTCTAAAAAGCGACATAAAACCAATTATAAACAATAATTTTTTGAGTAATTTTCTATTTTATTATTAATGATTATAGTCATTAATTAATCGAATCAACAATTTTGAGATGTATCATTAACTTAGTTAAAAACTTAGTGTATCATAATATAGTTAAAATTTTAACTTAGAGATAGGTTTAAACTGAAAGCAAACATTGCATTAATAGATTACATTGCATTAAAATAATAGAACGAGTAACTAGATTATCATTAATTAAGAACGAGATTATTAAATTAATAATTTTAACGAAACTTAACTTACGGTTATCGTTAAACTGTGCAAATTAATGAATCACAATGCATTAAAACAATAGAACCAATAGTTATATATTGTTGAATTACGGCCGATTAGCTACACGTAGGCTCTAAGCCGAGACGTGGGGTGCCCTCCGTTGGGGTCTTTCTAAGGGGTCCTAACCCGTATTTACGCTGTTTTGGAGGAAACCACGGAAAACTCCGAACGATTAGATCGGCGGACGCAACCTGATTTCGAACCAGGCACCTTCGGTCTCCCAGTTCAGAGCGCTATGCGCTCGGCCACTGATGGGGCCCAATAGTTATATAATTATAGTAAAAAAGTTAACTATAGTAAAAATTACGTTTAGCATTAAACTGAATGCAAATTTATGAAATAAAATAAAAGATGGTGGGAGGGATACTAATCTGTACTCGACTCAAATTATAAATAGAAAATTACTCAAAAAATTATTGAATATAATCAGTATTATGTCTCTTATTATAAAATTCTAACAAAAATATGTCAATTTTCTGTTACATGTTACAAAAGAACTTGCTGTGACTTTTTAATCAAATACTCTGATACTGCATGAAAACAGGTTTGTTTATTTATTTACATAACTTAGTGTCAAGCAAACTTCCGAAATTCGCCCTTGAAACTAATTTATTATCTTCTGACCATACCCTTATAAAGTAATGATATCCCCATGCAAAAACCCTTAACTGGTTAAAAATTTATGACGCAGCATTTTACTTTATAGCTCTATGAATTTTAAATATGGGTCTTAAAAATAATGATATCAAATTTTGAGTGACGCCCTGCTGGGAATTTTAAAGATTTGTTTTTAAATTCCATTACAGTTACTTTCGTTTTATTTTCTAAAGAAGATTTACGCATTTAAGCAATGCTTTTAATTATGAAATACACTGTCAAATATATCACACTTTCACTGAGTCTATATAATGTATTCAAATGAATTTATTTCAATAATTTAATTTATCTTTTGCTTGCCGCTATCCAAAAGGACAAGCAAAATTTTTATATACATTTCACTTAGTTTGGTTACTATGACACTAACTAAATATTTACGTAAATTTTGCTTGCCCTTTTGGATAGCGTGACGCAAAAGATAAATTAAATTATTGAAATAAATTCATTTGAATACATTATACAGACTCAGTGAAAGTGTGATATATTTGACAGTGTATTTCATAATTAAAAGCATTGCTTAAATGCGTAAATCTTCTTTAGAAAATAAAACGAAAGTAACTGTAATGGAATTTAAAAACAAATCTTTAAAATTCCCAGCAGGACGTCACTCAAAATTTGATATCATTATTTTTAAGACCCGTATTTAAAATTCATAGAGCTATAAAGTAAAATGCTGCGTCACAAATTTTTAACCAGTTAATGGTTTTTGCATGGGGATTGAAATATACTTCCAATTAGAAAAGTTCGTCAAATTAAGACTAGCTTTCAGATATGGCATTTTTTTTTACTGGGGTTGCATACATACTAAAATACGAAATTTAATTTTTATACGGTCCCTGCTTTCCTACCCATTATTTAGAAGAGTGTTGCTCATGGCCTAAGAAAATTAATAAAAAAAATCCCATGTCTCTACGTGGAATAGTTAGAAAAAAAAATTGTTTTTAAAAATGACGACTTACACCATTTTAGCTGCTGTGTTGGCGCCGGTTTTCAAGCGAAAAAAATCTTTAATTTGGGTTCCAACTATGAGTTGAGAAGTTAAATAACGATCCCATTGTTGGGAAAAGCAATTAAAAGCATTCAAATGTGTGAAATTAACAGGTATGGTTTTATGTAAAATGATCGGTACTGCTTTATGAAAGTAGCAATATTTTAGTCTTTTATTTATTTTATTTTTATTTATTTTTGTTATTATTTTTTTTTTGGGGGGGGGGTCATCCACTAATTACAGCACGCTTCTAGAGAAGTAATTTTAAAGTGTAAAAGAGAATGACAAAATAATGGTGTAGGCTACTTACGGTATGGTAACTTTCACTAAAAACTGTCAAACATGTTTAGGGATGGACGCGAGACGAAAAATTGGTGTCTCGCGTCTCGCAAAACATCCGAAAAGCTTGTCTCGTCTCGCAAAAATCCCCATATCGTAATGTTAAAAATGTTTGTCTCGTCTCGCAAAAAAGCTATAAATCTCTGTCTCGTCTCGCAAAAAGTCGTCTCGCGTCCATCCCTACATGTTTTACAGGACAATTCTAGCTAAATTAGGATTTGAGGACTCAACTGTGTCTATCGAGTGACAGTTAACAAGAATTAACGTCAGTTGAAAAGCAATTACATTTTTCTCACTTTTGAGGCATCCCCTTAGTGCTTGGGGACAAATGCCAAAATTTTCAAATCGATATATCTCGGAAACTATTCCCCGTAGAGACACGATATTTATTTTATTCATTTTCTTAGGCAAAGAGCAAAATTCCTCGAATTATAAAGGGTAGGAAAGGAGGGACCGTATAAAAATTAAATTTTGTATTTCAGTACGTATACAACCCCTAATAAAAAAAATGTCATATCTGAAAGCTACTCTTAATTGGACGAACTCTTCTAAATGGAAATATGTTTCGATCACTTACGGTTTAAAAAATAATCGCCTTAACATCTATTTTGAAGCCGACCGGTCTGTACGGTGGGTAAAGCACCGTAGTACGGTTTCAACTTCTGGCGGTCGAGATTCGATCCCCGATTGGGCGTGGATGTCATTGTGTCCGTCCCTTCATAGGGGACAACGTTGGTGTACCTACTAGGTGCCCCCATAATAAAGTGACCAACAACTCCGCCTTTAGTCGCGGCCAATGCGTCTAAGACATGGTTAAGGAACGCCATTTGAAAAAAAAAAAAAAAAAACATCTATTTTGAATTACCGGTATATATATATCAGTAGAAAAATCATATTAGGCGTAATATTAGACTAGCTAAAAATCCATGCACAGTGTTGTGTAATATATATTTGAAAATCTTTATAAAAAATTGGACAAAAGGTCTTTATTTTTAAAAAAGTAGTAGATATTTTAAAGAAATCAATTTTTGTTTTTTTTATATAAATTTTATTTAAATGTGCAGTTTAAAAAGATTTATCTTTTCAAAATGTATAGTTTTAGTTAAACATTGAAATGCATTCAGTTCATCATTTGTACCATATTTTTTTAAAATGAAAAAAAATATATTGAAAGTGTAAAATCCTGTCCCTTAAAATACCAAATTCTGATGATATCCCAAATACATTTCATAACGTATATTTAAGATAAGACTTATTTTCAATCTTAGTATGGCAGTCAGGTACGCAAAATTTTACTAAACAGTATCATATAAAATGTTACCTTGATTTTCCTGTCGAGTATTTTCCCTTTTCGGTCAAACGATTTTTTAATACACAAATAAATGCTGGTCACGTGGTGTAGTTCATGGTTTTTATAGAGATTTATACTTTGGGTAATATTTCTTATACAGATGAATTATACGATTGAATTTAGCATTAAAACTTTCACTCAAGAGAAACTAAGTTTTTTCTCCTTATACCCATTAGTATACATAGGAAAACAAGAATAGGTTTTTAAAAATAATGTTTTTTAAAATACATAAAAAATGCAGAAAAAGCATTTTTTTTTTTACTATTTCTATTCTTTATTTTAGTTTGTGGGTGTTAAAAAAAGGGACTTTTTTTCTGTTTGACAGTTTTATTTCATTATAAGAATTTTTATAAATATTTGCCAAAAAGTCAATTACTTTGTACCTGTAATACGGTGTATAACAGTTTTCTAAAGACTCATTTGTACCCAGTTAAAAAAAATGCAATTCTTAATTTTATAAGCTTATTTATTCAAATATATTTACTATATTACTTCATTCTAAAATAATCTATATGTTTGAATTCTAGCAAGATGAAACAATAACAAAATTTCTTAATTTTATATCCAAAATTTACATTTTGTTTCTATAAAATCCATTAATTTTCACTTCAAAAAATCATTCGTATGTATAAATAAACAAAATTAATTTTCAATATATGTATATAAGTTTTAATTTTTATTCGAATTGGATAATGGATGTGTCCAATAAAAATGTGTTTTTGTTTACTTTTAAATTTTCGGGCTAAATTTTCTTTTGTATGTACATTACGCTTCGCTTCAGAGACGAAAATTCATATCCGAAATTAATAGCACTCTAATTCTAATAAAATAAGTTTTTCATGTATTATTGTTGCAGTGCCTTCCCATAGTGCTTTTGCATTCCATAATGAATTTTTTGCACGTCACTGCTGACTGCAATACATTTCAGTACTATGAATTTAGGAAAATAATCTAAACGCTTCTTCACAGTAACTTTTGTTCTAAAAAACTGAAACTTTCTCTTTTTTTTTCGGGTTTCTTTGGCGTTGAGGTTTAGAATACCATATTTTGTGAACTGAAACATACAAAACAATAAAATACTCTAAAATTAGTAAATTTAGATCTGGGTAGATTAACATATGAAGGGACAATTTAATATATTTGGAAAAAAAAACAAACATCTGCGAAGTTAGTACGGTACCCTTTTTGTTATATCGTGTGCCTATAGCATCTTCTACTGAAAATCACCTCATAATTAGAATGTCAGAACCAACGAACGCCCAACATCTTCTGCAGTCCCTAATTTGCTCTTCCGAAGATCACAGTATACGTACACAAACTTGAATCTATACCTCCGAAAGTCCCCTTGGCGATCGATAGAAGTTTCTGAGAGGTGTTAATATGCAGAAGTCCCCTTCCTTTTGATGAGGATCCGAACTATGGCGGTAAATTCTTTGAAGAATGCATAGAGATCTAAGTGACATGTTTGGTGGACGCGAACTGCCCTCTCCTGGTAAACAAACGTGTTCGTCCAGTAAGAGTTTTAAATATCGGCTAAATCCGCCCCCATCCCTCACTGAAAAAAAAAACCATTAATGATTATACACCGTACGGACTAATCAGCTTGACAGTTTGCATACAGCAAGGGACAAATCAGTTAATGGGTTTTCTAACCAGTGCCTTAGAAAGTCCTCCGATCAAGGCATCCCCATCTTTGGCAGATACCCCTCGTGAAGGTTTGCCTTAATACACACAATAAAGTACTAACCAGTATCTTTATATAGTTTTACATATAAACCTAAAATTTCAAGCCGACCAGTCAGAGGGTGTAAATTTGCATACTACAAATTATTTTTTTATGTATGAACATAAATGAAAACGGACCTCAAACACGGCTGTCAGAAATTCCATAATAAATGAATGTGAGAATTCCATTCATTTTAGAATTTTTAATGCATTCAATTCTTCAAATGCAACTATAGTCTGTCATATGTAGTCATGGAATTATGTTTCTCAGAAAATTATTTAAACGCTCTTTTAAAGAGAGTAATTTGTGCTCAAATATTATTAACGAGGGTGATTTGTTTAACGTGCATTTAATTAGATGTTGTAGTAGTAGGCTTGATTAAATTCTTCCCGAAAGAAAGTTTATTCTCATGTGTAGAGAATCGCCAGTATATATAGCACCATCTGATCCCTTTAAACCGTTCTTTTCGATCTATAAATAAAGTTCCTGTGTAACGACATAGAAAAAAACACCAAAAATAGAGAATAAGTTATTAGCTTTTATTGCAATTTTAAGAATAAAATTTCTAGAAAATTTCAGAAAAAATAAAAGCAATTTTACATATATTTATACATTTAATTCATATCAGCTATTAGAACTGCCACATTTGTTCACAGACATTAAATATTCATAGGCAAAATTTAAAAGTGTTACACTGAAACAGAAAACAGACAATATCTATATTAATAAATACTGTATTAAAAGTACATGCAAACAAAGAACTGCTTAACACCAACAGAAAAAAATAATTTTGCAACTTCATGAAATATTAAAATGAATGAAAAGGTAATATATATATATATATATATATATATATATATATATATATTATGTACTATGCATTTAGAATATTTTACTACATAGTCATTTTTTAATTGTTTATGAGAGACAAAATAATAATAATAATAATAATAAATCTCACAAAAGTAAAAGCATTTTTATTTGATTAAAAAATAACGTTCTCGAGTTAAAAAAATAAATATTTTAGGAAATAAATACTAATTAAATAACTCATCAATTAGTTACATACAAATGAATTAAGTATATGAAGTCTTAAGTAAGTTTCATTTAACGCTCTTAATTGTTTATAAAAGCAGTGTTAAATTAATTTTTTAGCAATTTTGGAATCATAGCAGAAACTACACTTGAAACAGCTGACTTTTTTGTTAAGAAGTTCACTGATATATAAAGGAAAATGACACTGAATATTTAGAAAACTACATTAGTCAAAAGCAGTAGTATGTGTGTCTAATATTGATTTTACTTCTCTTATGTTTCTGAAATAACAATTGAAATATACGTGCGGTAAAATATTAACTGTTAAAATTTTCACTGCAAATTTCAATGATATCAATATTAAAATTGGTCGATTTTTATATAGGAAAAAAAAAGCTTTTCATAAAACAAACATTTAAATTACTTTTATAATACTCGTACATTTTATAGCTCTGTTAATTCTAAGAGAGTTCTTTCAATAAAATAAGATCTGACTCCATTAAATTTAAATATCTAATTTTATGAAAATATATTTGAGTTAAAAATAAAGATATTTACATAGTTCTACTGAAATTTGGCATTAATTTATGAAAAAAAGTAAAGCATTTTTAAATGAAAATGTTCATAACTTAAAAATATTCTTCTGTAGAATCAATACTATTATACAGAAAATGATAAAATTAGTTTTGGAAATTAATTTTATTTCAAGTATCTGTTGAAATTCGTGTAAAATAAGTTTTTTAAAAAATAATGACTCTTTTTTTTTCTTAAGTAATAAATAATTCATTCCAACATATTTTCTTTTGGTTTACAAATTAATTCAAAACAAATTGAGATTTAAAAAAAACTTTAAAATTATTAAATGCTGTTGCTAGTAAATGCTTCATTTTATTTGTGTACCTTATGTGGGTTAATCTATGGCGCAACATTTGAATTTTATAGTTAATTAGTGTTTGTTACGATTTGTAAGTTTAAAAAAATTGTGGAATTGAAGAAGTAGTTATCAAACATTTTGAAGGAAGCACGGAAAAAAATTATTCTCTCTTAGACACACACACAAAAATAATATTGAATAAATTATTATAGTAAATTTTTGATAAAAACTAGAAGACCATTTTAAGAACATAAAAATAAAAGCTTGCGTATTCAATTTAAAGTGAAATATTAAAGAAATTAAGGATATACTTGAAATTGGAAATAAAATGTTTTAAATATTCTGAACCATAAAATGCAATCATCAATGAAAAATAATTCATCGGATAAAGATACTTATTAAAAATATTGCATTTAACTAAATTTACATATTACATCCATTCCATATGTTATTATCTCATTTTGGAACATTAAAATATAAATTAGTGGAACATGTTAAATACACTAAAGTTACATTAAAACATTTCTTTTTTCGAATTAGTTACTTAAATCAATCATCAATATAGTAACTAAGTACTTTTAATTAAAGAAATGAACAAGAATGGTTAAAGTAATATAACTGTAAAACATTTTAATTAAAAATTTTAAGACTGCGTTACACCGGTACATTCAGAGTATTATATACATGAAATGATTCATCTCAACAAGCTTGCTCCATAGATGTATTTTTGAATGGATATCACAATTGTATACATGTGCAAAGAAATGAACATTTAAAACATTTACAAATAATTATTTTATGTTATTCGTCAAACATACTTTTTATTTATTCTTGGTCGAGTTTAACAATCGTCTTTAATTATATCTATAAATTAATATAAAATTAAAGGTCAAGATTGCGATTTTCAATACGGAAAATGAAATATACATTATGAGACAACGCCATTTATTTTTAAGTCTAGAAAAATGCATTATGTCGATATCGCATAAATCTAGACTAAGCAGTTGTGAAACTAATTCGCTGTAATCAGTTCAAGCTGAAATGTTTAGCCATTTTCAGTCAACAGTCTAAAAACAAATCTATATCTCAGTTTTTTGAAAATACTATTTCTGCACTATTGTCTTCTTATTTAGGACGTTGTTACCAGTTTGGAGTCTGTATTTCTCATAACAGTAACCATTCATAGTTATGCTTTACACATTGCGTTTGACGTGAAAGGTAAACAATAAGCAAAACTTAAACATCTAGTTAATAATGAAACAAGCGTGTTAGTTTCAACAGGTTTCTTTTTTTCCCTTTTTCTTTGAACACAAGATATGTTATTCATGTTCGAACTTATATGTACAAATTCTTCGATCTTTTTCTTTAAGCAAACCATTCAGCAACCCACTTCTGAGTTGCTTTAAGAGAGTTCTAATAGCACGAAGATATCTCTTTTCCACAAGCTGACATTAAGCTTTGAAGCTTGACGATCATCACCCTACCACATCACGAAAAAGTGAAGTCTGGCTCATTAGCCGCACCCAACTTTAAAAAAAAAATTATCTAAATTTAAAGAAAAGTCAACCTGGCAGCGACGCTTCATGTATACATTTCAATTACTTTTGCTGTTTCTCGACCGTCGGATTGGTGCCGCCAGTACAACTAACTGCACTGCAGACTTTTCACCGAAAAGCACACCTTCAGCACTCGGAAATCGTTTTCAACAGAACGCCTACAATTCGAAGATACCTCGGGCTAAGACGTCTTCGTGCACTTTTTACTGTGGCCTTTGCGTAGCTTCTGCAGTCGCCGGGCGTACTTCAGGTTAAAAGTTCTGACGAAGCAGGTCTTGTCGACGAGCAGCCTGCTTTCCCGCTTCCTGTAGTTGTTGTCTATACGGCCCATGATGACGTACTCCTTGCCAGGGCGTAGCTTCGGACACCTGCAGGTGTCCGGAGACCACACAAACTCTTTTGGAAGCAGGGACAGGGTGTTCTTGAAGGTCTGTTTTACGTCCAGTTCATAACGTGTCTCACCTTGCAGGAATTCGTACCCGATGACCAAACCTCGTATCACTGAAAATAAGAAAAATTTCATTTATTGTTGCTGATTTAAGTAAATACTAATGAAAATAATCGAAAACGAGATCGTAGTCTGTAGCAAATATTTTCTGTTTCAAAGAAATTCGAAAATAATAATTTTTGTTTAGATGAACGACGTTGGTTACGGTTCTTTTCGTAAGCAAAGTAAAGACATCGCTTCCATTTTTCTTTTTTGTCAATGGCAACAACGATAGAAAATGCGAGGATTCGATCTCTCGTAAAAAAAAATCTGGCTAGATTTTTTTTTTTTTGTTAACGCCTTGTGGATCAAGATTCCCATTTAATACAATGAAGTGGTATATAAAATATCATATCAGCAAGTTCAATTTCTTGTTTTCATATTTGTTCCAATTTTATAAATTATAAGCAAGAATACGTGGTTAAGCATGTTTATAAAGAGAAAGCTTTCTCGAGGAATCAACTATCAAATTAAAATAATTATCCAGCATATTATATGTTAGAGTGTAATTTGACAGATAGAATGGTGGCATTTCACTCATGAAAACATTAAAATAAATAAATATATATATAAACTTTTTAAATTTAAATTCTTTGCATCGTTCATAAGTTGATTTTATTATATATATATATATATTAAAATACAATAGATGTCAGACCACATAGTAATAGCTTTTTTTCATCTATTATTTTTAAAGCTGGAAACGTAAATGAATACTACTTACGGGTTTCATTTATTTCTAAATAAATAAAATTTCCATTTATTACTTTCTATTATTCCTATTTATAAAAAGGTTCAGTTATAACTTCATGGGCGCCGGCAGAATATTTCCCAGGGAGGGGGCAAAGACTACTTAAACGTATGGTTACCATGTGGGAAAGAGCAAAAAATCATGAGAAAACACTAAATACAAAAATTCAGGGGGGGGGGGAATCGCCCCCCCCCCTTGCCCCATGCTGCCGGCGCCCATGTATAACTTCATTTATTTTATTTACTTATTAACAAGTTTTTCAAGAAAAAAAAAATACGTAAAATTATATCTGTAGCAAAAACTGTTTAATCAGATGAGGGCTAAAGTTACTTGAACATTTCCACATTCCAGGTAATAAATTTGAATCACTTGAAAAACGTTCCAAGAATTAAAAGTTAATATCTGTCTATTTTAGATCATTTTACAGAAATAATCCACAACGTTAATTTCATATACACGATTTTAAAAGGTACAGTAGTAATTTTTGATAATCTTAAATAATTATATATATAGTGAATTAATTGAAATTTAAAAATTGAAACTTTGCTTCTTTCAAATAATCGAATGGAATGATGCGAAATGTTATGCATAAGACCTACGTATAAAAAGATTCTCAAAACGCAGATATATTATATAATATTGTTCATAGATGGCGTCAGCAGAGCAGCTAGAATCCTACTAGATTTTAGAGGCCGAAAATCATGCAACTTTCGAAGAACTTTTTAAAGAATTTAATTGCGCTATAGACCCTTAAAAATTAAGATTGTCTCTTTACAAGCTATACTGTGAGCTGTTACACACAGTTCTGTGTGTAACTAACAACAGAACTGTTTTTAGTTAAAAAGTTCTTCCTCTACATGAAACTAAATCATACACCTCACTTATATTTTCTAATTTAAATGTAATACATGAAAATGATAAACAGCAGATTTTCTTCAAATGCTTTATAATTATTTTTTATTTTTTTCAAGGTTACGTATATGTAATGCATACATTATGTCTATTTATTTATTTTGCTTTGTCTTTTTTTAGAATGTATTCCTCTCCTTAAAAAGCAATCTACGTTTATATTTTCTAATATGAACAGCAGATGGCAGCACTAAACATTCAAAATTTTAACGTGGGGTTCTCAAATGCGGATCCAGAAAATTTTTTAGGAGGGGGCGCAAATCGTGACTTATTTTATTTAATGTAAAGCCTGCTTAACATTGGCGAAAGGCCCTATCTAGTGTAAATATATTTTTCTAGGAGGGGTGCGCGCTCCCTGCGCCCTCTTGAATCCGCCTTTGAGGCTTCACCGCTTCACCGACCGTGAACGTCCAGCGTTCTAGCCTATCACGCAGCTGTCGATCTGACGGTCTGGTCTTGAGTTTCAGTCTGCTTTCTCTAGATGTAACGGCGAATACACGTTTGAACCCCTTAAAAATTCCTCAAACCAGCAGCCCTTTCCCCTTTTTTATCTTTTAATAACTGTTTTAAGACATTACCGAAAGAAAATATTATTATACAAGTGCTTAGATAACCTGTATCGGTTACTTTGTTTTATGTGTGTGTGTATTCTGTTAAGGCAGACCTACAACTAGGAGGCCTTAAGGAGCAGATGTGTCTATTGGCCTAGGAGGCACAATAGACACATCTGCTGGGGGAGGCGCCTTGGGAGGGGACTTCTCAATGAATTCCAAAGCGTATTAACTATTAAAATCTATTGTATTGTCATGGAGTGTCAACTTTAATTTATATTTTTATTCTTGTCATGTGGTATTAGCAATACATTACATGTCTTTTTAGCCATCTAAGCATCTTAGACAAGGGATTGAAAAAATTCGAAATTTCTTTTACCCCGCACAAGTTTTGGCAGTTGCATGAGTAACAGAATGGCTGTTAATGGAATTACCATCCCTAAAAAAAAAGTCTAACTAATCTGTTTTTACTTCCAAAAATGACGCAGTGATGATGAATTTATGTGGAGATTCAGTTTTTTTAATGCGATGCCGGCAATCTGTGGATGCTCCAGGATTTAGTGTGGCGAGTGCTCAAAGCTTATCGTTTTAAAGAAAGAAGTGACCATGTCAGCCCTGGGCTCAAGCCTAAAAATAGGCACAAAATAAGTAAATAAATAAATAAAATAAATAAATACAGAAAGACATCCATCTCTTCGGAAATATTCTGCGAATGTTGTCGAGTTCAGGAAAATGTAACACCGTAGAGGGGAAAATGGATAAAAGGCTACACTATTCAATAATTGCTTTCACCAATAGAAAATTAAGAGAAAATCAGCTCAAAGTTCTATACTAAGGAAAACTAAAGAATACTTTAATAGCTAAGATAGTATATGATATATTTCTAGTAGCATAACTAGTTCAAAATACGTTCAGAAAAACGTTCACAGAACGTTCAATAATCCTTTGAATTAGTTGTGCTACTAGGGATGTTAGTCACTAATTTAATATAAAATGCACGTGTACTGTAACGGAAACTGGGGGTCAGTGAACAAAACTTTACGCCCAAACTCCGATAGAGTTTTAAAAAAAGCTTAAAAGATTGGTTAAGTCCTTTAAAAACATTTTCACATTGTATGCTCTCGCATTAAATAAAGACTATCCATAGTCAATTTAAAAAAAACATATTTACTAAAGATATTCTAGGCAAACGTTCCGCTTAGATAACATTTTTGCAATTTAAAATATTTTAAAAGGTGTACAATTTTCTACTTGTAAATTTATATCGAAAGTTATGTGGATGTTCAGGAATATACAGCATAAAATGAACAACAAATATTATAACTGTTCATTTACAATAATTCTACAGAGTATATTTATTTCATTGAGACAAAGTGTTGAAATATATTTCCACACGTCGAACATATTTTGAACTTAAGTTAGCTGTTTCTTCAATCTTTACTGAGATGCAACTGAAAATATTATCTTTCTAAATACATCATTGGCTTTCGGCCATTGATTTTTTAATCTCAACCCCCCTCCAACCCGGAATCAAGCAGTAACGATGGGAGAAAACACATTCAATCTTGCACTATTACGTGTGTACTTATTCCTGCAAAGGACGAAAGTTACTTTATAAGTATGCCAATTATATATATGTATGTCCCAAAAAAGAGTACCTGATTTTAAAAATGAATAAAAAAGAAAAGGAAGAGTTATTTAAAAAATTCTTGCAGAAAGGAAATCTACCATGCTGTATTTTTTTTGGAGGGGGGGGGGCATTTTATTGCTTCAGTACAAAATGTTACCAACAGATGGTTCTGCATTAACGTTATTTTGACCACCGTGCTATTGCCTTCGATTACCCGAATGCAACTGACAAGAGATTGCCATCAGTAGTAAGAGTAGTAAGTTGCCATCTGGTGAGTAAGATTTGCCATCTTACTCACCAGATTTAAATCCGTGTGACTTTGATTTGCTGTCATTTGAAGGATCTGGTAAAATCCCACCTCGTTAGCAGAGCTACAGCGATTAATTTGTCAGGAAAGTGCAGCCATTTCGGTACAGATCCTGCAGAGAGTGTGTGCTAATATTTTTCTATGACTCCGACATGCAATTGTGATGAATGAGCGCATTTTGATAGTATTGCCATGTAATTGGCAAACAATCCTGCTGTATGCAGTAGCCAAAGCGAACCTGTCGGCATGAGTTTGTACTAATCAGGGACGGGCGAGAGAAAAAAAAATGTACGGGAGATGCCCAAAAGGTGGAAAATGTAGACATTCTCACAAAAATGCTTACTTTATTGACATCTAATAACTAAAATCCAAAATTTTGGGTCCCAGGATACCATGCCAACTCCCCTTTGGCTACATACCTGGTACTAGCATAATAAAGTGTTAAAAAAATTCAGGCATGATGCACTCTCTCGTTTCCTGCAAGAATTTTTCAATAACTCTATGCGTTAGTTCTTTTAATTAATTTTTAAAAACAGGTACTCTTTTTCGAAACACCCTATAGCTGTTTCATAGGCAATCCCACGACAAAATGCTATTCAGTATCTGACTGAATTGTAAAACCTAGTTTCATCAATCAATCGATAGAATTTAACGTGAGTTTCCTGCTCCTATGTCAGGAGGCATCAATTCAGTAATCGTTTTCAGCGTTAGACAATTATTGGAGCATCGTGGTTTATCTTAAAAGTTATCATACTATACCAAGAATGCACTGTTCCACGAACAACAATCAATAGAAATCACACCCACTGATTTAAATTTGATAAGCAATTAAAAAAATGCAAGGCTGTAGCCTTATCTCTCTTTTTTTTTATATTGCACGGAAGTTTCCGAAAGTTTTCTTTCTTAAGATCGCTTTAAGAGACGAAGGAAAATTCTCACACAGAATACTCTCCTGCATAATTGAATAAATAGGGATGTTGGGATTTAAATGTGCTGTCTTTGAATTTTAATAATAATTTGCCTAATTCTTCTCGACAAAGTTCAGCACAGTATTAATAAAATGAAGAATCACACTTTAATAAAAGCATTCACGTTTGGATCTGTTCAAGAGAAATTCCTGCGAACACAAACTGAATTTGAATAATTAATCATTTTGAGAGAGGCAGAAAGCACTTCCTGCTGTGGCATGAAGTAAATATATCTTGGGGCCAACTACGAACGATTTAGTAGCAATTAAGCTCTATTAGAATTTGGTTTAACATGAATAATTAATTATTCAAGTGTAAAGTGATATATTACCAGATCATGTTTAATGCTTTTATACTAACATAATTCATAAAAAAACTAACCGCAAGTAATTTAAAAATTTATTTATAAAACGCTTTATAGTCTAATGCTAATACTTTGGATTTCCAAAAATTCTTATTATATTTAATCCTGCATAAGCGAGCCTGCATTAAAGTATCAAAACTCTTTATAAAAGTCATATGCTAATGGATTTCATAAACAAAAATGCTATCTAAATGATATTTTTCAGTTATAATTATTTTAATTAACGTTCTTATAAGCCTTTAAAAAATTAATAAAATTCTTAAACTAGTCTTTCTGATTTTTCATCGCAGTCATTATTGCGAATTAATGGTATATCGACAATTCGTTACAACTTTAAGAATTCATTAAAAATGAACAAAATAAGAAAAATTACTATTTGTACAAACAGGATTAAATGCAGATTCACCTTTCTAAAATAATGCTTACAAAAAAAAAAATAAATGAATGGAATGATATAAATAAGACACCTTGATGCATAGTTCTTATTTCAATCGCGGCATCATGCTAGTTACCAGATTAAGCTTTGCTAGTTTAATGATTTTACATGAACAGTGAATCCCCAAATAGTACATTCAGCCCATCAAAAGATGATTAGGATTATCCTCAGCAATCATTGCCGTACTAAGTGATAGTGACGATAGCTATGGCATCATAATTCTAATTGTTGAAGTGCTTGTTGGGGCTGCCTGAAGCATCATTTCTGCGTATTCTTTATGGAACACTGAAACAGTGCCAATTACAGTTACTGCAAGGGATTTTTACCAACATATATCGTTGAAAAGAAAGCCATTTGAGGTCTGGCTAAAACGAGACAAGAACCACAACGGTTGTTCGACCCATTGCGGATGGAAAATATTCCTACTTTGCACTACAGGATTTCTAGCAAACGGGCAAGGACTGCTTCATTATAATCTAATGATAGTTAGATGTGGTTTCACCACCTCTTTAGCTGTTGGTCCTTTCTCCTTTGAATAATAGCATTGTCCAGAATCTTGATATACAAATTTCATAGTGACTGAAAGGTATCTCATTGCTTAAAGTAAGCAGTCTGCCTTTACGCTATTTTACAAATATACGGGACTTAGAGTAATCCACATAACTCTGCCACAACTGATCTCCCCTGACACCAACTCTCCGTTATGCTTGGATACTTTTCTCCTACCTTGTTGATAAATATAAATGTTCAACTATACACTGGAGGTAAATCATCTAGCCTAGAAACGCCAGTAAGCTCGTCAGTCCAGTTCAGTTAAGCAAATGTCAGCAAAGAGAGTACTTTAGAAGTACTTTAAACTTCCTGCAGCATTGTGTATTATCCCACATTCCCAGCTCAAGAAAGATATTCATTTTAATAACTTCCAGTGAAGATCATGTGATAAGTCGATGTCATAAAATAAAGTGTATCTCCACAGTCAACGATATAACTATTTGTGTGACAATTTAAAGTCTGCCCTTCTCTTCCATAGTCACCAATTAATTAAATATGCCATTTATTGGAATTCATTCAGAGATGCTTTACTCAGCTGTCACTGGAGTGTTATGTCTCCCCTTAGTTGTTTCATACCATATGGTGGTGGTGGTCATGTTGAACAAACGCTGAACGAATATGGACCACCAAGTTGCGTTGATATTGTCTTCTTGCTTGAAGTCTTTGAATTTAAGCCTGGTTGCTTACAACTGCTTCCCAGATTACGCGTCAGCGCCATTCATAAAAGAAAACTTCTGATTCAGTTTTGGTTACTAAACTATTGGTTTGGTTTGTTCCGGTAAGGCAAAGTTACACGTGGCCTGTCTCCAATTTTATTAAGCTATTATCAGTAATTTTTCATTAAAAATAAAACTTCCGTCTCCCTCTAACGACAGCTTTTATCATTATTTCTTACTTTTATTCATATTTAACGATGCAAGAAAAATGACTCGTCCTGTATTTACTCAGTTGCATTCTTTTTTAATTATTATATCAGTTAATTTCTGTTGATGCAGAATTATATTTATTAACTTTTGATCTGTAGTATATGTCCCTATTCAAACACCTATAATGAATAGATATGATAGTAAGATTAGTTCATTCATTGTATATAATTTAATATCTATTCACTGTATTATCTCAACAGCTTTTTCAAAGTAAATATACACTTATCTGATGAAAGAAGATCCAGACTAACGTTGTTCGATTTTTTTTTTTTCGTTATCTGCGAAACTAATACGATGAACTCAACTATGAACTCAATTATTTAAATTTAAGAAGACATAAATAAAGGGTTAATTTAAAAAGAATAAAACCGTTATCTACGGGGGGAAAGGCCAACTATATGAAAAATAAGATTGTCTCAGGTCATCTGAAATTCAGAAAATAACTTTAAATTGATCGGTGTTTATTTATTTATTTTATGTATTTATTTATTTATTTATGTTTGGTGGAGTGGAAAGAAAAAAGATTCTGTATTGCACAGCTACATGTTTGAAGTTTCTGATGAAATCTGTAACCATTCAAAATGAATGCATCGAAGACTCTTGACATAAAATATTTTTACCCTAAGTATAAAGGCGACGAAATATTGGAAATTAAATAAAGGTATATTTTTTAAATATTTATTAATATTCGAGGAAAACATTTTGATCACGAAATCCTGAGCTCTAGAAAATTGCTTTTTGCTTCCTGGAAAGAACGTCATGTAATATGTTACGCTATCGCCTTGCCAAACATAATTTGCGTTACAAAGTGCATATTCCTTTGCATATGAATGTAGATCAAGGATTTGATTATGGCGAAAGATACTTACCAAAATCACTTTCACAAAAATGCTTCGTCTGATCACGGCTACGTTCACAGGGTGCGCATGCACCTGCAATAAAGGAGAAAACATGCATATGATATTAAGTAGAAGTTTCCATATAAAGCTTTTATTCATCAAATCATGCTTCGTAACGTATAACCTTAGTTCTTTTCGAGAATGATGGTATTTCAGAAAATATCGGCAGATCAGTGAACACGTGTCTATAAAAATGTATGCATGAACTAAAAATATTTCATTTCAGCTATATGTGTAATATTTTATAGAGTGAATGCATATATATTTTAGTTTATGTATAAAAAGAGAAGTGTTTCTGAAACAAACATTTCAACAATTGAAAATCGCTATTGTGAAAAATTTGAAATATTGGTGTACACAGATTAGTTTCTAATTTGAAAGAAAACTGTTTTGAAATGTAGGAATAATAATAATTATATTATTACCAAAATGCATGTTTCTTTGAAAATATCGTAAAATACAAGGTATCACTTTAAATCAAGAAGTACATTCAAATTAATCTTTTAAATAAGATATATTCCATAGATATTGCTTTTTTTCAAATTAAAAAGCAATATAAGAGAAAGTACTTTGTAAAATTTAACTCATTTAAAATATTTAGAACGAAATACAAATTAATGTATTATTAGATTTAAAATTCAAATGATAAACGTTTTCTGGAGAATTCGTAAATGAATTTTACCGTCCAATTAAGTAACAAGGACTGAGAATGTTCAATTAAGTGATGACGGCATGTTGAACTGATTGTGAAAATTTGAAAATATTTTGCAAGATTTTACAAATTACAAAATTCGCTTGTAATTGGAAATTGAAAAGTGCACATGTCGATATTAGAGTACGTACATGAAGAGATCGAATATTTTATCATGTGAATGTTTCTCAAAACATTCATATGATAAAACGTAAGCCAAAACATGCATTGTATGCAAACAGCCTCTTCCTATGGGACCTCGAGGACAGCTTATTCTCTTTATACAGAATGAAGTAAGTTACTGGCGTATAAACATTTGTAATAGTCATCATACTGGTATAATACTATAATAAGTAAATTACTGACTGCGTAACATTATTAAATATTCAGTTATTCTTTATTTGCAATCTATAAACGTTGGCAAAATATTTAGCATTTTCACTTTCATTTGCACAACACTTATAACTGAAACGGTAATATAACATATACATTATTTAGTAATAAGAACGTATACATTTCCTTTTAAATAAATTAAAGAAACAGTTTAAGCAAATATTTTCAATGTGGATTCTTAGTTTTTAGACGTACATACCTCCCCTACTTTTTCGAGGTTTCTTTAAACGTACAGCACCTAAATTTATAAGAATGAAAAATAAAAATAATAAAGAAGAAAAACAAATATGTGGAAAGATGCAAATACAATTAAAAAAAAAAGATAAACCATAAAAATAACCATAAAACATTTAACTAATCAGTTAAGTATAATCATAGAATGATGTGTTTCCAATAATATTCCAAACAAATTATCATCCCTTGAACGATATGTTGAAACTGTTTGCCACCATTTTGAATGCAACCATGGAAACAATTGGGTTTTCTAGAGAAGTCCAGCAAACTGGAAACATCCATAAACTAAAACAAACCATAACTGTAGAAATCTCGTTAATAACACCAACAATGTTGAGAAAAGTGTCATAAAACTTGATATGACATGTTTATGCTTGCATTGAAAATGAGGACGAACATTTTCGATATTTGCTGTACGGAAAAAATATGTAAAATATTTGAATTAAATTATGTTTTTCAAAAATAAAATTCTTACAGTATTAACCTTTTCGCTCCGGCTCACACATGAGGATTTTTGTACCAGAAAGCGGCGGAATCTATAAGATTTCATTCCCCTACTTCCCAGCTGAAGAGCACGCCTTGCCTTTTGTTTGGTAGGTGGGGGCAAATATCACTGACCACAAAAGTCCGCAAACAAAATACAAATCTGTATGCTCAATGCCGGTCAATTCACTACCACTTTCTCCCCAGTCAATTATCTACTAACCCGCCTGACTCTCCCACAGCATAAGAAAAGGAATTTCTAGAGGCGGGAATCTCTTATCCTCTTATTCATCTCTTATCAATGAAGGGTGAATGGATTTCCTGTCAAAAGAGGGGAAAGAAGTCCTTGGTAAGGCATTTGTACCAGCGCCGTTCTTCAGTCAGATTTATTTTTTGGTACAACTGTTGTACCGCCGGAGTGAGAAGGTTAAGTAACATTGCGCGTTTTCATTCGTTTTACCTCACAAATAAAATTGCAAAAGTCTAACAGTGTTGAAAATTGTCTCCTACACTTAAATAAGGTTCAAACAACAAAATTTCTCAGTTAGAATAGTTGCTACATCCGCCAGATTTAAGGGTTATAAAAAAAATCATCGGATACTCTATTAAATTGATCTCCCTGCATTTAGAAAAGATTTATTTGCGATTCTATAAATGAATTTTCCGTATTAATTTTAAATTGCAAAATTTGATGTGCACGTGATTAATTTATAGAGAAATTTAAAAATACATAAATAAACGAAGTTTCTTATTTAATAATAACTGGAGACATTCATGAGGAAATTTTCGAAAGGCACGCATTTTCAAATCCCAGGAAACATACAGTATCAATGAAATTACTTCAAAACTACCTACTTCCTTTCTTGCTTTCTTTGTTCTGTTTGGATCTGTCTTCATCAGGCGATGGAAGTAACGCAATAGCAAGAGGCGCCGGGGTGTACCGTCCGGAGGTATTGACATAAACTTCATCAGCATCATGCAGGGAATACTTAAGTCGTCCGTTAGTCACAAATTTGTTCGCTTTCTCTCCCCTTTTACTAATTTCAATGGTAGTCCTCGCCGACTTCTGAGACTTTGGAACATTCACTTGGGCCTTTTTCTCGTCGAGCACCGTGTTCGGGATGACGTTTTCGAAATGGCCCCTTCCGTTCGAGCCGCTGTAATCGGGCTGCGTCAGAACAGGGAGTTCTTTGTCGAGGTCTTGAACGGGCTTCCTGTCACCGGTGGATGACGCGTTGCGGAAAGCCTGGTAATATCCATTGGCAGGTAAAAAGGATCTAGGTCTGTAGAGTGGGTTGATGTTCTTTTTGTACGACGCAAAGCTGCTGTCCAAATAACCACTAGGCCTGTGCTGCTGCTGCTGCAGAGGTGCGACGTACGGTTGCGCAACTGGAGCTCTGTTCACGGGTGCTGGCGTCGTGCTCGAAGTATAATGCCGGAAGACAGGAGCGTCTTGACTCCTGTAGGGTTTCTCGCCGTAGCCGAAAGCAAAAGCTGGTTTGGTGGGCCGATGCCGCACCGGAGTGTGCGTGGAAGGTGTTGGCCTGATAGCGGTCGTCGTCGTGGAATAGTCTTCTTTCGACCGTCGAACGGGGTACTGTTCTCGTGCAGGATTGTGGGACTGTTTCGGTAGCCAGTATTCGTAATATATTCCCTGATTGAAAGCGCGCAGAAGAACCTAAAATAAAGAAGACATTGTTTACTGGAATCAAGCTTCAAATATTTCTTAGAAAATATCGTTCAATATAATTCCGTAATTTCTAATAATCTATTTTTCCAGAAAAATAAACTGATAGTTGAGCCATTTTTGAACTTTTATATAAGAAAACTTTATTAATTCTAGTCTACTAATTTAGTAGAAAAACAAAGCAAAATCGTGTAATACATTTGATTGATCAGATTTTATAAATTCAAAACTATAGTATACGTATTTATATTCAGAGTGCCCAAACATTAGTCCGTTGCCAGACTAATAATTTCTGAACCGCAAAAGCTATAGTCATAAAAGTGGGGTTTGGGTATAGTACAGAGGCCATGCGCTTTGAAAAAAAGCATTTACAGCGCCACCAGACGGTTAAATTTGGGGAGCGCTTTTATCTACAAAACGGTACAAGGTAAAGAGTGTGTGAGTATCTAATAAATCGATGATGCTAAACAGTAAACTCTGTAACTGACTTTTCCCCTCTACCTCGCACGGTTTTTGAGATAAAAACACTAACTCCTAATTAACCTACTAGGTCGCGCTGTAAGTGGTTTCCTTAAGGCCGCTGCAGATACCCAGAGACCGTCGCTGGCCGCTTGGCCAATTATCACTTGTAAGCAATAAATTTTTCGCACGAGAAGAAAGCAGGAGATACTCCGGACAATAGGTAATTGGGGACCGTGGATAATATTGCGGTTTTCACACTTGTGGTTTTCACCCCATCTATTGTTCGGTAGAGGGTCGCAGCGTACAAACCCGGTCAAATTTCCCCGTTCAAATACATTGTAGCCGCGACAGTCTCTGGGTATCTGCAAAGGCTTTTACGTAGCGCATGGCAAGTTTACTATACCTAGGCCCTTCTTTTATGACTATAACTACTGTTGTCAGAAATGAAGCCACAAACCACTCCGTTCGATCGTTTGATTTAAGAGTGGGAAAACTAAATATTTTTCGAACATGCTATTTTACAATCTTAAAGGTATGTGTTATTAAATTATATAAGAAATTCTTAAGTTAGGGTAGATTATTAATTTGAATTATAAATGAACAAAGGATATAAGGTATACTTGATTATTGAGACATATATTCATATGCAAAAAGCAATTCTATGATAAAAACTCACTATTAAAACATTAAGAAAAACTTTAAAATTTTCCATTTGTACTCATATAAATATGAATCCCATACATTGCTTTCTGGAAAAAAACTATTGGATACTATAGTTTCATCAACACGCTACTATATAGCACAGTTTTAAAATATAAAATCATTTTTTGTAGACTGAAACAAGTGCATGATAATGAGTTATTTTAATTCACATATTGTATTACAAAAATAAGAAAAAGGGTAAAAAACAAAAAACAAAAAAACATTCTGTTTATGACAAGAAGGTGCTTTTTAAAATGCTACATGGTTTAATTTTCAAAACAAAAATCATTCATTCGCTGAAAACATGAATATGACATAAAGATATTGGTCCAAGAAACTTAATCGACTTTATCTCCGATGCGGACACACAACACTATTATAAAACATGTATGTTAAGATATAAAACGATGGTATGCACATATAAAACTGGTGTACCGTATTTTTCTTTTTAAATTATATACTGAATGCTTATGAGTTATAACATATATAATGAGACATTTACGCGTTATAAGACATATAATGAGTTGGTTATATTTTATGCTTAAATTATTTACTTGATTATCATGCGCGACTCGAACAAGTACTATACTTTATATATATATATTATTTATGATAAGCGCACTGTTCCAAAGATTCTTTAGTTAAATAAGTGATTTCTATACGGATTCTTTCAGAATAAATAGCTTTGAACAACATAATGGAAAATGCAGTTCATTGCCTTGTAAAGATTATTTATTTATTTATTTGTTAGTTGTTTTGAAATACTGTATTCGATATTCCCAGCTGCATGGGACGAAAATTAATTTTAAAATGTCTGACGGAGCAGTAATTTAATAGGACGGAGGAAGCGCTGTGAAAGATAATTGTATTAAAATGGAAAATATAACAGAAATTGTGATTGACAAAATTCAGCTTCTCGAATATTTATCGAAGGACAAAATATAAAGCTAATTTGACTGCAATTTTCTGACGTCAAAACAAGAAAATTTGCCTTGTTGCGTTTTGTTGTTTGAAATTAATAATTCAATGAATACGTGAACAAATGCAAGTCTTATCATACATTTTTACTTTCAAGATACAGAAGAAATAATTTTACGGCATAACAAATATTTTATTTACTTTTTCCTTTTGCATGCTGTAAGAACGATGGGTGCAAAATATTGCATGTTTAAAGTACTCCTTTTGCATGCATAAAATTTCGTTATCTATTATCAAACAATTTAAAAATTGTTTCAGAATAACAAAATTCAGCATTCTATTAGCCTATCAATTAATTTAACCGTATAAAATTCATGCCTTTCCAAGAGTGTAACTTTAAATACAAAGAGAATTAAAAAAAGAACAATAGAAGAGTCCCAAACTTTAAATTACGCTGCTTTGTAAAAGGTGAAATTTAAAATTAGAAAGATATTGTTCAGTCAGCTGCGACTTGATGCAGCTACTTTTTTATTCGCTTCTATACTTTCATTTTTTGAAGTAGAATTCCTCATTAGTAGGGGAAAGTGTATCGATAATCAATATAAATTCCTTTATTGTCACGACATTATTAATATAAAAGGAATATGTTATCGAAATCAGCTTATTTCTTTTAATGTTTCAGATCAACTCTAGGGAATTGGAGATTATTGAATTTTCATTACTGTGGAGGCATCCACTTATTGTTGATGTATATTTATTTCAAACGCTAAAGTTTCAAGAAAATTGTAATTCAAAAGCACAGTGAAAAATTGAGAAACGGGTTATTTTATGACTTCAGACATACTGCACTTTCAAATTGTTTATTGATTGAAAGGATTATTACGTTTAATAAGCTTTCCAGAAAATGTTTCACTTAGTTAGTTAATTTTTAAAGCTCTTTAGAAATTTTTGAAAGAGAACTTTTTTACTTACTCTTGAAAGTTTCCTACTGGGATTTATGTTTGTGTAACATACGCTAAAATTCATTAGTGTATTCTAAACACCCCGACATTGGTAGCAATATATTAAAAGAAAGTCGGTGTGATTTTTAGTGTACTTCATGTTATTTATGCTAAATATTTATGAAAGTAAATAAAAGACAGTTCGCAGAAATGGGAAATTTGAATTATAATTTGTAAAATGCAAATATATGCAGCTTAAATATTAAAAATGTAAATAAATGCTAAATTTTAAAAGTGATGCAGTCTCCAATTTAGCATAGATAATAGGCGAATCTGGTTGGCTAATCAATGTTCATACTTTCATGAAACGAGAGTTAAACATTAAAATGCGGATTTTGCTTTTCAAATGAATAACCATTAAGTATATCTGGATACATAACATAGGGTGGGCTAAAAATTGGTAGAGTCCATCACTGGTGATGTATTTGAAACTAAATTGTCATTGTACTTCGATTATATGAATCCGAGTAAATCCCAATTTTTTGTTAGACCTCAACAATGAATATAAACGTTTATATCTGACTTGTCAGTGAAATTTTTGTTGCCTTTTCTATTCATTATATTGGTGTTAAAAGCTTTTTCATCCTACACTTTCATTAAAAAAATACAGAAACAGGATGAATGCTGTGCTGGATATAGTACTGTACTTGACTTCTTTCGAGCCCCGCATCAGAAAACTGTGCAGCAAAGTAAAAACAGGGATCTCATAAATGTGCATGTATAAAAACTGACGGAAGTGTTACAGATTAGTTAAACAATTAACTATTTTATAAAAATAACAAAACTAATGAACAAGTTAAATTTTTAAGACACTTTTTTGTTAAAAACAATTCTTTATTAAGACTATAGTGCTACAATGTAATCACCAAATATATGATGATATTACTATTTTAATCTGTGTTTTTCTATTATTGCCTTTAGATTAGAATTTAATTCAAGGGTACAGTTTATGAAAATCAAATGGCAAATGATAATAAAACGAAAATAGTAGGTTGAGAACCACTGGTCTAGGCAATAGTTCCCCTGTAAACCATAGTACTCCTTACTTGAGTAGGTACTATTATCCGATATGCTACACTAAAAATTTCTGTTATTCACATATAAGGGTATAATATGCTGTGCAAAAGCCTTCCTGGAGCTATTACGTAATACGCATTAACATCTATATACGTTATGTGGATTTGATACAAATTCAACTCATCACGTCTTCTTAACATGAAATTCAAAAGCTAAGTTACGTGAAACCTTTCTAAATGAACTTAAAGCTTTCACGTGCGATAGTAGTTAATCATTGACAAGTATTACCATGCATTGCGAATACATAACTAGCTTCCTTTGGTAAAATGCGATGACATGTAATAATTTATCAATGTAACATAGTGTTTTAGTTTCCAATTAAAAAAATACAATACATTTTTCCATAATGTTTATCTGGTAAGAAATGTATAATCGAATTACCGTTTTGCAGCCCTTTGAAAAATACAATACATTTTCCCATAATGTTTATCTTGTAAGGAATGTATAATCGAATTACCGTTTTACAGCCCTATGAAACAATCGAAATATTAAAAATAAACACTATTTGTATGCAATAAATAAAACAGACTTGCACAAATTATAAGAAATTTACAAAGCTGTACTGTGTATTATGGTGCAGCTTTGTATATGTGTATACACAAATATGGTAGGATAATATATGTATAATTACATATGTATTTATACACTAGAATATAAACGATAGAATAATAGTTCATTAAGGGAAAACAGATAACAAGATAAAGTCGTCAAATCTGGTATTTCCATTATATAAAAGAATCATTCCTATCAGATAAATACAGGCTTTAGAATGTTGATTGTTTTTGCAACATGTTGCAAAAAAATCAAGTCTAATCTTTTCCTTTTATTTGACAATTTCACTATTATCCTTTCTTATAACAGAAATCTTAGAGATTATACCGGGAAAATATTACAGTAGTGAACATAGAGATACGCTATTCAAATCAAATCCATCACATACAAATGTACAATAACTACTTTGCTCATAAACAAAAACACACTAAATCATTTAAAATGCTTCGAAAGCCTTGAAACAATTTAATTTCGTATCTTCCACACCACTGTTGAAGTTTTAATACACTGTTATTAAAACAACTCCGTCCCACACATAACGATCAAGCGCTCTCCTTCAGAAGTTTTCTGAAATAAAATCTCCGCCAAATAGTACTTAGTGATGAGCAAGGACTAGAAAACTGTGACATTCAAAGAACCGTACTCAAGATATACAAACACTGAGAGCACATTTAAAAATCTTTTGATTCTATGAAGACTAGATATCTGCTAGATAATAATTTCATCCCTTGCTAAGAGCCTGCAATTATCCAACACAATTCTCCTTTTCAAAAGGTACTAAGAAATATTGTTAGCTCATAAATTTCTTTCTTTGAATTAACTGAGCGTATAAATGAAGTAAAAGGGACAATAATTAACTCCATTTTCTTGTAAGGACAGTTGAATGAAAACTGCGCAAGTTCATTTCATTCCGCTTTAAAAGTTTGTAGAGGAATGCTATCAATTTCATGATAGTAAAACTTTTGTTGAGTTCTTAAAAGCAAATTATTAAAAATGTATAACTAATCGTGTAATAAATGTATAACTAAACGTAATAATCCTTTCAATCTCGTGTCTTTCCAAGTATTTTCCAACAAAACAGAACGATATTTATCAATTTTTCACTCTAAATTTCATATGGTTCGAATATTATAATGTGTTATAATTTGTTGATGTTCGGTTACAGTGAAAAAGTTTCGAAAATTTACATAGACAACAAGCACTTTTTTTCCTGAGAAAGTTTATCAGCGCATGAAGAGCCATAAATAGCGTTGGAACGAACCACGTATGACGGCGTAAACCCTTTGCAAACAAGAGTATTGTAAGGAGCCAATGTCTAACCAAGAGAGAAGAGGGAAACTGTTTTTATCGAGATATACGTTCCGCTAGGAAGCTCGTCAAATAAAAAGTAGCTTTCAAATATGACAAGTTTTTACAAGCGAGTGTATACTTATTAAAATACGAAATTTAATTTTTATACGTTTTGTCCATTCCTATCACTTATATAATTTTTTAAAAAGTGGTTTGTGTCTAAGAAACCAGAAAAATCCCATTTTTCTGAGTGGAATACTTTCCGAGATATCACACGTTAAAAATTTTAGCATTTGTCTCCAAGTACTAACGGTCTTCAAAGTGAGAAAAATAAAATTACTTTTCAACTTGCATTAACTGTGGTCATTCGACAGCTATATATAACGCCTGGAAACCCTAATTTAACTAGAATTTTCCTATAATGCACGTTCGTCAGTTTCTAGTGAAAATTAACCTACACTATTACTTTGTCATTCTCTATTACACTTTGAAATTCTTTCCCTAGAAGCATAACATATTTAGTGGTTGACACCAAAAAGTTTTATCAATCATTTCATAACCTAGGCCAAGTGCCTATCAGTTCAGGTAAAAAAAATCAGTTCAATGCTTATAATTCCCTTTTTTCCAGTGAAAGGAGTATCATTTAACTTTTACCAGTAGATATCAATTACAGATGCACATTGAAGAGCTTTCATATATTACGATAACTGAGAAAATATTCTTTCGTGATATGTTTCTACTTGGGTAATTTATACATGCTACAGCAATTGTTCATTTACATTCAAATGTGGTATAATTCATGCCATAAGAAAAATGTGCATTTATAGAACTCACAGAAAGTGCTATTACTTTTTTTGAACAACTTTGTCAATGTTATGCAACTAATTATAAAATCAGTTTATTTATTGAAAATAGCTTGCTAGCTATTTTTTTTAAAATGCATTGCATGGATTAAATTATATAAAAAATATTGTAATTTCTATTAGTTTCTTTTACTTTTCTAAAATAATATACTGTCAGAATATGATGATACATCTTGAACCTTAAGATATATGAAAATTACATATGAAAAAACCCTTGAATGGTAATAGTACTATAAAAGATTTTCGATAGCTCGAAGGCTCAAAAAAATTCTTAAACACGTGTTATGCAAGAAGTCTCTTGAGCTTGTTAAGTAAATAAGATCTTCTTTCATGAATATGCTTTCATTTAGGAAGTACATTTTAAGACCGTATTTACACATTATGGAACATTCTGAATAAGTGTTTTACGAAATCAAGTTCTCAGAAAATTTCAACGGTGGTCGAAAGAAAATAAATTAAGTTCTGTCTGAAACCTAAATATTCAAATTTCAAATGGGCGAAATATTCGAAAATTTGTAAGAATAATGTTTCAAAAACTTTAGCTGAATGTTTCAACCGGAAAATAGACGGAAGCTTCTAGAATTCCAGCTAAAATAGTCTTTAATTTATGAAGAAACGAACTGAAAGAAATCTGAACTTTTAACACATGTTATACGGTAGGAATGTTGAAATAGAAAAAAAGAAGAGAGAGAGGGATCGGAACTATTATTTCAAAGCAGAAACATCAAAATTATTAGAGGTAGTTGATTTTATGTTCTGAAAAAAAGGAAAGTTTCTTTTGAACTTTTATCATTAAAATATTTTTTTTTTTATAGGAAAGTTTCCGCCAATCTACTTTTCTGTGGGTCGGAAGATTTTAATTAAAGAGGAAAGGAAGATTTCTTATCATTTTCTGTGAATACAACTTGAAAGAATACATAAATCATTTAAAAAGTTACCGAAAGAAAATGGAACATTTTTTGGTCATTACTTGCCCCGGGAAAAAAATGACTTCAATATTTTGAGATAAAAGAAAAAAAAAAATAGTTTCTTTTTAAGATGGTATAAAGTCATTCGGTAGAGAAAAAGTGTTTAGATTTTATGATGAAACGATGTTTCATGTACTTTTTGCATTCCCGTTGCATTAATGGTACTCGTTATTAGATTTTAAAGAACTTAATTATGTTTAAAAGAAAATTAAAGATGGCTGAAGTAGTTTTTCTTATTTAATTCAGTTTTGAAGTTTTCATTCTTGGAGATATTTTAAAAGTTTTATCCAGAATAGTTATGAAGTTATTTTTAAATTTAATTCCTAAACTTTCTGAAAGGCTCAAGAAATACAGAAGTATACACTGCTGGTAAAAGAAACAGTTGCTATTCCAATTTGGCAGTAATAATGACAGTTCAATTGTGCTCCAAAGAAACCTATCGCGTTTTTACGGACATTCGAGTGTGGATAATGATCATGCTATTAGTTCGGCGTAGGCGGCAAAACTGGCGTAGAGGATAAAGATTTCTTTTTTTAGAGGGTTAGTTAAAAAAATAAAATAAAAAACGTTAGTTAAAAAAAGTAGTCTAGATAAAAAACAAAACAAAATACTGTACATTCCTGTTTAGGTTACATAAGTTTTTTCTTCTTTTTTTTAAACTAGGCACTCCTCCAAAAAGCTACTGTATACGCCATTTTGCGCACCTCTGATGTTTGTTTGTGTGATAATGGCAACGCTACGCTAGGGAAATCTGCCAAGGATGGGAGGGTGCCTTGGTAGGAGGACTTTCTAACGCGTATTCACGTTACATATGGAGAAAACCTACAAAAACGACATACCGTTAGATCGACTGCCGCGCGATGGGACCCGAACCCGGGACCTTCACACTTCGGCCCCCAACCATTTTGAGTGGGACGTTTTTTTTTTTGTGGGAGTCAAAACAATGTCATTAATTAATTAATTTATTGCCAAATTTTCCTCTTAAATAAATAAGAAGTTGAGTTCAACAGACTACCCAAATAACGTTACTTTTTACAGGATTTTTGAGTTCTTTTATCATTGGCTACCCTGTATATGCCAAAAAAAACCTCCCAGCATTCTAAAATAATAGCATGATCATTATACAGAACCACATTTCCATGAAAGCACAATTTTAATGAAAACACAGCTGGCTGTGCCGGGCACAGCCAGCTGTCGTCAAAAAAGGGTCTCTAGATCTGTGGCACGCGATGAACATTTCGATCGTCCGCCATCTTGCTGGTAGTTAAGTCGAGCGATGGCAACGGCTGTCCTTTTTTGAGCATTGGGAAAGGGTTGCGCCTCAAAGGGTTAACGGGTGAACCAATTGTAGCCAAATGTGGAACATGAGATGCACTCAAGGAATTTAGAGAAAAAAAAATGTGTACAAAAATGTTCCACTAGGTTGCGCATTGCTTAAAAAACAGCAAATTTAACGATAGGATTGGCTAATTCGAAAATGTAAAAACAAATTAAACATTATGAAATCGTTTTTGAGAATGAATAACTAATTTTGGTCAGTATTTTAGTAGAATTCACCTTGCAAAGCGTTACCTAGTGGACATTTCTTGAACTAAACTTTTTAAAATACTTCCAAATTTGGCATGTATCGTACATGCCAAATTTTTAGACAATTTGGTGGCCCCCATTTCAGCTGCACAGTGGTGTTTGTAGGAGAAGCTTAGTTATAACAACCTGTATGCTACTTTACAGTATAGATGGGGAAAGAATGAACATCCTGTTTTTTGAACCTGTTCTCAAGAAAGAACGGAAACACCCTGTTCAGTGATCACGGCAAAAACATGTTCTCAGTTCATTAAGGTCCGACACTTCAACATTTTATGGCAGGCAAGATCGTTGTAAAAATAAATTTTGGAAAATGCCTTAAAGGTGAAATTTCTCATTAAAAGGCGTGATTAATATTTTTTTGCTAAGAAAAATTTAAATTCTGGGGGACCAGACCCCTTCCTCCCCCTACCCCCTCTCCTGTTCACACCTTGGCTACGTATCTGATGGTGGGGACAGAAGTTCACAATTTTAGCATTATCAAATTCTAAGTAATTGCAGAATCTTAGCTATTTTGAGAAATAATGATAACGATGATGATTATCTGGGGGTGGGGTGGGGGATAGAACTTTTACCCCAACCTACCATAATTTTAGAGTGGACCCGAGCTAAAAATAAGAAACTTTCTTATATGTTCAATACGAAATGCACTCACAGGAAAACAATTCGTCAATTTTAATTATTTCAGCCAAACTACTCAATTTCAATGTAAAATATTTAATAATAAAGAAAATGATAGTCTGAAACACAAATAAATCGAAAAAAATATTTTATCAACGTCAAACAATAATATAAGCATTACACTGTCTCCATATAAAACGCGCTTTCCCTTCATACGCTCTCAAACATCTCCTTTTGGCTGAAAAAGAACCAGTTCTTTGATCACGGCTGGGAGCTGGAACACCTAGTTCAGCGTTCTTTCGCGGAACGGAGAGCTAGGTGTTTTTTCGAGGAACGGAGAGAGCTGGTGCTCTTTTGGGAACGGAATAAACGAGGTGTTCTCTGGTGAACGGGGTGAAAGGTGTTCTTTTGATCTGTTCTTTTGCTTTAATTCCGTTCTGAGCTGAATACAGGGTCTAAGTTGTAGACTTGGAGTCAGAAGTAAGGCCGTGCTCAGAAAGGGGGGGGGGTCCTATGGGTTTGGACGTCTCTCCCTCGACGTTATTACATTATATGTATATGGTGTATTTATACAGGGACGTAGCAAGAATTTTTTTGGGGGGGTTGGGGGTGGGGATGGTGAGGGGTATGAATTACAGTGATGTATAAATGAACGAAATGTTTTCGCAATAGTTAAAAAAAATTAAAAATCTTGCTACATAAGTTGAAAATTGGGTGTGGGGGATATATCCTGAAATTTTTGTCTGGGTATGGCCCAGGTCTGAAGCCATTTAAGATGGATTTTCGGAGCCATGTAATTTCATATGCCAAATTCGTATTCATTTTCTTAAACCGGAGTCGGAGCAATACTGAGCCTGATACTTACAGCTTTTTAAACAGAATGTCTTTAATTTTTAAGCTGGAGCATGCACTTTTAAAGCTGAAACTGTACATTTTTTTTCTTTTTTAAGCTCTAAGAGCGTATCGACTATTTTGTGAGCTCTCCCATTGGAAATGGGCAGGTCCACGCCGTGTATTTTTAACCTGAAGGCAACACAAGGATTTTTTTTCTTTTTTTTTAAACTTGAGTTGGACTTATTTAATATTTTGAATTAGAGCTAAAAATGTTTGTCGTTGGTACAAAAGCCATAGCTTTTAAGCTGGAGCCTGATACATATATTTTTATTTGTAGTTGTAGCCAAAGAAGGATTTTTTTTTTTAACCCGAGCCAGATCTATAACCTCTTGGAGCTAGACCTGGAACAATATATATTTTTTAAGAGGCGAAGCGAACGGTGAAAAAGGCTGAATTTTTCAGCAAACGACTTCATCATTATTATTTTGTTAACAACATTTTAAATTGGGGAGGGGGGCAGACTTTCTGATTCACCCCCTTTCGTACGGTCTTGCATGAGTACTTAGATAGGGGACAAGGGGTCAGGGCCGTATCCAGAAAAAAAATTATCCAGACAAAAATTTCGGAGGGGGACCAAACGAAAGAAGAAGGCTGAAATTTTCACAAAGACTTCAACTTTATAATTTTGTTAACAAAATTTTGAATTTCGGGGGGAGGGGGGACCAGACCCCCTGGGTACGGCCTTGAAGGGTATGCTCTCTCTCCAGCTTTCGTTATAGTGAACACTCTTATAGTATTTTGAGTTTTTTTATCATTATTATTTTTGTATTAAAATGTTTGAAAGTCCGAAAAAAACTTCTACAACGCCCCCTCCCCTCCCATTCCTCCAAGAGTTACGACTATAGGGTCAAAGCTTGCGCTATAGTGTCAAAGCTTGCGTTATAGGGTCAAAGCTTGCAAAGCTTAGGTGCATTGTGATAATGTGGATATTATGTGCCCGAGGTAACGTACTTCCCGACGACCCCCTGGCACACTATCCAGCGTCAAAGTCTTGCGTTACTTTCGCTTTATCATGTAATTTATGGTGTGGACTGGGAATAACTCTAGGAAAGGAGGGGGTGGAGGATTTCATTGCAAATTTTCAGCTTCAACGGTCGCTCCACTTGTGCGTCGGCTCTTTTACTGCAGTAGTGCCGAAAAAGAAAAAAACTAAAACAAAAGGGTATGCAGTCACGTGGCATATTGTATCAGACCGTTCAAGGATTAGTTGAAACAGATCATTCCTTTGCGCTGTTACTGGTACAACTCTTAGTTATGCTTATGTTTGGATAGTTTTTCCTCATGGATAGAAAAAAAAATCTTTTGTTTGGACGGATTTTAAAGTTATTGATTCCGCTGCTTCCAAAGCTTTGTGCAATATAGTCTAATCAAAATAAACAGCTATGAATATTATGTCATTTTAGGAGCTGTCAGACTCAAATATTGTTTACTCATGTAAGCAATATTGTATCACTCAGGTAAGTAATCGAAAATTAGGCCTGGCCTAAATAATTCTCTCTAGAATTGAAGTTTTCCCATTTCTTTTTACATACATGCTATGAGTAAAGATAACAAAAGTTAATAAAAAGCACAGAAAAAATTTTGATTTTAGAAATATGTGCATATTTAACACTATATTATAGAACGTTAATATAATTAAAATATTTTTACCAAAAATTACTGTTAATATACTTGATTAAAGAAAGCCAGTATGTTGGTTGCAAAGTTTTTTTAAACATTTTGCAATTGTGTTAAAGCATAATATATGTTAAAAAGAACGTATATTTTCATTTTTAAATTGAATAAAATAGTCATAATAAAGCTACGATAAATCAAAGAACCTGTTATCAAAAGAACGGGGAAAAGAGCTGTTCTTTAAAAAAGAACGGGAACAGTGAACAACTGTACTTCGAAAATAACGCTTTTCCGCATCTCTACTTTACAGTTACAAATAAAATTTATATAATTGTAAAACGGTAAAGGACTAATTTGGAAACGGTAAGAATAGCTAAAATATCTTATTTCACACCAAATTATAAATCTTCTATTTAGCTCTAATATAGATGGGGTATTACGTGTAAGGCTGTTACAAATTTAATGAAATTTTAATTTCAAGTCTACTATTGTGTATTTCAAATATGTAAAAGAATTAGAATCGGAATGAAAATTATAAGCATTTAGCCACGTTATGAGCAGAGACAGCGTGTTTTCAAAAGGAAGTAAAATCCTTAACAAATATCTTTGCCTATAGAAATTTTATCGCAAGATCATTTAAAGTTAGTCAAACATTTTGCACTTGCAAGTGTTCATCAAAGTAGATTGAACTAATTCGTCTTCATAATTTTGAAGCATAAGATTTAACAGATAATTATTTTCTATTCGCGAGAAGCATTAAGTAATGAAGCATTAAGTGTTATGGCTCTTTTACAGCAGTAAAAATTAATTTACGTAAGTAAAATGAGAATAAAATTAAACCAAAGTAACACTATTAATTGGAGCTTTAAAATAAGGTTGAAATGTCATTCAGAAAAACAGCAATTGGACTCAAAACGATAATATCTTTTTCTCGCAGGAAAAAAAAAATTATGACATAGAATGTTAGTTTAAACTGATTCTCAAATGAAATTGATATAGGTGAGGATTAATAAATTCGATACTGAATGCAAAAAATTCTGTGGGTGATTTTAGCCAAAGGCTAATCGGAATTACCTAGTAATGTGGGATCACAGTCATCAATAAGCATTGTTTAATAGTCAATGTCAAAGAAGATGAAAAAAAGAAGAAAAGGATCACACTCATCACTAAGCATATTTTAATAGTCAATTTCAAAAAAGAAGAAAAAAAAGAAAAGGAGTTTTCGCAAAATTTAAAGATGTATATGAAATATAGTTTATGTTTCGATTATTCCATCATTAAGGGTGTGTGCCGAATAAACAAAATCTGCCTCACAGTTTCGGTGCACAAATTAAAATAAACTAATTTCCCCAGGGACTCAAACAAATTCAGGATGATTCTTTGTAAGCTGCACTAAGCACCGATGTAAATGGAAAAACGGTGCTTTTTAATGTGAAACTTTAAGAAAAAATTCGTAAATGACAGCATGTTTTTTAAAAAATGGCACTTTCTGGAAAATTTTCGATTTTTAAGATTTTTTTTCAAAAGATTTCGTAATTGACACGGGTTAATTGTTGATTTCACTGCATACTACAGCTTGTAATAATAATACATTCTAAAAATTGCTAAGTGCTTGACATTATTAGTTTTTTCGAATTTATGTACCAAAGTCGCATGATTTTTTTTTAAAGTACACCGTTAAAATTAATAGACTGTCCAATTTAGTAATAGGTCCCCCCCAAAAAAAATCGTAGTCACAGTTTTGGCAGTTACTTATATATAATTTACATAGTGATTATTGTTTGCTGCTTGAAAAATGGTGTTTCTGATAACACGTAGCATATATAACTACGATTTCTTCCCCCCCCCCCCCATGCTAAAATTTCATCAAGCGGTAGCGAATGTTTTGTTGTTAGGGCAAACCTACACGAGGAGTATTTGCCTATGGGGTGTGCGTTGGGCGGAGGACTTTCTAAGGGGTGGTCCTCCATAAAATATGCATCTTTGTAAATGTAGTACAAAAGAATCCAGCACTTACTTGTTTGGTTTTGGATATATATATATATATAGATCTCAAAATTCAAGTCACTCTTTAATGTGAATGTGTTTGATAATTTTGGAATGGGAAAGGGTTGTTGAAACCCAAACCCCCTTGATTTCTGAAGGGTATTAAACTTGAAAATGTTTATTTTTTATTTATCTGAAAAAAATATGCCTACTATTTTACTTGTAATTGTAGCTCTTCTAAACTGGTGTATTCTTTCGTGAGCACCAAACCTTGTATAATACCATTGATTATAAATGTATATTAAGTGAAAACGATTGATGTAATGAAATATGTTAATGGTACAATTTTTTGATAATAGTTTTAGGAGAATATTTTGCTTACCTAAAGCTTCCTGAATCTTTCAACAAAACATTCAACAAAAACTGCTGTAATTTTTATTCATCAGATCAAATTAACTATAAATGAAACAATTTTTACACACGATATGTTTGATAACTAACAAAGCTAAAAGATTTTGGCTGAAAATTATTTTATTTAAAACAATGAAACTCCTAGACATCTCTGTAAATTAATTGTAATTACATGATTAGGATGTTTTAAAAATAAAACACTACATCTCTACGTATTTTATACTTTAAAAATCAAGATTAAAAATTTTTACAACTAAAATGCTTAATCTTATCATTTTTGTTTAATTCTTTGTGAACTAACTCAAATAAATTTAAAAGAATTGCGATAACTAGAAATGACGACTTGCTTCACCTAAGGTTTTCTGGAATTTTTACTTTAAAAATGAAATTCAAAAGAAAAGAAAATAAAACTTCAAAAACATTTTAGAAATGTTCAATGTATTATTTAAAATTAAACCAAGAAAACTTCTTATAAAAAAATGACTTTCGTATGGGAAAAAAAAAATTCCCAAAGAATTCTTAAAAGCGCATATTGCTGATAGCTCAATTTTCACGTAGAAAAATACTCAAAGGAATTAACAGCAGCAGAAAAAGTTCATGATACTGAAGATGTTCACAGAAGGAAATATCTTATTTAATTGAAACAGAAAATTACCAGGAAACTGAAATCGAAGTTTAAAACAAATTATGAAATGCCAAAGAATTCTTTAATATTTTGATATTTTTTGCGAATTTAAAGATATTCTTTGAATGATTTTCAGATGAGGCGAACTTTCAGCAAAACTTCAATTACATAGAATTAATAAAAATTAAAGGGAATTTACAGACGTCTTATTAAAGCTCAAATATACTGTGAGTAAGTAATAAAATTTTAAAAGATTAAGTTTTTTTAAGTGCAGTGAAGAATAAAGAAGTATTCACATAACTTCTTCTCTGCTATTTTATTTTTAAAGTTTACTGATTAATGATTTCAGCTATAATAATATTTATAAATAACAATAAATGAATAATTATAAATTTATTGCGATTCAAATGAATTCGGCACAGTGCACTTTTACTACGCACTGTCATTTAAATTAAGTAATATTTTGAATGATTATTTAAATTTTGAGTAACGAATTACTAAGCATAACACGGATAAAAATAAGAGTTCAATGTTTCATCAAATATTTGATAAATTAAGAGTACTATGGGCAACTGCATCTTGTTCAAAATACTTCAACAAAATGAATATCTTTTACCTGTGTTTCGGTAATTGCAGACTAACTAACTGCAAGCTGAGGTCAACTGCAAACTAACAGCTTTGAATCTAACCGTGTAGTCCTTTGCATGAAATAGACCTGTTTGAGATTCACGGACATTGCATGATATAAAAGCTCGTATAAAATTTATTGTAAATTAAGATGTGAAAATAAGTCCTTGTGAAATCCGTTTTTAGAAGTAATTTAGCTACAATATACAAAATAAACAAGTGATGCTGCTGCGTAATTTTTCAAATTCTCGATCGTTAGTATTTATTAAAATATTTATTAATTTTAAATTCACAGCTTAATACATTTGTTAGCGCTTTTGAAAGTTTAAAATCATGGTACGAAAATTATGTAAATATAACACTACACATAAGTGCTAGAATTCGTGCTAATTAGAAACATTGAAATTATTCAAATTATGTTATTCTTTATCACTCAGCACCCAGAACAGCTGTTTGTGCAATGTTACAGACAGACATTAAACATTTGATCTCACAAAGCAGAAATGTAAATTTCTAAATTTTAACTTCTTTAAGATTTGTATATTTTAAATATTTTTTTTAATTATGAAGCATGTCTCTGTTCTTGTAAGCATTCTTTCTAATGATTTTAGTTTAACACAATTGCACGCATAACTTGCAATGCTATGCTGGGAAAGAAATATCTTACAGTCAAACAAATTTCGGGTTGTCAGTTGCATTTCCTCTCCTAACAGTACAATCATACAAAATATACAGAAAAGAACGAATAAACAACAACAACAAAAAAAAAAAAAAGCGCAGAAACATAATTCGAAATACAGCAGGAGCCGACTGGATGCAACTAAGTGAGTTAAGTTCGAAGACTTTTAAAAGGAATTAATTATTCGTAATAGTACAGTTATGTAGCTCATAAAAAATTGAAAATACCTGTTTTGTTATGAATTAAGCAAAGATGAAAGTGTTTTGTGTAATGGTAAACCTACACGAGGGGCATCTGCCTGCGGAAGCGGGGGGGGTATTTTAATTTTATATTTCAATTTCACATAATTCAAGCATTTTTAATTACATAAATCGTACTTAAGTCCAGTTTCACTTGGTTTTTTATTTCAAAAGGAAAACTAATTTTAATGATCCAATTTCCACTAATATCACGTATAGATATACAAGGAACTCCCAAGTATATAATTTCACTTTTAATAATAGTTAAAAAACAGACAGAAATAATCTACTTATATAATACACTAACGTATACGGTACCAAAATCGAAGATATTTCTACGCTGCGAACGGCAACAACTAGATGTAATCGTTAGGGTAATAATAATAACGGATGTGCAAAACATCCAAATTAACAGTTCAATGACGTCAAATGGAGCAAGCGCATTCGTTACTTACGCATGTCACGGAGTAGCTAGATTACAAAAAAACAATAATGGATACATGAAAATGCAATAGCTTCTCACAGCTTTTAAATATCTAATTTACAATATTTGGCGCATTTGTAGCTCAACTAAAAATGTCACGATGCAGTGGGCTAAAGCACATTTTAGCCATTTACTGTTTCTTTCTTATTATTGTAACTATTGGTACATATTAAATAATGGAACCATACTATAAAAACAAAACATCAGGTTGCTAACTCTAACACAACACCGGTGTTATCCGTAGAGAAAAGTATCTATTAGCGAAGCCATGGAGCTCATGACTGGAAGGCACTTCACTAAAAACTAATTTGAGGAAGCCCGCAGTTTCTGCAATTAAGAAATATTTCTGTAGGAATTTGTGCAGCATATTTCACAACGTATCACCCAATACAGTATTTTTATAATCATTTTATGAATAGAAATGTCACCAGTTATGTCTTTTTGTACATTTTGCAATGTCAGTACTTGGCATGGCCACCACCGGCTTTCATGATGACGCCCAAAATTTGTAATAATCCTAACCTGAATAAACTTAATGACAAATACTGTTTAAACAAAGAAACTTGATTTTCGTTGAAAGGAGTCCAATAATTTGGCCAACATTGCGCTAATCATAAAGAATAGCAAGGTATACAGCGGCTACTTATAATAATAAATTCAAATCTTCTGTATAATAAATTAAATCATAATAAATCCAAAACTTCTGTACTCAATGGGCGTCTAAGGCAAAACGACGAAACAAATGAAAGAAAATTAAAAATTATAATTAAATTTTGTAAAACCTTGATGTATTATAAAAGAACATTCTATTAAAGAATTTGAAATAACGTCTATCATTAAATAAAAAATGCGATTTTTCTTTTCATTTCTCTAATGTAGCCAAGAAATTATGGTATTTGATGAAAAAAAAAATAACTATTCATTTTTAGCCATTCAAATTAGCATATTTACTTTTTCCTCTTGAAATGAAACACAGCAACTCAGTTATGAAATTCTAGCTCCTTGATTTTTTTTCTCATGGAAACCATCGTACATCCGTATAAAAAACACCAAGAATAAATTTCAAAAGTGGGGGGAAAACCCACATTAATGATAAATGTTTTTTAAGGTAGAAAATTAAAGGAATTTTAAATTTTAACAGGAAAACATTTTTTATTCCTTTGTTCGGTATCATTTCAGAGAATGATTAATTAATTTCGTAAAAATATATGACAAAAATTTTCTTTCGGACTCTGCAATTGAATTCTTTCTAAGGAATCAGGGTTTCCGAATCCTGCGGTTTTCTTTATCTTCCTGTGTTTTTAAATATTCATTGTTTTTTTTAGAAAAAGAGGAGAAATACTTTAGCTTGAAGCAAAAAGAAAAAAAAACAGATTGAATGAAACTTTTTAAATTGAAGCTGTGCAATAACGCATGCATTCTTTTTATCGGCTGAAGTCATTATTCATACAGAGGAAAATAACGAAAAGTCCAGAAATTTGAAAAGAAAATTGATACGAGATTCTTTATTTTTCATGTTTTTAAAGTATAATTCAAAAATCAATTTTCTGATTAATCCGAGTTTCCTTTAGAATAGGTTCAAAACGATGCAATTGCTTTCGTCACTTGGAAACTTCTACTCTGCAAAAATAGTCTGTTAAACTGGCAGAAAGAAACCGTCAACCAGGATGCCAGTTTATTTCTGTATATTTTACAGAAGTCTTTCCGTATTTTTCCCATGTACGGAAAATTTCTGTAAAATAAACTCAAAACCTGTAAAATTTACCGGACACGTCTGCAAAAAAAAAAAAAAAAACGGCAATAAACTGACGTCCTGGCTGACAGTTTTTTTCTGTAAGTTTGACAAACTTTTTTTGCAGTGTAGACATACATACTGTTTCAAAAGTTAATAAAATTTCATTTTATTTCTGAAATTAAACTTAAATGTTTGCTATTTTTTTCCTATAAATGAAGAAGTGTTAAACATTGAGTAAGTGTTAGGATTCAATTTCTCTCTACTTTTAATGCTAGCCAAGAACCTGAGGTTGTCTTAACTTGTAAGAAGAAAAGTAAACTTTAAAGTAGCCTTGTAAACTATGTGTTTGAAATTATCAAGCGAGCAAGTCTGGAACTTGCAAGTTACAAATAGAGATGAGACTGGGCTTACATCTGAAACATCAGAGCTGAATAGAAATTACGAAATTGAAAGGTCGAGGAAAGCCCGAAATTCAAAATAGCAAAAAACACATAGATTATTCAATTATCTTTAATTTTTGCAGTTTTGCGTTAATTAATGATAGACACAATGGTAAAATTTCACAAAATACACTCTCAGCATTTTTTATTCTTTATTATCAATTTTAGAAAATCTCAACTTAAATATTTGAAATATGTTAGGAAATTAGTGGATAAAATTTCGAAACAAATAACTTAAATCAGCAATTAAGTGAATTTCATATTGATATGACGAATAGTTTTGCTGTTAAAAATACTATAAAAGTGGCGGCAGACCTTTAAATTATAATCCGAAATATGCGAACATTGACAGAACTTCCATGACGCCTGCCATCATCCGATTTTTAATCAAGCACGTTTATAATCACTAAGCAATGAATATTTTTTTAAAAGTGAATTAGTGTTGAATACGTGAGTGGTAGAAAGGATTTAAGTGTAGGAAGAGAAGTAAAAGTTATATTATTGTGTAAATATGAACGCATAAAAAATATGTAATGCTTTAAAATCTAGATTGTTTCAAATTTAAGCTCTATATGTACACTATTGAATGGAAGATGTTGGGTTTGTTTAACGTACTTAGTATGTCGTGCTTTATGTCTTGAAATGCACTGAATTGGGATTATTCAGTTTTATTTGGATGGATTAAACGCATTTTTCTTCCCTGAGCTGCTGTATTTCCTTACAAAAAATTATTTTACAAAAAATGTTGAAGATATTTGAACAAATGTTTAATTACCCTCTTTCATAAGATTGTTCCCACTGCAATCATAATATACATTGTGTGGTGAATAGGTGTTAAAATTAGACCAAACTTTCCGATGAAGCTTATCTTTTCTTTTTGCGAAACAAAAATGCAAATACGATTTTCTTTTATTTAAATAATAATAATAATAATAAGTATATTTTAATAAAATTCCAAGCTGTTTTAGTACATAGCCATAAAAATATACTTTTTTCTGTTTTATATTATTATTTCATACTTAAAAGTAAGGAAAAGCAATTCAGGGTTCTAATAAAACAGTCAAATAGAAATTTAAATTATTTAATTATAAAAAACTGGGCAATTAATTTCTCCATCGTTATTCTCCTTTATAGAAAGCATATATTTATTAGTATTATTTATAAAGATAAAATATTTACCAAGGAGAAATACGGAAAAGACAAATTTTTCGACAATTGAAATATTCTATGTTTGCTCAAGAATGCTCCGCTGCGTTTTTCTAACTTCTAATTTTACATTAAATAATAACTTATAGTTATTATCTTCATTGGTTCACTTTAAAAAATGTATTTATTTTAAATAAGTAATTACTTTCCTTTCAAGCATTGTCAATTCAGCATATTTCCGAGCTCATTTTCATGAAAATCACAATAACGCCATCCTTGTGCGTAGAAAATTTAAATCAAATGTGACTTCGAATTTCATCGGTAATTAAATTTTTCAATGTTTGAAACAATTAGATAATGTCCTCCAATAATAGTATTTTTCTAAAGCAAATTTACTTTAATGGCAATAGCTATTAGCTGTTCCATCGAATGCATTTTAAAATAAAAAAGGAAATTACTCCAATCAACAGCATCATATTGACATATTTTCTGGACGACATTCCTTAAGAGCAGTGTAAGCGGAACTTCATTCTCGTGATTCTTCAGAGAAATGAGTTTTAACGGAAATTAATTTCAATCCGCTCCTCATTATCTCCGATTTCTAATTTCCACTGAGTATACATTTTGGCGACCAAAAGATATGTAACTACAATGCCTTACATTATCAAATGCCTTACGCCGAAAGCAAATTATTTCAAAGTTTATATGGCATGGAGCAAAATGACCATAAATTAGGGTATTGTATTACAACCAATCAAACGAAACCCCAAATAAATGACTGGGCCATTCATCTAAATGGCGTCGGATGTTGGTTATTAATTTTAGAATAGAGTCATTACTTAACTCTCGATTTCCATGGCATGCGCCCAGAAGATAACTATGAATGCGATTTGGAGGCTGAGGTGAATACTTAAAAATATAAATCAGCGTGAAAATTGAAAAGTGATTAAGTGCGTGTAATAGATCAAGTCATCTATCGGAAGTTTTTTCTAATATAAAAGTGTAAAATAATTTGGACATACCAGACAAATTGGAAAATTAGGAAAAGATGCGAGCTTCTTTAACATTTGGTACTTGATTTTATAATTAGATGTATATTACGAAAAATAATTTTGACAGTTTATAGGCATAAACTATCATTTCAACATTCTTATTTTAAATATACTATGAAATAAAATAACGATGTGTTTAAAACGATGTAATAAAATAATCTTTTTATCTATAAATATTCATCAATATTAGTAATTTTGAATTAAAAAAAGCAATTTTAGCTATCATTTATAAAAGTAATGTCTTTCAGAATTGGTATATCTGTCACGATATACCAATTGACATATTAATAGTCAGGAACATGTTCAGACTCGAAGGGGGTGAAGTGTACAAACTTTCTGAAGTAATTAATTTCTTTAAGTGCATTAATTTTTCGAAATTCAAAAATTATAATAATGTTCAACCAGTACAGTTTCCAGATGAAAATTTCTTAGATATTAGTATAAACTTGAAAAAACATTGCTACAAATTAAAGGGGATTAATTGTCTATAGAAAATACCACTTAGATCCATACATCATTTCGGAATTTATTACGGAATTTAAGAAATTCTAATTGGTATTTACAAATAATAAATTAAAATGCTATTTTCACAATCTTATCAAAACACGTTCCGTTTCCATCTCTAATTGTGTTTTCTGGTGTGGTTTTCTTTCTACATTTTGTTTCGCTATTCCTCGATCAACTCTTGACATTATACAATCTTACAGCATTTTTTTTTATAAGCATAGACTGTTTGTTCCGTAGAATTTTAGATTATTAGAATTTTGTATGTGGAAACTTGCCAACAATTCCAACAGAAACCACCCCAAAAGAAACTGTTGTTTAAAATATACAGTAATTAAAACTTTGTAACATAACGTACGCAAAAATGCCCTTAGTCTGTACGCGCTTTTCGGCCAAAAGAAACTTTCGACCTTCTTCGGCAGACGTACACACTGTGTATGGACATTTGCTGAAGAATGTCTGCTTTTTCCTGCTTCCATGGACCCTGTGTATGGACGTGTGCTGAAGAAAATCTGCGTTTCCCAGCTTCCATGGACCCTGTGAATGGATGTGTGGTGAAGAAAATCTGCATTTCCCAACTTCCATGGACCCTGTGTAAGGACGTGTGCTGAAGAAAATCTGCGTTTTCCAACTTCCATGGACCCTGTGTAAGGACGTGTGCTGAAGAAAATCTGCATTTCCCAACTTCCATGGACCCTGTGTAAGGACGTGTGCTGAAGAAAATCTGCGTTTTCCAACTTCCATGGACCCTGCGTGTGGACGTCTTCTGAAAAGGTCGAAAGTTTTTTCGGCCGAAACGAGGTACAGACTGATATGCACCCTATGCGTGTTATTTTACTAAGTTGTTCTAAAGTACTATTTCAACAACGACAATTTCACAAAAGTGATCATGTGAACGTCTGCCATATACAATGAATGTACATACACTCCATATATACACTCATCTTTTTCATTGCAAAACAACTTCTGAAACTAGCCCAAATGACTTAAATTAGCCACATTCAAAAAACTCTGAAACAACATGAAATATTATTCAGTTAAAACTACACTCCTCTGATTTAGGAGGCTCTTGGAAGCTTTTGATTAATGCAGTGTTCATTAAAAGTCTTATAATGAAATCTATTAAAATTAAAGTATAACACAATCTTTTTTTCGGCTTCAACGCTAGAAAAATCATTATTCATTCATTAATTAATCAAAATAATACAAGCTAAATTAATATGAAAAATTTAAAAGGGATATATATTACTTAACAGCGTTCAATCAATATGCAAGATGATTTGAAATGTACCTTATCAATGAACAAACTGCTTTAATTTCTGTTATGAAAAACGAGTGATAAATTTTTGGATAAAACGAAGGTTTAATCAGCCTAATTCCCAAATGGAAAAACCAAATATTTTCCTCTTCCATAATTAACTTTAATTAGGTATCAGATAAAGATCTGCGCGTTACATTTAGAGAGTTAATTATCTATCAAAATTTTGGTCCTCTGGGAGTTAATTACGCGAAGATTTTAACCGATAATTAATTCAAGATTACGATCAGGGAAAGAAAAAAAATGAACTTGTCCTATTCTCGGGATGATGAATTCAAGAAAGCGAGCTTAAAACCCGAAACAGAAATGTGAATAGCTACAGCACAAGAAGCCTAAACAAACAAATATGTATGTCAGAATATTTATGCATGCAAGAAATAAGTTACTATTTCTCAATAAGCTAAATAAGAATTTTCCCTAATGATTCCTTCGGAAAAGTACGATTAAAAGCTCTTGATTAATAAAAACGCAATTAAATGGATTATCGTATTCGTTACAGATTTTGGCAATTTTCTCCTCGAAATATTTTAGAATTACCAATATTTTTATTTCTCTAAACATGACAAAGAAAAGAATTGAATGCAGTTAGAGATGTAATTACTTAATCAATGAGAATAATAAGTATTTTTCAATAAAACTGAATAACTGTATAAGAAAAAAAATATATGTTAAACGAAGTTCTAATTTGTTAATGATGAAATAATTTTATTTATGAGCAGATATTTTATATCTGCTGAGTAAAATAAAAATTTATGAAACAATAATAAGATCGTTATTTTATGAAGGAGTACCTGATAACTAAAGGGTGTTTGAGTGTTATTCAGAGACACTCTTAATTAATTAAAGAATATATTAACATTTTAAAACTTTTATTGCTTTAGCCAAATGATTTTTCCTACGAAATTAATACAATGAAATTGTGCATTTTCCTCTCTTTATTCTTTTTCTTGAATTGACTGTGAATTGAATTTCTGTGATTTGGCAAAGTAGTATTGGCCAATATTTCGGATTTTATATTTTTCTTTGCTTGTTTTTTTGTTATTTGGTAAAACTAAATTAAATTAAATTTGAAAAAAATGTATTTTTTACTTTGTTTATTTAAATTTTATATTACAAATTTAAGAAAATAAAAGGGCTTCCATGTATTAAATCTTTGTCTATCCATGCATGGAAAACTGATGGAGTATATACGTATTATTCATGCACATAGTAAATAATTCCCGTATTTTTCACAATTTTGTCGAGAGGTAATTATGAGTTTTGGTTTGAAAAATTATTTCTGAATATAGGAAATTATTACATTTTTTTCTCATTTATTGAAGGGGACATTAAAAAGTACAACAGGAGCTCTTTTTGATATGCTACTTATTCAACTTTAAGAAATTTAACAGTTTCCTCGGGAATCAATTTGGCCACTGTATTAGCCACTCTAAAATAATATATTCGCAAAGAGCGTAACACTAAGAAATGGAATGAGTATCTTCGGCAATCAATTTGACCACCGGTTTGGCCATATTAAAGGGGCATATTCCCAAAGAACGTAATACTAAGAAATTTAAGAGTTTCCCCAGGAGTCCATTTACCACCGGTTTAGCCATACTAAAGTAGAATATTGGCAAAGAATGTAATGCGTTTATTCCCACTACCCAATGCTAGATCATAATTGTTTACATGGAAGAAAAAAATCATTTGAATGTTATCAAATCTGTCAATCATCACAACTGCTGTGTATTAAAGAGATACCACATTAAAAAAAAAATTCCCTCCGAAATTAAGAATCACAACATGCAAAATCTAAACATTTTTAACAGGGATGGAAGGGGGAAAAAGGAGTTTTGAAAATTAAATTAATGCTTTTGGAGTTTATAATTTTCTAGCAATATACCAATAAAATATTTTTTAAGGAAAAAAATAATTTTAAGTCAAAAAAGGGAAAAATATTTTTACGTCATAAATTATGAACTATTTTTTAAGTCAAAAATTGTGTGGTTAAGTCACAGATTTGAAACTAGCTTTTTTGAAAGAAAATCACTTGCTCTATATGATAAAACTAATACTGATTTTTGGCGAGTACGAAAACGAAAAAAAATTATGGGAAAATATCGCTTAATGTGGTAAAGATTTTATGAGTAATACACACACCACAATCTTTTTATTAAAGTAATATTCACTTTCAGTCAACCTTCATGAAATTTTAATGTTTATAACTTACACTCTGTAGCACATTGTATACCACAGATAGCATAATCAGTGGAGTATACATCTCAGAATACATTGTATAACAACATTAAAGAAAATTTTCTAAGATCTTGAACCAAGATTGGTTCAATTTTACCATGTGCATCAAATCGCGTTAACATAAATTCGCTTTCTTTGACCAAATTTTTCGGAAAAAATTCGTTCAGTCTAAATGACATAAAATTAAGTGCACCGTAAGATGACTGTCGTAACGGCAACTAAACGAGAGTCAGTTAAAGAATGTAATGTTTATTTATTTATTTTTAAAATACTCAGTAAATTTATGTATGCAAATAAAAGAAACATTGGTACCAATTTAACATATTAAGTTCTAAAGAATATATCTAATTTCTTCGATTAGAGGAGAATTTTCTCTATGCAAAGCATTTTGAGTATTCAATTTGCGTGCGTACTGGTAATTTTCCAAATGACAAAATTATTCATTATTTTTGAAGTGAGCAATTCCCCCTCAAAATTTTTAGTGACGCCTCATTTCAAGGCAAATCAAATCTACCAAATGAAGTGATACGAAGAGGGGAAGAAATCATTTTATGGAAGAGAATTTTCGTATTTTATTTTTTCTCACGTGTGACAGATCATATATGTACATTCAAATGCTAAGATTTTTTATTGTTGTTTCAGAGATTTGCTTGCCGGTTGATCAGTGGGTACAAGGTAGCAAAAGCACTTTTTGGATTCGTGCTTAAGCAAAGTATTTTTCCTAAATTTTTTAAGTGAAAAGGAAATATTTAAATTTTATGGCACTTCTGTCGCTTGTTTATCATATTTCAGAAATAACACCCTCAAACATTGTAAACTGCTTAATTTTGAGTTTGTAAATTTTGCCTGAAGTTCTCATCAACTTGCGTGTTGCATAAGCATTTGAAAACCCACTTGTCATATTTTAAAACAGTAAGTCCCTTAATAAAAGTGAATTACAATTTACTTTTGTGTTCATGGGATTTAAAAAATAAATGCCCCAAACCCCTGTACTTGATGTATTTTGCACAACCTAAGGGATTTCGGATTTCATACATTCACAATAAACAGTTTTTATTAAGGGTAACTAGAAGAAAATGTTGATAGGTAAAATTTCTATTTAAAAATATTGGACTCTTCCACTACTTCACCCAAAATTTCATGTACAAATGTCGAAAGGCAGATGAACACAGAATACGATACAGTTATTTTTTGATAGAAACCTCATCATAAATAAACAAGCTTTGTTTAGTTTGAAACATTCGAGAAAAATAAAAATGGACCACACTTTCTAATATTTTCAATTTAGGTTCACACAAACTTCACAACAGATGTACATAATAGCTGTTTGGAACCAACTTATCATTTTCAGTATTAATTATATATTATTATTATTTTTTTGTATCACAAAAATGCAAGCGGGCGTAATTTCCTACATATTTCTATAAGATAAAAACAATCGAAGAATAAAATTAATTTATCCAATTTACTTCTTTCTTATCGCAATGCAGTTTGCACTTTCTACTCGGGTATTTGTAATTTTCAAACGACAATGACATTCGTTTCTTTTACAATGTTCTATTCTATTCAAAAATATTCTCAATGGCTGCAATCATTCCGATTGAAATAAAAGCTATAAAGTGAAATGATCCGATCAGAAAAAAAAGCTTCACGGTGAAACATTTGCATACTTATTACTTTTCTCTACTGCCTGAGCATATGCATACATTCTTATCTATTCATTTATTTTTCTAAGTTACTTCGGTGGATAACACTAGTAGACAAGTAGCAAGATCATAAAACTTTTATCGGGATTTGTTAATAGAATGTCTGCTTTGTTTAACTGATCAGTTCGAAAATGGAATCTATAATACAGTTGCATTTATTGTCTCTTATAAGATTTTCAGAAAAGTTCAATACACGTTATGCAGTATTTTGAGTTCCGTGAAACTTTAATACAAATTTGAACCGTTTTATAAATTGTGCTAAATATTACCTGAATTTCTGAAATTAAAGAAAAGGAAAGTTTATTTTTTATATTTCTTTATTTTCATTTTTTGATTTCAATAACTTTACTTAGGGTTATTGACCACTCATGTGTCGCAAATGATGGCTTTTTTGGTAAGGGGGCACCCCACACCCTATGGGTGGATCAACGTCGCGCCCAACATGGCCTTTTAATTTTTAACAAATTTCAGATTATAAATGCACCTGGACCCTACAACTAACTTGGCATGCCTAAAACTGTCGTTCATAAAAAAAAAAGTTTACTGACAAATTAAAAGCTTTTCTAACTACGATTTTCTATGCCAATTTGTAAACCAAAGTCTACATTGAAACCGGCATTTTTTCTTTTTCTACGACTTAATAAATACCAAATTTGTGTGTGTGACTTTTGAATTTTAAGTACCTTAATTAAATTCGGCAAAACTTGAGGAACATTGTAAGATGAGAGTAGTGCTACATTCAAAAATGTTTTCTTAGAACAAAATCATGCATTACTGATATTTTGTATATTTCTTTTTTTTTCAAAAGAGTATTTTTCATGAAAAAGTTTTCTAAATTAAATAAAAATAAGTTCATTTCGTTGGTTATATAAGTTTGTATTTTTACATTGTTTACATATTATAAGTTTACACTGCTTTATTTTACTCCAATGAAAACTTGCTAGTGAAACAGAGATAATTTATTGTTAAACCAAAATTCCTTTTAAAGATTTCTCAAGACAATATTGGGATTATTATCACTGAGTATAACAATTTCGGTAATAATTTCTGAATTTCCAATATTATATTAAGAATTTCCGTGCCCTAATGGTAACTCTGGCTGTTTTCGGTCAATTTTCAATTTTATTAAACAACAAAAGGTGTTTAAAAATATCAATATCTGAATTATTTGGTGCAGAAATGAATTTCAAAGAATAAAGTTCATCTATTCAATTTAAAGTGAGATTCTTTCCACCAAGTCATAAAATACTTTACGCATGATACTCATGTACTTGCAATCTGCAAAATGCCTAAACTATTTAGTATTTCTACAGTGAGCAATTTCCCCTTAAATTTTTTTTTTTCAATAACGCTCTTATCCTAAATCAAATAAAGGCTTTAAAGTGAAATGACCCGATAAGAAAAATAGTTTCGTAGAGTTACATTTGCATACTTATTACTTTTCTCTCCTTCTTCATCATGCACATTGCACACATTCGTAGCTTATTTATTTATTCATTTATTTCCTTTTTTATTTTCTCTGTTTTAGCTACTAATACCGATAGACAACTGACAAGATAATTAAACTTCAGTGCGGATTTCTGTCTCAGGTCATCTCCTGTTTAATTTGTCAGCTTTATAAAGGAGAAATTGAATTTGATGGTGTGGCTCTCTAGATATAGGTTGATTTCGTTTCCAAAAACACACACCGTCAGTCGCACATGCTTTGCTGTTTTTTACTCAATAGAAGTTGTGCTTGTGCGTGGATTAGACTAGACACCTGTACACTTGTTACTACAAATTTTGGGTGTCATCATAAAAGCCGATGGTAGTCATGTCAAGAACTGACATTGCAAAATATACAAAAAGACAATGTTTGACATTTCCATTCATAAAATGATTATAAAAAGACTATAGGGTGATACGTTGTGGAACATGTTGAACAAATTCCTACAGAACTCCTTAATTTCAACAACTGCAGGCTTCCTCAAATTAGTATTGAGTGTAGTGCCTTCCATAAATTGCTTACCCTAATAGGTACTTTTTGAATAACACCAGTGTTGAGCTTAAATTAGCAACCTGACGTTTTTGTTTTTATAGTCTGGTTGCATTATTTTATACGTATCCCTAGTTACAATAATATGAAAGAAACAGGGAATGGCTAAAATGTGCTTCAGCCCACTGCATAGTGAAGGTTTTAGATGATCGATGAATGCGGCAAGTATTGTAAATTAGATATTTTAAATCTGTGAGAACATCCGAAAGATCTTGTATTTTCACGTGTCCATTGTTGTTATTTTGTAATCTAGCTACTGCGTATACTGGCAAATGTAAATAAAAGTAACGAATATGCGTGCTCCATTTGACGTCATTGAATTGTTAATTTCGATTTTTGCACAAGCATTATTGTTATTACGCTAACGATTACATCTAGTTGTTGTCGTTCGCAGCGTATAAATAGCGTCGTTTTTGGTACCGCATACGTAAGCGTATTATATAAGTAGATTATTTCAGTATGTTTTTTAACAATTATTAAAAGTGAAATTATATACTTGGGGGTTCCTTGTACATTTATACGTAATATTGCGGGAAATTGGATCATTATAAATTAGTTTTCCTTTTGAAACAAAAAACCGAGTGAAACTGGGCTTTAAGTACGATTTATGTAATTAAAAATGCTTAAATTATGAAATTGAATTACAGAATCAAACATATCCCACCCACCCTCCCGCAGGCAGATGTCCTCGTGTAGGTTTACCATTACACAAAACACTCATATTTTCTTAATTTATAACAAAACAGATATTTCCACTTTTTTATCAGCTAGCTAACTGTTAACTGTTCTATTACGATTAATTAATTCCTTTTAAATGTCTTCGAATTCATTTTCCAGTGAAATGACCTGAACAGTTTTAATAGGATTTGTCTTAGTCACTCTTAGTCTTTATCACTCGTCTTTATCACTCGGTTTCATCCAGTCGGCTCCTGCTGTATTTCGAATTCTGTTTTTACGTCTATCTGTTTTTACGTCCGTTTTTATCATCCATCTATTGGCTGATTGTACTGTTAGGAGATGAAATGCTACTGACAACCCGAAATTTGTTTGATTGTAAAATATTTCTTTGCCAGCATAGCAATGGATGTATGCAATTGTGTTAAACTGAAGTCATTAGAAAGAATGCTCACAAGAATAGAGACATATTGATGAGTATTTTCACGTGTCTATTATTATTATTTTGAAATCTAGCTACTGCCTGACAAATGTAAATAAAAGTAAAGAATATGTTTGCTCTATTTGACGTCATTGAACAGTTAATTTCAATTTTTGCACGTTGATTTTGGTACCGCATACGTTAGCGTATAAGTAGATCATGTATTCGTTTTAAAAATACAAATGAGACTGAACAGAAAACTACTGTAGGTCAAGTAAACGCAGCTTTGAGATATAACAGGCAACCACGCCAGATTTATTAGATGACAATTCTTCCAACTACCGTTTGGCAACTTTCTTCTAACTTATAACACTTTTCTATCAAACATATCCCATGGAAAAGATTCAAAACCTAACTTACACAGCTTTGATTTTCATCGGGCTATACAGACATATACAAGGTGCGCACCTAAGGCTTTTGCTCCTTAAATATTGAACACAAACATATACCATAAATTACAATATTGTGTAAAAAAAGTTACAGAATTTTATGATATCGATAAAAAATTTCATGATAGTAAATCTAAAATACAAAATTAAAATTTATACACGGACCCATAGCATTCCCTCTTAGTAAAATGTACCCCATACATTATGATAAGGTGATTTACAAAGTTTCAACCATTTTTCATAAAAAGGCTCAGAGACGCATTTAAACAAAATTGGTGAGAGTCTATACAATATCAATAATAGTAGAAGTATCATCAAGTATTGTGTGTTTGTGCAATCATTGTTTTCTTTCGAAATTTGTGCACGACCCTGTAATTTGACTCTTTTTTTTACAGCGTTGAAAAGTGGCGTACGTCAGCATACATCTATTTTCATATATTGGGCACTTTTTTTAGGATAAAATTTTTAGCTTTTGCAAACCATACGATTAATGTATGGGACACATGTTACTGACTGTAATTTTTTTTTGTACGGGGTTTGTAAAAGTTTTATTTTATATTTATTTACATTTGATGGCCTGAAAGCTTTTATCGATATCCTAGAATGTGTTCCTTTTTTTCACCTAATTTTATAATTTATTGTACCTCTGTCTTATCAATATTTAAGTATTAAAAGCCTATATCAGTGTTTTGGGGACACCATGCATATACTCATGCATCGATAACATTCAGTTCGCTTCATTCAGTATAATATTCATACTACAAGAAAATCAGCTTAAAAATCGGAAGTTAACCTTCACCTACATATGTTATCATTTCATCACTGCTTTCGAATTAATTCTGACAGTTTTTTTTTCAGCGAAAATGCGATTGGCATACCTGAAACATTACAGTAACTGAAAAGCCAATTTCAAAGTTGTACAAACACTCTTTAATTAACAATTTTACAAGTTTGGAACTTAGCTTAGACTTTTGCAGGGCATATTTTTTCCCTCTCCATTACCCCTGTCGGTTATTAAATTTGAATCAACAACTTCCTTTACTTCCATACCACATTTCTCATGTACCAAAACTTCCGCACTCTGTCATCGTAACAAATATCCCAGCTCCCAAGAAGCAGTCCCACAGCAAGCACAAATGCACCGTGATAAGCAAAGAATGTTGTAGAATGCTATGCCGACCATAAACTTCGTGTTTCCAAGAATTTGAATAAATCAAGCGGATTAATTTTGACAAGTGCAGTGAGAAATGTGTACACCTTGGAGGGCCGTGTTTGGCTTATCGCTTCTCGTTCACGGTGCGTTGATTTTGTTATGTACTGGATCCCAATTGAGTAACGCCTGTCAGGCTCGCCCAGCCGAAGTGGGAGGCTGGTTGGTTCTTGAGTACAAGTCACGGAGCGTCGAGAGAAAAGCTTGGGCTCCGAGAAATTGTGAAGAATGTATAAACTCGAGATAACTCTTCAGAGCGAGATTATTTCATTGAGAATAAAAGCATTTATATATTTCAGCGTTTATTTCTATAGCGTACAGTATTCATTAGCCAGATGAATTTCAACTATAATTGTAAATAAAGTTGAGATTTAAGAGCACATCACGTTAACAACTTAAGTGCCCGTAATATTCCTCCTCAAACAAGAAAATATATACTGCGTAAATACGTTTTTTATTTATGTGTCTTCTATAATTTTTCTTCACCAGTGCCGGTCCAAGGAGTCTAAGTTTTTCTAAGTTGTGCAAAGTACAAAATACGCCCCCCCCCCGCCTCCCACATGTAGCTATATAAGTTTTCAGAGGGGTAAAACGAGGATTTCAACAATATGGGGACACTCAAATACATATACAGTTGAAACTGTCTAAGGTGACCATTATTGGGGCACACACTTAGAACAACACTGGTCATCTTATAAAGATGGTCACCTTACAAATGTGGTTAAGTACGGTGGTTGTGAAGTTAAATTGCATAATTGTAGTCAACTGTAAATTCATAAATGTAGTCGCTATAGACAGGTTGCCTCTTTACAAAGATGACTACTTTGGTAGGTTCCACTGTATATACAGTATATCCCGGCGTATAACACGCATCTGTAAATTTAGGATATGCAAAAGAATTTATTTTATATTTTATGTTATACATTTTATATTTAGTGTATACGCACACGAAAAAATAAAGTAATTTTTTTATTACTTTATTTTTGAAAGTGCGTGTCCTACACAAAGATATACGGTATATTATAAAGAGTATGGTATCCTATTTTGTCACCCCCTACAGGTAGTGCAATGGCGGTAGCACCTTTCGAACCACAATATGACTGGCTCTCTTCATTACATTGTTCAGATTCCAATTTATTTATATCCATTTTAAGGGTTAAATGCTTCGTTTGTAAGTCAAACAAAGTTGGATATGCGTCCGTTATATCAACCACATTTTCCATTATTATTGAATTTGCTCTTTTTGCGTAGTCTCGTTTAATGTGCTCTTTCTATTCACTCTTCAAGTCCTTTATTTGTTTATTTTTTTTTTACATACAACAGTCAGCAAGTTAAAAAAAACAATAAATAGATTGCCAAGTTTAAATGTATGTAAGTTAAATAAAACCTTGTGTTTATGGTACAAGACTTTATTGATTGAACAGTGCTAGCGAGATGCTTAAAACAATGCCAATAAAGTATTTCTTCCAATCACTGCCTTTGTTCAGAGAAATTTCTAAAAGAACTTTGAACGCTACTTTGGGGATTTCCAATGAGTTCATCAAGCCATCAATTTCAGTAACAGATACTAATTTGATTTTGTTTGAGCTAGTCAAATGTCAATTTTATTTTTGATATATATGAGCGAGTATACAAAGATAGTGTTTCTACTTTTTTAAATGAAAAAGAGTATATTAAGATTGATGCACTGAAGAATTTTTACTAAACAGATCGATATTTATGCCAAATTTTGGATCCAAAAATATAGTTGGGTCAACAAATGGGTCGGTGAAAATCTCTATAAAAATATTTGATGGTATATCTTAGAAAATGGTGAAATTTCTGCAATTTCCGTCACAAGAAATTTGATCACAGCGCTAATATTCTAACACTGAAAGGCGCATTACCACCTTTGCATTCTGTGCTTTAATATGCAAACAAGAGGATTTCGAAAGCAAATCAAAAAGTTTTAATTAAAACTAAGAAATAGAGGATAAACAGATTCAGTCTCCATATCCTGCATTAGCATATCGGTAGGCATTCTGCTACAAAGCACTGTTTTTCCACTTTTAATGAAAATAACAAATGCCTGATATATTATTTATAAATATATGAAAATGGCTATCAAAAAGAAATATTTTTATGTCAAATATGTCAAATAAAAGATAGTTCCATTAAATTCATTGAAAAGTGAAAAAATTTGTATTTCGCGTCATTTATTCAATCTGATTAAATTCACTTCCATTAGAAGAGTTTCAAAATGGATGTCTCCATTGCTGTATTAACCATGTTTCACCAAGTAAAAAAAAAATAAATTATACTTATTTTCAACGTTCAAAGTTCTTTGCATGGCATTCTCCATTAATAATTAAGGCTTTTAAAATTCTCTACCACTTATCCAAATTAGATAACTGACGTAGAATTAAGATAGTCTTTGATGTTGCAACGCGCGACTCTCTCGACAAATAGTGTGCCGTTGAATCTAACTTGTTCAAACAGCGGAAATCAAGAAAGAATGCTCTAAATGTACATTTATTTCTAACGAGTAGTCATTGGAAAAGAAAGGATTTTTCTGAAACAAACAGTCATGTTAAAGCGCTCTCAGTTGGTATAAATTATGTATGCAATGTACAAAGCTGAAGGCGGAATTATCAACGAAAACTTTCTCTTAAGTAGATCTTTGGTAAATAGAATAATGTATTGTGTTTGTTGTTAGCAAACTTTAATTTAAATATTTAACTATTATAGGAAATACGTTTGTTTTTAAAGTTCTGGAGACTCAACTCATTTACGTGTTTAATCAGTATCAGAATGACTTATCACTACAATTGAGTAAATATTTTTAAGTTATAAAGATTTTTTTCTTAGAATTCGTATTAATTAATTTATTATGAGTAAGAAAGTAAGGCTTTTAAAAGTAATTTGAATGTGTGCACTCTGATAAAAGTATTTCTAAATGCTGTTTAAATGCGATGTTTATTTTCAAAAACTTTAAAAATTTAGAATAAGATTTTAATAAATGTATTTTTATTTAGACTTGAATAATAATAATTTAGGCACAATATTAATTGGAGTTATTTGGAAATTTCTATTATGATACCCTAGAGTAAAAATATTTAACGAATATCATCAATGAAATTCACGAATCAAACATTTAAAAAGTTCTGGTCGCACGTGGATACTAGTCTTCACTGTTTCATAAACATTATCTGCCTGGTAAGTACCGTTATGATCCCAGTGACATTAATATCACTGAATTTTGCAGGTAAATTATTTCCTGTACACTGTGAAAAATTCAGAAACGTTTCAGCTATTTGCAACTGAACTTCTTTTCGTGAGAGGTTCTTTGAAGAAACTAAGTCTCACCAAAATCTTCAGATTTGTGTCTGTAAAGTTTCCGGGATAACGTTCAATTTCCGTTGCATCTAATACTTTCAAGGAAACTTCATGAAACGTATCAAAAGTTTTTATTTTTATTTTTGGGTAAACTACAGACTGTGTCGTAATTTAGTTCAGTAAATAATCATAAAAAAGCATAAGATATGCAAAACTTTATTTTTCGAACTTTTTTGACGTGATAGTGAGTAATTTTTATTTTTGCATTATATTTGTGCTCGGTATTAAATGTAATTACTATTTTCTCAAAACAATGTTTTGTCGATTAAACAAATTTTTAACTATCACAACAATTCTAAAGAAGCGTTACATGCATTTTGAAGTAATTAGATACACGGCAAGGTTTCCTCTTTATAAGGATTTTGAAAGCTGACATTTTCACAAAATTAAATTGTTTTATGCTAAAATAAACGTCTCAGAATGTTTATGTTTTAACTGGAGGGGTAAAAGCTATTTTTAAATTTAACATATTGATTTGCAAAAGTACTTAGCTTCGGATATACAAAGACGCAGACAATTATAAAATGAAGAAAAGATAAATACTGCTTAAGCTGCAAACTCCTGTCACGAATTCTTTCTTATTTTGGATATGAGTAGAAAGTCACGGATTATAAAGTATAATTAAATCATTAAAAGTGCTAAACTTAGTATGCACGTAGACCAGACAAGTATAGAACTGGCTGCCATGCCAGGAATCTCAAAACTGTGTTTCTCGGAGTTGCTGTAATACTCGTGCATATTAAAAATACAATACTTATGCAATACAATCATAGGTTTTAAACTAGAGCATTAATTTAACTCAAATTATATGGAGATCAATAATAAATATAGAGTTTGTAATAGCTTTCACACATGTCTTTTTAAAAAGTTAAAAGCTTCTCAAGAGAGAGCAGATTCCTTAAATATAAATCCATCGTATGAGTCACTTAGCCTTAAAGGTATACGCCCCATGTATACATAAGGTAGTTTTTAGTATTTTGGTGTCGATTTCCAACTTTTTGGTATTTAATCTAATAGTATAGGCAAAGAGATGTCGTAGTGAATAGTAAAAATTGTTCCTGTAGTTAAGTGACTCTGTACTGCTAACACACTGGGGTAACCAGATTCTCATACATAAAGTGAACAGCTAGCTCGTTAAAAGGAGCAATACATTAATCGAATTTAACAAATTAGGGCTGATTAATTCAGGAAAAAACAACAACAGTAATTGAAATAAAGGTTTATTTGCTTTATAATCGTTCAAATCCGTAGTGAAAAAATAATTACGGACATTTAATAAATGTGTGCTAAAAAGTGCTTTCCAATCTTAAATTACGATACATAAAGGACATGTCATTCTCAAAGTGCAGTATTTTTTGGGTCAAAAATAATGCATTAAGCTATTTCAACTGGAATAAAAAAATCGAAATTATTCAATAGGTCTTGATTTAAAACATTTAGAATGCTTCAGTCTGTCATATTTCTTTTCCGAAAACTGAAATTTACTTACATTTATCGGTAGAAGTTGCACTCAAATGATAGGGAAGTTCAAAAATTCAAACTTTTTATTTAGGTTTTACTCACTTCGAAATCCTCAATCTAAATTATTACTCTTAATATTTGCAAAGCAAAGTGTATGGAATATAGTTAGTGTTATCAGTCTGTTAGTGTTAAATACCTTACGCTTCAATAATATATGCCATTGTGGCAACATTATTGACTAGTCCATTTAAGTTATCGAAATCGGCAATCAAATATAAGGACAGTCTAGACAGAATAATTAATTGAGCATCAGTTATTGATATACAACAGATTTAGCTGCAATGATAATAATTTGTAACACTTCATTAGATTTACGTTATGATTCATTTATTTTATAATCCAGATCTATAAAATTCAAATAAAATCTTTTATTTTCAATTAGTAGAAATTTTAGTCCATATAAGTTAATTTAATTAGGTTTAGCAGACTGAAGCTGTCTGAAATTTATATGTCTGAGAGTAAGACTTACGAGACAAAGTCGGTAAGGAGTACATATAACTTATGATATTTAAATTGCTGTCATGTCATTAGTGTGAGCTAAATTTCTGACACCGTTTTGTGAATAACTAACTAATAAACACGCAGTTTGAAAGAAATATCTGAAATTTTTGTTATTCACGCAAAGTTGCCAACTGCTCCAAAATAGCCACTTTTTATAAAACAGTAATTTTTGGATTAAAATATAGCAAAATTTCGAGGTTAAGCGCGTGGGCGGATTATCACATCGAAAAAAATATTTAGAAAAAATTACTGTTTTCAAAAAGGGGTTAATTATGTTATGGAGCAGTTCGCAACTCTGTTCACGATATGGATCAATTATTATTAAATACTATATTCCATATGTGAAATCGACATAAGAAATTTTGCTTGTACTCTAACACTTTTTGGTCGGACAGCCAACGTTTAAAAAGCTAAAAAACTGTCCATTAGGTAGCTCTTTGAAAGGCAGCATAGGCTAAAAAAATGACAAATATTAGTTAATATAATTGCTCAAAAGTTATTGTGTAAATGTTTGTACATTTCAAATTAGTCATTTATATTGTTAAATTTGATGTGTTTCATTCAAAATGTCACCTAGTGGACATTTTTCGAACTAAAAGTTTTTCAGAAATTCCTTGAACACATCTCATGTATGTATATGTATAGTCTATATGCCAAATTCGGTTACAATATGTTCTCCCGTTTCAATAGTAGTATCCTCTTTATAGAGGAAGTTTAATTTAGATCACCCTGTATGTAAGAAATTTTTAAGGCGCTTACAAAATATAGTAATATTTAAAATTTGTCAAAAAATGATTTCGATAAAGCGATGGCTGATATTTAGTTAAAAAAATATTTTTAAAGTTAATTTATATAGGAATTTTATATAGGAATTTATATAGGAATATCTGAAAACGTAAATATGTTTCTAGAAATGAAAATACAGCTATTCCGAAAGCGCATTAGAAACATTTATTTTTATCATACAGCTGAAAAACACTTTAAAAAATCAATATTAGGTTAATTATTTATTTTTACACATAATCACAAAGTTCAAATTTTTGTGACTCTTTGAATATTAATGTTTCAGTTCATTCTTCTAATTCAAACAGAATTTATTTCAAGTTAAGAAGTAACTAGGTATAAAAATAACACGTTTTAACTGGAATGACAGACTACGCCAGACAGGTACACAAGAGCATAAAATGCGTAAGGTATTTCATAAAAGTTAGAAGCTAATATTATTGCTTATGATGAAATATTTCACTTAATCCTACCGTTTGTGCGATTTTTTTATATTACTGAAAAAACACTGACATGTACATTACATCAATCAGTTATTTATGAGAAAAGTTTCTACATAGCAATAAAGTATTTTGGTCTTGACTGGTTTTTCTTTCAGGAGAATTCTCATTTGAAAAGCAAAAAAAATAAAATAAATAAAGTGGCACTGGTCATATACAGCCCGAAAAAAAAGCAATATTGCAAAGAATTGGTGGTGCTATTACGCAAATTTCACTGAACGTGCTACTGAACGCGTAAAATGAGTGATCTGAAATGCGTACTTGTCGATGATTAAGTAGGGACATGAAAAGGGTGGAAACTTCAAATCAATCAAGACATGTTTTTCAGTGTCCATGTAATGTTCGGGAAAACCAGTCGGCCAGTGTTTTTTTTTTATTTTTTGTCCGAAAATATACTTGTAGGTGCAGGGACGTTTGCAAGTTTCGTAAATCAAGTGATTTTATAAGTTTTTTTGTAATTTATCTAACACGTGATTGATTCATTACGTTGAATTAGAACTGCAACAAACTTATGAAACATGAAAACAAGATAGAACAAGAAAAGAAACATTGTTCATGACAGGAATGCTAACTGGTGAACTGGGATAGGGGAACTACTCTCAGCCACTCGACTGTGGGGAGAGGATTTTCCCTCCGTGGTGGTAAACTTCCTAAATTGTCGGAACTTTAAAAATTGCAACATTAAAAAAATAACAATAAAGGTAAAAAGTATCTCTGGTTTGTATTCTTCAGGAATTCCCCAGAAATGTTGAAGCACTCAGATAATAGTTGCTTCGGTTGGATTCTCGTAATACGCAGAAATATCCAGGGATTGCAATATAATCCTCAACTGTTAACGCTTTTCAGACTATGAAGACTAACTGATGCTCCACTATCTAGAAATGCATTCTGAAGATGATTTGAGAAATTCGTCCTTAATGAAGATTATCTTTTACTCAATCACAACGATTATAAAGGGCATCGGAGTAGGTTTCTTCAAATAAATGATAGAGGAATGGATTTAGCATATCCCTCCTGCTTTTCCAGTACAGTCACCGAGTAATATACATTTACAATTACTCGTGGTACCACGTATTTATTTACGTACTACGGTATTACTCGTACCACGTTACAGTAACGCGGAGACAAATCCAAATCTTTCTCTGATTTGGACGCCATTCAAGTGGGCAGGAAGCTACGTCCACTTAGGAAGAGAGGCACAATAAATGAACGACAGTATGGTAGTTTTATATTGCAATCATTTACGCTTCCTTAGTTTCATATCATGGAAAATAATGTATATCCCTGCATGGCATTCATCAGCAGACTTCCTTCCTTGATCAGTGAGATCAATAGATCTTTTACCTATCGAGCATGATTGGACAGCGTTTATTTGACCAGAGAAAATGCGGACTATGGTGAAGTCCGTCTTGCAGCATTATTTGTACAATGGCTTTAGTAGTTCCTCGAAAAGTTCGTGTATCTAACGAATTAAGCGGGACTTCCTCCAGCTCTACTGTATAAATTATCACTTTTGTATTTTGTACATGCTCATTTCAAACTACTTGTTCAAATTTGCATTTTATGTCTATTTTCTAATTTCATTGATTTTGTATTCTACTGAATTCTTAAGGTTGCATTTTCTTCCTCGAGCAGTTTATTTGAAAGTTGATTTATGAGCACAGTTGTTTGAATTTTTTTTAATTTAAAAAAATGCCTATTGATCCAAAGCATAGCTTAGAAATATCGATCTAAATGAGTTTCGGTGGATTTATATTACGCTGAATTTTGTCTCGTTTTACTCCTGTTTTTTAATAAGTCAGAGATAATTTAAATTGAGCTCGATATATTTAAGCGTGCAAGTATTATAGGCACATTAACCTGTGGCTATTACCAATCTTTCTAAGTCAATAAATAACAATTATATCTGTCCTAGTTTTATAGATAAGGAGAACCCAATCAAATTAAAAAGGTTTCCAGCACAATTTTATGTTCATAAAATTAATATTTTAAAGAAAAGTTCATTACTATAGCTTATGAAAGAAAACATTGTAAAGTAAGATAACAAAACGTCATAAAATTTACACTATCACATAAAAGTTATAATACTTATTTTGAAGTATACGATTTTTTTATTGTTAAGAATACAAGGATAATATTTATCCATGTTCTTCTAGCGTATAAAATGTTACTGTCTAGTCCCAGTTATCGGATATCTATTCCAAACCCCATAAATGCCTTGAAACTCGACATGTGTCAGGAAATGCTGAAAATAAAAGCGGGGGGTATCTTTTATTTATATATATATATATATATATATATATATATATAGAGAGAGAGAGAGAGAGAGAGAGAGAGTAAAAATGTTTATCTCAATAATTGTATATAATTTAAAATTGTTCGAATAACTTTGATTATCAAAATGCACTAGTTTTATATCGGAATATATTTCAATTAAATGTTCTAAATCAACTTTTATACAAAATGAAAATGTTATTAAAGAGTACACTCAAAAATATTTTATATTAAAAATACATTTTTTTATGTACGAGATAAAAATGCTTACGAATAATAATTCGGCTTCATGTTAATAAATTTGACAAAATGATATTTTCATGCATCGTCATCCTTTAGTCTACCTCATTAAATTTTACAATACCGTTTCAGAGGAAGAATCAACAATATTTCAACAGCACTGGAAACAAACACTTCTACCTACTAATTAAATCTCCGATGCTTTGTTAGCAAACCTTCCTGCTTTAGTATACACTGCCAGTAATTAATTTAGCAAATGAGCGATGATACATCGAACCGTCAAACAAGTCTTATAATAAAGATGAAATTTGTCTATCGTCTGTAGTTTCAACACTTGGCGAGTTACTTTAACATTCTGAATTTAATCAAGGGCGCTTATTAAATTATGTATGGCAACGAATACAAAATACTGCAATTAATAGAGAATGCACTGTAAACAGAAATTATAGTTTAGTTTATTCAGAAATATTTTTTGGTTTTTAAAGTGAGAATATCACTTAATAATAGTATGGTATCTATCGCGCCTTCGCGTGCGTGCGGTAAAAATGATTGATAATGGGTTTTAAATGCTATGCCTTGCCTAATAATCCATCAAATACACGTGGTAAACAAATTGAGACTATCATCAACGGAAAAATGCAAATAATGGAAGATTCTGATGACTACTAAATCTTCATGGAAAATATATAAAGGCAGTTTATATTTGCTTTAAAACTGATATTTTAGAACAGAATTTCATAATGCTGATTTCAGAAGACGCTTAATAATGTGCAGAGTATCAGGAGATGAAACTTTTTAGTGTGGGCATTTATCAGAAACTGCTAACGAGCGCTGAGAAATTATTTGATATGGAACATATTTAGGTATGCGTAGGTACGTATATCATTCACGTAAAATATCATATTCAGGATGGTTTTTCTTTTGTATTTGGGTGTCGAATTTGTAAAATTCTGAACAGGAAGATCGAGCATGAGCAAATTCGAGACTTATTTGTTTAAACAATATTTTGCTTTCCAAGCAAAGCCGTATGAGGTACTGCCAGATATATTTATAGGCTTACTAAATAAATTATGAATAGCGAAGAAATACCTTGGGGAAGATTTAACTAAATTGTTCGATGGTACTCCATGTTGCTTTACTTGGGAGCAAAAATAACTTTTTCAGTTGTCTCAAAATGAGTAGAACGTATACTTTTCCAATCTACAAACCAGTTAATCTCTATACGGTGACTAAAGTTCTAAATTACCAACGGACGTAAAAGCTCAAAACGAAACTGATGATACCTGAAGATTTCGCTCACTTAAGTTCGTAAGGATCTAAGTTGCGTTAACTGAACGTAAGTTGTTTAGGCAAAGCAATGGGATTACCAAGCACGATGGTGTTTGAGTTTTTGCAAGGCTACAAGAGGCGCATTTGCCTACAGAGGGGTGCCTTGGTCAAATGACTTTTTAACACGTATTCACACGTTACATCTGCAAAAAACCGACCAAAGCTTCAGATCGTTAGATCGACAGCTGCGCTACAGGCCCCAAGACCTTTACACTTCAGACATATACCATGTTAAATGTCTTATCCACTCGGCCATGGTGAGGCCCAAGTGTCATGGAACTGAATTACAATAGAGTTAAGGTGGAAGTTTAATTTGAGCACAATATTCATAAATTAAAAAAACGACAGACAATTTCACACAAAAATAACTAAACATAAATAGCTGTTTAAAAAAAATAAGTATATCGAGAGAAACAAAACTCTCCGAGTACACTTATCATATATTGCATCCCCATTTCATTTATTTTCTTTGTAAGATGCATAACGGAATATGGAATAATGAAAATATATCATTAAAGTATTTCTTATCCATTCTCTTACTAGTTTCGCGCATAGTAATAAAAATAACGTGTACCATTAAGCATTTATTTTAATTTTAAAAAATCACCAAAAATAGTTACCCTTAATTAAGAGATGATAAAAAGAAAGGAACTTTGAAACTAAATGCAGTTTGGAAATAATCATTCTGCAGGATGTTAATTAATCAGATTCGTAAATTGCTTAGTATTTTGAGTACAGTTCCTGTCCAATTCTTATGTTTGATCATAAAACAGCAAAAACGTGTTTCCATATTGTTGTAATTAAATATTTCTCACCGAAGGTGATTAAAGTTTAGGAAATTTTTTTCTCTTGAAATATATTTTCAGTATTTCTCATTACAGGCGTTTTTAATAGAAATATATTTTTGTAATTAGGGTAATTTGTTTGTCAGTTTCTGAAGTAAATAAAAATCTTTCCTAATGAAGTTTTAGTTCAGTTGTTATGGTACCTTGAAAGGAAAGATGAAAATCTTCTCTTGAGTAATTTTTGAACATCATACCAATTATTACACAAGTGTTTGTGACTTAGAATAAAGAAGTCCGAGTTTTTGCTTCAACTTTTTGTATTAGTGCAATAATTTCACAATTGTTTTTAAAAGAAGTTCAGTACATAATAAAAGAAAGTTTGGAAATAATTTGTTCCTTTACTATCAGAAAACTAAGCAGGATGTATATAAAATAACATCCCAACATTGTGAACATCGACAACAATTCTAAAATAAAGTTTATGGAAAAATTAAAAAAATTATAAATATTATAAAATAAGGCATGTTTAACCCTTTAATGATCGTATTTAGTACATCCACTCAAAAGTTTATTCAAGTAAGAGAGAAATTTTCTATATTAATTTTGTGAGTAGCTGATTAATTTTTTGAAAAAAAAAGCAGATATTAGAAGTTGTTACTATATAATACATTTCTATTTCTTTAAGAAAATATATCCTTTCAACTTGGAGTATTCTTTTGTCAGTAATAAACGGTAAGGTAAGATAAGTGCGACAGAAAAATAGCATAATTTAAAATTAATGTGATGCTGCATCGGTCGTAAGAGGCATGAGTATGCTTTAGGTAGTATGCTTTTTTTTGGGGGGGGGGCTTTTAACAACAATTACCTTTCGGAGCATGGAAACAAATTTGTTAGCAATCGAGAGTTTTGATTATGAGAAAAAGTATTACGGTCAAAATTCTTCAACAGGCTAATGTTAGAATTTGGCTGTCAAGGGGCTATAACTGGATTTTTTTTAAATATAAATTTATACTTAACTTTTTCCAATGATAATACTAAGAAAATGCACAGAAGCTTGCATTCGTAGAGATTTATTCTTAGTAATCGATCGATTTTTTAGAGCGTATATTCTTGGGACACCCTGTGTTATATTAAAGATAAAGAGCGCCATAAATTACAAAATGTAAAGTTTTCCCTCAATATTTTGGCTAAATAAATTTACATTCTAGGAGCAAAGGAACAGAACTGATAGTTAAAAATAATAATCATTAACAGATAAATACTAAGAAAACATAAAAAACAAAGTTTTGAAACTTCAAGATGTAGCTATTGTTTAAAAAAAATACTTTGACGTTTTAACGTGAAAAATTGTAATATCACAGGATGGCTGAAACGCCCTGCAAACCAATCTTACTCCTCGTAACTGCAACAGCCGGTTACTGAAATGAAAGCTCAAATTCAAAATGAATCCAGATGAAAAAATTCAAATGAATTCACTTTTGTAAAACACAGTTATATTCGTCCCTCAACTATGTTTCTGTAAAAACACGGAAAGTGAAATAGCATCAGGCTTGGCTAGTGCTTAGGAGGGTGAACCCCTCTCTCGGCTGGACCAAAGACTGGACTGCTGTAGGACCGTGTACGCTAATGGGAACTAGTGTACATATAAAATACGTCGTGGCTCCATTGTCACTCATGTTCAAGCAATACCTCTGGGGGGTGTCGATTTCAGATGCTTGGTCCCTCCTCTGGAATTGGCACCAACAGGCAGAAGTCCAACCCCCTCCCCCCCTCGGCAGAAATTGCACCTATTTCCATGGATAGTGCAAGCGTATATCCACGGATAGGAGAACGACAACATAAATATTTAACAAAATATGGATAGTTTTCCCAAAACTGCATTTTCCCTGCACTGTAGAAATAAAGGCAAGTAATGTGCTTACTTGAAACATTGATAAAGAAAATTGTATAAAATTACACGTATATTTGAACATATTTATTCATTTCATATATCCATAAAATATAAAGTAATTGGAGTAGCTCAGTAAAACACCTGAATAAACGACAATGAAAACAATGTATTTCACTCATTTTCCTTTGTTCCTATCAAGTTTGTTTAATAATACTCTCTCCCAAAACGTATTTTCTTTTTATGTCAGAGTCGTTAAGAATAATTCCATAACGTAAATCTCAGATAAAAGGAAACGGGAAAAAAAAAGACTGGAAAAGTAGTTTAAGAAAAAGTAAAGCGACCAATGAAAAAGGTATGCAATTACAAAGGAACAAGAATTCTATAAATGCCTTTTTAATTAATCGAAGAATAAGATGGAGGGGGGATAAAAAACCGGTCATTCTTTCACACTTTATGTCAAAAGCTCCTTTTGCATGCACACCGCGACTGCTTTATTCCGTTTATTTGAGAAACGAATTTTGGGCGAGGGGATGCTTAAAAGAAATATCATGGTTCCCTTTTAATAAACATTTCGTTTTGGGAAGCAGATGCGATCAGAAAACGTCTTTCTTTTCCTTTCTCTTTTTTATATCTCGGGCTGAGATGTTTTTGATAGCTGCAGCCGGAAAGTTTTCGGAGCGGGGGGGGAAAAGTTTCTGTCTGGATAATTACTCCTCTTTTAAAAGGGAAAAGTAATTACCTAGCGCTGCCACCACCCCTTTTCGTTACGGGAATTTTCGAGAGCGTATCGCTGGAATTACATTTTTGTTCTTCTCATTTAAAACACTTTTCTTCAATCTATTCAGATATTTGCTTTTAGGGTTTAGTTTGAAGTGCCCGCTTTTGAAAAGGAATCCAGCGAATTTATATGTAAATTTTTGTCGAAGAGCGGAATGAAATAGAATTTCGCATAAAAGTTAAATTTGTAAAAAATAAGACTTGCACTTTAAAATTGCAACCAATAGTATAGTTTTTCAGAAGATGCAAATACGCCAACAATACTCATGGATTTTTGAATTCATATTTCAGTAGCATCGTTGTACCCAGGGACTGATTTCCATCGGGCATTCGGGGCAAGTGCCCTGGCCCCAAAATTATGTTGCTAAAAAGTTGGAAATTTTATTTAAAATAAGAGAAAGAGAAACTAATTTTATGAAAAGTAATACTAATAATAATTACTCGGTTATCATTTCAAAGTTCTAGTATTATAGCCACACACATTTATAACTGAACGGAATATTCTCAGGCAATTATGCAGCGCGGCTTATCATTTAGGTGCGGCCTATGTAGTGATGCATGCAGATCGCGAGGAAACCATAGAGTTGAGTTTTAATCGAAGCCGATAAAAGGAAATAGCTTCCCAAGTTGAGTGAAGTGAAGATCTATCCCACCTTAAATTAATGCTCTGACATAAACAGGAAAATAAATACAAGAACATCATGGAACATGTTACTTAAAAAATACGGAATTCAATTAACAATTGAAAATTAAATAATATAATTAAAATATTACTATCCAACATCATATTTCTGTTACCGAACTATTGCATTTAACTTCTTGTTGTCGTCGTGCCCACCGATAGACGACACTATTCCTGGAAAGGTGGGTGCCATTGCTCCCGAGGGGGTTTAACTTCTACTTGTTAGTCCCTAATTTTGAACCAATTTCAGATGAGGGAACGACCACCACCACCTGAAATCGGCACATTCAGAGGTATCGTTTAACAATTTCGAGAACATTCGCGCCACGACAGGTTTTACGAGCACCAGCTCCCATTAGCGTACTCGGTAACACAGCAGTTGAGCCGAGAGGGAGTTGACCCTCCCAAGCACTGGCCAAGCCGGATGCTGCTTCACTTGCCGTGTTCATATGGGAAGGAGTTTAGCGCCCAGACCACTGGGGGACTGCATTTCACTTTTGCATCTTAGTTAAATTATCATTTTTATGCTCTCATGACATCCTTCTTTGTATTGTGCGATACGAAAATTGTATTGTTGGGTATGTGAAAGTTTTCGTAAGAGCCCCCCCCCCCCAAACAAACAAGCACACACACACACACACACACACACACGCATAATGGAGGTTTTGACCTGGGCCCCAATCTCTGAAATCCTTGGCTGCACATCCTAATTCATGAAAGGTAAATAAATTTTTATTCATTAGCTTTAAAGTGTAGGTATTTCATTTTTTAACAAGTTGCATCTAAATAATTTGGTTTATTTGCAGTCGTTGTGTTTCTGTGTTAATCGGTGTAGCATTCCAAATGCTACTATTTCAAGTTTTTTGTTGAACATAATATTTGTTTGATATTATGTAATAATATTTTTTTCCAATAATTTCTCAAAGGAGAAGCAAACAATTGAAGCAAAGTCAAAAGGTGCCAATTCTTCTTACTAAACTTGACACATGCCAATCTAGAAATATTACACAGATTTTCAGGGCTTAAACATTGATTCATTTTCGTCTATTTCTCTCTTCAGGCGCTATTTCTGAATTACAATAAATCCAATAACTATGTATTAGGGTGGTTTCAAAAAAATTTTGTTTAATGTTGGACTCTTACCCCCCACTTTGGTGACATTACGTGAGTTAATGCACCTGTTAAAATATTAGATCATTTAAAGGTTATTTAGAGGTAGCTCAAAGACTTTGAAGTTTGCTAATTTTTGTGTCAAACTTTGAATTATAACGATAGTCAATACAGTAAATAAATATCAGTAAATCAAAGGTAATTACTAATAGCTTTTTAATGAATAGTAGTTTAGTTTTATTATATTTAATCATGAAACATCTTATAAATAAAAATGAAATTCTGTTTGTTTGTTTGTTTGTTTGTGGATTTGATTCGTATACAAATCCACAAAAATGGACCTATCGGCCTGAAATTTAGCACAGATATGTAAAATAATATAGAATAAATCATAGTCCACTTTAAAACTTTGAAAGTCCACCCGTTCCCGGAATTTAAGAGATTTTTTATGCTCTTCACGCAAAAAGCTGTCCGTAATTGTAACCCCTGTAGTGAAAAAAGTGTGAAATAAGGATCGTGGTTGCCACGTGTGGCGATTTTGCCGAATAAAATGTTTTAAATTCTCAAAGTTAAAGAATAATAATGATTTTTTTTGTTAGTTTATATTCGTAAGGTTATTTTTTTTAATTATAATATCGTGTGCATGGGAAATCAGAGCAGGAATGTAATGCTTTACACGCAAAACAATAAGAATTGAAGATTTCCGAGGCTAATGTGTAAATTTTTTTAGTTTGGCGAAAAAATAAAATGGCTGAAATATGGATTTTGAGTAAGTGAGTTCTAGCGGTTTGCACAGTTTTCGGCTTGGCGCAATTTATTGAGAGCTTAAGGAAATAGATTTTTGAAAACAAGTGCAAAGGTTTTATCAGAATACAGCGTTAAATTTTAATGATCCGTGAAGAAATAATGCAGTTATTAAGGGATTTCAAGCGATCTAACTTCAGAATTCTCGCCAATTGAGTATATTGATTTAAGTTGGGGGAATTCCGCCAAATTTCAGAAAATTGAAATCTTGTCATTTAGTACATCGGAGTAACGATGAATAAAACACATTATAGTTGATAATTTAAAAAAAAATCGGCTGTATTAAGGGATTCCAATTTTCAAATAAATGCGTGCTACTCTTTGGCGGTCGAACCATTTCCCATATTGATTGCTACTAAGTCAATGCTTCGAATGATTCCCTGAAAAAACTCTTCAAAATGGCGTATGTTGGCACTTTGGCGAGGCTTAGATTTGAAACTGGATTTTATTTGAGACTGGTATATATAATAACACTGGTTATAGATAAAAATGAATGTTGGTATGTGTTTATGAGGTTGAAAAACTCCAGCACCGTTGAGCACCGTTGCAAGATGAAATTTGGTTCACCTAAGTCTTTTATGATGGAGAAGGTTTTTATGCTATCCGTTTTCCTTAACTTGCCACTTGGTGTCTTAGCACAACGTTGAATTCTATTCCGTTTAGCCGTTTGCTATGCGAATATCGTCCAACCGATTTCGATGAAATTTGGTACACGCGAATATTAGAACACGGAGAATATTTTTCACTATCCATTTTGCTGTAACTTGCCGCTAAATGGCGCTGCAAAACATCAACTTCTATACCGTTCGACCGAGCGGCTTAAAATTTTTTATACTTACACATTTGAGGACGAAGAATATATTCTAACTGCGTTCCTTTTGATGTTACTCACCACTAGATGACACTGCAATGCATTATTATTTTGACTCGCCACTAGATGACGCTGCAGCAGGCTAAATTCTTGCCCATTCAAACGGTCGCTATGAAAATCAGTATACATAGCTATTTGAACAATGAGAATATTTTGGCGTTATCCATTTTGCTATAACTCGCCACTTGACGGCGCTGTAGCAAATCATTACTTTATTGAAACACTAGATGGCCCTGCAGTGTATCAGTTCTTGACTGTGCAAATGATCGCTATGAAAATAGGTATACATAGATATTTGAACACGGGGAAGAGTTTGGCGCTATCTATTTTCCTATAACTTGCCACTAGATGTCGCGTCAACACATGAACTTCAGGACTGTCCAGCCGATAGTCATGAAAATTCGTATACATCGATATCTGAATGCGAAAAATATTTTCGCCGTATCCGTTTTGCTAAAACTCGCCACTAGATTGCGCTACGCCGCATGGCCTTCTGCACCGTACAAACGATTGCCTTGCAATTCAGTATGCATGATTATTGGACACAATATAACGCGATATCCACTTTGCTATATCTGTTTATTACAATGAATAGTAATCACCACAAATCGTAATATCAAAAAGTCCATTCATTCCCGTGCGAAGAACGGGTACTTCAGCTAGTTACCTATAAAAATACAACCGCGATAATGTCAAGTAATGTTGTCCATCTGTAAAACTAAAAAACTGAACAAATTAAAATGCACATTAGGGTGGATTACAAATTCATTGCTTTGGGTTTAGGAAGTACTGGTATTAGCAGTCTGCATGGTAGCACCCAACTTCGTCAGTGTATTCTTCTCAGAGGTTTTGAATTGCTTCCTATGGGTCTCAAGCACTTGCAAAAGATATTGTTTCTGTTCTTCATTTTTGGTAAATTTGTCACTGAACTGAGTAATAAGAGCGACACCTCTTTCAGCACAGCCATTAACTACTTTAATACCTTTCACTATATCTCTGGATTTCTTGTAAGAATCTAATCCCTCCCATTCTGAGGATCTACTTCTAAGATGAAGTATCAAGTTACATTGAATTGAAGAGCGTCAGAGACTTCACTGTCACAAAATCTTCTAAAGATTTTAGGTGAAAGTAATTTGTTTTGTCATCAAGTCGTTTCAATTGCTTTTGTGTCGTTCCTTTTTTTAAACCTTGAACCATGCTCACTTTTGTTTCTGCAGACATTGTTAGAAAACAAACCGAGCCCAACCAGTTCTTCTCCTAGGTACCAAAGATGTCGTTTTATTGAGGTTGTTGCCTTGCTTGCAATGTTTTTGTTGAATTCTGCATATTCGTGAAGTTTTACCAAAAACTGCAGATCATGAACAGAAGCTTCTGTTGTAATAGTAGCAGTAAACCAGTGCTTCATATATAAAAGTGCCACAAACAGGTTAAACTCTATCAAAGCATTCTTTTGTCTTTGTGTTAGTTTAAACTGTTGATGAAATAACCATATCTTCAAACAGTAAATAATCTTTGCCATCCACCGTGCATGATGGAAGGCACCTGGAGCTCTGAAGTGAATACCTTTAGGAGGAGTTTCTCCCAAAAAGATCAATACTAATTTAAGAAAATCTCTGTAGTCATCGCGGGATTGTTTCTCATTTCGTAAAGTTCTAAAGGCAAATTCTACAGCATTTTCCTTTAGCACTTTAGCAGTTTAGCAGCAACCGTTCTTCGCCCAATCTCATTAGTTTTATATGTTTCAAACTTTTCTTGATCAATGAAGTTCCAATATTTTTTAAACCTTTTAGAAAAGAAGAACATTTGGTCCAGATGATGGCCCAAAACACAGAATGAATACATCTGCAAGAATAATTTCATGGATATGATGTGGGCTATGCAAAGTACAGCAGGTTTCTTTCTATATGTTCTTGAATGAGAGTGAAAGCTCCAGAATTTATGCCAGTGTTGATTGATGTAGTATCAAAGCATAATCCCTTGACTTGCTCAATTAACTTCCATTCTTCTAAGGTTTTCACTGTAACTGCTGCTATTGCTTCACCTGTGCCATTTGGGATTTTAGGGACTTCAAGTAACTTTTCTAATCCACCTCCTGTAACAAACTAAGATTGAAAGCCTATTTATTTTCTCTGTGCCACTGCAAGAAATCCCTGGAAGTAATTTACCATTCCAGTGTACCACAAAACTTATATCAGGATTTGATGCACTGAGATCATCTTTAACATTTTCCGCCATTTAAAATCGGTAAGATATTCTTGCTTTTCTTACAGTGTTTCTTGATATATTGTAGTCATTCACTTTAAGGCCTAAGCTGTGTACAGTTGCTGCAATAACATTATTTTGAGTTGAGTAGAAGTTATTATTTGGAGTTGGAGTAAAAATTATTTAGAGTTTGAGGAGTTATGCGAGTTCCAGACGAGGACTAATCCTTGTCAGAAATTTAAACTATACTAAACTTGTTGTCACTAAAACAAATATCTATTTTATAAACACATATTATTACTATACCAATAGAAATGTAAATTCTTATACAGAAAACATGTTGTTTTCCAAATACGCTAAAGGCTGAAACTTTAAAGCCTTTGAGCTACCTCTAAATAACCTTTAAATGATCTAATATTTTAGCAGGGTCATTAACTCGCATAATGTCACCAAACTAGAGGGTGAGAGTTTAACTTTTCAAAAAACAAAAATTCTCCATAGGCAGCAAAACCACCCTACTATGTATGTCAGCATCATTTTGAATTTAACTAGATTATATAATTTATTTTTGTAAATTAAAGCTGTGTCAATTCAACAATATTTTAAAATTAAATTTTAGGTTTTTTTAAGAAAAATACATTTGCTGACCTAATCCCATGAACAATTTACTGTTCTTCGTCAAAAGTGGACCCACCATGGCCGAGTGGACAACACACTGAAGATGACAGATGGTTGAAGTATGGAGTGTTAACAGGTCCAGGTCTATCGCGCGACTGTCGAATTAATGGCCTGGAGTTTTGGGCGATTTTCTCCAGATGTAGCGTGAATACCCGTTAGAACTCCTTAAAATGTCTCCCCGCCAAAGACACTCTCACCCGCAGGCAGATGAACCGTGTAAGCTTGCCATAACACAAACAAATAATCGTCGTAAGTGAAAAAAAATCTGTATTTAGAGTTAAAATTACTCGCTTTTGTTTTAATTTTTGCTTTCGTTTTATGTGAATATATCTTAAATACTTGACAAGAATCAATAAACGTAAAAAATGCTTCACTATTTTATTTTTTTAAATTCATGGTATCTATATATGCTGTTTTCTCGTTTAAAAAAAAAATGTAAACAAGAAACGCAATACGTGAAAATTACATTAAAGCATTTCCCATCTTATAGAAATCATTATCATGATCTTCTAGCGAAAATCGGATACAACAAACAAACTAGAAATACTGTATTGCATTTGTATACTTATTTTCACAACTGATAAAATGTTTCACCGAATAAAAATTCACATCAAAAACTTCAGACGAATCCTTGATCGAGAAAGGTCATTGAAAAACATAAAAATTATACATTTCTTTATTCTAATATTCTAGGATTTAAACAAAAAAAATTGCTTCATTTTGATTCTTGAAAATTCTTTAAATTGAAAGCAGAACAAAAAACAGGCATTTATAAGAAAGAGAGAAAAGAAAGCAAAATAAAAACAGCTAAAAAGCAGAAACTCGTAACGCTAAGATTAAAAAGTTCAACGGCAATTCACTTAAACAGAATTAAAATATTGTCCTTCTTAGAAACGTTTGTTAAGCTTTATTTTGACAAAATTTAAATTAAATGCAAGCAAAAATACTAGTCTCATTAAAAAAGTCCCCAGATGCCAACCACTTACAAAAGCCATGAAACTAATCTGCCATTGTCCATTTTTGCACCCAAGAATAAACGAAGGAAATAATGAAACGCATGTAAGCAATGAAAAGAAAAATAATTCCTGCAAATACCGAGAGTGTAATTAAAGGACATTACTTTTTATTTCATTTGTTTGATTAAATAAAATTTTTGTTGTTCTACTTTGTTAATTTAAGATTAATGGTAATCCAAATTCCACTTTTTAACACTTAAAAAAAATAAAACACGCTTAACTAAATAAATATAATTTTATTTTTTCAGCATGCAAAGGGAAAGTAATGAAGTAATGAGATAATAATTCTAAAAGAAAAGAGAAAGAAAGAGAAATGAAACATCACTATGGAGAAATTTTGAATAGTTTACACATTTTCAGAATTTTCATATAATTTTTAATTTGTTTTATGTTTTATTATTTATTTTACAAATGTCGAACATTAGGTCCAAAGTACCTGGCCAGGGTGGGGCCTACATGTTACGAACTTATTTTCTCATGGGATAATATGCATCTTCAGTGGTATTAAATAAAAATTGTTTACTATCAGTAACTTGAAAAAAAACTTTTTAACTACCAAAATATTTAAAACTGTACGATTATTGTTAATTTATATTTACTGAAATATCAAATTATGCTATAGAAAGTATATATAAGACATTGTGTACAAGATAATCTTCTACCATTATACTCAGTTTATTTTCACACACAAAGCATTGCTATTACATGCAGTTCAGTGGTAAACTTTCCTACACTTTCTTAACCCTCTGAGCGCTTTGGAAATCGGCAAATAATGTAAAATTATTTTAACGGTAAAAATTTCATGCAGCTTTTAAGTTATATAAAAAAATAATAGGAAGATTTGTAATTATTAAAAAATAGGCTGTTAAATTACATTAACTTTAACATCAAAACATATTTTATAATGCCTTAGTGTTATAAATAACTTATAAATGTATTGCAGTGAAAACTGGAATAAAGTTGACGGGATTTTACGTGACAACCGCTTGAAGGGTTAATATGTATCTTTTTACACAGTAAATCCTGTGATTTATCTACATATGAATATAAGGGTATTTTTACGTTTGCATGAATTCCTTCTGCAAAGTTAAGAAAATCATAATTTAGGAACTAATTTTTTTACATCAACCCAAATCAGCATATCGGAAATTCATTCGCGAATAATAATCACGAGTAACAATTTCTCTTTGTATCGGTGTTAAAATAATGATTGATTTATCGATAGCGCGAGATTAATTGAACCAAGCGTTTCACTTTGATTAAACTAACGATGATATTACTACGTTATTAAAATGATGAGACACTTTCCATATAGTTAAAATTTATTTTCAGATACATGGTTATCAATGGTACGCATAATTTAATAATCTGTGAAAACATTTCGTAGGTTTCGTAGATTTTGCTCATCAGGCACATTGAAGAACAATGCATTATTTTTAAATATAAACCAATTTAATGATTGAATAAAGTTTTTGTCTTTCTTTAATAATTTGCAAAGTGCTAATATATATTTGGTCTAGTAATAAATTTTAAAGCGCGAGTCAAAGAACAAAAATATGCAATTTAGAAGTTATAATACCTTTAATCGTCAAAGTAATCTCCATTATTTTCCAGCACCTTCTGCCCTCGGTCAGGTAGTGTACGGGTGCCAGTAGAGTAGAAGTATTAGCCTTTTGTGATGCGGTGAAGACATCAATAGATTTCCGTACTCCGTCCACTGCGGGGAAGTGCACGAGAAGACAAGACATTGTTCATCAAGTGAAATAGATGACAGTCTGATGGGGCTATGTGAGGGCTATAAGCCAGGTGTTAAGAACTTCCCAACTAAGCATTACTAGATTGCCCTTGTCCGGTTTTACAACATGATGCCTTGCATTGTCTGATGGGATATGGAGAGTGTACTGCATTATAAACTACTGGAGCCCAGTAAAAATGTAACTTTTGAGAGCTGTAAACAACAATTGCTGCAAACAAAGCACGAAATTGATCGTAAAAGTCCCTTTACTGGCAAAGGTTTGTGGCCCGTCAAATCTCTACTTGCATTTCAATGCAAGGCCTCATCTGCCAAATCGGTCAAGGACTGTTTATAAAATTTGGCTGAGAAGTTTTGAAACACTCGGCGTATAACTCTAACATAATTCCTCCGGACTCTCATCTATTCAAGTCGATCAATAATGCCTTGTCTTATGAACACTTTCCCACAGGGGACGAAGTACGAATATCTATTGATGAATTTACAGCATCAAAAGATGAAGTGTGCTACGTGGCTGCCATTCTTGCACTACCTAACCGGTGGTGGGAGGTACTGAAAAATAACGAAGATTACATTGACGAATAAAGGTATTTTATAAATTTTAAGTTGCCTGTTAATTTCTTTGGCACAAGCTTTAAAACTTATTACTAGGCGCAATATGTAGATACCGAGAGATTTAAAATTGATGTTACAGCGATTATCTCTGAAACAGTGAGTTATCGAAACATATTTTCATTTACAGATGTTAGTCAAATTTAGAGTATCTTTCAGGTACAGCAAATTTTAACAAGGGGCTGTATACATCTTAAAATCCAATATTTAATATTTATTTGTTCCCTCCTTTCCTATCACTTATATTAGGAAAAATATTGGTCTGAGACTGTCAAAAACTGTTCTTGGTGGAACAGTTTCTGAAATATCGGAAGAAAATGTTAGCATTTGTCGCTAGATACTAAAGGGATATCTCAAAAGTCGGAAAATATATATTATTTTTTAACTGAAGTTAATTTACGGAGTGGTCACTCGACAGCAAAATTGCACATCCGGAAATTCTATTTTAGCTAGAATCTTTGCGATGCTTGGAAGTTTCCAGTGAAAGTTATCACACATCAATTTTTGTTTCAACTTGAAACCACTTCTCTGGAAGTATGATGCCATCAGTGGATGAGTCTCAAAAGACTAAATTGTCGATACAGTACTAATCAGTTGAGGTAAAACTAAACCTGTTAATTTTACTAGTTTTTTAGGGGATTCACAGTCTATCCCTTTAAGTAAATCGCCACAAACGAACTCCTCAGCAGGTAAAGCAGCAGTTAAGCCATTATTTTTAACTTTAAATATCTCGGAAAATATTCCACTTAGGGACATGGATTTTTATTTAAACTTTATTAGACCAATATTTGTCCAAATATGTTTGTTTTTTGTTATAACTAGTGTATACGGAGGACATCTGTTACGGGGACAGTGTCTTGGTTGGCGGACTGTTTAATTTGTTCTAACACTTATTCACGTTATTTCGGAGAAAACCAGCCAAAACGCCAGACCGTTTGATGGGACAGTCGCGCGGTAGATCTGAACGTGGGACCTTTACACTTCAGTCTTTTCAAAATATGAGTGAGAAGAAAAAATGGAGCACATAAAATTTAAATTTTTTATTTTAATTTGTAAACAGTATCTTGTAAAAACAAAATTACTGCCTGAAAGCTACTCTTCATTGGACTAATTTAATTGAAAGTTTATTTCGGCCACACGAGTTTTAAGAGATAACCGCTGTAACATCTATTATGAACTAACCAGTATATATAAAAGAGAACAATAGACCTTCTTAAATAAATATCTTTTAAGGCAGCGTAGAATTATGTGGTAAAATGTGGATTATTTAAAGAATTATACTTATTTTCTAAAGCAACAAACTTTTCATTCAAATTTAAACATACACTGAGGCACATATGCACAATTACACGTAACTGTTGAGCAACTGAAATGTCAAATACTGGTGACTGACTCCAGCTTTGAAATACATCCATACATTTGTAATCTTGAAAGTTCCATGGGCAACCCACAGACTGAAGTACGGAATAACAATGAGCAGCTCAGTGGGTATTTTTTGCTTTTACGTCTTAGTAATGATATTTAATAAACGAGGAGAATGAAAAAAGTTGAATTTTGATAAATGATGGTAGTAAAATACTCATCAATGCCTGCCATCCTGGCAAGTGGATTTAAATTAACTCTAAATTTTTGTGTATTTGTATAACAATCAACAGATTAAAAATATTAATAAATAATTTTAGTACTCTAATAACTAAAATGGGCTATAATTTTAAATTTTGGCAACATGTATGTAAGAATAAAGGTATTTGTACGTAAGTATAAAGGCATTCTTATTACATTCAGTAAATATTTTAAAATTAAGAAGTAAAATAAGATGCGGAGGAACGGTCACTTCTAAGACTCAGATAATACGAAAATACAGAAAGAATTCCATAACAAAGAAGGAAGATTAAGGGAGAAACGGAAAGAGTATCAAAGGAAACATTTACCGGAACATATAACTTATTCAAAATATCAAAACTTTTTTACTATAAAAAGTACCAGAACATCCAGATTAGGAAACTAAATTTTGGTAAACAAACTGAAGCAATTTTATTGTAATTCTGAGCAAAAATATATCATATTGTAGCCCTAGATAATTCAAAAATTATTAACACAGCGTAAAATTTCTTATTGAAATATTGAAAAAAAAAATAAAGGGCCAAAAGATTAAATTTATACAAAGAACAGGCTCAGAACATTAAACCTTTTTTATCGAACGTTTATTAAAAATTATTTTAGTACTCTAATAACTGGAAGTGGTTACATTTTTAAATTATTTTATTCCAGAAATTTTACACATGAAATGATATTTATATTTTATAGATATAACACCAGAAATAAAATATCCTCGAAAGGAATATGTGTGTGTGTGCTTAAGTAGACAAAACTGAAAAGTTACTATTTCTGACGGCAACATAAAAAATATTTTAAAATAAAAAAAAATCACATTCGTTTATCTGGCTCTCTTCCAGATTTCCCCCAAAGATTCATTCCAACTTTGCTATTTTCCTGATATCCAGCCGCAGAATTTCCTAAAAGAGATTTAGAACCTTTTTTTTTTTTTTTTTTTTTGCAAAGTTATTTAAAAATATTAGCTCAGAAAAATTAAAGTGCACACATGTTATTTTCAAGTTTCATATACTTTATCACTTTTGGAATTTATTTCCTGACGGCTTTAAAAATTAGTTTTGTTCCTCATTCAAAGAACTGGTGCAGTGATCGACCGGAAGACGTACTTCGGGTTTTATTCTTCTCGTGTACCACTAAATGCAATTAAAGAATCATAAAAGATAAAATTTACATTACAACAGATTTACAAGATGAACTGTAACTTTAAGCATTCCTTTCAAAACATAGTAATAAAAATGGAAACGAAAAATGTTACCTAGATTTATGTAAATATTTTCCGAAACTATATAAAATAAGGTATTTAATGTAAAATAATAATTAAATGTAAAATATTTTTAGCTGATAATGAATACTTATTCATTATCAGCTAAAAATTTTGTTCTTCTCCAACAAATTTACATGAAACTCTCTTGCAGAGTTGATTCGATTACCTCAGTTTGTGATATGTGTAACCAGTCAAATCGTGGCGCATGCACCTAGATGATTTCAAGTGGCGCATTGCATTCGTGTATCTACTTATTGGTTTGAAAGATTGGACTCTTTTGAAATAATTTCGCCTCCAGAAATATTTTATTTCTTATAATTTAGGATGATACGTCTAAAAGGAGAACTTGTACATTCGGAAATACTTATACATTGTCATCAAAAATTGAACCATCTCTCATCCCCTACCAAATATTAAAAAAAAATAATTCTTGAATCTTCTTCCTTAGAACAACAATTTCAATCTCATGTTCACACATTATTACTTTTCCTATCCTAAACTAAAGCCGAGGCGTATTCATGTTTTAAAGTTGTACATATGAAAGTAAGAAAGTAAAAACTTGTGCTTGAATTGTATGGCGCATCTGAAATCGTTTTCGAAAATAAATAATAAATTAAATAAAAAATGGTGGATTATAGGCAAAAGGTTGCTTACCTCTGATCGAAGGCTTATAAGCCACTAGAGCTGATCATAAGGATGATTGAGAGTTGTCAGATGATGTAAAAATTTTTAGAGGGCAGTAATGATTACGATCTTTTAATGACTGTATAAAGTGGCTTCATAATGAAAAATTTTTTTTTGATATGGAGAAATTAAGTATCTTTAAACTATATTCCAAAAAAATGTAGTATGCGTTTGGCTGTCTGTAAATTCGAAGGTAAAACGAAGTGGTGTCTTGTTCTATTATAACGTTCTCCTAATATTACAGCAAAGTTATCGTTTATTGACGATTTACGGAAAACAAATTCATCTAGAATAATGAAGAAATAATGCTACAAATGTTGTAAGTTACAAAAAGAGAGAGTAATGAAAGAAGTTTTTATACTTTAGTTGTAAGCTACTTTTGCTATACGTTTAGCAAAAGACGATCCTTTAATATAAAATAATTGCCAAAACTTATTTTCGTTTATTTTTAATACTGGTGTTTTTCATCGGGTGCAATCAATGTTATGAAAAGCCTTAGGATATCTTGTTCAAACAGAAAAAGATCAAACATTCTCATTTCAGAAACATTCCAATACCTTATTCCTTGAAATTTTATACGTCTAGTCGATATTTCTTTTTTAACGGTGAAATACAGATTACTTTTGTGGATTAAAACTCAAATCTGTAAGGCATTCTAGATCGTGAAAAATGTGAAGAAGTGATTCGAAATGTTCTTAAAAGATATAAAAGAACTAGAAAACAGATAAATATGTTTTATATTTAAATCATATTCGTATATTCAGTACCATGTACGCCAAAAATTTGCTTTGCTTATAATGAGAAAACTAAATACAAAATATCTAGCGATATCCAAAGGCTTTTAATAAAATGTATTGCACATTTTTAAAGTATACCAGAAGAACCATGTTGAGAAAATGTTGAGAAAAATGAACAAGTATTCTGAAGAAATGCTGCAGTTCATTTAACGTACTGAGCTGAATATTTTAAACATAGTAGTGTATATGTAGTATTACTGAAAAAAAAATTGTTATTAGTTAAACTTAAAAAGGAACGCTTAAAACTAAAAAATAGTTATTGCAAAATAAACAACTGAATAAATAAAAATGAAATTAAGTAAAATTAAATTAAAATTAAAGTAAGTTTTATAAAATATCAAAATTTGTGATTAGAAGTTACGCCAAAATAACCTATAATGAAACTGAAACAAACGAAATATTGCATGATATACTCGAACAGCGAGACCACAAAAACTATCCTTGAATGAATAATATTATAAAAAGAAACTTAATTAGGATATATTTTTTGCACATTTTTTTACCACATTCATAGTTCGGAAAGAAATGTTTTGAGGCAATAAGCGCAACAAAAAATGTACGTTAATAACTATTATATTCATTTACTCAGGTTATAACTAGAACTCTCCTTTCATACCTGCATTAGCGTAACTTAAACGATGTTATTTTTATCAAACTCATCGTTTTAACTTGCTTGAACATTTAAAGACTTTGAAAAGAACACCAACCAACACTTTCTAAAAATCGCTTTTCATTTGTGATATGTGCTGTGTCACTGGGATAACCCAGGGGGATTTAAACAGCAGAACAGAGGACTGCCCCAAAAATTCGTAACAATATCATATTATATCAGCCAAAGGTATTCACGAAAAACATTGAATTTTATATGCTATGTGCGCATTCATAATTATGGTTTGGGCCTGAATTATTAACCCGATCATGCCTTAAACAAATTCTTTAACCCTTTTTTTTCAGTAGATTAAATTATTTTGTTACTTCACTAGTACCTGTTAATGCTGTTGCTGAGGCAATGCTAAATGAAATCTATCTACCGAAATGACAAGATTCTTTGGGAAGGATTTTTAAGGGGTCTAACGCGTATTCACGTTACGCATGGAGAAAACCGCCCAAAACTCCAGACCGTTAGATCGACACAGCCGCGCGGTAGTCCCGGAACCTAGACCTTCGCACTTCAGCCCTCTACCAATGTTCAGTGTGTTATCCACTCGGCCATTGGTCGGCTAGTACTATTTACATAAAAACGAGTTTTATTTTGCCCATTTTAGTACCTACAAAGTCGATTACTTCTTTGGAATGAATAAAGACGAGATAAGAAACTATTCCAAAAATTACTCGAAAGCAATTAATTTAAAACTTTATTCGATAAATAAATTCAATAATAGTATAATATTTTTCACCTTAAATTCTTGTTTAGTTTAAATTTTCTTTTAATAAACTCTTCACCTGGTCAGTTACGAATGCAAATTTTTGCCTCTCGGTAAAAACTGATGCACCGCTCGATATAGCTTAAAATATAGCCCGAAGAAATTAAAATAATAATGCTGACTTATTTAACAAAAATATTATGAAGATTACAATTTGACATTTCCAAAAACTCGAGAACAATCTACTTAAATTGAAAACCGTAGTATTCCTTAAATCGAGTTTCGAGTAACGATATTTAAAAGAAATAAAAGAAAAGAAATTGAATGAAATATATAAACCCGTAGCGAGAGAAAATTACTTTCAAGCTCTCGCAGTGAAAACGAGTAAAAGTTTTCTGAAACTCTGCTTGAAAATTGTGTATAGATTTCAGAATGAAATATATATTTGGAACTAAATAACGCTCTGGCACAAAATTAGTTTGCACTTTAGCGCACTCACATTCTCATTATTTTTCAGTCCAACTAATGAGGAAAGGAAGAGTTTTTGAATAAACAATATTTTTGATACATAGTTGAATTATGTGGAACGGTTTCGATTTTGATTGCTTTCCGTGCATTTTTCAGCATCGATATGAGAAAAGGGTGCTTAAACTTAGTTTCTCGGCATGATTATTTTATAGCATATAGTGAATAAAAGTAGGATGAAATTAATACTGTAACTTATGAAAGAAATCGCACAAGAAAAAAAATGAACTTTTATGAGTGAGTTCAAATGAAATGAAATTAATGAACTTTTAACAGTGAGTTCATGGTAAAGTATCTTAAAGAATAGAAAATAGTCATATTTATTTAAAAAAATATACGTAATGAAAATAGTGCAAACGGCCAAGCTCTATTTATATTGAATGACTAGCTGAAGTACCCGTTCTTCGCACGGGAATGAATGGACTTTTTGATATTACGATTTGTGGTGATTACTATTCATTGTAATAAACAGATATAGCAAAATTGATATCGCGTTATATTGTGTTCAATAATCATGCATACCGAATTTCAAGGCAATCGTTTGTACGGTGCAGAAGGCGATGCGACGTAGCGCAATCTAGTGGCGAGTTTCAGCAAAACGGATACGGCGAAAATATTCTTCGCATTTAGATATCGATGTATACGAATTTTCATGACGATCGGCTGAATAGTCCTGAAGTTCATGTGTGGACGCAACATCGAGTGGCAAGTTATAGGAAAATGGATAGCGCCAAACTCATCCCCGTGTTCAAATATCTATGTATACCTATTTTCATAGCGATCAGTTACCATCTAGTGGTCAGTTAACCATCTAGTGATTAATTAAAGTAATGATTTGCTACAGCGCCGTCAAGTGGCGAGTTGTAGCAAAATAGATAACGCCAAAATATTCTCATTGTTGAAATAGCTATGTATACTGATTTTCATAGCGACCGTTTGAATGGTCAGGAATTTGGCCTGCTGCAGGGTCATCTAGTGCCGAGTTAAAACAATAATGCATTGCAGTGCCATCTAATGGTGAGTAACATCAAAAGGAACACAGTTAGAATATATTCTTTGTGCTCAAATGTGTAAGTATAAAAAATTTTATGCCGATCAGTCGAACGGTATAGAGGTTGATGCGTTGCAGTGCCATTTAGCGGCAAGTTACAGCAAAATGGATAGTGAAAAATATTCTCCGTGTTCTAATATCCGCGTGTACCAAATTTCATCGAAATGGGTTGGACGATATTCGCATAGCAAACGGCTAAACGGAATAGAATTCGACGTTCTGCTGCGCCACCTAGTGGCAAGTTAGAGGAAAACGGATAGCATAAAAACCTTCTCCATGATAAAAGACTTAGGTGAACCAAATTTCATGGTGATCGGTGAAACGGTGCTGAGTTTTTCAACCTCCTACACACATACCAACATTCATTTTTATCTATAACCAGTCTTATTATATATACCAGTCTCAAGTAAAATCCAGTTTCAAATCTAAGCCTCGCCAAAGTGCCAGCATACGCCATTTTGCAAGAGTTTTTTCAGGAATCATTCGAAGCATTGACTTAGCAGCAATCAAAATGGGAAATGGTTCGATCGCCAGGCATTTTTTTGAAAAGTGGAATCCCTTAATACAGCCTCATTTTTTAAATTATCAACTATAACATGTTTTATTCATCGTTACCTCGATGTACTAAACGCGAAGATTTCAATTTTCTGAAATTTGTCGGATTTCCCCCAAGTTAAATCAATGTACTCAATTGGGGAGAATTCTGAAGCTACATCGCTTGAAATGCCCTAATAACTGCATTATTTCTGCACGGATAGTCAAAATTTAATGCTGTATTCTAAGAAAAATCTATACACTTGTTTTCAAAAATGCTATTCCCTTAAGCTCTCAGTAAATTGACGCCAAAAAGCCTAAAACTGTGCAAACCGCTAGAACTCACTTCCTAAAAATCGGCCTATCAGCCACTTTATTTTTCGCCAAACTAAAAAAATTTACATATTAGTCTCGGAAATCTTCGATCCTCATTGTTTTGCGTATAAAACATTTCATTCCTGCTCTCATTTCTTATGCGCACACGATATTATAATTAAAAAAATAAACTTACAAATATAAACTAAAAAAATCATTATTATTCTTTTATTTTCACTTTAAGAATTTAAAACATTTTATTCGGCAAAATCGCCACACATTGCAACCAAGATGCTTATTTCACACTTTCACTACAGGGGTTACAATTACATAAAGCTTTCTTCGTGGAGAACATAAAAAATCTCTTAAATTCTGGGAACGGATGGACTTTCAAAGTTTTAAAGTGGACTATCATTTATTCTACATTATTTTACATATCTGTGTAAAATTTCAGGCTGACAGGTCCATTTTTGTGGAATTGTATACTACTCAAATCAACAAATTGACAAACAGAATTTCATTTTTATTTATAAGATAACCTACGCTTGTTTTTAAAAATACCCTCTCATTAAATTGCGCCAAGCGCTAGAATCATAGAAAATCTGACACACTTTCAGATTTTAAATACGCACTAAAGTGCTATATATAAAAAGAGTTATAATCCATAGGTCTTCCCTATTTTCGTTCCTTATTTTATTAAGTTGGAAAGTGTATCATTATTCATGAGTGTGATTAAACAAAATTAAAATTGATATTTCTAACATCCCTTTTTCTGGATGTAATATATTAGAAATAGATGCAATAAAGCTGCTCAGAAAAATGCACAATTCCAACTGAATGAAAATTTCAAAAACTTATACGCAGGTGTATTCATAACCCAAATAGCAGACTATTAAATTACGATAAATAGCGCCAAGCGTTAGAATCCTCCTCAAAATCGCACATCAACCCCTTTTATTTTTCGCCCAATTAAAAAGTTGCACATTTATTTTCGGAAAATTTCCAAATTCTATTTTTCTTTTGAGTATAAATCATTTCATTCCCGCTCTGATTTCACATGCACACGATATTTTAATTTAAAAACAACCTTACAAATAATCTAGTCAAAATAAAAAAAAATCGTTATTCTTTTATTTTTACTTCAAGAGTCTGAATCATTTAATGAACTGCCGAATGTGGCAACCTAGATAAGCTTAATTGTCGCTTAATGCACTGTGGGGTTACAATTACGAAATGGCGGAAAGCAAAAATTAGATTTTTGCGATACGTTTTTATCGATATTTCCTAAAATAGTTCGAATTTTGAAAAAATCGCTTCGAGGTGTGTCGGGACCTGTCATGGAGAATTTCCGTTCAAAAATTGGTAGGTCTACGATCACCCGTTTGCGAGCTACGCGAGACACAGACAAACAAACAGTTTACACACATTGTTTTATTAATATAGATACCAGTCTCAAATAAAATCCAGTTTCAAATCTAAGCCTCGCCAAAGTGCCAATATACGCCATTTTGCAAGAGTTTTTTCAGGGAATCATTCGAAGCATTGACTTATCAGCAATCAAAATGGGAAATGGTTCGACCGCCAGGCATTTTTTTGAAAAGTGGAATCCCTTAATACAGCCTCATTTTTTAAATTATCAACTATAACATGTTTTATTCATCGTTACTCCGATGTACTATATGCGAAGATTTCAATTATCTGAAATTTGGCGGAATTCCCCCAACTAAAATCAATGCACTCAATTGGCGAGAATGCTGAAGATAGATCGCTTGAAATCCCTTAATAACTGCATTATTTCCGCACGGATCATTAAAATTTAACGCTGTATTCTAATAAAACCTTTGCACTTGTTTTCAAAAATCCGTTTCCTTAAGCTCTCAGTAAATTGCGCCAAGCCGGAAACAGTGCAAACCGCTAGAACTCACTTTCTCGGCATTTGAGCCATTTTATTTTTTCGCCAAACTAAAAAATTTTAACATATTAGCCTCGGAAATCTTCAATTCTTATTGTTTTGCGTATAAAACATTTCATTCCTGCTCCGATTTCCCATGCACACGATATTATAATTTAAAAAAAATAACCTTACGAATATAAACTAACAAAAAAAAATCATTATTATTCTTTCATTTTTACTTTGAGAATTTAAAACATTTTATTCGGCAAAATCGCCACACATGGCAACCACGATCCTTATTTCACACTTTTTTCACTACAGGGGTAACAATTACGGAAAGCTTTTTGCGTGGAGAACATAAAAAAAATCTCTTAAATTCCGAGAACGGGTGGGCTTTCAAAGTTTTAAAGTGGACTATCATTTATTCTATATTATTTTACATATCTGCGCAAAATTTCAGGCTGATAGGTCCATTTTTGTGGATTTGTATACGAATCAAATCCACAAACAAACAAACAAACAAACAGAATTTCATTTTTATTTATAAGGATTTAATAAAAGTGTGCAGCATGAATGCAACGCTGGGGTGGGGAGCTGGTTCACATGTCTTATTTTAAATACAGTTCTTTATGAGTTCTGATGAAACATATATCGCAGAAATTCCTTATTTGTGAGATATATTGCGATATCTTTATTTAAAAATTGGATAAGCAAAGATGTCCTCATAAAACCTTCTATACAACTGAAGTAAAATTTTTCATGAAAACATAAAATATTTACATGAGAAAAGCATTTTAGCTTTATTATACTTTTCTTTACTCATGCAAAACAACAAAAAAAAACATGCATATCAAAGCCTGAAATATTTTATTCACAATTTGATATAAAAGCTTGCTAAGGTTTTCATTATAATATCTCCATTCTCGATTGCAACATCGCAGAAATACTGCAGTTAGAAAAAAAATCAGAGGTATCATTAAATTAGAACCACACTGATAATGAACTAGGTTGCGCAAACAAGTATTATATTTCATTTTTTAAACATTTAAATTCTATAATTTAAAAGGATTAGTTCGCATGCATTATAGTAATTTCTACAATGTTAACGAAAATATTCCACTTTAAATAAATTACATGTAGTTTAATAGATATATTTATAGGTTAATATGTTGTTTGATAATATACATGTATATTACACGCATATTACAAAGTGAAGAAAAGCGTAGTTTGGTAACATAACTATTAATTATAACGCTCAAACGATTGTGAAAGAAACCATAAATAAGACACCACAAATAGTAAAAACCCGATTAAAAGCTTATCAGCTATAGCTGACTCTTGTGCCATATTAGCCAGTGTACATAAAATTTGGTACAGCAACTACGAACTACACTCTTTATGTTTAGCGAACACTCACAGAGAGAGAGAGAGAGAGAGAGATATGTTATGTGTTTTTACACAAGGTGTTTCAAAAAGATGCTGACACGCTTTAATTCTTTGGCCATTAGAGGTATGCGACCAATAAAAATTGAAAAGAAAAATGTTCAAAATAAAGTAAGAGAAAAGATTACGTTAAGAAAAACTTCCTGAAGCAAATTTTCAAAAAGTGACACTTAAATTTTATACGCCCCCACCCCCTCCCCGCGCATAAAAAAAACCCAATTAGCAAACTGTGAACTATACACTACTCGGGTGATCTACAAAACTCGAGAATTATATCCTAAAAAGTGTGAGAGATGTGAAGATAAATAAATGCTTACGTAAACCATTTTAAATGAGTGAAATACAAATTTAAAAAGTGTTACTATTTGAAAACTAATGAGAAAAATTTGTTCTTAACGTAGTTCTTTTGACTACTTACGCAACTTTTGAAGAGAGTTTTTCAATTTAAATTGCTCCCTTATCTCTAATGAATAAAGAATTTAACCGTGTTACTTACCATCTTTTAAGAACGTCCTGTATATAGATGAAAAAAGGATTTTTTTAAAAGAAAATATTATATAATTTAATTGAAATATGATATAAGATTCTTAACCGAAAGTAATTAAAAAGTATCTAAAACAAAGCAATTAAAAATCACTTCATTATCATAGCGGTGAACTTACAGCTTACGATTCTTATTCCATTATTATTTTTTTTAATTTAACTGTAAATACTTTTCGAAAGGATTTTTTCATCTATATACAGGTGTTTTAAAAAGATGGTAAAGCCCTTTAATTATTTATCCATTAGAGATAAGTGGGCAAAGTAAACTGAAAAAACTGTTTAGGATAAAATAGCTGAAATGGCTAAATAAGAAAAAATTCTCGTTAATTTTCAAAGTGACATTTTAAAGAAATTTTCGCCCGTTCGAGACAAATTATCAATTGGTTAATGTCAGTATAGGATTTCCTTATTTATTTACAGTATCCGTTTATGAAATGCATTGTACAGTATTTTTGTGTGATATTTAAAATTTTTAAAAATAAAAGTTCCACTCGACTGAGTAGCTAAGAAAATATTAATGCACTTAAGAACTACTTTTACATAGTGAATTTGAACTGAAACAGTAACACGTTTCTAGTGCCTGAATGAATGGAATTTCCTTTAATAATTAATAAAAGATTCAATTATTCTTGAAATTAATTAGAAAATGTTAAATGAATTAGTAAATGTTAAATAAATTAGAAAATGTTAAATAAAATGAAAAATTATTATGTTAATCAAGTTCATCTTTTTTAAGTGAGAATAAAAGTATTTAAGCATACAATCATCCTAAAATTCTTCATATTTAAGAATATAGAGGTGAGAAATTTTGTAAAAACCCCACAATCACAAAACAATCGCATTCCATCATAGTATATCAAAGAATGCTGCAATATTCCTACGAATACAGTTAATAATTTGAGACCATTTCCATACATTTAACGAAATCATACAAATAAATTATCACATTAATTTTCATAATAATTAAATAAAAAAATATATTCCTTTGTTGATATACTTAGGCGTGAAATTTGGCTTTCTACCAGAAAATGTGAGTATTAATGTGGAGTCTGAAATTAAAATATTTTTACTTTTTTTAAACTTATGTTATCTGAAATGTTTATAGCCCAAATTATTTTCTTAGTTTTAAGTTCCCCAAAGTTCCTGCATTTTGCTTAATTTGGAAGTTCTCTTCAGGCATTAACATTTTGTATTGAATTTGCATGTGAATGATAACGGCACTTAGATATAAAAAAAGGTCTTAAATAAAAGTAAGTAACAGTAAAATCGGAATTTACAGTCCATTCGCTATTTGCTAGAACGAAACTATTGTTAGACGAAATCTTTCTTTGAGTAAGGAATTGCTGAAGCAAACAATGCAAGTGATCTCAGATATCTGAGAGATTTTCTCTTCTTCAATTTAAATAACGACTTCAATAATTTAAAACAAATTCTAAATTAAAAATGAGCGAGGGTAAGAACTAACGCTAAAACTGATTATTTAAATTGCTGAGAATCACAACTAATGGATATATATATGTGTATTTGTTGTATTTACACACATCCATAACTTTATTACTTTCCGAATGGAAATAATTTGTCAAAACTATTTCTTCTTATAGAACAGATATCCTATCCGAGTGTCGAATTTTAAGTGATTGAAGCTTTGTTTATAATATAACTTCATGTTATATTGTTATATCATGTTATATCATGTGTTATGAAATTCCTAAATATAACAACTTTTTTAATTACTTATTAAAAAATTAATTTTTCAAATAACAAATTCATCTCGCAAAAGTACATTTACTATTACAGAAATTTTATCTAATAAAGTATTATAAAATAATTATATCAATGAGTAAATTGCTGTTAAAAAAAAAAAAAAAAATGTTGTGCAGTAAAAATTGAAGGCCTTGCTTCATCATGAGGGAATTCAGAGTTACAAATATTGTCTTGTAGGGAAAAAAAATCCCTTTTTGTTTGATGTCAAAATTATGTAACACCAATTGTTAGTTTTTGTGTTACTCTAGAGATGAAGATGCCTGCTTCGTTAGTTTATGTTGTTGTTGAATCCTCAAAAGTTTTTTATAGTTGGAGTTACCTTCTTTTTTGCAGCAAATTCTTCAACCATTACAATAAATTATTTCAGTATTACTAATTCCGGCTCATTTAACACGAGGTCTTTGTAAGATTAGCAGTTACGTAAGTTGATAACATGAAAAACGTAATTAAATATTTTCTTCATCGTAATTTCTTTTAAAACATAATTAAAACATTTGGACCCTTACTTCATTGATATAAGTGACATTTTCAAGTCTGTTTCAATCGCGGAACCAACATACCAAAAATGACAGTCGTTATTGTAATAGAAATCAAGGAAACAATATATGTAAGTTATCACTGCGTCATTGTTATGTTTATCAAATGCTTACATAATAACGAAGTCAATTTAGTTTTCAACCAGATATAGTGTTTCAAGTGATTTTTTTTTCTTTTCTAAAGATTACATATGAAACACATTTTATATAATTTAGATTTAGAAAAGCAGTTAAAGGGAGTGCCTAGCTCTTAGATAATTTTTGTGAAAATGTCATGCATAAAATTTCTCTATATTCGAAGTTTCGTGGGTGGTGTATTTTAATGAAATATTAATTCATCCAAAGCAATATCGCGGTAGATAAAGATTATTGGGAGCCAGGGTATGGAAAAGCTGTCTGTTGCGAGGGTGGAGTACCCTCGTTCACATAAAGCGACACACCCTAAGCTTATCATTTAACTGTCTCGCATGTCACACAGCTTAACATAGTTCGGGAAGAAGGGTATGTTTATGTCTTATTCTATTAAAGGAAACATAATATTTTATCTCATAAAGTGGGGGCAAACTGATTCTTTACAAATGCTTGCCAAACGCATTCGGAGCATGTTTAAAGGAAATGAAACTAACTCCATAGCTTAGCCGTGGGTTTGAACCATGGGGAAAAGGTTTATAGTTCAGGAGCTCAGCTACACAACCACTGTGCAAAGAGGAATGTTTGTAAAAATCCCAACATTTGAGTCTAATCTGATTCCTGAGACCCGCAAGTTGAATCTTTAATACGAATATACTAGCCAACTTTTTGTTAGTACATATTTCTTTATTTTAAATTCTTTTAAAAGGAAATATAGTTTGAATCTAAAACGATTCGAATCCTGACTGCTCGAACGAGTGAGCCGAGTAAGAGAGTTATTCGAGACAAAAGGATCTTCTGAACGATCCGTCTCTAGCAGATCGCCAGATAATGTTAACACATGCATTGTAGGGATGATCAGACAATTTAATGCAAAAGAGAATCTCTAAAGTCGGACTTAATCCCCGTGACTCCCAAGTTTAAACATTAATTCCAGTAAACTCGTCAGCTGTGTATGTATATTAGTCATTGACATGTATATAGGGCGATCATCGACGACTCTAAGAGATCTAAATAAATTTCCCTGTAAAATGGCGCTGCGAGTCGTAATCATTAATTTTATGTTCTGCGCATGCGTGTTATAAATAGATTGCATGAGGATTCGTCGATATGCGTCGTAAGAGGGTGCTTATGTAGCTAATCATTAAAAGGAGGTCGAGTATTTTCCTTTGAGATGCTGACGCGAATTCGCGCGTTTGAATGCAGTCGATGACCGCTCTATAAGTAAATCGTGATATTAGAGTATAGGCATGTTTATTTCAAATTCATGCAAAATGAGAGAATATTTCTAAATTAACAGCATTGCTAGAAAGTGTTCAGCGAAAGAAAGTTTTTCTCTTTCTTTTTTTCTTTTCTTTTTTTTTTCAAAATACGATCACAAAATAATGTTTATTTTCAAAACTTTTCTTAAGTGATCATTAGGAGAAAGAAAACGTTCTCATGAAATACCACTCACCAGTATGTACAATTCTTCCGTGACCGGACCTTTAGCAGTGAGAATTTCTGTAGTGTTGTCAGATTTTTCAAACTGTACCGTAGTCCCGGCAATGTCGTAGTGACCCCCGTACTTGGTTAGATGGTGCTCTCCGTTGAAAATGATCCCCCTTTTTCTGTCTTGCAAAGCTAAACGAAAACAAAAATGCATTGAATGGGCATGTTAAAACTCGAAAGTTTCAAACTTAGTCTCGGTTAAATTTTCTTTAAAAAAAATTAGTTAGGTTTTGCATGTGTATAGCTCAAAAATTTTTATACAATTTTACTGATCAAGCATATGCATACTTCCAGGTTTATCAATATCGTACTGAACTTTTAGCACTTGGATGACCTGGAAAGCCGACTGCCTGAACGCACACGAACAGAAAGTTCTATTTTTAGTTTTAGATAGTATTATAATTTCTCAAAAAAAAAAGCAAACTTCTATGTTCATGTTAATGCATGAAATTGATTCTTGTATGTGATAAGATCTTTAAGATGCCTGCCAACCATCAGAGGGTATCTTATTTTTAATATTTAAAAAATGATTTACTTATGTCACGTGCATTATAATATAGAATATAGCTGAAAACTTAGCAACAAGTGAAAATAAGGACATTTTTAAATACTTTGAAATTTAGTCTTAACACTTTTATAAAAATAAAGGCACAATTATTATTAAAATTTATAGATTAAATAATATAATTAAAATATATCTACAGCCTTTCAAAAATGCAAGTTTAATAGCTTAAAATGTTTACCATGAGAGCCATTTTAGGATGTCTGTTGCAAGTTTTAATTTAAATTCATTAAAATACATCTTATTACTAAATATTTTAATGTGCTGTTAGGAACTTTTACTTCCGTTAAATAAAAAATACTGAAAATGGGAACTTCTAGTTAGTAAATGATTTGTAAGTCAATACACTAAAATGCTCTTTAAGACTTGTTCCAATCATTTGAGACCAGAAAAAAGAACGGAAAAAAAGAACAGAAAACAGATATGTAGGTAGACTCAATTCAGCAGAAACTCATTATGTCACCGCAAAGAACTGTCTTTTTTCTTCCGATATCCATTGTGCAAAATCATGCCTAATGAAGATGAAACTGGGAAAAAAAAATGTTCGGAAGCTTTTCTCTCTTCACTGCGTAATTTCTTTAACAGAAGGATAAATCAATCTGAATGGATTTTTACAGGTTAATGATGTTTCAACGTTTGTGTTAACTCCCAAAAATTTGAAATTCCAGTTACTCGCTAATAGGTGCAATAATAATGTTAATGAAGATTTATTATTATTTTTTTAAGATTTGCAGAGAATAATTTTAAAAATCCAAACAGTTAAGTAAATTAAAAGATATAATGTATCAACAATTAGATTTTAAAAAGCTTCTACAACCGATTTTTGAAGTAAAACTTCTTTAGACGCAACTAGGGAGTAACTCAGATTTATTTTCTGACGGAAGTAACGCTCAGTAAAGGAAATGACGTATCTTTTCCCCCCTTGCTTCTTCATTCCGCCATGACTGCAAAAACATTGCAATGTCAAGGACAAAAAGCCTGATAATTTCTATACCGTTTGTACGATCCCCTTGAAAATTTCCATAATCATGTATAAAAATATAGAAAACAATCTGCGCTACTTTAAAAATCTGAAAATCCACCCGTTCCCTCATTTTTAAGCGATTTTTCGCTATTTTCAGCAACAATTCATATCCGAGAGTCAAAAAAGTTAATCATTTGCGTGACAAAATTAGCTATTGCAAGTGATTTTTACATCTTATTGACGTCACACTTAACAAGCTTTTTCCAGATTTATAAGTTTAATTATTTGCGGAACAGCTCTCGGGCGTTCGTTCCTGAGAATGTCGACTGTGCTCCCTGCGCGTCGACATTACTCCCTCCCTGTTTTGAAGCAAGATCTTGTCTGATGACCCTGTTCAGTGGATAAGTGGACCGGCTCTTGTCAGAGCCACTGTGTGAAGTCTTTCGCTGAACAGGCGGCGATCCTGCTGACTGTCTCTCACTGTTGTTACAGGCGGCGACCCAACCCGTCACCTCCGATAAAACAAGGCCTACGCACTGAATACAGAAAGTGGGCACTATGGTGCATTCCGTTGCTTTACTCACATGTTTTTCAATGGCATTAATACAATATTTAATGGAATTATGAGTAAAAAACTTGACATGATTGGTTGCCATGATACATAAAATATTGTTTGTCTATACTTAAAATAGTATGCAATCTTTTTAATATTGCTCATGTGTTTTTTGAATTATTTATAATAATGAGCCAAATGTAAATTTTAAAACAGAATAATACTTCGAGCAAAAAACAGCAGAGGAAAAACAAAGGTTTAAGAACACTGCCATAGACAAAACGCAATAATAGACCTTACGTGCATTCGATACCAACCGACAGAAGAAAAACACCAGTTTAGGAACACAGTTAAAGAAAAAATACCACAACAAAGACATTCTCTCTATTCAAACCCTACGGGAAAAACATTTTAAGAAAAACAGTGAAAGAATAATAGTTTCAACACGGACACTTCCTGGATGCTAAACCCGATATCCAGACGGAAACAACGGTTTTAAGAACACGGGTATGTAAACACCACAAAGAAAACAAACACTGGCTGCAAAGGGTTTTAAGATCAAAAATAAAAGAATAACAAATGGACACTCCGTGGATTCTAACCCAACCTCAAGACGGAGCAACGGTTTTAACACGGGGATGGAACACCACAAAGTAAACGGACCCTGGCTGCAATCTTTCCCAAACAATAGATAGAACCTGCAGTTTTAAAAAACACGGATACAGATAAATAATTCTGCCTACCAGCAGACGAAATCAACGCTTAAGAATACTGGGATAGAAAAAACACTAAAAAAAAATAATTTACACTACCTGCATTCGAAACCCAACAATCAGAGGAAAAACATCAGTTTAAAGAACAGAGTTTAAAGTATAATACTAGACTATGGACATCCTCTTTTTCAAACCCAAAACTCCCGACGGAAACAATGGTATAAGAAAAAACAGTTAAAGAATAACACTACAACATGGACACTTCCTGGATTCTAAATAATTATCATGAATTACCGGTGGTTTCTTACTGGAGATTTTAATGTTAATTTTTCGCTACCAAGAATCTCAGCCGTCAGTTGATTTTTGAAAAGAAAAAATTGGATCTAACTATGAATACTTCTCGACTTCAAAACTCGACTATCTACTTCTCGACTTTCGGTACAAACGATAGATGCTGTATTTTTCAAGAAAAGTTAGCAAAATTTAGAGAGTAAAAATTTATGTTTTTACAGTATAGTTAAACACAAAACCTATAATTTTCATACATAAAAATATTATGATGACATTCAAGCTCCTATTTTCCAATGAATAATATGAATATAACATTTTATATAATCTTTGTAAAGTACATGAATAATAAATATAATTAAAATTATAATATGATATTTTATTTTTAAGTTAAAGTTTAATAATTTCAGTGATATTTATCGTAAAACGTCAAAGAAGTTTTACTTCAATCGCGCGTAAATATTACACGCACACACTTATTTTTTTGCTTAATTACAAAATTTTGTGTTCCCAGTTGATATTTGCAACCTTTGGCATGAAAGAGAAAGTATTTTGTTTAAAATAATTACCTAATCAATGATAATAATTATTCTAGATTACGTATCACTATTAAAAGACAATAATGATTTCAGGAAAAAGTTGTTTGTAAAAAAAAGTTCTAAAAGCTATGTAAAATGATTTCAGTATGTAAGAAATGTTTGTACATTTTATTTTGATTACATTTTAGAGAAGTTTAAATAGCTTGTATGTATATTGTACAAAATGAACTTCGCTTATAAAAGTAATTCTGAAGTACTGCAGATTTTAAAATTGTAAGAAATACATAACCGATAATATTTCACTAGAAGTTATTTTTTATGACATAATATACGGCAAGAAATAAAACATGACGCTTTGTTAAAATAGTCTGTAATAATGTCAAATTGAGAATATAAAAAGATTGAAACTGTAATTAATCGATTTTTAAAAATCAAGAGAAAAGTATGGCATTTATAAAAACAGTTGCAAAATCTTGTAAATTGCAAAACAAAGCACCAAAACTTCAATTATTAGGTTTTCCAATAAATATCCCAGAAGCAGAATGGATTCATCATAAATTAGCTTTGCATATTGGCACTATCCATTATAAATAATTATTCAAAATGGAGGTCAGGTAGATATATATATATATATATATATACTCATTTCATAAGATAAAATGTTACTCATTACAAGTTTTTATTTAACTCACATAGCATGCCTGGGTAAACTACTGTAATCATTTTTTAACTAAATCTAAATCTTCCAGTTGGCAAAAGTTTTGCATACTATAATGAATATTGAAAAAAAAAACCCACTCAAAAAACTGGTGTTAAATGATAAAATAAATAAAAACTTTGTGAAAACACACACAGAAAAAGTTGCATATAAGAGGTTACGATCATTTCGACCAAAAAATTCTTTCGGTCTTCGTCAGACAAGTCCTTCGACTCACAGAGCTGAGGGAATTGAAAAAGATAAAAAAATAAGCATGTTGCCACAAGGAAACAAGAAAAAGGGGAACAAAACCAAGGAGAGGGATAAAAAGAAAAGAAAAAAAAGGACAAACAAAAATATATAAATAAATAATAACAAAATAAAAAGCAAAAAAAGAGCACACAAAACAAACACAAAAAAGAAAAACAAAAGGAAATAGAACACGCAAAAGAACATAAAACAAAAATCAAAATACAATATTTTTTTTAGCATCATGCAGAAATACAACATACATGGCAACATACAGGGTTTTGTTCCCCCTTTTCTTGTTTCCTTGTGGCAACATGCTTGTTTGTTTATCTTTCTCAGTTCCCTCAGCTCTTTGAGTCGAAGGGCTTGTCTGACGAAGGCCGAAAGAATTTTTTGGTCGAAACGATCGTTACCTCTTATATGTAACTTTTTATGCGTATTTTTTTCACAAAGTTTTTATTTATTTTATAATGCATATTACCTAAAGATACATGAATCAATTAAAATAAACTTAAGGTTTTTTAATAATTGCAGGCGTTTATTTAACTCATTCTACGTTTTTGGGTGTTGTGCAACGTGTGTTAAAGAAAACAAGGGGGATCTGCGTATGAGAGGGGGTGTGCCTTGGTGGTCATTTCAAGGGGTCATAATGAGTATTTACTTTACATATAGAGAAAACCGCCCGAAATCCTGACCTTCAGATCGACAGTCGAGCGGTAGGTCAGAAACCTGGGACTTCACACCTCAGTCGTGTACCATGCCATGGCCCACTGCAAGGTTGGAATAAACCTCGCAATCAATTTTTTGCTAACTTCTCAGTATTATTTTGATGTAAAATTTTGCATACTAACATAACATCTTAGATAATCAAACATATGCAAGTTTTAATTCAAACTTTTGCCTTCATAACAATTCATAAAGATGGTTATAATTTGCGTGCATGATACGTGCTTCCTGTCCCGAGTTCTGTGGTAAATTTTATTGGCAATTGCAGAATATTTTACATGATTCTACAAAAATACACTTCTTCATGAAACACAGTAGTCACCGCTTATTTTGATCGCTGGTTTATCCGGTGAGCCTCTTACTCCTGCGAAAATCAGTATGAACTGAACGAAATGTCCAAATTGCACTGTTTTTCAGCCGGTTACCTCAGTAGTGAATGCCGCTTTATCCAATCAGGTAATCTTTAGAGATTGGGTAAAATTTCGACGTAGGTAGCTTTAGCTTTTAGGGCGAAGTTACAGCCACTCAAGTTTTTCATTACAAGGCAAGAAATTTTTTCAAAGTTCAGCAAAATTCTATGGAAAACGTAGAGGATTCTGATAAAAATAGTCAAGCCATTAATACAACTGGGCATAGTTCTATGAAAATATTTTTAAAAGTAAAAACTTTATTAAAGGCAGGTTTTTATTTAAAAAGGAACTAAGAGAAATACAATTATTTTCTATTTTGATATCCGGTAACATCGACATTTTATAGATTAAAAATGGGGGTGTACATATATTACAGATATGATATATATTTTAGCTATAATTAAAGCCTATACACACTGTTATTTTAGTCACAAAAATTTCAATATTCCCTGCAATAAGAAAATAAATGTATTTCATTCTTTTTATCTTGTTTTAAAATAAAGGCATATTAAAAAATTGCTTTATTTATAATTTTTGAAAATACTAAAAAATATTTTTGTCATACAAATGATTTAGATTTTAATTTTGATGATTCTGTTTTCTTAAACCATTGAAAAATAAAAATGAATGCATGTGAAAATTTGATTTCATTGTATTCTTTGTCCTTCATAAAATAAAAAAAAACTTCTATCAATATCTGATTTTTAAAAAAATTCTATAATATGTTTAAAAAATCTAGGTTCGAATACATCAAAAATCAGTTACAATTGACTGAACTATCTTTCAAAGAAGACCAGCTATATTTCATTCGAATTTGTAGGGACAGACATTTAGTCTTTGCTTCCTTTCTTTTCTTCCTATATAAAACTGAACTATAGGGAACATTTTACAAAAACTTTTTCTCTATTCTTCTCTCATTTTAGTGAGCTTTCCGTATCTTACCATTGTGAAACTTCAAAGTTAGTTTTATATTCTTTATACATAGTCTATTTATTCTGGCTATATAAGTGGGAGATAAATGCGTCTATTTCTTTTTGTGAATTTTTCAATGGAACGTACTGAAGCATAGAAATTGAAAAACAGCCTTCAAATAGCTTTCTTATTTATAAAAGAAAAGTTAAATAGAAATGGGAAAGTAATGATTTCTTTAGCGAAAATCAATTTAACTAGCACATGAACTAGTACAATAGGTAATATTAAACAGAACTTTATTTGTTATGAAATATATTAGATCCGTCATAAGGGTATTTCAGAAATATATATCTGAAATAGTTATAATAAATTTTATCTCCAAGTATTTCGATTGCCTTGTATATTCTTAACAGGTCTCTGGAGCGAAATATGTTTACAGAATACTTTTTAATGTTTAAACTGTAAAATTTGCAATATATTAAAGAACTTTTAAATATAGCAATTGAATGAACTTTAATATATTATCAATAACAATATATTAAAGAATTTATTGTTTCATCATGGGTAAGCAAATTAAGTAATTATACTTATTAAGATTATTGCGGCATATTTCAATAAAATAAACATTCTGGCTGAGAAGAAATAAATTCATACTTTATAAAACTGTGTTGAAAACAAACTGTAGCACTAGTGGAACGTTGACAAGTTTTTGGCAAACATTTGGCATTTGTTAAAATAACGTTAAACGTCAGAAAATTTTCCAGGTTATACTGAAAATTTACCAGGGTTTTTAGCCAAAATTTTCTGACTATTCCAAGTTTTACAAGTTTTCCTTAATCCCTGGCAGCCCTGTATGCTCCAAAAAACATCCCAGCTTCCCAAGCTAACTGCGTGTTAATTATCTACGCCCGCATTTCCATGAAAACATACAACAAGTTTTTGGAACACTGTTTAAATGTCAACATTATTACAACCAAATAAAAATGCAAACTTTTTTGCCGGTACTGTAAATGTATTCAATCGTTAAAATTTTTTCATAACTACGAAACTGTTGTACGTTCAAGTTTTATTCCATTGAACTGGTGATATGTATTTAGATATTACCTGTTAAAAGAAGCATTTTAGGAAGGTTCCAATGGTGGTTACACTAAAATCAGTTTAATTATTTCATGATACATACCGATTATAATGAAACACTTAGATTCAATTGTGTATATGAGAAAACCAATGGTTTTTTTCCATGCAGTTAAGAAAAATACACATGCATTCAGTCGTGGTTAAAAAATCTTCCGTTAAAAAACGAACATTTTCTTAAAAAAGTGGAATTAGTTCAAAGTTAAACATCTTACCTAAGTAGTTCTTTCCAACTAGCTGCCTAATAATCAGATTCCTTGCTCCCACGGGAAGAACAACGACTTCGTGATAACCGTTACGTCTTTCTGAAACATAAATAGACCAATGTAGCAATTTAAAGAATTGGTGTATAGAGTAAAAGAGCGAAAATCTCTTATTGTATGATGGAACGGATAAAATCCTTCTCGTGTGTTATAAAACAGCATTCTTGAATAAGTTAAACTGTTTTATTCAAAAGATAGTTTTTTTTTTCACTCTTCAATATGCTTTACATTTTTTAACAAATGCAACCATTTCAGCTCGAAAAATAATTTCAAAACATAAGACTTTGTGGACATCACACTAGCAGAAACGCAATAATATCGTATCTTCGGCATAGCGTTCAAATGCTATGCAAATAAAATCGCAGGATGTTAAAGGGATATTTTTCTTACAGATCGATAACAGACGAGACTGAAGCAGGCCTGTTGGAGGGATATTTGGAAGAAATACATTTTAAATGGGTATTTTTCTAATTTGTGTTATATTTCAAACAAAATACGACGGTTCCATCCTACACAGGTTTAGATAGATCCACCGCAACGATTATCACATTAACAATTAGCCACGATTTCAGCGCAATTTTTAGCAACGGAACTTAACTGAAGTTTCAGGTACAAGTACTTAGGAGAGACCAGGGAATAGCGCCACTCTCCAAAACAGCAAAATAACACCAGGGAGAATGTCGTGAGAAAGTTTCTTAGTAGGTGTCCAAGGTTCTGATGAGAACAGTGTAATTGTAATAAGCAGGAATTACTGTCTTAAACTGCCTAATTCTAATTTCTGACTCTGAGATGAATCGAGATAAGTTTATTATTTTATACCCAAAATTACTTTGCTTATAATTATTACTTTGCTTGAATTCGTATAATATTCTTTTATCTTACAGTTTTTATGCGGAAGTATCTTTACTAGTCATGAATTAAAATCGTTCGTCATATTGTCCCAACAGAGTTATGCCTCCAACACGGAGGCAAAACTCCGCCTTTTTTCACAATAAAAGGGATAAAGAAATAACATTTTAATAAAAATAGAAAAATAATTCATAATTATTCCGCTAATTTAGTTTGTTACCATTAGCACGAGTACTTAAAGAGTTTTTATATTATCAACAAAATTTGCGTAAAATAAAAGCTATTATTAAAAGTATCTTCATATGCGTTTCAGAAGACCCTTAACGTGGCATTTTTGGCCACTTAAGAGTGCCTTGTGTGACATTTTCATGAGGTCAGATATACACAAGACGCATGATGCGGAATTACGCCGGTTCCGGGACAATCAGGCTATATTATTTCTCAAAACTCTTTTTTTTTAAACGTATCTATGCTATGTAAGTATCTGTGCCATGCATAAAAAAACTGTAAAACAAAGTAATCCCTTATTTAAAGTACAATAAGTCATTTCCCATTATAAAAAAAGTAATTTTTTCTTAATGTGGTGCGATTCCTCCGTCTTCAATAACTTAGAAATTTAGGTAAATTTCATAATTAAAAGCGTTGGTGTTACTGTAAAGCTGCGATAGCTATGATAATAATTAATAAATGTTCATGAATAATTACTTTACATTTTTCTTAAACTTACGATAGCTATTATGATATACAGGTTCATGTACTAGTGCATCATAACTATATTATGAAAGTTTTCTTATAAAATACTCACAAAACTATTATTCATACAAAATTTACTAAAAATATTGTATAAAACACATATTTTAACACGTGTATTAATGTTTTATACACAGTCATTATTTAATTTAAAAACACTATCTCACGTAATTTTGAAGGAGTTACCTGCAAAAATTTATTAAATGCGTAATTTTTGATAGTCACAATCAACTTAAAAATAACCTCCTTTTATTTTGTGTTTCGACAAGCAGGGACAATAGCTAAACATAAAACAGTTTTTATTAGTTTGAAAAATTATTACCATCTTTTAGGTAAATTATATTAATATGCAGAATTCCATCAAGTGTTAAAGTTTTTGCGGAGTCGAGTAGACTTTTATATCCCCCGGATGCCAGTTATTAGTAGAAATTTGAATTAAAGGAAATAAAATTTTGAGTATTTTTTTTTCTGCTTCTTCACTTAATTTCTCAATAAGATATCTCGATTCAACATTTAACATGCAATAAGTCATTTCTAACGGTACTTACATATAGAAAATATTTTTACACCATCGTTTTGCAGCAGTCGCACCTAAAAATTGGGTTTCAAGTTGCAGATAATTTAAGAACCCTAACAGTAAATTCAGAATGGTAAGTAACATTTATAAACAGTCAGAGTTTTAAAGTTGAACTACTAGTGGGAGTTAACAAGAAAATTTTTAAAAAAATGTTAACATAGAACAACAGAAAGTACATGGTTTCAATGCAGAACATGTTTGCATTTAAAATTGGAACTCAGCCGATCACAATAAATCATTTAAATCAGTTTTAGAAAGTTGTTTACTGCATTAATTTTTATGTATTATTCTCGTAATTCTGTCTTGCTCAAAATTGTTTCACTTTTAATTGCCAAATATAATTTCATTTTATAGAAACGCGGCACAAACTTCAACTTAAAAAAGTTAAATCAAAAATATTAAAAAAACACCTATTTTCAAATTACTTTTTCTAATGCATTTATGAAATAAAACGTTGACAGAAAGAAAAAAATAATCCGTAAAAAAAATCTACCTTTCACTTTTTACCGAGAATATTTTTTAAGCTTTTAGTTCAAGCATACAAATAAATTAAATTTCAAAGATGTACATAAGTCAAGAATTAACATGTTTCCGTAGGGAAAAATCCTATTTGAATTCCGTCTGGAAGGGAAAAATGTGGGGGTGGTGGAAAGCAGAAACTTCGTAAGAAAAGTTCTAAAGTAATTTACGGAAGTCTACGCGTGAAAGAAATGTGAAAATTAGCGAATAGAAACGCACAGTAAAAAATACAGAGAAACTTAAAAAAGCATATATTTTTTTATCAGTCATTGAAGAAATAGATTTAATGTACATTTGAATTTAGAAGCATATTTGCAGAAAAATATTTGTAGATAGGAAACCTTCAGACGTATATAGCATTATAATACTTTTTATTAACATAGCTATTATATAAGTAAGAATGAATGGAATCGTGTTAAAATTTCTATGCATTTTAAATAAGATATTTTTAAGGTAGACATGCATTTTAAGATGCCAAGGGGTGGAAAGTTTTTAATATGCTTTAGGCAGCCTAAAACAAAATATTAGTTATAGTCATGATTTGTTTATCTTTCCTTCAAATTGATAGTTAACAGTCCGATAAATTGGTAGCTAAAATGTAAGCTTAACAGTTTAAATTATTCAAACGATCTAAATAAGTAGAAGAAATGTATAAAAAATAAGCAATTAAAAATAAGAAAAAGTTTATTTTAAGTACTAATATCATGCTTTAACGTAGTTTTATATAAGAGACCGTATGTTTTTGCGCCAAGGGAAATCAGTTATTTACTTTTCTAGCACAGTTTTTATTCCTTTTTCAAACCACTATAAATCTGTTCTTAGTACAATCAAATTACACATTAAAAATTCTTCAAACACGCAAAATGTCATGTAGTTTTGATTTTTTATTAGTTCTCAAAACCTATATTAAAAAAGTAATAAACCAAATTTGCAGCTTTGAAAGAACTGTACTATCAACGAAGTAGAAAAAAAGTGAAATTTTTGCACTTTTTGCAATTACTGGTAAATCTATCCCAAAGTTAAGGTTTGACAGGAGAAAACCATCATTAACATCTTCATTTTCCCTACCCCGCCCCAGAAATAAAATGATTATAGGTATGCCAAACTTAAAAACACTCATTTAACTTCTTTAATAGATGGCGCTGTGCGCCCAGGAATGATTTTGTTAAACCCTTTTCATAGAGCTCCACATAAATGCATAAAGTAATTCCTGAAATTCCCAAGAAATTTTATTTTACATAAGGTGAAAGGATATCGGTGACACACGGGTGATGATCACGGCACAAAAAGAAAATTTTTTGAGACGCACCGGTGATGCTCATGGCAGTGTACGTGTTAGGAGATGGGACAATTTAAGCCAATAAGAGCTATCTCTGTATGACCATGAGTTTCCAAATGCACTACTACAAAAATGAACATTTTTACCAAAAAGTAAAAAAAAAGGCTTTCTTTCACATATTCGGAAAAAAAATAACGGTTTTAAGACAAAAGTCATAAAAAATGCAAAAGAAAGTAAGGAAAAAAGAAATTCCCACAAACTTTTTCTTATTGGGAAAAAGTTCAAGCGAAAACTTCCAACAATATTTTCTTCATTTAGCAGAAGACCAAAAGCAATCAAAAAATTGAATAATAAACAAATCGAATTGAAATCCCTTTTTTTATTATTAGCTTAATTCAGGAAATAAAACAATCTACAGATACTATGAAAGGTAAATTATCAGGTTGTAACGAAAGTTTTCCGCCATAATCTGCTTGGAAAACTAACTTCTAACTCCTTAGATAACTGTCGAGTGGTTAATTACTGATCTTCTTCCTCAAGTTCTCGCAGACTGGCCTCATCAACATCAATAGACCAGTCAGAGCTCTCTGGTGCTTGAATGTCATAGTCCTTGTTTTTGAACCTTCGGTACCAAACCTGCACAGTGTCACATGATTACAACAATAGTACTTAAAGCTGTGCACATAATTCATTGACATTCTGTAGCAAACTTTTTGCAACAGAACTGGAAGTAAATGATGCTTCTAATCCGCCAGAGTAATAGTTACATTTGAGACATCTTGTACAAAATAACTATATTTTTTTTTTACAGATTTCACAACACAGTGTTATAAAGTAAGTCTCCATCTTTCAAATGCCAAAAATCGTTTGCCAAAATATGGGCAAATACGCCAACCTGCACTGTGTGCTGACGATGGTTGCGGTGGCGGGAAACTTTCGTTACAACCTAATATATATGTGGATATGAATTCTGACTTTTCCTAACTCCCCCCCCCCCTCAAAAAAAGGGGGGGGGAGTTAGGAAATCCCTCACCTAGGAGGGGATTTCCTAACTCCTAACCTATTAGGATTTTTTTTTGGGGGGGAGGTTTGGAACCCCCCCCAAAAAAAAAAAAAATAAATAAATCCCAATAGGTTTTTGTGAAATTTTATCATAATAATGTGTATCATTTTTTTTTTTTCAAATATGTAAGGCTGGCAGTTTAAAGAGTTTTGAAGATCTACAATATACTCTAAAGTAATTATGTGCAGTGTGACATGAGATCCAAAACTTTTTTCACCTGTAGGCCATATTGGGCAGAAATACAAAAGCAGCCCACCCATACTTGACAACACTTTAACATAATTAAAAAGAAAATACAGACAATATTTGAAGAGTTGTTTCTATATATTTTGCATAATTTTTAGTTTTAGTTAAGTAATTTAACCACAAAATAAGTGTTTAATTTAGGTTCGTGCTAAAAAATAAACATACTCTGTTAGTTTACATGGAAAAAGAAATTCACTTGCTTAAGTTTTAAGAGAAAAACCTTAACCCTTTCAGACCCCACTTTAATGCTGTGAGTAAAAAAAATAATTACCATTCTAAAATATCATAATAGGATACTAAGAAACATGTTAAAGTAAAAAATTAAGGAAAATGTAATTATTTAAGAAAATATGCAAATGTCCATTGGGATGGACAACCGGTCTACGAGGTTGTAAAAGTCAAATATTCAACGCTTGAACTTCCCTTACGATTTTTGTTCTAAATATCAATTTTTTAAAGTAACAAATCTACATAAAAATGTTACATCACTCAATAAGTTTAAAACAGTTAATAGTGTAGTAATTTTACTACACATGAGGAGGTACATAGCAATAATACCTAGTTTTACAAAGAATTTTGACACAGTCCTGCTTTTATATATACCAAAATAGATAAACTTTAAATTTTTTGACATGGATATAAAAAAAAAACCAATTTCTCCCCTTAGTAAAGCATAAATGCACTGTACATTTATTGCAGTAGATATGGGCTTTACCTTTGCAACCGTAATTTTTACACCGGGTTGCTCCATGCTTATCATCAACTTTTGATCTACAGAGTCATTGATAATCTCAGGATGAGGTCGAGTTTCAACTGCTCTTTGGCATATTCTTTTATTTTGTACAATAGGTGATAATGATGGCCTTCCCATTTTTTTATTATTTTTTGCTAAACCAACCGTACATAGATCTGAAGCTGATCTCATTTTGAAATGTAACAAATCTAATATGCTCTTTTTTGAAACTCGTAAAAAAAATTTCCAAGAATTTTAACAAAATTTACCTTTTGCAACAGTTTGATTACCACTATCAACAAAGCAATCATCATCAGATTCCAATTCTTCAGTATCTGATATTTCAGCACTAGTTATATAATCTAAAACTTCCTTTAGATCTTTCGAATTTTTCAAATTATATTTTTCTAAAATAAGAAATGAATATTTGATCCTCCTAATAAACTGTTGTTGTTTTAAAAACAATTCAATTGCCTAAAATAAATTCGACAGCAAAAATATCAATAATTCAACTACCTAAAGAATCATAACCACGTGTACCGAATGTCCATTATAATGGACATGTGATTACGCTCCATTTTTTCCCAAATTATGACCAGTAATACAATAAAACTATTTCTAAGATTAATTTATAAACATTGTTTAAAAAAATTACTGACACATTAAAAGAAATTATTCATATAAATCAAAATAAAAGAAAATACTCGCGTTTTTGCAGACTAGAACCTTACGCCATTTTCAAACAAAGCAAGCTGTAAACATCTGCGCACTGTTGCCAACCCAAAAATCGCAAACATGTGAAAAAGATTGATCTTTTATCTATTCATGGAGCAAGTTTCAACGCTCTGAAGTCAATGGGTTAAAAGAGATAAGGTTTAAAAATGTATGTCCATTGTAATGGACATTGGGTTTGAAAGGGTTAAATAATATTTTCCAAATGTATCAAACATGAAATTGCAGAGTAGAAATTTAAAGTATAGACTTAAACAGTTGGCCTAAAATATTTATATAGTAAATTAATGCTTTTTTAAATACAAGAAAGATCGAAAATCGTAATTAAATTATGCTTAGCATAACAAAATTATAGTAAATTCTACTGATATACAGTTCAACAACAACAACAACAATAATAATAATAATAATAACATGATTTAATAAATTTTTGGTAAAAATAAAACCACATGTTAAAAAAATGTAATTTTTAAGAAATATTGTTCTAAGAAATGTGATAATATTGAATGTTGTTCGATTGCTTTTTCAGTTTGACAATATTTCAAAATACTGAATACTCCATGCTTGACTTGCTCCATGGAGTTGCACACATTTTAAATTGTAATTTTAACTCTCTCTACAAATAAAATAGTACTGTTTTTCTCTACGAAATTTTGATTTATATTTAAATAAATCGTTTACTAAAAATATGCAAGAAAAAGCACCCCCTCCTCCCAGAAAAGATGAATAGATATTTCTACAAATTCATACTACTATTTACTATTAAAATCCATAATTTTGAAAGAATTACCTAAAAAATAAAATTCCCGATGTGAATTTGAATAAAATTTTCGCGATTAATTAATTCTGTAGTTCTGAACATTGTTTTGATTTCATTTTATCCTTCCTCCAAAAAATTCTCAATATACAGAAATTTTTACTACTTCAAAATACATATTTAGACAAAATTATATGTTCGATTTTCTGAAATAAAATAAGTCGGAAACACCTGTCTGCCATTTACGTCTTCTAAATATGGAATACAAGTTTTGCATACACTTTCTACCACACTAACCAATAAGGAAAAATCTAATTTGCTGTTGCAAAGATGTAACAGTGAAATTGGAACAATTTTACTCTTACCATAATTTTATTGGACCCTTATTGGATTCGAATATTTTTATTGCAAAATACTATGCCCAAAGCACAGCATTATACACAAAAACAATATTATATAATTCTACATCTAATAAATGTTAATTTTAAATAATTTTAAGTATTTTCATGCTGAAAGCATTTAAGTGAATCATTTAAAAAAAATTCTGGCCGAATATTTAGTTCATTTTCCGATATATATATATATAGTGTTTGTTAGCACAAAACATATAATGATGTAGTCATAGGTACCACAAACCTAATTAATGCGCATTTAAAGTGAAAATTCATTTAAATTTTATACCTAAGATAAAAGTATTACGCAATCTTGGAAAATACTCAATTACAGTGAAAACGAAATGCCGAAGAAATTCAACTCAAAGTGAAAAAATATCGTGTTAATTTGATTTAAATCCTAAACGCCCCGTTGAATAATTGGAAAAGAGGAACATAATTAAAAACTGAAAAAGTAATACTAATAAAAGAACATGCTAACATTTTCATTCTACAGCAGACCTGAGCAGATAACTAAACAAACTCTGCTCTATTTTTTTTTAATTTTGCATGTTCTAAAAAAAGTTAGAAAAAAGAAACAGTAACTGCTGCCATTTCACACAGAAAATAAAGGAAAGCAATTTCTCCCTGAAAAATATCAAGAAACATTACCTGCTTATTATTCACGGCGACTAATCTATATCCAGAAAGCGCTATTCTAAAAGAAACGAAATTGTTTCCCAATGCAGCTGGGGCAATCAGCAATGTTTTTTCATCAGAGAGCGAAAAATGAGAAAGAAAATGTACTCAAGACACGTTTGCTATTTAGATTAATAAAAGATGGCCCTATAAAAAATAAAATAAAGAGCATGTACACATTTCTAATGTGTAATTTTTATCCTATCCGGGTGGCAATAAATCACTTCCCCTTTCAATCCTTGGCAGTTTCCATTTGCAAACGTGCGCACATTTCTGAAGCCAGCAGCTGTTCGCGAGCCCGAAAATATGCCGAACTTACCCGAATCCGCCGGTGGTTGTCCCATGAACACGTCCTTGTAGTGGACGCAGCTGGCATTGCGTCCGCCGCACACACCGCACATGTCCACCGCGACCTCCGATCCCAGCCTATCGTCACATCCGACTTTCTGGAAGAAAAAAATAAGAAGACTTAACATAAACTCCAAACCAGCAGTGATGGCAGACATATTTGAACACAATGAATATGCATCTTTGTTTTATGAGCTACCACTTAAAGTGTAAGACGTATATCTTGGCGATTATTTTACAGGGGGATCCAGAACTTTCTTCCTGATTACGAACAAGACAGAAAACGGACTTGTAGACAAGTTCTTTTTTTATATTGAAGTGCAGGTAACACATTCAAGCTGTTGCATATGGAACCGTTCCTATTGCACCTTCGGTCGGGGTTTCATGCCCGCCTTAGTCATTGGTGTTAACCTGTCCGTCCCTTCATAGGAGGTAGCGCTGGCCGCCCACTAACTGATGCCATGTAAAATGGCCAGAAATGCGGGTCTTAGTAGCGGCGAATGCTCGATGAGTGAAGGGGTGTTCAATAGTTATTAAATTCAGTCCAAACTCAATAATGTTGGATGCTGGTCTGTTGCATTTATGTCTCCAACGTTTATTTACAGAAATTACTATATGCATTTTAAACATTCAGCAAATTCAATAAATCTAATGCCTTTCGCAGGTCTGCAAGCAAAAGTCGGTCTACCTTCTAAAGAGTCTGCTAACCAAGTGCCATGGTTTTAGGATCTCACTGGAGGGGAGCGCACTGATGTACGTCATCACAACCCACGTGGCTCTAAAACGGAATCAAATCCCGTGACAATAATCAAGTGTCTGCCCTTGAAAAAAGTATTTGGATACACTATTTGTAAATTTCTACATGAGCTCTTTTAGGTACCAGAAATATATCAGACTCCCTACATGTGAAGGAGAGCGATAGATGTTAGGATGCTCCATGAAACATTCGACATAACAGTTAAGGCGAACCCAACAGGTTATTCTAGACCAGGTATGGACAACCTTCGCAAAGTTGCGGGCTAAACTTTAGGATGTTTGCGAAGTCGTGGGCCGTATAAATGGGATTTTATGGGATTTTGAATTCTAAAGTTTGGCTCGCCACTTTTCAAGGGTTGCCCGTGCTTGATCTAGAACACATATGGGCAACCTTTGAAAATTTGCGGTCAATACTAGAATGTTAGCAAAATCACGGGCCAAACTTTAGGATGTTAGCGAAGTCGCGGGCCGTATATTTAGGATTTATAAAAGATTTTTAATGGTTTATATGTGTTTTGTACAGGGTTTTGATAGGTTCCGCTAGCCGGATCAAAAGCCGTGGCGGGCCATATCCGGCCCGCGGGCCGGTGGTTGCCCATATATGTGGCTTTTCCATAATTTCGATTTTTGTTAACAAAATAATAATGATAAAATCTCTTTTCCTTTCTTTTAAATTTCCGATTTTCCCACCGCTTGAACCCTTTCTGAGATTTTTTTCTTGGTACGACCCTGATAACAGTAACTGTTTACAAAAAAAATTTCAATACGTTACATACAATTCAAGTTTTAAAAAAATACTTGTCTGTGCTACACACTTAATGTGAAGCACAGACAAATATTAATCAAGCAATAATCTTATACATGCTTGTAATCGGGATCGATCTTGTACATAATTTTATGATGTACTAGATAAAATAGCCGTTTTTCGGACGGGAAGAAGCAGGAATTTTCCCAACTCCGGTAAATGAAGTTCATTCGATATCGGAGCAAAATATTTCGCCGAAACGGAGCCAAATCGTTTAGCTCCTAACATTTTCAATCGGAATAGCTAATCTAAATAAATATGCTTTGTGGAATTTTGAAGCCATTTGTTTGAGATGCGTAGTTTTTCAATGGATAGAGAGAACTTTTTAGATGCCAGATTTCAGAAAAAAAATGTTACCAACAAAAGGAAATATAAAACGTAAAATTTTCAGCATTTGATTTCCAACAGATGAATTTTGAGCTGTGGAAAAATGATGAAGAGTTTGAAAAGAGAATTTGCTGAAGTATTTAATTATTAGCACAATTTTTGGTTCAGAACATTGATATAGATTTCTAATGCATTTTTAAGACAGTGTCATGAAAATGACTCCAATCTCATCGACCTTATCAAACTTTTTTAGTAGCAGTGGTATCGGATTACTAGCCGGAAGGTGTGTACGGGTGGGTTACTTGTGCCCTAAATCTATGTTTCCGAAAGCCCTCATATCGGTCAGTGGTTGCCAATATTCAGAAGTCCGCCACCTTCTGATGAGATTCTAAATTCTGCTGGAAAACTTACAACAAAATTATAGAACGCCGTAGGTAGTGCCGAGTAAAGGGTCTGCGGATCTGAAGTGTAATGGGGGTAATTTCTATTCATCTTCTTACGGAAGATTTCTGAAGATAATTTTGTCCAAATTGGAGAAATAAAGTAATAAAGTAATAAAAAAACTTTGTAAAAAACACACATAAGATGTTATAGGTAAGAAGATACGTACGTTTCGGCCAAAAATTGTTTTGGCCGAAACGTACGTATCTTCTTACCTATAACATCTTATGTGTGTTTTCTACAAAGTTTTTTATTTACTTTATCGTTTAACACCAGTATTTTGAGTGTTTTTTTCTGAAATAAAGTAATAGTTTATTAATTTAAAAATATAATTACTATTTTCCGTGAATATTGCCGACTTCGTATCGAGCATCTACCAGAAATTTTTCCTACTATACTTGCTTAAATTGATGAGTGTCACAGGTACTATATAACTCATTAGTTCTCCTGTTTTCCTAATGATTTGAAGAGAGCTGGGATAACTTCAAGTAAGAATTTAAAAACAATACACAACCTGCTTCAAAACTCTTGCAAAAATGTAAGGAGTGGTAGAGATTACCAAGAGAGTTCAGATTCACATAGCAATGCATGGCAGTGGAGTATACGGGGGGGGGGTTCAACTTCCCCCCCCCTTGTCAAAAATCTTTTAACAAAATGTCCTTAAATTCTGAATTTTTAGCTTAAATATAACGCAGTTTAACACTAAGTTACGTCTATAACCCTCCCTTGAAGGAAGTCTGCATACGCCACTGATGCAGGGGGTAGGGAACGCCGTCCTCTAGTACCTCCTAAATTCCTTTGAAAAATGTATTTATCAGCAGGGAAATTAGCAGAAATTTCTGACCTCGGTTTGTCCAAAATTAAAAGATCTTTCACTGGAAGGACTTGGCTGAAATTACAAGTTTACAAGCTCTATTTTATTTCATTCATCAAATTATCATTGTTTATGAAACTCAAATAAGAAATTTCATGGATACTTTAACATATTTCTAAAAGTGATTATTAACGGGCACATGAAGACTACGTTTCCGATCCAAATTCCAATGCATAGTCTTTGGTCTCTTTTACTATCCCACATTTCTGACCAACAGTGCTCCCTGTATGTATGAACTATGATATAAATTATTATATTATAGAAACGGAGTTATAAGGGTTAAAATTATAATTTTGTAAGGCTAAATTTAATACTTTATTATTAAAAGAAAATTGTGTAACAAATCGTAAACTGAAAAAGAACCATGCATCTAATTTTATGGCTTCACTACTGTTCAGAAATGCCTACATTCGCATCTGAATATGTACAATAAACAGAAACTATGGAAATGTTTATAAAACATTATATCAAGATAAGAATTAAATTCAGTAATTCCCTTTTAAGCAGAAAAAAAGCCCATGAACATTGGAATATAAATATATAAATTTACGAATAAACAAAATTTAAGCTGAACAACAACAGAAAAAAGTGAATAATGATCAATTAAGAACAGGCACAAAATTTAAACAACGATATTTCTAATTAAAAAACATAAAAAAAAATAAATGACGGATAAACAATATCTTTAAGAACACACAATCATAACCATAATTCAAAACATCAATTTAATTAAATTTTATGAAAAATTAAGAATATACTATGTAGATAAGTAAAAAATTTGATTCATATCTTTACAATCACGTTCACTACAGTAAAAAAATTCTAATATTTAAGATTATTAACTCTTAAATATTCTAAAAAAATGAGAAAAATAAAAGAGTTCTACTTCTCCAAATACTAATTATTTTAAAGCTCGCATTGATTTTATTATTATTGTTATCTACCGTGTAAAGCGTCGAAAATCATATTTTGAATCTAGGTGTACAAGATTGGGATATTCAAAGTATTCTTTTCTTTTATTTATAAAAAGTATTTTTTTAAAAAGTTGATTATATTCTATAACGAGGTTTCATCTAACGAGTTGTCTAAAAACAGGTGTTTGCGATGCAAAAGATATGTATATCAAACCGAGGATTCAAAATTTGTACTTTATTTTCTTAAAAACAATACAATTTTTAGAAATATGAAGCGAAAAAAATTCTCAAACAATAGAATATTTTATAAAATATGACACATTGCCAGAAGATCTCTATGCTACTGCTTTTAGAAATTGTTTTCGAATACTTTATAAATATAGGGTAATGATTCCTGTTGGGGGGGGGGTTGTGAACCCCCCAGCACCCCTCCTTGGCTACGCTCCTGATTCTTATGAGTACACAATGCAACTTGTAAAAAAGCATGATGAATGATAGTGTAGCATAAAGAGAGCAATCTTTTGAAATGTTCACGATTCATGAAACATGCCTTTATCTAAAAAAAGGTATTCTAAAACAAGTCAAATAACCATAAATTAATGTGCAATTACGGTTTAATTAATCACAGTTTCGCACACCGCTAATGAAAAAAAAATACCCCATTGAATGAATTGTGTGCGGTTATTAAATGAGAAATATGCTGCGTTGTCCACAGACATAATTGTCGTTATCGCAAAAGAGAAATCTGCTGTGTGGTCCCGGTAACTGGCACGCAATTAATCATGCTGTCAAGCATGTTCTCACATTTGACTGCAAAATCCTATAACTTCGACTGCCAATTAAATTACATTAAAGCACTGGCACAAATTGCTAAAAACATTGTGCTCCATCTACAAAGTCAAAGCTGTCAAGTTTTTGAGTTTCCTGAGGTGTGAGAACGGTGTAAGAGAACGTAAAAATTACTTTTTCATAGCTTATCTTATTTAAGTAATAGATACTGTATACCAAAACAGTAATGAAGCTCTTATCAAAACATTATAACAAGCAAGAAGCAAATATTAAAAGCAAATAAATGAGCTTATCTTATTTAAGTAATGGATACTGCATACCAAAACAATAATGAAGCTATTATCAAAACATTATAACAAACAAAAAGCAAATATTAAAAGCAAATAAATGGGATAATTCAGAAAAATATTACAATACATTTTTTTCAAATATCTTAAGTCAAGGAATTAAGTCAAAACAAAGAGCGGAATGTTTTATTTAATATTCCGCCTATTATCAGAAAATAAATAGTACATATTCTTTTAGCATGAAGACAAAGATTCGAAAATAATATAAAACTTGAACAAGTTGATAAACGATATGAAAGATTGCATGTAAAATATCGTGAAATTTACACTCTCAGTATTGAAATTATAAACAAACAGCTATCCTAAAATAAATAAGTATATTTTTATAGCAAGTCTCGAAAACTTTTCCGAATATATTCATTCATTCCTTTTAAATGTTGTAATAAACTTCATAACAGAGAAGCACAAATATTTCTTTGTGCTTTTCTATTGTGAAAAGCACAAAACAAAGATATTTTATCTTACAGGCACAAATATTATTTGTGCTTATAAGATCGAAGCGTAGTTTTTTTTTTTTTCCTTTTCCTTTTTGAGAAGTGATGTGAAATGCAATTCTTCAAATATTGTAATACATCCCATTTTTTTCCTTACAGAATTTTATTTCAACAAAAACAAGAGTAGTTGTTGCTTACGTAACTTTTCTTCACTTCAAGAATAACAGCCAGCCATTACAGCACGAAAAAGTTGTTTTTATTAAAACAGTTACAGGATATTTTGACAGAAGAAAAGTGCAAGGCAATTTACATATTTTCAGCGAAACTTAGTGATTTATTTATTTATTTATTTACCAGGAGAGGACAGCTCGCGTCACTGAATGTGTCGCTTAGAGCTACATATACGTCTTTTCCGGAATTTCCCGCCACAATTTGGAACCTCATCAGAAGGTGGGGGGGGGGGACTTCTGAATATTGGCACCCCTCGGAAACTGCTAGCGACCGCCGTGAGGACTTTCGGAACCACGGATTTAGCGTGCACGTACACCGCATGTGCACGGTGGTCTTTTGTGGTACGCCGGTATCGAACCCACAACCTTCCGGTTACGAGTCCAACGCCTTAACCACTGGGCTACCACGGACCCCTAGTGACATATTATATTTTTACTCACTGTCTCATTTTGGACGCTAGTGCTTTGAACTGCTAGGCTAAAGGTACTTGGTTCGAAACCAAGTCGCGCCCGCCGACCTAACAGTTCGGGGTTTTCAGTGGTTTTTCTCCGAAACTTCGTGTAAGCATGGGTTAGGATCCCTCAGAAAGTCCCCCACGGAGGGAAATCCCAGCCCCGTCCTAGATTTCTAGCGTAAATAATTAGCCGTAACCCACATTTCCATTTTACTGCATTTAAGCTTCTTTACAAACTAAATAATGTATTTAGTAGTAAAATTAGCAGTTATCCTATTAATACCTTGCTCTTCTAATTAAGTAATTTTTTAAAGTGACTCATGTTTTTTTTCAAAGCAATAAAACATTCACAAAATACGTAAAATATTATTTAGACATGTTCTTAAATGCAAAAATAAAACCTTGTTAAAACTACAAATTTCTGTTAGGAAGTGGAATTTGAATATACTTATTCATATTAAATATTTATCTGAAATGTTTAAAAAACAGATATTTTAAAAATATTTTCAATCATTCCAGTCGAAGGTTTTTTCGCATTTCGCAAGAACTTTTTTGAATAGCAATTTAAGCACATGCAAATATTTTTTAACATCTTGGGTATCATAAAAAATAATATTTTTTTATAAAAATATGGAAAAATGTACAAAAGCAACAGTATCTGTATTGGAGTTGAATGGAGTTTATTTCGTTTAAGTTTTAATTGATAATGTTAAATCATACAAGTGCTCGTTAAATTCAGTAACGTCCTTTTGAGTTTATATAACTTGATTTTCGAAACAGAAATAAAAATGATTTCAAAAATATATACTTCAAAGAATAGAATTTTCAGAAAAAAACTGCAATCAATCGCTTAAGATACGTAAATTTAGGATTTTCCGTAAAACAAGGTGTTATTAAGTTATTATTTTTAAACATTTATGAAGGGGCAATTTTATATACAATTCAAAAATTTTGATTACAGAAATGTTAGTATATTTTCAACATATTGCTTCGTGAAATTATTATTATTAAAAAAGTAAGTACTTTATTTTTTAAATGCGTTTGATTTTGAAGTTCATGCATGGGTTATGTAAATCAAAATGGTAATATGAAAAACAATTTTAGATAGCACGAATTTAAAAATTACGCATAATTTTAGGTGAATAGCTGTAAAAATGACTTAAAATTCAAAAAATTGTAAAAACAAAGTACATTCCAAAGTCTACTATATCAGGTTTTATAAGCTAAAATTTTAAGCATATTAAATAACTCAAAAAAATATAAGCATTTGAAGCATTTTACATTAAAATTCATACAAATCTCATTGTATATCAGTGGATTTAGTAAAAAGAAATCTTGTTGTAAATATGATAAAAATCCTCTGCTGTAATCAATGTAATACAATTTTAATATACTGCAAATGTCTTATAGAATGTATTAGAAAAGTTATTTCCTGTTTTTAAAATCAAGTTACGAGACTAATCTTTACGAAATCGATAAAAGAAGTAAAATTATATTAGACTGGGGCAAGTTCATCAGACCGTGAAATGCCTTGTTTTGCAAGCTTATCTTTCGTACATTCCCCCCCCCCCCAAATCTCGGCATTCCTTTGCCCAAAATAATATAAATCGCAACGAAAAAGTAAAACAGGAAGGAGTTATACCATTCTAAAAGTTCGAGGGTTTGCGAATTTTATACGCCATCATACATATAAGTTAGATAGAAGAAATTCAATTTCCTATCTTCTGGTCAGGTAAAATTCTTTTGAAGAAAAATACAAGTAAAATCCCTTTTTAAACTTGAAAGAACTGTTCCGTATTTGTTTTTTATATCTGCGGTAAATACAAAACGAAAAAAATATTCAATATGGAAAACAAAACTCTCAGTCGAAACTTTCAGAAAATTCTGGATTTTCAATATTCAAGACTGGTAACACAAATAGAAAAAAAAGTTTTATATTTGGAAGTTACTGCATTTTCAAACGCATAGAAGCGATTTTTTTATGTTTAGGGTTAAATATATATACCAACAGGAATTTTTTTTGCACTCTCAAATGGGATGGATTCAACAGGGAAAAAAAACTTAAGAGTGTTAATAAGCATTAAATGCACTGTAAAAAATCCAAAAACATTCCCAGGAATAATAGGAAAAATTACTCACAAATACCATACAGAAAGTAAACATCCCATCTTTACTGTTTACTTTAACACGTTCTTCGATGAATATTGCTTTCACCATTCGCTTAAAAAACGAGAAATTCACTAAAAAATGATCCACATTGTAATGAAAATCCAGGAACGTGCCTTGGAAATAGTGGGCGGCGGAGGTGTGCTAGAATTTCAAGAAAAGTCCCATAAAAATACAAGGAACTTTATTGAAAATGTATACTGGACAATACCATTCAATGGAAATTTCCTGAATTGTTAGTAAACTTCCTTATTCGCATGAATATTCCTTGGACATTCCGTGGAACGTTGTTGGGGGTAATTTTATTTTACTCGCGAAGGCAGCATTCTTTAAGCTAGACGTGTCCCCTGGGTACTGCTAAATGAGTAACGGCTTTGCAGATTGGATGCATAGCTTATTATTATTATTATTATTATTTGTTGTATCTCTGAATATTCAAGAGGGTTTCTTGCGGGAGATGTCTAATTTTCACCTTCCGGCTAGTGCTGAGCCTATGATTCCTCCTGTTAGCCCATTATAAGTCAGAAGTTTTGTACCATCTTGACCTATTACAACCTGTTTTAAAGACAGAAAGACTGCATAGATATTTTGTTGGGCACATGAATAGAGACAAACCATACTCGCTACCCTCCAAATACTTGGATATATGTCCATACAGATGGCTCAAAACTAGATATCAACGGCAAAGTAGGAAGCGGCATTCATTCAGAGCACTTCTCTCATTGTCTGCCTCTGGGACCTGCAAAATCTGCGTTTGATGGAGAGATTACAGCAATTACTCTGCAACACTTAAATTCCCAGCCATTTCTTTTTGAGCGGGCTGATGTTTTATCTCACTCGCAAGCACTATTGATAATTGCTGTCAAACTCCTGCTTCTGCCTCTATACAGCAGTGCAGATCTCTTCTTTGGGGCCTTCATGAAAAGAGCAAGACAGCGGTTTTGCAGTGGGTGCGGCATCCCTGAAAATTAGACTACAAATAAACTGACAAAAAAATGGTGTACGATCCAATATACCCTTTCTAAGGGAAGTCTGCTACAGATATGTCTCAGCAATATTTAAATTCAAAGAAATTTACACACATCCGGCTTGAAATAAATAACAAGGGAGAAACTTTATGCACATCTGGTATCGACTTAAGTTAACAGCTCCTTGTGCTGCCTGCCCCTTGTGCTGGGGCTGCCTGGTGATGGCTGTGGACCACTTCCCTCTCTGCCCAGCTTTGAAGGGAGAATCCATTTTTTCCCGCTATTGGAAGTCCTGAACTTTTATTCGGTTAACACCATGGATTAAGTTCTTTTGCTCTCTGTTTTTTTTTTTGTTGCACTGTTTACTCGTATGTTTATGCTTGCTGTTTGTTTGCGCGTGTGTGAGCTTTGTATTCTATTTTGACGATAGAACAATATTTTTACTCTCCTGCTGCATTGGGTGGAAAATCCTTCCTTGAAATTCTTGGACCCATCAGCGGCCCATTACAGTACAGGCTACCTAAAACCGGACTATCTCGTTTTAAACCGAATAAATGTTCACATTAATCACGACCCATACATAATCTGTTTCCAACACACACCTTGCTTCCAATCGGGACTCATCAAAAAAGAATATTTACATAAAAATAATGAAAACCAATTAATAAAAAGCCTAGTAGCCACTTCTGTTCAACTTCAAAACGCACTGCGCTTGCCCTAGTGGTTTGGTTTTGTGTGGAGTAGTGGAAATGAGATGGTGCTGACTTTGATGCTTGCGGTGCAGGTGGTACGTTACTCTGTCAATTGGTTTAGTTTGTTTTTTATCCTTGTTTGAGTAAGACGTAGTTGTGTCAAAGTGCCGCGATCATGATGAGCTTAAAAATCGAGTAGCGCATAAGTTTGTAATTAATCGTGAAATCAAAAAATATCTCCAACTAGATGTTTTAAATTGTTAAAGCAGTTGTTTGGAGATGATTGCATGTCACGTTGCCTAATTTTTGAATTTCACAAACTTTTTTTCAAAAAGCAGGAAGTTTTTCGAAGTTGATGAACGTTCTGGTCGACCTGAAATGTCATTGGAGATAACACATTTTCAGTCTATAGAAGGGGTGAAGGCAAAAACGGCAGACTTACTGAAGAAGGTGACACGCAATGACCAGCAGCACTGAGTTGAGCAGTGGAAAATTCGCATGCAGCGATGTATTGATAGGAAAGGGGACTGAAAGATAATTGTATAATTTTTTAGCTAAATTTAAGTTAATTCTGAAGATTAGTCTGGTTGTTTAATTGTCAAAGTTCTATTATAAAGTTTCAAGAGATAGGAAAGGAAATCCGTAAACGGAAGAGGGTTTTTACAAAAGAGCACACAGAATAAATATTTAATGCCATGGCGCAGAGATGAAAAAGTTATCGAATATCTGAAGTAGAAGTCATAAAATGTCCATAAGTTCAAAGATCAAATATGGCGAAAATAGGTGTACCCGAGCAAAACGGACGCCCAGAAATTTCTCATTGAGTGCAGCGCCTAACGTTAGGAATAAGCAATATTAATAATTCTGTAAACCAGGCATTCTATATGATGCGGAAAAGAAATATTTAATGCCAAAATGTTTAGTTTAGAGCAATTCATGGGAACAGGCTTGAAAGTTTCTTTTAGAACATGTTGCAGACTTACAGTGAAGGCTGTTACCAGAGAAGAATTATTATTAGTAGCTCAAAGCCAGAAGAAAAGTAAATATTGGAATGAAAATGGTTAAAAGTACTAAATTTAGAAAAGGAGTTTAAAATGCCAATTAATATAATTTCCAAGATCGGAAAAAGTTCAGTTCAGTAAAATAATGCTAGGAATTGAAAGATTTTTTTTTTCCAACTTTTAATCCATCTATGTATTTTTATATTCAACAATCTTTTTTAAAACTATCGTGAAAAGTGATATCTGCCCTGCAAAGCATCCAAAGTAAAAATGGTAACAGCATTTTTGACACGGATAATACATTCAAAAATGTTTTCCACTTATCTCAAGAGCCAAAAGTGTTTTTCTCTGAACTGAATTTGCCAGATGACTGAACTCTGAATTTTCTCCAGTACTTTGCATAAGGTATTTTTTATGCTGTTGTTATTACTCGAAAATCTAGAGTTAAACGGCAATGTATATGAATTTTCACCACTTGACTCTGGCTTTGAAAGAAGACCAGAATAAACTTTCTACTTTCCTCCCGGCAAAACTCGATGAAGCTGTTAAAAGGAAGTAAAGAGTTTCCGGGATATAAAAAAAATGAAAATCTTCTATTTCTCCTGATAAATTTTCCCTTTTTTTGCCCCATTTCGAGTTGGAAACCTCATCAGAAAATTTTTGTCCGAATCTTCCTTTGAATTATATCCAATAGAGCGAAAAGATAAGTGTTAAATAGAGGATATGGTTGTATGGGATTGGCTTCATGTGGGTTTAAATATGAGGGTGGTTGTGAACTAGTTTAAGAAAAATTTTTATTCCTAGAAGATTCTGAAAAATATATTTATGTTTCGTAATTTATTTTTTAAAATGTTATGAATAAAATGTACTGTGTCCTTTCCGATTTATTTTATATTATGAGAAAACAGTATATACAGGCTTAGATATCTGATCCACGTAATGTCAACAAACATAATTAAAATTTAGTGTCATTTGGCAAACCTAAACAACTATTTCTATAATTGAAGGCATTACAATGGAGAAAGAAACTAGACTTGCAAATGGAGTTCGAAGGATAGTTTTTTTTATTGTATGTGCCGATTGTCGAATCAATTATTTTGTTTTTACAGTTTATGTAAACTTCATATTTTGAAAAGTGCTTTTTTTTTAATCATTGTTTTTTTTTTTTTTATAAACAGGCTGGGAAATCCTAAAAGGAATTCTGGAGGATGTGGTTCGTGGGATGTGGTGCGTGGACAGACAAAATTCAAACATCGAAATTAATGTGAATGTATTATTTGAAATTATCCTGCTTAAGAACTATCTTACATATGAACTATTTTACGTGTCTGGTTTAAATGAATTCAAAATATATTTTTTTTAAATTTCTGTACAATATGTATTATTGTTAAATTAACGAATGAGAATATATATCTTTTTTCATATAATAAATAAATGAAGATATGGTGTTTTTTCTATATGACAACACCACTTTTTGTAACATTTGAAAATTACTTTTTCAATAATGCATTTTAAAAATTAAAAACTTTCAGAAAAAAACGCTATTTATCTTCGTTTGTTTATTATTATGCTAAATTATTTAAGTGAGAAAATATTTTTCCATCAGTTAGGGGAAGGGTGAGCAAAATGGTGTGGCAGGACAAAACGAAGTTTTTTGAATTCACGCTTATGAAATGATGCCATCTCTAAGGTATTGCTGTAAGTTGTGCATAACATGTCTAGTTTTGATTCCAATGTGGGATACTGCTTGCACAGACAGATACGCTGCAAAGCTTTATTTGTTTTTTATTAACCTGATCAAAGGTAAGTGTAATGTTAGGATATTTTTTTGTTAGGTTCGCATGAAGATACTAACGTGACAGTTTACACTTTCTAATGCTTTTAAGCAAAGTGCATGAAAAAGTAGAACTACATTCAGTGCGGCATGCTAGTTTAGGCCTAGTTGTTTTGAATTTCTGCTTGTAAGGCAAAACGAGGTGTCTCGAGTTGAGGCAAAATGGGGAACTACCTACAGACCTTGTATGGGCCTTTGGAAAGGAAATATTCAAAAAAGCGTGTCGGACGTCTGGTCGCTCACAAGCTAAAGGACGTCCGTTGCTACTCTGCCAAAAGACGACGCATCGTCAGGCAGTGATCCAGATGATCTAAATGTTACATGCTTGCTAGAGACATGCATAGGCGTGAAAATTGAGTCCCAGGCGGAACCGAGCCCGAAGATTCTTGAATTTGTAGGCCTGGACCGGGCCCGTAACACATTTGCAACAAACGTCACGGCCCGGCCCCTCCCGTACGGGCCCATAGTTGATGGGTAGAGGTAAATGACCCCTAAGACCCACTCGCTTGAGGTGCCTTTGCATTTAGCAAAATAAAATAGTCTTTATAAAACACCGTCTACACAGAAAAGTTTGGTAGTTGTGAAGTGAAGTTGTACAAAAGTGATCACAATAGAAAGCCAAGCTGGTCACTTAGAAAGCCAAGCTGGTCACTTTCTTAGCCAATCTGGTCACTTTAGTAGGTTCCACTGTATATGAAATCTTGAGACATACTCTTTCACAGAAGAACTTTATTCACGCTCAAAAAAAAAAAAAAAAAAAAAAAAAAAAAAAAAAAAAGAATGCTTTGTGGTCGAATTTCAACCACTGAGAGCTAGTATTTTTAATTAGACATTAATTTATAAAGTAAAGTAATTTGGAATTTCAGTTGTTATTTAAATTCTAAATATAAAAATTTTTAAAAAATCAGATCAAAACTTTTACTTATTACCATAAAAATACAAGTACTACATTTCATGAAAATTTGAGAACTTTCCCACGTCAAAATCTTTCAAAATAAGCAGAGTGATTGCTCCAGGATTCCATAATTTATTACCTACAGAAGCCAGTTTCTAATATATATATATATATATATATATATATATACACCGGGTGTTTCAAAAATGACCGGTATATTTGAAAAATCAATAAAAACTAAACGGGCCGCTATAGAAATAAACCGTTTGTTGCAATATGCTTGGGACAACACTAAATTTTCAGGCAGAAAAACTTTCAAAATTAGTTACAATGTTCCACAACAGATGGCTCTGTAGTCTGGAAAAATCTAAACTACGATATTTTCCACATATCCACCATGCACAGCAATAATATGGCCCATATGCGACAATTCTGTTTATTGACGAATCTGTCCAGGTAAAAATAAGCTTCGTCAGTAAACCAAATGCTGCCCACATGGATATCGCCGTTATCAATCCTTTGCACCAAATCTAGCGAATGCCTCTCCTGCATTAATGGAAGCAGCGCTGAGGGGTTGCCGAGTTTGAATTTTGTAGGGATAGAGGTGTAAACTCTGACGCATGAGACGATACGTGGACGTTGGCTTAATTTGGACCGCAACTGCAACAGGGCGAATGGAAACCGGAACCGCTTTTGGATCACCTGTTGCACAAGCTGAGCATTACCATCTGTGGTTGCCGTACGCGGTCGCCCTACCTTTCGAGCACGTTCATTCTTCACGTTCCCAGTTCGTTGAAATTTTTAAAACAGATCCTTTATTGTACCGCTTTTCGGTCCTTTGGTTACATTTAGGGCCCGATTCAAACGAAACAGAGTTCTATCGTTTTCGGTTTCGATCGCGGAAATTTTCGACTGATTCCTATGTTTCCTATTCAAGTGAAACCTGTCTATCGCTTTTGGATCACGTGACACTGCGATGGGTGTTTTGCTATCGCTATTTCAAAAGCGATCGTTTTCGAGAACATGGCGGACGTACTGTTGATAAGAAGATTACAAGAACAACGAAGGCGTCGTGTACCTCGTTATTTAAAATTACGAAGCAATCCGTTGGAATTATCAGTCAGGGAATTCTGCAAAAGATTTAGGCCTGCGGAAAGCTGAATTTTCTCGCAGAACAGAATTTCTGTAGGGTTTATTTTCTGTCGGCCCTTGAGTTCCAATCTAGCAGAAACTACGATGCAGGCGCCATTTATAGTCCTTATTTTAAATCGTTTATTGCTCGGTTCATTTGATGATTGAAACAGCGCAAAAAATGCATGAATAACGAATAATTTCTCGCTAAAAAAAGCATCCTAGCAACCCTCCTAAACAAATACAAATAGTCATACCATTATATTAAGGATGTCTTTGATTGTTAATTATATATCAGAACATAAAATATATAGTAATTCTACCCCTCCATTATAATTATAAACAGCTTCTCTGCTACAGAAAAATAAAATGTAGTACGCAAACTAGAGAACAATTATCTACTCCTATACTATTATTAATAATTTTCTTAAAAAAATCTTCATAAATTAAAAATGTATTTCCATGATTATAAACATACAGAAAATATTAACCTAAACCAGTTAAAATTTTAAAACATTAACCTACAATACTGTTGGGTAAAAAAATTAAGACACAGCCTGTTGTCCGTTGCAGCTCAAACATAAATAAATAAACAGTTAGTCGTCGCCATTAAGTTAAAAGTTTTTTCCAGAGAAAGATGCGATTTTTTTAATGGTTAACAGCGACTTTCTACGTGACCGGAAGTTGCGTTTTCACTCTGTGGCGATAGTTACGATCTAGCAAAACTGCAAGTTCGATCGCCTATTTTGTTTCACTTTGAATACACTTTTGCGATCGCTTGTAAAAACGATCGAACTTCCAGAGAGAAAACGATCGTTTTGGAGGCGACCGATCGAGTTTCGCTTGAATCGGGCCTTAAACTTCGGTTGAAAACTTCGTTTTGTTGCAACAATAATGTGTTTCGGTGGAATTCCAACAAGAAAAATCCTTTGTTCGAAGGAATAAACCATTTTTTCACAGCAAACTTTGCAATCTGTGATCAGCACACGCTTACAGCAGAAGGGAGACTAAGGGCCCGATTCAAACGAAACGCGATCGGTCGTCTCCAAAACGATCGTTTTCTCTCTGGAAGTTCGATCGCTTTTACAAGCGATCGCAAAAGTGTATTCAAAGTGAAACAAAATAGGCGATCGAACTTACAGGTTTGCTAGATCGAAACTTTATCGCCACAGAGTGAAAACGCAACTTCCGGTGACGTAGAAAGTCGCTGTTAACCAATAAAAAAATCGCATCTTTCTCTGGAAAAAATTTTTAACTTAATGGCGACGACTAACTGTTTATTTATTTATGTTTGAGCTTTTTCCCCAACAGTATTGTAGGTTAATGTTTTAAAATTTTAACTGGTTTAGGTTAATATTTTTTGTATGTTTTTAATCATGGAAACGCATTTTTAATTTATGAAGATTTTTTTTTTAGAAAATTATTGATAATAGTATTGTTCGGCATAATTATCATGTCGAATTGTTCGAATTATCGAATAATAATTGTTCTCTAGTTTGCCTACTATATTTTATTTTTCTGTAGCAGACAAGCTGTTTATAATTATAATGGAGGGGTAGAATTACTATATATTTCATGTTCTGATATATAATTAACAATCATCTAAGACATCCTTGATATAATGATATGAATATTTGTATTTGTTTAGGAGGGTTGCTAGGATGCTTATTTTAGCGAGAAATTATTCGTTAATGTATTTTTTCGCGCTGTTTCAAATATCAAACATTTATCGAGCAATAAACGATTTTAAAAAAAGGACTACAGATGGCGCCTGCATCGTAGTGTCTGCTAGAGTAGAACTCAAAGGCCGACAGAAAATAAACCCTACAGATATTCTGTTCTGCGAGAAAATTCAGCTTTCCGCAGGCCTAAATCTTTTGCAGAATTCCCTGTCTGATAATTCCAACGGATTGCTTCGTAATTTTAAATAACGAGTCTTCATTGTTGTTGGAATCTTCTCATCAACCATCCGCCGATCGATCCGCCATGTTCGAGAAAACGATCGCTTTTGGAAAAACGATAGCAAAACACCAATCGCAGTGTCACGTGATCCAAAAGCGATAGACAGGTTTCACTTGAATAGGAAACATAGGAATCAGTCGAAAATTTCCGCGATCGCAACGGAAAACGATAGAACTCTGTTTCGTTTGAATCCGGCCCTAACACAATGGCGAACTCACAGACTGCGTTTTCCTCTATATCTTTCAAATCGCCTGCAGCGCCATCTGTTGTTCAAAATTGTAACTAATTTCGAAAGTTTGTCTGTATGAAAATTTACAGTTGTCCCAAGCATATTGCAACAAACGGTTTATTTCTATCGCTGTCCGTTTAGTTTTTATTGATTTTTTAAATATACCGGTCATTTTTGGAACACCCGGTGTATATATTGGGAGGCGGGTGGAGGAAGGCGAAAGATAAAATAACGCTATACACGAGTCCGGCCCGGTCTTTTGACAACAGATCTATTAATACCGTACCCGTACCCGGATAGGTCTCTAATGCTAGTATTATAGCGAGACAGTGCAAGATCAGCACAAGGAGAGGGGTGGGTGAAGTGCAGTGCAAATTGCCTCATATTTTTGTGTTCTGTTGACGAGGATGATAGTTTTGCATCTGAACTGTGCACTAAAAGAACTGTGTTCGTGCCCGATGCTGCCCTATCCCATAGGACAAAATGGGATAGTTTGCAGCTTTAGATATATTAAGATACAGATCCCAAACTGTGCAGCGTTTTCAATTTTTAGTACTGCAGAACAAAAACTAAGTTTGTAAAACCGTATTACTTATTTAATCTATTTCTATTTATAACAGAGTTGTTGGCCAGAATAATCTTAAATAACCCTTTTGCTCAACCTTTCCTTGCCTTGTTTCAAGTGCATAGAAACTTTTATTCTTTAATTCCTAGTGTTCAATGAATACCGCAATAGACTGACTGCAACTAGGGATGGACGCGAGACGATTTTTTTGCTAGACAAGACAAACATTTTTAACATTAAGATGTAAGGATTTTGCGAGACGAGACAAAGCTTTTAGGCTGTTTTGCGAGACACGAGTCGCCAATTTTCCGTCTTGCGTCCGTCCCTAAGTGCAACGCATAAAATTTATCTTCGAAACAAACTATAAAAAAGCTGCAAACGCAATCTTCGAAACGAGCTTTCGTGCGTAAAAGTAAGAAATTCAAATTTCTGGTTTATTGAAATGCATTAAAATTATCCATTATAGCCCAAAATGCAGAAAATAAAACTTAAAAGCAGCCAGGATTTAATTATATTGTAAAAAGTGTAAAAATAGTATTTTCTATGAATTTATAAGAAAACATGAAGATCTTTCAAATTTTGAGAATAATCCGTTGACAATGTAATCTGATAGCATAAGAACCCATTTTTTATTAGAAAATAAAAAAGAATGTAAATAACTATATTTTTAAGTGTGAAGATTTTCTACAAAGTAATATGATCTTCATAAAATTTATACTAAAACCGATTCCATAAGAAAAACCATTTAAAAATATCCATTAAGCTGCAAATATTGACATGTAAAAAATCTTTAAGGGATACTTTTGAAAATACATTTTTTTATTATCATGAAAGCAAGCATAAGACACACGAAAAAAATTCTTAAAGCTCTACACGCTAGAACGCGTTATCTTAACTTAAAAGAAATCTTAAGATGGAGTATTATAAACTTTGACTTAAAAAAAGTTTATATTAAAATAGTTTGTGCAGAAAATTTAGCTCTTTTTACTTTTTGATGGCAAAAACTTTAATTTCATCACGTATGTCGAAACCGCACAATCAATTCGTTATTTTTTTTTAATGTACTAATTTTTCTTTCTTTTACAACACAAGTTCGAGCAAAGTTATTTGACCTTAAACTGGGAAAAAAATGTATAAACCTAAAAAATCCAAACTTTTTTCCGTAATCCATAAAACCAACTAAGCATAATATGTGGCGATGGCGTTAGATAGTTTAAATCTTTTTTAGATCCTCACTAATTTGTAACTTGATCCAGGGAACTGAGGCACGTATGCAAAATAACTTTGAAATTTCGGAAGATCTTTTCGTTTCAGTACAAAGAGATGAAAATTTATTTTTGCTGTAGCCAACATATTCACGTGTGTGTCTGATCACTAATAATTTCTGTCAATATAAAAGTACTTTTACAAACTAGAAGGATGAATCAGTTTAAATACCTAGACTATGAAGTACTTTCCTATGCACATTTTAGTAATATTACTGCCCAACAAATCTACCAGATCAAATTCCAACAATCGAAACAAATCAAACAATCGAAAGAAAATTAAAATTTTAATTTTACAATTATTTTAAAATAATTATTTAAAATAATCGCCTAAGAGAATCAGTCTACTATAATTACTGTATCTGCGTGTGTATTCACTTTAACCTAGGTCATATTATTGAAATCGGACAAGCTACTTAAATGCTGCCTTCTTTTAAATCACCATTAAAAAAAATCATACATCACGAAATATTATGCGTAACAAACTTTGTTATTGTAAATCTAAAATTCCCATAAAATTGCACAACTCATGACCAAAGTATTGGATTTTTATCCCCCTCCCCCCAACAATCTTTTTTTCTTAAGATAAATCCTCGGAAGACGTTTCCCATAGTATGGATAAAGTAACAGAACTTAAAAACTGTAATTTTTCGACACTAACTAAATTTTTGTGCAATAAAAATTCATTCATCAAAGTACTTAAAATTAATTTTACTGAAACATCTGTTAAAGAAATTTTGGTGGTAATTTACGACAGAAAGGAAAATCTTATATCGAGACAGAACTATCTGTTTCATAGCGTGATTCAACACTTCAACGCTATTCAGTAATTGACAGTAGTTTTGCAGTCCGGGTGAGTTGAAAATTTACATGGTTATAAAAAGTAATTGAGAGGAAAAAAATGAAATCTCCAATGTTTAAGAAAATGAAAATTTCAGCACGATAAAATTTTTACTTATTCATTATATGTGTAGCAGATAAAAACAACATGTAATAATTCGAATATATTAAATAACATCACGTAATAATTAGAATTAAATATTAAGAGGATTTGAAAATAATGCCTTTATTTCATAGGTCAATATATCACCTAAGCAAAACTGCTAAAGCTAAACATCATGAAACTGGGCATCCATGTGTATTTTTTAACATAGGTGCTAGATTAGACAGCATTTTCCAAATTTCGAAACTTGCGGTGGATAGGTGATGAAAAGGTTCTTTTTTGCATAACTCTCTCTATATCAAAGAAAACGAGCTATCCATAAAATTCTTCCTGTAAAATACAACACTCACGAACACCTAGAAATAAATTTCAAGACAATTTGAATATCGTCTTCTAAGGAGAGTATGTGTACCTCTCCCTTTTTCTCACATAATTGTTTTCTTTCATAAAAGACTTCTATAAAATTCTTGCTTTAAAATGTAAAAAAATAAGATAATTCCTATCTGTAGGCACAGCTTGTTTGTGATTTAAAACTTCTTGAAAATTTATTTGTTTAATTTTATTGTAAAGGAAGGGTATTACTACTTACCGATCCCCCTTTAAAAATACCGCATAAATTAAAAACCTTTCAATATTTACTATAGAAAATATTCGGTAGAATGTATTCTGCAAATAAAATAACTAAATTTGAAATATTGTATTTATCTTTGTTAAATGAAAACGAAGAATGTTTATCCGTTTAAAGACAGATAATCCTCTTCATTCAAATCAAATGTTGCAAATCTAATACATTTTTTCTAAATATTGGGATAAGAAGATAATACTGGATGCAGCTTACTCAATTATTTACATAAAAGATTGGAACAAACAATTTCTTCTGCTTGCATGTTTTGAGAACAGAAAGAATTCCAGTTAAAGTATATTGCTTTTTGTGCACCACAAGCTTTCTGAAAGTATTAAACATCCAATGTTGAAAATATAAAGATATTTACAAAACAAAATTCAAGCATAAAATGTTGTTGCAGTATCTAATGCCCTCTGGCAATCGCGGAGCGGTGCCAGGCCAGATCCTCCATATATAGGATGGCGGTGGGCTGAAAGAGACGGCTTCCATTTTAAGGAGCCCCAGTGGGAGGAAGTCCAACTGCGTTCGGGGTCCCTAATTTTGAATCAATTTCAGACGAGGGACCAAACATCTGAATCGGAACCTCCAGAGGAAAATTTAGTGACTAGGCCACTGCTGGACGAAACATGAATAAAACTTTTCATTTAAAAAAATGTATGAAATTTATTTCTACAAATTATCAAGTTTGTTTCAGAAATGGCATTGTTTTTGGTAATTCATTTTTCCAAATGCAGTCAATAGTTAAAGGCTCTGAACTTTTTGAAAAAGAAAAATAATTAAAGTTTTCTATCACTTCATTAAACTTTTCTAAAGTGACTTACGGAAAAAAATTGATTCGTTTTCATATTAATGAACTCGTGTTAACCTATGTAAACTGTGAAGACAGGAAAGGGATTTGAACTGTTGTATAGAGATCGCTTATAAATTTAAAGAACTTGTTAAGTATGTTTCAAAGTCTTTAAATAGGTATTTCGTGTTCGTGGAACCATATAAAGTTACTATAAATATAAAATATTAGTGCATTTTCATTTAACCAAATGTTTTCTAGAACAGCAATTTTTTTTCCCATTCAGCCTAACTTTTTTTTTTTTTTTAATGAATGAATGAACATTTTGTTGACTCAACTGACTGACTGTTGTTTAAGAGTGCTATCAAATTTTTACTATATAAACTTTTTTTCTTCATAGAATAATACTGCTTGATAAATAAATGCATCTGATACAATTGCACATAAAGCACATTAATAATGAATTTATTTAAATTAACTGTATTACATGCTTTTAATTGATTTTCTACTGATGTAGATAAGCCCACAGGAGAATATATATGTGTGTGTGTCACAATGTATAAAACGCCAGCATTCTAAAGAATACCTAATCATTTTATAGAATTTCTAGCGTTTTTAAGCAAAGTATGAAGTAATAGAATTTTTATATACTTTACATGAGCATTGTGCATAATACCCGAGTAGTTTATAGAAAAAAATGCTCTTTTGACAAAGTATGAAGAAAGAACATGATATCGATAGTCATTCTTAAAAAAATACCAATGTTATTTGAAACAAGAAAGGTAATTCACGGAAAAAGCATCAATTATAAGACACTTTTCCACGCAACAATATCTTTGCTCCAAATTTGGGGATGTATTGTATACTCAAATCAGGCGAGATTTTAGTGTTTAAGGCGAAGCGGGGGGGGGGATTCCTAGGGCACAGGCTTTTTAAGGGTTTCTCATGCGATTTCACGTTACATCTGGAGAAAGTAGCCAAAAACTCCAGACCTCATAACAATTTAAAATTTATTTCTATCTTGTAATTGAAGAGTAAAGTTCTTTTGCAGTTCTCGCAAAATTACATCAATAGGGATACACAGCTTTTAAAAAATTATCTCCAAAATCTCTTCAGATTTAAGGGCAGCACATCACGAAATTCGATGAAAAACTATTGAGTTAGAAAGTGTTTTATAATCAATGTGTTTGGTACGATTTATGTTTCATGTTCTCTTATAAGCGGAAGAATCTCAGCAGAGTTAAATTTGCACACATGTTTAGAAAATGAAGAGCAGAATAGGAGACCGAAATCGAAGAACATGGCTGGCATCATCGGATTTGGTTTCCAGGGTATCACCTTTTGAAACGATCGTGCAGACACCAGATGCAAGGATATGAACTTTTAAATACTTTCTTTGTAATTCTTTGCAAAAAAGAAAGATTGATACCGTTTTCGGCGATGATGCATCGATTCCCCTCCCCCCTTCCCCGTGCATGCAAATATTTGCCACTGAGTTGCTTTTTCATAACTGTAAAAACATATTATTAAGGCAAGATATCATCATCAGAGTACCAACGTTTTTTCTTATTGCTTAGAATTCCCTTTTTTTTCAACCGATTCTACATAATTCGCCTTGACCTACTTAAATCCGTGCACGATATTGTTAAAAAAAGAAACATGGAAAAAGATCTTTTAAAAAGTATACAGTCTTGCTTGGGGGAAAAAAATATAGATGAAAGTGCAAGATTATAATACATTACTCTGCGAGGGAAAGATCAACACTTTAAGTAAACGAAGAAATATAAGCCTTTAAATAAAGAAATGGTAACTCATCTAGAAAGAAAGATAAAAAAGGTAAGATTTAAAAAAAGCAGAAGGTAAATTACAGAGTAAAATGCAAACAAAATGCGCAGTTTTCAAAAACAATACGAAATTTTTTTTAGGAAAAAGAAAGATTTATGTTTTAAATTAAACTAGTATCAGTATGTTTTCAAGAAAAAATATCTGTTTTTTGGTATACAAGATCTATGTAAGGAACGGTATGATTTAATGAGACACAAAAACTAATATAACATTACGGCATGTATAGTTAACATACTTTTGTACACGAAATAATACATGGTTAAGTATGTAGACACTTAATGTCTAAATGCAAGTTCCTGTCAGAATATTACAGCGAGGAGTACATTGCAAAATGAAAGAAACCAAGATATTGCCATTCCGAAAAAAGTAAATACACGTAAAATTCAAACATCGTGAAGTAGTGAAGAAAGTTTGTTAAATGGTTGAAATGGAAATCAAGAAAAATATAAAAAAGTTTGTGTATGCATGTCAGACAGCAGGGGGGTAGGAGGGGAGAGAAATAGAAAAATAACATCGGGCACTTTATACATTTCGCTGTTTTCTTACATGTTAGCCAATTTTTCTTTTCGTATTATTTTACCCGATTTCCCATGGGTTGAAGAATTCTCTGCTCCTGAAGATGGTATAATATTCGTGTCTCCCGAAACACATGCAATTTTATATTTAACTCTTGTATTCTTTTAATTACGGATTCGTGAAACCAAATTAGCTACCAATCATTCTTTTGAATATGTTTCTTAGTATTTTTACGAAAATCCCTTCGAGATACAGAGAAATTTAAATAAACAGTGTGAAATATGATTGAAAATATTTATTTTTTTAGTAATTATTATTAAAAAGTGTTAAGAAACTTTGAAATAAAAAAAAATCCAACGAATCTTCGTTGATTTTTTAGGAATTTTATTTCTCGAAAAGTTCTCATTCCAGTGTCAGAACAAAAGATTTTCTTAAGCAATTAAATTCTCCATGTAACGCGATGCTACGCAAATATTTGAATGCGAGATTGATAATCTTTTTCTTATCCTGTTCTTATTGTATTAGTCATACCTTAGTTTAAAAGCATACACAATATTTACCAGTTCAATTTAAATATTTTGTATTAAAACATACACTACTATTTATTTGTTAAATGCAATTCATTTATGAAGCATATATCGAAGTTAACAAGAAAAGGTTAAGCTTTATTATACTAAGATTATTTTTTTTTTTTACGAGTGTTAGAGAAGTATGCCAAAAAATAATTTCCCATTAATTTTACAAATTTAACACATGATTTCCCAAGCAATTTTACACGGGCATGCAGATCATGAATAATATGAGAGGAAATTAGGAAAATCTCTTCCCTTGTTCTTGCAAAATGCAATAGTGATACCTCGACTTACGCGAATCTGAAGTTATGCGGTTTTCAAATCTCCTCGATTCGTCTTTTGTTTACTCCCAAAATAATTTTGTTTTACGATTTTAATGTAATTTGGTAAATGTATGTAGGGCAAGGGTGGGCGAAATGGGGTACTTAAGATTGATATATTGAATAGGTTATTCCGGCCAATAACTCTGAGGCACATAGAAATAACTTGAATAAGTAATATTTATTTCAGTTTACAACTTTAGTAGTTAATCTGCAGTATTGGAACTTGAAATACGCTGCATATTTTGAGATCTGTATGCCAATATATCCTAAGCTGCAAATTACCTCACTTTGCTCTATGGTACAGGGCAAAATGGGGTACAAACACAGTTCGCATAGTTCACAGTTCACATAGCATAGGGCAGAGTTCACATGTAAACTTATTATCATCCTTGTCAACATCAGTGCACAAATCACGAACCCGCTCGTTACATGCGCTGCATTTGATCCACTCTTCTCCTTGTGCGGATCTTGCAGGAGCTACGCGTCTTGCGGATCTTGCAGGAGCTACGCGTCTTGCGGATCTACATCGTCTGGATCCCTGTCTCACAATGGGTCGGTTGTTGGTAGACTAGCAACTAGGTAGAGTCTTTTAGCTCTTGAATTGTCCGGAATAAGAAGTTTTTGCGTTGCGACGTTTTGTGACGTTAAGATAGTACCCCATTTTGCCTCACCTCTAGATAACCCGTTTTGCCTTTCAAGCAGCCATTCAAAATAACACATTTCGCATTGGCTGATAACGAGAAATAATCATTATTATTTAAGCAAATACCATTCTGTGCGTACGTGTGTCACTACAATGTCTATCATCACATTTTTACCCGTTATGCTCAATCTAGTTTTTCCTATATAGTAGCTATGAGCGTAACTACAAATACATTTTAAAAAACATGACCATGCAACACTTTACAAGGAATATTTAATGTAAAAAATTACCGATGTCCTAATAAAAATCAATAATCAGTGCGAAAACTATGGATGTCAAAACATCGAAATTATTTATCTTAAAATATCGGCATATCGATACCCATACATGAATTATGTTTACTTTCCCTAATGGACAATGAGTGACTTAGAATGCTGGAAATTTTTCAGGGCAAAATCAAAAATAAGGACATTCTTAAGTTTTTTGGTATGTAATGCAGTTAACAAGACGTTATTAAAAAGGGACTGTCCTGCAAAATGCAGGACGTCTTGTTACCCTACCTACAATCAAAAATTTTCTTAAGCATTTTTTTCTATTTTTTTTTAATTTAGTCTGCAGTTCCAATTAAAAATAGCTTGTATGTGGATATATTTACGTACGAAATTATACCCCGAATGACGAGGTTATCGCTAGGTCTCACCTCTCGCATAAGTGCGGCGTATTACTGCACTTGAACAACAGATTACCAAATGGCATCTTGAAAATATCGGGATAATTCTCCAATTTTAGCTGCAAATACGAAATACGCTCTCAATCAGCAAGCTAAAACTTATCAGAAATGTTTCTGCCTTAATTTCACAAAGTAATAACCGTGCGGAAAGAGTTCAAGAAATCTGCAATTCTCCACTAAAATGCATAAAATCTAATTAAATTTTGCTAATGATAAATGCATTGTTACACATTAGGTTGGTAATTACTGGATACGTATAGCTTTAAAAGCCTTTCATTGTTGATACTGACATCATAAAAATATCCTTTTTTTTATGATGTCAGTATCAACACGTTTTACTTACATGATATGTGAAAGATAAGACACGTAATAATACAACGCATCTTCATCATCCAAAAACAACGTTCAATTTGAGCGAAACTGTTGAAGAGCATACAAAAATTATCGAACTCGGATGAGATATAATTTCACAATACGCCCTCAGATGTTTTATTAAACGAGGAAAGATCAGTGCATTGATTTATTTAGTTGGAACAATGTCCTTATGTAGTGATTAGTTGTGTCTGCTTAGTTAAAGATGCTCAGCTGTCTCCAGTAAATCAAACGCAGAAAAAAGAATGTTATTAACTACCATGCCGTTTCTTCAACTGTGTAAATAGAATATATTAATAATGCTACAATTATTACTTCTTCCGGTAGTAAAATTTTCAACGCGTCAGGCCTGAGGGTTAGTTTGTCAGGACGAGTGTAAGCTCATCATGATTGGAAAAAAAAAAGATTCAAAATTATTTCCTCACGTCAGTCTTTGCACCGACAGGATAAAATCTAAAGTGACCTATTTATGAACAACCGTTCTATGAGTTAATAGTAGTCAACTCAAAATCAAATAATTGCTTCACTTTCGCAGCCAATCATGCAGTAAATTTGAGGCAGTGAAACAGTCTTTAAAAGAGTCAGATACGCAAGCATGGAGATAAAAAAAATTTATTTATGCAATTAATATATATTTTTTTCTTTTTAAATTTAGTCTTAAATTTAGAAGGACAAAAATTCGATTTTCGGTATTTTTAATCTCAGTACGCACTCAAAAGTTTTATTTTGAATGGAATGAACTGTGGAATGTCGATATGAAAAAGCATACATCCTAGAACAAAAACAAAAAGTACATTTTTAATATAAATTAATATTTAAACCTCTTGATATCGTAAGAAAAATAAAAAGGAAATTCAATCTTTCTGTTGGGAAATCCCACTTCAAGTTTCTTTTTGAGTAAATAAACACAGTATACAGATTAGTGGATGCACAGTGGCTAAGCTATCCTATATTCACTCATGAACAGGCCAGTGGTGGGCCATCCTATATTCACTCATGAACAGGCCAGTGGTGGGCCATAAGAGAAACACAGAATCCCAATAAAATGATACTTGCTATCATCCAAGAGAAAAACGGTATTTAAAATTTTTTCGGCATCCACTAGAGATTAGCAATCTATGAACTGTGCTAGTTTTGTATTTCTTTCAAATTATTTAATAATTTGATTAAAACTGAACACTTACACTAGAGAGAAAGGATGTCTTAAACATCCTTTTACTTATTAAAAGTTTCTTTTAATTTTAAAGTGTATAGATATTTTATAATCCAGCGGTGTAATTTTCTCAAATATCACTTTTAAGCTGCTTGTCCCTTATTAAGGGATAATTAGTTCAAGTCACGTCTACTGGAACTGATACATTTAAGAAATAAAATTGTTATCTTCCAATTTATGAGTATTAACATAATTCTCAATTTATAAAGTCAATTAAAATATAGCTAATTAAAAATAAAGAAAATTAAAAATATTTTTTTTTAATGTTTTGAGAAATAAAAATCTGATTAGTTCTATAAAAAAAGAAAGTAAGCTGAAAACCTCAGAAACTATAGTAAAATAGATGCAACAATAATGAATATTTAATGCAACGAAAAAGCATGCTAATTAAATACTTTTTTTTTTTGATAACATAGACATTACAATATTCTTATCACAATATATTTACAGTAGAAAAGATAGTGTAAATCTTTCAAATTTTATGATAATTTGGTTAAACAAATTTGTTCTTGAAAATTACAATCACGAGATTTTAAATTAGAACTTCCCAATTTAATTTGTCCGTAGTTCCACTATTTTTATGGCCTAGAATTATCAGCTGTTATTAAATTATTTCAGAAAATAATAATAATAAATGCTAAGTAGCACGATTTTATTATTATCTCAGTGTCATTATAAAAATAATAAAACATATTTTTAAGTAATTGTTTTCGAAAATCTTATTTAATAACTCATTGAAATAGATACATACACGCGTATAAGTATATCTGTTTCTCATGATAACAACAGCAACAAAAAAAAATATTTTTGGAAATTATAGTACATCGTACTGTGGATGGGGGAATGGCGGAAATTGAAAAAAAAAATCTCATTTACAAACTTATTTTCAATGGATAAACTTAATTTTTTTTCTTATTGTACAAAATTAGTTATTTTATAAACAAATCAAAATCAGTTTCACAGTAGGAACAATACGAAATAAAAAGGACACAGCACTTATATGGAAGATAAAATTATTGTTCTTTCTAACCAAGCAAATACGAATTCGCGAGTTGGCAGTTAAGTTCATGCGTAAATGACCAAATAGCGTGTGCGTAAGGAAGAAAAAAGAAAAACAAAACAATCCTAGCTGTCAGTTTGTATACGAATCGAATCAATAAGTCACGTAAATCAATAGCTTACCTAATTCTAAATGCATTCCCTTTAAAAATACTCCCACACACGCATACACTGTTTTTTTAGAATGTTGCGCGGGTTTGACCTATGAGCTTGAGGAAACATCACGTAATTATTTTTAAGAGAATAATAATAATAATAATAATAAATAGTATGATGCAGCAGAGCCTACCTACCAAGCACCTGCCGTCCAGACAGACTCCCTGGGGGCAAGGGGTACCGTTGGACACCTTGCCGAAGCCGTACTCTAGACCTTCCGACTTGGCCTTGCAGCGGAGTTCGCAGGGGTTGGGACCTGAAAACGCAGAGAGATAAGAATCAAGGCAAGGAAAATAATAATAAAGGATTATGGGTGCCGGCACACTTGCTCATTCACACGCTAGAATTCAATTTGCTTGGAGATGGTGCGTAATTATGGCACAAAAGCGAGAAGTGGTCAGCTGGAATCAACCTCAGTAGATGTGCTATTTCGTTAATGGATCCGTAATTAAGGACGCCCTTACATTATGTATTTTCGTAATAGCGTTTTTACGATAGTTCGATCGCTTTCGCGCCAACTACTTCAGAAATATTGTAAAATGCTTGACCAGGATTTCTTAAGTACGGAAGTGATAGATCGGTGGCAATTAAATTCAAAATATTCATTGCCTCAGTGCGAAATTGCCATACACGGACAAGTTTTGTATAACATATCTAGGAGTTTAGTTAGAACATTTTTTTAAGTTCAAAAGTAAAATATTTTTTTAAAAATGAACCATTTGTTCTATTGCCACGGTATTGAGCTTCATGTAAATTACGTTTATTGCACAAAAATTAATAAAATTTAAAACTCTTTTAATTTATATTTATCATAAGAAATTTAAATAATGTTCAATACATTCTTTCAAACTCTTTCAGTTGGTGGTCCAACATTAAATCTTTTTGTATTTCGTACTAGATGACTGAAAATATTAGTGTACTTGTATTATAATCATAAACCTAGAATAAACTGGCTTTTTATAATGAAGAATACAAGCTATTTGCTTTAGCATAATCGCCATGGTTAATTCTACAGAGGCATTATTTTCTGTGCACTACAAAGAAATGATCTCCATTTCAGTTGAAAAAGGTAAAGGTAGTGCATATTTGCAATTTAATTACACAAACGTGATGCAAACGTGACAACCGTGACAAACGTGATATTGCTGTAAAAGCACACAGTAAAAAAATTCAGAAACGTTACATACTTATAGCGGAAAGGCTTCCGAAAGTATAGCGTAACCTACCGATGCTCTACTCGAACTCACGATTTCGGAAACATACCCCATATTTCGGGGTAAAGTATTTACGGGGGAAAGAAAAACTTTATTTGGGACTTCGCGCGCATGCGCCAAGTACCAAGAGACAGAGGGATAACAGTGAACGCGTCTTCCCTAATAGCACAGATGGTCACAAAAGAGTCGCTGTGACGTCACAGAGGGTCACAATTGTCACATTGTAACTTCTTGCACAGCCCGATTATGACCAACAGGGGCCCCGGGCATTGATGAATTTGGGGGTCCCCATCTATAAAATTTGTTTTCTTTTTCATAATATTTTGACATATAAAAGAATATTACAGAACAACATTTGAAACTGGGGGCCCTGGACAAAATCCCGATTTGCCCATGCGATAATAAGGGTCTGGTAACTTGTGAGTGATGTAACTTCACTGTGTGGTCACTGTGAAGTTTATTTGTGACCAGTCACCAGGTTACGCCGCCGGATGAATACTTAAATAAAACAGCACATTATCTCCTGAAAATAATTTATGTGGAAGAAAAAAAGATTCAAGATTTTTAATTTATATTTATTAATTATGGTATTTTCTCTCCATTTACAAAATACTTCAAAAAATTTTAAGTTTCCAAAACAAGCCGTACCACAACAGCAGTCAGTTTACTTTTAAAGCAAATTCCGGCAAGAGAACCACAGCGTCGCGGTAACGTGCTATCTTATGGGCCCGTTTGTCTTCGGTTCGAATCTCATCGCTGCTCCTGCGCTCTCCTTCCGTTAGTTTGGTGCTGCCATCTAGTTGATGTTACTTGAAACGCTTCATCTAGTGCATGTTACTTTTTCTGAAAAACTCAGAAAGGTTACTCGTTAATGCGGAAGCCTTTCCGAAATACACGGAAAGGTTACTCAATATTTTACCAAAATATACAGAAACGTTACCCATCTTTTCCAGAAACCTTACCTAAAATGCAGGAAAATAGGTAAATATGTTTCCGACATATGCAGAAACGTTTCTAAATACTTATGTTACATAACGTACATAAATACGTTTCTAAATACTCGCATGGTTTGGAAACGTTTCCACAATTTTAAACTACAAGAGCTGCCCCATTTTTTGGTGTAACGTTTCAGAATTTTTTTTTACCGTGCTAAAATTTCTCACTCAATAAAATTTCTCTTGGATACATATTTTATTATGAACATTCACTTTTTACAAAATATACAAACATAGGATTTAATTACGTTACACACAGCCATCTCTAATACGTAACCTCTCGGTAAGGCTGCTCAAAACACTCTCAGTCATTCACTCTCTTTCACTCGCGCAGATAACGCGGCGACGCAGCGCCCTCTGCAACATTCTCTCATAATTAGACAACAGGAACGTTATAAAAGTTTCATAGAAATGTTAGTGGAATGTTATCTTCACGTGCCGGTAATTAATCACACGTATAGAAGTATTTGGAAAGCTCCCGATGAATGTTTGGGAAAAATAATATTTTCGTGAAAATACACGCTACTAAATTTTATAGTTAAGATTTCTTATTTCATTCCAAAAGTTACTGTATTCAGAGGGAAAAAAAGAGTTTAGGAGACTTTGGTAAAAAAAAAAAAAAAAAAAAAAAAAAATCTGGCTTTTATAACTTTCTAAGCCTTTTTTAAGACATTGCCTCATCACTAATCCGTAAATTTAATCATCGATTTTTAAACAATTTGTGATTGATTTATTTTCCTGTAAACACATTTTCATAAAAAAGAAACATAAAGCAGTTAAAAATACATTGTTTACGACTTTTTAAAATATCGACATTTTTGTATTAACCCTTTGAGGCGCAACCCTTTCCCAATGCTGAAAAAAGGGCCGCCGTTGCCATGTCTAGACCCTTTTTTGACGAAGCTGGCTGTGCGGCACGGCCAGCTGTGTGAAAAAAGGGTCTCTAGATCTGTGGCACGCGATGAACGTTTCGATTGTCCGCCATCTTGCTGGTAGTTACGTCGAGAGATGGCAACGGCTTCCCTTTTTTCAGCATTGTGCAATCTATGCACTTGTTCTCGCATTCTTCCATTTTTCTGCAGATGTCAGTGCTGTTAAAAATAATCGTGACATTTTTTTACGGGAAATGACATGTTAAAAAGTAAAGAATTCTCGTGGAGCTATGTCACCCGCAATTATTTTTACAGAAATCAAATTATTCTTCGTGACTGGCAACAGTGAAAACGTCAGAGTTTGGTGTTCCCAGAGCAGGAACACTGCGTGTTAAAGGGTTAATAAATAATTTTCGAATCGATACCCAAATGAAGCGTTTTGTATTCAGCCGATTGGCACAATCACATTTTCCACAAAACAATCTCTACAGCGTTCAGTTACAATATTAAACGCTAAAATATAAATTAGACGAATAACGTAGATGCCTATCTATACAATCCTTCCTTCACTGGGAATCAAATATCATCCATTAATTGACGGGGGAAAAAATCGCTCGGATCAGGAAAATCAGGAAAAAGGAAATAAGAATCTGAGGGAAAAAAAAAAGAAATATTCCACGTAATCAATGTCTCAGTTCAATTATCCTTGCAACGTGTTTATGCTTTACTTCAATCAAGAAAAAGTAGAGAGGCCACACATAAAGCAGAAGGATATTGAGTGTGCCAAATGAGTATCTATTCTCAGGGTTATTTTGTGAGAAAAGGGAGACAGCATTAGTTTCAGCTGATTGTTAAATAGGAAAGAAATGTTAAAAAGGACCCTGAGTGAAATGCATTCTAGACACGAACTTGGACTTAAGTTTTGTACAAAAAGAAACTGCAGTACTTCAACATTTTCTTTTATAATCTTTTTTGATTGGACTGTACGTGTTTATTAAAATCCATTTGTTCTTTGTGATGATTGCAAATAATTAGAAGTAAGCTTCACTGACTTACTTCGACCAACTGATATAGTTATATAATTTTATGGAAATTTATTAGAAATTTGCTACAAGTAGCAGTACTATATTTTGATAGCAGCAAACAAATAAAAATTAAAGGCTAAAATAAACAAGTTTGGCTTTATTAAAGAAGTATTTTAGATTTATTTGTACAAATTAATTACAAAAATAAAAAATAAAAATAAAATTCATTCCTAAAAGAAACAAGTTTGAATTTATTAAAGAAATGGCTGAACCAAGCATTTCTGCAGAATTTATTTTTTCTGCGAAATGTATATATAACCCAGTTAAGTTATAGCTAATAAAAGTCAATTTTCATTGTTCCCACTCATAGTCAACAACAACTTAAAAAAAGTATTAGATGACACCCAGACAGCACATAAGCTTAAATCAGACTTGACAATTCTTTCAATTTGACGCATTAATGCAAGCTTGACAGTTCAACTCATTCTAAGCTGGCAGCAAGCTTGCAGGAGTCAAGTTGAATTGTCAAGCTTAAATACAGCTTGATTTAAGCTTGAAAATTGATACTCGCGTGATTTTTCCTTTTTAAAGGAGCGTTGATGGCGCCATCTGTGAAAGAGAATGGACATTAATTGTCTAGCATCCTCAAACTTGCTGAAAGTTCGTAAAGAACGTTCGTAAAGATGCGTTTTATTTTATTACGAGTGCCATATATATTACCGTCAAGGCAAACGGGGCAACTGCCCAGGGTCTACAGATTTTAGGGCCCAAAAATCTTACATCTTACACTTTTGTAGTTTTAAAATAAAATTACAAAGGATAAAAAAAATTTCAGAACTTAAATAATTTTTTTAATTATAAAGTATGAACAATGAAAATAATTCAAATTTACATTTGTATAAATTAATTTAAACTTATTTTTAATTCTTCGAAATGCTCTATATCGATATAGCATACCAATATGTAGGAAAATAACTAACCGCATTTGTAAAGAGAATTTTTAGCGTTAAAAAATAGCAAAATATTTCATTTATTTGTTATTATAAGAAATATTTACAAAAATGACTAAAGTGTTTGTATTCCATACATGTTTGTTAGCAACTGTGATATAGCATTTTGAAGTAACGTTTAACTATATGTTTCTTTGATTTCAGATTACTTAATACAAAATTTGTGTTAAGTAAGTAAACCTATTCTATATTTCCAAATGTGGAAATTCTTCAAAATAAAGTACAATTATACTACGAAATTGATTTCAAATTCAGTCGTTTGTCTCGATTTTGGCCAGCAGTATTGCTCATGAGTGTTGCGAAAGTTTAAAAACATGTGCTGCTCTTAAGTTTATATTATGTTTATTTCCCTATTAGTAGAGTCTCTAAATCACACATAACATTATTTTAATTTTGATGCATCCCATGGAAAAAAAATCACATATCGCCTACTTATCAATCTGGCCAGAAAACCGCTTGATAATTCACTGCAAACTTTAGTCATAACTCTATCGAAGCTTGGTAGCTGAATGGATAACGCGCTCGGCTACGAACCGAAAGGTCTCGGGTTCTATTCTAGCCACGGACACTCGATGGAAACAGATTAAATTAAATTGAAATTTCAGCGTAGAGGGGAAAATGCGTGGCAAAGTAAAATATGTGGGGCGCGTTCGCCAGCGGGCGCCCCGTGTATTTAGAAAAAAAAAAAATTGGAAAAATTTTTAAGCTTGAAATGTCAAGCTTGATTCAAGCTTGAAATGTCAAGCTTAATGCAAGCTGGGCAAGTGTAAACTAGAACACTTGATTCAAGCTTGCATCAAGCTTACACGCTTGGAATTTTCAAGCTTAATTCAAGCTTATTGACTTGATAAATCAAGCTTGCTGCAAGTTTGCTGTGCTGTCTAGGCAGCTACCGAAGTAGATCAGCCTTTTATGGCACGCCTATAAGAGGGTCATCTTAGACGGGGGGGGGGGGGAAGTTGCCTTGGGCGAACTACTTTTTAAGGGGACAGCCTACTTTTAAGAATGGGAAAATGTATAAATTTTAGATCAACTTTCATAATTTTTAAAAAAATAACGAATGCATGCAGAAACATAACTTTTTTTTTCAGTTAACTACTATGACATTACTCTATTGATTAAAAATATTATTTTAGTTTATTATAAAGGTGATAATTTTAAAAATATTATTTTACCACACAATATTGGAAAAAAAAAATTCAAGGGTACTTTCCCACTGCGCTCAAGATATCTCAATTAGAATTCCTTTGAACCTCATAATTTTTTTCTAAATTAAACAAGACATTCAAATTAACAATCTGAACTAAAATGGTTTAATTATTTTCATTATTTAAATTAAAAAAAATCATTTAATCTGAAAATTGAAATTACCATAAAAATTTTGATAGTTTTACAATCATAACTTTTTTTCTATGAAACACAACCATTTCATTTTAATTCATTTTGTTCATTATATTAGAATAAATGCCTGAGAAAAATTTCAAGTTGATATCTTAAATAGTTTTTAAAATATCATGCGCGCAAACTTGAAAATTAGTGTTTTGAGAAAACGCCAATTAAAGTTCAAATTGTTGTTTTGAAACATAAATTTTAATTTTTAAAAGTTAAAAACATTTTCTAATGAAACATTTACTATTTAAGAATAATTTTACGGAGTACTTAATATGATTAACCCAAAATATGTTTTAATATGGCTTAAGAAACATCAGTCTAAAGAAAAGCTCGACAATTGTAAATATGAAAATATATGTACATACCTTAACAAAAGATACATTTTTGGGATATAAAGGCATTAATATTGGTAAAGTACATGTTTTGAAGTTATTTTAATAATTATATCCATATATATATTTTTATTTTTACTTTGCAACATAAAAATTTGATTTTATTTCACTTTATGAAATTTCGATTTAAAATGTTCCGCTTTCATGCACAATGCCTTCGTTTTCTTTTATTGCCTCAAACTGAGAACTGATGAGCGTTTTTCTGGCTCTTCGAGTTTCTAAATTAAATTCTGTACATTTCTATTCTCCCTCTTTTATGCTTTGAGTGTCAACCTTAGTTGCAGCTTCTACACCTTGCTGCCCAACTTGCGTTTACATTTTCCTTTTTATCTCAACAAATAAATGTCATACAGAAAAATGGTTCGTATCAATCTTTTTAGAATAAAGTAAGCTATTTAATGAGATAAAAATCTCAAAATCGATTTTTTGGGCATTTTAAAAGTAGGCTGTCCCCTTAAGGGGTTCTACGTGTATTAACGTTATATCTGGAGAAAACCGCCCAAAACTCCAGACCGTTTGATCGATAGCCGTGCGGTAGATCCACGCGAACGCGGAATAATCACACTTCAGCTATCTATCATGATTAGTATCTTGTCTACCTAGCGCCCCGCACTAGGCCGTGGCGGGGCCCAAAGTAGATTGCTCTTTCAAAGCAATCGTAGTTGATTGCAAAGTAGATTGCACATTGCTCTTTCTTGAAAACCGTTATTGCAGTTAAAACATCGGTTCGAAATTGTTAAAAGTTGGTAAGTCATAAATACGGAGCAACCTTGTTTTGATTCAAAAATCCTACATCCAGGTTTAAAGCAATCGTCTCTTCTTCGCGAGCATAGAAAAACCTTCAATACATCAATAGTAATGATTGCGAAAAGTTTTACCTCCGTTGGCTGGTATCCATTCCTTCACAAGTTTACCCAGGACCGTTCTATTGTTTTGATGAGCACACTGGATTTGTCTGGCCCTCGGCGTATCTGTTATGCATTCCTGAAAACAACATATATTTTTAACAATTTTTTGGGATTTTTGTGGGCATGCTAAAATCATACATACAAGCTACATTTTAATAGTGTCTATAGATAGCTTTATACAAAAATTGAATAGGCGTAATTCAGAAAATGCATTTCAAACATAATTTTGAATTTCTATTAATAAAACTGCTCAAATTTTCTTATTAATAATCGCAGCATATACACGAAAATAACAAGAGACATTAATTCTATTAAAATGATTTATATTCGAGATATTGAAAATTATAAACACAATTTGTTTTAGAATACAAGCATAGTTTTAATATGAAAATTCTTGTGAGCTTAGTATTTTTATTTAAAAATGGCTACTGCATAGGAATATTAATATTTAATCAGATTTTTCATATAAAATCAAAGTAAGCAACCCTTGATTTTTAAAAGCTTTAAGCATCCTAAACAATATAGAAGAATGAGGGATTCAGTCGTAAAAACGCTTTTCTAAATATTTGAAAATAATCCATACTTAATTTGGGCTAACAAGACAAGTTAAATAAAACATCTTGCATATCTATTACATAAAACGCATTTTCCCATTTGTTAAAGAAAATATTTGTTACTTAAAGTTGTTATTTATTTTCCTGTTGTTTATCAGCTTAAATAAAACCGTAAAACTGAAATCTTTAAACTACACTGTCTAATTAATGCTGTAAACTTGATAAATTTAAGAGGTGGATTCTTCATTTTGATTAAAGGAATGCGATTAATACGCAAATTTATTTTTCAATAGATCAGCAAAAGTATGCAAGAAAATCAGCAATAACAAATAGCATTCTAAAACATTGTTGGATGAGATAAAACAGCGAATATTTTTAATTATTTTTCAGTTTTTACCAATTAACTTTCGTGTTAAGCAAAAATAAATAGTAAAGTATAAAATAAATTGGAAATTCAAAAATACAACGGTGTGTAGTTTTACAAGTTACTTTTTATTCTTTTGAACTGGATGGATAATTTGCAAAAAAAGAAAATGACTTTAATTTTAGAAAATTTTTCACTCAATGCTCTTGACAAAAGGAGGAAAAAATAGCTTTCCACTTCACAGATATCAGGTATTTCATTAGAATTTTCATATAATTTGCTTTAAAGTGTTATTTAAAATAACGTGAAAAACAAAAATTAATATATTTTACTGCTTCACACACAAAAAAAATAATTATTTTGTGCATTTGTCAAATATCCAGTATGTTTTAGTCCAAATTTTTGTATAACAAAGAGATGCGTACGAAAAATTTCTGCTACACCGTAAAATTAACGAAAAACTCAGTGAGATCAATAAATTAAAATAATAATATTAATAATTTATCGTTCAGATGAATAAATATATTATTTTAAAGAGGTTATTTTATCACAAGAGGTGGATGTCCTGTATTAAACTCGTTAAGAATAAACTGTTGTATAACCCCAGCTCATAAAAGTAATACATTTATTCACTTAATGCAGCCAGGGAGGCTGATTAAAATTCATATATCATAATACTTAGAGTACAACAGGATGCTATTAGTTTAAATTTTTAGAACAACAGCAAAGCGTAATCAATTTTCAAAACACGTTTCAAATATCACTTAAAAACATGTCTCGTTGATAATTCAAGGAGTCTCTATAATATTCGTTACACTAATTTGTAAAAACGGGTTACAAGCATTGTTTTTGTTAAAGAGTTATGGAATTTTAAAAGACCAACTTTTAGATTTGTATAATACAGTGTGATCCAAAAAGTGTGTTTCTATTCACTATGTGGTCAGTTACCACTATGTACTTAAAAGTAAAGTTTTGCTAAAATGTCACAAACATTTTAGATTTTTTTATATAAATATGACTAAAGTCAAATCTAGTTACTGCACAACAATCTAAAATATGTTTTCGCGTCAATGCCAAATGTCGCATCGTCTTAAGTCAATACGTCAAAAATGATTCAAAACTTCTCATACATTGTACACTCTTTGAATACAAGTAACAATCTTTTAGTGACATTAAGTAAGAATGAACAAAATTAAATAAATTAAAAAACTGTTATATATATATATATTTTCCAGTTTTCTCACATTCCTAGTATTTTTAATGTATACAAAAATGCATCATGGTAACCAAATCACTATTCCGTTATAGCTGTGACATCCAAGTAGACAGTCCTAAAATGGTCTTCTATCACTCAGATAAAAGCTTGGAAAAGAAATAAAAATTTTAAAAAGTGTGTTTTTCTGATCACCAAATTAGTTTCCTGTAGTAAAAGAAAGTCTCCAAGTATTAAAAATGGTTTTGAAAAACTCATTTTTTAATTGAAAAGCTTGCCTTATTTTTCTCTTAATAATAAAAGTTTTCTAGTTGCCACTGGGTATCCTATAATATAAATGAAACCTGAAGTGCAAATATTTGGATACATGCATTTAACATCGTTGTGGACAATTAAGTGCAGTTTGCATAAATGCGATGTGTGATTGCGAGAGAACTTTAGAAATTTTCGAAATTCATCACCAATATCTTGCAGCAAAACGACTATATTTATAAATAAAACGGTATGAAAAAAGACCTACATAGGGCGTGGAGAAAATACTAAATTCGTGCGAGTGAGGATACAAGAAATTAAAAGTTTGGCCCCAAAATCTTTGCCAATACATAGATGTTATTTCCTTCCCTTTGTCATGGTAAAGTTTAAAGTGTGTTTTCATTTCTACTTTTTTTTTTGTTCCTCTTGTATTTTTAAGTTTTCTTTTTATATTTGCGGATCCTTGTGACAGGCATTGAAGTACTAATGCTGCCCGAATTTCATAATTTTGTCATAAACACCAATATTACTAATACTTTCTTTCAAATCCTTCAATTATGTTTCATGATATACACGGAATAAAGAAAATTAATTTTGACATTTTCTTTGTTATTTAACAAAAATTTAAAGGCATTATTTCAACCAAATAATTTTGTTGTATATAAAAATACTTCATTGAATCAAAAAAAAAATATACCAAACAGGATCTTTAATCAACAAAATGTTATTTGGCACTATTTCAACCTATGTTGCATCAACAAAATATTCCATTGAATCGACAACAATATCAATAAAAATTTGTTGGTTCAACGAAATTATTTGGTTGAAAAAGCGCAAATAAAATATTGTTCAATTCAGCAAAAATTTTTATTTCGTGTACGCATGAATTCAAAGAAGAAAAAAAATACAAGCGAAATAATATTATACTTACATTACTTAGTTGGAATATGAACAAAACGCGGCTCGCTAGCCCGGTAAATTATTTACAAATTTCGCCTAGTGATACCGTTCTAAAGTCAATAAAGAAACTAAAAAAAGGGAATTTTAAGAAACTAAAAGTTGTTCCAAAATACCGATTACGAAAAGATAAATATTTAAAAAGCGAGAATATTTAATGAAACTATACTTAGGTTTTGCGTGGAATATTTAAATTTTAAAATTAGTTAGATAAAAACTGTTTAGAGATTCTGAGATAGAACTTACATTGGCGCTGTGTATCCGCATGTCTGAATAATTTAAAACACTTTAATAAAAGTTTCGAGTATTAAGGAAAGAAAATGTTTACTTAAAGTATTCGTTAAATAGAACTAGGAGAAAAATCTGAAAACTTACTTTTTTTTTATAGAAGAATAAATCTTATGCGTGATTTACTATAGAAGCAGCTGCGATAAAAATATAAGTTATTACAGGTTCTCATTAATGCTACAAAAATATACGACTTAGAAGACAGCATATGCAACCATAATAAGTAATCAGGCCTGTTTTGAATGTTAATGCAATTCACACTAATTGAAAATATTTTCAACCAGACATGAGTTGGCTGCATGGGTAAACTGCTTCCCCTGCTTTCTCCAACACTAAAAAATGCTCTTTTCGCAAACAGTTAAGATTGGGATACTTGTATTTTTCTCTGTGACTTATCTTTCGTTTTCCAGATCTGTCAAGGACTTTTCGGATAACTACATGCAGGCTTGTCTCCCCGTGCAGCAATTACTATTTTTCAATAAGTTTATACAAACATAAATAACAACTCCATTTCATTTTCGAGCGTAAAGTGTTAGCATGCTCCTTTATAAATCTTTAAGAGTTATACTTTTTTTTCTCGATACATTTTTATTTACTTAGGTTAGAATTCGCAGGTTTGATGTAACTCAGTAGCTAAGGGATAAGAAGCTAATTTGAGCGAAAAAGTATTTTGATATTCCAGAAAGATCCAGTGCGAGTGACAAGATGAACTTTACTCAGATCAATTGGATGAAAATTAAATGATAAGGTATTGTTTCACTATAAGAATAACACAGATAACATTTGTAGCTAGGAGTACAAACATTAATTAAAGAAATGGACAAAATGCGTGAATATACCTGTTTTTCTTTAATTTTTTTTCTAATAAGGAAAGATAAAAAATCAGAAATATTTTAGAAATTTTGAAGACAGAAGTGGACTTCTAGATTTTTCTATGAGATGAAAAAAGACGTTTTTATCAATTCAAAGTGTACGCTTTTATTACAAAACTAGCTGAAGTACCCGTCCTTGACGGGTTAGTGAATGCAAATTTCCAAAAAGCAAGAACTTTCGTCAGCATTGTAGAAGTACACAGCATGGATGGAGTATGTTGCCAAAGTAAAGAAAGCGAAGTTATAATTTTATGTATTGTTAAAATATTACAGGTTAAGAGAGTCACTAAGTAATATCATTTCATTCGCTTTAGTCGTAATTATGGGATGCGCGAACTAATATTTACAAATATAGAAATAATTTTCGCAAAATCTCAAAATCTAATCAACATCTTTGAAAAATTGGAAGCCTAGAATTTAAGTTGAGTGACAACCTATCATGTCACCCAATTTCGTTTCATTCCCTGCAGTCTTTATTTCGTGATGCTGGAACAAAATTTCAGCATTTTAAAACGATTTTCACAAAATCTAAATCGATTTTCGCAAATCGCAACTATCTATCATATTACTAAATTTCGTATCATTCGTATTAGTTGTTATTACGTGATGTTTGAAGAAATATAAACGTATTTTGAGAGAATTTTCACAAAATCTCAAAATCCAATGAAAATGTTTAAAAAATTGGATACCTATATATTTTATGTTGAGCAACCATCTATCATGTGACCAAATTTCATATCATTCGCTTTAGTCGTTATTACGTAATGCGGGAACAAAGATTCACTCAGTTTTAAACGATTTTCGCAAAATCTCGAAATCGGATCGATTTTTTAAAATTAGATGATTATAGTTTAAGGTGAGTGACCACCTATCATTTCACCAAATATCATTTTTTCACCTTTGCAGTTATTACGTGATGTGCGAACACAAATTTACGAAGTTTGAAACGATTTTCGCAAAATCTGAAAATCTAATGAAAATTTTTAAAAATTCGACGCCTATTTTTTAAGTTGAGTGACCACCTATCATGATACCCAATTTCGTATCATTCGCTTCAGTCGTTTTTACGTGATGCTTGAACACAAATTTACGCAGTTTGAAACGATTTTCGCAAAATCTGAAAATCTAATGAAAATTTTTAAAAATTCGACGCCTATGTTTTAAGTTGAGTGACCACCTATCATGACACCCAATTTCATATCATTCGCTTCAGCCGTTTTTACGTGATGCTTAAACAGAAAAAGCGTCACGGACAGAATGACAGAACGACAGACAGACAAACTTTTTTTTGAGTGTCGCATCGGATTCCCGGGTGCTTGAAACGGATAGAAATCGCAAAACTTTTGAATTCCAAGAAATGTACAGACAAAAGACTAATTTTATTGATATAGATGTGTCACCGAAATTTAACTTTTTAAGAAATAGATTAATTTAATAAATTTAAGAATCCTTAACACTTTTTAAATTATGTTAACTGTCTCATAAAAAATATTTCACTTCGTACAATATTGCAAAGTATTGTTCGCTACGTTATTAGCATTATTAATCCTCACTTTAATCACAGTTAACTATCACGTTAATAGCTGTTTGTAAACCTTTATAGAATTACCATTAAAATTTTGGAGCACCAATGCGCGTCCCTTATTATGTTCTGTGAAGGTTGATATTAAGTTCAAAGTAAGTTTGTTGTAGACACTAACACTTTAAAGCTTTGCATGCAGAGTATCGATTTATACCAGTATAACACAAGGATAGGATAAGATTAAAGTTGTGAGAAAGCGAAAAGACTTGATATCGTTAGAGCTTAGCATCTTTTGAGGCAGACAATGATTTCGTAGTTGTATAAAGGTGCGAGAATATGTTTTTAATATTACATAACATTGTAATAAAAATTCTAAAAATTTTGGAAAAAATATATTTTTCGCTTAAAAAAATCCTTCTGAAAACCGTAAATGTCATAAAAGTTGATTATACAATTACAACGATATTTTGTGTTTTAAAGATACCAACTTTAAGCACTCCATGGACGTTATAGATCAATATCATTAATCTAGACATTTTGTAAGCTAAAAAGAAAGAAATATTTTAAAAAGAGTGTTTTCTAATGAATAACACTGCCGGATCATGTATTTTTCCAAGGTCAGGCAAAAATTCAAAAATGACGTCCTCACTTATACCCTTTAAATAGTGTCTTGCGTTAGAATTTGCCACTTCCTAGAAAGTGCAACATGGGACAGGGACTACATCTTATCCTTCCCTAGATCTGGCACTGACGAAAAATAATCTAAAACTGCTTATTACTTCATTAGATTGTCCACTTTCTTTAATTGAATTTTTTTTTTTTTACAATTCCAATCAAAATATTAGGGGGGAGGGGTGTAGCTTCTTCAAAGACTAACAAACGGTAGTGTTAAGGTACATGCAAGTTCCAAAGTTTTTAAATACAGGAAACAGTTCCTTGCAAAACACCACTCTAAACTGACAGGGGGATCGCATGAAGAACCCAAATTAAAAGAGAAAGGAACACAACAATAAATGTAGTTAGCCTTAAATTGAATGATTGATGACCGAGCAAACTGGAGTGGAATTTCCGAACGATTAATCATTCTCCTCAATAAGGAGACCGTCCGAATCAACCAAAATTCTTTCCAGACAACGGAAAAGGTCACAATGCATCAGAATCACGATAGGCTGGCTGTGTGCGAAGGACACTCTTTACACTGGCACTACTGATGTTACTTTCTAAACGCAGCTGTCAATTTAAAGGAGTTAAAAGTGGAAGCAAATGCAGTAGGGGGCTACAAGCAGGGATCATCTACCTTTTGAGGATTTTCCATTATGGCGGGAGTGATTTTGCCAATCTGGTGTACTAACAAAGGACCCGATTCCTTTCATAAGTGATTTATTGAGCCGCATTAGGATAGAGAAGCAAGATTTATTGGGTTTAAATCTGGTGTAAAACTGTCGATTTGCGAGTCTTATCGGGATGATCATGGACTTACGTGACAGATCTTTTGATGTTAGAGTGGCAGTGAAGGATTTTGCGGAGTCTTATCTAGATCATTTCAGAGAGAACCTTCTCCCTCCCAGGAGTCTTTAACTATGTTCTACGACAACTTGAGCAATGACATAACATTTTTACTAACTTTACAAAATGAGATTATTTAAGTCATTTATTTAGATATTTCAATAAGGTCTAATTTAAGAATTCATGTGCATGAAAAAAAGGGGGGAAATTATTGTAGTTTGAATAGATATTAACTACTAAATAAGATTTTTTTCTGCGCAGTTTTCACATGAAAACCGTTATCAATCACATCCTCCCCCCCGTGAATATTTCTGACTTAATTTTTAAAATGACATTTATTAAATGTTTTATTTAGAAAAAAATTGCAATACATGTATGTAATATATGGAGCTGGGCAGTCCCTGGATGGGCCTGGTTGAAAGATGACCGTTAGCGCGCCGTTAGTACTTCGTAGCCGGGCCCACGATAACATAGGAAGTCCGCGGGGAGTTTGGGCAAAACACAGGGCTGTGGCTGCCGATGTAGGTTAATTCGCACCTCTGGTTCAAAAGATATTTTTATTAACTTTCAAGCAAATTTACATGGCAACAGAAGACCACGAAAAAGTCGCTCTCAGCTCTGTTTCAGGGCGGTCACATGGTTTATACAGTATTCACACGTTCCAAAAAGGCGCATTTGTTGGATAGTAAAATGCCTGGGTCTTATAGTATAACGAAATTCTTGCGAGCTATGGAAGCAGAGGACCGTGTGAAAATGGGGACATATATCATGTATGTATATTATATTTGGTGCTTGCCTCCCAAGAAATTTCGTAAAGAAATTTCTGTATTTCATTAAATGATGATCATTTTGCAATACATACATATTCGTTAATCGATTAAATGGCAAATATATCTATGGAAATTCAAAATGTTCCGTCAGAACTAGTACTGTAAGGTCAGGTGTACACAGTAATTCAGGTGCGATAATCTTCTAGTTATGTCTCACAGCAAGAAGAAGCACTCGTAATCCTGAGTATAAAAGGTTTCACGCATCTCTCTAGGAAGTCAATTAAATTATTCGTTTGTTTGATCTGCTGGATACGAATCTGAGCGAAATTCGGTGATGCAGAATTTTGCATTTAGTTTTCTGAAACTGACCAAAATTCTTTTATTTATCTTTGATATCACATTTCTTAAAGAATGTACTCCAAATTTATGTTAAGTACATGCGAGAACAGCTAACAAAATAAGAACCCACTCGGAGAAGTCTATCTAGTCAGTTAAATCTTATGGGCTTTGCTTTTAAACGTTAAATATATTTATTCATTATTCATCATTTATTATTTATTTATTTATTTTACCAATTATGTAATCTCATAAAATTATGTCTCTAATTAGAATATGTTGATTTTATTAGTCATTCTTTAACTAAAATAAAGGAAAATCTAACATTTTAAAGTAATGTTTGCCATTATGTTTGCAATTTTGTAGATTTTAATGTTTGTTTGTTTGTGGATTAAGGCTGATTGACTGCACTAGGGTCCTAGGCCTATAAGGGTATTTGCCCTCGGTGGGGGACTACCTAAGGCATCCTAGCCCGTATTTAAGCGATTTTTCGGAGAAAACCACGGAAAACTCTGAACGACTAGGTCGACAGGCGCAACCGGGATTTGAACCTGGCACTTCCCACCTTCCAGTTTCAAGAGCAGAACCTCTCAGCCACTGGTGGGGCTCAAATGTATTTTAAATTCATATTATAATCAATACATACATAGTACATATAAATACTTTCTATTTCAAAAGTTTTCTTACACATATAAGGACTTTTCGTTCCCAAAATAAATACTTAATAATTAAAATATTTTCACATGTGTTTTCGTTGCCATTTAAAAGAACGTTTTAAATCTTACGTTTTTATTTGAAAAAAATATTTTGACTTTTACAGTTTATTTTACAAAGTTTAAATTTAAAAAATGATGTCTGTAAATTTTATACCGAAAGTACTTTTAATGATGATTTCAATGTTTATTTAAAAGTATTGTTATTATTATTACTATTTTACTTTAAGTTTAATTTATTCTGCATAATCCGTACATACATTTAAGTTCAGAAAAATAAAAGACCTCTAGTAAATAAAAAATATTTTTTTCTTCAACTTTTTATACTTCTTATGCGGTAAAAATGGAGTTTGAATATTCAGCAAATGTTACAACATAAAAACTGAGAAATTGATTTTCAAGATATTAATAAATCTTTGGTTTGACTTACAGATGTTTGCTTTAAACAAATATTCTCTGAAAAAAATAATAGAGAAAGTAATGCTAGTTTGAAAAATACAATGAACAAGACAACTTATATCAAAATATCGGAGATAAAATATTGAAAACTGTTCTCGGTGTGAAAAAGTTATTGAATCACAAAGGGAAATATATATCTGAAATGGCAAAGTTTTCCAAAAACTACTTTCAGTCTTTCAATCAAAACTGTCATTTTTATATCCAAGAAAAAACAAATATCATAAAGCCATATCTACGTCTAAATGAGTTTGTTTTTTATTTAAACTACAAGTAACACACATTTTGTGTGAATTCTCTTTTTTTTAGTTTGTATAACTTCGTTATATGGCATTTATTCAATTTCTTTCACTATTTTATTTATAAAAAACGTCAGAATGACACAACACTTGTTTAATATTAAAAATACAAAAGCAGCAACAACAAATTGTGATAGTTTAAGGTTTACATAACCCCCTTTTCTAAAATTATGGATACATACTCATGGAATATAATTGTTAATGAAAACTGTTAGTAAAAACATGATTTGTTCTAATATACCTTCATTCTGTTAGCACACCTTATTGATCCATTAACTTTTATCGGAAAGAAAACTTAGAGTAGATTTCACTTTTTACGTTTTCTCAAGCAACTTAAAAATAAGAGAAATGTGAACAAATTTTCGAATACTAAGAACTTTTCTTAAGTTCTCAAGAATAGTGACAAGCACCGTTTTGAAACAGAAAATTGTATGTTTGAAATTCTCGAAACATGTGTAATGGGATGATGAATTAAAAAAAAAATGTAAAAATATTTCGTTTAATGATGGTACGTTTGCAGTACATATATCATTTGTAAATCTTTTAAATTGCAAATGCACCGATAGGTTGTGGTTGTGTGTGATTATGGCAACGCTACACTAGGGCGATTTTCCAAGGGGGGTGTGCCTTGGTAGGAGGACTTTCTAAGGGGTTCTAACGCGTATTCACGTTACATCTGGAGAAAACCTACCAAAACTCCAAACCGTTAGATCGTCAGCTGCGCGATGGTACTCGAACCCGGGACCTTCACACTTCGGCCATCTACCATTTTCAGTGGCCTAGCCACTGTGCCATGGTGAGGCCCACCGATAGGAATTAAAACTAGCATAATAATGCTATTATAATAGTTTTATCAAAAGAAGAAAATACGTGAACTACACTATTGTAAAAGTAAATTACCTGTATCTTTCACTCTTTCTAAACCATTATGTTTGAAATAATCTTCAAATTATTTTGTTAACATTTACAAAATGGAACAACCCAAATATAAACTCCATTAGCATCAATACAATTACGATACTGATGTTAAAATTGCTTATAAATTTCTTCAAAACTCTCAAAAAGTGAACAGAAAATCGTACACTTACTTTAAGACTGCATATTTTGTGTTCGGAATACTCTGCATGGCATAAAGGAACATAAACTCCCCTGGAATTATAAGCACTAAATGAAAAGAAAAAGAAAAATTATCATTTAATTTTCACATTCAAATTTATTGAAATTAAATTAATACAAATTAAAATTTTCCTTGCGCCGTCAAACTTATTGCAGACATTGTGAAATTTCAGTCCTCTAAGTTAACAGGATAATTTACCTGTATAGCCCTCAAATTTGAAAAAAAAAGTTGCAGAAAAGTGAAATTAAAAAAGAAATTTAATATACTAACCGATGTATTAAAACTGATTAATCTGTGCTTTTATAGATAAGTTTTTTAATATAAAAACAAGTGAACATTAATTGTGCCCCTAGCCAATTGACAGTTGAATAAAAGGAACAGCATTTATATGATGAAATTTGATCTAATTATGAATTGATACTGTGCGGAATCACTGTACGGCATTTACTGTATGTTGATTATCACATCTTGAAATATCACTAAAATATTAAAGAAATGTATAAAAAGAATGCAATAAGTTTAAAAACTAACCATTTTACCTTAGATCATTTAAAATGTAACATTGAGATTTAAAAAAAAAGTTAAAACCGGCAGAATTTTTATTTTTCAAATATGTTATAAATATTCTAATTACTGTCTAGTAGACTTGTCACTAGTTTAACTACCTTAAGTTATATTTAAAACTCATATCTGAAATTAAGATAATTTTTAATACATTCAATGGGTTGGTGAAGATTTTAAATTTGCTAATCATTTCTAATTGATTGATTGAAATCTATTACTTTAAATCCTTGTTCTGCTATGGCATTTACTACTTTTAAGTTTTATATAAAATTTTCCATTTTCTGGATTTGAACATCTTCATCAAAGCTCAGAGGATTGCTTTTTAATTAGACTACATCGTTGCGAAAAAAAATAACAATAACCACAAAGATGTGAAAAAATGACCATGACTTTGGATCCATCAGTTGATGAAGTTTGGCTGTTTTATTTAAAACAGAGAAGACTGGGAGAGAGACACAAGCGGGAAATAGTTTTTCGTTACTTTTGCATTTTATTTAGGAAGTTGCTGTCTTTTGAAAATATTATTTAGCTTTACGCACTCACCATTCTCCCATCCACTGTTCAAAACTGTATAACCAAAGCCCAGATAAGAAATATTTTCAGATAACCTCACTACTCTCTATATCACATTGCATTTGCCGGCGATTGAGCAGATCCATTTTGTATTGCAGGAATGTTTAAAATTTTACTTTCTTAAAAAAAAAAAAATGTTGTACTATAAATTTAGAAAATAAAGACTATCTAAAGTAACAGTTGTCTTGGCCTGTCATAATTTTACAGCTCCAGAGTAAAATAAAATTTTCGAATACAGTGAAATTAAGTTTTGGGTTGTATCAATTCCAAATTTCTTGCTTGCTTGTAATTCCAGCATTTTCATGACTAACGTTCAAATTATGAAGATTCATCTACTAGGCTGTACAATAGATGCTTGGTTTTTCACTTTTCCCAATCAAGAAAATGACAATAAATGCATCTACCTTTTCAGACATGTCCGCGTTCTCGTGATAATGCCAAGACCGCAGGTTGAACTGCAAGACGTCCACTTTGACCATTCACTGTACAACTGCTCTGTGCCATTGTGAGCAAAAGGACTAGATGATTTAACAGCTGTTGGACTCGACCGATGATCGGAAGCTTGGGATAAAGGAGAGGAACTCTGAAAAGCACAAAAACAGGATTTTTTAACTTTTATGGAAAGATTACTCTTGAACTATTACACATAAATTCAATCGAATTCCACCAAAAACGGGGCTACGATGTAATTTCATGATGCAAGTGCACGCAGTCTCGTCTAAGCTTGAAAGCTTTGACGGATTCTAGAATTAGTATTTAGAAGCACTTGGATTGGATGTACCTTGTTTCTATTATAATAAACGTGAAAAAGCATATAGTGGCTGCAATGCTAATCGGAATTGAAAGTAATGTAAAATTTACGGCTAAATTAAAGTACTCTCAATAAAGTACAGGCATTCATGCCGTTACTCTTGTAATGAAGTTTTTAGAAAAAAGAGCTCCAATATTCTAACATTCTCGTCTCAAAATTTTAAATAAAACTTATTTCCAAATTTTACCCTGTGCAAGATTACCTGCATTCATCTCTGTGTAAAGTCAGCTATAATATATTTTTATATTAAAGTTTCATAATTTTAAAAAAAGAGAGCCGATTTCAGACTATAAATGGATTAGTAATTTCTTTTAAACTGAATAAAATCAGAAATCAGTCCTAAGAATGTACACACTAAGCGCAAGGTCACAAAACAGATGTCTTGCACCAAGTTGCAGGAGTGTTCCGTGACTTTTCTTTACATGCTCTGGTATCGTTTCTGAACTGTCCCGCAGTGGCCGAGAGGTTCTGCTCTCGAAACTGGAAAGCGGGAATAGTGCAAGCTTCAAACCCCGGTCGCGCCTGTCGACCTAATCGTTCGGCGTTTTTGTGGTTTTCTCGGAAACGCCGTGTAAACAGGGCTAGCATCCCTCAGAAAGTCCCCCACGGAGGAAATTCCCCCTATAGGTCTAGGACCTATAGTGCAGTCAATCGGCCTTAATCCACAAACAAACAAACTGAACTCTCTGTCCCGATACTTTTCTCTCCATACACACCTAGCAATAAAGTAGTGGAACAAGTACTTCGCTACAAGTTTTAAGGTAGTCCTACAACTGCCTTGCAGCCATCGGAAAACCCGAAAAACTCTACTCAACCAATGTCCAAACAAATTTTGTTTTGTAGTTAGACGATTTTCCCGGTTTCAGCAGTCTCCTTGCCTTGCCTACCACCCAGACCCGGCCTTGCGAAAAGACCTTGAAATGCAGCACAGCATTGTTGCATGTTTCACTTTTTGATTATGAGCTGGAGATCTGATACAGGGCCGGCCCAAGGGGGTGCGAGTGTAGGCGATCGCCTAAGGCCCCGCGCTTATAGAGGCCCCGCTCCTGGGCCATTTTATTGCTATCTCATAAGACATGATAGAGAAGAGGCCCCGCTCTTGCGCTTCGCCTGGGTCCCCGCACGCCCCTCGGGCCGTTTCTGTCTGATATTTGTATCACGGAGTACCAAAATTCATAAAAATATTGCGGAACAATATTGCAACTTGTCACAAATTAAGGTAGTCAGCTACTATCTTGCTGTCCGGGTAACAAGCATTGCGACAGTTCCAATAAAATGTCGCACGATTTTTTCTCTTAGTGTTTATTTTCCTAATGCCACGTGACATTGCCGCTTAGTGTGTACGTTCCTATGCAATGTCGCGCTACTTTGTTGCATAGTGTTTATTTACTAAGCCAAAGAAACAGCACTCAATTTTTGAGGTCTTGAAAAATAAGTGAGATAACCACCTTCTGCAACTATTCAAAAAAATATGTCTGTCCGAAAGTAAGACAGAGAAACACAAATAAAAAGAGTTCAACGTTCAAGGAAAGTGTTAAAAGGGACAAAGAAAGATTAATATTTCTTTAACTCGGAAATAAATAAAGAATTTTGTGCGATAAGTCATTTTCTATTTCCAGCTTAATGATCTTGGTGTGAAAAGAAAAACAATATTTTTATCGATTAAGTATTTAAGATGGTCAGAAATACAATACTTTTTTTTTTTTAAACTCTTTCAGTTCTGCAGAATACAGATGTAAACATACACTAGACGGTATTGTGATATTTTATAATCAATAATGATTTTAATCATAAAACGATATTTTCTAAACCAAAAGGTTTACTACAAAGTTTATGTTACGATAAGTCGATGGTCAGCATGTTATTTAATATTTAATGTTTCTCATACACTGATGTTCGCCTAAGTTTTCATACGCTAATTGTGGTGCAAGTAACAAAAGCATATGTTTAAACAGCATAAACGAAAAATTTCGATAGTTTCAGCAAAACATTATTTTCGTGTTCATATTAAACATTTTTTAATGCACAAAAAGTTCACGGGGAAACTTTTGACAGACTTAATGAAAAAATTGAAAAAAAAAAATGTTTAGGTAGTCTCATTTGCTGAAACTACCGCAGTATATATAATGCCAAATAATTATCTATTATTTAGTTAGCTGTAGGCGAGCGTTGGAAAATGAAAAATATAACTAATATACTTAATTTAATATTTACGAAATACATACTCGTAACACAGTATATTGCGCTTTAATCTAGATTATCGTAAGGAATGTTATAATAAACAATTCCTTATTTAAATCATCCATGGTTCAGCAGAAGAAAAAGTTCATTTTTATCGCGTGAAAAATTTCAAACTGTGTAATCTTTAGGAGCCATTTAGAAATCCGGAAATTGAAAATTTATTTTCATATATAAAATTTTGCGGTTTATAAATAGAGTTCGAATAAACAGCAATCGTTTTTGAGGTATTTTGAAAAATAAGTGAGATACACACAATTTTTTATTTATGACGTAACATTTGAGATTGCCCTAAAAGAAATACCGGTTACTTCAGTTAATTCACCAAGTTAGTTTTCTAATGTAGTAATGTTGAACCCTAATGACGATGAATTTTTAAAATTTTTTGTTTCAAGGCAGTTTAAATTCGGAAGGAAGTTTAAATTCGGAGGAACGTAATCCTACGAACAACACAGGTCCTAACACAACACAAATCCTAAAACAATCACAGGTATCATGCATATATTATAGATTTTATTAAGTGTTCTAATGGAAAGCAGTGAAAAAAGAAGTATATGATAAAAGTGGTGATCAAGAGTCATGTTAAAAACATCGATATGAAGTATTTTTTTAAATATTCTGTTTTCTGTACGTGTACAAATTTTTAACGAATAATTACAGCTATCAAGACGAAGTTACTAAATATTCCAATCACCTTTGTTAAAGCGTAATCAATAAATGTACTATGAATTCTTGAGCATAAGAATTAGTAAACCGTTTTCATGGAGTAATGCTCTGGCTTTGCACAAGATTGTTTTTTTTTTTTTAACATTATTTCATTACTGTTGTACTTAATGTAAAATTGTACCTCTTCTTTTGTATCCATCTGTGCCAGATTTACATTTCTTTGTAATGCATTTTGCAAGACCATACCTTTTAAATGAAGGATATTTTACTTTGATAAGTTTCTTTGATAAGGATAAGTTACTGCAATTTATATATACTTTTTTTTAGAAGTAATGCGCCAAATAAAAACCCAAAATTTCTTACTATTTGCAAAAACTCTTAATATTTAAGTAACTTCTCATTCTATTTTGCAGCATCTGTCAAAGTTTCCTTTATCGCGTCGTTACTCGGATTTTCATCGGCCGATTATCTAACGACATCGGGTGGTGAGAACAGAAGCCAATTTTAAAATAAATAAATAAACTGCTTAACTTTGTTATCAGCGTTTACACACAATTTCGCAAGGAAAAGCTCTAATGGGGTACTTCTGCGAAGAACGAACAATCAAATAAACAGTGTATTTTTTTGACAGAAAAATAAATAAACGAATGAAATTTTTAGATGAATAAAATAACGATGAAAATATTCTACTCGGGAAAGAAATTTTAAAGTATTGTATTAGAGCAACATTGGCATGCAACGGGAAAAACCGAAGCTTATTTGTAATGAGCTATTTAAATCTTAAGTAGCTCTTAAATCTTAACTGGAGTTTTATTTATGTGTTCAAAACATTTCTGTTGGAAAGTAAAATGTTTATTTAGTTTTTAAGACTAGTTACTTGAGTGCTCTCAAAACAAAAGGTAAGAAGAAAATAAGGATTTTTTTTTTTTTTTTTTTTTTTTGCTTACAAGCAGTTTTTCAACAAGGGATGTTGCATTTTACATTAGTTAAAAAGGCAATGTTATTTCTTATGCAGTTAATGCGTTTTCAAGAACACTAGTTCTTAACAAAGACCCATTCTTCAGATGATTCAAAGCCACGCCAAGCTTCATACCTGATTGTTTACCCTTCGAATTACCACTACTATGCCTCTCACTCGAAAACCTCTGCGATACCTGCTTTTTTTTTTTTTTTTTTTTAACATTTCTAATTCAAACAGTCTTGGCTAACAAAAATCTTCCAGTAGTAAAATCGTATTCACTCCTTAAAAAACTACAATGATTTATTGGTTAGTTTATTGGTTTTACGAGACCGCACAAAGTATTCAAAATTTCATGGATTAAAAAACTGCTAATTTTGTTTTGGTTTCTTACAAGTAATTTACGCTGTTTGATTATTTGCGTGGAAAATTTTAAGAGTTGTTAAAAAATGTAGAAAGCTTAGCTATTTAATAAATCACGACTTTCTCAAATTTTAATAATTTTGACCTTTGACAACAACTTGCTTACCAAACTACTCGATTAACTGTAATTAATTCTTTGTTTTTTTCAACTAAATAATTTTACAAAGATGCGAGAAAACATCACATTACAAATAAACATATTTGTATTTGAGAATTCCATTAATAAAATGAAAATATAATTTCTAAACTTTTAATTTTAATTAAATGCTTTTAACAACAAAATTCATTTTCCAAGACTCATGGTATGAAGTTGTCTGTTACATTTTATGAGTAACATCATCTGAGGAGTTAACATCTAACCATTCATGAAATAATTCACTGAAATGTTTTATAAACTAGATAAAACTCTGAAGCGAGTTTAGCACTGCTCTCAAAACAAGATTAAATTGGAAGTGATATAAAAGATTAATTCTAAAAGTAACGGGGTTAAGAGAAAAAATATAGACTTATCCCGAGAAAGAGAAATTTTTCAACGTCGTTTCGCTTTATTGTCTGAATATAAATTTTCTGGAGGAATCTTTTTCTTTCTGTAGGATATCATTGCGCCTCTTCAATGTAATATATTTTGCAACTTCGAGAAATAAGAATTCTTATTTAAGGGATCTCTGCTTTTTTTCAACTTTTAATTCTTATATTAAAATATATGCAACAAGAATAATTTCACAAAGTATTAAAATTGGCATCATTATCATAATGTAAAAGAGATGAACACTCAGGGTATCTTTAATAAATTAAATTTACTTTTCATTAAAGTTGTCCAATCTCTTAAAAATTCATTTGGTGAAAATGTTTGGCAATTTAAGATTCAAGACATAGTTACGACTGTTAGGTGAAAATATATTTACAAGGCACTAAACCGTCAAACTATCTTATTTAATAAAGTACAAATAAGCCATTTCAGTCTTAATTAGTATATCTATTAAAACAATAAAGATAGATCGCGATATGTAACAAAAAAATTACTATATTAAGTAAAAGTATATACATAAACGTGAAAATATACCTCCAAAGCAACGACAGAATTCGATAAGCCACTGTGAAATATTCATACTAAATTTAATCAGACAATAAACTGAACTATTTAAAATACTTTCGGCTAAAATGAATTCAAATAGCTAAAAACAAATTCTAAATGTAAAAAAAAAATAATAGATTCTTTGATATATTCTATTTTTAAGCTATGAATGGGAATGCGAATTCCGATTTCTTTCATTTGCCTTTTGGTGAAAACATCTCAGGAACATTTTTCTTCCTGGAATCTGGTAATTAAGTCATTTCATCTTTCATCTTGCTTGCGGATTTATTTAAAATACCGGAATTTCTACGTCTTAAAAGTAAAAAGGTATTCTTTTTATTCGATTGAAATTTGGATGATTTTAATACTGGATGTAGAAACTACATCAAAATGAGGTTCAATCATAATAAAAATATATTTGTGGAGTTTAAAAATATGTTTCTCCCGTGAATAGCGTGTATGATTTACTGGAATGAGAGAATTTAATATTTTCGAGAAGTTATTCAAATAAATTTAAAATTCTCAGATAAAATTCTAAAACACTGAAATAAAAATAAATGATGGAAGGATTTAATATTTTTTGAAACGTACAGAAATTACAGAAATGTTTATTGAGTCAGCGCTTAGATAAACATTCTACGTTACGCATAAAATATACATTTTTGGAATAATTTCTCTCTGCTTTGTAAAACGTCTAAAAATGTATTTACTATTTTTTTTTAATTTTTTTTTTTTTTTGCCTCTTACTTTCCAAACATTTTTTCAGCACTTGATCAGGATATACTCAGCATCTTGTATGTCTCACGTGTACTATAGTGTTGATTATTTTGATTATTCTTCTGATTTTATCACTTTCAATTGTAATTTATCTGAAAAAATTTAAGCAATCTCAAATCTCATTTTCAAAATTTCCAAAACCCTTTGCCAGAAGTTCGATCAGCTACACCATCTGCATATAGCCTGACATGCTTTATTATTCGTTAAGATGCATTTATATATGCAGGGTGTTCAGTGCTAACGGCGCACAATGACTATTTCCTAAACCGTTAGTCAGAGACACATAGCTCCAATTGCAAAAATGCTTTAAATTATATAATCTATTATCAGAAACAATCAAAATCAATACATCAATTCCTATAAAAAATTACGATATTTAAATTTTTATACTGTACCTCGATCCTACCAGTTATATTTAGAAAAATTTTCTTTATACAATTTCATGCACAATATATATATTTAAAAAATCGTCCTTCTATACAAAATTCACAGAATTACAGCTGCTTAAAGTTAGAGCACTTTTCGAGCAGCGAATAGGGGTTGTATACAAAATGGATTTGAGAAAAATTAATGTACATGGTTTTGGGACTTGTAATATTTATTAGCAATTTCATTAACTATTTTATGAATGTGGATTGAAAAAAAGATTAACGTTTAACTATGTGTATTCAATAACATTACATAAAAATATGGCTTATACTAAAAATAGGTTTTTTAAAGAGTTTTTTTAAATGACCTTACGTTAAATAATTTAAAATATAAAACAAAGAAATAAAACACTTCATTAAACATTAAATTTAAAATGAACCATTTTAAAATACAAATATACGCATTTTAGAAACTTAAAAATAGTATAACAAATTCTGTTAGAGTAACATTTGCTCAAAAGTAGCTTCCTTTCGGTGCAATACAAATATGCATCCATGTAGAAAACTCTTTGCGTAGATTACTCGGTGCTACACATCTGCTTGCTACACGTGTACGATTTTGGTTCTTTCTGAGCATTTGTGCCAGAAAATGAAATTAAAGCCTAGAATTAAAATTTTCAATATTCATACGGTCTCTTAATGGTTTACAGAAAAGGGAAATTTTTAAACGTGGAAAAGTGACTTAAGTCAAAATGTTTGCTGCTTTATAACTCGATAAATTTCGGTCGTAGAAGGGCGATTTTTTTTTTTTGTGCATCAAATTGCATAAAGAAAATTTTTTCTAAGTATAACTGATGGATAGGGGGACTGTATAAAAATTTAAATTCCGTAATTTTTATAGAATTGATTTATTGACTTCGATTGTTCCTGATATTATGGATTGTGCAATTTAAAGCATTTTTGCAATTGGAACTATGTGTCTCTGACTAACGGTTTAGGAAATAGGCATTGGACACCATTAGCACTGGACACCATATAGATATTTAAATGAAAACGTTCGATATACCAAAAATTTTGTCTCTTGCCCAACTTTTATATAAAATAGCGATATAAATACCAAGCGATTTTACGAAAATGTATTTAGAGATAAGTTCATCTGCCTGTTTTCAATATGCATTTTTAATATATTTTTAATCCTAAAATCGTCTGCTTGTTTTATTTCAATCTACTAACGACATATAATTTTGGCCAGTCCGAAGGGAAAACTTACAAAAGCTCTGAACTCTTAAATCAAATTAGAAATAAATTTAGAGAACGATCTGTAAGTTCAATTTCGTAGAATGCGTGCAGAACGTTTATGGATGTTGGTTGGATCCAGATGTCTGAATTCTAAAGTATGCATTAAGAAATTCTTAAGGGGCAGTTCAAATGAAAACGGAAGAGACGGTATAACTAGCTGGATTCCAAGTTGGAAACGGTGGCAACTGTTGGTATCGAAATATTCCTTCCTCAATTGGGAGTCGGAAGGTACATCGCGAACGTATACTGATGAGCCATTTGTCTGTCAGACATCCTCAAAGATAGATTAGCATTATGCCAGAGTCACACTTGTGTCCTACAACACTATGGCCGAGAAAGAGGAATATCAAAGTACAGCTCATTTTTCGACTGGGAAAAGAAGGCAATGCTCATTTACACTCAGCATACTTCCGCGGAAATAAGCAGGAGAAAGGGAAGTAACAAGAATGTAAACACCTCACTCGTTCTGCTCATAGTGTAACCTTTCTGGCTGCACTTCCTGTCCTGCTGCCTGCGCTCCCTCCAGAAAAGATTTTGAAGGCATTGATAAGGGAAATATAGCAGAAGAAGGGAAGTACAGCAGAAACGTATAGCAGACGAAGTGAAATACTGCAGAAATGTGTAGTAGAAGGGAAGTACAGTAGATACGTATAGCAGAAGGGGAGTACAGCAGAATGTAAAACCCTCACTGCTTTTGGAGCTGCCTCAAAAGTATTTCCCGGAAAAAACGCAGCAACGGGAAGATAAGTAGGAATGGCTGAATGTAGATGGGATATTAGGAAGTGGAATTCATGCCCGAAAGTCTGCTGTGTGCGAACACTGCGTGTCAATTAAGCGTGTTCCAGTTAACTACAATATTTTTTTTTGCACGATAATGTCAGCCTCATGCTGACAAGGTTGTTCTGACGACGCAGCAGAAATTTCGCAGGGACGAGTTTCGACATTTTCCATACAGTCCAGATCTCTCCCCTGCGATTTCGTCACTTTTGAAACACTGATAAAAGACATACGTGATCGTCTATTTGATTTTGACGAAGTGATGCACTCCTGCGTACAATCATGGTTCTGTAGGTAACCTCAAATATTATTCCATGAATGCACTCACAGTCTTGCTTCACAGTGGAATAAATAAATGTATTAAGAGTTAAGGCGATTAATTTTGAAATAATTAATAGTTTATTTTTTATTTTTGTCTTCCATCAGACCTGCTTCCGTTTGACGGTCACTTATAAATAGAACTGTAACTAAATAACATCTGGAGCCGAAAAACGTGAAGCTTCTTAGCAACCTTCATCTGTAAACTAATTAATTGAAAATTTATTACAATAAGCTGGATATCATTTTAACCAGGCCCGGACTGGCTTCTTTGGGGGCCCCTCGGCTAGAGACTGAGAAGGGGTCCTTTACTTATCAATTTAGAGGGAATATTAGAACATTATAATATTTGGAAGTTAGTCGAACGTGCCTAAAAACCACATTTAACTATTTTAGAGCTTTTAGGGTCCCTCGATCGTTGGTTTCCTGGGGTCCTCCGCTACGCCATTTCGTAAAGATATAAGATTACTGGGAAATAAATAAGATTTCTGGGAAATACAGGGAAACAATTATTCACACACACACACACACATATATCAAATTACTCTATTTATAAAGTAGCATATCCATTTTCCCAGCGAATTTAATTCCTATATTTATAAATAATTTTAATTTTTTAAGACTTCTTTATTTCAAAGCTAATCATGGGTCCCAAGAAATTGCACTGAATCGAAAACATTGAAAATTTTAAGTTTTAGCCCAAAGCCAACTTAATTAAGCCACTTTAATTAGAAAACTTAATTAAGCTGACCTAAGAACTCACAATTGAACAAGAAATAATTCATTAATCTGCAACTAAATTAAACTTAGGGTAACTTCGGCAGAATCGCCGCATCCGGGGCAGATGCCGCACCCCGTGTATTTCTTGTAATTGTTTATAGATAGTAGTCAAACGCACAGTATAGGTGTGCAATGTGATTTCCTTAACCAGGGAATAGCTTCAACCCTTCTTAATATTTTAGCAGTAACTATGCAATTCCTATTTTGAGATAAGCGCATGATTTAACTATAAAAGCTTTTAAACAGGTTATGCTTAAGTACTTTTTTTGCACTAATTAATAAATGCATGCATTATTTCTAAGTCAAATCTAGTGTAGAACCTGTAAAAGGTACTGCGTATATGGTTACGCCACTTTCCGTTGCGAAGACGGGCAACTGTAATTTGTTACGTCTGTACCGTAGAAAATGGGATAAATACCGCACTGCTATTCCGGTATATATGCAGGCAGTTTCTTTAGTAAGGTTCACCGCAGTTGGAAAAATTTTAATTTCTCTCCATGTCTTATTTTTTTACATTACAGAATTTATGTTGCTGGAATATAGTATTTGCTGGATTTGAGTAACATTTTCTTTCTTTCCATTTTACACAAACTGGCCCAAGTTCGGTATGTTTTTAATCGTTAATTGTAATTGTAATAATTCTGTATTTTAGCGTTCTGGCTTAAATGAAATATTGTCTTTAGAAATCGAATAAATTGTTACTCTGTTTACAAATTTTATTAGAAACGCCTACATTTTAAAAAGTAAAACAGTGTTAAAACAATATAAAAAACCATATTTCCCTCTTGAATACATACTGATGTTACGTTGTTGATGAAACAATAGTTAAAATTCAATTAAAAAATGTATAACAATTTAATTTTAGTAGTGAACTAAGTAGGTAGACTAATATTCATTTAAACCTACTTGTATGTATCTTTATACTAATTTAGTATCTTTTTGTTATTAAATAGGTAATTACAGTCCAAATATGAATATTTTTGAGAGTCTTTTAAATGTATTATTTCATTTAATTCTTATGACAGGAGCGGCATAACCCCCTTCACAAGAGCTGCATATCACCCGCAATGTCATGTTTTAGAAAGAAAAAAATGTTAAAAATATTATTATTATTATTTTATTTTATTTTTTGTCGCAGTACACATGTTTATATTCAACTATAAATTGCACAGCATCATTTATTTTACTGTATGTGCAGCCTGGGATTTCTTGCACAAATGCAAAAAATATGCTGCATAAGTCCCGGAATTACCCGCAATATTTTTAGGATATTCTTTTTCTTTGACATATAAATTCCAGAGTATAAATTTCTAACAAAAAAACTTAAGATCCCTCTTAAAGTTCAACCGGAATCGAAAAGTACAAGATCAATACTCCCACAAAATAATAGGAACCACTATGTTGGACTCGGCATACAATTCCCAGTTTATAGTAATAAAACTTTTATTCTTGTCCTGAAAGTTTGGAACTGGATTTCTTGGGAAAAAAGTCGATATAACCGGTGGATTTTGCAGTGATTCCAATCGGCTAAAAAACCCATTGGTAGAAAGCTACAAAAAAGTGGCTTGCTTACAAGTTAACTAGCTAAAAGTTTCCAACTATATTTTTGAAGGAAGAGATAAAAGAAAATGAAGCTTTGATAAGATATCATGTCACAGAACTTTCGAAAGTAGGTATGCCGTAACTTTAGCGAGCGTCTCAATAGTTTACTTGTACTCTTATCATTTCTTAACTTAGCATGCAACATTTTAAGTCAAAATTGAAGGAATAAAATATTATCTACTTTACTAGAAACAATTTTTTGATAGATAATTTTTATTTCATTTGTGATATATTTTAATATATATATTTTAATATTCAGTTTCATTTTTTTCTGTTTAGTTATTTTTATATGTTTATAATTAATGTTTTAAAATATGAACTTTAGTTATAATTTGTTTTCTTGTTTCGGGTTTCAAACGTTGTATTGTTTTCTTTTTACACAAATAATTAGCCTTTGCATACAATAATAATATAGAGTAAAGAAGACGCCATCTAGTCTAAACATCAATTTTTTTTTAATTTTAATATCAAAACAGATTTTTCTTTCTCCATATTAGTCCAAGCAAGAGGCTTTTATTTTGTCTCGGTTTTATGATTAATTTTTGATGCTATGCAAATACTCTCTTTCAAAATGCCTACTTGCTTCAGCTTCCTTGGACTGGAACTATGTTAGCTATGTACTTTGCGAGAGTTTTGGCGGCCAACTGTACCTTGTCGCCCTGTTCTATTGGCTTTATATTTTTTTAGCATTTTATCTTGAATTTACTATATGGCAGATACAATAAATTTTTATAATCGCTACTTTTATATAAACATATTTTAAATCTATCTTTTTCGACAATTTTATAGTAGCTGAAATACGCTTTACGAATCTTTATTTCCTGTGTATCATCAGCACCTCCTACTTATAGAAAACCTAACTGAAGCTTTGGCGTCATCACTAGGCCCTTCGAATAATGACGTCATCACAGTTTTATTTTCATAAAGTAAAATTATTTCAATTAGATGTTGAATGCTACGAATAATAGAAAATATTTTAAGATAAAAATTAAAATACCTTTATGAAACAAAACAATTCATTAATGATCTATTTCCTTATTGCATTACATAACTAGTTAAAGTTAAAAACTTGCCCTTTACTGTAAAATTAAATTTTCTATCACAAATCATTAAAATGTTGTTATGCGTGAGTAAATGCACCAGAAATTTTAAATAGTTTTACTTTATGAAAATAAAACTGATGACGTCATTTTTGAAGGCCTACTGATGACGTGAAAGCTTGATGACGTGGCAGTTGTTAGGCTTTCCGTATCTAGGAGGTGTTGGTAACATTCAATCTCAAATAATCCAAATTTAAAACAGTTTTTATTAAAAGTCTCTCCACCAACTTAGTCACACTATTTCAGGAATTAATTAAAATTCTACAAGTTTTACAGGTTCTAAGGACTTGTTTAGTTTTATAATAGTTATTGCGCTTCAAAGCTTGTGATGCATTTTAATAAATTTTTTATAAAAATATATTGAAAATTGTATCTGGATCCGTTTCGGAAAATCATGATTTATATGGTTCGAGAAATGAATTGGTCATTTTAATTACTTATATTTTAGAGTTCCACTAATCTCTTCGGTGTTAAATTAAGATTCTATACCCAGTGAAACTGCAACCAATTGTAGTAAAAGGCTCAGTACAAGTCGTTAAATTTGCGATGACTTGCTATGTTTTAGAAAGCACATGCATTACATAAATAAAAATCTCTCTTGATAAGGAAACACATTTTCTTTCTCATGCTTACCGCAGGCAGATCAGTCATAAAATTATATTGTTATGAAGTTTAATTGCTATTTAAATAAAATAGATAAAATAGGGTAGTTGAAATTGAGCTTTTTAGTTCAAATTGATTCCTTTACGGCAATCTTAGAAAAATACTTTATAGTATTGGGTGTCAGATAGTCGTCAGTGTAGTGATTGGGTTATCTCTTTTGTAGTTTAATAGGTAGGTGATCAAGGAAAATCTGCAGCCTAATCCATACAATTCATGCGTTTGTTTGAATAAACTCGTCCAATCAAACCGATATAAATGCCGTTGACTGGTCGTGTATTTTCTGCTTAGATAATTTGATTGATTGAAATTTGCATGACATCAGTTGAGTACAAGTTATTTCTAGTGAAGATTTAATAAAACATGATCGAAATAATTTGTTCAGTAGACAGACGTTTTCTTGAGGGTAAAGTTACATTGACGGTAAAGTAAAACAAAATGACGTTGAAGCAGTGTGGTGCATGTTCCATAATAATATGCAATTACAAATTAGGAAACTGTTTTGATACCATCGCATTTTGGCACAGTTCTGACTTGGCGACAAATTAATGTCGCCATTTATTCTAATATACTATATATCTTTTTTACTTTAAACAGGCATCTGTAAGTCTGTGTTATATATTTATTGATTTATTATTCATTAGCATTTTAGTTAATAATTCGGGATGGGCTTGCCCCTTAACAACCACCCCTCCGGCAGAGTTCTTTTAATGTAAATACAGTTACACTAACAACAAATATGTAAATAAATTATTATATATTATGGCAAACAATATTACACAGCACTTAATACAATAATATTAAGGAAAAATGAAAATAAATTTGAAATTTCAAGTTAAAAAGAAGGAAAACAATGGCTAGCCATTACCATATCATGTCATTTGTCACGCCAAATCAAGTAACCAAAAGAAATCGCTCTGAATAGGAATGGCACCAAAGTTGTACCCACATGAGTATTGCAAACATTCAAACATAAATAGGAGTTACAAACATCCGCTCTATATGTCCTTGACCAATATTTAAAATAAATGGCAGTATTCTGCTATGTCATAATGTATTCATGCATCAAATATTCGAAAAATATCCGATTTTAAATTCCTCTTTAATATCAAGAGCTATTTCGTAACCTCAATGCCGGTTTCCATAGGGATTAACTTAGCGGAATAGATAAAGAGCATTGGAGAAGTATTAGTCTATTTTGAATACCATCTAAACGAATGCAACGCAAAAGTTTGAATAACCTACAAAAACCAAGAAAATAGCGGAATAATAAATGCGCATGCTAGAGACTAGGAATTTTCTAATATTCTACTGAAAAAAATCTATTTTGTTGAAGATTCTATCACAGAAAGTATTGGAATTTCCTACATATTTCTTCGTCTATGACAGTAACATGTCAATGTGTTTTCTATTAATCTTATAAAGTAAAGTCCTGAGAGGGGGTACAATAGATTGAAATCTAGACTCTCAGCAGCTGTAGATTCAACTCTTATTTAATCTGAAATTAAATTTTAAGGATAGCAGAATTCCATACCATTTTATTGATTCTTAAGTTCGAAGGCATTCTTTGTTTGAAAAAGCAGTAGGATGTCCTACTTCTGGTGGGTTTTTTAGGTATTGGGTCTTGACATAAATTCTTAAAGCTAAATCAATAACTCGATGTTATGTCGATAAAAACTAATTTCTCATATGTACATGAAGTTCAAGATGAAGTATTAAATGATCTCTCATATGATGATTGAAAGTGATTTGGGTGTCTAAGAAATGAACATTTTGCCAGTTCTGTTATGAGCAGATTCATGAGAGATTTATGACATTAATTATTAAAATCTGAAATATATATATAAATTAGATGCAGAAATATATGTTTCTATTGCGTAGAATCGTGATGAGTAATTTTATATAATGAGATGTGTTATTACACATGAAAAAATCGCTTACTATTTTTTTTATTAATGTGCGTTATTTACAGTGGTTTTTATTAACTTTAACTGTTTATGTTGTTTATCATATGTCTGTAGAAATCAAGTATTAAAAGTGGGAAGTCTTTACGCACGAACAGAATACAAAATATTTACAGGTTTCAGTTTTCACCAGCGATACTCGTGGAATGATAGATGTGAAAAATCAAGAGTAAAATTTTTCAGTGTTCTAAGGTACATGTATGGCAGTTAGGGATTTTCTTAAACGCAATTATATTCAGTTATATTATTAGGAAAATATCATGATTTCATGAAAAATAACGATTCTGATAATTCTGACACTATATTGCAGAATGTCGACTTATGTACTTTAGTGTCAATTTATAAATGAATTCCCCTTGAATGCACTGTTGCAATTATTTTTTCATTCGAAGCTAAAGCAATATTTAAAAATTTTCATCTAGTTGATCACTCTTTATAAAGGCATTTAATTTAAAGTGCCATAATTTACTGTTTCACGTACAAAAATATACTTGTATAACCTCGTTTTGATCGATAAATAAGCCTATCTTAAAGCCTCATATCATTTTGTTTGATTTGCAATGTTCTTCATGGGAATGCAAAACACATATCGAAAATTCATATTAAAGTGCAAGGCCGAAAGTGAGAGTGATAAATTCTAGCACAAACTGTTATCGCTGCTGATTTTTAGACACGTAGAATTGCGTACATGCAGTTGTATAAACAGAAGTTAAAACTGTAATGTACGTAGTACAAAATGATAACTATTTTAAAGAGCTCCTAATTAATTTTATTCATTTGCTCTAATTTTTATAATTTTTTTTTTCTAACTACAAATTGTGGTGTTTTGCTCAGGGAAATAGCACTTATTTTACTGAATACAGAAAGATGAGTAGGTCACACTTTTGAGGGCACGGGAGCTGCTATTTTTTTTCCTCAAAGAATAATAGAATTAATGATTTTTCGGGGGGGTATTTCATTGAAAACAGTAAATACGACACATTGCGGAAAATTATTCTGCTATTGTATATCGAATGGTAGAAGGACTGGACAGTTCTCACCAGCTTGTCTGGTCAAGTTTCCATCTGATGAAATGACACACAAAATCAAATAATGTCTAATCTCCTAAATGCCCGTTTCGGTTTAAATAAAAAAATCTACACCATCTTATTTATGCTGCACATATTACGCTGCGCAAATTCAACACTTTGCTTTGTGAATTATAAAATTTCAAATAATTTTCCCAGGATTTATCATTTCATTATCATCTGCCCAATATTAAATGGTTAGGTTAAAACTGAAAGTTCAGCATTAACATACACCCAACCTAATAGCACGACTGTCTCCTGTGACCGAAATGCGACTATGCAATACAATCACAATATAGTTACAAACAGTCGCAGGGACGCTGCAGTGAGGTCACGATATAGTCCCTATGCCTGTCCGTGGTGACAACACAATGCGATACCTCACTGCAGTCACAATAGGACCCTGATGACACTTCGACAAAATAATTTTCGGACACTCTTGGTAGATGGCAGCACCAGATCTCTTCCACGGGATAACGAAACCTGCCGACACTCGACCTTCCTGCTCTTAGCCAAATACACTAGGCTCTACGCCGTGCGCATTTAGCTACGAACGCTTTAATAAGAGAATTGACTGCAAAAAATAGTTTTCAAAATTAAAATTTTATTGGCGTACTTTATAAGTAGAGGAAAAATACCAGAATTAACAATTATAAAGAATTTGGATTTTTTTCCCCATAAATCATTTTCTAGGCGATATAATGCTTTTTCATTTAATTATTCATTGTAAAAGGCTAGTGATTTATTACTTTTTTTTTCTGCTGTTAAGAAATAAACTTGTAAAATACGACAGATTTACGAGTTTTATACATTACACATTTCATTTTCAACTGTAGTTACAAGCACCAGTAGCGCAGTCAAGATTTCTTCTTTATCTTCTTCTCCCTCCCCCTCCGAAGGTGATTGAAAACATAAAAACTCTAATGCAATTATGAAAATAGATATAACACGCACACAAACATGCCCAGATATATAGTGACAGTAGTATAGAAATTCAGAAATTTTTTGTGCTATATTTTACCTAAATGGGATCGCATATAAAGATTATTTTAAACAGAAAATAAGAAAGAAATTCAGAAAGATTGAAGTTATTGCAGATGTAAATAAACATACATTGAATAAAATAAAATATGTTTGGCTTAGACCCGTAGCGTAACCTGGAATGTTTTGAGAGGAACATTAAATATACCTTGAGGATATGAAGGATGAATTTCAAATTTGATCGCGAATACGCAATTTTTTCCCATTGTGACTAAAACTCTCAATTCTATTATTTTTAAAATAATAAACTTTTTTTATAAATAATATTGTTTTGTTCAAACAAAATATTTTATTTTTAAAATTGATAAATTCAACAAAATTATTTTATTTCACAACCGCGATATTTTATTCAACTACTCATTATCACTTTCGGATTTACTCGTTAAATGTTTGACGAATGAAATTACTAAAAAAATTAGCAAAAATAAGTTTGATCATAAAGTCACAACAAATGGCCATAGTGACGTCTTATATAAGTCCCAACAACCAGCAGTTACAAATCAGTCACCCTGTTGCTTCACAATGGAGTCACTTAGTGACCGATCACACACTAGTCACAAGGTGATTTAGCAGTGACGTTACCTAATGACTGGTAACGAATAAATCTTCACAGTGACCGAACATTGTCGTTTCATCACTCATAAGTCACAATGTGACTAGTTCGTGGCAGTCATGTGACAACTGCGACCCTTTATGACGTCGCAGGGTCTCTTTTGTGACCATCAGTGTTATTAGGCATGTCTTTTTGGCGAAATTATCCAGTTTTTCATTAAAATAACACTATTCAAAAGTACTTCAAAAATAAAATTAATTTCCATTTTCTGACATATCTTCCAATATAAATTAACCTCCTGAACCTGTAACAGCCAACATAAAACATTTAATTTCATTAGCTCAATTAAACGGATAGCATAAGACAGTGACATTTTTTAATAACTTACTAATAGTTTTAAATTAGGTTAAAAGTGTTTAAATATTGTCTTTTAAAGCAGAGTGCAAGTTTTTAGGTGATTTTTTTTTCAGAATTGTAAGCAAGTGTAACAACGAAAAGGCACAAGAAATAAGAATTATTACGCCTTTTTATTTATCGTGCTTTATATTGTTTTTGCAATTTTAGGCAAGAATGATGCTGTAAGTCTTTTCAACTTTCTCGAATGTTAAACATAAAGTGAAGAATTCTCAAAAATGAAAAGAAGATATTCTGACATTCAAACAATATCTCGGGAAATTTTTCACAATTCATGATTAGGTATGCCGAAACATATTTTTAAGCTAATAAAATTGTATAATTTAAGTAAAAAATCATGTAATCACATTAAGTCAAGGGCAATAATAAAGCTCTTTTAATTTTAATCTAATAAAATCGACCTATTTACATTACAAAAGGAAAAAAAGTTACACCTACAATTAAATAAATTACAAAATGTTGCCACAACAGGATCATATATATCGGGATTTATTTTTCTGACTGGTTACCTGCTCGATATAGATGTCATAACATGCGCTTGAAATCAATAATCGAGTCTGAAGACTAATATCTGTAGTTTCTAAAGTGCTAGGTTTCAGATAAGAAAACTCGATAAATTTGACAGAATCTCTTTTATAACGTCTTGTAGATAGGTGTGGTAAAATTTTAGACATTCATAATTTTTAAATATTGTAATAGACATTTTTCAGTTTTATACAACTGCTTTTAGTACAGAGTGGGTCATAATTCCCTTCCGGGTTCGAAAGGCTTATAAAAACAATATAATACCAATACGCCAACAAAGTTGACTTTATTGGAGAAAGAAACATTACAAGTTTTGTTTTACAAATCACGAGATTTCTGTATTTACATTTATGCATACAGGGTGTGTCACAATTCCCTCCCGGGTTTGGAAGGCTTATAAAATATAAAATATTAACAATACAGACTCAAAGTTGTTTTTACAGGAGAAAGAAACATTACAAGTTTTGTTTCACAAATAACAGACTTCCGCGTCGTTGGATTGGTGGTGTTTCTGACAGTGGCAATCGCGTTCTTCCGTGACCACCTCGCTTTCCGGACCTAAATCCACGCCAATTTTTTTTATTATATTAACATAAAATAGCATGTGTTCGTGCCCCCTGTGCCTCGTCATATAAAAGATTTACGCCAAAGGATCACAACCGCATTCTCTACCATTTATCGCAACTTGTTAAAGCGAGTGTGGCGAGGGAAGAATTTGACCTTAGACTTGATATCTGCCGCATCAAGAAAGGTTCACATATTGAACATTTATGAAACAAAACTTGTAACATATCTTTGTCCAAGAGGGAATTGTGATACACCCTGCATATTGAAAACACAGTTCTATGTGTAAAAAAGAATAAAAAAAAAAAAGAAAAAGAAAGATCCAATTAACAGATTTTTTTATTAAATATTGCAGATACCACATCAAAATTATAATCCAATTAATACGTAAGTTTCTGCGCATAGTTCATTATACTAAAATTTACTAATGCCATTCTACAAGCTCTAGAAAAAAGGCGCATACACCTTCTTTTTTCCCGTAGTTCTTTAGAAAAAGAAATCCTTAAGTGTGTTACTAATCTACTGGCTAACAATATTCTGAATCACTAGTACGCATAGAGAAAAAACGTTTTAAATTTGATTTTTTTTAGAAAAAATTATCTGTAATAATATAATAAAAAGGAAATAGAAGAAAGGCTGTAAATTACTTGAAATAATAATTTACTGCTAATACGATTAAATATCTGACTTTTTTCAAAATTTTGTTAAAAATAATTTGTTTTAAGATTTGAGCTTTTGTTCTCTTTTTTAAAATTGCATTTCTTAGTTTCCATAAAGGGATTAAAATCCTTTCAACCAAGGACCATTCTCCAAAAAATATTTAAAAAAAGAATATAATTTAATTATTAAATTACATTAATCCAAATTCATTCTTCATTTTAATTAAATTTTTTTATATTTAATACTATTTATAATAGGATCCGTCTGCAACAGGATTAAATTTGCAGATACACCATGTGCAATAGATTACATCTTCCCCTTTGTGTTGACATTTATGAAAAGTAGATGAAAAAAATAAAATATAAACCTTATATTATGTTACTTAAAGATATATTAAAAAATTATGGAACGTTAATTTGAGAATATTACATTTACGATAGTAAGTATATTAAAATGCATTTTAGGAAATTAAAACTAAGCTTGGCTTCTCAAAATCTAATACAATGTCCTTATTTGCAAAAACGGAAAAAGATTTTCATAATTTAGTAAACTCAATTTTCACGAACAAACTTTTTGGTTTCATGTGACGGAAAAAACGCGACTTCGTAACTGAAATTAGAAAATTAGGATAGAAAAATAATACAAAGTAATAATAAATTTTTTAACTTGTATTCATTAAATAAAACTATGTTTAGTTTAATTGAAAGTATGCATTTAATATTTAAGCATATGATAAATGTTACTTTGCTTAGTTATATAGGGAACACAGTGTGTACATTTTCCATGTATCCACTCATTAAAATAAAGTATAGACATTACACAAAATTGAAATCTGAAATATAAACAATTTAATAATTGAAAACATTGATTTTAATCACTTTGAAATGTACAAAAGCGAGTTGGATCTTTAATTATTTTTAAACTGTCGGAATAATACATTTTTTTAAAATTTATTACGTACATATTTATTTCAAAAATTAAACTATGAGATTTTTGGATGTAAAATGGAAAATTTTCAATAAGTTTTCATATTATGAAATATTTATTTAAATATTACAAATATCATTTTTTTCTTTTTATTATAATAATTAAAAATAATTTCTTTCAAAAAATCAATATGAATGCTTTATTATTATTATTATTATACTTTAGTGTTTTAAGGAAAACATTCAGAATCAATCCATGAGCTGTAAGGAAAACGAGAATGTCTTAACATGCAAATATTCTGAAATAGATTATGCTACATTAATCCATTAAGTTATTTTTGTTTATTTAATAACACATTCATAAAGTTTAATGTGAATAATTTTAAAGAAAAGAAGCACTACCTGTCCCATTAAATGGATTGACTAAGAGCATTTTTCTCATATCTTCTAGCGGCCGTTGTAATTGTCTTGTAACGGCCTTTATCTTCTAGTTGTATAATATGTTTAAGCAGCGACAAAAAAGCCTCATTTCTAAGTTTATGTTGACAGTGGTAATAGAATTCTAAGGTTGGCAAAACTAGAAACTGCGAATAGCCTATTAATTTCCCGTTATTTGGGAGTTTGTGCGTACCGGTTTCATTCATAGTAACGCTAACGTTAATGACATTGGACAATACAGCGCATGCGTTCGTATAAAATCTGAAACGTGGTTGGTCAAAATACTCCGTATGGTCGATGGCGTTAGAGTTATCGGTCGGTGGAAACGATAAGCACAAACTACCTTTTGGCTTTAAACTTAGTTGAATGTCCATTTATCGTAACCTTACATAAATAATTGTACTTCAGCGCATACATTTGATCATGGGTAGGCAAGAATAGTTTAATTCGTTGAGTTTACTTTTCCCTCCGTATTTTATTTTAATGTTTCCAACAACGTTCTGATATTATTTACATCTTTGCCAAAACAATAAGTGCCGATGTTGTATAAAGTTTCAATAAGAAGCAAATGGAATTTTATAAGTAAAACAAAGTAAAGCTCTTCGGAAATGTACCATTACGGACATAAGGCTTACTTACTTATTATTATTATTATTTTTACATTCTAAAAGAACATGTTTAAGATTTTAACATTTTCTACTGATGTTCATTCATTAACATTAATCAAATTAATTTAAAGACTATAAGCGTAAAAGGCAAACATCAGATTTAAATGTATAGAAGGAAGTTTTAATTTTTCAGGCAGGAATACTAATGTAAATTTCCCAAGAAATACCCAAGGGAAAAACATTCCAATGAAAATAGGTAATAAAAAAAAGAAATTCTTTATTACAACTTATGTTTTAAAAATGTTCTACATAAGAAACATTCGAACTTTCTTTCTAGTGCATCTCTTTAAAAAAATCAACTTCTGTTTGCAGAAAAATTATTCAGTTAATTCTGAATTCCAATAAAGTTTGAAACAACAACAGTAATAATAATAATAATAATAAATACATTACGCTCAGCGATATATTACTTGGAAACCCAGACGTATTAGGAATTTCCTAAGACATTAGCATTACATTTTTGAAACAGAGATGAACCAAATAAGTAATATTAATAACGTGTTCATTTTGAAATATTACACGAGGAAGGTGCATTAGATTGATGCGAGATATAAATTAGAAATAGGTATTTTAATAAGCACATCTAAATTAATATTTTATTAGAGTATGAATGCTCATTTATTTCATTTTTCAGCGTAGTATTTATTCGAATCGAAAAGTTATTAGTATATTATGTTAACGATGCCCACTTAGTAACCTAATTATTTTCTATGTATAAAAAAATGTTCCAGGAATAATCTAAAAATTGCCTTATTATTATTTGTTTATCAATATACATAAACTTTGATGCTCTTGCAATAATCATTAAAACGTGAAAATATTTTAATATAACAGAACTACTTTTTTTATGTTGCATTTTGTTATTGCTTTGGTGAAAAAAGACGTTATGCGAGAGGAAAGTCTTTTTATTCATATTTTTTAATTTTTCTGTGTTGCAGTTTCTAACGTACATATAATTTATAGCTTTGGAGCCAAAGAAATAAACTTCCATTTTAAAAGTGCCGCTAAATACGTTTGAATCAATATAGTTTGGATACATGAAAATTATTGTCAATCATTGGTATGAAGAACTTTTGAGTCTAAGCCCCAATGCTAATAAATATTGTTTAACGCAGTAAGAAAATTACGTAAAATTAAATTAAAACACACACTCAAAATGAATTCCGCTAACCATTAGAGAAGTCTACATTGGTTATTAACGAATAGTTTCTAAATTTGACAAAGTAGTTTACTATTATTAGAGGGCAGATTATTTAAAACCTGTCCAATACATGGAAATTGCTATAGTTGCGTTATTCTTGAATATGCATTTTCTAGACAAAAGTATTGAAGAGCTAGTAAAGGATAAAATATGTTTTTACAAGATAATTTTCCAGTTTATGAAATATTTATTTTGCCGTCACACCCAGCAAAATAATTTCCAAGATTTTTATTTAAGGGGACTGGGACGACTTTTATTCCTCTTTCAGCTCCTCTGAAGTCTCCATTTCAAGAATCACCCTGTAAATAGCATCACATTGCGTGGGCGATTTTTATTCAGTTTTAACAAAACAAATAAAAACAGAAAATGATTTTGCAAAGCCCAATTCTGAAATGTTTTAAGCTAAATTTATTAATTCGTGCAGGAGTTTAAAATATTCCTACTAGCGGATACATCCTAATAAAATTTATTGATCAAAAGTCAGAGAAATACGAGAATTTTCTGTTACTATTTCTTTCGGAACATTACACGGTTTACTACTGGCAGTGAAATAAATTCGAATCACGTCGGCCTCTGATTTAAAACGAAATTAAAAATATTTTTCCTAAGTCACAGTGATTCCGGGGACACATTCTTAATTGTTGTAGGTTAAACCGAACTAAGGCAAGTTGAATTATTTTATCTTTCCCACATAACATTTAAAGGCAAGTTTTATCACCTCTTATTGTCCAAAGAAAGCCACTATTATCAATTTACGCGTCGTGTTCTGAATTCGGAGACTCTGGACGCGATGTGATTTTTAATTATGTCGAATTCGAAATAAAACTGCAGTGCTTTAAAGGAGAAACCAAAAAACACTCATTCGAGTAAATTGCTGCAGTACAAATTTTTATTCTTAGCAGGGTGATATTGTGTGTCTTATTTGCATGCCAAAAAACAAATAAAAACTACAATATATTAATTCGTTATTTTAGTTATTTGTTTAAGTAAATTGTAATTGTTTATAAAATTTATTAATGCATGAAAGACAATGAAAGTTCCGCCAACATCTTTAAAAGTGTTTTATATATTGAAATACAGTGTACAAAATGTACAATTATAATTCTAGCCATGATTTCATTAAGAGTTTTTTCACTCTTCCAGTTGTCGTCTTGTGTTGAGGCAAACATACAAGATTGGTATCTGCGTAGGGTGGGTGCCTTGGGTGGATGACTCATTAAGGGGCTCTTACGCGTATTCACGTTAAGTGTGAAGAAAATGCTTGAAATTACAGACCGTTAGACCTACAGCTGCACGGTAGGTTTAAATCTCATTTTTAACATAAAAGAACTTTAATGTGTTATTCTGAAATTCGCCTATGCGAACTGACCTACACATCACTCAGAATTCTATGAATCGTTCTAAGAATTCTGAATGGAGTACTTCAACATCACTACACCCAGAGATATTCAAATTTTATTAATTTAAGAGACACATTTGAACACCTCTGATTTAAAAGATACATTTTGAACATTTTTTCAGCTAAAATTCGACTGCAATTTTAATATTATATGAGAAGTACATTGGCTGTGTGCCTCTCCTTTTACAGTAATAGGAGGCACAATCTGCTAGTGCTTTACATTAAGAAGCACAGTTTTAAGAGTGTAGCACTTAGCTTTCTGAATACTCCGTTTGGACTTTTATAACGTTTTGGATAGTCCTGTACAAAAAATAGCTTGTAGTTGTAAGAGTATCTAATTTTAAGATATTAAAATATCTAATACTAATATAAAAACCTGTTCTTCACATAGGAACATGGTTTTCCTGAACACTTTTTTTTCGGGGGGTTCAGTAGGCATTTTGTGTATTTATTCAGTGTATTTAAGATTATTCAATGTTGGATTCGCTAAAAAAATCATGTTTAAAATACTGGAAAACTAAATTTTTGTATTATATTATCTAAAACCAACATCCAAACTTAAGTGGAAAAGAAGTGAGAAAATAGCAGTTCGAAAATATTTTTTAATTGGATTTCAGTACACTTTTTAAAATTTTTACTCTCTTTTGTTTTTATAAAGTTATTAAGAAAAGATTTGATACGAAACAGTACATCTCATTAGCTCATTTTTTAGCTAGAAATGAGTGTTAAAGTAAAAGTTCCACACGTCATTATAAAGCGAGGAAACTTAATTCTTAATAATAATAGTCAATCTAAATAAAAAGATTAATACAGAATCATATAAATATTAGCCTAATAATGATTGTAACTAAAGAAAAACCTGTAATTAATGAGTGTCATGTTTTTGCTTTTTTTAATCTAGGATGTTGATTACCACGAAGTAATTTACTAAACCGGGGATGGTGCATATTTTTAATCACACAGCTATGAAAAATTAGAGTTTATTGATCGGTCTAACAACATTTAAGAAATTAATTCCTCATTTTTTTCGGTTTAAATTAAAAACATTTTATAATGAATTATCAAGCACACGAAAAATGGTTTTTATGTCCCAGGGCAAATTATTGGAGATATATTCAAAATTTTTTAATCATTAATCAGCTTCTACAACCAAAAAAATTCTATGAAAAGACTGCCTAAATTAATCAAATTCACCTACTTAAAAATTTCAAAGAATTAATTTAATTTTGTGCCAGGAAAAAAATTAATTTTTGGATATTTCAGGATATTTACATTAAAAATATATTAATTTTACTGTTTAATTGAAAACTGGGTCTTTTAAATGTAAATACACTTTTTTAACTTGTTATTTTTATTTTATAAGCTTAAGAAAGCGTTTTCTATAATCATGCATCTTATTAACTTATTACAAAAAAGCTTTGTTAATTAACTAGAAATGAGTATCGAATATATTGTACATTAATTTAAATCACAAGACCAGTGATTTTTGTTTTTTATAAAATGAAAAATGCAGAAAAAATTATAATAAATTTGAAATGATGAGTATAATTTAAGTATGTTTAGTCTTCACATATCAGGTCATACGTTTTCGTTTAAGTAAAGATAAATATTATAAATTACCACAAAGAAATGTGTTTAATAATCGACACTATTACTTTATAAAGGGATTTAAATTCGTTAAAGAGTGACTTTATGGAATAGCTCTTATTTAAATTGTTAGCTTTATATGAGAAATGAAGTTAACAATTATTCCTAGATTAATATTCAGATCATAAATATGAAAGGGGTTATTTATGTTCAAATATCATTTAATGAAACAATGTTTTGTGTGTATATATATATTTGGCAACACTTTATGCTTGCCTTTCATGTGCATGCGACCAATCCAGAATGGTATGTCAAATTTTCTGTGCTTTTTTTTTCTTTTGATTTCTTATTGCTTTCCTATTTTTTAATAGTAGGATAGAGCCTAAAAGGTGTGGAGTGAATATTTCTTTTGATATGCCACACAAGAAAAATCTTACGATTTTGTTTTCCTTTAATTATAATTTTCTGGGTATGGCTCCTGAGGAGTGAAGTAAAATATTATAAAATACATTAGCTTTATATGAGATGTAAACAAGTATGAACAAGTAAAGATAAGGTCATAATTTCCATTACATTCCCAGAGGTTATAATTTCCATTACATTCATTCTTTTATCATTTTGTTTGGCCCTTTTTTCCCTTGTGGTATGGGCTTTTTGATTATATGTATATATGTACACACACACACACACAGAAGGTCCCACAAAGATGGCAACACGCTTTAATTATTTATCTATTAGAGATAAGTGGGCAATGCAAATTGAAAAAAAAAATATGGCAACACGCTTTAATTATTTATCCATTAGAGAAAAGTGGACAATGCAAACTGAAAAAAAAAAATGTTCATGCGGTTGGAAAAAATACTCAGTTACGAAAATATACCTTTCGTTAATTTTCAGTTACTTTTAAAATTTGTATAGTATCCTCGTACAGAAAAATTCTCAATTAGTAAAATGTGCCCCATAAACTTACTAGGTGTTGTGCAAATTTTCAGCGTTTCATCATAAGACAACGCAGATAAGATCAATGATTCCCAACGGCGGTCCAGGTGGGCCCCCTTGTGGGTCTATGAAGCTTTCAAAGGGGTTTATAGTGTTGTTCTAGGGGATCTATTAGGGGTCGATGATAAAATTTTCTGTTTTAATATTTTTTTATTTAATTCTTAAGGAATTGATAGATAATCATATCCGTTTTACTATTTATAAATAGAATACAAATTTGCATCTGCGATGTAATTCACCTATCTAAAGAGGTTTGTCTGCAATTTTTTAAGGAAGTTGTACAAAATGACTAGTGACATGCTTTGAAAATATCAGAAATACTTCTTACGTCTTGCAGTTTACGGCTTTAATTTTTAACATTAATGTGATCAAGATGACTTTTATTGACAAATCGGTGATGCTGAACAACTTAGTAATTAATTTTTTTCCCGTATCTCAAACCGTTTTTAAGATGAGAACGCTAGCTCCAAATTTAGCCCATCACGGGATACTGTAGGCGTTTTTTTTTTCTTGTTAGCGCATGGCAACATTACTTAGACCCCCCACTGTTATGACTATAGCTCTTACCATTCAGAAATGATTGGGGTGACAACGGAGTTTAGCGGGCACACTGTATGTGATAAAATTTGCATTTAATTCTGTAAAAGAAATAAATTTTAGTTTTTTTTTTAAATTATTATTCAACTTCATGCAAGGTGTTCCTTTAGGAATTAAAAAAATTAGAGAATCAACAAAAGAAAACTTTCAAGGGGGTCCACGGGGTAAAAAAGTTGGAACCCTCGATAAAGATGGTCTGGGGCTACACGTGAAGTTGAATATAAACGTTTATTGCTATTGCTAGAAAAACACTATTTTTTATTTAAATATAATGCATAGCCCCTGGCCCCCATTGTTTCCTTGCAGAAATTGTTTGTGTATAACTCATAAAATTCCATTCTGCTTTATAAAGTTTAAAAAATAAAAAATAAAATAAATAAACACATTTATAACGATGTATGCAGCCCCATGTCTGTGCAGGAACGATGAATAATGGTTGTCAAATATAACTTATAATGCAGTAGCAACTGGCAATTTGTCGCATGAAATATCAGTATTCTCTGTCGAAAATTTATTTTAAAACTACTTATTCGGCAACGCTACTTTCTTGTAAATCATCTAAAAAATATCATCCATAAATCTGCAGTTGAACAGCGCATAAATTTACTGCAATATCATGCACAAAATGTATCACCTCGAAGAGAAGCATTCCTAACTATCTACTGGCGGGACAAAGTTATAACTCAATTCACGCAGCACTCTGGGTTGAAGTTATGACACTCTGCACACTGTAAACACCCAAGTGGCCTGTGCCGCCACAACCTTACGTCGGAACTACGTTATATTTGGATCTCCCGCAGGTTGCTAAACTTTTTTTCCCATGCCCACCCACGAGTAACCGTCTCTGGATAGCATCCAGAACATGCATGTTTTTGTCCCTTTCAATTAAACGGGCTAGTCGTATCTAACGTATAACTCGACTATAAATCAGGATCACGACAAAGCGTTGCGGGGTGGTGGCAATCATTTAGCAGATGGAGAGAGAGAGCAAGTACCCTCCCTCCTGAGCAATCCCAGGGGACGACGCAAGAGATAATTTTCAAAAAGTGAAATTAATTTCGGTGTACTTTCCCGAGTCGGGGCGAGATTTATGGTCGGAGGTGGGTGTCACGGGAATTAAAATCTGGAGGTTATATGCGTTGAATCAGCGTTTAATAGAGATATGAAATTATGTTACAAGGACGTCGGATTTTATCGCTCTTGCATGAGCCTCCTCGCTGCCGAGCATCGTTAGGGCACGCGTTGAGCAAATGCGAGACTCGGGAGATTTCGAAAAACATGAGATTAATTTTGATGAGAGATTAAAGAGAGTATATTAACATAATTTTAATTGCAGTACTATACGTCTGAAAAACTCTGAAGATCAGCGTCGGACTCAAGTCGGATCTTGTGTAATACTCATGCAATTCGGGATTTACGCTTTAAGAAGAGATCCTTAATATTTTTATCCCCCTTTACATTTGATTCGAAAACCATATAATAAAAATTAAAAGCGTGAGGTTTCTTAGCAGTAATAAAATATTGAAGCAATAAGCAGTATCATAAAAATCAATAAGTTAAACGAAGTTCCGTATCAAGAGAAAGTACTTATAACCATGGGTGCCCATATATATGGACAGGGGCATATATTTTCCAGAGAGGCTATGTGTTCCTAGTTCCCAGGCTTACATACACCCCCCCCCCACACACACAAACACACACATGCCTATATATATATATATAAATCCTCAGGTGTTCGAACCTCGTCAGGGGGAGACCACCCTGAACCCAATTTTTTAGTTTCATTATTGCCATGTTAAAACGATATTAATTACCTATGTCATTTTATATCTCACCCCTTTTCCTTTTTCTTCCATTACATTTATCTGGAAGTAGGAGGATTTCCTGATCTTTCCTTGCAATTGCAAACGTGGGTCGTTGATAAGTAACTTATATAACTTTTAGTATCTCTTACACCAAAAATTTTGCTTTTCGTTATTTGATATTCTTGAGAGAGCTTAGGCGAGTAGGATTGCTGTGTTTCGCCTGGTAACCCTATTGACGAGTCATCCAGAGTGGATAAGAATCCCAGGCTGCTAGGCTCATGTTTAAAATTATTCTTTTTCCACTTTCAGATTCGCTAGCCCAGAGCCCGATGCGTTTACACCTTTTACAAGTTATTCCTGATACATCCTTAATTTTATGAGATTCAGCGTTTCAATTCGCCAAGTTCCAGTCGCCATTTTGAGGATGAATGATGCAGCCTTGAAACGAACGTTAAAAATCAGCAAATAAATAAATTAATCCCTCTGGCGTTCATAACCTTTTAGAAATGCTAGCAGAATTATGGCACAAAAATGGTAAGCTTGGGATTTTAACATAACATTTACTTTATTAAATTAGAACGGAAGAAACAGGCACATCACATAACAAGGTGATACAGAGGAAGGAAAAAATATAGAAGTAAAAAGAATGCGTACGCGAGCGCAGTTACAGTTTAAGTAGATAAATGTTTATCGAGTGATACAAACATTGCACAATAAAAAAATAAACAATTCAATACTCAAAAATTTATTCTTTCTCTCATGTCGCATTTTCGGGACACATTTCAATAAAGGGGGTGAGAGATAAAATGAAATAGTCATTAATATTAATCCGTAATGACTTATGTACTAGAAGATTAAGTTCAACATTAAAATATAGTATCTTTCTGGATTGCATTTTTATGTCTTTTGTATATGTTTATAATATAACGCTGACTATTTAATAATCAATCTTCAAGAATAAACACTAAACACTGCTTTAATATTTCAATAAATCACAGAAACAAAATGCCGTACTGCCACTTAGCTTTGATATTTTACCCAATATTTTTTCTCGATAAAACTTACCAGAACAAATATAATTCATTTAGAAATTGTCCAACACTGAAAAACTTCAGTCGTTATAGTTTCGGTAATCAGAATGCCGATGTTCGATATTTTACCAATATTTCTACAGCATTCTAAAACAAATGAACAGTGTCATGGAAGTCATTGTCCGGAAATTGATTTTTTATCGTTTCCTCTTAAAGGCAATAACTCATGTCCAATGCTTTAATAAAGAATTTAGAAGATGAATAGTCGACAACAAAAGTGCTTTTTTCTGCAACACAGCGCCATTTGCTGAATATTTGCTGTTTGATACTTAAGTGTGTGCTGCTGAGTATTTTTTATTTAGACTTTGGAAGCTTACTAGTATATAAATTTCTAAGAATAAAAAGTGGCTTATGTAATTGTTTCGATTGTTAAAATAAGTATTAGTTTCCGCGCTTTCTTGAAATGTGAAGGAAAGAGCGATAAGATTGGAAAAACATTTGTGTCTGTAAAACTCATCAAATACATGATTCTATTTATGTCTCAAAAACAAAAACTTATCTGTTACACATCATTTACGATATACTGTCATTTATTTGGAAACAGCTGGGTGGCTAAAAATTGGCAGGGTAACATGCCGCCAATGAAAGCGCTTCAGTTAGTTTTTATATGGCACATTCTTTTAACCGAGCCATACAGCGTTAAGGATACCCCAAGAAAACCCCGACTTAATCTGAGACATCGATCTCAGAGTGAAGAATTTATTGCTCGTTATAAAAGAAGCAGAACTCGTGACTAGTTCTTGGTCTGCGAAAAGGAAAAGGCCACTGCAAGTGTTAGGTAAACTGTAATCAAACCTGTCTTGAATGTAGACGACGTTTACTTAAATTTTTGCTCGACCGGTGTTACGTGAAGAATTATAATTTATTTGGCAGGCATATGATATACCACTTAAGGCCTGTACTGAAAGAAGGAAGTGGGATCTGCCCAGATGTTAGAATGAGCCCATCTTATTTTTCATGGATCAAATTGCCACAGTTTCATGATATCGGAGCTACAAATCACTCGAGTATCCTTTGTAAAAATGGCGACACTGCTTATAAAGCGAGATAAGAGGCACATATAAAAGAGCACTAAATTGAATTTATCACTATAATATTAAGGATTTTTTAAAGATAAATCTGAATATTTTGAAAAAAAACACATCTTTCAAATCTTATTTATGTATTTCATTTAACTTTGCGATTTTGAAATATTTTGGTGATTATTTTGAAACATAAATGGAAAAAAGTATGTTGTATAATAAAAACTGTCGAATATTATTGAAGATTAAATGAATGGCATACTTAGTATAATGTCTAAATTTCTTCTAATTTATTTTTAAATAATACGATTTAGTGAGATTCAAAGCATTCATGTTTGTTCGGAGTAGTAAAATTTAAAAATTTTAAAGTTATTTTTAGACAAGACATTTACGTGACAGGGTCAAAATTTTTACACGTGACATTTTTACGCGTTTGACTGAAACCCCTGCCACAAAGTCAATGAAGATGTTTCACTTCCAGTGGATCGATTACAACTCAGTGGTGTTACGTAGTACGCGATCTACTAAAATGTTTTTTATAAATATTCGGATCTACAATCCCATCAATATGCACGAGGGGGACGACGCAGTCATGATGAAAACGCTCATGAGCACATTACTGACCCGTTTCCTAGCTTTACTGTTGGTACTGAAGACACATTCTCAGACACCTTTCGGACAGCGTATCCGTCATTTCCAAACAAATTTAATTTGGATTCATGACTTCAAATTTTTTTTACAATCTTTAGTTGCTCACATTTTATGCTGCTTAGCAATTTTCAATCACATCTTCCTATTCTTTGCTCATATAAGAGGTTTGTTTGCAGGAAACCGTGCACAAAATCCAGAGGTATCCATGTTGCTTTATTCTCGTAAAATAATGCCTTATCGAATGGACGTGTTTCGGCAGATTATTAATTCAAAGTATACCTCCAAAATGCAGATAATTTAATTTACCTGAGAATATTAAAGTCTTGGACTGACGAACCAGTCACCTGATGCCAGTGTATTTGAACACCTTTGGGAGCACGACGGAGGAAAAGTATCGGACACGTAAGTATTCTTCAAAGGCTGAACTCCTTTTGGAGATTTAAAAGAAGTGGGCAAATCTCCTTAAGGTCCACCTTAGAAAGCTTTCTAAATTCCATGCCCAAAGGATGACCTGCCGTCCTTAAAGCAAAAGGATATGACGCTTAATACTAAATATTGCTGATTTCGTTACCTTAAGACGATTAATTTCAACAAAATCTCAGAAAAACTGAATCGTCTAAAAACATTTGCTTTCAACTTTTCAAAATATCACGCTCGGTATTATTTAACAATTACAATTTTCATATACATTATTGAACATCATTTGGGAGGACTAAAGCTGCAAATTACGAGCTTTCAACATTACGAAATTTTGGTTCCAGAAAAAGTTAGGAGAGAAAAACATATCGTCCCGAAACTCCTGCGTCATACTGCAGATCGACGAGAATGATACAAGTAATCTGAAATCTATTAGGCTATAATGGCCTGTCAATATTTTTTAAAATATGGAATATTGTCACAGAAATCATTGATTTTAAGCTGATACAGTTAGAAGCTTTTCAAGCATAATTTTAAGATTTGCTGATTCAGCACTCGTATGGGATTTTAAATTACATACTGGAATTCTAAGGGTACAAATCAATTTTACACAGAGGTTTCAAACTATTAAGGATACAAACATGACATACATATTGTAGAGGATGTTTTATGTCCATTTTCTGGAAAGTGTGACCCAATTTCTTTTCCTAGTTACAATTCCAGAATGACTTTCACAGTGACACAGGTAATACCGTCGTGGCAGTATTTATAACTTCTGGTGTTTTAAATATTGGAATTACCTGAACTGCATCGTGCCATCTCGACCCCGTTTAAGTATTTTCTGTAAAACGTGTTACCCGACGATTGCGTAGATGGCATGATTTTTTTTCCAGGCTAGGTGTCGGCATACTTGTCAACAAAAAAGTTAATGTAAATTTTGCATAGCGATGAAAGGGGGCTGAAATTTCAGAATTCGTTTATCACGATTTCCTTCCAAATATAGGTTGTATTGTGCTGTATATCTGAATACTCAATTTTAATCATCATAGAGATATTAATCAGAATCATAAGTTTACGGAGCTGTCGTCCTTATTGGTTCACGACATTTAAGTTAGTCGCCCGATCCCCGATCTTTTCCATCTGAGAATGGTAAAACCAGTACCAGAGGAAGGCCCGCCGTCTGATTAGATCAGAATTTAACAGTTTCAGATTTTTTTTTTGCCATAGCATTTTTGTGAGAGTATTTGTGGCAATTAGGCAATTACTTCCCGGGTAAATTGTCTTCGTATTTGTAAGGCAACGGCTCATAAAAGAGTAGACAGCGTCTTTTGCCCATGCTTTATAATGAAACGTAATTAAATAGAATTTTTTCTAATCGTTTATTAAAAATAGAGAGAGATAAAGTGTCGTATTACTGAAGAGAGGATGGTAATAGTTCATAATAATAAAAATATTGTTTCATTTAAATTCTTAATATCATTGACGAGTTATTGTTGAAGTATTACTTTTTTAGTTACTTTGAAGTTATTTTGAAATAAAAAATGAAACAAAAGAGAAAGTAATTAATAATTCTGATAATATTTTTCACAGTTCTTTCATTAAATTTATTTGGGTTAAGGATAAATCAATAAATAAAAACTGTAGCAAATTAAATAGCTTCTTCAAAGATGACCTGACATTGCAAAATGTATGAAAAAAATAATTGTGTGTTATTTTTAGTCAAAATTAATTTGACCAGTAATTTTTTGCAATTTTGCAGCAAATATATGTTCTTCACGATGAAAAAAAGTTATTTGTTTTAATACATATTGAACAAAGTTTAATGCTATCTGCACTTACATAGATTTTTATGGATTAACAGTCAAGTAATTTTCTAATAGCAATAACTGAAATCCTAATTTCACAAAACAATGTTTCTACATAGTTCAAAATTTCTATTTAAAAAAAAAAGTAATTATTTTAACTGCATACGTTCAAATGATACATTTCCTTTCCGGAATAAATTCTGCATGCTATACTTACTACATCCTGTTCTACGCATTTCGTCACGAGCACAGCATTTCTTTCATGAGTTAACGAATAAGTGAAGTTTAATAAAAATTCAAGTCCAAGACTCCTTTTAAGATTATGCCTCAGTAATCGTACAGCGTAATGCAAGCGTTGGCCTGATCTTTGTAAGGCGATATCATTTCATCTTAAGTTATTAGACATGAAATTCGTCAGAGGTGGGGAGGAAAGGAAGAATGACCTAATGTTATAGAAGCTTTTACCTTCGTGTCTCAATTAGCTTTGCTATCGGAAGTTACATTAAGCTTGTGACATGAACAAGGTAATCTATATCTGGAAAGCTTCATAAAAGAGGGGACTCTGGAAATTGCGTGACATTGGTTTCACCTGTTGCTACAGTAAAATGCTCATCTTTGTATTGGTTAGATCAGAAAATCATGTCTGCAGTTTCGTTTCTTTTTTCCTTCTTTTGCTCTTTATTACCTTATCTGTTTAATAACGGAATTAACTTTCCCTTTACACGACTACACGCCATGCAACGGATGTAGTAATCATACGCAATGTTGTATATTTTTATGAGAAATCTAAAACATTGGAAGATATCATACGTCTCCGAAACATTGTACCTAAAAATAATAAAATAACGTATCGTATTAGCGAAGTTAATTTTATTTTTATAGAAAGGCAATGCATATTTCCTGCAACCTATCTCTAAAGCTGAAATAGTTTTCATTACCGTTTTTTATTTTAATGAGCAAGACCGACTTGTACTTTATGCTTGATTGAAAGAATAAAAATACAAGCGAAAAAAAGATTTATTTGAATTTGTGTATGTGCTTAAATTATGAAAGAATTATTTTGAAAAATATCCACATCCAAAAATATTTAGTCCATGGTACCATTTAATAATAGAATTAGTTGTACACTGACATTTCAAGTGTAATAAATCTCTTAACTATTCTAAAAACTAGGATATAAAACTATATATGTTGAAATATTTCTTTAAAAAATAAACAACACAGAAAATATGTACTTTTGAGTGTTTAATAATCACATTTCATTGATAGCGCTATAAATATTATTTTTTTATATTATCTAATTATTTCGTAGATGTTCGCACTGAAGTTTTATTAAAAAACATAAAGTACTTACAACTTATAATTAAACTAGTTATGCACCCGTACGACAAAATACAGATATACATAAGTATCTGTGAATGCAAACAATTATTTAAAAGCAAATTATGTTTGTGCACTAAAATCTGCGAAACGTTGAAATTTATCCAGTACATAGCCACTTCAGAATAAAGCCTTTTACCTTGAAAAGAACTGTGAATACAGACAGAAAATTTTTCAATTTTCGAGCATATTTTTGAAACAATCCGCACTAAATGAAAAATGAACATTTTCTTGTAATTGTTGTTTACTAGTACTTCCCAATTTGGTTACTAGTATTTCCCAAAGTGTCAATAAGTAACTCTAACGTAGCAAATAACGGATTTCGTTCTCGAAAGGTCTTTATATATTTTGACAAAGGGAATTCCAAAAATTTATTTAAAAATTAAAATAATAGACACACAACATTAGTACATTTTATTCTACATAAACAATGAAAGTTGGCATTAAATTTGTTTTCGTGCATTCAAATTTAATTTAAAAATCAATGTTTGGAAAGAAGAAAGATGTAAAGACATTTCTTTCAACAAAGATGAATTAACTCAATGATTTCTTTTTTAATAATAACATATTCTGAGTGTTCCTAAGCTGACATTTCTTCAATCTTCTATTTTTCTGTAAAAACTTAACATTACCCATGCGAAAACAATTTTAAGTAGTTTTAGTCTGTGAAATCAACATAATTCTACATAAGAAGTAATATTTTCTCATATGAGTCCAAGTATTAAGGAGTTTTTGAAATTAATTTTAATCAGCTTAGTCTAGTAATCTTTTTAAATTAATAATTAAATTACTGTCATCTGCCACTCTGTTACACTTGACGCATTCTCTTATTCCTATTAATTAAAACCTGCTAATTTTAGTAAAAATATGACAACTCATAAAAAAAATATTTAAATGTAATACTTCAGTAGACCTATTTAATATAGGGAAAACGAAAAGAATCTTGGCAAGCATAAAAAAATCGCTTCTAAAAAAAACTGAAATTTTGATATTCTGAGCATTTTTGGTTGTTAAAAACTTAAATGTAAATTAACTTTGCATACATATTTCGTTTTCTAAAACAAATTATACTCATGTCTTTTTAATCAACTGTGCATCTTCAAATTTTAAGGAAAGCAAAGAATTTCTAACACTATTTATAGAATTTTAATGAAATCGTACGCGTGTCTTTTCTCTGACAGCCCTAGACTGTGCGAATGCTTTCAGAAAATTGCAGTTGAAACGTTCTATTCTCAAAATTTTGTGAATGCCCGAAGAAAAGATTGTAAGAAAGTCACAGCTGGTTTAAAGAAATACACTGAGATTTCAAAAGAAATAAGAGAGAACTGTAAAGGTGACTATCGTTAGGAAACGTCGACATCCAAAGCAAGATTGCATTAGTAATATCGAGTAACATCTGTAAAATGTGAAAAGAAATATCTTACAGAAATAAAATTGTTAAACTAGTATTGAAAAACTTTTCACTGCATATTTTCATAACGATTTAGTCGATACAACTTGACAAAATTTTAACATCTTTATAGCACACAATTACACTAGCATTAAATTTTTTAAAACTCAAATTTAGTAAAAATATGTACCAACATTTTAAACTTAAAAATATATGAGTAGCGGCTAAAATGTTCCATATATAAAATAAATTATTGCTGGTAAGATACACGTATAAATAAGGCTGTTTATTCCAAGTCCAGTAATGGTTGTTTGACGGTAATAAAAATGAATTATGTTCTGGCTAAATACAACAATGGAAAAAGAAAGCATTCAGTTTAAAATGCTGATAAATATCTGGGCAGTTAAATATCTTAACAGCCTTGTTGTTTAAAAAAATGAAAATTAATAAGTAGTTTATAACAATGTTACCGAAATAAATAAAACAATTTCTATTTAAGGATTGAAATTCTAGGGAAACATTTTTATAAAAAGAATTGGAGCGTATAAATAAATAATACAGAATAATTTTATAAAAGTAAGCACACTATCCGAATAAATAATCAATAAGAGTTGAAACATTATTAAAATATACAATTAGCATAAAATCCATTTTAAAATGACACCAGCCCCCCCTATACACGGAAACAAAAACTGACAATATGACTGCATTGTGTCATAGCTTTTGTATCAAATAATATTAATTGTAATCATTGAGCCACTGGGGATGCAAAGCTCACGCAAATTTTTCTCTTTTTTCTTTTGGATTGCTTTATATTATTGAGTTTTTACATCCTTGTGCGAAATAAAGTATTAATCAAGTATTGCACTTCAATTGAAAAATTTCGGTATTCAGATTGCGATGAAAAAAAAATTATTTCTGACCGTTTCTAAAATTAGTTTGACAAGTTTTTGCATTACATTTGTGCGTTCGTCTGTATGTATATTCGCAGTATTCTCACTACGTTTGCCGTACTTTATGCATGTGCATATCTTGAAATGCTTGAAAACTAACTGTACAATATTGAAATTTTCTATGTAGAACTTTTGTAACATCTAGTTGTGTACGTCTGTTTTTGATTGGCCAGAGAGTTTATTTAGAAGACCACAAAAATACTCAAAATATCTTCAATTCACTAAAAGCTTATATACAATTATTTTTGGTCTATGGATGAAATTTCATCAATTATCACAAAGCTTTGTGCCTTTAGGTGCAAAAAATCCAAGTTTTTAAAGCTGAACTCAGCTTGGCGATATCTTCTATACTTCGAGATAAATCATAAACTTATTCAAGTACCGTATATCACTTTCAAACAAGTTCAAATGAAATGTTTCAAAAATATGCGTAAATTAATAGTCCTAAAAGGAAATAATAAGATCATTTTCTTAGATGATTTATTACCACGGACTTCGATATAGGACGATCATAGACAAGCAACAAACAGGTCAAAGACTGTGTGACGATGATGTTTGATTGGCTATTGTATATTTAATTAAACCGCGTTGTGACAGATGAAATCCAGGTTCGATGCACTTAGTTTCAAATATAAGAAGACTACGTTAAAGTACTTAAAACTATTTTATTTAAAAGAAACTATTGAAACATAAACTTATTACAATGGCTGGTGGTGGCTCAGCGAAATAAAATTACTTCCTATATGGACATTGAAATTAAGATGGAATCCTTTGAAAACATCGCCAGTAGAGAATTACTCATTGACGAGAACAAACACCTGGCTGAGATAAATCACGCCAATCCCGGAGCAACCTTAAAACTTAATCCAATGAAATAAAAATAACGGAATCGCGAGCAAATAATTTTAAAGATAAGGCAGGGCAACAAAAAATAACAAACGCCAACACTATGCCAAAGAGGGGGGTAAGGAAAAGGCCATTTCTATTGAAAACGGACGTAATTTAATCTATTTTTAGCACAACGGCTCTACAGGTCTGATGAGACAAATAAACTATTAAGAATAATGTATACGGGAAAAGCGAATAAACAGATTAAACGACGAAGTGACAGAAAAATGAGAGCAGAAATCATGATTTAGAATACTGATTTTGGATAGATTACATTAAAGAAACACAAATTAAAGACCAATTATTAAATTAGAATGTGATCTTTATCACAGAGCGTCATCCTCTTAAAGGAAAATACTTGACCACATTTTAATGATTAGCTATATAAGCACTCTCTAGAGACGCATATCGGCAAATGATGGTGCAATCTACTACTAATGCACCCATGCCACAACATAATCTTGATGATTATGACTCACAGGGCAATCTTACAGGCAAATTTCGTTTAGCATTTAGAATACTTCGATGATTATCCTATATCCAAGTCCGTGTATATTACATTGATGAATAAATCAACATTAAAAAAAAGAAAAAACCTTTTAAAAAGAAAATATAATATTCACATGTGAAAACATCGTGCGTCATATTATATGCATTTCAGATTTAGTCATACACATTTGAATTCAATGAAAAGTATATATTATAAATAAAATATAGTAAATATCCTGATTCCCCCCCCCCTCCCCCAAGCACACAACATCCGTTGAACCAGAATTACTCGTATTTCGTTAGTTATATCAGTAACATCAAAAGCCAATATTTAGTTGTAAGAAAATATCACCTCTGGGAAAATTAATTTAGCAGACTTATCTCGGACGAAAGATGGTGTGGTGCGAAAAGTTCTAACGGTTAAACATTTTAACAGTCAACTCTGACATTTCTAGAAAAATAAAGTGCTTTCACTCGCCTTCATAATGGATAGCCCCAGTTCATTATTCATTTCAGAAAATACATGGTAATGGAAATTTTATCTATTTTTCTACCAATAATACATCATTTACAAGAGCTGCTTTTCAGTTATTTATACTTTGAGGCACGGACTTAGCGCCAGAGATTCGAAACACCATCACGATATATTTAGAGACCTTTTTTTAAAGAATAAAAACATTTTCAAGTGTTGAGATATTATTATGCAGTGCTAAGATAAAGCAGCTTTACATAATGAAACTGCGTCATATTGGGATGCTATTCATTGTTATAAATGATTATTTGGACTTTTTCTTAAATGTATTTTTATTTTATTGAATTATAAAACGGAACTTTACATTTTTTATGGAAACCTTTTCTCTCCCCGATCGTTTAAAAAAACAGAGGATCACCGTCAAATTTGTGTTTAGTGGAAAATTTGCTTTTAAATCTTATTAAAGAAATATAAGCATATACACACATAATCACTGAAATTTTCTTCGTTTGTCTTTACTTTTGATTAATGTTTGAAAACCTGAGAAATAATACGCATCATATTTCATTTTCAATCGTTGTTTCATCTAAAATTATCTGATATTCATGTAACTGAACGATTAATAAATTTGTCTTATATTTAAATACTTTTTATTTTCGGCAAAGTAGCGAAGAGCGTCAAAGTAGGTAGAGGCAAAGAATTTTATAAGAATCTTTTTTATTTTATTTTCTTGAAAAGGATTATATGAAACTCATTTCTGTTTGCTTTTGCAGTTAAGAATGTTTTGATGCCCTATGGAAGGATTCCTTAGTACATTTCTACCCTCCATTCTTTAAGCTACAAGGTACATCAAATTTTACTGTGATTTGATAGATCATCTATTCAACGACGTCTTTCAGGCTCATCAAAAATATCAAAGTGCACTCAGTGTACAGTTTTATTTTATTTACTTGTTTTGTATTTTATGTTATTTTGCTGTTTTAATTCCAGAGTATATAGGCAAGTTTTAAAATTTTGAAAAAGTTTTATTAAATCAGAGTAACTTTGTTCTGAGAAGGGGTAAAGACAAATCTGGAGCTGTTAACTCTATTCATGGTGCAGTGTTCGATTTCAACGTTTAGTTGAAATCGAAAGTAAGCAAAGATTTTGAGACATGTTTTCAATACTTTGACTGTACCATAAAAATATTGAAAATAGGCTTCAAAACCTCTGTAAAATTTTGGAAAGGGAAACGTATCAAATCATACTATTACGAATTTTCGGGGCAACCCGCTGCTCTTGGGCTTAAAATAGTTAAAAATTCGTATTCTACGCTTCAAATAGATAAATTTTGCTTTTTGTTGGACCAAAATCGGCCAACTAGAACCGGAGATACGGAGGTTTCGGTTTCCTTATTGTTTTTCTATGGGCTTCTAGAAATCTAGAGAAATATTGGTCCTAGGGCTTCGATCTCTGCACTTTTGGGGACTTATATTTGGCGCCAAATTTGGCGACATTTTAGTCATTTGGCGCTATTTTCCCCCATGGAGCCTGAAAGTTGTTTTTCCTGCATTAAAAACACATAATAACCTAACATTTCTCTTCTATGACGCAATCAAAATTCTCGCTTTAAGTAGAATCTTCGAGAAATAGACTTTTCTGGAAGCTGCTCGCAGCTTCTGCCTCCTCTATAAATTCCACCAGCGCGCTGCTCCGAGAGAGAGTACGCTTGCTTTGTGAATTAATAGTGCTATAGAAGCTGTGTTTTGGCTTGCTTTCCGAAGCTGTTTTTAAAGAGTTGTGTACAAATTCTTCATTATTCTTTCTGTGTCTTAAGGGATTGTGTATGATATCCCTTGAATATTTTCACTGACCTTTTGCCTGTGAAAGTGACTTATTTTGTGTGAGAAATACAGCATTTGTGAGAACTTCAGATCGAAGCGGACTGGCAAAAGCACATTACTGTTTAATTGTGCTTGTGAATTTTGTACAGCTGATTGTTAAACGAAGTTCTAGAAGCAATAAAGTTATGTTCCATCCTGACCAGTGGACTTTTTACCAGAACGTTCTACACCAACTGGACTTTAGAACGACGAACCCCGGAAACAATCAGAGTAGTTCTGCAACAATACACTGCGTCAAGAATAGGGTTAAACTGAAAATTGCATGCCTCGAGCACGATGCTAAATTAATATGAATTTATAAACTAGGAAAAAAATATAAACACAAAAGGATATGCGGAGATAGCACTTATGGAGATAGCATTTAAATGATATGTGATGAAAACCACATCGGCACAAGCCAAATTCATTTCAAATTTAACCTGTTCTGTGAGCCTAAGACTAATTATTTTATATTTCATAACTTTAAATTTACTAGAATTTTAATATTTTGCAAAGGTAAAAATTCATAGCATTTGCCTTATAATATATATTGCCCTTATTACCGAAAACTGCTTATTAACACGCGTAATTCAAACGAGCAAAATTCGATCAGTTGGAGCGAATTTTAGCTCCTTTTATACCTGAAAGCGCACTTCTCCTTTAGGAGCGTTTTTCGATCTCTGAGCGGAGAGAAATATTCAGATCGAACGCTATCAGTATTTTATTAAACAGGAAGCGGGACGTAGATTTTTCGGAAAAAGAGTACTTAGAGAGCATTTTTGCTTTAATACTGTGGGTTTCGATGCAAAAAGAACGAAACCGACAATTTCTCTTTTCAGTTCCTCGTTGATAGTTTTTTTTTTTTCTGGCTCCTTTGAATTAAGCGTGAACTATATATGGTTATCATAAAACCGTTTAAAAAAAATTGCGTTTCAATCTTGTTAGAAATTGTGAGAAATAGATGCTAAGAAGCAAGACTTGAGACCCACAACGTAGTGTACAAAAAACATTTCATCCAGATAAAGTTTTCCTAGACTATTTTAAGAGTATAAACTATTTCTTTACGAACGTATAATCCGTTAGCCTAACCAAAGGTTTTTTTTTTTTTTTTTTTTTTTTTTTTTTTTTTAAGAGTTACTGATTTTAAACCAACAAAGTAAAACTTCAAAGCAATAAAAATGTTCTGCTTACATTATTTTTTATAGTGCAGGCATCAAAAATCTATTTTGCCAGATTTTTATGACACCTGTTTTAAAATGTTCACAAATTTAGAAAAAATCTGTTTCGTAAACCACTTTTTGAATGTCACGCAAGAACTAAATGTTTTTATAATTCCATATCTATTCACAGAATCCTTCTAGTGGATATTTAGATTTATAAAGAACAATCGAAACACACACACACACACACACACACAAAATGTACTAGTATTTACATCTCAAACTTATTTAGAATTCGTTTTATAAGTGTATTTAAAATATATATTGAACAGTGTTTTAAATTTACAGAGAGTTTGAATATATTTCTATCACACATTGAAGTTGAAAACTACGATTAAAAATGCAATGAAAAGTTTTCATAACACGACCGACAAATGGCTAAATTTATGTTTAAAATATGTACTGAAAAGTACTTTATATTTACAAAATACGTGAATAGATATCTGAATATTCAGCTGGTAAACTACGATTAAAAAATCAAAGAAATTTTCCGTACCAAGAAAAACAAATGTTCACATAGAGATTAAACTGCCGTTTTTACCCCTCACTCCTTAGACAAACTATCCCCTTCAGTAAGGTATCACACTACCGGCTTTCCTTCTTACTAGAAACTCCGTAGGGGAAATCTTTTAAATGATCTCTTTCTCTTCCGAACAAATCTTTCAGTTAGTTCAAAATACCAAGAAACAGCAGGAACTCTCGGATAAAAAAAAAGAAGCACCCTCGCATTATATACCTCCAGTTCTCAACGGGTCATAAATTCAAAGTTTACTTGGATAGTATCCAATCGCACCCACTTTTAAAGGAATAACATCCGAAAGTGCCAAGTTTATCAGATTATTTATAGTACCACAATCAATCTTGTTCCCAAACAACCACCTTCTGAGATGAAGCACCAGGACACTGGGCTTGGGAGAAGTTCTCTCTCTCTCTCCAGAGGAAAAGCAAAAAGCCCATTGAGAGACCAAGCATCTCCTGGCTATTTTCGGCAGTGACCCTCTTGAAACTCCGACGTCTGCTTTACATAAAAGTGGGGGATGCGGAGCAGCCTTAACTGAAGTAGTAGCAAGGAAGAGGGGTTGGTGGGAGATGGTAGATGACATTAACACTTCAACAGCACTCAACCTTCACAACTATTTAGTGGTCTTTTAAGGCTAGTGAATCCTATTCTCGTAAAAAGGAAAAAAAAAAAGTGTATTTCTTTTTTCTTCTCTCTAAACGAGTGTTGTTCGTAAGATTTTGTTATACTCCTTTCACTATATTCTTCATTTTTATGCAGTTTTTATCATTTATTAAATGAAAAGCATTTTATCCGATTTTTTATCTTTTAGTAGACTTAAAAATTAGAAAGTTATTGAAGTACATTTTTTTTTGTATGAATGGCTATTTTATTTGGTTTTTAAAACCATAAAGAGTTCCGTTTTACATGGTAATATACAAAATATAGGACTCGACGAAAAGTACTTAACATGAATAATGTTTTAAAGAAATGATTCTGTTTTAATACAAATCTAGAGATTAGGTATAGTAGAGTTCTTCATACTGTTGCGCTTTAATTAATAATATTTCATTAATTAATTCACAATTAATCTTAGTGCATATATAAAAAAGCATTCACAGTAAAATCAATGCCTCAAAATTAAAACAGACTACACTAAATCAAGTTCACCATATAATACCATCACATTGCATTAAAAAAAAGACATCAGTAGTTCCACATTATTTCTCTTTGAAGACCTAGAAAATTTCACAACCAATATTTTAAATTAGTATTATTATTGCATTCAAAATTTAGATTATATTGACCAAATGTCACAATCAAACAGTCTAAAAGTATTTTCATTATTACAAATTTAATATACCTGTCCTGAGGATTGCTGATTTAACAAAAATTCTTTAAGATAAAAATCTGATATTTTGTTTTCAGGGGATCGTTTATTAGGTAGAAAGTGTCCATGAGCCATAGCAATTTCTAATCTCATGACCAAACGCAATATTTGCACATTAGATAAAAAAAGAAAAAAAACCTTCAAAGCATTGTTCATTGAATATTTTAAGATATTGATAGAAAAAATATCAAAATTTCAGAAATGTATGTATCATGAGATTTGTCCTCACCACTTAAATAATATCGCAATTCATTTTAATTCAGTAATATTTCTCACTTGCAATTGGTTTATTCCATTTTTTGATCATATTTCACTATACCACGTTCAGGTTTTATGAGGCAGTTATAAAACTGGTATTGCGGTAACTAAGTATTTTAGGGGTTTTGGGAATTTCCAAGAAAAAGCATATTTTGACATTGCACTTATTTACAAGAAATAACAAATAATTCAAAAGCGGTTACTAAAAAGATTCACTGCTTATTACTTACCTACCAAATTTTTACATTCTTTCAGAATATTTTTGAAACAAAAAAATATTAAATACACGAATTATAAAATTACTATAGTATAGTAAAATTGAAAGTTTACTTCTAAAAATTTTTTTTTGAATCTCAAATACATTGCCTTTTTAGAAGGTAATAATCGCATCAAAAATGAACACAAAAATAGCACATTAGTCATTCTACTGAAAATATTTTTCTTTCAGAAAAATCAGTCATAATCGAAAAATAAATGACTGCTTGTTTATTTATTTTTTGCTTTAAATTCACAAATGCATGCTAAAAATATAGGAAAATATTAAAATGTTAAGCGCTTTTGAACTATTTTCATATTTTAAAACTGAAAATCATGCTGTAAACAAAACTAATTGTTTCTAATGCCTGGGTGTTATTTTAATATATAAAATATTTATAAATATAATCACGAAATACAAATTATATTTTAAAATATATTCCCTAATAGATCCGCTCGGAAACTACATAAAAAAATGACAGCCAACCATAAAAACCCATATACTTTCGGGATATTTTTGAATCGACTAAAGCCACAAAAATATAAATGCGGAAAAAAGTCTAGGAAATATATCAAATCCTATTCTTGTGTTGCTAAGATCTTCAGGGCCGAGAAAAATTATTGGTATCAATCTTTCTTCCTCGAAGACGTTTCCTCTTTTTTTTAGTGTCCAAGACCAAAGCCTCTTAATCCTCTGCAGAAGACAATAACAGAAAAATTTGTATATTTTTATAATCCTGAAAGAATAATTTCTTTGGTTTCTTTTAAGCCGCCATAGCAGTGCACAACGTAATTTTTGTACAGGGATTTAAGTTCTTAAATGATTTATTTTTAATAATATTTCAGCATTTTTTCTTGTAATATGTCATTTTATAAATGGACGTGCTACATAAAAATATTGAATGTTAAAAGCATTCTTAGCTGACCGCGATCCATATTTTAGGATTAAATAATAATATTTAAAGCTTCAAAAAGGGAATTACACAAAAGTCGTGCACAGTTTTCAGTGTTTATTTTGAAAAAAATGTAACGAACACGAATAAAAACGCTATCATTATGCATTCATGTAAATTTTTCGAATAAACGATATGAAAATCTGAAAAGTGCATTGACTATAAAACGACGTATTAACTTAGATATTAAATGCATTTTAAAATGCACTACTGCAAACACCGGCTTACGATTTAAAAATGTATGAACAGTCAAATATACCACACTATTAAAAATCCACGATATATTACATATATTATAATTAGGCTTTTGCCTGTACATTACTTGGAATTCAAAAATTTTGCGATTTTTCTCCGTTTAAAGTACTTGGAATCCACAAACATTACCTGTTTCCCGTTTTCTCATTCTGTCCGTCCATCATGTAAAAATCACTGAAGCGAATGAAAGGAAATTTGGTGACATGGGAAGTGGTTGCTCAACTTAAACTATAGGTGTCGAATTTTTTTAAAAATTCGTTTAGGTTTTGAGATTTTGTGAAAATTATTTCAAGATGCTACACTTTTGTTCACGTATCACGTAGTAGCTACAAAATCGAATGACATGAAATTTGGTGACACATGATAGGTGGTTGCTCAACTTAAACTATATGCGCTAATTTTTTAAAAATTTTGCTTAGATTCAGAGATTTTATGATAAAATTTTGTGCAAATTATCCATCACCTATAAATCACGGTAAACGAATGGAATGAAATTTAGTATCATGACAGGTGGTTATTTAAACTATAGGCGTCAAAGTACTTCAGAATTCTTTTTTTTTATAGATTTTGAGATTTTCTGAAAATTGAGTAGACCTTTGTTTCATTCCTGAAAAACAGCAATGGAATAAAATAAAATTTGGAATTATGTTAGATGGCAAGTTAATTTAGACTACGAATGCCAAAATTGTTTTAAATATTTCATAAATTTTTAGATTTTGTGAAAATCGTGTAAATGTTTGTTCTCGGATACCACAAAAACAGCATAAGAGAATGGAATGAAATTTAGCAACATGATCAGCAACGACTGAAACAATAAATGTTGGAGTTTTTTTTAGAAATTTGAATAAATTTTAAGGGGGTCACTTTAAAGTGTCTTGGAGGTAAAATATTTTTTTGGCTATTTAACTTAAACAAATGTCCTCATTTTTTATCATGTTTCTTTTTTTTAGATTTTGTGAAAATTTTCTAAATGTATGATATTAAATTATCTACAGTAAATCAAATAAAATTAGTTAAAGGCGATAAATGTCTTCTTGGCTTTAAAAGCTCGTTCCACTAAAATGAAAGCTTAAGTTTGAAAATAAAATGTTTTCTCTGGTGACAATTTCACTCAGTTTTTCTTTTACCTGCAATATTTTAACAATGCATAGAAGTTATAACTTTGATTTTTACACTATTGCATGTATTCTACTTCCAGTCTTTGTGGGCCTGTAATGCTGACGAAACCTCAAGCTTTTTGGAAATCCGCTTCAAATATTGATCTGTCAATAACGAGTACTTCAGATAGTATCTATATATATATATATATATATATATATAATTCCTATAAATTACGGAACTTCCAGAGAGGACAGAGAGGACCAGAGAGAACAGTTCCAGAGAGGCGCTGATTCTTGACGAACGGAAATTGCCCTGCACCCATTTATAAATGCATAATCGCCGTAACAGTTTAAGGAAAGTTTCTAGTAAATGCACACAGTTACTTTTTAGAGCGTACAATTATCTTCTCTGCTTGGAGATGCAAAAACTAATGCCTACTTGTCTGGTCTTGCACTCTCAATATAACGCGTATATGGCTCAACGGACTACGTTGAGTGTCAGTAGTATGCGAAATGTGTGCAAAGAAGCTGTTGTGTTGCATTTATTCAATTTGGGGATAAAAATAGTAGTAGTAGTATTTTTTAATTACTGTTATTCGGAAGGAAATTTGCATAAAAATGTATTGTAGGCAGGGGCAGATTTGCCGAATTCGGGGGAATGGACAAAAACTTCATTGGAGGCCCCCCCTCTTTCGAAAATTTTTTTCAAAATTTACAAATTTTTAAACTTAAAGAACGATTTGGAGGCCCCTTTTTGTTGGGGGGTCCGGGCGCTTGCCCCAAATGCCCTCCCGGAAATCTAGCCCAGATTGTAAAGAAGCCTCTCTTGTGGAGGCTTAGGGCTTGTACCCGCGGTAGCCCTCACCTAAATACAGCCCTTATTAACCTATATTTGTAAACCTCCTGTTGTGGAATTGAACTTTGAGGATACATCGTTTGATAGCATAGTGTGTTTAAAAGTTAAATTAATTCCAAATAGCAGCTTTAATTGTGCTTATATTGGGAACGAAGTGATCTTTTTCTTTCCAAAGTGGATCCACTCTTTTCAAAAAGTAATAGTGTGAGGACAGAAAGTTAATGGACTTGTTGGAATCCATGCTTCCATGAAAAAAAAATCACTTCCTTTATTTTGAGAATGGATAATTTTCCAAATTTAGCTTCAACTTGTGTAATTAAATCAATATTAAGGAAAACAGTCGATATTGTACATCTCCAGAAATTACGAGAACGCTCATTCTAATTTAAACGTTCATTTCGTATTAAAAATAATAATTATATGCTTCATAACAGCTAATTTTAAGAATCGGTCTACCCTGAATGTTTTATTCTGGGCGTATTCATTTTTTTCTGCATGTTTCGAGTCATTCCGCTGAATCAGAAGTGGAAAATCTAATGTAGTACTTCTTTCGTCACTCATATTAAAAATCCCCTTTAATGATAAAAATACGCTTTAGTAAGCTCCCAAGAAAGCTAATTAAACATTTTTATAAATCTTTATAAAAACCCTTAAATAAAACTTGCTATTAATCTTTTTTTTTTTTTTCAATCTTTACTTTTGAAATTCATTAACAATTCTCCTTCGCAAAAACGTAAAAGTATAATAAATTTTTGCCCCACTAAGCAAAAAAGAAAATGGTTATTTTTTTTAAATATGGCAAATATTTAGTGGACGTTTAAATATTTGATCTGCTTATCAAGTAAAATAATGCCAGAAATAAATTTTATCTAGCTTCAAATTGCGTTTTATGATTTAAAACGTGAGAGGTAATTTAGAAAAAATAATTCCTCTCCAATTTTACAATTTAATATAAATTTTAAAGCATGTATTTTCAAGTCCTAATATAACAGGGTGCATTTCAGGAAGTTTTATAACTTTTTAATAAAAACTTGTGGTTCAAAAATATCAATTACCGATAAAAATGTTTAATTTTTTGGGACTTAATGAAGATATTCGAGAGTTATTTGACTGAATGCTTATTAAGTAAGACTATATTTTTAATCGCAGTACAGTTTAACTTACTTTTATTTTTAATGATATTTCAAATACAAATTTTAATAAAATGCGTCCCTGCAATGGGCTATATGCATTAAAAGAACTTCCGTTGTTTCCACGTCTGAAAATTAATGCTCAATAAACATTTAAAATAAATAAGAAATACATTTACTGATATTCTACTCAAAAATTCCGAAAATAATCTTATTAATATTACAGTATAATTTAACTAAATCTCAGTTGGATTGCAAAGCAAAATTTCAAATTTTCTAAGAAATACATCAGCAAATGAATTTAGTACCAATACTGACTGATTTTCTAGAAACGGGTGTCTTTAAAAAGTAGTAGAGTGGAAGAAGCTTACAAATGCTGGATAAAACACTGAACATTGATAGATGGCTGTAGTATGAAGGTTCGGGGTTCTGGCCTACCCCGCGGATGTCTATCTTAAATTCGGAGTTTTGGATGGTTTTCCTCATATTTAACGAAATACGTGTTAGAACGCTTTAAAAGTACTCAACTCAAGTCAGATAACTGTAGTGTAGCATTTCCTTAACCATGTATCAAACAGTGAAAACAGTAGAGCTATTGTTAGTTTAAGAAAATAATAACGATACGTATGTTATGAGAAAAGTAATGTATCTTTCAATAAAGATATACAGGCTGATTCAAAATTGGAGGAGAGGTAGGTTACAACAAGACAGCTCCAAATCTTGTATCGGTATGGGCTCGTAAACGTCGTCTTTATGTACCTTTTAATAATCGCTTTAGAAGTGATCAAGCAATAGGGAATTTTCCCGAGAACGGTTTTTCAAAAACTAATACATTTTTCAAAGATTTCACTTGACTTTTTTTTTCTTCCAAAGTGATTATTGACAGGTATATGAAGACTGTGTTCCCGAACCCACATTGCTATGTGATTCTGAACAGTTTTTGTGTACCTTACCCCTCCTAAAGTTTGTCTCTCTAATCTTCATTCGCCCTGTATATTACTCTTTTAAACCTGTACTTTTACCTGTAAAGCTTTTTCGCATGCATGAGTTACGCATACTCTACTGCCATCTTAAAGCGAAAAGTCTGGTATATTCTCACAGTGTTTCAAAGAACCTTATAGCACCTTCAATTTTGATAAAGTATTAAGGCTCAACTTTAGCGTGGTACTCATTTGCTGCTACGGAAGAATTAATTTCCCCAAACATTCTTGCTGTTCTTCTAATAAGACTGCGTCTCCAGCGCCATTGTCTTGTGAATTTCCCAAAGATCGTTCAACAGCTGCGGAAGCAAGGTAGACAAAAGAAAACCAGAAAGAAGTTGTCTCCATATTTCAAGAAATAATGAAACACCATCTGCCTGATATTACACGTACTAGAGATGACATAAAACAATTTCTCATTGTAAGGATATTGCTGAATGTGTTTGGGGTTCTCACAATACCAATACTAATTAATAATTACTTGTGTTAAACTTTTCCTGTTTTAATGCATTTCTTATTAAGAGTAACAATAGTATGAGGTGAAACTACATATTGCATGTTTTTTAATTCATAAATGCTTAGGAACATTAACTGATTCGTAGGAATAAAGATACACACCGCTGTCATTTTATGCGAGAAAAGCGTATGTTCAAGGAAACTGCACATTCTCAAGTTTATGAGAAAATACTTTTTAGCAATACATCTCTCTCCAATGGAGCTAGCTGTAATTAATTCTACTCAAGACTCGAATATGCATTTTTTGATAAATGTAAGAGCTAATAATTTTCAAAGTTATTTGCATAGTCATAATTAAGGAATGCAACACATGAGAATATTCACATTTGATAAGTACTGCGAATGCAGCTAATTTAGTCTTGATAGGCAACAGCTTATTATTTTAATTAGCAGATCACACGAAAGAGACTTCAGCAATTCGTATCTTAAGTTAAGTAAATTTTCCTTTCGTAAATGATGAAATTTTATTTATGGTAGTCAGTTAAAATAAGTTCCTTTCAGTTTGGATATGTATATTTTACTTGATGCATTTTTAGTATATTTTATAACTATTTAAAAGTATTGCAATTTTACTTTTGAAATTATATGCAATTTCATTTTGAGTTCAATACTCGATAAAGTACCTGAACTCTTTAAATGCCATAGTAAATCTAATATAAATTACACTGATTTTGATTACTTCTATGAACACTTTCTTAGAGTTGAAGTTTTATAAAACTTCCTATGTAAAACAGATGAAATGAATATTACATTTTAGAAAGAAATATAGCTATTCGTTGCCCTTTTTTAAGATTTAAAACAAAAACATAAATGGCCTGTTAATGTTCTTTCATTATTGAAAATGTTAATAAATTACTTAATGATGTCCATATTTCAGCCTGAAAGAAAATTGTAGGATTTCAAAAAAAAAAAAATTGTAATCCATTCATAAACCCTGTAGCTAATGCTTTAAAAATAATTTCATTTATTTTTATATATTTTTTGGAACAATTTTTTGTTGAAAAAAGGAGTAAAGTTATGATGCCCAATCTTTTAATCTTGAAACCCGAAGGAACATTTTAAGTACGGACCACCAATTCATTAAACGAAAGAAATCATTTATTTGCTGAAGATCATAATTTAAAAAGAAATATAAACTGGCCCAGTAAATAGCAATTATCTGACAAATAAATGCAAATACTTTAATGGTGTAAATAGTTAAAAACAAGAAGTTTCACCGATACACCTAGTTTTATTCCTTTAGGTACGCCATTTTTAAAACACAAACGAAGTACTGATAACTGGTTCCACTGAAATAATTTCGTTTATTCTATGCTTATCGGATATCCCTCACTAGATTCCCATTTGTCGCTAATTTTTGTTACAAATTGTAGAACTGTATGTCCAATATTAAAAATGCAACTCTGAAGAATTGTTTCTTTGTGGCTGACACGTAGCATTTAGCGGCCAGAGGCGATTTGTCTTCGGCCGTCACAACAAACAAAAATCCTTTCTCCATCATCTCTGAAGCTATTCTTTTGATGCCTATAACAAAAGGCAGGAAAGAATGACGTCAGATGACGTATTCCGATTTTTGCGGTGCCTTATTCCCAAGATGATGGGACTCAAACAATGAGTGCGGCTGAGAAAAAGAATCCAGTGAAACTTCCCTTTGAACGAATTTATTGGTTTAAAAATAGTTTTTGGAGAATTCCTTCTGCTTCGTTAGATTGTTTCAATGCCTTGATATTTGTATTTGCGAAAATGTGTTCGACCGAGACATGTTTTAAATTGCACGTTCATTGAATGCGTATTGTTTAAAATTTTCAGACACTTTCTATGGAAAAATGGTTGAAATTTAAGAAATTGGGATAATCGCTATTGAAAGTTTATTTAAAGCAATTGAAATCTGCTTACTATTGAACTCTATCTTACTATTGAAAATAACGAAAATATATTTCCACCGCTGACAAATAAACGTTAAATAAAGTCGCATTTAAACCAATAGAGGATCGCGAGTGATAGAGTTTATCAAATATTTTTATTTTACATGTGTATTTTACTTTTCAAATATAAACTCAAAATGCTTTATTATTCTTGATCCCCCCCATTGTCTCTCCCTTTTTAAAACAAGCTACTTTTAATTTTGCAGCGGATACAATTACTTTATTGAGCCGTAATGAGTCTCTTTTGTCCGCAAACGGTTCTAGAACACAGCTCTCACTCAAAATCTTCCATGTTTTGCTCAACGGAAGACCTCTGACGCTAAACGTTCATTTTACCAAATGCGAGCTTTCCGCATTTTGCAACAGTCTACTACTTGCAACCTTAACGATAACAACACGTCAGTTTTACCTCCCAACTTGCCACCAGCCATCGTGATTGTTTCATCACTGCATACCAGGGCCGTACCCAGAAAAAAATTTCGTGGAGGGTACAAAAATTTCGGAGGGGGACCGAATAGTGAAAAAGACTTCATCATCATTTCGTTAACAAAACTTTAAATTTCGCGGGGGGGGGGGGAGGGGGGAGGACCGGATTCCGGCCTTGCATTACAGCTTTCCTCTTACCGCAAAATTTTTACGAACACCTTGTTAAAAAGTTTTAAGTAATTAATTTTTTGTTTACGAGATTTTCAACCGAGATCATAAGTCACGAAAAACTATTTTATTTTTGTTGTAAAACTTTTCGTTTATAAAAACTGTTCTTAAAGATATTTTATGCCTCATATGCTTTTGTTTTTATGTAATTTGTATTAGGATATTCTGAGTTAAGAAACTGCGGGTACAAGAATATGCCACTGTATGATTTTAGCGATAATTAAATAGATACCGATAACTAATTAACACGTATTCTGTCGATTAAATATTCACATTTTAAGCTAATGCATAAGAGAAAAGGGAAAAAAACTGCATACTAAATCAATATAATCGAGAGCAGAAGACAAGAGTCATATTATTAATGTCGTGTGATACGTTCTGATCCATGAATTATGCGCTTCGGATGTTAAAAAAAATCTGGGCAAGTATAACTGCTTCGAATAATGAATTCTTCGAACTTTTTTTACCAAGATTTTTTAACCCTCCTGCGGCCATTAAGTAATGTCATCACTTTCCGCAAAGGTAGTTTTTTTCTCTTGTCTTGAATTATTGATGAAACTCATTTGTGAAACAAAAACATCGAAGAAAAAGAAAGGCTCCGTATAGTAAACGATCTTTTAATGCTGGTGAAAAGAATGAATATTTACATACTGCGGTCAAACTTTTCGCTTAGACAACGAAGCATTAAAAAAGCGTTATCTGGTACAGAAGAATTCAACATAGAAGAAAGATTTTAGTGTAACATGATAGAATTGATCTGTAAAAACGGGCCAATATTTTATTTTTTTAAAATATACTTTTGTAATGATAAGTTTTTTTTCCTCTCAGTAAATGAGCGAATCATACTGATAGTTCAATCAAATTCTGAGTAATTCTGAAAATGACATCCCGAAATGTGTATATACCAGCCACCTTTGGCGACCAGTTTTGGATGTCGATGGCCGCTTACAGCACACGAGCCTCTTCGGACCGAAGTGTAATTCTATAACTAACTTTTTCGATTAAAATCGATACTTTAATGAATACAATAGTTAGAAGCAAAATCTCTTTGAAGGGGCGACTGGGGAGATTACCGTTGAAGAGAAAAATAACCTATCCAGATATTTATCACTATATTCATGCTGCAATGTATTGTTTCTTTAAAAATATTTTTCTTTGTAACGATAAAACTTTCGCTCCAACATGCATTTGTACTTAAATAAATAAAATTAGTGAAAAATTAGTAAAATACAAATTATGATGAATGGTTTTTATACAGTTTTTTACTATAGTAAATTAATAAGTTTGGTTAGTTAAAATATGGACCCGAAATCATTTTGCGCAATTGTAAATTATTTAATCCTTTTGAATACCAAACTTTTGCCGTTTTACTGGATGATTCATATAATTTCTAAATAAATTAGAAGTAATTTACTGAATAAGTAATTAATTACACATGAATTTTGCATTAAATTATTCCCTCAGGCAAAGCAGAAATCTGCTTTGAGGATTTAGTTAACAATATAATTCAGAGATGTCGCCAACAAACAATCTTATGCGCCTTTTCTCTCTGTGCTTCGCTTTTCTGTCTACTTTTTCAAGGCGTGATATCTCGCTAGATATTTAGAATTGAAAATAGCTGCAAATTTGAAAAAGGCTAATTCTTAAGCGACCTTTCGAGCTGCACAAAAAGTTTTTGCTTTTAGTAAGAGACAAAAATATCGTTTTTATCAAAATTCCAACATGGCGGCAGATGCACCGGCCGACAGCGATGGTTACGACAACTGCAACTTACATATATGTATACATGTGTGTGATAAAGTAGTGAAGAACATACATTTTGTATGGCAAAAAATTCCTCATGGGCGTTTATGTCCCCCCCCCCCTTGGCTACGCCCATGGTTACGAACAACACGTTTATTATTTAGACTATAACACAAAATTAAAAGTCCTCTCAAAATTCAAAATTCCTATTAGCTTCCTTCAAAATTTTTTAGGGGCGTATTAACTTCGGTCTTAAAAAACAAGGATTTGCATTGGAATCAAAGTTTAATAAAAACGCAAGGAATATATCTTCCCTCTTTTCCAAGGTCGTCTGGTACCAAACTTTGCAAGAATTTCCTAGGGCTATGAGACCCGGGTGTTTTCATAACCAGTAAATGCACCTCTTCTGGAACACGTGGTTACTCTATAGGACACGTGATCTGAATTTATATATTTTGAAACGCAGCTCGAAGAGTGGCTTCTTTGTGACTTCAGTCGCCATGTAAATTTGTGTGAAAACTAAATAAAAATATGTCTTTTTAAACCTGGCGTGTGGTTTGTTCAATTAGCCCAACAGCTACCCGAGGGCCTGCCTTCCTTAGCGTCCATCCGGGTACTAAGTTTCATCAGCTGGCGGTTACGACCGAGCCGCGCAGCCTCTCTTGCCTTGTCCAACGCCGTTATCTTTCATAAATATATGTCGTAAATGTCTACATTTAAGTTTTGTAGTAAGCACAGGCATATTCAATATTGCATCCCCTAAACATTAAACGCAAAATAATTAGTCTGAAATTTCGTAAGTTGTTCATTTCTCCGGGAGATTTGAAATTATCACTTCATTTGGAGAAAATTTGAGTAACTTTTCATTTGTACATTTAAATCAAAACATTCCATTTCTTATATGAAGTTAACAATATATAAATAAATAAATAAATAAATAAAGTAAAAGAAAATAAATTCATTAAGAAAAAATAAAATGTAGTTTGAGAACATGTTTTGAGAGTTTGCATAATTTATTTTAACTTTCGAATTAAGTTCCACTGCAATAAAGTTACGTACTCATTATTAAGGAAATTTGAAAAGTCATTAATATAGTTTATCATTTTTTCGTTTTGTCTCTCCGAGTTAAAAATAACTGCTTGTATTAAAAACAAGCATTTCCTTCAGTAGATTTACACAAAGCTAGTGTTATCATTTCATTTAACTTTAAATTTATATACAATATAAAAACAAAAACATTAATTTTTCTATGCTATCTGATTATTTTAGTATTTAGCAGGAAGCCTTTTTGTCTGGATTAAGGCTTCCATTTGACACGGCATTGACTTGGTTAACTTCATAAGAAGCTGTGAGATTGCTTTTTAGAGGTACCAGGCTTTAATATAATTCTCAATAAGCTAGTGTAGCTATTTAGCGATAACCAAAACATTTTTAGCCTACGGCAGAAAAACCAAAATAAATAAATAAATCATGCCTAACGTATCAAATTTAAAGCACTTTCCAACACGGGAGTTAGAGCATGGACGGATCGACAAACCGAAATCATAAGCACTTTTTCAACCTTGTTGGAAAGAAAAAGCCTGAAACGTTCGCATTTTACCGAATTTAAATAAAATTATAAATACTTATACTACACACATAAAGCATGACCATTAAATGACACAAACTGTTAAATTAGGGCATTCAAAAAGTAAGTTTCCCAAAGCCAATAAAAAGGAACGAAACATTATTACACGGGAAAAATTATTGTAAAAAGGTCAGAAATATTTCACCTACTTTTCAGTATAAGAGCTTCAACTGTAACATTTGTCATACTCTGGAATAATTTTTTGTAGTCCAGTCTCATAGAAGTCTCCCACCTGAGAAAGGAGCTAGAGTGTTACAGTTATCTACAGTCTTCAGTATAAAAGTGATGCTCGGACAGGAATTTCTTCACCTTACTCTTCATGGTACCACCCTATAGTACCGATCTTGCTTCGAGTAATTTGCACCTGAAGAAATTCCTGCCCGGTCGTCACTTTTTAACTGACGAAGACTGCAAACAATTGTGACACTCTGGATCTTTTCTCAGGCCGCAAACTTCTATGACACAGGACAACAAAAACTTTTCCTGCAGTATGAAAAATATTGCAGTTCAGTCTATTCTTGGGTTGAGAAGTAGCTGAAATACTGATGTATCTTTTGCGAAAAAAATTTCCACATAATGTTTTGTTCTCTTTTTTTGGCTTTGGGAAACTTACTTTCCTGACGACTGTCGTATTCCTTCAAACCCTACTTGCAGAACATTAAATGCATACTTCAAAATTTTCAAATTTAAATATTTGTAACACTGTGCAACACCATCAACAAATCATTAAAATACTTTGGCCAATGCTCTATTTGTGTAGAGTGGCAAAAACTGAGAGGAAAACTACTTCAGAGTCGTAATTGTAAACTTACCAGTAGTATTAATTATCTAAAAGTATCTGCTTACGATCATGTGTCAGCAATCAGTTTCTAAGGGGAGTAGTTAGATAAACTATTTCCTCTCTCCATATTTAAAATAGTACAGCAATCTCTCGTCAGTTAAGCTTAATAATATTTAAACAATTCTCATGGCCATCTCGTCTCGCCTTAAAGTGTCTTATCGCATCATGGCTCGCTAAGCTCCATTCTGACATGCCACTGGCATCTGTTTAAAAGACGATTTATGGCGTCTAGGCTGCGCAACTATAATGGTTCTAATCATCCCTTCATCTACAACGACGCGCAATGGGAACTCTTTGCTCTGCCACTTCCCCTTTAATCAAATGAATGGCGGCGAATCCATAATTATCGAAAGTGCGACTGTCCCCCAAAAAGTACTCGCCAAATTGCAAGATGGCGATATAACAAACCGGAACATTAATAATCCATCGGACAAGCAAGTCGCGTTAAGATGCCACGCTAATTTTCTGATTAAAAGAAATTCGCTTAGGGAGAACGAATTTTTCCTTTGTAATTTTTTTGTTGTTTCTCAGTCTGGAACAGCCCAGAGCCATTTTCTGTCGAAATGTCATCACTTCTTGTCACACATATTCGTTCTTGAATTATTGATGGCGCATTTCTCCGCCGCGCCAATGAAAAGTTGTCACGGAACAAACGCATTTGCTTTAATCTGAGCCATGCATTAAAAGTCTTGTCTGGTCACGAATTGGATGGTGATACACAAATTATAATGCGAATGTCTGAAACTGTAAAGAGGGCGTGTGGTGCGTAATACGTGTAAGGGGTTTGAGAGCAGATTTGCGAAAGATATGCATTTCCTCTGGCGACAAATTAGCTATTTATTTCGTCTATTAAGAATATCGTCTGTGTACGGATGGCCGTTTCTGTAAAAGCGCTCTTCCTCGAAGATCCAGAAAATATTTTATATTTTGAAAGGACAAAATTTGACATTTTGAAGAGGCAGACATTTATGTTTGTACACAGACGTAGATAGATTATGAAATAGATATATAAATGTAAGATATTTAATATAATGTATGTATGTATAAGATAAAAAGTTTTACAGAAGGGCAGGAAATGAATGGCTTGCATGACACTTTCTATTTTAAATGATTAGCCGCCAAGAATCTTTTTCATTATTAAACAGGGCTGTACATTATAATTACTTCAAACTATTATAAAAACCCTTTTCAACTAATCTTCTTACAATAAGTTCTGAACCTAATGAATTAAATCCTATTATTAACGCCTTAACGGTCATATTATTTTCAAGAGAATTGTCATAAAAGTGAATTTTTTTTTTTCGGAAAATTGTATGAGTGTATGTACAAATTATGTATTCATTTTAAGGTTTCGGACATTTTTTTCAGCTCGAAAGAAAAAAAAAAAAAGTGAAATTTATAGGAAAAGCCCACATTTAGGCTTATTGTGACTGAGTGCATGTTCTGTAGTAAGCAGTGTATCACTAAAAATATATGTTTTAAACACTAAAGGAAAATTTTATTAAAATTACTTCATAAAATAAATAAGTATTTGTAAAGTTTTCTTTGAACAGCTAAGATTGTACAACGCATATCAAAAACACACGTGCTTAAGTGCTGCTACCATCGCTACCACCTACTTAAAATACAGTGAAACCCCGATTTATCGTTCCCGCATTCATCTTTTTCCCATATTGATCGGTTTATTTCTGTGGTCCCTGCACAAATTGTATTTGAATAACGTTAAAGAAACCCGCAAGTATCGTTCGTCATAAATTTACTTTCCCGCATTCATCGTTGTAAAATTTTTCTCCAGGCTAAAAGGAAATTGAAGGTTAAGGGGATCCATGTGGAAAAAAAAAAAAAAAGCTAATTGTTTCTTGGTATGATTTCTTGGTCTGATGATGATCAGATGAACAATGATTATGTGTTGAAGAGGTGGTGTATAGGGTGAAATTTAATAATTTTTTTCCATTAATAAAGAAGTTGAGGCATGTGGTATCCTAAACATGGAAGAAAGGTGTGATTATGCAAAAAATGAAAATAATGGCGAAGCAGAGGATAATATTCTTGCCACTGAGAAAGAGATTACACTAGTATGAAGTTCGAAGCAATAATGGTGTTTGAAACTGTATGGAATTTTTCATACAAACATAAAATCACAGAAAAGGTCGAGAAAAATATTGTAAATCGTGAAAATTTACTGTTTAATTTAAAAAAAGATGAAAAACCCAACATAAAATACTGATTTTTTGAAAATAAGCATAACGTAAGTTTCATCTCCGATTTATTTGATTTGTAACAAATTTGTATTTGTTATACAGTCATTGCGTGCATGCATAAACATTGCTTTCTTCGTATTTTGACTTGAACCCGCATTGGTCGTTTTCCCGCATTCATCGTTCTTTCCTACGCACCCCTTGAAAAACGATGAATCAGGGTTCTATTGTATAAACTATATCCGAATTAATTTAAAAATAGCCTTAAGCTAAAACAGTCCGAATTAAGTTAAACATAGTGTCATCTGTTGCGTGAAATGAGATGTTAAAAAAATTCGTGCAGAAGAATTGAAATGCTCTTATCATTCTGGCGCATATTTCAACACTGCTCAGAAATATGGCGGGCACGAAAAATAGAGGTAAAACATAAAATTTTTGCTACTTAGATAAAATCATAGTAATCTTTCAGCAACAAAGAATCGACAAAAGAGGGGAAAAAAAGAGGCTCTGAATATGACGTTAAACACACTACTAGTAATTAAAATAAAAATATTTTTAAATAGAAAATTAATTCCTAAACGGAAAGATTACACAAATTTTCACTAACTCTTTTTTTGTTTCTACATATGTGTGGATTAATTAATGGGTATTTCGTATTTCAAATTTGGACACAAGAAATCTTAAACTGAAATAGGATTACTGAATATTTCGCAGAAATATTTATTCTTTCGAGAATTTAAAAAAAAAACTTGATTTCGATGACCTGAAAATATATATAATTCATAATAAATTTAAAAGAAAAAATATGTTACATTAAACAACAAAAAAAAAAAAAGAAAAAGAAAAATAATTAAACATGCAAAACGAAACTAAAAATATCAAGCCAATGATAAATTATCTTTTCTTAATTCCATTGAATCAAATATAAAATAAAATTAGTAATTTGATTTCCTTAGAAAGAGTTTAATAGATGGCATACGTCTAAGAAATTAGTAAAAATTTTTACTTTTATATTAGAGCTTAAAAATCAACTTTCCATTTTCTAGATTACATATAGGTACCAGACCACTTGAAAGAAATTATTTTAGATTTACTACGTTTTTGAAACTGACTAGAAAGTATAATATAATTTTTCCTAGTCCCATACACATGTAAAACAGCATTCATATCTCTACCCCCATACACACTGTGCTAAAGGTTTGCAATCATTAATTCTTAATAGTTATGGAAATGCGTGCAAGATTTAGAACTGAAAGCGTAAAACGCATGCAATAGATAATCGACGCATGATTAGTTCACATAAATCAATAACAATGTTATTGCAATGAGAATGAAATAAAATTTTGCGCCAGCTTTCTTAACGACACTTACTCTCTAAAGTTTTTACTATTATATATGCTAATCATATTCTATTGGGTTGGCAACTAAGTAATTGCGGATTTCACTCATAGATGGCTTCAGTTGAATTTTTAGGTTTGCAGACGATTTACAAATGTAAAACACATTTTGTTATTTGATAGTTTGCAATTCAGCTGTCAATCAGTAAAAAAAGTTCTTTGATAGGTTGCGTAGTTTTCGCTTGGCCTTCGTTGAAAAATGGAAAATCAAAAGGAACATTTTCGTCATATTTTGCTTTTTTATTTCCGCAAAGGGAAAAACGCATCGCAAGCTCATAAAAAGTTATGTGCTGTTTATGGTGACGAAGCCTTAAAAGAACGGCAGTGTCAAATTTGGTTTGCCAAATTTCGTTCTGGTGATTTTTCACTCTAAGATGAAAAACGCTCTGGTCGTCCAGTTGAAGTTGATGACGCCCTAATCAAAGCAATAATCGATTCGGATCGTCACAGTACAAGACGTGAGATTGCAGAGAAGCTTCATGTATCACCTACATGCATTGAAAATCACTTAAAAGCAACTTGGCTATGTGCAAAAACTCGATACATGGGTTCCTCACGAACTGAAAGAAACGCATTTAACGCAACGCATTAACAGCTGCGATTTACTAAAGAAACGTAATGAAAATGATCCATTTTTAAAACGATTTATAACTGGCGATGAAAAATGGGTTGTTTACAACAATATCAAGCGGAAAAGATCGTGGAGCAGGCCAGGTGAACCAACTCAAACAACATGAAAAGCTGATATTCATCAAAAGAAGGTTTTGTTATCAGTTTGGTGGGATTACAAAGGAATTGTCTACTTTGAACTCTTACCACCCAACCGAGCGATCAATTCTGATGTCTACATTGAACAACTAACGAAATTAAACAATGCAGTTGAAGAAGAGCGGCCCGAATTGAAAAATCGAAAAGGTGTTGTATTCCATCATGACAATGCAAGGCCACACACATCTTTGGTCACTCGGCAAAAATTATTGGAGCTTGGTTGGGATGTTTTGCCACATCCACCACACAGTCCTGACCTTGCACCATCTGATTACTTTTTGTTTCGATCTTTACAAAACTCCTTGAATGGTAAAAATTTCAATAATGATGATGATGTCAAATCGTACCTGATTCAATTTTTTGCTAATAAAAACCAGAAGTTTTATGAACGTGGGATTATGATGCTGCCTGAAAGATGGCAAAAGGTTATTGATCAAAATCGGCAATACATTACAGAATAAAGTTATTTAGTTCCATGAAAAAATTGCCTTTGATTTTCTAAACAAAATCCGCAATTACTTAGTTGCCAACCCAATATTTTACTGAAAGTTATTCTTCATATTATTGAAACTAATAAAAATTCAACAGATTTCACTTATTTGAAAATTTCAGAAAATTTGATCCCAAATACAGATTTTACAAGATTTAATAATTTAGCAAAATATTAAATAATCTGTTCATAACCTAATAATTTTGTACATAGCGTTATTCTTCTGTATTTTTATAAAATAATTTTATATGTACTTTTATAATATAAGTAATTTCATTTGGTTCCCTTGTTTTTTGCAAGTCCTGAAATTTTGTTTTGAAAAAACAATGGGAACCATGAATATAATTAGTGTACTTTTTGCATGGTGGAAAAATTCCCCTTGCAACAAGGAATAAATACAAGGATAATAAATAAAAGCACTCATTTCACCTAAAATTTTATATAAGAATGAAAAATTTTTTTGAAAATCTAAAATTTCTTCCAGATTTTATTTACGCACTCGGCTGGAAGAATTTCAGATTTTTTTAAATATAATCAATCAATTCTGCCATATAGAGGAAAATTATAACTGTAAGTGCTCATATAGATTCCTGTTCGCATAATTTCGTTGCTGAAAATTGCATCCATTGTTGTTTGGTCGCTAGTGGTGAAATGTTTTTGATTAGTGCGTATTGGAAAATCTAAAGTACCCATTTCAGTTATGAAATTGTATTCTTGATGGGAATTTAATTCTATATTAAAATCTCCTACTAAAACAACTGTCTTACTGCACTGTCTTACAATCATCCTCCTTCAGCAACGTTTGGAATACAGCGTCTAATTTATCTTCATAAGAAATTAGAGGACTAGCGTATGCAACTGCAAATCTCACTTTATCTTGAATATACGCAATGACCATTTGAACACCCTTGATCTGGCTCGTGTAGGCACGGGTAAAGTGTTTCATATTCTTTTTATGATTTTTATAGAGGAAAACTTTATAATTCCAGATGGCTTTCTGTTTTGGAAACCACTGTCTATCTGTTCGACCAAAGCTAATCCTGGTATTTGAAAAACATCTGAAGGGATAGTCCATGTTTCCGTTCGCAATATCAAATCACTCTGCAGAAAATATGGATCAAATAGATATGACCTGTTGCGGCCCAACCGCTACCCATCAACGCCGTGACGTAAGTATGAGGCGACCAGGGGAGCGCGTGGCTTCCGGGGAAAGAGAGAGACGCCAGAGAACTGAAAGAGGAAAGACCTCTGAGAGATGCTGCAGAACTAACCGCATGAGATATATTGAGTTTTGTAAATATCAATGTAAACTTTATCTTAACCTAGAAATAAAATGTGTGTTCATGCCACGAGAGTCATGCCTGCGTCCATCACGAACCCCTTGTGATTTTAATTAAGTATTTTAGGGAAGCAGACGGAGCAAGAGGCAAAGTCGCACCCGTTTCAATGGTACCCTCGGCGGGACGCAGGTAGGAAATAAATATTGATATGATTATTAAGATAATTGAATACTGATTTGAGAAGTTTTATTGAAGTGTATTGATTTGAATATTCAGTGATTAAATTGTTATTATTGACATATTAAAATGGATGCAAAAACGAAAGAAGCTCTTGAAAGAGCAAAAACAAAACGTAAAACATTAAAACAATCTGCAACAAAATCGATGAACAAAATTATAGAACTTTTGCAAAATGATCCGGTTAATGAGGGAGAATTAGAAGAATGTAAAGATAAACTGGAAGAGAAGGCTGAATTAATCTTTCAATTAGATTTGGAAATTGAAAATTTAACGCATGAAGTTAAAGATTTAGAAATAGAAGTAGAAACAAATCTAGAATATCGAGATCGCATAACAAGTGTAAAAACGAAAGTAAAAAAATATTTCAGAGAACACAAAGAGAAATTATTCAGCAAAACAGTTGCTCCATCTAACGAAAATGGGAGCCTTAATAGTCATAATTCTGTTTTGGCAATGAGGTCAGATACCAGTGAAGGCCCTAGAGTGTTGCTACCTAAGCTAAGAATTGAACCCTTTGACGGAGATTTGGAGCGTTTTCAGGAATTCTGGGCACAATTTGAGAGTGCGATACATAACAACGCGAGTTTATCAAATGTAGACAAATATAATTACCTGAAGGCATTTCTTACGGGCCGTGCTTTAAAAAGCATCGAAGGTTTGGTGGTGTCTGATAAGAATTATACCGAAGCAGTTAATATACTTAAAGATAGGTATGGTAAAGAAGAAATTCTCGTTAGAGCCCACGTTAACCGGTTGCTAAATTTAAAACCCGTTAAATCCGCCTTTCAATTAATACCCCTACGTGAGCTATGCGACCAAATAGAAATAGAAGTACGCGGTCTCGAAAACTTAGACATAAAATTAAATTCATACGGCAGTTTACTTTTCCCTTTACTTTTGAAATTAATTCCCGATTCCATAGCATTAGATTTTAACAGATCTCATTACGAAAAAGATGATTCTTGGGATGTCGCAAAATTAATAAAATTCCTCAAAAAAGAAATTGAAACACGGGAAAGAACGTTCTTGTTTCAACAAGTGGGGGAAAACAGAATTCAAACGGATTCAGTGTTGAGGCCTGCTAAGGAGAATCTGCAGGTGGCTCGTAGCGCTTGTCAGAGAGAGAGATTTCAGAAACATAACGAAAAAAAAAATGAGTCACTTCCAAGCGCTGCGGCTTTGAGTGTATTGGGCGAGAAGTGTTTATTTTGCAGTACTGGTAAACACAGTTCCAGCAGTTGTGGAATGAGTGTATCTAGAAAGATTCAATCATTAAAAAAGAGTGGGCGTTGTTTCGTGTGTTTGGAAAGAGGACACCTGGGGAGTCAATGTGATAAAAAAGATATTATTAATTGCTCAAATTGCAATCGCCGTCATAACAAATTAATCTGCTACAGAGACAGTAATGCTACAAAAGGGGAGGGTAACTTGAAGGGAAGTAAGAGTTCTTCGCCTAGTGAGGCCTCTGAAACAGAAGCGTCAGTGAATTATATAAACACTGAAAACCATGTGGTTTTGCAGACTGCCAGAGCAGAAATAAAAAACAATGAAGAGAGGCGCGAGATAAGGATTTTATTTGACACAGGCGCAGAACGCACATTCATTAAAAGAAGTATTTCTCGAGAAATGAATCTCCCAGTTATAGACTCGCAAATGATTAGCATTTTCACTTTTGGTAACGACAAACCGCAGACTGAAATTAGCAATAAGGTGGGGTTTACTTTGATTAATCCATTTGATCATGGAATAAAGATAGACATGGAGGCTTTTGAAACAGAGCTGATTAGTGGCACGGCTACTGACATACCAGGAATAAATATTGCTAAATTATGTGATGAAAAGGGAATTAAATTATCTGATACTGGGTACGTTAAGAATAGAGGAGAAGAGTTTTTGCTTTTAATAGGATTAGACAATTACTGGAAAATCGTAATAGGGACTGTAAATAGAATATCAGAATCTTTGGTAGCAGTAGAAACAAGATTGGGTTGGACAATAAGTGGAACGGAAAGCGCTGAAATTTCCTCAGTGGCTCTTAGTATTATGCAAAATGCAGTACAAATCAAAGATAAACCCGAAGATGAGTCAATATCCGAATCTCTAAAAAAGTTGTGGGAATTGGATGTCTTGGGGATCGAAAATGAATCAGATAAGAAACACGAGTGCGAAGATGAGGTTTATAAGAAATTTCGGGAGTCTATAAGATTTGAAAATAATAGATATACAGTTAGTCTACCCTGGAAAGAAAACGCAAACGAATTAAGTAATAATTACGAAGTTGCAAAAAATCGTTTTCAGTCGCTTTGGTGTAGATTTAAAAGGAGCCCCCAACTTCACGATCGCTATGAAGAAGTGATAGAAAAGCATCTGAAGGAAGGGATATCAGAGGAAACCGAATATAAGGGAGGGGGAAAAGAATATTTTTTGCCTCATCAGGCCGTAATTCGCGAAAATAAAGACACCACCAAAGTCCGCGTCGTTTTTGATGCATCCTCACGTGCGAAAGGGTGTTTGTCATTGAATGACTGTTTAGAACCAGGCCCTAATTTATGCCCGGATATTTTGGAACTGTTATTGAATTTCCGACATAACAAAATTGGAATCACAGCAGATATAGAAGCCGCGTTTCTCCAAATCTCTCTTTGCGAGGCAGATAGAGAAGTTGTAAAGTTTCTCTGGAAGGATAAACATTCCAAGGAATTAAAAACGTTGAGAATGACACGGGTGATTTTTGGAGCAACATCAAGTCCGTTTTTGCTAAACGCAACCATAAAATTTCATATTGAGAAGTATGAATCACGTTATCCAGAAGAATGTTTTGTTTTGAAGAACTGCTTGTACGTGGACGACCTCATTGCCGGTGATGACACAAAAGACGAAGTTATTGAGAAAGCTGAGAATATCAGGAAAATACTAAATGAAGGGAGCTTCAACATGAGAAAATGGTCAACAAATGATCGTGATGTGCAAGAAATCTGGGACAGAAGTAAAATCCATTCATCGAATCCTGTAGTTAATGTATTAGGCTATATTTGGAATAAAGAAGATGATGTTTTACAAATTGAAGCATCGAAGTTTGAACATGAAGTAATCAATAACGAAGCCACGAAAAGAGAAGTCCTGAAAGTGATGAGTCGATTATACGACCCTTTAGGATTAGTGAGTCCATTTACAATTAGAGCAAGAATCCTATTGCAAAAGATTTGGAAAGAAGGTCTTCAGTGGGATGAGAACTTACCAGCTGAATTTCTCACAGAATGGAATAATTGGAAAAAAGAAGCTCCAGAAATACAGAAAATCGATATTCCCAGGTATTATTTTGGAATGAGTGAAAAAAGAGAAATCGTCGACTGCCAGCTGCATTGTTTCGTTGATGCCTGTGAAAAAGCGTACAGCGCGGTATTGTACATCAGGTATGAAAGAAAGACTGAGGTGCAAACCAGATTAGTGTGTTCAAAATCTCGGGTTGCGCCGCTGAAACGTTTGACTCTACCAAGATTAGAGCTTATGGCTGCACTCATTGGTGCAAGATTATCAAGAAAAGTTCAAAACCATCTTAGCCAACAAATTCGTACTACATCGTATTTCTGGTCAGACTCTAACATAGTGTTGCATTGGGTGAAAGCACCACCAGAGAAGTGGAAACTGTTTGTCCAAAATAGAGTAAGAGAAATAAGAACAATTTCGGATCCAGCATCCTGGAAGTATTGCCCAACAAAAGAAAACCCAGCAGACTACCAAACCAGAGGTCTGAGTGTTAAAGCCTTAAAGGAGAAGAACGAATGGTGGTATGGACCAAGATGGTTGACAGAAACGGAGGAGAATTGGCCTAAAATGCCTTCGAGCCATAAAGAACCAGAAGTTTTAACAGAGATGAAACGAGGGGAAAAGGCACTACAAGCTAGCTGCATTGAGAAAAATGAATTGAAAACATTGTTTTCCCCAGAGAAATTTAGTACGTTAGATAGGCTTGTTAGAGTTACTGCGTGGATTAGAAGATTTCTGAACAACGTTAAAAATAGAGAAAAACAAACCGGTCCATTAACATGCGAAGAGTTGAAACGTGCAGAAATTTATTGGATTAAAGCAATTCAAAAGGAACATTTTAATGAAGAATTGGAAGCTCTGCGAGAAAAGAGACCTCTTCCCAAAGATTCAACAATTCACCCTTTCAATCCATTTATAGATGAAGAAGAGATCTTGAGAGTTGGCGGAAGACTGCACCATGCTGATTTAAGTTTTGCCGAAAAACATCCAATTATGATTCCGAAAAATACTTATTTGGCAGAACTAATCACCAAACAGAACCACGAAAAAACAGGACATGCAGGGATTGCTGGAACTCTTTCGCAGATCAGAGAACAATACTGGTTGTTAAAAGGCAGACAAATAGTAAAAAATGTTCTCAGACGCTGTACTGTTTGTCAAAGGTACAAATCAAAACCTTTATGTCAAGAGACTGCACCTTTACCACCAGATAGAGTTACTAAAACTTTTCCCTTTGAAAAGGTCGGGATTGATTTTGCCGGACCTTTGTATACGAAGAACAAAGAAAAAGCATACATTGTCTTATTTACTTGCGCCGTGACACGTGCAATTCATTTGGAATTATTACATGATTTATCCACAAAGAGCTTTCTTTTGGCATTCAGAAAATTCTTATCCCGTCGTGGATTATGTTCCACAGTGTACACGGATAACGCAAAGACATTCAAAAGAGCCGACACAGATTTGAAAAAAATATGGAGTTCAATAAAGGATACGCAAGTCTTAGAATATTTCGGGAGAAAAGGCATAACTTGGAAATACATAATTGAAAGAGCGGCATGGTGGGGCGGCTTCTGGGAGCGCCTTGTCCGCTCAGTGAAATCCTGCTTGAAGAAAATGTTAGGAAGAGCTTCTCTTCCTTTTGAAGAACTAGAGGCTATTTTATTAGAAACCGAAGCAATTGTCAATTCCCGACCACTTACATATGTTTATGAAGATCACCAAGAGCCTAGTACACTTACTCCCGCCCATTTTTTAATAGGCAGAAAGATGCTGACTATACCACCAACAAAAAATATTTCAGATCCATTGACAAGGGAAAACTTAATTGGACGATACAAAAGTAGAAAACTGATGGTTGAAAGACTTTGGCGAGCGTGGCTACGAATTTACCTTATGGAATTGCGATCTGCACACACGGTCAAAAAACCTGACAGATCTTCAACTGTGCAAGAGGGTTCTATAGTCCTGGTACACGAAGACAAGCAGCCGAGACTGCTGTGGAAAATGGCCAAGGTGGAGCACTTGCATGAAGGACGAGACGGGAAGGTGAGAGCCTGCTCGTTAAAGCTTCCCAATGGGACTGTCATCAAGAGAGCAGTCCAGCATCTCTATCCATTGGAGATCCAACCGGACGAGACATCGACGCCATCTTTCCCGGGCCGGAGGTTGTTGCGGCCCAGCCGCTACCCATCAACGCCGTGACGTAAGTATGAGGCGACCAGGGGAGCGCGTGGCTTCCGGGGAAAAAGAGAGACGCCAGAGAACTGAAAGAGGCAAGACCTCTGAGAGATGCTGCAGAACTAACCGCATGAGATATATTCTGAGTTTTGTAAATATCAATGTAAACTTTATCTTAACCTAGAAATAAAATGTGTGTTCATGCCACGAGAGTCATGCCTGCGTCCATCACGAACCCCTTGTGATTTTAATTAAGTATTTTAGGGAAGCAGACGGAGCAAGAGGCAAAGTCGCACCCGTTTCATGACCACGGCGCGCCGCGTAGACAAAAATCCCGTGCTTGAAAGAAATAGCACCCGAGTGCTAATAATAATGTAAAGATTTGGTAGCTTGTTATACAGGATGCACTTTAAATAAAGCACTGAATTCCGCTAGACACTTGAGTATTTTACAAATAGTACTAAACATTATTACAAACTATGAATGAATATGATGCATGAAATCTTAAGGGGAAAATTCGAACCGAGAATCTCATCTCAAAACCTTAGAAAATTGAAAAAATATATCATGCTGTATTTTACGTAAACTCTGACTTTCCATAATTTCTCTCTTTTAAAAAACTGCTCTCAAGTTGCATAATTTTTACTATAAAGAACAGCCTTAACAGAAAACAGCCACCGACATTTAACAATATGTTAACAAGACATTCGCTTACAACTAGACACAGTCTTGTATTGCACCTGCACCAAGTTCGCCATTATCTTCAACAGCGTTGTAGACAGATAAAACTGCCTTTGATTCATTTCTCAGAGAACTGCTCGGTACTCTAGAGAAGATCGTGTTCCGTGCCACCATCATTTGGATGTCAGCTAAACACTTTTGGCAGATGTCTCCCAAATCGGCCACTGCGTGAGGAGGGTTATCAGTCCTTAACAGACATCACGAACCAAAGTTTTACGATCACTAGGCATCTTCCAGGGTGCTTTACAGCTCTTGAAAGATTGTGCCTCACGATAAGGGCAAAGAATGCTATATATAAAAGAGAGACGTGCTGTCTCGGAAATTTTCGAGAGTCTGAGTTAACTTGAGGGTTTAAGTAAAGGAAACACACTTAATCATGAGCTCTTTGCATTTATTTTCAGTATAAGTCATTTTCAAACAATTTCATTAAAGTTATTTAACCCCTCTGGCCCTGAATTTTGAATACAGCAGATCAAAAATCAATGAGTGGTTAGATGTGCTGCACTATGTGTAAGTACCTTAAATATGAAATATTATAACATTCAGTCAATTACCATACTAATTAAAAAATAATAGAACACGAGGCTATCATTGACCAAAATGAGAAACAAAAATTAGTTATTTTGTATTAAACCTTTTGAAACAATTTCTTTGTACGTGAAAATACTTCACATGCATTTTGATTGCTTGCACGCATGCATTCATAAAGATGCATTTAACTTTTGGCTTCAAATTGCTTGACACATCCATTATCTTATCTGATGGAGATTTTTTGCCATCTACAGATCAAAAATGATAACGTTCTACTATTTTTGCATGTATTATTAGAAGGACACTAGGTTTTTGTACTAAAATTCTTGAAAATGAAGAATATAGCGTAATTCAAAGATGTATTCTAGTATTAAGACGTCAGAGCCGAAGGGGTTAATAAAACACTTTTATCTTTAGATATTTGTATACTGAGTATCCAAATATTATATATACGTAAAACTATCTGCATTTCTTTATTTTTTACAGCTTAGTTTTAAAAAGAGACATAATGTTTCAAAACACTAAAATCTTGCATCTTCGGAGTAGAATATTCAATTATACGGTGAAGTTGTAATGTTATGAGTGTAGATACGCAGTCTGTCGGGTCTATTTTTTTTTTCGGTATTGTTGTTCTTGTGAGAAGTAGCAACTATCACTATTCAATAATTTCTACCTTTTTGAATTGTGTTCAAATGTGCTAATAGTAAAAAGTAACTTTCGGCTTAAAATAATAGCAATTTTTTTTTCAGTTTAACGTATGGCCTCGTCCGTATTGTAAAAACTATTCAAAAAACATACTGTTTGTAAAAAGTGGTTAAATATATTTCGTAAATGTTGGCGGCTATGAGGTAGCCTTATTCTGGAGAAAGTGGTTTAACAGTCATGCGTATATGAGACTTCAAGAGCTATGTCAGATATCGGAAGAGATGCAGACAGCCTCGGCGTACAACAAACACTATTGCCTTAAAAAAAGAAGGTGTAAGAAAAACATCCAATGCTTTGAACACACATTTTGAAAATTACTGCGACACACATCTCCACATTCTTGATCAGGTTTAAAAAAAATGACGATAGTCAGTCAGTGAATTTAATATATATACAGGGTGGTTATAATTAAAGGTCCCATATAGACAGCATCCATTCTACAGCTGAAACGGATGAGCAGATTGCCACCAAATTTGGCAGGCGGACTGTGCACGTGATGCGCTCATGGCAAATTTTAAAAAAGATGAGTTCAAAAATGCCCACCTGGTGGCGCTTTGCTTAACAGAATCAGCTTTAAAATGACCCAAATAAGTTAAAAGGGTTAAAAAAAAACTATTGAATAAACGTTAAAATTGTCTGTGCATATCGAATTAGATATTTCCTAGCGCCACCTAGTGGACATGTTCTGAACACTTTTTTTTTTTTTTTTCGAAATTCAGTGAGCGCATTTCGTGTATAGCCCATATACAAAATTCCGTTGCATTCAATTCACCCGTTTGCGCTTTAGGATGCCGTTTATAGGGGAAGTATAATTGTAACCACACGGTATATCTTTAAATTAGCATTTTAAGATTTTAATTAAGATTTTTTTTCAAACATTTTAGTATATACTTTTATGCAAACAAGAATCTTTATAATTTATGAAAATTAATTTTTTTCATTAAATTTAACAAATACCACATACAAATTATATCCTGTGCCATTAGTATACGAGCCTTCCTATTTTTCGACAATACAAGTAAAAACCGCTGAGTGCAGGGCACAGTCCAGATGATCGGCTGTAGGATGTGGAAGACCCGCACAGAGTACATTCCTGAGAATCGGAATTGAGTAAATGTTATTTTGTTAACAAAATTTTAAATTTCGGGTGGTACCAGACCCCTGGTCCTCCCACCCCTGTGTGCGTCCTTGCTCTGACACTTAATTCTTAAATTTTACCCATTAACTCATTAGTGTATGGTGTACATTTTACTATGCCGATTCTACTAAAAATATTAATTGGTTAAAATAAGAAACTTCTTTAAATGATTTTTTTTTTCATTCTCACAAATATAAGGCGTAATGCAACGCAAAATTGACATTAATTGGATTGTATATACTCCACGTTCACGCCCTAAAAAATGCACTTCAATTACAATGGTAAATTCTTATAGTAAAAATTACATTAATTGATGGATATACATCCGTGATAAATTTAATTAAAACATATCAAAATGTGAATTATTAAAAAATTTTCAATTAGCAATATATTAAAAATTTTAATGTATCAAGACATTCAAAAACAGTAACGTTCACTTTATCTTATAAAATTAGCATAAAAACAGCAACATGATAACTAATTTTTCTTAATTAAATTTCGCTACAATCTAAAAAAGTTTTGTCACATAATTATTGAAAAATCCAGTTCGAAAATTTCCATTAGCTTAAACATCTCATTTAAAATAAAATTTAAAAAAGGATGACATTTTAAGCAAAACTGTAAAATTTATATATGAAATAAAATCCATATTGATTAAACAGGCTAATTAAAATTGATTTTAAACAGCGATGCAACCATCTGTTATTTTTATGCATTATTTAGACCTGACATATTTAAAAAAATATGCGGTTTAATAATTTAACGTTGTAGAAAATAAAATATTATTGATTTTATGTCTTTCCATAAACTAATTCCCAGTAAGTTTCAAAATGCGATATTAATTATGACAATCCAAAGAGTTTTCTGACTTTTACAGTTTATATTTTTTATCCTACTGAAGTGTTTTAAAGGAAAATTAAAAGTAAGTTGATCCGCTGTCAGAATATGACACTGTTAAAGTTGTTCGATTATTTTTCAAAAAAAATTTTATCTTTGTTTCCCCCCCCCTCCATTGATTTATATACCTTTTTATAAATCTTCAATTTCTGCCCATCTACCCTTCTGCATGCTTCGAAGAAAGGCAGGGTAGCTGGTAAAGTTTGAGAGAGGTAGACCCAAAAAATTACTTCTTTGATCTTTATGTCTTTAGTAGGTACATACAGGAGAATTTTATCATAGGGCATTTAAAGAGGGTTTTTTCCCAAAAAATTTGTAATTGATAAATAAAGGCAGAGAAAAATAAGTAATGATTATAAATCAGAAACCGAACCGATCTGTAATTTCGATAACAACATTTTTATTTTCCATAAATCATCTCCCCCATTAAATCAAATTGCTGTTTATTAAATCATTGCTCAGCAACATCTAGAAAACATAACTCCACAACAAGCCCTAGTGGAATAACAGTACAGATTCACAGTGCTTAATGAAAAGGATGAAAGCCAGGCTTACGGTATTTACAGTGCAGTGAACTAACTGCAGTAAGTTGGTGATTTTAGAATAGCACTAATGGTAAATTGTACAGGAAGTATCACCAATGGAGTTACAAAAGAAAACGCTATCAGAAATCGCTTTTTAAGGCTCAAACCAAAGACTAGAAACCAGGGCTCAAAACAAACCCAAAATCTAAGTTACTTAAGAAGGAAATGCATTTATTTAGAGCTTTTACGTTGCTACGTAGAGCTTCACTTTTCAACGTCACGAAAATACCTGTTGCTGTTGCAGGAATCACGTTTACACTATTTTCTAAAAAGGACCCGTTATCGAAACCTCGAAATCTGCACACTCTATCACAAGGCTCGTAGAATTCATTTTTATTTCTGCTGTTCTACTTATGCCTTTTCATATTGTTATTGAAAAAGGACCCTGAAAGTCCAGTAGGGAACACGAAATACTTGATCTTGAGTTCTTGGGACTATGTACTAAAGAAGTCCAATTTCACATTTATTGCATTCATACATCAAAACACAACATTTTGGAAAGATTATTTTTTATACTCTGTTCAGTTGCCGATTGGTGTAGATTGGGAACTATTCGAAGCCAAATAAACTCAAAACATCTGTCTATTCCCCCCCCCCATCTTTAGATTAACATTTCGTATTTGAAAGATATGCGATCACTTGATCAGTAGCTAGTTATTGGTGGATTCTTCCTCCCCCACCTCTAACAAAAAAAGAAAAAAGATTTTTGTAAAGTATGTGTTCACCACAGCGTGTCCGGAATGGGAATTTTTGTCCAATTTAAAACCAAAATAGGTATTTTTGTTAATGTAACACTTTTGATAACACCATTTGCCATGTGGCAGAGTTATGCGGCTATGCTCGGTTTTCTGTAATAGCACCAAATTTATTTCGGCAAGTAAATGTTGAAGAATAATTTTCATTCGATCCCACAATATTGTAGTAAAGAGATGGAAAACACACTGTTGATCTTCATACTAGCCTGTTTTGCACAATTTTAATAAAGCGAAGTCAAAAGCGAAGTCAAGCGATTTCTTTAAACATGTTATTGCATTTAATGTTAAACTTTTCTGTATTATTTTGAAATGACGAATGTTCAAATAACGCATTTTTAGAAGTAGATTTATGACTCCCTATGTACATGACGGAATATTGTTGAAGTGCCTACAATCAGCTGTGCATCTCTTATGACTAGTATCCATAACACCATTAATAGAAGTAGCTCAACGTCTCGCCATAAAACTGTGAAAAATAAGTTGTATCCTTTCTATGAAGACGCTTCACCATGATTCGAATACATTGATTAGTTATAAGATCAAATCATGCTTCAACGTTTCTTCATAGGAAGGCTGTATTTAATTTAGCCCCACTTTATAATGAAATGCTAATTACTTTTATTAACAATGCACTTCTAAATTCGAAATTGGTATAAATTTGCAGCAGGTATTCCAACAAATATGATAACGCTTGCAATTTGCCTTTTTAATAGAAGCATGGAGCTTTTTTTTCCCATATCGTCTTTAACAGACATCTTTCAAGACCTCAAAAGCATATATATCTTTCTCCATACTGCAGATGTTCTTTTATCTCACTGCCGAACGACGAACTCGATACAAAATACGAAAGAAGTCCTTGAAAAAAAACAGTGTCAAAAATAACACTTCCGAGAATTAAGATATGTCAAAATATTTAGAAATGAAGAAACAAAGTTACAACTGTTGAAAGATGGAAAGAGTTAATTCCGTTGGCCTAAACGCCTCGGTTAGGATTCGGTATCAAAAACCTGCAGAGTCACCGTGTTGTTAAGTGAAACTGTGAAAATTCGTAAATATCACAATACTTGATACTGTCGGTTGCTTTAGCATAAAGTGTAAACAACTACCCACTTGCGAAGAATAAGAACTCCCTACGGTGTTTCGCACGGTTTTTCGGTTTGTTCTTGCATAACTCTTCAGAGTTATGCAAGAGCCTTATAAAGGTTATGCAGTTAGTTTTTCAACAGAGTAAATATATGGTTCAACAGAGTAAATATATATAATATAAAGCCAATTCTATTTTGACTCTAGCGGTGGGTATAAGGAGTTCTTGAGTTTTAATTTTCTTCTCCCTCCTTCACCCAGGTTAAAGTCTTCCATCTTATCACTTGCACAATCTGTAGGTGAAGATTCTTTCCCTGTGCCCAGCGGGAAGTTCAAATGCTGATGCGGAGAAGAAATGCTTGGTAGAAAAGAAGCTCGTTTATTCTTGTATAGTTTGCAACAGTGGAAAGCAGGGGCATAGCAATAGCTTTCTCTCAAGGGAAGTGTCCAGTAATGGGAAGGGGGGGCGGTCATTCTTACTATAGTTTCATTAAAAGTAAATTTTACTATAAATATCCAATGAATAAATTAATGAATTACTTAATTTAGGGAAAATTATTCATGACCTACTATGTATTTATGCTCTTTTTGTACTGGACGAAGGTCAGTTGCACCTGCCCAAACAGCTATCAATCAAATCGAGGGGCGAGTTAAACCCAATCCTTAACTAGCTGCCCCTCGAAAATATGATACAGCTGGCCCTACGCGAGACCTCCCCCCTCAAAAAAATCACTGGGTCCGGCCATCGCCAAAGACATTAAAATACTTTTTGTACAGAGTATTTTAATGTCTTTGGCCATCACTATAGGGAAGGGGGGACTCGAAATTATGCTACCGATGGCCCTTTGCAGGGTTCTTCTATGACTGACCCTCCTCTCCATTTCGCGGATGCAACTTGCCCGTGGATTAAATTCATCAGCGGTGCAACTCGCCCTTTTCTCCCTTCGTTCGGTGCAACTAATCCATTCCTAGTTGTACTTGCTGCATGTTCGATAAATAAAATATGTTCATATTAAATTAACTGTCTTAAGTAACACTAAATAAGAAAGCCACATTTAGTGACTGAATGACTATTGTAAGCAGCTTATACCTCAGTACTGTTATGGTGGTTGTAATCATTGGACAGAAACGGGGTCCGACTACCGTGCAGGCCAATTAGGCCTCAGCCTAGGGTGCCAAAATGATTAAAATAATTTAATTTCTATGCTTAGAAAATTATCAAAAAAGTTTTATCGATGCTAACAAATAAAGAGAGGAACTTTTTATAGCACATGCCGCAGTGCAATACTATTTGCTTACAATCGTTTCACGAAAAGAAAAAAAAAAGCGTTGAGACTGCAGTTCCAAAAAATCGTGCGATATTAGTACGAAAATAGAAAATAAGCTAATTATGTCAGGGACGTGAACATTTTCAGGGTGTTTCTTCACCATCTTTACTATACAAAAAATAAATAATAAACCTGTATTACTTATGACACAGTTATACAAACATCAAAAAGAAAATTCAAAATTGTCGGCATTGGTACACTGACGTTTAATACGGGCTAACAGAAAAGAACACCGCATCATATCTTTTATACGATGTCATTACTTTTCATTTTAATATTTCAGACATTGTGAGTTCAGACACTTCAGAGAAATATAAATTGATATTTAAAAATATCAAGGACTCAATATTTAAATATTTTTAACTAAAATGATATAAATCTATGGAATAATCAAACGAAAATAAATTTGAAAATTACGTATAATAAATAGACGTTTTAATCCGTTACAACTAAAAAAAATGTTAATTAAGTTCTTGGGTCTTAAAATCTTATTTGAAAAAAAAAATGTAAAAAACACATACAATTTTAATGTAAAATACTTTTTAAATAAATATTTATAATAAAGGAATACGAATATTAAAATGTTTTCAGATGTTAAATTGCTACTTCATAGAATGTTTAATACAATGAATTGTTTCTGTTAAACTATATTATTTAACCAAGAGATTAAAAAAATGTATAATCTATGATTTTAACTTCTGATCAGAAACAAGATTGCTTCTCATAATTTTATACAAATTATTTTACGATATAAATACATTCATTCCATTGATATTTAATCTTTCTTCATCCGAAAGCCAAATATTATTTTTATATTTTTTCTTTCATGCTTATCTAGTTATGATTTGGGATGATTAAGTCTCCAGGATAAGTATAGAAACTACATTTAATAAAGAAACATTGATCATCAAACGGTAAAGCAAAGCGTAAATCTTACCGCATTTTACAATATAGATAAATATTGATACGGTTAAAAAAAGGGATAAATTGTTATTTGAAGGAAGATTTCAGCAAGTTTAGATGGAGTAAAGTGGTTTTAATCCACAAAATGAAAGCTTCCATGTATGCAAAAGAAGGATGCGTTTGCTTAAGTTAAATATTTGCACAGAAAAATAATTCCTGTCTGTTTTCATAATTTTTTTTACAAATAAAAATAAAAAAGGACTTACCTCAATTGTAGTATAGCAGAAAGCAATATAGATAAAGCATGTGAAGCAGGAACGACAGTTATTCATTGTTCCAAATAAATTACTGTTGTGACTGAAAGTTGAAAAGAAAAAAATATATTAGATTATAGAAAAAAGTGATAAGAGACAGTTTTATAACTTACTTTTGCACCATGTTTTTCGGCAAAGAAAAAAAAAAATGAAGGTTACATTTTGTGATCTATCAGTTGAAGTTTTCTTGTAATGATTAATTATTGGGAAAAAAAGGAAATAAAATAAAAAGAACTATTTCTTTCTCTCATACATCAACATCAACAGCAAAATTCTTACTGTTGAACACACACACACACACACACACACACACACACACATATATATATATATATAATTCTTTATAATTGAAAATCGGAATCTTTATTTTTGGAAATTAATGCCTTTAACTAAAATCTAATGCCTAGTTTTGATGGCAATTACTACAGAATACGTGCATAAAGTTGAAATAAAGGTAAAAAAGTAGTGTAAATAAAATATTTATCTACTGAAATATTTTTTAAACATAATATTTATTTTTTAAAGACCAAAATTCCTCTCTAAAAATTTATGATATAGTTTTTGAATATTGAATCTTAAAAAATTACCACTACTCTAGCATGGTGTGCTGATTTTCATGGATACAAGCTACAATTTATATTATATATAAGAATTATACAAACTGTCTTCTTATTGATTAATGGCCATTTCTATACATCAAAGCTTTATAGAAAAATCTCCAAAAATGTAGTTTACAATATTTTCAATAATCAGCGCCGGCATTTTTTTGTTGTTGTTCTAAATACATGCACTAATGCTACTGACAGAAAGACACAACCAACAGCAGCATATACCTACAAGCACGTTCTTATATTTTACCTTTTCTTATCAATTGTAAATGCTCATTTTTTCAGTTATTAGCTAATGTAATGATTTTAGTTTCAAAATGGTACTTTTATTTATTTTTTAAATACATTAAATGAAATAATGATTACTCTTACAGAATAGCATGATTGTAAAATATGTTTTATGTGTTGTTTTTCTTTTTATACACTCATGTCCATAAATTAAGGATAATTCAGAATCACACGGAAATTGATCTCTAAAATAAAATTTTCACCTGTGGAATGATCACACACATCTTGAAGAAGAATATGCAAATTACAGGAAACCACCAGATGGCGTGGATGGTACGTCACAATGACGAGAGTGTAAGAGAGGGGTATATAAGGAATGGTGGCAAAGAAGTAAAATTGTTCACAAGCGCTGTGAAAGCCTTTCAGTGCAAAAACCACATAGTTATGGCACAAAGGAGGCATTTGGATGATGTTTTTCGTGGCAGAATTATCGGACGACTGGAATGTGGACGTACCCAGCTGGAAGTATCCGAGGAACTTGGAATCGCCCAGAGTGTCATCTCCAGGCTTTGGCAACGATTCCAAGATGATGGTAATGTGAGTAGACGTTACAGCACAGGTCGCCCCCGAGTCACAACAAATGAGGACCGCTGAGCCGAATGAGGACCGCTATTTGGCAGTTACTGCCAAAAGAAACAGACGGAGTACAGCATCAGACCTGTCTCGTCAGCTCTCTTCAGCTACCGGTACGACAGTTTCAAGGCAGACCGTGTACAGACGCGTAGGGCACATTGGTCTATATGCTCGTAGGCCTGTCAGATGTGTTCCACTTACCGCAACTCACTGTCGCCTGCGATTAACCTGGAGTAGAGAGCATGCATTGTGGACACCGAACAGTGGTCTTGTGTGATGTTCTCCGACGAGTCCAGGTTTAGTTTGGAGTCTGATTCTCGCCGGACATTCATCTGGAGAGCGCCAGGAACCCGTTACCACCAAGAGAACACCATTGAAAGACACCGTTACGGTGGTGCAGGATGGCTCGTTTGGGGAGGAATTATTCTTGGTTCCAGAACTGACCTGCATGTTCAGAGTGTAACGATGACAGGCCACATCTATCGGGATGTCATTCTGGAACAACATGTACGTTTGTTTCGGGGCGCCATGGGTGCTGAATTTGTGTTTATGGATGACAACGCCCGTCCTCACCGTGCAAACATTGTAGACGAATGCCTTCAATCGGAGGATATCACCCGTATGCATTGGCCAGCATACTCACCGGACTTGAATCCAATAGAGCATGTGTGGGATATGCTTGGCCGACGAATTGCAGCCCGTCAACCCCCTCCCACCTGTCTACCGGAACTTCGGAGTGCATTGCTTGATGAGTGGTGTAATATTCCCCAAGATCAGATTGATCATTTGATACTCAGCATGCCTAGGCGTTGTCAGGCCTGTATTGCATCGTCCGGGAGACATACTCCGTATTAACCATCCTACTAACCATGTTATACTGTTTTTTGTAAATAGGTTCTTTTTTGAAATTTGGTCAAGGGAGTAAAATTTGCAATTTTTATTAATTATGTCAAACATATAGCATCTTTTTTGCTCTTTACTTTTTGTTTAATAACCCTAATAGCACAACAGTCCCCTGTGACTGAAATGCGACCACACAATACTGTCACAATAGAGTTTCAAACAGTCGCCGCGACTCCGCAGCAAAGTCACGCCAGAGTCCCTATGTCCTCTCGCTGTGTAGTCGCATTGCGACCGTTCAGAGAAGTCACGATGAGACAGTTTTGCGACAGCGAAAAAATTCGGGGAAAAAGAGTTACCGAAAATATACACCAGATGGCAGCACCAAACTCTCAGGCAAGAAGAAGTTGAGGTCCTGAATCGAACCAGGTATCTACTGGTTATTAGCCCGGCATCTTACCGCAACGCTGTGATTACCGTGCTCGAGAACCTTTAAAAGTAAACTGACGGCTGCAAAAGCTAGTTCTGACGGCTTCTTTTGGAAATTTAAAATTTTTCTGTGAGTATTTTATAAATAAGTTTTATATATAAATATATGTATTTATTTTTAAATAATATAAAAAATATCATTATTTTCAGGAGATAATGTGCTGTTTTATTTAGGTATTCATCCGAAAAAACTAATGATTTATTGAAATTTTTTATTCGGTTATGAAATAAATTTGTAATGTGCGACATGTGAGGTTTGATATATATTAAGGTATGAGGGATAAGATTTATATTTTTGCTATATTTTGCCTAAAAGGGATTTCATATAAAAATAAATAAAATTAATTGGAAAAACATGCATTAGATAAAATAAATAAAGTATTTTTGACTTAGACCCATAGTTTTATCTCAAATTTTTCGTAGTGGAACTTTCAAACATACCAGAGACGTATTTAAAGGGGGAGGGGATCTGAAAACTTAAAGCAATTATTAAAAAACAGCAATTTTGAGACATTTGTATTTACTCTAGTAACAATAAGGTTGAAAATACCGGATAGTCCCTCCCCCCATCCGAAATTTAAACCTTACATACGCTATCGAAACATATATGCCATGGGGATATGAAAGAAATTGTTAATTTTACTCACAGATACTTAGTTTTCACTTGTGATTAGAACTCTTAACTCTAATATTTTTAAGAATAATATTTTTTTATAAATAATATTGCCTTGTTTAAACGAAATAATTTAAAAGTTAATAAATTAAACTAAATTCCATTACTACATAACTGCGAGGTTTTATTGAATTACTATTTTCGGATTTATTTATTAAATATTTCAGGAAAGAAATTGTCACAAAATATTAGAAAAAAATGAGTATGTATCCAAAGTCGCAAAAGCTACCAGTGTGACGTCATTTTGAAGTCCTAAAAAATCAGTAGTCGCAAAATAGTCACAGTGACTTCACAGTGGAGTCACTGAGCGACCAATCACATACTAGTCAGATGGTGACTTCACAGTGGAGTTACTGAGCAACCGATCACATACTAGTCACATGGTGACTTCACGGCGACGCCACCTGGTGACTGGTCACAAATAAACTTCACAGTGACCACACAGTAGAGTCACATCACTCACAAGTCATAATGTGAGTAGTATGTGACAGTCCTGTGACAATTGTGACCCTCTGACGTCACAGCGACTCTTTTGTGACCATCTGTGCTATTAGGGAAATAGACTTTACAAATTTGTTTAAGTCAAATTTGTTTTGCTTCTTTCTCTTTCTTTGCCTGAACTTCATTATCCTTAATTTATGGACATGAGTGTATTTTCAGTCTGTCCACAATATCAACCTGATTGGTTTAAAGGTGCCGAAAACCAATTGAATGTCAATGCTACATTGATTTGTCTCAAGGTATCTCTCAAAACTTAAATTATTCTACACAATTTTTGGTTTTAACTATACAGTGACTTTTACTGATCTCAAAATTACACTCAATACTTTTATTAAATGTGCTTAGTTTCTATGTTTTTTCCCATAGCCAGTCTAAGTAATGGTCGAGTGCATAAAAACAACTGAACATAGATGATTGTAGACAGAGGTTGAGATCTCTGCCCTACCGCACAGCTGCAGATCTAATGAAATTCGGGTAGTTTTCTCCAAACGTAACGTGAACGCATGTTAGAATCCCTAAAAATATCCCTTCGCTCAAGGCACCCCCCCCCCTCTGTGGCAGGAAGCTCACGTGTGCACTCTATGCCTTAATCAAACCATTTTCAGAGCCAGACTAAAATTTTAATATTTATATAATTTTATGTTATCGCCCCACCCCCATATCCTTCTTATGAAATTTGCTAACAGCTTAAACTGCTTTGTGGGAGATTTCCCGGCTCTTCTCTATACGACTTTATGTCTGAATTTATTTCCAGGAACTCGTAAATACAATTTCACTTCACCCTCTTCTCGCGTATCTGAAACAGAAAAACAACATAGTATGAACAGAAAGAAATGCGGGAACTTTATATTCTTTATCACTGATTCTTATTCAGCCCGATGGATTAATAAGCAGCAACAGATTCCCTCTACTTTGAATGTAAAAGCAATCTTTCACTCTCGTCCTTGGATCTAATACGCGAATTGCTTGAGTATTCTAGATTTTTTTTTTTTTTTTTTTTGTCGAGGCAAAAGCAAATACGACACAAAACTAGTTCTACAAAAAGAAAAAGGAAAAATAAAACTGAATATGCATCGGATGGGCTCCTCTCTCCAAAGAAAAGGACAGGAATAAAAAGAACACAAAAACAAAATCGCAATAAATTAGCTTTTATGTCGCTACAAGTCGTTATGGAGAAACAGAACTAAAATCTTGTAAGCAGAACTTTTCTACCGGGACTTTAAAAAATACAAATGAAAAAATATTCCACACTATAGGTTATGATTTAACTGTTTGTATTTTATAAGAACAATAAATTTAATTTAGATGTATTCTGAAATTCCAAAACAATAATGTTTAAGGATAGCGTATGGGACAGATGTCATGGAAAAGAAATAAAAGTGCGCAATATTTTTTCACCATATTAGAAGAATAATTTTTTATCCCATTACAAAAGATGCATTAAAATTTAATTTTAATAAATTAAGTTTAAAATAATCGCATACAATATTACTTATATTTCATAGTTAATAATGTTTAACATTTTATAACGAATATTAATATATTTTTTTAAACACGCTATTAGATAAAAATTAGATGTAGGATTTAAAATTTCAAGGACTTTCAGGCTTCCATTTTGCTTGTATTATACTAATTAATTTTGTTCTTACCTGAATGATCTATTTTGACTAAAAATTCGCATTTGAAATGAATTTATTTTGTATAAAATTTATTTAGTGAAAAACGTAGCTTCCCAAAGAGTTTATTTTAAAATTGTGTTTCTTTTTTATTATGCTACTTGAAGGAGGTGTAATGATTTTGTAAAATGAGCAACTGCACAACGGTACTAGTTCCATAGAAACACTCAATTCAATTGGTTGAATAATGCAACAGAATACACAAACAGTTTACTCGAAAATTTAAACTGTCATAATTTGTAGACGACAGCTTTTTGGTTATGCAAATTCCATATTTATCAGTGCCATGCAAACGTTTATTCATAGCTATACATTTGAGTAATTTAAAGGTTAATTTTATATGAATCGATCCACGTTAAGTATGCATAAATAATGTCTTCAATGATGACAACATCGTGGAAATTGAACGTAATTTAATGTCTTCCCCAACTGATCATAATATTTCATAGTTTAACATGCACTGGCTTGTAGTATTAATGTACTTTACTTATATTAAATGAATTATGAAAAATATTTCTTCAAAATTTAATTCTTTCTAACTCATTGATTGTTTGATAAGATTTAAGGAAAAATGTATATTCCGACATGAACTAATCAAATAAACATCAGTGGGAGTTGTAGAGTAGAAGCAACGAGGGGCGAGGCTTCGCAAACTGCTCTGCTAATCCACAAAATTCTCTTTCTAGGTTTCTTATTTACCCAAAATTTGGGGCCAATTTTGGTGCCTGAACATTTTTCGGGGTGGGCAAGAAGTGCATACGGTAGCCTGGTCGTGTGAATTTTGCCTTTTTGGAGTCAATATTCAATCTTCCAAATTATTGCTGCTTTTTAATACCTGGACGGCCTTTCCTATTAGCAATAACAGAGGTCAAGAAAAACACAATTTAGCCAGAAGCATAATGTATTTTTTTATTTTGATGTTTTTCTTTTTAATACTTCCCAAGAAAGTTGAAAAGCGTTTATGATTTTGGTCCTTCTTTAAAGTATATTTTTGGCATATTCACTTTTTTCAAATGAAAAACTATTGGTATATATTCTTAAGGATTATAAGATAAAGCTTTCCATCGAAAATAATTATAATTAATAGTTCTTCAACAGGAGCACTCAAAATAATTCCAAAACATTATGGTCAATCGCAGCAGTTTAGAGACAGGCATCGTCTATTATACAATTAGCTAATGATCCGATGATGATCACGTGCCTCCCTAAAAAAAAAAGTTATGCCAGAAGTCGCCAATATAAGGAGACTTTTTTTTTTCCTATGGGTAAATTTTAGAGAAGAAAACTTTACCCATTTGGTACACGCTCATTCGAGCGAAGATACACATTTGTCTCACGGGACCTCAAAACCAACAGCGGAGTAATATTTATTGCTTTACAATAAAACTGCTCAAGTTTCAATTTTCTCAAAACAGCCTCACCGCCTGGTAACGACCCGAGACACGGAACTCTTCCGCGCGCGAAAAAGAAAAAGCTGGTCTCCGCGGCTATATTGGCCCTAAATCACCAAGGTAGATGCTTCCCTATAGAAAAGATCAAGTCGGATGCGTGCTATGCAGGAAAGCAATAAGAAAGGGCGTCGAAAGATCCGCCATAGAAAGACATGCTAGGCTAAAAATATGCCCCAAGGTGAACGTTTCTTCAGTCAAGCTGAATGAAAAATCTCTGAGCAATATATTGTCAGTAACGGGAAAGCACTTGAATAATGTTGTCATATGTTACTAAGGGCACTGTCGTGGAAATACTACCAGATACTTTTGAATTTATTTCGAAATTTTGCTCAGTATCCATTCTGAAACCTACAATTCTTTAAAAATATTTCCGAAATTTTATATTTTATGTTTAAAGAAAATGTATTTGATACTTAAAATATAGTATTGAGGTTTTTCATATTAGATGTGAAATTTATAGTGTCTTTATGCTACATTATTTCTACGACATTATTAAATATGCATCTAGTTTATTTTAAGTACACTTTATATGAAATTTTAGGGCCCAATTTTCATTTCTAAAATATTGTAATACATTTTACTTGTGGAGTAAACTTAATAAAACACACGTGTTGTTTTGTTTTTCTGTAAAGTAAGTGAGAATTATATTAGTAAATTAACTTCAGCAAAAGTTTATTTTAAAATATGTATAGAAAGAAAAGATATTTTCAAAAGCTAAATGTCCCGAATAGAAAAACAAATATAAGCTACTTTTCACTGAAGTAAATGTAGAATATTTACAAAGTTTAATGTGCACAAACTAAAACTGTACTACGTTTTCAGATAACACACAGAGGACTTCAAAAATACAATCTGAAAATAAATTATTCCTTACTCATTCCTACATTCCATTCATCCTTAAAAGTGCTTTAAAAATTCTTTTATGTCATTTATAAAAAATGAAAAAGTTAGTATCGTATAAACGTGTTTAAAGTAAAGTTACAGCTTTTAAACTAATGCAGAAGACCATTATTTTCGCTATGGATATAGCCAAAATAAAGCAGAGATATATATTTTTAATGGATTTACAGACATATTTCAAGTCTTTGAAATGCCTCTAAAACTTGTAACAATGAGCTAACATTGAAAGTAATATATAGCATGCTTTTTACTGCTTCAAGTGTATTTCAGATGTTATGCGATACTTTTTTCTCCGCTACATCAAGAGATCGTAAACAAGCTTACGTCCTATTACAGGGTGAACTCCAATTCATCGATCTATTTATAGATATAACTTCTCAATTATGTGCATTAAATTACATCTTTATAACCCTTATTTACCTCAGAGCATATGATGACCCAATTTCAAATATTGTAAATAACATCCTGCAATTTTTTAACAGTTGTTAATTTAAAACCTAAAAAGAGAGAAAAAAAAATACTTTTCAAGTTTCAGTTTATTGATAATTTTTAATATTAAAATACATACATATGTGCAGTACCACAGCCATAGAGTCCGTCTATAAACTTCCTTAAGGTTTACTCATCCGTTTTGACGAACAATGCAATGAATTAAATGTACAAAACGATTTCTTTAGCTTTTTTGCTGTTAAATAAAAGTAATAGGCTGCGTATTACGATTGTTCCACCAACGCTTGACCGTCGTCCTGAAAAGTCTTTAAGCAATGATTCTATACAGTTACTGCATCACAAAAGAGATTACACAAGTGTCTTTATTTTGTGTTACGGTAAGCCTACAAAGGGGCACCTGCCCACGAGCGGATGGCCTCGATCGGAGGATTTTCTAACACGTATTCACTCTACATATGGAGAAAACCGACAAAAACTCCAGACCGTTAGACTGAACGCTGGTCCTTCACAGATCAGCCGTCTACGATGTTCAGTATCTTACCCACTTGGCCATGGTAGGGCCTTGCACAAGTGTCATCACAATGCAGAATTGCATTTCCTTCTCCCCTTTCAATTAAACATTTTTCGAAACAGAGTTTTTTAATTGAATATATATATATATATATATATTAATAATCCTTTCAGATCATCTCCAGATGACAAGTCTAAAACATTTCTCAAAATAATATAGAATTCAAATATGCATTATATCCTACAAAGTAAGCCTGGGATAAACATATAATATATTTTTTGAAATTTGTAATGTAAACTAAATTATGGAACTACACACTAGTGGCTTTAAGTCGCATTTCACAACACGTATAAACTCCGAAAGAAAATAGATTTTGCCGAGTCAGCAATTATGTACATAGATTTCCCAAACACTGTAACGAAAGCGTAAAATTCACTGCTAAAATTTATTGCTTCGAATCGAGAGCCTTAGCGAAAATCCCTTTTCCGGTTTTATAAATCCCATAAAATAAAATGCTGAGTGGTCAGCAAAGTAGTCTTTATTTTTTACTCCAGTTTCCTACAAATTCTTACACATTCAGGAAAAAATAAAATAAAACCGATTATTTTATTGTGGATTACATTTTCTTTTTTCTCTCTCGGGAAGTGGTGTATAGCCGTGCAAGGCTCATTAAATCTTTCTTTGCTCCCGAGTTCTACCAAATAATTCTCCGATAGAACGATGTCGAACGTTTATTTCGTTCAATTTGGTTTTATTTTTCTTTGTTTCTTTCTTTATTTTAGACAGGCAACTATTCTTTTGCGTTCGGTGTTCTTCGACAACGGGTGATATCGAATCGCGCAGCTGTGCCGCTCTGTCAATCACAGCTCTCGATACTTTTTGTCGGCAGAATCACTGGTAGACATCGGATTGTCAGTCGAAAAACTAGCAGTTGGCGAGTATTCGTGCTAGCTACGCCGATAAATAAATAAATACGCAAGGAAAGTGTTCTTGTCGAATTTATTTCTGGACGTGTTTTTCTTTTCATATATGCAAAGTGGTTATCATTAAAGTTCCCCTATAAACAGCATTCTACAGGTGAAACGGGTCAGCCGATTGCTACCAAATTTGGCATGCGGACTGTCCACGAGATGCGCTCAAGGAAAATTAAATATATATATATTAGTTCAAAAAATGTGCACCAGGTGGCGTTTTGCATGATGAAATCAACTTTAAAATGACCCATATTAGTTAATTAATGCTCGAAAGTTAATGTGTAAAAGTTGTAATTGTCTGTACGTATCATATTAGCCATTTCCGTTGTTAAATTTGCTGTGTTTCATACAAAGGGCCGCCTAGTGGACATGTTTTGAACTAAACTTTTTTTTTTTTTTTTTTTTTTTTCGAAATTCCGTGAGGGGATCTCACGTATAAGCCATATAAAAAAATTTTGTTGCAGTCCGTTCACCCGTTTGCACTGTAGGATGCCATTTACAGGGAAAGTTTAACTATAACCACTCGGTATTTTACGCGCGCAAGATAATTTTTAGCAGATTTAGAAATGAATTAAAATATAATATGAAAAACTTCAACAGTAATTGCAACTCGATACTTAAAGTATATGTTACCTCAATGATGCATTTCTAAGTATTAGATACTGTTAGTTTTATCCAACTTTGACAAATATTTCATTTCATAAAACAAGTTCTAAAGACACTGTCCTTAAATACTGATCAAAGACAGATGAAAAAAAAAAAATACGAAGCTATGTAAAAGAAGTTACAAAATTTTATGATATCTTAAAATTTTCAGGATATGAAACCTAAAATACAAAATTTTAATTTTTATACGGCCGCCGTGCAAAGAAATCCAGTAAAATGATGAATTGGGTGATATGCAATGTTTTACCTGTTCATCATTGAGAGGCTCAAAGATATGTCTTTAAAAAGTTGGTGTACTGCCATGCAATACCAATAATAGCAGGTTTTATTTATTTATACAGTCATTTCTTTTAATTTGTGTACAATATCTAATACGCGATTATGAGATGGATTTAACCCCCCACTTCACCAGCCATTGAGAAAACGGTTTAAGCCAGTATATATTTATTTTCACATCACCGAAACTTCCTAGTATATAACACTCAAATTTTGTTCATTAACCCATTTACCAAGTATGGGAGATATTTTACTAATTAGATTTTTTTTTTCATACAGGGGCAGAATGAAATCCAAATTTTATAAATATTTAGGTTTTATTTCCTGAAAATTTGATCGATATCATAAAACTGCGTACCTTTTTCTTAAGTAACTTTCTAACTTATTGTTACTCATACATCATAAGTTATCAAAACAATCCAATTTGTTTTCAGATATTATATATTATATATTTTTTTTAAAAATGCATCAAGTGTACGTTTTAACCTTAAAACTTTTTCTTAAAAATTAACCGATTTAAAAAAAAAATAAAATTATACATTTATTTTTATGTATAAGTTTTCTTTAAGAGTATGGAACTAAGAAATGAGTCTAAAAACTTCGGTTAACAATGCCATATTTTAAGTACTTAGCTGGTTAGGATTTTGCGCTCACTAACACGCAGTGAGAGCAGTGGCGGCTCCTCCATTTGAGCACATGAGCACGTGAACCCCGAAAGGAAAAACTGAAGAATAAGCACATTAACAAATTAAATTTAAAGCAAATATTAAGCACACTTCTAGATTTATGTGAATTTAAAACGTGAGTTTTACACTCTCCCCCCTCCACCCACTATTATTAAATACGCTTATTATAGGTAACGCACTGTAGTGTAGGTTACTACAACACAGTCTAATCAGTCGCACGTGCGAACGGAAATTTTTCTCTCTGAACCGCTATCTGGGATCAGAAGCCCAGACAGGCGGGAGGGAGCACGGTACTCATGAAATCTGTCCGCTCGCACAATTTCATTGTGCACACCCGTGGCCACTTTTTTGCGGTATCGCTTCCAGATTTCGCCTTGGTTCGTTACGTTCGGTTAGTTAATTCATTTTTATTTCATTTTCTTCTTATTTTTTTTATTTCTACAATTTTTCACTACATTATTTTTTTACAAACTAGTGTAAATATTTGAGATACGTGTTTCGGAGCTAAAGCAATGGCATTTTTCAATAGTATCCTTTCAAAAAAAATTGAAATAAAATGAGTGCTAAAACTTATCTTGGTGACGAAATGTAAGACCCAAGATGACTTGTTTTCTCTCAGTTGCGTGCATTGTTTTCCTTTAACGGCTGGAAACGCAAATATATTTTAATTTCTAAGGTGCGTCGTATCTGCAAATTTAATTTTTGAAATTTGTTTTTTGAACCTCCCTTTAAATCACCCACGAGCCGCCACTGAGTAAGAGACATTTGTAACAAAGGTCCTCAGCGTCCAAAAACAAGTCAGTTAGGCGGAAGTGCGTGCTGCTTCCAATTTAACCTAGTCTCTGCAAGAAGGGATGTCATTGCGAAATGGAGGACGCTTGAGCATCAAGTATTGCTTCTAGTTAGACAAAACGGCAGCAGATCAGTGGCGCCGCGCGGGGGGTGCGGACCGCACCAGGTGACACCAGCAGAAGGGATGACACCAAAATTAATGCTGGTTTTAAAATTTTCAATTAATTTGAAAAAAAAGATCTGACTTGATGATGAAAAAGGCCTCCGAGATTACAAATAAGAATAAATATAATGAAAGACACATGCTCTCTGCACCTGTAGAAATAAAATGTGTTTTTTATTTTTTTTTCCAGTTTAAAAAATTTTCAACATTTTCCTAATAAAAAAAGGATATAACAGGTTGTTCTCAACTCATGTGTTGCCATTGCATCCGTTAATTTTTCAGCTTTTAACCAGGGGTGTAACTAAGAACACTTTCTCTTGCAGGAGGTGGGGGGGGGGTAGTGGATCTTAGACGAGGGGAGCGAATGAGGTGCTTGACTAAACTGGCGGTGCAGAAAAGATTACACTCGACCGTGCGCGATGCAGAAAAGATTACACACGGCCGTTCGCGGTGCAGAAAATATTACACAAGGACGTGCTCAAGTCAGAGTAGTAATGTACAGTACCTCATATAGGTGGTGTGGAAAATTGCATAATAGCTTAGTAATGTTTGAAAGAACTTTCTTACTATTACCAGAATGATATTTTGCATAAATGAAACATCATTTGTGTAGTGTACCAAGAAAAAATAATATAATCCCAATGCTGTTCACGATTTTGCTTATTCTTAAAGCTCAACTAACTGTTTGGCCTGTTTATGTGGAGAGGGGGGTGACAGAATGTACCCGCACCGGGTGACACCGTGCTTAGCGGCGCCACTGTAGACAAGGGCAGATTAAAGGGGGGTTGGAGGGCGCGACCGTCCCCCCCCCCCGAGACAAAAGAAATTAATGTAAAAGATCCTATTTTACTTCCATAAAATGAATGTATAGGTCAATCTTCTAACTAACCGCCCCCACCGACAGACTAACCGCCCCCCCCCCTCGACAAACTTGCATTAATCGGCCACTGACTGCAGACAACCATAAAATGACAATTAAAATGTATTGTGTGAAATTAGTCAGTAAAAATTGTGTTTTTTAGTGCGCTTTTGATGCAAATGAAGGTGTCAAGGATGAACCTCTTGCGCCAGATTTTGAATACCCTCCATATTCTCTTGATTTGGCGCAGGCAGACATCGTCTTGTTCCCCCACAGCAATGACGTCTTAAATGGATTAAGCTTTCTCGACAGATTCAATAACATGTGACAACGGTGCTCCGAGCGATTCTAAAAAAGCATTTGCTGACAGTTTCCAGCAGCTATACAACAGTTGTCAAAAGTGTATTCCAGATAATAATGATTACTTTAAAGGCCAGTAAAATTATTTTCTTTTCAACACTTTGTTTCCCTTATTTTACTACACCAATCACCTAACTTTACAGAGAGACATTTTATTATTAAAAAAAGAAAATCATGAAATGGTAATTTAAAGTCAGACGGCTTATTTTATAGCCATGATAGACATGTTCATACTGAACATATAAGCTTTTGTGAACAAGAAAGGGGACTAAATCATGTTCACTGATAAAAACAATTTTAGAAATAAACATTTAATCGTCATGTTTTCGAATTTTGCTCAATCTCTCTGTCTATCAAAAAATTTTACACCATTTTTCAAGTCACAGTTTTGTCTGGCTAATAAATGCAATCTAAATTTTTGCAGGCAACGTTGAAATAATACATGTATAACATCACTGTTATAGGGTTAACCCGGGTGGAGGTTAAACTTCACTGACAGGGTTTCTATGCGCCGGGCAGGAGCGGCTCGGTCGGAACTCGGGCATTTAGCGTCAAGCTGGGCGGCTTGGAGATGACCGTCAACTCGGGCTTTTAGCGTCAAGCTGGGCGTCTTGGAGATGACCGTCCGAAATCCCGGGGCCCAGGGAGCAACCTCGGTGTACTCAGGCTTTAAACTGCTGTTGATGCAGTAAAGAAGCTAGTGCTGTAGATTGCATTTTATTATACTACTTCTTACAGATTATCGCCAGGCGCAAAGCTGTCTTTTCAAATGCTTCAGGCTTTTTTATTAACTCTGTTGAGGTCTTGTCACGTCACCTTGCAACGTGCAATGATTGGGCGAACCCATATCTGGGCAGCAAAAAGTTTTGGTTCGAAGAAACCCATCAGACTAAATAGCAGGGGCTGACCATAAATTTAGCAAGGAGCTGATAGGGGCTGTGCAGTAGTTACGGTTTTTGAAAGCGAATTTCCTTTGTTCTTTAACTACGCAGTTTAACATTTTAGCAGTTTGGGATTTCAGCGGGCTTCTGTGATTTAGTATGTTGTTATATATATATATAAACTGCAAAATAGTTTCAGTCAGTATGAGTGATTTTTTACTGCATTTTTTTTTAAAATGTTTCCTCACATCATAAGCTTAGCATACACACTAGGTACGCATAGCTGAATTAAAAGACTAGTTTAAAGGAAACTAAAATTACCTACAAAACATTTAAATTCTAAAAAAAAAGCCTTATAACTTTTGAAGATATCTATATAAATAAAATTAGACTTTTGTCTTTACATTTCTTGGAATTCAAAAATTTTGCGATTTTTATCCGTTTCATGCACCCGGGAATCCGATGCGACCCTCAAAAAAAAGTTTGTCTGTCTCATTCTGTCATTCTGTCAGTGACGCTTTTTTTGCTTAAGCATCACGTAAAAACGACTGAAGCGAATGATATGAAATTGGATGTCATGATAGGTGGTCACTCAACTTAAAATATAGGCTTCGAATTTCTAAAAAATCTTTATTGGATTTTGAGATTTTGCGAAAATCGTTTCAAACTGCGTAAATTTGTGTTCAAGCATCACGTAAAAACGACTGAAGCGAATGATATGAAATTGGGTGTCATGATAGGTGGTCACTCAACTTAAAACATAGGTGTCGAATTAAAAAAAAATCTTGATTGGATTTTGAGATTTTGCGAAAATCGTTTCAAACTGCGTGAATTTGTATTCGAGCATCACGTAAAAACGACTGAAGTGATTGAAATGAAATTTGGTATCATGATTGGTGGTCACTCAACTTAAAACATAGGAGTCAAATTTTTAAAAAATCTTGATTAGATTTTGATATTTTGCGAAAAACTTTCAAACTGCGTAAATTTGTGGTCGCGCATCACGCAATAACTGCACAGGTGTAAAAATGATATTTGGTCAAATGATAGCTGGTCACTCACCTTAAACTATAAGCATCTAATTTTAAAAAATCGATCAGATTTAGAGATTTTGCGAAAATCGTTTAAAACTGAATGAATCTTTGTTCACGCATTACGTAATAACGACTAAAGTGAATGATATGAAATTAGGTCACATGATAGATGGTTGCTCAACATAAAGTATAGGTGTCCAATTTTTAAAACTTTTTTATTAGATTTTGAGATTTTGTGAAAATTCTCTCAAAATATGTTTATATTTCTTCAAGCATCACGTAATAACGACTTATACGAATGATACGAAATTTGTTGATATGATAGGTAGTTGCTAATCTTAATTTATAGGTGTTGAATTTTAAAAATATTTTGATTACATTTTGAGATTTTGTGAAAATACTTTTAAAATGCTGAAATTTGTTCCAGCATCACGAAATAAAGACTGCAGGGAATGAAACGAAATTGGGTGACATGATAGGTTGTCACTCAACTTAAATTCTAGGCTTCCAATTTTTCAAAAATATCGATTAGATTTTGAGATTTTGCGAAAATTATTTCAATATGCGTAAATATTCGTTCGCGCATCACATAATTACGACTCAAGCGAATGAAATGATATTACTTAGTTACTCTCTAACCTGTAATATTTTAACAAAACATAAAAATTATAACTTCGCTTTCTTTACTTTGGCAACATACTACATCCATTCTGCGTTCTCCTACGATGCTGACGAAAGTTCTTGCTTTTTGGAAATTTGCATTCAGTACTAACCCGTCAACGACGGGTACTTCAGCTAGTTTTATATATATATATATACTAGCATAACCGCAGATTTTTACATTAAGTTCGTCGCTAAATAAGTCAAATTATCAACATTTCCACAATTTAAACCCGAAAATTAAGATAAAGTTTCTCCGAGGAAAAATGCACCAGCTTACCACAGAAATAAACCCCAAACTATTAGATATTCATAAATTTTGAACTCAGTAATATCGGAGAAATAATTCAACCTCATCAAACCTTGAAGATTTTGAGCGTTTCTCCCCTAAGGGGATAATCTTAATAGGACAGTTCTCTGCATGATCCGAAAAAGTTTCAATTCAGTTTGTGACAGGTTGTCGGAAATTTTTGGAATAGATGAATTCTGTCACCCCTCCGATAATTTTTCGTCTCACCTGTCACCAAATGTGGAAGTGTTTTTGGCAGTGATAAACACCTTTTCGTTCCCCTCTTGTAGTACTATACTTGTGATCTATGGGGCCGGAGTTTACCCCCCAAAAATGTCAAAGATTGTGGCAGACTGAGGAAATGGAAATCTGCGCTGAGAAAATCCAATTAAATATCTAAAAGGGCTCTAAAATTTTATAACCCGTTTTTTTAAAAGTGTGCATGTATGACAGAATAAGGAAAAAATTATAAAATGTACTCAGAAATCAGTTTATTATTTATTTATTTATTGCATAAGTGTAAACTATCGCAATCAGTTTTAAATTCTGTAAAAATATTTAGAAAGAAGGGATTTCCCCCCCCCCCAATCTCTTAAAAATACTAGTATAACTCAAAAAAAAAAGTTCCGTTTTTATTAAATATTTATAAGCATTGTGAAAAGTTCAGGTTGTTCATAGATGCTTTAACAGGACAATATTATGCAGATTCTGTACCTTTAAACTTATGTATTACGGTATTACTCTCGAGATGCTGGGTTTCAAGATGGCTTTGCATTTACTTGCACCGTCTAGGATTACAGTAATAACAACAACCCAGACATATGCCAATAAGTTAAGAATTATATAAGCAGACAAAAGCGTCTAAGTTAATCTTGTTCCCGAGAGCTCTAATTAACTTAATTATTTGCTTTAAAATGGTTAGACTGACTCTCTTTGTATTTAACATACCCAGAAAAGTCGTAACTTCATATCCGCGTACCTCTTCGGACTCTTTAAAGACATTTAGAAGAAATGCTTAGCTAAACGCAATTGATTCCATTTCTTAAAGTATTTTTTTAAGTAAAATGCTTAAAATAAGCATTTTTAAAAGGTTATTGCTTAAAGCACATTATTTTTCCACAAATAAAACTATTGATAAAAAACTGCCTGATAAAGAATTACTTTTAATTACACTGAAAAGGAAAAGAATTCGTAGATTAAAAAGTAATTACGCTTTGCTATCAAAATATCATAATTGCATTATGCTTGCGAAAGCAGATCTAGGAGCAAATTTTCTTTGTATTTTAACCATCGGCATGAAAAAAAAAAACAAGATCACGAATTCATTATACTTTTCGATAATCAGCGTATCACTGATTCAAACAAAATTGGTTTCTGGGAATACAGTCCTCAGGGTTTTAGAAACTTATTTCACAGTTTATGATTTACAAAGGAACATGCAACGTACAGAGAAAGTTTCAAGAAAGTACTGTATAGTTTTGACTTCAAAGTCGCTATTGCTCGCAGGTTTTCATTAAAATTGGTAAGTACATAGTTTCAGGGTAAAATTATTTCAGTTTTCAGTTATCTTTTAATTTAAAGTATAATAAACTTCGATTTACACCTTCTTGTCACATTGCTTTTTTCCATAAAACGTGTAACGGATTGAACTTCTTCTGTAGTTGGATTATAATTTCTTTATTGTTTTTTTTAACGACTTTAGTTTGAAAATGTTTTTATTATAGGTCTTTAGACTATATCGTAACTTCAAAGATATAGTTCAAAGAGATATATTCAGAGATATGAATGAGTAATCCCTGTCTCAAAAGATACAGTATAATGATTATTATACAGGTAATCTGTTGAGATGCAATGCATATTATAAGCGTAATAAACAGAAATACAGAATGATTATTAATGCATATAAATCAATAACAAACTATTTCACGTTAGGTATATTCATATATTTTTTCTGTTTTGAGAAAATTGTACTTTGCAGTACCAATATTCCGCTTTTAAAATAAAGAAAATTTTGATTGCAAGATGTAAATATTCAAACATACGTCATTATGTACTCCAGAAAAGTTAAGAAAATTTTTGTTATTTGTTTTTTTCATAAAAAAACTATGAATATTTCGTTTTCATCAAAAAGCATGCATTTCATAATATGCATTTATTTAAAAAAAACTGTATTCTATGGTTTATTCTGATTTCAATTTTTATAAATGTGTGAAAACAAAGACTTTAAAAAGTGATTTAAAATAAAACCGCACCAAAACAAATCATGAGTAGCTTTCTAAAAAAACATTTTAGGTAACGGATATTGTGTTTACAAACATACAAAATCACTTGCTAAATTGTCCAATTTCGTTTACTTAAGCTATTTCCACAACAATTAAAATCAGTAACGTGCAGCTTCCTAGTACGCAAAAACAAAAGTTACTCGGTGGAAGAAAACAATTCTTTGGATGGAAATTACACTTGAATTCACCATTAGAGATTTGGTTTTTTTTTTCCTGCAACACTATGCAAGAAAGAGAATTTACAGGAATCCCTGAAGGGAACATAAAGGCTGAGATACGCAATTCGTTATTATTAGTCTTTCCCAGTAAGTTTAGGAACAACTGTAAGAAAAGTGCAGGTGATAAAATAAAGAAGCTTTAGTGAATTTGGCTTGTGATATATCATGGCTAGTGATTGCTGGTATTTCGTGTTATTTTGCAATACTGAAACCTGTATTTGCTTAAGTAAAACACTGATATTTACAGTAGCTTTGGTTTATAATATATTATTGTCTAGTGATTTCCGGTATGTGATGCTATTTTGTGAAACCGGTGTTTCCTATAGTAAAATACCAATACTTTAAGTTCGATTTGGTTTATAATATAGTAAGGCCCCTGATTGCTGATGTTTCCTGCTATTTTGCAATTTCGTGAAACCTAAAGTGACCATTTTTTTCTAAACCGAAAATCGGGATATTTCTAAACCACAGAGTCGGGGGCGGGAGTATAAATCAATCCCGAATCCCCTCCCCCCACAGGATTTTTTTTCCCTACACATAATCTGATTTTTTACTTTTATGAGAAAAATGAGTTGAAAAAATATAAAAATATACTAGTAAAATAGGCGTACCATATAAACTTAGTTTTTAAGTAATTTTATAGTTGATTTTTGGATAACTTTCCAAAATAGTTTGCTTTCTAATATTAACTATAGAATCACCATCCATTGATTACAGGTATGCATTAGTATATATTATAAAACAATCATTTTCATCAATAAAAAAAGGACTGGTCTCAGTGGCATAGCCAAGGTGGGGGATTAGGGGGTCATAACCCCCTTCCCCATGCGGAATTTTTTTGGCCACACAAAATGTGTATTCTACACTCCATTATAACACACACGTATACATGTATATGAGTTGCAGTAGTCGTAACCACGCTCCCTCGAAAAATTTCTTTCTACGCCACTGACTGGTGTTAAATACAAGTAACAGATAACTTTGTAAATAACAGAATTATTTTCATGTTAATTTATTCCCAATTTATTTTACATTTATTTATTTATTTTTCATAAAGCAGGACTTTGGCGGGACAGGAATGGAAAAGCGGGGCATTTTAGGGTTATGTGGGGACAGCAGGACATAGAGATAAAAATCAGGATTGTCTCACCAAAAGCAGGCCGTCTGGTCACTTTAGTGAAACCGGTATTTACTAAAGCAAAACACCGATATTTTCAGAGGAAATATCGGTGGTTTCATTTGGTTTATAATATGTTAGTGATTTCCGTTTATTTGAAGCTATTTTGTAAAACCATTAACATTGTTTCCCTTTGATCTTCCAAAGTAAAATATTGATATTTTAAAGCGGATTTGGTTTATAATATATTATGGCCCCCGATTGCCGGTGTTTTCTACTATTTTGAAATTTCGTGAAACGGGTATTCGATAAGGTAAAAATACCGATAATTTCGGAATTAGGTATTGACAGATAATCATTTTTTTCACATTATTAGAGACTGTAATTTAACCTATTAGATGGACATCAGCTGTTGATTTCCCCCTCCCAAATGATTTTCTCTCTCTCCCTGCACAATTTGGAGGACGAGTATGAAGGATGAAAACAACAAAATATGCCAATATCAATGAAGAAACGGGCAATTTAACAGAAAAAGAACAGTAATGTAACAAAAAATTTCATATCCCAGTCACTTAAAGATCAGGACATGCCATTATCTCAGCAAATGTAAATGTATTAAAAATTTGCATATAGATAGGGCAGAATAAACTACAATATACTTTTAAGGTAGTTACAGTGGCGGATTGTTGCAAGTATGTCGGGGGAGGGGGACGGTTAGTTAGAAGATTGACATATACATCCATTTTATGGAAGTAAAATAGGATATTTTACATTAATTTCTTCTGTCTTGGGGGGGGGGGTCGGTCGCCCCCTCCTTTTAATCCGCCTTTGTGAGTAGTTACATAATTAAAACTTCTTTAAAAAGAGAAGAAAACTGAAAGGAAAAAAGAAGGTAACAAGATTAGATTTAATTATATTCTTATTAAACAAAACCATTTATGAAAATCAAAAACTAACGTTTCAAGACCCAGAGGAATTCGTTGAAGATTGAAAAATAATTGTTTCTCGAGGATAAATTACAATTAGCTTATAAAAAAATTCAGTATAAACTATAATGTAAAAAATTCTGTTTTGAAATTTAAGAACTCGATCTCTGGAGTTGTTAGATGACGAAGGATTTAGCTAGAAATATCTTAGAGGAAGTGCACACTTAGGAAAAGAAAAAAAAAACTAAATTCGCTGCGAAGGATTTTAAAACCGAGACAAGTTTGTTCCGATCTGAAATCTTTTGTGAGTTAATTTAGCTCTTTAGGAGAGTAGGATTTTTTGTTTGCTTTTTACACGTGTACATTGTTAACGAAAAACCATCGTGGATGTTCAAAGAGCATTTTCAACAGCAGGTAATACGTTTGCACAAAAATACGTCCCAGCAGGCTGAATGACAATTCAATAGATACATTGTTTTTTTACTATCGTATTTTTAAAAGCTAGTAATAAAATGTGATATGATACAAATATATTTTATTGCTCTTATTATTTCTGGTATTAATACTGGCACAACCTTAAAAACATACCGAAAACATATGTTGTATTTTTGGTACGATATCGCAAACACTAATTAAGGTGCTGGTATTCCTGAAAGTGCATCGTGTACTTGAAAAATTCAGGGAGTTCATTATGAGGAATATATCAGTGCTTAAAAATTATCAGGTATTAAATGTATCGGAAATTGTAGTGTCATTTGTCAGTGTTGTCACTTTATTAGCTTTTTACATAGAGCAACTGCTTTAAAATATTTTTACCCCTGTCAATTAACCAATAAAACTTGTTTGATACAAACAAACAAAAATAAAATGCTGGAAAAAAATATCATTGAAATAAATATAGTTTGGCATATTTAATAAACAACAGTCAACGAAAAATCCCATCCTAAAACTTTGTTTTTAATATGACCAATTGGTTTAAATGTTATAATGTAATAAATTAACAGTAATAATGGCAACATTTTATAAGGCGTTATTGCTGATAATTATTTCCTCATTCTACTGTGAAAATTAAATTTAAGATGATTTAAGGAAGCTACCCATTATTTAAGTGCAATTTTACACACACCCCCCTCTCCCCCAATAAAAAAACTGGACAGAAAACAGTTTATTCATTAGAACGTAATCTGACAGAAGTAAAATTTCGCAAAAAAATATATGTATGTATTCATTCACTGTTTTTGAATCTCTAATTATCCAAACTAGTAGGACAAGAAAGAACCGGCCTCGAATTATATCACGCGTAAAACAAATCGCTGCGCCATCTGTCTATCTCACAAAACACCGGATGCCGCGGCAGGAATATATGGTCCGAAAATCTCTAATGGGTTGAGCTACGCATCAACGCCAAGAAAACCCATTAAAAAGTCCAATAGGGGAATGTCGGCCTAATTTGTCTCCGACCAGAAGTGAAATAAAAGCGAAATAAAGAGATTTGTACGCAGATAAAAAACCTTAGCTCCTGGTTAGATAACTACACTAAAAAAGACAAAAATGTATTGAAAAAAGTGGTGTCTTTTTATTATTCTAAAAAAAATCCTATAAAAAGTGAGGATGGTGTCAAAAAAATGTAAAAGTGATCTTTGAATATTTTTTTTTCTTTCATTTTTTTCCCAATGACTAGGATTTTCTACAAAAAATATCGGATACTTGCTTGTTTTGTTCCTTCGTTATAATTCTGTCCCATATTAATTTTTTCTTCAGGATATCTTTTCAGTGTGAAGCTTTCATTTAAAATTTTCCATTTGAAATATCCCTTTTTTATCGAGAGGGGAAAAAAAACCCGCTAGGATAGTGCGTTCGTTATGATAACGCCATGATAGTGCTTTGAATTTAATAAGAGCGTTTTCTTAAAGCTGATGAAAGAACTGGGTTTTCCGGGAGCCCTATTTTGAATAGAAAAAAAAAAAGAACTGCGATAATTTTTTTTTAATCACAAAAGATTTTGGCACCACACTTATTTTTCTTTTTCAAAACCTAAGAAAGTACAATTATTATTATTATTATTATTAAAAAGTTGAGGCAGTTTCTTCTGCTGAAACTACTGAGGGTATACTAAAGTGATAGTTTGTGGCAGTATTTATCAACCTTAGGCAATTTTTAATTTACGACGTCACACTTTGACTGCCGTAAAAGGAATCCCCGAGTTGTTGAATCAGTTCATCTGGTTATTTTACACATTTAGTTTACAAATGAAGTAATACTGAAACTTAATATAACGCTGATATATTTAACAAAGGACCGGTATGAAAGAACGTAATCTTACGTTAAAAAGGAACTTTGAAAAAATGAAAATATACAAAAAGCTCCATTTTCCGTTTTAAAAAAGAATTTCATTTAAAAACAATGAAAGTTTTTTATTTCTTGGAAAATTTAAAGAAATTACGTTGGAATTTTAGGAAAAAATAAAAGTGTAAAAGAATACACACACTGTTTATATAAAATATTTTTGTCGCTCTTGCATATAGAGCTTCTATTAAATTTTCGTGAATCACACAAACAAATATTCCGTATTTAATATATATATATATATAATCTGGGAATATGTGGCTACAATTTATTTGTATAGAAACTACAAACACTACTCCTTATGCAGTGTTTGTTATTAGCCGTTTTAAAGGCATGCTTAATCTCCGAAACTTGCAGCGAACGGCTCTCTTTAGTTATTTCTTACCCTCTCTTTAACGGTGCATTGGCACATGAATCGTGCCGCAAATTTTTGATCCCATAAATTTATTTTCGGAAACGAAAAAAAAAAAAAAGAACGCAAGTTCTATGCGTTGCTTTTTTGTAATGTAAAATTTCATTTGCTAATTAAATGTATGTTTCTTGTTACTACCTTGATCTCTGCGTATCAACATAGCCACTTTGAAATTCAGAATGAGTTTTCATCGCACGAATTTCTTCTGGAAATTACTGGATTGCCGACTTGATTTACTATTAAATTATGTAATCAACTTCATGACACAGTTAAGTCTCGCATAACACGATTGTGTACAGAACAGTACACAATCACAGTACAGAATACAGATTTTAAATATTTAAGGAACAAACTTTGGGTTTTTACATAAAATATTTAGGGGTAAAATCAAAAGTTTCTAATGTTCAGCATCCAACATCATGGACGTAGGGAATTTAGATTTGAAAAGAAAATATAGCTTTATATATTTTTATATGGTAATAAATGCACAGGCAGCAGGGGCGTAGCCAAGGGGGGGTTAGGGGGGTCATAATCCATGAGGAATTTTTTGCCATAAAAAATGTATATTCTTCACTCCCTTATCACACACGTGTATGCATATATGTGAGTTGCAGTAGTCGTAACCCCCCCCTCCCTCCCATGAAAAATTTCTGGCTACGTCCCTGACGAGCAGTTAGCATTATTGTGTGATGTTTTGTTGCCATTTGACAAAATTTGTTTTTAAATTTCAAAAAGTGCAAAATTTAATAATCATAATCTTTCGTTTCCAAGAATACAGATTGCGAAGGTCTTAACAATATTTAATCTAGGTAATCTCCAAAGAAACAAATACAAGTTATTCATTAAAATGTTAGTACTTCCCTATACAATTTAGCGTGTTTAGTGAAAAAAAATGTTGATATAATAATGTTGATTTTTAATACTCAGTTTACTGCAAAAGCATGAAATGGTAGTTTCTGTCAAAAGTGTGCGTAGTTTCTGTCAAAAGTGTGCGTTGTTTCTGTCAAAAAATCAATTTACGAATTAGTTTTCGATAGCAAGTTAAGATGTAGTAAGAATTTGATCTTAAAAACGACTCATACTATCTATATATTTTGATGAAGACTTATGCCATTTAATAAAGATGATTGTTCCATTAAGAATTTAAAATAATTTTACTTTGTATTTGAGTCATTTTGCATGGGCTCTTGCTAGTCCTAAGCCATTGTCGTTATTTCGATAAAATGTTGCGTAACTACTTTCATCTAAGAGCTTTTCCCTACACTCAATTTACATAATGAATTATTTTATTTATTTATATTTTTTTTCTCTTTGAAAATGCTACACTGTAGTATGTAATTCTTGAATAAACATAAAAAAATCAAGCAAGTTTCTGCATACTATTAACAAAGAACTTAAAATATTAAAATATTTTGAAAATTACCCTCATGAATTTTTAAAGTAGATTAGAAGTTAAAGTAATAAAACAAAGAGGTAGTCATTTATTTAAGTGCCCATGATTACCCATCTTCTTTCTGGAAGTGAAGAGAAGAGAATTTAATCTAGCTTTTGAACTTTAAACGATGAGAGTAATTGCTTAAGCTCACAGATTTCTTTTTCTCACCCATTTTGCAAGATTCTCCTTCCAGATGCTGGACACGTATTTTGGAAAAAAAGAAGCTTTGCATTATTTTTTAAATGAACATTTAAAAAAGTAAATAAGATACTTTTAACACAATGCACTCTTTATGAAGATTTTGTCTTTTTTTTTTCTTCTCAATTTTCATATAGGAATAAAAAATGCATTTTAAGTCTAAAAGTCCAAAGCAATGTATAATTGAATTCATAAATGCAGTAATTGTTAAAATGCATTTTTTTCAGAGAATTTACGGATGCCACTTAAATTTGGTCCGTTCTATAAAAGCAGATGCATCTTTGTCATACAATTAAAAAAAATCAATTTTAACCAGATATTTTGTCCAACTGAAGACGGATATTCCATAAAAACGCGTCAACAACTCTTCATCTCAAGACTTAATACACGATCTGCGAATAACAAATCTGTTACCCTTACTCCCTGAACCAGGATTATTAATTAAACTAATTATATAATGAACTTCAAAAACAGGGGGGGACTAAGTAGAATAACATGCTTTTTACAAGTTCGAAGACCGTATAAACGCATATGGCTGTTACCGATCGCGGGTCGTTATTTATAAAACAATTTTTTGGGGCTTTTGATTTTTAAAATTAAGCTAGTCAAAAATCGAAACTTCTCAAATGAAACAGAAATAACAGAATTTTGAAAATAAGTTCTTCCCTATTCTTTTATCTCATATTAATCAAGAAAGAAATATGTATTGTCCAGGAGAAGAAAATAAAATAAAGGAATCTCTCTCACCAGCCAAGACGCTATGCAAATTGGATTAATGATTGTTTAGCCAAGAGGTATTTCGAAAAGCGGAGGTACAATTATCTTAAACTGGGCTATTCTCTGGAAGTCAAAATTCTTCTTGCATCTTTTCTGAACTTAGAACAGGTAAAAGTCACTGATAGCATTGGAGTTTTTACACCAGCATTCTACTCAAGTCTTTTTTTCTGATTTATTTGTTGTTTGTATTTTTATTTTTGTAAAAAATTAATCCTGTAATGTAATAGAGCAGGAGTTCCCAAACTTTTTTCCCCCGTGGCACCCTTGTCAGGCTAAAAACACTTCGCGGCACCCTTGTCAGGCTAAAAACATTTCGGGGTACCCTTGTCAGGCTGAAAACGTTTCGGGGCAGGTTACCTTTAAAGCAATGTGAATATGAAGGTTAGAATGAAACAGTTTGGATATATTTTTAATTGTTTCTTTTATATTTGTTGGGCTTACTATTACACTATCTTTGAGAAGGGATACATAATTTTGCCCCCCCCCTTCCCATATTTCGGGAAGTTCCTGTAAAATAGAGGCGACTGGACACCGAACTCTCTCAAATTTGACTAAAATATTTTTGTTTTGCCTACTTGATCATCGGCTTGGCAAACTTTTTTGTGAAATATCGGTTCAGAGGAATTTTTTTGATTATGCTCCCCCAAAACTTAGGCTTTTCTTGATTATCTCAACGGCACCCCTGGTAAACGCTCGCGGCACCCAGTTTGTGAACCTCTGTAATAGAGTTTTTCCTCGTGGGTTTCGATTTTTCGGATCCACGGCTGTAATTTCACAGGTTGTTTGGAGAGCAAGCCTTATGTAAACCGTAAACAAATAAGTCCGTTGCCTCCTCTCTGGAAATCTGTAAATCCATCTCCCATGTTTAGGGATACCCGTATTCAAGCTTCTGTAACGATTAGCAAATTGTAAAATTTTGCCGCACTACTCATTCATTTCCTGTCAAAAATTATAAAATTTCAAGCATTCATGCGATTTTGACTAATTTAAAATTTAGTAAATATAACTGCAGAAGCACAAAAAATGTTATTTAAATTTTTAAATGAATTTTATCGTAGATACCCGTTTTGAAAAAAAAAATATTTCTGAATTTTTTTCGAGGAGCAGGCATCGAAAATCTACGATTTCGCCTTTAAGCACCGTTTAAGCGGGGTCAAATCTTGAGCCAAATTTGAAAAGTAACTGATTTATGTCTGGACACCATATTTTTAAAATAAGAAATGGAATCACTAGAGTAAATATGAAATACGAATAAACTTTGGTGAACTCAAAGAATACGATATTTGTATGTAAGTGTTGGTAGTTTTATGCAAGTAACATTTCTTTTGATTAAGTCTAACTTCTGATTTATCTATTAATGCCAGTCAATAATTTATATATTAAGCTGTAAAACAATCTAAAATGAACTTTACTTGCATGCAATTACTAAAATATTTGATGACACAGTTTGGAACTGATTATTTTTCTAGTACTGATTATTTTTCTACTAGGATAATTAACTTTTTTTTTTCTTTTTTCTTACATTATACGTCGGACTTATTCCTACATACATGCATTTTATTAAAAAAAAATTAGACAAAAGCTATTAAGTTTGTAGTTTTACTATTTTTATACCCATGCAGAATAATTAGAGCTAGTGGGTGCCCAGTGGTCGAAATTTGACCGTAATATATTAAATTTCTAAGTTTGAAAGTTACTGAGGTTCTTTTGTCAAATAGTATACCTCTATAATATTCCAAAGTGTATATATCTCTCTATATATATTTTAATTTTGTTCTATTACGTCAACTGCGAGCTTGTACAAGTATGTCATTATGCATTAATTTTCCAGTTTGAAAAATGTATAGGATAGGAAAAATGAAATATAACTTGGCTAAGCCATATTTAAAAAACGCTGATGCGTTTTTTGATATTTTCTTGTTTATTTTATATTATTAATTTTTTATTGCTACACTGGCCAGGTTTCGTCAAGGCTACACAGCTATTTCATCTGTCTTTTTTCAAAATACATAAAATTTAAATAAAAACTTAATCTCAAACCATGGAATTATCGTACACTGCTTGTCGTGGCGTACAATTGACCATTGTTGTTCTTCCCCAAAACGAGGTCGAAAATATAAATTAGTATACAAAATTATTAACATATATAAATTACAATGTATAAAAGTATCAATATACTAAAAAGAAATTTGTATTTTTTTTTTTTTTTGGATTAATCTTTTGTTACAAAATATGGAAATGAAAAAAAAATTGGATTAAACTAAAATTCCAAAATATGCAAACGCGGATGAAAGAACTCTGAATGATACCCAGTGATACTCGGTGGGTTTGTTCGCAACTTTCGCTGGTTTCAATTATTTGGCGTTTTATCAACTGACTGAAAATTATCCAAACAACAAACAGTCAAAGTACTCAAAAACACTTTTGAATAATTATTGATTTTACTGTCATCATAGCAAATTATTTTATCGTCGGTGTGATATGCTCCCATTTCACCATATATTCGATTAAGTATAAACGTATTAATATACAATCATCATTTTTAAGTGCTAGAATAACTTACTTCAATATGTTGTCCGAGAGTACGTTTTGTCGGAAATATTTCCGTACGCAAGTAGTATTGTTGTAACTTAATGCTCTTATTTCAAAATTGACACAACAATGGAACCATCGCCCTACTAGGCGCAAAATACTGCTTGCCAATATACTTCTCTATTTTTTTTTACAGTGCATGAAGCATATCATACATAAATTTTATTATTTGCCCAACCAACTTCATACGAACTTCAACTGTGTCAACTTTCACATTCCTCCGTTCGCGAATGTGATGTAAAAGGGGCACAAAGATTTCCTTAGCGTATTTATGTATAGGTAGATAACCTCTAAAGTGTTCATAGAATTGCTTTTTTTACCCATTCAAGAATGTAATAAAAATTTATCTCCATTGTAATTATGTCTTTCTATTTTAAAAATCTAACTATTTACGATGGCAAGAACCACTATTAAAGGCATTTAAATCAAAAATACGAAGAAATATAAATTATATTAGAAAAAGTGCATTTGTTTTCCAAATCAAATTCGGAGATCACAGCGATATTTTATATATGAGACGCATAAAAAAATTCAATCGAGCTGAAATTACTTTTTTAAGCGAAGTCTTGAGCTTTCAAAAAGCATTAAGCTTTACTGATAACGCTTTAAGTTAAACTATATTTTTTTCTCAGGATTCAAATATTCCGTGTGCTTAAGGTGCTCAAGAGTTCATAAAAATCTATAATACTATCGGAGGAAATAGGAATGCTTAGGCCATTTGTTATTAGGCTAAAGAGCTGAACTGTTTATGAAAAAGAAAAAAAAATACTTAGCATCGATGTTTTTATGAAAATAGTTTAAAACTTAGGAACTGTAGATTAAGCAGATATGAAAATGGACCTGAAGGCGCTTACCGATAAAAGTAAATTTTTCTCCTAGTAAATTGAAAAGCAGAAATAAAAACGACGAAAAATCTAAGATTGCTTTTCAAAACGTTACACTGATTACTTTTCCAGAAAGAGAAGCTTGTAAAACTGACTACAGTAACGAACAATTATTCATTTATTATAAAACTATTTTGCCACACATAAAGGAAAAGCTTTTTGTTATTTCACAAAAATCATGATTTTAAATAAAATAGTTATTAATAAAGATAAAAAAACCTAAAAATAAAGTCATCTCAAGAGGACTAATTTCATTGGAACTCTCAGTTCGTTTGTATAGACATACTCGACATGTAAACTACTTTTAGTAGTTTTTTTAAAAAAAGTACAAAATATTTGACAATTGTTCTACTACTTTATGCTTATAAAAATTCTACTTGAATTCACAGAAAATATTTTAGTATTTTCTTGTAACAGTGAAATGATTTTTATCTTTTATAATACATTTTTAAAAAATGCACCGAAATTTCCCTGTTCAATGGGAACCTTACTGTCCCAGCGGTTAAATATCGTAGAATTGTCGAAATTCTGATTAATCGAAGAGTCAACTATATGAGGAAATTATACGGCCACATTACTTTAGAAGCAGCTTCCCAAACTTTTAAGATGGAGTACTTTGAAGGGTCTTTTGAAATTTTTTTTTAGTATTTAGCGTAGTTTCATGGAGCATCTTGTGTTAATCTGAGTCTAGCTTATAATAACATAAGGCAGGGATATATTTTCTTGCGGATAACTTGCTACCTTTGCACGAAGCACCTAGTACTCTGCGGAGCGCAGTTTGTGAAGCGGTGATTTAGAGAAAAGGAAAATATTTCAATAATTTCATGAAATCCACAAAATCTATCGCTCAAATCTTCAGATAATGGCTCACTGATACTTTTTATGATGCAAAATGTTATGGTTCATCCAAGTTTAGCGTAAGGGCACCAGTAATTGACACTTTAAGAGCAGTAATGAGCATTAACTACCAATCTCTAATTACTAAAACTATCTAGAAACAAAATTTTGTTTTCAAAACTTAAATGAACTTTAAAAATTCTTGTAAGGTATAATTTATCACTGAATATTGGAAATTTCTATTTTTACTATCTTGTCATGTTGAATGGGAAACAGTAATTGGTACCAAGAATAAAATTTTGTGATTGACACTTCCTACTCCCGTAATTGACACCTACGAAATGAGTAGAAAAACATGCTCATTTCATGACGTAAAAATCACCCAAGAAAATAAATTAAATTTGGTGACATGATAAAAGGTCACTCAACTCAAACTTTAGGAGTCGAATTTTAAAAGAATTTTGATTAGATTTAGAGATTTTACGAAAAATTTTCAAACTGCGTATATTTATGTTCCTGCATCAAGTAAAAATGACTAAGGTGAATGAATTGAAATTGAGTGACATGATAGTTGGTCACTTTACGTAAACTATTACGTCGAATTTTCAAAACAAATTTTATATGATTTCGAGATTTCGCGAAAATTGTTTCAAACTGAGTACCTTTTTTTTCGCGCATCATGTAATCATGACTAAGGCGAATGAACTGAAATTTGGTGGCATGAAGTTGGTCACGCTATTTAAACTATATTGTCGAGTTTTTTTTTTTTTTTTTTTTTTTTTTTTTTAATTGATAAGTTTTGTGATTTTTAAGAAATTGTTTCAAATTGCGCAAATGTTTTTTCGCACACCACGTAATATCCGCTAAAGTGACTGAAATGAAATTTAGTTATATGATAAGTGGTCACTCAACTTTAAAAAAAGACGATATACTATATACTTAATAGATTTTGAAATTTTGCGAAAATAGATTGAATGTTTCATTCCGGAAAAATTGTAATAGGATAAAATGAAATTTGAAATTATGTGACAATCTAATGAATGAAATATAGATGCAGAATTGTTTCAAATATTTGGGAATTTTGTAAAAATCGTGTAAATGTTTGTTAGTGTATTTCTCAAAAACAGCTTTAGAGAATAGAATTAAATTTATTAAAATGATGAACAGTTACGACTAATACAATAAATATCTGATTTTATTTTATTTTATTTTATTTTTTGAGCTTGAATAAACTTTAAACTTTGCAAAATTGTATTTTTAAAATTGCAATTACTAGGAGTCGGGATTAATATATTAGCTAGCTATATGTAATTTTAAAAATGTATTCGATTTTTAAATGTTTATTTGCCATTTTAGATTTTTTGAAATGTGTGCGGTTTTCTGGAGGCATAATATTAAAATATCTATAGTGAATCAAACAAAATTAAAGAGTTACAGGAGAGGAATGACCTGACATTAAAAGCTTTTCCACTAAAATAAAACGTTCATTTTGAAAATAATAAATTTTCTCTATTGAGAATGTCACTCAGCACTTATCATCTAACCTGGTATCACTGAACTATAAACAGAAGTTATAACTTAGCTTTCTATCCTTTTGCCAATACGCTACTTCTATTCTTTGAATTCCTATAATGCTGACACAAAGGTTTTTTGGAAATCTACATTACATACTAACCTGTAGACGACGGGTATTTCAGCTAATTGTATGATACAATTCAATTTAAAGTAATCTCTTAAAAGAAAATATTCTTTAAATATAGAAACAGGTTGATAATGAACTTATCTTAATTTCAGAATTAAGCCAGCTCCTGGGAATCACGATAGTTATAGCACTGATTTCAAAATCTCAAACTTTGATACCTAGAACTCCTGGAGGTTAAAAAAGAATTGCAAAAAAAGTGAAGATTAATGCCCAATTTGTTACTAGATAGTGTTATTTCTATAAAAGTTCTATTAGATAAAGAATTCAAGCGTCTTACCACCTTTTTTGGGATCCCTTGTATATTAAATCTATCTGAAGACAACCTCCTCAATAGCTGTTTACTGCATTTACTAGAAATTGCATGCAATTACCATGAACTTGGCTAAAGCACCAATAACTAACATAAGTGTGTCTATTACTGGTGAAATCCATTTTTTCTTACCAATAGTTGACACCCCATCTTATACAAATAAATGCATTTAATTATTAAAAAAATCTATGTGTTTACTTTACGAACTATTATCTTATACAATTCGATTTATACTGATTTCTAAAAGGAAATGTGCTTCAAACAGAAACAGGTAATAATGAACTAATCTTAATTTCTGCATTAAGACAGCTACTGAGAATGACTATTTTTTTAGCACTCAATTTAAAATCAGTTTTGGAATAAAAGCTTATTGTTATAAACTTTCGGCCAAAGTGTCAATTACTGGTGCACCTACCCTATTTCTAGTCGGGGCTTGATATTCATTTTATTTATTAATAATGATTCGATTTCAGTAATTTATCAAAATTTTTAAACTGTTTCTTACAAGCACTTCTAAAAGTAACGTCACACGGTAATGTAGATCGCAGTGGGAAAATAAAAACAGAGGAGTATTGTCGTTTCGAAATATTTTAATGCTGCAATATTTCATCATGAAATGGATATTTTGCTGCATTAAGAAAATTTTTACAAGAGTTAAAAATGGTGTCCATTTTCTTTTTCGAGCATAAGATGCAATCTTTTAAAGTTTCAAAATACCTTTTTCTTCGTATTTTATTTATTTATTTAGTGTAGTCTCCATACATATTTAGCATGCTGAAATAAGATTTTGTTAAAAAATTGAAGAAAACTCAGCGTTACGAAAGAGACGCAGGATTTCTCCTATGTTATGATAGAAAGTGTGATTTCAACTTTTCAGTATTGCGATACAAAGTTTTAAAGAATTTCTTTTTCCTGTCAGGTAGAATAAGGAAGAAACACTTTAAAGCAAATGCTTTCAGATAAAGGTACATGAGGCTAACTAAAATGGCCTGAAAAATATTCTAAAGTTGGTAAAAAAAAAAAAAAAAAAATTTTCTCTTAAGGTTCTTTTTGTGTATTAGGAAAATTACATGAAATTTAATCCAAGATTTAAAAAAATATTTTATATACAATGGATTGAAATAACTTTTTAAATATCTACTATATCTATACAATACTACATTTTTCTAATGAGAGGGGGGGGAATAGGAAATTTGTTGCCATCTGACACCACTTTGAGCAACAACACTTTATATTTACTGATTAAAGAGAGTTATTGTTTACACACTATCAACAGCAGAGAGAGAGCCTAGTAAGGAAAAGTTTCCATACTGCCATTTTTTAACAGCGAATAATCTCAATAACAATAATCAGTTCTTATTTGCCTTTTAAATAGAATAAGTTATTGAAAATATAAAAACTATACACTGCATTCCCCTAAATTTTTAATTAATAGACTGTAAACAACTATGCGAGAAAACATTTATAAAATGCGTTTTTCTCAGAAGTGCCTTAAAAATAATAAAGACATTCTCTTCACCCCACAATCTCTTTTAAGATATTTAATGATTTTCAGGAAACCACAATCTGTCCAAAACAAAACACACTATAAGCCTTACGGCAACATTTAAAAATGCATTTTACAATTCCGATAAAAGCACAAACTATGTTAAATAAGAATAGAAATTTCTGTACACATATAACAGCTGTCTTCGCCCACAAAAATAAAGAAAACTGGCTCGTTTGACTTTAATAGAATAAACTCTTAAAGCCTTTTAAGAAAATAAGCATTCACAAGGCTGGAAAAACATAATTTATTGTTTTCCGCTATTGTCTACAACTTCTTCTAAAATAAGGAAAAAACAAAAGCGATATTTCCAATACTTTATAAAGTTTCTGCCCGTATTTACGTACTCGCTACGTATCATAAATTCTTTTAAAATTTTAAATGAAGTTCTGCTATTTTAAGAGGGTTTTTTTTTAATTTGGGAAAGTTCTTTAAGTTGAACGGTTTTCCTTAGACTTTTTTTTAGATGCGTAAAATGAAAGTAAAAGTTCTTAATTAGTTGTTTCAGTTGTTAAAGTAATTATTTCTAACTTATAATGTTATAATGAAATTTTACTTTAATTCTTTGTTGTACAATTGGTTATGCAGATTTTGTGCTTGGTAAAACTAAGACAACATTTTTTTAAAATATTTGATTTTTAAGTAGTTAAATTATGGAACAGTTTTTGTGGAAATTTATTAATTTATTTAAGAACCTTTAATTATCAGTTTACCCACTGAAATAAGGATATTTTTTCTAATAATCAAAACGAGATAATTGATGAAACGCTAATAAGTATTATTCTTTAACACCCGAATCACTGATAATAATCGATAAAAGCAATCGAATAACATAAAATATTTACATTCTTTTAGTAAAATTTAGCAACGTAAAACATGTATGCGCATTTTTTTTTCAAACCGTGGGCACTTTCTCAAGGAGCATTTGCCACTACTAACGCCCGAATTACTAGTCATTTCATTATGGGGCTTCACAGTGGGCCTCTATGAAGGGACGAACAAGTTAACACCCATGCCTAAGTTGGGATTCGAACCTGGGCCCAAGGAGTGATAAAATGTTTCTATAGCCACTATGTCACCTGGACGGCATGTAAAAGAATGCACATAAATTATACTAAAGCCCATTGAATTAGTCAAATGAAATTTAAAAATTAAAATAACTCATTCCTATAAAGTAAAATTTTAAAAAGCGTATACTCTTTTGAAATAATCTTTAAACTCACTTAAATTCTCTTTAAAAAATTCTACCATCGAATAAATTTTCGCGAGTCGCTGCAAGGAGCTTCATGAGAAATTTTGACATGGCTAGATTTCACTGCGCCGTAACTTACGCCGTCAAATACGTTCTTTACTCAACATCAACTGTACGGCAGTCTTGTCACGGATGTTGAGCAGAACACTTCCTTTATAAAATATCAAGCACAGAGTATGTTTTTATCGCAAGATGTCAGACAAGAAAATATATCAAAATTATTGATGACGGAATTTCTATTTCTAAAAAGTTTTTCCTTAAGCCTGCTTTATAGATTTTTTTTTGGATTTTGATGCAGCTGATCACAAGTCAAATAATAAAACAGTAAATAAAGTATATATTACATCATAATATTCAGAATTATGAGATGAATATTTTTTCACTCATACATTTTGTTTTTCAGAAAGGCTTGTTTACTATAAAATAGAAATGGATTTTTTTTTTGGCGTCATTAGCATTGGGCGGATTTATCTATGCTTTATCAAGTAAACTTTTATCGATTGCAATAGGTCAATATAATACTCATTTTTTTATAAGTACACACCACACACACACACAATTTATTTTATAGTTCAAGTTAAAGTAGTTATCGGATTTTTCTTTCTAAAAGAATCATTTTGGATTTCTAATTTAAAGACACTAGATTTAGCAGTTTTCGCTAATAAAGGCACTAATAAAATTATTAATTTATTATTTTTTGAACAAAGAACGGTCTTGTATTAATGCAAAAAAAAATGTACACAAGCGAAAATACTTAAGCTTTCTAAGAAAAAAAAAAAAAAAATTCACTCTAGATGATTAATGATGAATCTACTTATAAATAACCGTAGAATGCATAAACTCTCGCAGTCATGATTTAAATTTTAAGTTTCCACGCTAGTCCACTTCAAGCTTAAGTGGCAAGTTCTGTGAATAACTTTGAGGATAATAATGATAGATGCAAAAAGCTTTTTAGCGCAACTCTTAGAAAAACAGTAAGAAAGAAGTGTAGAGATAGTTACAATGTTTTTTCCTCTATCTGAAAAAATAATATATTACCTATTTATGCGTCTTTTATTGAATTTCTTTCTAGATATAATAAAATTAACTGATGGAGCCATTAGAAAAGTTGATGAATGTTATATGTGAAGATTGACGGAGGTGCCTTGGTAGGAGGACTTTCTAAGGGGTTCTAATACGTATTCACGTTATACCTGGAGAAAGCCTACCAAAACTCCAGACCGTTAGATCAACAGCCGCGCGAACCCGAACCTGGGACCGTGGGACCTTCACACTTCGGTCGGCATCCGTTTTCAGTGACATAACCACCGTGCCATGGTGAGGCCCTTAAATACTGATGACAGGCATATACAATAAATTACAAAATTACGTAAAAGAAGGTAAAGAATTTCTTGTTATTTATTAAAATGTTTTCAGAAGATTAAATCTAAAATAAAAAATTTTTACACTGCCCCCTTACAAAAGAATTCCCAATTAGTAAAGTATTCTGATGAAATTAATTTCGTGCTGTAAAAAATTTCAGCCTTTCATCATAGAAAGGCTCAGATAGTTTAAAACAAAGTTGGTGAAGGTTTAAACAATACCAGTAATAGCAAAAAATATCATGCATTTATGCAATCACTGTTTCTTTCGTAATTTGTGTACAGCTGCTGAAACGAAATCTTACGCGATTTTTTTTTTTGCTCTTCCAGTGCCATTGAAAAGGGGTTTAATTCAACTAACGTTCATTTTCATACCTCTGATGGGAATTTAGGATGATTTTTACGATGAAAGGCTGAAATTTTGTTCATCAACTGATTAAAGGTATTTATTTTAATATATATAAACTACCCTATATTTTAAGATCTGTAACACAAAGTAATGAAGCTCGTGTAGACCTGTGAAAGAAACATGTATTTATTTCGAAAACTCAAAATACTGGGGCTGCAAAAACTTGCAGGGCCTTTATCATCGGACTGAAAATTTTCTTAGGAAAAACATGCGAGATCTACGTCTTACTGTAACAGAGTAACAGAATAATAATATAAATCCTTTTTTTTTTTTTTTTTTTGGTGAAAAAAGGTGTTTATTACAGAATTAGTAGTTTGTCACAGATTTCTATAATGCTTTTCATAAGCTAGAGATGTTTGGGGTTTCTTTGGAAGACGAAGATTTTAGGAAAGTATTTAACGGGGGAAAAAAAGAAATAATATAAAATTCGAGATTTTACAGTTTGGCAGACATTAAGTGAGTAGTATTTTAGTGGCCCTGGTTGATTGCCCAGTTCTTTCAACCATTTAAATGCGGGGCTTATTGAGAAGGATTTTTTCTTTTTCTTTTTTTTTTTTTTCCAAGTAGTTTCCAACAGACAACTTTAGTCGTAATGACGTACTTATTGCAGAAAAGCTACGTTTTCATCATTGTAAACTCACTACCAAGAGGTTTTATCTAAATAACAGTTTTCTAACACGTCACCGCCAGGATAGCTATCAGCCTCTATGAAGGTATTCTATGATTAACCCTTTAACGCGCAGTGTTCCTCGCTCTGGGAACACCCAACTCTGACGTTTGGACTGTTGCCAGTCACGAAGAATAGATTTGATTTCTATAAAAATAGTTGCCGGTAACATAGCTCCACGAGAATCCTTTACTTTTGAGCACGTCATTTCCCGTAAGAAAAATTGTCACGATTATTTTTAAACAGCACTGACATCTGCTGAAAAATGGAAGAATGCGAGAGCAGCTATCTAGATTGTGCAATGTTGAAAAAAGGGCAGCCGTTGCCATGTCGCTCAACTTAACTACCAGCAAGATGGCGGACGATCGAAACATTCATCGCGTGCCACAGATCTAGAGACCCTTTATTGACGACAGCTGGCTGTGCTGCACAGCCTGCTACGTCAAAAAGGGCACGCGATGAATTTTTCGATCGTTCGCCATCTTGCTGGTAGTTAAGTCGAGCGATGGTAACCGCTGCCCTTTTTTCAGCATTTGGAAAGGGTTGCGCCTCGAACGGTTAAAGCACGACTATAAATCAACCTAAAATTCAAAGACTTTCATTCTAGCTGCTTCGTAGCTGCGTCGGCCTCATCCAAGTGAACGCAGTCCGGCACGACCTAGAACAACGACGGCTTAGTCGGAAGCGTTTACTGTGTACATACATTTTTTTTTTTTTCCTCCTCCATTCTCCTTCTTTAAGACATAAATTTTCTCTATCTTCCCGAATAATCAGCTGACGGATATATCACGGCAGAATAATGACGACCTAGAAGTGGCATGATGGAGTGGTGCCGGCGACACAGAAACTTGATAGTTTGTAAGCCAGTTTTCTTTTCACCCAATGCGCCAGTGATACAAATCAGATCTCCAGCTGAGGGGCGGGGAGGAGATGCGCCCGGAATGAAGTGATGTACGAGCACCGAGTTTCCGCAGCGTCACAAAAGAGCGCTCGACCACGGAAAGATAAATATGCAAAATTGGACAGTTCCAGATGCAAATCCGTTACGAGAAGAGTGGGGAGAGATGGCGGGAAGGGACTTTTTCTCCTGTTCTTCTTTTTTAAGACTGTTCTTTCTGGAAATTATGCAAGAACAGATTTTTATGAAATTTAAGTGCGCTAGCGACTGCAGGCCAGGACTGGGAGGGTAGGGGCTCAAGAGAAGGGGGCCCGGGTTATTCTATAACCGATAAATAATAGGATGTGTTAACTTTCGGAGTATGGGGGGAGGTATGGTGTTATTAATTATGATTGACAACTAATGCATTCATAAAATATTGATCTATTAATTAATATGCGTCATTCATATTAATTAATGCCATGTTCATTCGGGAATCCTCTCTCAAAACATTTTGAGATCTACATATAAAATAAAGTGTTTTGAAGCCTTTTGGGACGCAAATGCAGCTTCAAAAATTTTTCTGGGTCAAACTCCATTAAGTGCTATCAGTATAGAACTTTTTTAATTTTTTTTTTCTGTTTGGGGGTCCCGCCCTCAGCAGGGAGGGCTCGCCGAGGGTGCGGGCCCACCCGTCTGCAGACGGTCAGACACCCTGACCAGTCCGGGCCTGAGCGACTGAAAAATTTAGAATAACTCTTTAGAAGTGCTACTGTGAACGACAAACAATTAAATTATAGAAATTACGAAACACTCAGGAAAATAATGCTAAACATACAGAAATTGACAATTTTCCTAAATAAGTACTTCCTCGGTCCATTTTCGAAGGCAGTGCTTATGATTTTTTTTATTGTTTTAAATATAATAAAAGGAGAGTGTTTGTTTTTCGGGATTACGGCCAATTAGGTATGCGTGGGCTCTAGCCCGAGGGGTGGGATCGCCTCCGTGGGGGGGAGGTCTTTCTAGGGGCTCTTAACCCGTATTTACGCTGAGTTTCGGAGGAAGCCACGGAAAACTCCAAATGGTTAGGTCGGTGGACACTGCCTGGTTTCGATACAGGCACCTTCCGTCTCCCAGTTCTGAGCGGTATGCGCTGTGCCACTGGTGGGTAAAAGCAGATTAAGTGAAGCTTTCTTGAATTTGCTTTCCAAAAACCAGATTGAGAGAAGCCATGATTTAATAGCACTCGTAGAAAAAAAAAAAATATTTCATAACTAGAGTAAAAAGACTTAATTTATTGATATGGTACCGATAAATCGACTATTTTCTTTATTACCTAAAATTCGTTGCTTGTAATTTTAGAGTAAAATCCCTATTTATAACATCCGCAGATTACAAATGCAATAAGCAGTGATTTTAAAGTTATTTCAGCTAAATTCACTTCATTTCTTCACTTACATACGTTATTGTAGTCATACTTGCACCTTAAAATTAAAGAAAGACATATTTTGCGATGACAAATTGGAACAGTGCTTTTATGTTTTCAAATATCACCTGAGGCTGCCCACATCGCTTTCGTGAACCAAATAATGATTAAAAATATATTAAAATGCATTAAAAAACTACTGAAGATGTTGTATTTTATCGGAGTTTCACCTTGAGATTCTCGGTTCCCTCAATCCCTCCCCTTCAAGTTTTGCGATATGCCCCCCGCAAATAATCCTTGTGCACAGGTTTGACACTACATGAAAACTTTACAATGTAAAAGTGATAAAATTAGCATCGTGAGTGAACTTCTCAGATGTTAACAAACATTAATGAATCTCAGGGAGCATAACTTGTGTGAAGAATGTCGACTTGAGTTTCTAATTTACCTTGGACTAACTTGGAAGTTTCTACGGTCTTATACTAATGCGATGATTAATGGACGGTTTAGACAAACGTAAAATGTCCGAACTCAAAATAGGGGGATTATTTTGATTAATATGGAGTGAAGGATTTCTACAATGGTTTTGCGGAGGTAAATCGTGTAGTAAAGTGCGAAATATTTATAGAAACATAGAACAATTTAATACCCAAGCTGGTAATCGAATACGGACCCAAAGTGTGATAGAAGGATTCCTTAGCCACTACACCTGGCCGGCAATCACAAAAATGTGTTATGAATAATGTTTGCTGTACCACTGAAAGCAGTACATCTGTATTGTAAGAATATCCTGCTTGAAATAAAATGTTAAATTTTATTCCCCATTTTCAGGTCGTTTTTCAAATTGTCCCCTGAATGTAAAAATGGAACTGCGGACAGTTTTTAATTATTGCATTGTTTTTCAATTAAATTACTGTTAATTATTGCATTAATTATAAATGTCCCCAGTTTTGTTGTCAGAATCGGGGACATGTCCCCGATTCTGAGTACAAAAATCTGGTCACCTTAGTTGAATGGGAATTCCCCAAATTTATCAAGTATGGATATAGATAAGGCAAAGTAATTTCACTATTTAAACAGAATCCTTAGTACTGAAAAAAATCTAGGAATTGTACAAAAACTGGCTTATTAGCAGTTGATACATTTACTTAATTTTAAGATCAAATGAAAAAAAAAAAACTTATGTAGTTACTCCATATATCCAAAAATGTACCCAATAAATTATAAATATTAGACTATATTTCCTTGTACCACGAAAATTTTCACAATATTACACAACCATCACATGCGTAATGTGACCAAAAATCTTCCCTAGGTGCTAAAAACACGACTGTAGAGTAAAAATAGCTAAATTTTTCGGGTTCGAAAGAAAGGTTTAAAGTCAAATGAATGTTTTCTAAATGAGGCCCCGATTCCCTCAGAATGCTAATCTATGACCATCAAATTGGGGAACACTGTTTTTTAAATATCGTCTTTGAACTCTCAAACACTTAACGGAGTTGCAAAGGATGTACTTAAACTGGATGCTTTATAAATTTGGTAAATGTTTGAATTTTGCTTCCATCTTTAATTTTAAGCAAAACTATGTTTTCTACTTAAGTTTACGATAGATTAAGTATTTACAAAAACTCAAATTAAAGTATATGTATAATAAATAAAAGTTGATGTAACCAGATTTTGAAATTCTCAAACCAACAAGCATGGCTTATCTAAAAGTCGTTTTCAATATATATCAGTTTTTAGTCTTCACCTGACAATAATATTGCATCCACTTACTTGCGTCCGGAGAAATGGACACAATAAACTCATTGATTTTTCAATGTACAAATTTAATATTTTATAACATACTAGCTGGAGGGCTCCGTTCTTCGCACGGGAATGAATAGATTTTTTTATGTTAGGGTTTGTAGTAATTACTATTTATCATAATAAATCGATATAGCAAAATGGATACCGCATAAATATTATCTGTGTTCAATAATCATGTTTATAGAATTTCATGGCGATCGTTTGAGCGGTGAAGAAGATGATTCGGCGCAGCGCCATCTACTTTCAAAGTTATTGCAAAATGGATAGCATCAAAATATTCTCCTGTTCAAATGTCTATGTGTACCAATTTTCATAGCAAACAACTTAACGGTCAAGATACTTTGCAGCGCCATCTAGTGCCGAATTAAAATAATAGTACGCTAGAGCGCCCTCAATAGGCGAGTTATAGCAAAATGGATAACGCGAAAATATTCTCCGTGTTCAAATATGTATGTATACCAACTTTCAGAGCTGTCAGTTGACCGATCAAGAAGTTGATTGCTGCATGCCGTCTAGTGGCGAGTTAAAGTAATAATATGCTGCAGTGCCATCTAGTGGTGAGCTACAGCTAAATGAATACGAAAAAAATATTCTCTCTGCTCATATGTGTAAGTATACCAATTTTTAAGGTTTTGAAGTTGTTGCGTTGTATCCCATGTAGCGTCAAGTCATAGCAAAATGGATAGCGTAAAAGTATTCTCCGTGCTCAAATACCCATGTGTACCAATTTTCATCGAACTCAGTTAAACGGTATTTTCATAGCAAGTGGTTAAACGCGCGGTTAAACGATACAGCAAAACGGATGCGGAGAAACTATTCTTCCCGTTCAAACATCTATGTATACGACTTTCCATGGCGATCAGTTGAATGGTCCTATTGGTTTGAAGTAACATCTAATGGCAGAAAAATGGAGAACGCCACAATATTCTCCGCGTTCAAGTATATATCCATACCGGCTTTCATGGCGATCAGTTGAACAGTCTTTATATGCTGCGAGTTACAGCAAAATGGATAACACGAAAATATTCTCCATGTTCAAGTATCTGTATATCAATTTTCATATAGATCAATTGTGCGGTCAAGAAGTTGGCACGCTGCATTGCCATATAATGGCAAACTAAAGTAATAATGCTGCAGTGCCGTCTAGTTGTGAGTAACAACTAAATGAATAGTCAGAGTATATTTTCCATGCTCAAATGTGTAAGTATAAAAATTTTATAGCGACCGGTTGAATGTTATATTAGTTGATGCGCTGCAGCGCCATCTAGAGGCAAGTCATAGCAAAATGGATAGTGTAAAAGTATTCTATATGTTCAAATATCCATGTGTACCAATTTTCATCAAAATCGCTTGAACAGTATTTTCATAGCACGCGGTTAAACGGAATATAATTCGACGTTCTGCAGCGCCATCTAGCGGCTCGTTAGAGCTAAACGGATAATGTAAAAGTATTCTACGTCCTCAAATATCCATGTGTACTAATTTTCATCAAAAATGATTGAACGGTATTTTCATAGCAAGTGGTCCAACGGAATAGAATTCGACGCTCTGCAGAGCCACTTAGCGGCAAGTTATAGCAAAATGGATTGTGTAAAAATATTCTCCGCGCTCAAATATGCATACGTACCAATTTTCGTCAAGATAGGTCAAACGGTATCTGAACAGCAAGCAGTTTAATAGAATTCGACATTCTGCAGCGCCCCCTTAGTGGCGAGCTAGAGGAAAGTGGATAGTGTAAAAATATTCTCCATGTTCAAATATCCATGTGTAGAAATTTTCATCAAAATCGCTGGAACGGTATTTTCATACCAAGAGGTCCAACGCAATAGAATTTGACGCTCTGCAGCACCACCTAGCGGTAAATTATGACAAAATGGATTGTGTAAAAATATTCTTCGTGTTCAAATATTCATACGTAGCAATTTTCGTCAAGATAGGTCAAACAGTATTTTCATAGCAAGCGGTTGAATAGAATTTGACATTCTGCAGGGCCACCTAGCGGTGAGCTATAGCAAAATAGATAGTGCAAAAATATTCTCCATGTGTACCAATTTTCATCAAAATCGTTTGAACGGTATTTTCATAGCACGCAGTTAAACGGAATAGAAATCGACGTTCTGCAGCGTCATCTAGCGTACAGTTAAACGGATAATGTTAAAGTATTCTACGTCCTCAAATATCCATGTGTATTAATTTTCATCAAAAACGGTTGAAAGGTATTTTCATAGCAAGCGGGCCAACGGAATAGAATTCGACGCTCTGCAGCGCCACCTAGCGCCAAGTTATGGCAAAATGGATTGTTTAAAAATATTTTCCGTGTTCAAATATCCATACATACCAATTTTCGTCAAGATAGGTCAAACGGTATTTGCATAGCAAGCGGTTGAATAGAATTCGAGATTCTGCTAGAGTAAAATGGATAGCATAAAAACCTTCTCCGTGACAAAAGACTTAAGAATGCCAAATTTCATAGTGGTCGATCAAACGGTTTTGGAGTTTTTCAACGTCACACACACACATAATCACAAATTTCATTTTTATATATATAGATATATTAAGAAAAAAGATTTAAATAAAATTTAATAACAGTTTTTTTATCACATTATATTGCTGAAAAAAAAACACTTTAAGAATTCGCAAAATGCTTAATTTAAAAATTGCGAAACGAAATAAGTAACTCAATTTTTGTTCTCCAGTTAGAAACAAATATTGATAATATCGGTATTCAAATAAATTGCCTATTATCCAAGTTTTGTGACTGTAAATTGAATCAAGATTTAGTCGAGCAAAGCTGTTTCGAAAGACAAAAAATAGTTTAAAATTCTCTACAAATGGGATGTAGAAACAAATCAGTTAAAAACAAAAAATTAACAAATTAAGGCATATGTGTTAAAATAAACTTTTTCAAGTAGAAAAGGTGAAATTTCATTTGTTAGACACGGTCCTAAGTTGATAGGATTTGCAGAACTCTAATTGTTTTGCTATTCAACTAAATTGAATTTTAGCGTATATACATTTAGTTAAAAGAATCGTTTTATGCTTTTTATGAAAGTCTCCTATAATATAAAAGTTTAATTTTTTCCCCGCGTTCACATTAAAAGAACAATAGATATAGTGTTAATTAAGTTTTAGAGTGTAGTACGCCGCTTTAAATAACTTATAAATCTAGACGTGTCTATGACGTCCTTGCATCCAAAGGCGAAAAGCATTGAATAATGTTTCCCAGAGATCACTGAATTCGTCATTCGAAGGATCTTGAAATCAAAACAACTAGTACGATTATGGTTTAAAGGAAAGTCTGAGCCATTAGGAGGACAATCATTTTCTTCTCATTCTTACAGATTTCACAAATTCTAGTCCTGTTTATTAAATTTACTTCATTAGTTTCATAAACTTCCTAAATATACCTACAGAAAAAGGAGCAAAATTTACATGTCTTTTCTTATTATTTGTATATTTCTTCACGAAAATGCAGAGTACACATATACAAAATCTATACGGTAGAAAATAATTAGACGCAATAAAGTAGATACACGTTTAGTCAAGAACTATAATTTTAAACAATTTTTTAATGCTACATAAAACCAATAGAACAGTCATATAAATTAAGGTGTTTCAAACTAAACAAACCAAAATTTCAGAAAAAATATATAAATATTTTATAAGATAGTGATTCTCGTGTTTCTGGCAGTAATTTCAGAAACATAACATAAGTAGAAATTGGAAAATGTGAATATTATCTCTCAGCACTTTGTGTAAACAATGTGTATCATTTAAGAAACAGAAGTAGGAAATTTTAGTGAAGATTACAGATTTTTGCAAAATTTTGGGTGGTTTCATATTAAACCAACTGCCGCTAAATATCTCCACTTCCAAGATAAAAATTGGACGATTAAGGCTATTTTCTCATCAGTAGTCTTGTAATTATCCACATGAGAAGCATAGAATTCTTCTACGGTGAATATCCTTGCTGAGTTTGTCTTGCGTGCTCCAATTCAGAAATTTCAACTAACATGAGATGGTCTCTAATAAAGCCCAAATTTAAAAGTGCATTTCATTAATGAATGTACAGTTATGAAAGCATACCCAAACATTTGAGGTGATGGTTCAATTTGAAAACAAATTCGCTTATTACTTAGGTATATTCCGAAAAACTTGCTGTTCCATATATATGCATTATCTTCCAAAATCTGGCGACTTACATTCAGGTTTTAATTCTGTCATAATTGAAATATGATTACATGACTGATATTTAATTTGATTTCTTTTTTAGTGCTTTATTTTTGAGGCTACAGATATTTTTCTTATATTAACGACATGGGAATCATTTGCACAAAATTTATTTATTTATTTATTGCACTTTACGATTTTACTACAACTGGAAGATGATTTGGCGGAATTTTCAGCTTTAAAAAAAGTCAATACAAAATTTTTAGCTATATATTAACACGCAACTGCCAGAATATCTTTTTTTTCCCAAAGAAAATAAATTGCACTTTTTTTATATTTTTTTTCAGGTATAGGCATATTTGCGTATATATCAATCAATGTTTGAACTGAACTGAACTGAACTGAACTGAGAGCTTGTGTTCTGTGGATCAGCTAAACAAGTAGCCTCATCCCCACTGCAGTAACTATATATCATGGAGTATGTTTATGATGTGGTACTTAGATTCATCAGTGTTCGTGTTTATAACAGAGCATAGAATTTCTCAAAAAGCATAATACCAAAAAAGTATATTTCAGTAAATAAATAAATAAAAACAGACATAGCTATATTTTTCATTTTTCTCTTATGATTACTTTAAAAATAACAAAAATAATCCCTAAACCGTGTTTCTAGATTTATTGTACTGCAAAAAAGTTCAAATTTTAGAAATGCTACATAAATATATACATTTATGTGAATACACATACACAATGCACGTCATCAAAATATGTATTTCTTTATTTATTATGATGCTTTTAATACGTTAAAAAATGATATAAACTCGTATTATCTGTTATTTTAAGGATAAAAAAATAACTCGATGTTAGTAAAAAAGAACATTAAAATATGAAATTCTATAAATTCAGCAGTATTTTTGGTGTTCAATTTAATCATGCAGAGATAAAATATACATAACGCATGTGTGTAATACTTTTAAAGTTCTTCGCAAGAAATAAATTCTTAAAAACATGATATTTTAAAAATTTACAAGTTAACTACTTTTAAGGATCTATTCTATAATTTTTAAAGACAAAACTTCTCAAAAACCTCTAATATAGCCTGTATTATAACCTCCTATAAAGAAAAACACTTCTTCCTCAAAACTAAAGTATATCATGCGTTTAGATACAATCTTTATGCTTAGTTCAAGGTAAACAGAATATTTTAAAATAAGTGTGCTCGTGTATAGATTTGTTTAAGTCATTTTTTTTCAATTTCTTCTACCTTTGCAAAGCAGAATGTTTAATGCACTAAAAATCGTTTGCGGGCTTTTTTCCCCTTTCGTAAATCGATATAATGTGTGAAATGGGGACAATATTTTTCAAATTAAAACATATTTGTAAATGTATTACTATGAAAACTTCAAATCACTAAGCAAATTTGGATGGAATAAAAATTTTCAATGAAAAGCTACATTAAAATTATAACATCATGTATGTAGGGAATGTGAATTTTTTCATTTTGGAGTATTTAATGAAGAGATAGAAGGTGGCAGCGGCATAAAAATAAGCACCAAGGGTACCGGTAACCGTTACTGCTAGTGGGGACCCTGATATCAGCCGCGTGACCAGGGAGAGCTTTTAAAACATAGATTGAGTGCTTCTAACCCTCTTTATTTGATTGAAATGTGTGCTACCGCTAAAAACGGAATGTTACATTAATCAGTAATTCGTGTCCTGACACTAATTATTCGTTTAGATGATCCAAGTAGTGTTAAAATTGTCAATGATACTGCCCTATCACGCATATGGTCACCGCCGGACCACGGGCCGGATGTGGCCCGTCACGGCTTTTGATACGGCTCGCGGAACATATTAAAACCTCGTATAAAACCCATATAAACCAAGCAATATCCCATATAAATCCAAAGTATAAGGCGTGCGACTTCGCTAACATCCTGAAGTTTGGCCCGCAACTTTTCAAAGGTTGCCCATGCCTGCCCTAGAATTTTTGCCGGCAATGGTATACCGCAAAAAATCCCCAAAACCAAGCTAAAGGGGAAAAAAAAGCACTTCCGTTCGAGTGAATTTGCAGCTGTAAGCAGATTTCTGTCTTGTCTTCCGCATGGAGCTGGTCTTTCGAGCAAACACTATAATGCTGGGGAACAATCTTGCATGTTCCCCGTTTTTGATGCGAAAATTGTGACTTGCGACATTGCCATCCAGGCAGTCACAAAACCATGTAGAAAAATCTAGCAACTTGCCGCGAGAAAAGTTCTCCAAGACTTGATACGTACGGTGAAACAAGTACCACGACAATCCAGATACACTGATGTGCGACTTTATAACAGTGTGTACGTCCATAGACAATGCCGCTCGACTGTCTCGATACAATGACACTTGACTTTGTTACATTGTGTACACTAAGTCTCGGATCAAATATTAGGACGGTTGACAGGAAAAATACAGTAGAACTTCGATTAACCGAAACTCTCCGTTAACCGAAGTCGGTTTCTTCTTCACTTTTTTTTCCCCCCATCAGAAAATTACTTTTTTGAAGGAGATTCTGAATCTGGTTCAGTTTCAATAATTGAGTTTTGGAAAACTGTCAATATCCAAGACTGCATTTATATGATCGGCGACGCGTGGGAATCTATGCCGCAATCAACACTAAGACGAAGTTGGCGAAAACTTTTGCCGAATTTTTCATATGGCTCGGATGAAAATGTTACAGGCATTGTGAAAGACAGTGTTACTGAGTTTTCAAGTATTTTTAGCACAACGAAAAGTTTTGAAAATTGTGGGGCTAGAGAAATCACAGATTTATTGAATTGTGACGTGGAAGATGTAGGCTTCCAGTTGCTCAATGATGAGAAATTAATAGCAGAAGTCCGAAAATCTCGCAAATGATGATGCATATTAAGATGAGAATGATTCTGGTGTAAATAAGATCAGTAACAATGATGCTTTGGAGTGTTTCTGCAAAGGCCTCCTTTGGTTGGAACAACAGGAGCAATGCGATTCCTCTGAAATCATGGTTTTAAGAAAACTTCGGGATAGAGCTGCACGGCAAAGGATGGCCAGATACACCAAATGAAGCTTCCATTTAAACCATTGTAAGTTTTTGTTCCACAAATAAATTTATTTTCATTAATAATTTTAATTTATTTAACAGTTAAAATAGTCATAATAACATTTCAATGACGATACTACATATTAAACTAGATGATGATTGATGTTCCTGATTATCTGAAATAGGCTCGGTCCCCATTACTTCGAATAATCGAGGTTCTACTGTATTTTCGTTAAAGAGAGTTATTTAGAAGAACAGGGCTCTCCGAGACTGAGAAATACCGTACTCATTTCAAGTTAAGGTCAACATATCAGTCATGGGCATTTTGAGCACAAGAAGATTAAGTTATTGTTGCAGATGCTCAATAAAATTTCACCATCTCTATTTAAAACAGCGGATTTTTCCTGATAATGCATTGAAACAGAAATTCAATATTTGTATTCAGTTTTCTATGCAATGTTTACATTTTCTTACTTGCAGAGGGAACACCGATATGAAAGCAATGAAAAATCATGTTTACTTGAATATAAATAGCGAAAAGATGTTTTGATGCTCATTGGTTCCCTTTTAGTAATATCTAAGAAAGCTACGGCTCCCCTGCGACACGAATTTTAAAGAAGCTTTCACTGCACTAACTTGCAAGTTCAAGTGAAAATATTTTCTCTAGTACATCCCGTATGTTATAGATTACAAAAGAATGGCATAAATATTAACAAATTTGAATAGTCTTTCATTGGTATTAACATAAAATATTTTAGAAGCAGTTAATATCTTAGAAAAAACATAAAATACATATTTTAGGAAACATCTATGATTATGCCTCAATACATAAAGAGACTACACAACCTTTCTAAAGCAGATTCAATAAAGCTGACTAAAACCTCATTTTCTCTTCAAATCTGAAGGGGAAAAAATGCGTATTTTAATCTGAAAATATTTCCAAGCGCAGCACACCATTAAGAACCTATCATTTCAAAAGGGCGGAATTTGCATACAAGACAAAGCATTCTCTAACACTGTAAAGAATTACAAAAATATCTGTGCTATTTATTAAAATCGAGAAAACTAGTATTTTCCCGACGTTTTTCATATTTTCCAACAGGAATTAAATCTGAACAATTTCCCCTCCATTTATGAACGAGAACTTCCTCTGCATCCATTCTCCTGAATGATAATTTGACAAAAATAAAGCTCTCAAATCTGTTGCAAAATCGTATAATAAGACCTAGAGTTCTTATCTCTCTGCAGCACAATTTGCAAAAGTATAGCTGTAAATAATTAAAACGCAGAAGCATTTCTTTTTTCAAGACAGTTTGCGCATTATGCAAAAAAGGACTCTAATGCGAGCTAGTGAATGATTGCAAATTCCAGAATGTAATTGAATATTTTAAGGTTTTTTTTTTTTTTACGTTTTATTTTAAACAAAAGACACATTTGATAAAACCTTTTATGATAACATTGTATTCAGTTGCTTAGCTATTATCTACACTGTAACTATTTTAGACACTTTTGCATAATCAGAATAATTCGAGTTACATTACCATACCATGCAATTTACTTTATACTCTATATTGTAACAACATTTAAAACCAAATTCCTTACATTCCATAGCTTTAAAATACTTAATTGCAGTTACAATTATTATGATAAGGAAGAATTCATACTTTAGTTTCAAAGTATGTAGTGAAAATCGAATCCCGGTTTTAGAAATTCAAAGTGGCAGAAAGACAAACGGACGGTAAACACATTTCCTAACCTTACTGGAAAGTGTTTAGTAAATAAAAATAAAGAACCATCCCCGTAATTTTAACAATAGCTGCATAACTGTTAAACAATGCTTTCGGCTTTGTGCTTTCAGAAGTGTTTTGAGAGTGTATCTACAAATTAGTTTACACTTTCAGTAGTTGATGTACAAGTTGCGTGCAAAGACGAAATGGAAGCCACCATGTTTCCGGATTATGGCGAACTGTATCAAGGCAGAAGCCTAATAGACCTGCATGTCTACAAGTCTCCTTGCGTAATTTAATGATTCCTGCTTTGGCGTACGTTTTAGTCGTTAGGGATGTTCGGTGGAAGAGCACGATTACTGTAATAACTGGCGTTTCGGTGATGATACACGTCACGAGATTTGTTCAAGTCTATGCCGCACACAAAAAATAAGGGCAAAAAAAAAAAACGAGGAGCAACGATGAGAAAATGTATTTTAAGATCATCATTTTTTTTTCTTCCAATGATTTGTCATTTAGACAGCTTAGACAATATTGAGCAGGTTTTTTTTTTTTTTTCATATAGGATATTTATATTCAGCATATGGCATTTGATAGCAATTTCTTAAAAAGTTACTGATAGAAATGTACACTGAATTACAAAAATGCTTAATGCGAGGTAAATATTTGTTTTAGATACCTCATTACTTTAAATACATTAGTAAAAATATATAGTTAAAAACGTTTCGGTAATACTTTGGATCTATCGGTTATATTTAGTAAAATAATACACAGTTGAACCTCCCAAGTTGGACAAACCCATAACTTGGACACCTTTTAAAGTTCGACGCTTTTTGAGGGACGTGTCCACAGGTGTCCACCTTACGGAGGTTTCACTGTATAATAAACTAGCCTATGACAAAAACATTCTTGTACGACTAAACGTGTTTCCACCATACAATTTTACACTATGCAGCAGAAAAACTAGAGAATTGTTAACACATGACTACAACACAATCGTTTTAGGCAAGCTCTTAACGAGGCTGAAAACAAATTTGGAAATTTAATTATAACTATGAATTTCATATTACTACATAACATCTACAAGTGTTGTTAAGTGCCTGACATAATGCATATCAGGTTATACTGATGCACGAATTTTCAAAATGCATGATGTTTGTCTAACGTAAATAATTTAGCTATATGAGTCTACAATTGCAAAAATAAGTATGCATAGTAGGAATTATTTTTGTGAATATCTAAACTGTTTAATTTGGATGTCGTCAAAAAGTGTCTATAATGAAAATTTTAAAATGCCGTAAGTCATTTTGTTTTATGCATTTTGTAGGTAAACAAATTCAAAATGCACGTTTTGAACAATAGCATATTTTCTAAATACAAATGGCACGGGGAATTTGAGTTGTTATGAATTTCCCTTGAGAGTCTCAGGAGAAAAGTGCCGTGCATAAATCAACAGAAATACTTACAACAATGCGAATGATATATAACACAACATATACGCGGAAGCATTTTGGAAATGTTTAAAGAAATAGTTATATGCTCCTGAATATATGTTCAAATCCTACAAAATTTATGTGAGAAATGGAAATAGTTTGTCAAATAATAATGTGCAATTTATATTGCATATAATTCTGGATATTTTAATTAAAAAATAAATTCAATTCAGCACGAGCTATCATCTTGTTTATTTGGGTTCTGTCCTGATGAAAATATTGACCCCACCTCCGCCGAGTAGATAAATACACTGAACAATAAGTGTGAAGTTCACTGGTTCGGGCCTACTGCTTGGCAATCGATCTAACAGTCTCGAGTTTTGGGCGGCTTTCTTTAGATGTAACGAGAATATGCTCTAGTCCCCCGCTCAAGACATATAGCCCTCGAGAAGCTTTACCTTAATACACAATACAATTAAAAAAAAAATATTTTTCAATGTTTTTTCCCCAGACAGCACAGCAAACTTGCAGCAAGCTTAATTTATCAAGTCAATAAACTTGAATTAAGCTTGAAAATTTCAAGCGTGTTAAGCTTAATGCAAGCTTGAATCAAGTGTTCTAGTTTACACTTGCCCAGCTTGCATTAAGCTTGACATAGCAAGCTTAATTTCAAGATTAAAAAAATGTCTTAAATTTTTTTTTCTAAATACACTGGGCGCTCGTCGGTGAACTCGCCCCACAGACTTTATTTTTCCACGCATTTTCCCCTCTATGCTAAAATTTTAAGTTATTTTAATCTGTTTCCATCAAACGTCTGCGGCTGGGTTCGATCACGGGAACTATGGGCTAGGAGGCCAGCGTGCTATCCGTTCCGCCAATAAGCCTCGCGCTCCTATGACTAAAGTTTGAAATGACTAGTACGTTTTCTGGCCAGATCGATAAATATGGGCGCGACCGATAAGTTTCTCCATGGGATGAATCAAAATTTAAATAATGTTATGTGTGATTTATAGACTCTACTAATAGGGAAATAAGCATAATATAAACTTAAAAGCAGGACACGTTTAAAAACTTACAATATCGCAGCACTCATGTTGAGCAATACTGCTGGCCAAAATCGAGACAAACGACTGATTTTGAAATCAATGTCGTAGAATAATTGTATTTTATTTTGAGGAATTTCCATATTTGGAAATATAGAAATTTTTTTTTTAATTCTATGGTGAACCACCCATAAAGTGAAGTATATTAACTAACTAAATTGTGTTAATTATACTAAAATTTATTTTTAGGGCTAATTAATTAGTTAATGAAATTACTAATGTTAATTAGATGTAAATAAAACTAAAACTCTCCTCGTGTTACACTTCAGAGGGGCTTATCCCATTCATTCCTTCCGTTTGCGTGTTCTAATGTCCAGGTTTTGTGCGATAATAAAATAGAACACAACTTTTTCGAACTTTTCTTTATTTAATATGAACAATTTGAGAAACGCTAGACAATTAATGTCCATTCTCTTTCACAGATGGCGCCATCACTGCACGCTTTCGAAAGGCAAATGACTTTTGATAGCTTGCAGCAAGCTTAAATTGAATTGAACTGTCAAGCTTGTATTAATACGTCAAATTCAAAGAAATGTCAAGCTTGATTTAAGCTTATGTGCTATCTGGGTTCGAATGCCCGAAATGGTAAGCCTCTAAACTTTAAGCAGAAAAATGTAAATCAAATGAGATTATTTTAAAATGAAAAATTAGTAAACTCAAAGCTAATAATTTTCTTCAAAAATAAATAAATAAAAACAAATCGTAAAATATAAAATTTTAAATAATATATATTAAAAATAAACTTTCTAACTAAAAAATTTATCCACATAAGCCCGATAGAAATTGATGTAAAACAAAAATATACTTTTAAATTCGATCATTAAAATATTATCTCCTAACTAGTTTTCCACACTTTGGGCTGCAAGAGAAGCCAGATTCTACAGCAGAAATTACTCACTAATGAAACCCGCTTATGTATGCGTAAATTATTAACTTAACTCGAAAGATTTTATCTAGAGAATAAAGCTCAGAACTCTCATCTGGACTTTCAAATACCGAACAATCTAAGTTCCCGAGCTATACTTATTGTTGAAATGGCCGTTTCGTGTGTGATGGAATTTATTACCGCAGCTACCTGTCATTTACGTCCGACGCAGTTTATTATGCAGTTGTCGAGATCCTTGATTCAAAATGGAGCATTTAAAACAATTCTGCAGTGACAAATGGCGGGACGCTAAATGCAAATACATATTTTGAAGAGTTAACCTCCGAGCGCGATGCATTGATTGTAGTACATAAGAGAGATCCATTTCCAGAACTAATGCTGTTATCGATAGCAGTGCGCTACACTGAAATTGGAAAATGCAATGAAATGTATAACGGATTCACGTATTTCCGTAATATGATAAAATGCCTCAAAACAACCCGACTTGTTAATTTATAACTGAAACGTATTGTTAATTTAAGGAGTATTAATAATTTTTTTTTTTGGGGTAAGTAAAAACCTGGAGGTTATATCTGGTACACTATACAATAAATGGTCTCCTCGACACTTTGCAAAAGTTTAATCTTTTGATGAAAATTTTGGTAGCAAAAATGTAGTGAATTTTAACTATTTCTATATACGTGTTGCCATATCCCTCGTGAAGCAGAAAACCTCAATACTTCCTGATGCCAGTTAGTAAAAATTACCACAAAAAAATGGCACAGTTACAAATGTCAGGCCAGTTTGAGATGCCCTTTATTTGAAAGTAAAGATGCTGGACGAAACAGTGTTTGTGATGTCAAAGATTCATTAATGAGGTGCCAAGCTGCATGTAGAAATTGTATGGGGTTATTTATTGCATAATTTTCTCCTGAAAAGTCATCCCAAAAGGAAATTTACACAGGGAATTTGCTGTAAGCGCAGATATATAATTGAACTGTCATTTTACAGAACTTAAAAAAAATTTCCGCGAAACACCTAGGATTGTGTAAATTGTGGTAATGCTAATTTGCAGGAGGAGTATCTTGCTATGGATGGAGGATTTTTCAGGGGTACTCTAACGAACATCCACATTACATCTGTAGAAAACAGCCCAGAGGTAGGCCAGAACCCTGAACCTTCACATCTACCATACGCGTGTGTTGTGTGTGTTAAGGCAAACCTGCACGCGGGGTATCTGCCTAGGATAGGGGGTGCCTTGGTAGAAGGACTTTCTAAGGGGTTCTAACGCGTATTCACGTTACATCTGGAGAAAACCTACCAAAACTCCAGACCGTTAGATCGACGGTCACGCGATGGGACCCGAACCAGAGACCTTCACACCTCGGCCGTCTACCATTTTCAGTGGCATAACCACTGTGCCATGGTGAGGCTCATCTACCATACGCAGTGCCTTCGAACATGGTGGTCCAACGAACACCAACATTTAAGAATCACTGCTCTACACTCTACTTATATTTTTTTTCTAGTAACATTTTTAAAACGGCTATACAAATATCAAATTTAATATTAAATATCAAAAGGATGCAGCGAAGACAAATGTCTAACTCTGAATATAGAATATGTATTACAAAGCATGAAACTGTACATGGCAATCGCAGTCAATGAGATACATTGACTGCGATTTATGCAGTCAGTGTATCTCACTCTCGCAGTCAATTGCAGTGCAGCAGAGAGACTCATTTCGGGAACTGATCCTGTTAACGATAGGATTTCGTAATACTCAAATGAGAGTATGCAGTGAAATGTATTACAAGTATACATATTCTCTGAAAACTAGAACGTCGATTCGTTTTAACCGGAAATTTCTGTTAACCGATGTCGGTTTCCTGATTTTTTCTCCGGTGTCTATTATCCGAAATTATTTTAAATGACGCTTTCAGTTTCTTGTTCAAATTTCTCGTGTATACAAGCGCTCCTACGAGCCTACCTACGAGTACTTATAAATACAATCAAGCCCGCTTAATGGAATATCGGTTAAAAGAATCTCCCGCTTTATGTAACAGTTTTAGATGTAACAAACAGTAGTAAATTGCTAGTTTGGTCCCAGATAATGGGCATATTCCGTTTATTAGAATGCTTCTTCGAGGCAAATTGGCTATTCCATTAAACGAGCTCAACTGCACTTTGGTTCCCCTTTCTTAGAATTTCTTTGAAATTAGCGGAACACTCCCCATTTAAATTAACCCATATTTAAATTATTGTATTTCTTATTTTTCAATAAGAAATTTCATGCTCAATTTGAACTTAAATTTGTATGTAGTAGATTAAATAATATCAGTTTGACAACGATGGTTATATATCAGACTGGATGATTATTAAAAAATTCTCTGTTATCCGGAAATTCCCGACTACCCCGAGCAGATGATGTCCAAATTACGGCGGATAATTGAGGGGCTACTGTACTTAACCCTCCAAGTGTCTGCGACGTAAAATCCCGTAAGCTTCATTCCAGTTTTCACTGCATTGCACCAACAATTTTTTATAACACTCAGGTGTCATAAAAAATATGTTTTGATATGAAGCTTTAAAGTAATTTAGGAGCTTATTTCTTAATACATACAGATTTTCCAATAAAAATTTCGTTTTATTTTGGCACGTTTAAAGCTTAACGAACGCTTTACCATATGAAAAACCGTTTTATTTCCAAGCTCTGATAATTAAAACAAAAGCGACATTTTGTAAAAACATGAATTAGATAAATTAATAAGTAGACAATCACATAATTTTATATTTTTCTAAGTGTTTTATAGGTATGATTAGATAGTTTTTGTCTGGATAAATAAATAGAATAGGAAGAAATTCCTGTTTAAGTTTATAACGTAATTTTCTTACTTTTTAAACTCTCTAGGAACATGCATTATTTCTTCAATGAACTTCCTGAAATAATAAATGAACAAACTGTACTGCAAAAAAAAAAAATCGTCTCAATAGCTCCATATCCTTTATTTGACAAACAAATGTTTGAAAAGTCCTTTTTATCGCTCTCCAAAGAATTCTATACAGCAGAATTCAAATCATATTATCCCTTCTGCAAGGGGCATGTATATTTAAACTAGCGATATTATTAGATCCAAGATCTGCTTTATTTGCATATAGCAATTTAAACAATCTGAGTCAAAGATAAATAGGCTTCTGAATTTCAGTTATGTAACATTACGCTAAAAATAAGTTAACATCTGAAATGTTAAAGAGCACTTAAAATTTCAAAAGTGCAATATTACAATAAGTTTGAAAACTCTACTTCAATTATGATAAGAACAAAAAAATAAATTATATTTTATAAATTATATATATAAATTAAATTTTAAGTAATGTAAAAAAATCACTGAAATAAAATTGTTTTTTCAAATAAATAATCAAACCTTTTTTTTAAATCAAAAAAAAAAAAAAAAATACATAGGATTCCATCGTTAAGTTTAGCGTTTACAGAATAGTGTACAAGAACTGTGATATCTTCAGTATATAGGTACTCTCTTATTTAGTGTATTGTCTCTTGATACTACTGTAAAAACTGTATTAAAAGGCGAATATCAAGGTATCAAAACATTTCAGTGTTGAAGATTTGTTGATCTTCAATCGTGACATCAAAATGACGTCAATCTCATTCGTCTAAGTCCGTTATTCAATTTGTGAACTTTTTACTCTCTGAAATCAAAGGAGTCTGAAAATTACTAAAAATCGCTTAACAATTACGGAACGGGTTAATTTTTAGATGGATTTCTACATTTTTTACCCTACATAATAACGAAAAATTCAACCCGATCACACAAATAGTGTGGATTTCATTATGTTTTTCGAGTTCAACTTTTTTAATGTTTTGTAAAAGTTTTGCTTCGGAGTGGTGCAAAACCAGAAGCGCTCTACAGTCAGTGAGTTTGATTAGTGTTAACTACATATTAGAATTAGTACTTGAGCAATACGGGGACTTTGAAGCGTAAAACGGTAATATAAAACTTTTCGGGTGGATTCCTCCGCGATGTGATAGCAATTTAACAAGTTTGTTAATGATATACGTCTGTGTCTAAAAACTGGGACTTTAACTAAAAAAAAATCGCTCCGAAGGAATCAAAATAACTCCGAAGACACCGATAAACCTGGACAAACTTGTCTCGGTTTTAAATCCTCCGGTTCTATTTTAGCTCGTTCGGAGTGAATTTAGTTCTTTTTATTAAGCGTGAACGACTTGCGTTTTCGTATGAAGGACCCGTGATAGCCCAGTTGGTAAAGGCAAAGGATTTGTAACCGAAAGACGTAGGTTTGATTCCTGACTACAAATAAAGTTCACCGTGAACGTGCTCGCTGTCTCCGTGGTTTGAATGTCCTATAAGCAGTCGCTATCGGTTTTCGAAGGAGTGCCAATATTCGGAAGTCCCACCGACCTGAATATTGGATTGGATTATTGGCCTAACTTCAGGTGAGGTTCTAAATTATGGTGGGTTAGCTCCAGCAGGGTTGAAAAAGTCAAAGTAGGTCGCGTTAACGCACTGCACGTATTCTCGTGTGCAAAAGGATATTTTTATAGGAATGTAATATGACTCAAATGTTGTTTTAAATTGTAACTTAGTACGCTAATGTACGAAAAAAAATACACTTTATTAACACTGGAGTACAATTTCGTTCACGTCGGTATTTTATGTCGACTAATTTGCATATACACGTTTTCGTTGCATGTTTTTAGTTGGGCTGCTATGCAGCGCGAAAAAGGAGGAAGCAAAAAATGCTAATTTTTTTTTTTTTTTTGCAATTTTTTATGAATTGTCGCCATGTTTGCGCCAAAAAATGCCCCAAAATTGATACTAGATTGGTGATATTTTCCATATTTGGCAAGAAACTATTACAAAGTGTAGTTAGAATATGCCTAACAAATATTGAAAAACAGTTATAGTAAGCGTTTTTAGCAAATAATTCAATTTCAAAGAAGTGTTTTCTGGAACAAGGAACACAAATACTGTCCACTCATGGATTAGGATACACTTTAAAAACAGTATTTATAAAAGTGAAGTACATTTAGAATGTGCCTGGCGAAGATGATTGCTAAACAGCTTTGGTAGGCGAGTTTAATATAGATTTCAATTCCGAAGATGTTTTATATAACAAGAAGCAAAAATTCCGCACACTCATGGATTATGATGCACATTCCAAATAGTATTTATAAAGAAGTACTGTTAGACTATGCCTGACGAAGATTGTAAAACAGTTTTAGTGGGTGATTTTAATATAGATTTCGATTCCAAAGATTTGTTTTTTGGAAGAAGGAAGAAAAATATGGCAAACTCATGAATAATGGTACACTTTCCTAATTAATGCAATGAGCAAGAAAAATAGGGACGATGCATGAATTATACAATGCTTTTAATATATAGCACTTAAGTGCGTATTTAAATTATGAAAGTGTTTCAATGTTTTTTAAATTATTTCAATCCACTTTTTTTATTTCATTAATACTTGCTGAGATCTCGTAATACTGAAAGGTCAAATTCACTTTTCGTGCATATGCTCTGCGATCGGATAGAATGCCCTAGTGAGCAGCTGTTAAGCATTCTTAGTCTGAAGACCCTTGACAAGAACAATTATCTCATTTGGTTCCTGCATGCCACAGTGACAGTAACAAGGCCCTTCATCATCGTGTTAGAGTCCCTTCTCCGTTAGTCACGTAGCAGGAGAAGAATGAAAAGATCTCGAAAGAAAAAGCTTGACAGTAATTGCAATTGAAACAATTGGATCGGAAGAGGGCAGCGGACTCGGTGGATATTTATAAGCCTTTGCCTCTGTACACGGAGTTTAAATAAATAACGTGTCACCCAGTGAAGCGCTTTATTTTGTTTTACAATCCACAAAGTGGCTTTTCTGGAAAAAATAAAAGTAGCCGTATTAATTTCTTAAATAAGTTCTGATAGTTCCGGGCACATGCGTAGTTGTAGATTTCTCATGGGAGGGGGCCAGTTATGCGGGTGTGTTATGTATTCTTACTGTAAAATTTGATTGATAATAAATTGTACTTTAAATAACTGGTAAAATTTTAATAGCATTAAAAATGAAAAAAAAAATTTATAGTAAATTGTGTTAGGTTTATAAAATAAACATCATTTTGAAAACTTTAGATTAAAAACTTTTGAAAACTTTAGATTTTTTTTACCATAGCTATTTTGGGCGATAGATTCAATTGGTGAATATTCGATTATAATTAGCGTTAATGAGTAGACTAAGGCGGGTGTCCAGGCCCCCTACTTCCCCCCCTCCCGCCCCTTATATACGTCTATGGTTACGATGCTGGCGCAGAATTAATTACCATTTGAATCACACAGTGAAACCGAGTAAGAATAAAAATCAAGAGTGTACAAAAAAATAAATTAAGTTGCAAAGATATGAAATTGAATAAAATGGGGATAGTGTGGGCCATTTTTACAAACTTGATGAACAAATAAATAAATAAAATAAATATCATTAAAACATATATCCAAAATAAATTTAATACTTGTGATTATTTTAGTTAAAATTTTAAATTACTTTGGTATAGTTTTTAGCATAATGAAATCAATTTTTCACTTAGTTACTCTTCAAAATTAATGGTAAATCTTTTTTGTAAGTTAATTTTTAGCTTTTTCCAAGAGATACATCTAACTAAAATTCGAATGCTTTTTTTAAATGCATCAATCAGACTGACACAGACCAGTCTAGACTTTGTGCCTTTACTACAATGGTTCATAATTTCACACGCCTCATATTTTTCCCCCTCAATATCTGTTAATTTGAGTTACGCAGAGCAAAGGCAAATACAAAAATATTGAATGAAATCATTTATAACATATTATATATTTTAAAAGAAAATAATAAACCAAATACTAGAAAATTAATTGTATTTTTTCCACTATCCAACATATAAAATAAACTAGTATAATATAGTTTTACTCAATTATATAATATTTGAGTTTAAATTATAATTTCAGCAACACAGTTATTGCAATTAAACTATAAATGTACTGTCGTACAAATCAGCAAAAAAAAATGTATCAAATTTATAAATTTAGATTCAATAATGGACCAAAAAATAGCAAAATTATTTAAGTTAACCAAATCAGCGCAATCCCCATATAGTATTTTTATAGCCAGAAAAATCTTCATCTACATGTGTGTAGTTACTCTATAATACTATCTATTAAAAATATATAGTTGTAAAATAAGGACCGTAAGGACCAGATTATTAATAATAGGTTAGGTTAACTATTCACGAAACATCCAAAATTTAAAAAAAATAACAATATAAATATATTTATACTATTTATTAGATACTTCAAGTGCCTTGAAGTTGATATTCGGCTTCATATTTTTGGACGAGTTCTTTTTTCACAGTTTTCAATTATCGACAACTGTTAAAATTTTATTACAGACTCTTATTATATTACTAAAATGCTTTGCAGAGATATTTCCACTATAACTTAATTTCTTACACATCCGAATTTTCCAAACACTCATAAACGTATACATCATATGATTGATAATTTACTATAAAGTAGATGGTTAACAATGCCTTCTAAAAGTACAGAGAATAGAACAGTCTAAGCCTTACCTCAAATCCCAATGCTTTATTCTTTTAGATAAAGTCGTACCTTCTGCTAAGTAGTGTTGTTTGAATACTTTCTTCTTACATCTATATATTTAGCAGTCTAATTGGAAGAGTAATACCGGTTTTGAATTAATGGCCAACACCCAACAGTTTGTTACTAGAAACTGTTCTATGAAAATGCAAACCGCAAAATTTATAATAACATAAGAAAAGGTAACAGAGTTGCTGGTTAAATCTGAATGCATTTAATATGAAAAGAACAAAATGTGTGTTTTTTTTTTACTCCAAATTTGAAAGCACGCGTTTTGATAAACTAAACGTCGAGAAAAGAAATAATGTACACCGATTACATAATTTTACAAGTCAGCGCGTCTCATGATGGATCATCAGCCAAGGATGAGCGCTGGCTATCAAGCAAAATTATATAATTGGTTTTTAAATGTCGTGAAATGTAGAACATTGTTTCCTGCTTTAAATGTTCGGGTAGAAGCTTTCTTTAAAAATTCACCTTTTAATAATATTTTGAAGGCTTGTATTTTTACACTTTTAGTAAAAAGAAAAAGCTATTAGTAGTATAAAAAAATATTTCTTTAATCTAAAAATGTCAAATATTCAATTGCATAATTCAGATATAAGCAAAATATCAAAGTTTAGAACGAATCTAACTTAAATCAAACTTTAGAAGGAGTATTACATTTCTTGTTTGAAGGTTGAAAAATGCGAATACCACCAGAATTACGAAAATAGTTTTATTTCATTTTTCAAATCAGGATTTTTTGAGCAGTAGGTCTTTCGAAATGTAGAAAATCTCAGAAATATTTTTACAGTTCAAAAACGGAACTACAAAACTTCTTTTCAACCAGTTATACTTCCTTCAGTTAATGCGATGAGTTTCAGAGCATGGAAAGAGCCAATATTTTTGATTGATCAACAAATACGAGACGATCACACTTACTTGCCTTAAAATGTTTCAAACATATCAATATTACGATATTCTTTCACCAATTTAATTAATTTTTACATTAAAAATACAATTAACTTCGATTCTGATCTTGTAGACTTAAAATAAAACATTTTGTTTACATTTAAAAAAAATCAATGTAGTAATAGTTAAGATTCCAAACACTCAAAAGCTATTAGCAAAAACAAATAAAACTTAAACCATGAGAGCATTCTAAAAACCACCTGTTTGGAAAGAAAAGTTAAGATCTCTACGATTACTTCGTGTCATCACATGCTTAATTCAAGGTCACGCTATTCCAGCTGTTAAACAGGGCGCGGCGGGTTCGTTCTAAGTAAACTCATCAACACTAATTCTAGACGACGAAGAAACTAAGTATCTTAATAGTGTTTCTTTTTCTTTTTTTTTTGCATGACAATTAATTCGTTCGAGACTTCAAGGAAGTAACAGTAGATATCGTTAGTTCTTTCTTTTTTAAGCAGACGATTTTTTCTTTTCTTCCGCCATATCTTATGCTAATTGCGGATCAAATAATGCATTCTGGAAGAATTAGATTTCAATTGAAACGGACGCGTCAGTCTCGCAGGGAAGGTTTTTCTCAGCGTACGTTTTCGGGAAAATAATACGACTTTATGTGGTTACGGTAAACCTCCAATTTCGAGGAGGTTTCACAATTCGGGAAAATGAATGCGAGTAAATAATCAAGGATAGCCTAGTAAACGGAGAACAGAGTAAGCAATTTAAACGTTTTTAAACTTAGATGCGATTTTCATTTTTGTTCTTTGTATTTATGTTTAACAAAAATATCACCCTTTCATGGGGTTTTCTGATGGTATCCTGAATGAGGACATGCCAACCTTTTCTACAAATTGTCCTCCCGTCGTCTCTTACCTACTGCATGTCCTCTTTTCTCTTATTTTACAAGTACGACTGAAGTCGCACACACGAGCCATGTTCCTTCGCATGAGTAACAGTTTCTGAAGGTCTCGACCCATGGACTACGTACGGCATATTTTGGATATACGAACCCAATTTCATCTCTTATTTTTCCAGGTCTCCTTGCACAATATTATTTGTAAAATATGACATGTAAAGTCTTTTACAAATTATTTGTTAAAAAAACAAGAAATTATTCCTGTAATCGGAAGTTCGGCCAAATATAACTAGAATAAAATAAAGTCCACCCCCCCTCCCCTCAAAAATAAAAAGGTTTGTATGCATAAGTCCTATTTCTTTTAAAGAAAGTCCTTCATTTTATATTTTTCATCTAGCATCTCTACCCTTACAGAACTGTGGCCGGCATACGGCCATAGCGGCATAGGTACTCAATGATATCCCAGACAGAGTTAGCAACTTTACACTAGATTACAGACTGGTCGTGAATTGTAATTTGGGAGAAAGTCAGCTGACAATACTGGTCTAAAAGAGAAATGAATGCCATGATGCTCAGATCAGGGCTGCGTGTGGGCTAATCTAAAAAACAATGTTATTGGACTTCAGGTGCTCCAACACTTTTGCAGTGTGGATTCTTGCATTGTCTTGCTGTCAATTCCATTTCTTCTAGGTAAATTGTCCATGACACCACGGGAAAAACGCAGATCTTAGATCAACATATTTTTTAGGTTGTTATATTTGCCTTCGACAATCTTTATCATGAAATTACCAAATCTGAAAATGGCATCTATAATCATTGACACCGCCACCAACCCTTTGACGCTTCACTCGATGCGGTGCGGTGCGATAACTATCATCTCTATGTTCGACGTATGAACTGCCGTTTTTGGATCCTTGAAGGCAAAAGGGTTTCTCATCCGTGTAAACGACTTGCTAGAAGTCCGTGGATTCGAAAATATGTTTGCGTGCGAGCTAGAGACGCTTTTCCCTTTGTATCGGATTTAACGATAGTTGTTTCTTGATTCTTTCGTACTTTAAAGTCTTGTTTAGGTAACGCTCGGCAAATATTTCGGCGTGAGGCTGTGGCACCGGTTTTAATCATTATGATACGGCTGGTGACCAGTTTATCTTGCCTTATTACTGACGTGTTTTCCTGCTAATTCTCCTTTTTGTTACGAACGGACAAAGCTTCAGGACGTCCTGTCTTCTTCTTTGTTTTCTGGTTCATATTCTTGAACACCCTGATATCTTTAAACTTAGAAACACTTGCTTAGGCGGCTGCTTTCCTGAGACTTAACTGGTCATACAATCTCATGATTTTGGCACGTTTTTCTTCATTGATCATCCTTAATGCCTTTAATTTGCTGCACACTTCTTGCTCCATTTGTGAGTTGTACAGCTAATAACGGAGCACTTACATTTAAATGAGAAATTCCCCGAACACTTTCTGGTAGTCAAAGTTTTGACCAGATCATTTTTGCGTTATCCATTATAATAGTCATTGTTTTTGCGATAATATACTAACTTGATAGTCTTACACTCATATATTGATTTATCATTGTATTTTACATAGCATAGCTTTTTATTAATAATAACCACCGAGATACCGGTTGTCGCTAAAGTTTCGTCCAGCAGTGTACTTTCATAGCAATTACTCATCAATGCACATTTACTTGTCAAATTCAATTGGAGCACTTTCTCCAAGGTCATGGCGCATAGTTTGAGAACAAATAAGGTATCGGGATAAACATATTTTAAAGAATAGTACAGAGCAAGAATTTTTTACAAATAATGTGTGTGGTTCATATTTTTCACAAAATTAACTCTTCTAAGATGTTTGAAATATCTCTACTATGTTTATGTCACATGTAAAACTCAATTTGACTGCATTTAATTTATGTTACAACTAGCAGCGTGGGTCGGCGTTGCCCGTGCAATGGAAGAGAAATGCCCATTTACCTTAAAAATAGATTGTAAAGGGAAGGAATGTGAATCCTCCCGCTGTAATGATAAAAAAAAAGGATACGGGACTCCCCGCTGCAACGAAAAAAAAAATAAACACGGCGCCTGACAGAATACAGAGGTTACCAGGAATCGGACATGGCTAGGCTGGAATGTAAATCCTCCCGCTGTAATGATAAAAAAGGGACATGAGACTCCCCGCTGCAAAAAAGAAGAAGAACAAAGTACCTCTAATAGCGTAGAGGCTACCGGGCGTAGTAGGTAATACTAAGTAACGCAGGGGCTACCGGGAATTGGACGTGGCTAGGCTTCTCCTCTTTTACTTGTCTATATTCTAACAGTCATTTATCTTTAATATCTACGCAACTACTAAAAACAAATAGAACCCATTCGTCGGTATGAGATTGCAAAGGGAAAGAATGTGAATCCTCCCGCTGCAACGATAAAAAAAGGGCATGGGACTTCCCGCTGCAACAAAAAAATGAGCATGGCATCTGTTAGCGTACACAGGTTAACAGAAATTGGACGTGGGTAGGCTGGAATGAGAATCCTCCCTCTGCAATGATTAAAAAAATGACATGGGATTTCCCGCTGCAACGAGAAAAAAAAATGTACAAAGGGCTTGCCAACGAACCGAGTTACTGGAAATTTGACATGCCTAGGCTTCTACTCTTCTACCTATTTGAGTTCTAATATGTAGTCTTATTAGATTAGCATTGTCGCCGTCCCATCTCTCTCTTCACCCCCTTCTTCCTTTCACACTGCATGACGCCAAAAGAAAATTCCGACCTTGAAAATGAAGTAAGTACTGGGGGAAGTTTGCTACCTTCGTTCCGGAACTTACATTCTGGAGAGATTTTTAACCTGTGATGAATTCAGAAAAAAAATCTAATAAACATTTCTGAACGGTTCAAAATTTGAATAAAAGAGGACGAAATCAATGATATATCAACCGTAGAAAGATGGAAAATTTTTGCCAGTTAGATTTTTCAATGCGAGAGTTTAAAAATGAAAAAAAAAAAGTATATTTTGTTGAAAACTGGAATTTCTTTAAAACATTCCCAAAAAATGCTCAAATTTAAGAACGATTTTGAACAAAATCTTATTTGAAAAAGAAAATGTAGTTTCTGATGATTAAAAAAATATAGTGTTTGGACGAAAATTTATCTCGCGATAACGTAAAATGCGAAAAATATGACCAAAAACCTTACAAAACATAAAATAACTAAAAAACTATTAATCCGATTAATTTCATTTTTACGGCATTAGCTTTCTCTTGTCCTATTTAGTCAGTGTGCCAAGTTTGGTGAAGATCCATTGAACGGTCTGGACGCCTATAGCGAACAAACAAACAAGATGTCCTCATTTAATGTTTAGACTACTCGATTTTAAGAACTGGAAGCGATGAAATAATAATAATGATCATTGTAGCTTCAAAATCTAAATTGATCTCATCAGTTTTTAATGACGCTCCATTTTAAAAAAAATAACTTTTGCAGTCGTTAGTTTTTTTTTTTATTACGTCTGTCCAGAAAGAACAACAGTATATATTTTAAACAAATAAATACAACTTCATGAAAACATCATATATCTCTTGGATGAATATTTTTTAAATAAGAAGTGTTTATTCTTTTCTAAACTATCCAAAGAAAAAGCTCAGAGCAGTGTAAAAAAACATCAGTTGATATGGTGGAAAGAGAATCGTGACACATGATTATTTACGAGTTTTGAAATGGTAGAGTATCACCCCACAGTTCTTATCCTTGATCCCCTTTATCTGGGATTCAACATCCATTTGGGTTCGGAAATGCGAGGTGTGTACATTTCAGCCCAAGACTTGCATTTTCTGCAACAAATACTGTAACGTGGATCTAAGAAGTAGCAGATAAAGTCTGGGAGAAAGAGTGAGGTAAACATAAACTCAAACGTTGTAGTACGAAAGATGACAGATTAAAACAGTTTGTCAGATACTGAATTTTAATCATATGAAGAATTTATTCCAAAGAAAAATTATTTCGAAAGAGAAAGTAAATAAAGTAAAATAACCGTTTGGCGGTCGAACATCAAAAATATTTTTGTTTAGTTTAATGAAAATAAATGTTTCTAGTTTTAATTTTAAGAGGCTTGAATATCGGGATATATCAATGTCCTAATTTTTTCAAATTGTTAGCATGAGCTTCCAGATGTTTACATCGGGAAAAAAAATTATTTATTTAAGTTCTAAGAATATTTCATAACCCTCACCGAACAAAAAAAAAAATCTGACTACTTCGCTGTCACTGTATTTAATTTTGTATGAAGAATTTATACGAGTAATCCAATTTTACCTGTAATTGTAGGGAAAAACTCATGTATACTGATTGGACTACAGTTTTAAGACGAATATGACAAAAAATTTAGATACTTTATAATTCCATAACGACACGCTTACATTTTAAACCAAATGTGTGCAAGCTTAAAATTTAAAGGGTTATTTATGAAATAACTCAATCTAATGTAATTTAATCCGTTTATTCTTAAACAAAGTAAGAAAAAAAAAATGATTCATAATGGCTCGAGTAAATAAAACTTTAATAGCTACCTGTTTAACGTTGAAGAATTCAAGAATACTGAAAGACTATTACATTTAAATAAAGCAACATCAGACCTAACACTGAAATTGACACATAAAAACGTAAAGTACATAATGAACAGCTCTCCTGCCAAAGAGTCATAAATAATTTTAGGTATTTAACTGTTCAGTATTTCAGTAAAATAAATTATCTTTAAGCACTATTTTGTTTCAACTTTTATCATTTAAGTGTATATTTTGGTACTCTACATATGTGTATACAGATAATTTTTCTAAATTGTTTTCATGCAAAACTGTACAGAATTGCTTAAGTCGATATTTATCTATCTTTCCAAACGTCTCAAAAGAATATTGGAGATCATGACACTTGATTTCAATTCACATTTTGTGTATTATCAAGACTGTCTTTACATAGATCACAGATATAATAAACCGAGACGTAGGTTTCTCTATTGGTTGTCTAGAATACCTAATGAAAAAATTATGTTTATGCCTTCTTAAACACATCCATTCCTAAATATTTTAAGGATTTGTATTCCTAGAAAAAAGCAGAAAGATATAAAGTTTAGCTGTTTGTCATTTCCCATCTTACTGAACTAAAAAAAATAGAAAGAAGCAGATACTTTCTTATCCATTTCCGTTGAATTGTTTTGATGTGTGGAAAGGAATAAATAACATGTGTGAAAATATTTCCTTGACGATAGTTTTCCAAGAAGAATGTGCTGTACAGTCGTTCGAAAAAAGTGCTCTGAAATGATATTTTCTCTCCATATTTTAGATATTTCCTTTTGTGTGGTTGTAGAACATGAATAAAGGCAGAGGTAAGAGATGCATTGCTTATGTCAGACAATGATTGGAAATACTGGCTCATTTTTTAATTTTTTTTTTTCGCTCGGAGGTCTTTAAGAGTCCATGATTCTCCCTTCTAAATCGAGCCACACTCAAAAGCTCTGCGATAGTAAAATTAATTGCTTTACAGACCTTCAAATGACATTTTTAAATTGACCTAATTAAATAATTTTGTTATAAATAAAGATATGCTTTTTTTAGCATTTAATGAAATTCAGCTGCGAAGCAACTGAGATCTACAGTCCAACCCACTTAATGGAATGGCCAATTTGCCACGAAAATTTATTCGAATAAGCGGGAAATTACATTATCCGGGATCACATTGACAAATTTTTGCAGTTTAGTATATTGAAAGTATACTACAATAAGTGGGACATTCTTTTAATCGATATTCCTTTAAGCGGGTATTCGACTGTTTTGAAATAAATCTTCTCAGGTAATAATGCGTTATTCCTTAATATTGGCCGTTGGAAACTTACTTTCCGGTTGACCCTCCTACGTCTTACAATAATTCCAAACAGCTGTACATAAAGCAGTGAAGTTCATGATATAGGAGTATTGGTTTGAACTTTACAGAAATATAAACTTATAACATGATTCATCGATTTTAAAAACATTTGAAAGTGAATTAAATTTAATAGCAAGGGGTATTAACTATTCATGATACCACATATTGCAGAAAAGGAAAGTAAATGTAAAAGAAAAATAAAAAAATAAACAAATAACTTTTAACAAGTTTTAAATCAGAAAGCAAGTTTCAAAATGTTCTGAAATGAGTTTCCTGATATTTGTGATTCATAATACAGGAATAATTCTATACATCTTTTTTTCTTTCATACGATGTGAATTTCTAAATAGTAAGTTACAGTTTCAAATATATTTGCAGGTAATTTATTTGAATAATATTTCTTTGAAGGTTTTAGTTTTAGTAATTTTTAATAACGCATTTTACATCTATTATATAAACTGAATTACGCACAAATTCTGGTATGAGTCTATGTTAAAAAAGAGTTGTTGTATTCTGCTCAAATATTATATTAAAAGTAAAATGATGGTGTTTCACTTTATTGAATTGCTGTTTGATAACAAAGGGCAAATTTGTTATCAAATTTGTATAATAAAGATTGACATGAAATAAAGAATGAGGAATATATGAATATATGAAAGAATATAAAGATAAAGTATATATGAATTTGACGAAAGAATATTGACACTACACTGTAGTATAGTGTCAATATTCTTTCGACAAACTTTTCATAGCTTTATTTTAAAAGTTATGACATACGGTAAAACTTTTGATACGTAACAATTTCATTAGCAAAGTGTATTCATACAAATTTAAAAACAGATGCTAAAATTTTCACGAAATAATCCTGTAAAAATAAAAAGGTATATAATATAAAATAAAGAATTTTTATAAAATAGGCCCATGATTTACCCCCATTTCATTTTCAATTATTTCATTAAATAGTCATCTCCATACATATCATTAAAATAACTTCAGGTATAAACGTAGCACATGTTTGTAGCATGTGGTTTGGATCACAGCATTTTGAATACAAAGCATGTCAAAATATTTTCGTCCGATTAGTTCCACAGAATTTAAGTTTACAGTTTCATCCAATTTTATACGTAACTGAAAAGTTCTTGTTTTTGAGCTTCAATATGTTTTTGGCATTTAATTTTAAAAGCTATAAACTTGAATTTTTTGATATTGAAAATTTACGTTACATTGTTCAAAACACTTTTTAATGCAAAAATTTCCACAAATAAAAGTTAAATGTAATTAAAGTTCTTCACACACTTCTTACCTTACACGAGTATAGTATAGGGCAAAACAATATTGAACTCTATTATTATTTAAACTACCCTTATCTTACTCAAATTAGCTATCTAAGTTTTTATTCACAGTTTTCTCTAAACTATGAAATAGTTTAAATACGGATAAAATTGTAAATAAAAACATCTGCAATTCTTATCAATTAAAAAAAAACATACGCTACTTCTTTGTTCTACACGAATTTTAAATCAAAAATAAGTAAATATAATTCTTTAAATATATTTCGACAACAGTTTTATATAAAAATCGGTCTACTATTAATTTCTGTTGGTTTATTCAAAATGGAAGTAAATGTGAAACAATCATTAATCATCTTAGACAGCTATCACTAGTGGTAACTACCTTTCTTGTCGCAATTTATCATAATTAAGCAGGAAGTAATATTTAAAAAAGAAACAAAATTTGAAGGATCTTTTTTTCCTATATTTATACTTCTACGCTCTGTCATTATTAAAAATGCATTTAATTAAACAATTTATTTTAAACCATTGTAAAATTTTGAATAAAAATATCACTTCAGACTAGAGAGTCACCTTAAGCCATTATTTTACTCCTATTGATTTCCGATTTATGTGTATGTTTGATCATACTTTTAAGTGTTTAAGTAATTCCAGTTATATTTTCCTTCTAATATTATGTTGCTACGAATTCACCTACAGAAAAATTTAAAAGGTTTCTTTTGAGTATCATTCAAAATAATTAAACTGACAGTAATTTCAGTTTAAAATTACAGTCGATCCTGCTTAATGGAGAAGCCATTTTACCAAGAAAAGTTATTTTGATAAGCGGGATATTTCATTACCAGTGATCATTTTGATAAATTATTATGGTTTGGTGCATTGAAAATTTATTAAATTAAGCCAAATATTCTTTTAACTAATATACCACTAAGCGGTTTTTGTGAAACAAGTTTCACACTTTTTTTCTCAGCACCAATTTTCAAGAAAGTTCATTTCTAAACTACACTTCGGAATATGATTTTGTGAACTTAAAAATTCAGAATAAATCTCGAATTTTAATCAATAATAGTAAAATGTTCATCGCAAAATCAGCGATTTTCTGCGTCAATGAAAAAAATTCCATAAAATCGTTTTTAAAATTTTATGAACTTTTTTATTTAAATTAGATGGGGTTTACTTCTTTCGTGTGCTACATTTTTTAACAGCGTCAATTATAAAAGAGTTTTATCCACGAAAGTTTGTCGCGATCTGCGAGATAATACGTAAATACCGCATTTATTTGATCTTTTACGTGCATACCTATTTCTCATATCAATAATTTAGAAAATAACGTCTTTGTGTTACCCTAGGTGTTTAGGTAAGAGTGCAGAAACTTAAACAGATACATTTTTCGTAAAACAAGGCCCCACCATGTCCAAGTGGATAAGACTCTGAAGAGAAGTAGATGCAGAGTAAGATGGCTGAAGATGGGTCTGTCGTGGGACTTTCGACCTAAAGGTCTGGAATTTTGGGAGATTTTCTCAGTCCTAGATGCTATGCAAATACGCATTAGAACCCCTTAAAAAGTCCTTCGTCCAAGGCACCCCTCCTCGGCAGATGGCCCCCGCGTTACCATAACACACAAACACTTTTCATTAAACAAAACAATAAAATCAACCTAAGGATTTTTTTTTTCGTAGAATCAATCCTATTTTTAAATAAATTGCTGCGTATTAAACTTTGCTAAAACTTGAGATTTTGTTGCGAATCATTTTCGATTTGAACTTAAAAAAATACATCCGAAAAAGGTCATCCTCACAAAATACAAAGATAATATTACCTTCTCTCAAAGCAAGTCTTCGAAACATCGAAAACTTAAATCAATTACGACTGAATCTGAAATTTTACCGGTTGAAAATATTTCGGTAACATAACCTTAAGAACCACAATTCTTTCCCATCACATGTTACTCTCGGAATTTCCATACATCAATCATTTGAATCTTGGGAATAGGGGGGGGGGGCACACAACCTGGGTTGAATTTTTAAAAGGCGCGTTTGCTTTGAATTTTAGCAAGGGATTATTCAAAAGAAGCCCCATGCAAGACGGTATATATATATATATCTTCTAGAATTTTTCCACTAACATTGTTACTCAATATGCCTAGTGGGTGGAAAAATCATTCAATAGCTTAAAAATTTCAAGGAAAAGATAAGAGTTTTCTTTTCCTTTTTGTGGTGTACAAATGGGAAAAACATTTTAAATCTGAATAAAGGTTCTTGTGGAAAAGATACTTTTGAATAAAACATTACGTAACAGAAACTCTTAATACATTCCTAAAAATTTTGTATTTGATAAGTTTAACAAAAGAAGCACATGATTTTTTACTACATACCATATATTTTTCTTGAATTGTAATAGCTAAGAAGCAATACTGTTATTTTATTTGCATCTTTTTAACAGATATATATATATATATATATGTCTTTGAAAATATTTTCATTTAATCGTGAATAATATTAATTGTAAGGGATTACGTGAAGATTTGGATCAATCAAAACTGTTCGAGATTTCGTTGCAAAGCATAAATGTTGCTTCACGAATTTCATTCATCATACATATATTGTTTATTTTTTCTTTTATTGATATTACGCATTCTTTTTATTTTTTCTAGAAAAACTATTACAAGCATTAAATATTATTACGATATTAATAGTGCATTACTGTTGCAACAAAACAAATAATGTTTACCAATACATTTTTAAAAAAATATCCGCTATATAAAGAGAAAGATTTTGTTAATTCCCTGTCATTCACTGGCATGAAATTAGATTTTCAGAGCTGCATGTTGACGGAGGATTCTCTGCATGTAATTGTTTGTATGAATGCTGCCTAAGTTACATAGCAATTAAGTTATATAGTATTATCTACAACAAAGCATTTTTCGGTGAAAGCTCTTTTAATTTATGGCTTTAAATAATTAGGAGAAGCAATAGTTAACGTATGAATACAAATATTATAAACATGTGAAAAATTAATCTTCCCGTAATTTTGCATGCTTTACATTACATTAAACAGTACAGTACAAACAGCGTGGTGCTTTAAAAAAGTGTTAAATTAAGGGGAAAAATGCTTTCCTGACAAATTAATATATAATAGCGATTATTCATTTAGTGTTAGCGTTACGGCTATGTCTACAAATAAAGTCAAGAACCTTCAGAGTGCTCTATCTTTCCTTCCTAACACCTTTCAAGAAATATGACGTGGCAAGAAAGCTCGAGGGTCAAATCTCGCCCAAACTAACTATATTAATCACGGGATTTTTTTTTTCCACCGATAAACACCCACCTGACATTTTTCCTTAAAAGCGAAAGTGAACGAGCGATGGCAGAAGACCTGCCAGGTTACGGGTTTTGTGTACTTAAATAGAAAAAAATTTCGCATCCCTTTCTGACCGTGGGTGTAACGGAGCTAATGGGTGTGTCTTACGAAGATCGTGAAGGAACGTCAGCTGCGTCTACGTTCGTATTTGGAAGGCTTTACAGGTAGTGAAATTCCACTCGAATGATTTTTTTAAAAAATCGATTAATCGATTTCGAACAGTTTCCATAATCAATTAATCGGATAATGAATATTTGCGATTTTTACTATTTGAATAGTGTTCGCGGTCAATCGCGATTCCACTATTCGAACGGTACTCACGGTTAATCGCGATTTCACAATTCGAATATTTGAGAAGCGGTTAATCGCGATTTCACTATTCGAGTATTCGCAATTAATCGCAATTAATCACAATCGCAATAATTCGCAATTTGACTATTGGAATGGTATTCATGACTGATTTCACAATTCGAATATTTGAATAGCACTCGCGGTAAATCGAGATTTCACTATTCGTGTTTTCGTCAAATTCGCAATTAATCGAGATTTCACATTTCGAATATTCGAATAATATTCCGGATTAATCGCGATTTTACAATTCGAATAATATTTGCGATTATTCGCGGTTTCACAATTCGATAATTCGAATAGTATTCCCGATTAATCGCGATTTCACGGTTCGAATTGTATTCGTGAATAATTGTTTCACTATTCAAATAGTACTCGCAATTCATCGTCTTACTATTCGAATACCATAAACCGATTATCTCGAATGGATATAATAATCGATTAATTCGATTCATTCATGCCCATCATATTTATTGGTCACAGTCGGCAGAGATTGTTATTGAGAAGAGCGTATCTATGCTCTTTAAGGAATACATACAATTTATTAAAGTTACTTTTAAGCAAATTAAAAACTGCTGGCTATTCCACGCGGTTAGTCCTAGGGCCTGACTATAACAATTATGTGTCCCTATGTATAGCTGGCTAAGTTTTAAGCTGTACCCGGCAGGGGTAAATTTGAGGAATGGGAATGTAGCGCGCTAAAATTAAAATTCGGAGGGAAGGGTATCCAGCGTTAATTTTTTTTCAACTTTAATTGATCTAAAGAATCAACGCGAATTAAAAAAATACTAATGTACAGACTAAAATTTTGTGGGGATGAAACCCTCATGATTAGCCTCCCCGGTTACGGCCTGCTTCTATATATAGCTCTAAACTCAATTGTTAGGCATATATCGAAATGTATCCAAAGGGCATGGGCCCTACGTATCCCTGCGATAATCAGGGCCTTAATAATCCCGTAATAGACGGCCCCGTTTTAAATTAGTATTATGAGAACTAATTCAACCTAAATGTCTTTTTCTCTGCAATATTGCAAAAAAAAAATCGTCCAGCATTACAATTTACGACTTTAATTATCGGAAAAGATAATTTAGCCGGGTTTGTAAGAGGTAGGTTAAGGTTTGCAAGAATTTTAATGTGATTGTAAATGCAAATGTAGCAAAAGGAATTAGAAATTTTCTGTATGTTGAACATTTCAGCAAAATGTTCAGTTAACAAAATATCAATAACAGTTGAAAAAATAATGATGCAAATTATATCTGCAGTAGAAATTAATATATCTAATGTAATAAAATTGATATACATATTTTTTTTCAGAGAATACATTTATTCACTGAACACATATAATCCTTCTCTGGAATGTTTTGAATCACCATAATCATCACTTTACCAAGTAAGATTTTTATCTACTTAAGCATCATACAGATCAAATATATCATAGTAATTTGTGCAATGACAGCGTACATTTAAGGTTACTGATAATGCTTATTTTTTGTTAAATATGACTCATGAAAGCATAATGCATTTATTATGATTGAAAAATTATGAGTTGCAATATTTAAATGCCGTAACTAGTTGAATAACATTATCTAAATAGCATTTCCAAGCAGTCAAGAAATTTTTAAACAGTCAAATTCAGTTATTTCTATCTACATAACCCACAGTACATCGAAATTTGACGAAACGCGATAATTAAGAGAAAACCATGATCATTGGTATTTACAGCATGAGAACATGTTGCATAAAACCAATGTTTCATATACCGATACTGTATATCAACAACCTCAGAAACAGCCAATAAACAGCAAAATAGCTTGCTCCAACATACGCAAAACAATGCAATTTAATTTTCATGAAATTTTCTTTGCTTATTTTTTTTTAAATATCGAATACCAGTATTTACTTTAAAAGAAATCTGGTGAAAACTTTTCAAGAAACTTATTTTGAGGTTTGTTATTAACATCCAAAATTTAAAATGCAGTTTGGATATGTAATAAAAAAAATTGGCTCATAGTTTAAACTTTATTTGTATAAGGTCAGGTGGGGAAAATTATCTGAAAATCATGTATCTTTTTAAAAAGGTTCTAAAATCAAGCTGTTAAATTTATGTTATTTAACTTACTAAAGTATCGATTGAAAATATAGCATTATTTTTTAATGTTATCAAAATACTTTTCTATAGTGTCCTTTTTAGTTAGGCAAGTGTTGATACCCCATTTACCCCCAAGGTGGGGGGAAAATGGGGTTAGTACAAGAGTACCTGTATCTTTTTAATAAAAGCCATGTTAATGCTGTGAATGAAAGAAAAGACAAGCAATTCTATGTATTCTTAATATGCTTAAAAAAAGATGCGCAAAAAAGGATTATTTTGCAAAATATTTAGCTACAGAAATAATGGCCACAACTATCAAATTCAGGTTCATTCATTCAGCATATGGCAAATGTTACTTGTTTCCACATAGGGGTGTAGGCAGAGGATCTCTGATGGGGCTGTAGCCACCCCCGAAATAAATAAATTTAAGATAGGAAAAATTACGTATTTGTAGATAAATTTGAAAGTTCTCCTTCCAAAATTTGAAGTTCACCAACGAACCTAAGCCAAATTGAATATTTTCCTTAATGCATCTCTCCAAATGCTAAGATTTCACATTCGATTTATGACTTTAATTTTTATTTAGTTTTCCTAAATTCATTTTTATATGCGACCCCTGGAAGGAAAAGTAAAGGGGTTCCATTCCCACTGACCCACCCCCAAAAAAATATATTATATCGATTTTTATAAGCTATATTGCATTCCAATGTTTTGAGTTCTCAATCAACTCCGAAAAATATTCTTGGCTACTATACTGTTTCCATAAAATTAATTTCTATGATAAACAGTTAAATAAAATGTCAGTTTCACTAATTATAACTGTTGCTTCAGGAATATTTTACTAAAGGAGATATAGAAATCTCTGTATCATATAGACCTTTGTTAAGTGTAACCATACTCCCATTTTACCCCACTTCAGAAGAAAAATTTTTAAAAATAGGAATTACAAATTTTTTCTTATTTTTTTTATATAATTCAGTTTTTTTTAAATCTCTCTACTAATATCTATCAAAATATAAATGACTTATCTAATTATAAGGAATCCAGAAGAAAGTTTTTCAATATCACTTGTTAACAGGCAGTATGTTTAAAATAAAAACATGAAGTTTAGATCACATTAATACTGTTGAAATATTATAAAACTTCATTAGAAGCACTTTTTAATGTTGTTAAAATATATCTCCTTTAAAAAAAGTTTTGAAACTTCAAATTTTTATGGCGGAAAAAGGTATTTTTCAATATACTCCCCATTCCCCCCCCCCTGACTCTATATATATATAGATATAGATAGATATATATATATTTTTATTCACAATACACATATTTCATTTACAATTTTAGCGAAATATCTGCTAACCCCCCCCCACACACACACACTCTTAAACACACAACTTTAATGCCGAATACAACTTTTCCAAAGTAAATGTGCCAGACACACAAAGCTATGTGCAATCGTACTTCCAAGCAATATTTATTCCAATCTCAAGAGCAAGGCAAACATTTCTGAGCAATAATTACGAGCTGTTTTCAAATCCATAAGTGTAAAAGATCCTACTTAAGAGTGAAAACTAAACACCCGATCTGCTAGACTTAAATGCAAAGCCATGCTTCACATAAAACACGAAATAAAATAAGCTAAGCTACCTTAGCTACAGTGATATTTTGTAAATAACAAAACTCTTCGAATCGTATTCTTAAACGTCACGTCGCAGCTCTAAATAAGTGTGTGTTCTATTTACGTTGTTAAAATGCAAGAGTTTCTTAGAAAGTATGCATGCAATGGGTCTATTTTGCTTACTTTTAGATATTTGAAATCGCGGTAGCAATATTAAAGTGTGTATTTATTCTTAAACGATGTATGCTTCAATAAATAGCAGTGTCATGGAATACGTATCATGTGTGATGGCTAAAGTAAAATTCACTACTTATTGCTGCATTAAAAATATAAGGATTGCAATACTTTTATATTGTGAATATAAATTTATTAAAATTTGGTAAAGAACTAAATAAAACCAGAGAAAATGACTAAAATCATATTTACAAGGTCTCTGTTAAATTAACGTATTTTTAAGATTTGGGTGTCTAAATTAGATTTTTCTTCTACCAAAGAAAAGAAAGACAAATATAAGAAACATCATAGTCCAGTTATATATGTGTGTATATAATATACAAGGTTAGTCTTTAAATATTGATCATAGACATACTATGAATTACAAAGTTGCGTAAAAAAATAAACTTAATTTTATGGTGTATATTAAAATTTTCCGGAGATTAAAGACTCAAATTAAACTATTGTATTTTTCTAAATAAACTCAAAATATTAATTTATATGGATCCCTTGCAAAAGATTTCCTAATCAGTAAAATGTGAACCATTTATTAATTAAGTGATTTACAAAATTTCAGCCTTTCATGAAAAGAGGCTCAAATTTATGAAAATCAATATGCATGGACTGAAACCACTTTTAAATCGAAAACAAAAGTCACATCCTAAGATCGGGCTTCAGGTGCTATGCACAAATTACAAAAGAAAACAACGACTTTTGCTGTTGTTGGCATTGTATAGCCCTTTTGTCTAAACATATCGCTGAGCCTTTTTATGATGAAAGACTAAAATTTCGATCATCACCTCATTAATAAATGTGACACATTTTACAAACTCGGATCTGACTGTACGGGAGCCGTAAAAAATTTAGAATTTTGTATTTTTTTATATTTAATCTCCGGAAAATTTTAATCGATATCATAATTTTGTATTTTATTTTACGTAACTTTGTAATTTATTGTATATGTACTTAAGAAATAAAAGCCTAGGTCAGTGTTTTTGGGAAACCCTGTATATATTATACCCATATATATTTCAAACATAATTACAAAAATATATAACAAAATATTTTAAAATAATAAAATTACAAAATATTTTAAAATAATAAAATTACAAAATATTTTAAACAATAAGTCTATATATGCAAGCTAGCTCTAACTACAAAGCGATTTTAAATAAGTCTGGCATTTTCACTCAGACCTTTATTCATGATTTTGTGCTGTCTAATCTCATTAGTATATTTGAGGACTGGCGTGCAACACGTCAGTTAGAGGGAGTTATTATTCGTAATTACAGCGCCATATGCGACTCCAAGAATGAATATTGGAAATCCATAAAGGTAATATACATGATAATCAGTATGATATCATGCACGCTAGATGGTCTAGGTTAGTGGGAAAATCCATATCCTATATTCTGATCTTTTCAAATTCATATTTTTAAAAATATTATTATTAAAATGCAATATACAATACAAATACCATGTCTGTATTTGCTAAATTTATTTAAAAAGATAAATGAACTATAAGAAATGCTCTTCCCAAAATTCTATAAATTCATTTATTTTTTTTCGCAAAGTTAAAAATATAATATTATAGTCAATAGAAATTATTAATGCATTACTTCTACACTACATATAAAGAAATACTAATATTTATCACACTTTGTACATTTTTATACTCCCACACTAATGGTCATATCTGTTAAAGGAGAAAAGTATATTAACAAATTATTAAAATAGCTACCACAAAATTCCGAATATAAAGAACATCTATTTATAAAACCAGGATAATTAGTTTCTGATGAATTTACTCTTTTATGCAATATCCATTTAAAAATTATTTTCTTTTAACCATTTACGTTTCTAGCTCGTAATTTTAGAAAAGTTCCTAATTTAAGATAAAATGTTTCAATAAGTAACAAAATATTTTATCTTTTAAATCTTCATTAAAATACATAAGTTTTTAACTTAAAAACTTTTTTAAATGGTTTTAGAAAGAATTCTGTGGCTTTTGAGACTCATAAAAAAGTATGTTTAAAAATATTTTGTAGATTAAATAGAATTTGATTTTTCTTTTCAATTTCATTGAGAAGTACGTTGGAAAACTGATTTGGCAGGCGATATAAAATATTAAAACATACGAAATAGATACAGTGCTTCAACGTTCATTAAATTTCCCTAGATTGTAAAACTTGAATTAACAATTTAATGTAAACATGCTCCGGTACATAAAGAAAATTGTTGAATAATTGAGTAAGAAATAGTTGAGGGTGATAGATTATAGATATGTTATCTTTTAAAAACAAATTTCTAATTATGGTATTCACTGACATAACTATACTAGACAATTTTTATACACGATCGATAAAGACACTAAAAAACTCTGAAATTTGTGTAATCTTTTATGATGGCAATAAATCACTATTTCTGCGTAGTAATTAGAAACTCTTTTATTGAAATTAGGTTTGTCATCGTGTCTTGATGTCACGCTAAAAAAATAGGACTAAAGATTGAAGTGATAGGTCTTTAAGTTCATGATGAATTTTGTACAGTGGATAAGGTATGAGCCTTTGACACGTATGGCAAGATTTCAAATCGCAACCTAGTCAAGTAAGTAAAATTATAATTAATATATATACATATATATATTACAATTTTAAAATATATGATTAAAATTATTAAAATTATCCATTAAAATTTTAATGAATGAATGAAGTTAAATTATTTTAAGGAATATTTAGTGATCACAACTGTCAGAACTGACGTGAAGACTTGTATGTATGTGTGTGCGTGTGTGTGTGTGTATAAGTCAACCAAGAATAAACATGCATAAAAATACAAATAAAATTTTAATTGGTATTTATTTTTGAACGAAAAAATAGAGATTAAATATTATTAGCTAACGAATAAATATATTTATGTTAGTATTAATTCAATGCCTAATTATTGACTTTGCAATCTCTCTATCACTGAATTTTTATTAGACACTGATCTCATCGTCCCCATTCGCTCCGTTTCTCACTCAATTTTACATTTTTTATTCAAAACACTAAAACATTACATTGTTTTATAACAATGTTACTAATTTTTTCTTTACTACATCAAAACAATTACAAAATTCTAAATGACTAGACTTTATGATTCCAAAACTGGAAGTAGAGTTCAAAAATGGCGGAAAATAAAGTCTTGCCTGCAAACTTCAATCTGATGATAAATTAATTCATCTTACGCAAACAAAAAGCATGTAGGCATATATACTTAAGAGAAAATTTGTTAAATAGAAACTTAATCCTGAAATATGAGGATAATGAAGTTGTAAGCTGTCTCTCCGAAAAGCATTTAAAACTTCTCACCTGTCTCTCTAAAGTGTCATTAAAAGTTCCAAACAATTTACATTTACGAAATAATTTTTGTTTCGTTTCTCAGCATTAACTCCGATTAAATTTTTCCGTTTTAAGTTTCACTATACAAAAGAGTTAATATGTATTTTAAGCCACTTTCCTAATTGTATACAATTAGAAATAGTTTAATTCTTACGAAACTTTTAAGTATAAATTATAAGTTGGAGTAAATTACAACAAAGAAACTTTCTAAGCAATAAATCTCGTTATTTAAGAACTATCAATTTAATACATTTTAGACTCTAATTTATAAATAACTAATACAGATAATTAGGGATTTTCAATTTTTAAGCATTTTTTAAACCTTCATTTTTTGTTTTATTTAGTTTCGTATGAAAGTTAAAATACTTTATTCGCAACGTTGCTCAACGCTGAACACATATCTGCAATAACCTCGAACCAAGACACCAGATGTCATTTCAGAATGATCTCCAATGCTTCAGAGCAATGTTAAACTAAATGTTACGTAAATTATTATTTTCTAAACGTGAATTCTATTTATTAGTATCAAATGTAACTGCACTAATATTTTTCTTTGATTGGAAATTTGTGCCTGCGCTTATTATAAGGTTGAGTAAATTACAACAAAGAAACTTTCTAAGCAATAAATCTCGTTATTTAAGAACTATCAATTTAATACCTTTTAGGCTCAAATTTATAAATAAATAATACAGATAATTAGGGAATTTCAATTTTTAAGCATGTCAAATTATCTATTTCAGAAGTCGGCTGATGCATGGAACAAGGGAAATTTATATTTGCTTTATGATATGCAGGCATTCAGTTTGACTGGAAGAACCTTACCCTGCGGTGGGTAAAGTAACCCAGTCTTTAAAACTGTCATCTGTTACTGGTTACAGTTACGCTGTCTTTGAAATTTCAACCCATCGCTGATTATATAGTGACATGGACTTATAGAGTCTTTGAAACTCCTACCAGAAGGACTGTTCACAGCATGTTGCACTCTCGTACCACTGACAGAATTATTGAAAATCGAAGTGTATTTTTTAAAGATGAGTAAAATTGATGCATTAAAGGGAAAGCAGGGGATGAATTTCAAAATTTTAAAATATTGCAAGAAAGTTGTACTTAGTGCCTCCTCATTTTGACCATCTATGAGTTAACTCAACCGGAGTGAATACAATTCCCGTGGATTTTAGGTGCACTGTCACTATGTATTACACATGTGCTTTATTTGCTTAGCGTCAATTCTACGTAAGTCGATCAACAGTCGGATTGCAATGAACGGAGAGTGATTATTTTCACAATAAAAATAAACTGGACTCTTCAAGCCAAAATTTAACTGTTCACGCTTATCTGATTAATTTTCGATCAGTGTTTGAATTTCTAATTCTTGCATAGATTGGGTCAGTCTTGTTCAGTATTTAGTCAATCCGGTTGCCTGAGATTTAACGGTTTTCATATAAAGTTTATTGGATACGACCCCGTCCCCATACCCCTCCCATGTTACATGGCCTTCAGAAAATTTATCAGAATCTAAATGTGTACCCTACCCATGAAAATGATAGATCTTAATAAACATTAAAAACACAAATAGGAAACGCATACATTGAGCAGTGGTGACATATTCGTTAAGACGCTGGGCTCATAACCGGAAGGTTGCGGGTTCGGTTCTGACGAACTACTAAAGACCACCGTGTGCGTGCACGTTAAATCCGTAATTCTGAAAGTTTTATCGACGGTCGCTAGCAGTTTCCGAGGTGTGCAAGGATTCAGAAGTCCTCTACCCTCTGATGAGCATCCAAATTGTGGCGGAAAATTACGGGTGTAGCTAAAACATATGCATTAAATGTTAAACATTCGACAAAATTTACATGAAAATAAATTAGATGTTCAAATGTTCAAAACGGAAACAGTTCGATAAAGCATCTATATTAACAGTGTAGTTCGAAAACATCATGTGGTTTTGGTACTCAAATACAAATAAACTAATTAAGTCATGCACTTCAAAATTTTTAGAATGCCCCCTTTACAAGCTGTACTGTACATCGTAATAAACCATAAATCTATATCAGTTGCGAAACTTTCAGAAAAAATTCAGAAAATCGAAAATTTAGCAGGATGAGTGACTCCGAAAATTTTTGCTATACAATTCCATGTTGAAGAATTTTTTGCGAAAATTCTATCAAAAGCACCGCTATTTCATTTATTACGATGGGTAGTATACTCCAGGAAGAATAAGCCTGAATTTTTCGAGCCTCTGGCGCAATTAGTTAATTTTAATTTGTGTACCTAGACCGTAAGAGAGATTTGGTTTCTTCGAACTACACCCTTAAGACAAATATCTGGAATCTTATTGATAAAACATTAAATGTAAAAGTTATTTAAAGCATTAAAGAAACTTAAGTTAATCTAAAATCTCTTCAAGTTCATTTGGTAATTATTTAAAGAAAATGGTAAGCACACCTTTTAAAAAATATCAAAACTACAGCTGGAAATCGTCATAACTTAGAGGCAAAATATTAAACATACTGAGCGAGATTCTTTTCTTAAATCCTCAGTGTGTTTACATTATTTTATATTTTAACTTACACATCTTAGAGAATTATTTTTTAAGTTTTTTAACTGTAAAGTTACAATCTATTAGCAATGCTGGGCAGCAAATCTTAAAATGATGGTGACACATTTGTAGGTTTGTTTCTTTTTTCTCCTCTGTCTTCCAGCTTACTATTCAGCCGCATACACCAAACTTGCATTGAAAAAAAACGAGCGTTTCTACTTGACTAGTTAATAACATCAAATTGACAATCGCTGTAAAGTTACTTTACTAGTGGTGAGATGTACTTCATTTAGAAAAAAAACAACGAAAACTGAGGCAGTAGTTTTACTATAATGCCTATCGAAGGAACCTACGAAATGTGAAACTTTTACATGAAGACAGGGGAAAAAAATAGTATTATGATAAAAAAGCAATTATTTCATCACAACAACTATCACAAATGCGGTAGTATTTTAGAAATAAATCTAAAATCTACGGTTTTGACATTGTTTCTGATTGCTTGTTCTTTCAGAAAGTTTGTTTCTTATCAGGCATGAGATATAGTATTCAACCATTTGTAACCAAATAGAGCGTTCAGAAAAAAAAAAGATAATAAAAAAAAATAAAAGCAAGAGAAAATAACGAGGCCCTAATATGTGCTGTCCTTGATTAAGATACGTGGGTTCAAATAACAAGAATCTCTCTGACAAGCGATTAAAAAAAACCGTCAGAAAAAAAGAGTTACAAAGATGGAAGAAAAACAAACAACTTTTAACGCGTTAAATAATCGCGTTCTTAGGAGTTCTTAGATTAAGACAAAATAAATTAGTAACAGCCTAAATTTCAAATCAGGAGGTGGCTCTACAATTTTCGTAAAATTCAAAGCTTTCGTCTTTCAAAGAAAAAAAATGTTAAATTGCATTTATTTAAATGTATTTTCCTTCGCATTTGCAGAAACATTTATCCCATTTTCTTCTTAAGCTGATGAAATAATCCTCGAAACATTTCGGGAGGTGGTACAGGAGTGAAGTAAAATGCAAAATAGAAAAGGAATAATAAAAGACCCATCTGAGATAATTTGGTTATTTTTATTAGCACTAGATTACTATTTCGTTCACTGCCGGTATTTTCTATCGACGCAATCTATGGACATTTCTGTGGACTAGTGGCGGCTCGTAAATGGAGGTTCACAAAACAAATTTCGAAAACTAAATGTGCGGATACGACGCACCTTACAAATTGAAATATATTCGAGTTTCCAGCAGTTAAAGGAAAACAATGCACGCAGATGAAAGAAAACAAGTAACATTTGGTTTTACATTTCGTCACCAAGGTAAGTTTTTGCGAAGGTGTTATCTTGATTCATTTTATTTCATTTTTTTTTTCAAAAAAATAATATTGAAAAATGTCATTGCTTTAGTTCCGAAACAAATTTTTTGCTCCCATCTTAATAATTTACACCAGTTTGTAAAAAATATTAGAGTGAAAAGTGATAAATAAAGAAAATAATAAGAAAATAAAATAAAAAATTAATTAACTAACCGAACGTAACAGTCCAAGGAAAAATCTGGAAGAGATAACCGCAAAAAATGGCCGGCACACACCGAAAATTTGCAAACGATATACCAGGAGACCCGTACTTCCTCTTAACTTTATCCGCTTCTGTTCTCAGAGAGCGGTTCAGAAGGGAATTTTTCCGTTCGCACGTGCGATAGATTAAAGCCTGTGCTGTAGTAACCTACTCTATATTGCGTTAGCTGTAATAAGCGTATTTAATAATATAGAGGGAGGGTGGAAGAGTAAAACTCACAAAAATCTAGAACTGTACTTAATATTTTTTCTATTACTTAATTTTTTAACGTTCTTGTTCTTTAGTTTTTCCTTTGGGGTTTCACGTGCTCATGCGCTGAAATGGAGGTGCCTCCACTGCTGTGCACTTAATTTGGGAAAATTAAATGCCTAGGCACGTTCTTTATGCATTATAGGATTGACAGATAACAGGATGGAAGGGCCTGGGGAAATAAAATGTAAAAAGTCGACAAGGTTTGCAATTTTTGGATGATTTACTATTTTGGCATTATTTTGATGTGATATAAAGACGTAATCCTACATTTAAAAAAAATAAGTAAGCATTTTTCACTTGAAATTAAAGTTCACATTTAGTGCAGCATATTTTGATAAAAAATCGAGCAAATTAATATTTTGAGATATACTTATTATAAGAATATTTAAAAAAAATTGTATTCGTAATTCGTAAAATTATATAAACGCCATCACGAATTTGTGTTGGAGCAGCGTTGTTCGTCATTATTTCGTGCACAACTCAGAAATTAATGTTTCAGAATAGGCTGTTTACACAGCATAAATGACTAGGGATTTTAGCAGAAAAGCATAAAGCACAGACCCATTATCCTTGAGTAGTGCATCCCTATTTGTCAATGACGCAACTTTCAAGTATCCCCGGTTATCAAAAGTGACAGCTGTGCGATAAACACAGTCTTTTTCAGAGGAAAAAAAGAACTCTCATACACACACTAGCATCAGAAATATCAGTATCATTCAAATTAACTCATCTGCACTCGAGAGATGGTAATCTCAGATAAATCTCATTTTGGGAAGCCTTAGCATAACAGTTTACCATAAATATGTAAAAACTTGCGTCACGAAATCGCATTTCTTAATTGCGGATAATAGTTATAACCCGTTCGTGTTCTTAGCGAAAAGGCATACCAGCACATACTTACCCCCCCCCCCTCCCCCTCAGAAAAAGAAGCGGAGAAAAATAAAACAAATAAGCAGAAACAATTGCTGAAACCGAAGATTTCATGCCGAAAAGCACCCTGGCGGGCTTTTGAAAAATCGAATTTTGCTCGGTGTTGCACCAGACCTTTTCGTGACTAAATGGGCACGACTCGGTATTCAATTATTTTACGCCATTAACGTCGATTTTTTTCTTTCACGTCACTATTCATCACTGGGCTGCTTAGCGATGGATGGGTCATCTCGACTCGCCAACTGCGGTTAACACTGCTCACAGGCCTGGAAGAGACGGCATCACGTACGGACTGGATAAAATTACTTAATTTTAATTACTGAAGCGCACTTATAAATGGCTTCCTATTAAGATGTCGTGCCTGTTCGAGATCTGAAACAACCGATGGGAAGATAATGTGTGTGTCTAAAATTCATGGCTGCCAGCAGCACTATACATTTTTTTTTTTTTTTTTAGTTTCCGTAAACAATTTAATGGAACACGACTTATAAATATAGAAGCCAACAGAATTATGGCGGTCGTTTCTTTTTCTTTTGTTCTTACGATGAAAGAAGTAGACTAGATCTCATGTTCTTTCGTTAATTTTCATTAGCGTCTTAAATATTCCAAATACTTTCTTCAACACGGCATGCTGTGATTAATAAGCGTCAAAGTTCATTAAAACGTGAAGGCTACTCAATAACTTGTCGATGGTACAAAACATCGTGACAAGCGGTAGTAAAAACCGACGTCAAGCATTGTTAAAAGAAAAAAATGATCACGATTTGCTCTCCGCGGTATGTTCTAGATTGAATTTTTAAGGCGCCGTTTAATTAAAACCCGATTTGGTTTGCTTTTAAATTAGGTTTTTTATTACTCGCAAACTTCAACAAACATAACCTAACATTTTAGAAAACACTCATTAGCATGTGGATTTCTTTTTTCCATTTCACAGGATTTCTTTTATAATCTCCTTTCATTTTCGTTAATGAAAGAACATTTTATTCGATTCAGGGAAATGTTTATTTCACTTAATAAATATCCAAAATAAATACAAATTTTTGGGATATATATCTGTATAATTATACTGATACACATTTACTATTTATTTATACTTCAGTCTGATTGTAATTTTTTAAACTAGTAAAATTTTATGCAATTTTTTGAAGTAAAAATAAGCAGATAGATATAAAATACAACACTTTCTAAAATTAGATAACAATGTTCATATGTTTCAAATAACGCATAGTTATACGTATTATAATAAAATTATATTACTTGAAAATTTACTTAGAGTGCTTTAGGGACTGTAGTGCACAATAAAAGTTGAAATAGAAAGTATTAAGTCTTTTTTTTTTCATTATTGCACGTACAAATGACGAAACCTAGAGCGTTTTACTTGTAAGTTAACTTACAATGGCATAACAATTTTCCCTTCAAATTGTAAAAAAATTTCTTTCATAGTAAGCAGAATATTTCTAATGAAATTTGAAACATACTAGACTGAAAGTACAAAGAAACTCTTTTGCAAATGCACAGATTTTTCTCTGTGGATTTTACATTTAGGAGCAGTGTAAACATCTTTGCAAACTTGAAATCCCAAAATAGATTTAAAAATGTTTGACAAACGATCAAACCAATATTTAAATTATTTAAATTTAACCAATATTAAATATCACCAATTAAAATGTATTAAATGCATTTTAATTCATGAAGGAATTATATATATTTTTTAATTCATGAATTAAAAATCATTTATTTCAGGTAATGACGTTTAGATCTCTTCCTATACCGTAATTTTTAAATTATTGAATAAGTTAATTCACATTCCAACAGTATGCATTACTTAAAAAAATGGAAATTTGTGTAGTTTTCTATCACACGTGTGGCACCTCAGAGTCCTCCCCTTCCTTTCTCCTAGTCTCGCTGCATAGGTACTCAAAAATTGACAACCAGTGGTCCTTTTTTTAACAGCAACGAAAAAGAAATCTCCAATATATAGGGCAACAATTAGCATAAACGGTCAAAAATCCTCCACCATTGATTCTAGACTTACATATGTCAAACCCTCTGAAATTAAAAAAAAAAAAAAAAAAAAACGTTTAGGACTTTTGAAGAAACATACAATTACATAACTTGACGATTCTAAAATGGCAAACGTTATTATTATTTAATGAAGAATTTAACCCAAAAGACGAAGCATCAACCCATTTCTTGAAATTGAAGTATGCATTTTCTACAGTGTATATTTAGCTTCATTTTTATTTGATCTTACAAATTATATAATAAAATTCACTTATAAATTTCACAGTACAAATAAAAGTGCGATGTACTGATAGATAGATAGATAATATCATCCGAGTACATTGATTCTATCTAACAGAAATAATTTGCCATATTTTTTTTGTTAATCATAATATAATTTGTGTGCTGCGCACAAAAAAATTATTTTAGCTTTTCTTTGTAATCGCCAATAACTGTCGAATCTTAAGAGGTAAATAATGCGTTTTATTTCGTATTTATTATCGAAATTAAAAAAGTATCTGTTTTCAAATATTAAAAAAAGATATACAAACACAAGAAAGACACTGAAAATAATTCAGAATACCTGATTGTTTCGTAATTCACTGAAGTGAAAACTGCGATTGTACTTACTTGAAAGTAATGGCATTTATTTAAAACTAGTAAAAATATTTATGATACAAAACTATAAGACATATGTTCAGAATGTTTGTGTTAACAGTTCCTAAATTTTGAGTATTAACAAAATTCTGCAATACATAAGTTATTATGAAGGGTTCAGTAAAATAATCATAAGTGCATTCATTTTAATGTATATGCCCTAAAGTGAAAGGACCGATTTACATAATGGGTACGCAGGATGCGTAGGCGATTGATTACCTACGCAGAACGTCCATCTAGCAATTATTTCATCAAGGATTTAAAAAAAATAAAATAAAACATCAATTTCCTCTCACATAAAGTGAGTTTCTTAATTTTTGTACTCAATATTTATTTTAATCTAGTAAATGTTTACTACTTTCTTCGCATTCCTTTTTCTTTTATAAATACTTAATGGTTTTAAATATTTAATTGTTTCTACAATTTTTGCACTGTTTGAAAATGAATTGAATATCTTCCTAAGTAGATTTTAACTAGAAGGAAACTTCTCGAAATTACATTTTCATTCCTTCAGTCGATGAATTTATTTTTAATCAGTATTGAAACTACTGCTCTGCAATATGACATCTTAACATTATTCGAGCGAAAAGTAATCACTAGATTTCCACTATGAACAATGTTATGTTTTAAAAAGGAGTTCTTTAGAAAGTTTGATTTCTGTAAAGACTTTTAATATCATTTCATCTTACAAAAATCCGACGTAAAAGAATCAGCAACACTGATCATTTTGGCAAACAAAAAACAAAATGTTGACATTATATATCCACCCCAAACATTCAAATTATTTTTCAACAGAACAGTTTACTTTAAAAAGCATGTTTTATCCTACGCAACTCAAATCATGAAAACTACGTTACCGGGAGATCTTTTCATTCAAAAACTTATGAAATTAATTTTTAAATATTTTGATGAATAAAACGTATATTACTTACTATCCATTTAAAATTAGAATTTAAATTTTACCTGAATGCTTGTGAAAGGTATTGAAGTCCGTCCGTTTAGAGTGAGGATTAAGTTTATTTGGTTGTTAAAAGGCTCAGGCCTGTGTGCTTGGTCTTTAGGATCCTCTAATAATTCCCGTTTGATGTCATAGATTTAGGGATACCTAGATTAAGGATCACGAACTTGGATTTAGGACAATCATAAACGTCTTCTAAAAGAGCTAAACGAAATTTGCCTGTAATATGGCGCTAAGAGTCGAAATCATTAAGTTTATGTTGAGCGCAAGCGTGTGTTTGATTCTTTTTTATACATCGCTAGAGGGCCCTATGTAGCTAATCATTAAAAGGGGGTGGAGTGATTTCCCTTGAGAGGCTGAAGCTATTTCGCCCGTCTGCTGCAAGTGGATGATCGTTCTATATAGGAGTGTTAAGGATTCATTGCTTCCATGGAGGCATGATTGCTCCCAATAGTGCACTACTGATGCCAAAAACACGCACTATTTTTGCCCCTAGTGCGGCTGCCGTCATGTGCGGAACAATGGGCGTATTCGTAAACACTGAAACTAGTGCCACTCGTGCAACTAGTTACAGTTTTAGTTGTTCTTAAACTCTTCTTTTTAAAACCTAAGTCGGTTGTTTAACGTTCTTGAAGTGAGTTCAGTGAAAATTGTTGGAAAACTAAATGAGCTGTGGCAAGGGTCAGTTGATTCGGTTTTCGGTAGTTTGTTGACATTTACTCCGAGGACGTTCTGGTAAACAAATACAGGGTATCCGGTAGCTGAGAAGGTAAGGGCCTGTTTTTTTTTCCCGCAAATCACTTATGCGTTCGGTTTTGGGTTTGATTTCCATTCACACCTCGGTGTTTGTGTTTGTCCAATGAACTGTAAATTTTCTTTATTTGTGCTAGTAAAAACTGTCACTGTGTTGTCCACTTTCTTCGACTTATAAGTGGGTTCTTGAAATCCATCAAACAAGTCCTAAAATAAATATTCAAAATAAACAAGCGCAGCACCCAGGCAGTGAAACCGAATAAACTGTTGCCATTCTTAAACTCAAAACAAACTAGGGACAATCGTCACACCTGTTACAGTTTTTGCTCAAAAACTGGAAAACTAAAACTGGTTGAGGTTTAAAAACTGAGAGTTTGGGAATACCTAAAACTAGAACTAGTTGCTCGAGTGGCGCTGGTTGAGTGGTTAAGAACAAGCCTTTTGTTTTAAAATACAACTTTAGAGCCCAATAATTGGACAAATACAAACATCCTTGGGCTAATGAGATTCGAACCTGAGAACGAACTGCTCCTAAAGCGGTCGGCAGCGACAAGTGCGCAAATCTTCGCTGACGGAGAGTGCCATCGTGATTCTACCGGGCCTGATTGTTCACTCAAAAAGAGGCCTACGGGCATTTCCTCATTGATTCGATTCGGTCGTTAGATGACTTATCTAAGTGCTGGAACCAATAAGTGAGCGATGGCCCCGACCCCTTTCTTTTAAGTAACTGACAGTTTGTCTGTTGACAGCATTGTCTGTTGACATCAAGTTTTGTCCCATTAGCTCAATTAAGTGATTCCTACATCTATGGTCGACGTCTTCCAAAATTCCTACTGCCAGGAGGAATATAAGAAAATTAAACAATCAGAAACTCTCACAAACTTTTGAAATTGTAGTGATAAATTTTGGCTCTTCGGTTCTCCGAGTAAATGCTGTGGATTTTTTCCAGTATGAAGTCAAAACCAGATGATTCTCTCCTGTCTGTAGATTTCAGTGCCCACTGGGCTGCAATGTTCTTCATTATTTGGGTAATTGATATGCTGAAATTTTGTGCTCTGTATTCTGCTTATAAACACATACACTTTAATTCCTCCAGCAATTTTTTTCTCATTCATAAGGAATAGAGCTCCCGGATAGTTCAGTTTGGTCTGCATTTTCGGATATGTTTTCTTGACCTCTAAGTTTTTAATGGTATCTCTAAACAATCTGACATTTTAAACTGCACGCTGCATTTTTTGTGGCGAAAACATAGTACTAATTCTCGATATTTAGCATAGTATTCACCAGTTTTATAGATCACTTTCGGTCGCAAAAATACATGACGTGGAATATCTTCTAGCTGCAGTTATCATGGTTGGTATTGGTACTTGTAGCATTTATTTTCGGACTTCTTTGTTTTGTCGCAAGAAACGGCTAATAAATCCCCGTCGAGTAATGTGGGCAACGCAAAGAAAATTTTTACTAGGGCAGAGAAAAAAAGTTTGAACAACCAGGGTATGAATTGGAATAGAATATACGATACGGAAATTGGCTTGAGTCTATTTGCTTTGTACTGCTATTGTTGTGTCTCTATTTGCATCGGGACATTTATTTTCTGACTTGTGAGCTTGGTTTCAAGAACGCACTAGAAAATTATCGTCGAGTAGCGAGAACAACACAACGAAGGTTTTTTATTAACACACGGACATCTATTCTGCCATGTTTGTTTAAGCGAATGTTCGGATTTCTGACGTAATTCGAAACGTAACTGATGATTTCTGACGTAATTCGCTTAAACGAACGTGGAAGAATAAATCCCAGAGAAAGGAAATTCTTGGGACGAAGTATGAGTGGGAATTGAACCCACAACCGTAGGATTATGCAACTGGCGTAGAGTAGAACAGCCTCGTAACCTCCAAGCCACCATTCTATAAGATTTTTACTGGTTAAAAAAAAACAGAAATCCTTTATTTATAAACTTAACAAGAGGACCTAGAGCCTACAAGAGTTTTTATACATGTCGCCACAGTCTACACTTCAAGCATTGAAGTGTCAGACTTAAGTCCCGTTAGTCCATGTTTGTTGCGTCCCTTTTGTCCCGTGTTTGTATTTTTGCTATGTTATTCTGCAAATAACAACAGCTTTTATTTAGAATTAATTAAACGTTAAAACGAAAATATCAAGGTACAACACCGTGTTCGAGATTTCAGTCATAAACCTCCTTGAGACTGACAAACAAACCTAGCATTCACAAGAGAGGCATTTGTAGAAAACAAAGAAAAGCTCATTTAAATTATTCCACAGAAAGCAAGATACAGACACAAAGCTTAACAGTGAAGCATTATTTTTACAGTAATCATTTCCAAATATTTAAACATATTCTGCATTTAAAATGTTTGGGATGCTTATTTGAGAAAAAAATATAGCAGCAATTATTTAGTGTCACATTTTTAAAGATGGCACTGTCTACGTTATTAATGGTAGAGCCAAAACATTTCATGCCTTAATTTTCTACAAGACTTATTTTAACTGACTAACGAATATGTGTTTTAAAAAAAGCCGAGAATCTGTAACATAAAAATATACAAATAACCATTTAAAGCCAGAATCGTTAATTAAAATAATTTGAAATTTCAATAAATATGCAGTTTATTAAAACGCCACTCATTCATTAATGCTTAATTTCTTAACCCTTAAGCACATTTGTAAGCTGTACGAATCGTTTGTAAAATATACCAAATGATAGAAAGATTTTGATGCATCTGCTTGTAGTATTTTCATTTATTTATTCTTTTTCCTAACAAATACTATTTTTCCACCCTGTGCATTTACCGAAAAGGTATTTGCTAAAAGGTATTATCATTAATTTAAAAGGTATTTGTATTTTAGTTTTCAAAGATTTTATTGAAATTTCTGTATAAATCGCGTTTGATATTTAATCAACTTTCAGTATTTAGCTGCAACTTGAAGAAAATAGGCGATTTTTTAATAGATAATGGGACTCGGTCAGATATACAAAAACACACATGTTTCTTATGAAATTTAAAAGGATTCTATGTGTAAAGAAAATGCTCCTTGCATTGCAAATGCGAATAAAGAGCGAGTTAGTTTCTTCTAAACTTAACAATTTTGAAAAATATGTTATACGTTGGCTGGATCATCACTGGAAGCATTTTATCTTACTGTAGAAAAATTTAATTCTCTATTCCAAGAATATGAAATGAAACCTGTACGTGGGTTACTCTCCCCATTTCCTCCTATACAAAGATAAATATTATTAGAACTTTAAACTGGAAAGGCTGAATGTTTTTTTTTTTTTTTAATCCAGTGCTTTTGAAGAAGTATGCATATCCAGGCATAAAATTAAATGTTAATTATTTTTTACTGTGTTGATTAAGCGATGATTTCTATAGTCTTTTCGCAGTCAAATAAGTTAAAAAAATTATTCTACATGAAAGAAACTGGAAAAAAAAACTATTACTTTTTAGATGCAAAGAAAAAAAATCATAAAGGGGTTGAGAGAAAAAATAATATTCAAAAGAACCATATTTGAAAGTTTCAATGTACAGGTATTTTTTTTTAGAACAGGACTAAAATGTACTAAAATGTGACACTAAAGTGTGAAATATTTTAAACATGACAGTTTTAGTCACTAATTCTAATAATGACACCGAAAGCATATTCATAAAAATAAAATTCATTTTTGTGCCTATAAAATTTGTACTATTAGTTCCCACCGCAAAAGAATTTCACGTTACCTGTAAAGTGGTGTTCACTTCCGTATGCGAATTCAACAAGTGAAATTTCGTCCTAAATTTACATTTAAAAGGGTATTTTGGAAGTATAAATGTTGGCACGGTTCCGTAAAATTATTTTTTATCTAAGATTATATGGATTTGGATTTTCGTCTACACAGAACTGGCGCGGTTCCCCGGATTTGTTTTTATTCAGAATTATATAGATTCGAGTCTACAGTGAACTGAAGTTTTCCATTTTGGAATTTTTAGAATTCTTTCATGAAACTGGATTAAACTATGAAAGATAAATATTTACATTTTAAGTAAAATTTCTGAATCAATTTTGATAAAATGAAAAACCTGACAAGTAGCTTCACAAGTAAGGTTAAAAGCGAATAGCTTGGTCTGACACTGGGATTTTAGCAAAATCGGTCTTATTTGAGAAAAATATATAGCAGCAATTTTTCAATGTCATATTTTTAAAGATGGCACTGTCTACGTTATTATGTACAGCCTCTAAGAAATGTGAGAGAAATTTTCTCTTATGTTTAAAGAGAGAAGAATAAATGCCGTACATAAGTTTTTATATGTATAGCAAGCACCGCGTCAGATGAAATTCAGTGCAATATATAGAGAATAAATTAAAATTGATTTTTTCCTGGGAATTTTGGAAATCTCTCAAAGTCAAGCGGTAAAAGAACTGAGGTTGGTTTGAATAATAACAAAGACATCTCTCGTTTTTTTAAAAATTACTATAACTAGCAAATTGGATTAAACAAAAAAATTCGGCTTTCTTAAAGAGAAAATTTTTCTTTCGTTAGAAAATAAATTGAATCTCTGCCAAATTTAAAACATTAATTTTCTATTTTAAAGAGAGAAGATCATTTAAAGAGAGAAGAATAAATACCGTATAGAAAAGGTCTTATATGTATACTTATCAAACTTAAACAAATGTGAAGTATATTTGGGTGTTTTCAAGGGTGTTAATTTGTTTTAATATGAAAACTTGAATCAGGTATACAAAATTAGATAAATGAAACATTAATACATGTGTTTAATTGTCAACTAGTTAAGCCATTTTTAACGATGATGACCTACTAATATAAAGTAATTATCTGAAACTGAAAAGTACTTTAAGTGCGATTAAATTCACTTCATTGAGAATTTTGCAAGAAATTGGTAAAAATAGTTTTCGTCTGATGTAAAAATAATAATAAACGAAAGAAATTAAATACTTCAAACTCCATTTTAATTAAAATTTTTAAAAAAGTTCAATTCATAATAGTAAATCAGGGATTGAAATGTTTTGGGGTAAAAATGTAAGATGCACTTTTTTCCAATTTTATTCTAGGCATTTTTAATGAACATCCTTATATACTGAAAGAACGTTTGTGCTTTACTGCTTAGTAATGAATGTATATATTCTCCAGATAAACCCTAAAGCCTATATATCCTTTTTGTTTAGTCACTTTTTTAGTAAGAGATAACTCTTTGCGAATCTCCATAGGTAAACACACATGCCTTTCTGTCTATCTATTCCGCTCTCCCTAAACCCGAAACCCGAAATAAACCCGAATAAAACAACCGGAGTTTATAAATCACGGCAAAAGAATGCCGGTTGCGAAAATAAATTTCCAACTCCTTTAGAATAAGCCCATTTCTCCAAGCGAGAAAACTTATCTCCGAGGGACACTGGAGCCTCAAAGGAAAAAAAAAAAGCAAATTTATGGGCACGCAGAAATACACGGGCCACGTTTAGAAAGTTTTAAATTAACACCCGAGGTGGAGAAAGGCTTACTGAGAATGGAAGAAAGAAAGACACGAAAAGAGAAAAAAAAAAGTGGTATCCTGACCTCGAAAGAGCGATTTGAATCGGCGTTCATCTCTGGTACAAGGAGCTGGGCAAGGTCGAAGCGCATACTTCCTGGGTGTTGGTCTTCTTTTTCTCTCCCCCCCCCCAATCCTTCTTTCGAACATATTTTGTTAGTGTCATTTGAAATTAAGTAAAAAGAACGCTTTTTTTTTCCTTCTTGAGATCGAATTTTTTATTTTCCTGTACATGTTTTGTAAGACGCAGAAACTACGCAAGTTTTTCGACAAATATACAAATGCTTAACCGTAGAATTTATGGAATAGTTTTCCACAATTACATGTTAGAATGATAACGATAAATTTAAGTTTTGATTATGTCGTCCATTAAATAGATTGGCATTGCGTTTTGATGTAAACCAGTCTGATATCTGTGAGTGCAGAGCGGCTTGCAGCAAGATTCGCAATAGAGCGTTGCCTCAAAGATCTGTATTCTGTTTTGTCTCTATATATATATTTTAAAATTTTTTATAACTTTCCTTGGATATTGTTCTTTATGTATTCTTCTTTTCAAACATATGTTGTTCTATTCATTTGAAATTGAGTAAAAATAAGTACATTCGTTTTTTAAGAAAAACTTTTCCACTGATTGACAATTGCTAAGGAATAACTGTATCTTTTTTTTCAAACTTGCATTTTCGACAACAGACCTATCACAGTAAAATAAAATTCTGAGGGTGTAATTGGGCAGGATCTATTATCTGTATAAAAGGTAGCGCATGAAAGATCTATTTTCATTCGTAAGTCCAGTTAGGTGTTTGCCGCAGGTGTCGTAGGTTGTTGAAGTTATTTCGGTGAAATTTAGTGAGGTGTGGCAATAATTAAGAGCAAAATCTCTGCAAGACATCATTTCAGTTCTTACGATCATGGACGAGCAGTTGTACAGCTGGAATAAGGCCAAACTGCCACTACTGTGGCCAGAATAATGGGCGTGTCAAAAAGTATCATATTGCGATTAAAAAAGGCTATTGAAGGTGAAAATTCTATGCGGAAACATGCCGGTGGTCGTTAAAGGAACCGGACACCTTAAGAAGATTGATAAGTGCCCCTAGTGACGACAAGAAGCAGGTCTTATTCCTAATCAGGCAACTGCAGACCTTGCAACCGTTACCCGCACAAATGTATCAGCCAGAACTATTCCTAGGCGACTAAATCAGGTTGGTTCGTATGCACGGAAACTAGTTCAGTGCATACCGCTTCAACCATTCCATCGAAACAAGATTACTCTGGTCTAAGGAACATATTGATTGTGTCAGCGATAGTGGTCCAGAGTGATGTACTCCAATGAATACCCTTTCACTGACAAGCGATTCTGGCCACCAGTTAAGTGTGGAGAGAGGCTAATTTGTTATACACCACATAATGTTCAGGAACGAGATATCTACGGACAAGGTGTGATGGTGTGAGCAAGCATTATGCACAAGGGCAGAACACCGCTTCACATCTTTGAACGAGGTACTGCTGTTACATAACAGCATTATTGTACAGAGAGATTATTCTGGATAATGTTCGTCTTTTTAGGGGAGTGGTATGTCCAATCTTTCTGTTTATGGACATTAATGCCTGTCAACACAGGATAGCTGAAGTACTGGAAAAAATCCTTAAAAAATTCACTATCAATGATCGACTGCTAAGCTAAATGAACAATCAGCTGTTTGCTGTTTGTGGAACGGGCTCTCAAAAATCTGCTAGCAGCGGTTTTTCGTTACGCTGAAATGAAACATAAGCTAGTCTGGGTATCACTTTAAGAGAGAGAGTCCTCTAAAATCTGTTTTTTGCTGAGTTAAAACGATATCAATGAATCTGGCAACGCTGTTGGGGGCCCATCGAAAATTTACTATTAAAGAGAGATATTAACATACATATATACCAGGTGATTCAAAATAAATGTTAAAGTGATCAAAACATTTTAGTTATAAAAGTTCTTCAAATAAAGAGTAGTTTTCAAGAATGGCAATTTTTTACTAAGGTCTAAATACAAATTAAAATACGAAATTTAATTTTTATAATGTGTCTCATTTCCTATCACTTATATTTAGAAAATGGTACTCTGCGTCTAAGAAAAGTAATTTCAAAAATTGCATGCATTTAATTAAAATAGTAAACGATATATATAATATTAAAAATGACGACTTACACCACTTTACCTGCAGTGTTGACGTTCGTTTTCAGACTAAAACGTCTTTACTTTAGGAGACCAACTACGAGTTGATAAAAGTTAAATGATGATCCCTTTGTTGGAAAATGGCAATTAAACACATTCAAACGTGTGAAATTAACAAGTACAATTTTAACTGAACTTATAAGTACTGCGTCATGAAATTATCGATATTTTAGCTCTTTAGGGAGTCATGCACTAATTGCGTCATGCTTCTAGAGAAGAAATTTCAAAGTGTAGTAGAGAAAGTTAAAATAATGGTATGGGTTAAATTCCACTACAAAATTCCAAGCATGAATTAGGAAAATTTTTAAGCTAAGATAGAATTTACGAGAGTCAAATGTTACTGTCAAATGACCACTAATATAAATTAACATGTATTGAAAAGTGATTTTATTTTTGTCGCTGTTGAGACTTCCCCAAGTATTTGATGACAAATGACTTGGTAACTGTCAAGTAACTCAGAAACATAAGAATTTTTTAATTTACCTTTTTAGACACAAAGCAAAACATTTTCCCAAAACTAAGTGACAGGAAAAGAGGGGCTGTATAAAAATTAAATTTCGTATTTTAATATGCATACAGCCCCGAGTAAAAAAAACAGATATGAGAAAGTTACTTTTATTTCACGGACTTTTCTAATTAAAAGTTTGTTTCGATCTCTTAGGTTTAGAAGACAGCCGCTTTAACATCTATTTTGAACAACCCGATATAGCCAAAACCATGGTAGAAGGCACCCCGCTGCGCAATCTGCATTATTTGTGGTAAATATATGAGCTTTTATCACATCATTCATCAATACGAGTAGGTAATTGTGTAAAATGGCCAGTTAATGTAATATATATGCAATTTTTTATCACATTGACCATTTTGAGTGCGACCGTTATATCAAATCTTTGGTGATTCATACTCTCACAATAATTATCGTTGCATACACAGTTAGAAGCTATAAAATGTTATCACTGGCTGAGAAATTATATCCCACCACTTTACCAGTTTTTACCAAGAGATAAATCTGGTTTATCTTCATCATCAATACGGCAATATTCCTTCAATTCAACAGCTATCATAATATAAACCCAAACGTTCAGCAAAGCAGTCAATCAGGGGCAGAATTCACGACCTGGAAGTGTTTTAATGAAGGTATATGCGAACCACTTACTCCTAGAAGTAAAGAAAAATAAAATATAATAAGAATTTAGACGTCCGCTTGTTTTTCAAGAGGGATACTGACAGAGCAAAATAAAGTTATTTTGGACATGTTTTCTTTTCACACAAACAGTGTGACTTGATACGTGAAAGTGATGAAAGAAGTAGGCGTCAAGGTACATCCCTGTAAGATTAAATCTTGTCTAAAGTGTTTATGAACAAGCTAACGGACGTTATGAAAACATTTTCTGAAGGGAAAAAACTGGATTAGTGAACAAAATAGCAATGTCTTTCTTCAAAAGGGTTTATGAGGTACTACCGATGATCTTGAGAACTGTATGGATGTTTTTATTTTTTAAGTAATTATTATCATTTAAAAAATACTTGCCATTTGCTCTTAAGCTCTTTGACACAGAAGAAAAATGTTTGCAGCAGTATGCAACGTTTATTTTTCATATCTCTTTATTGTAGCTGCGACAAAAGATGAAATTTCCTCTCGTAGGGAAAGTTTATTTCATCAGCAGTCTGTTATTCTTGATAATCCTTTGTCATACTCTCTACGTAAGTCAGATGCATTTATAAACAACAAAAATATTATTTTGTACTCAAAATTAAGACTAGATATATGCGTCTCTAGTGAAGTGCTTATAGATAAAATCAAGCAAGCATTATTGTTTTGCTAAAACTAATTTTATTAATTTTTTTTTATTAAATTCGAAATAAAATACTAAAAGATTGTAGTGAAACAAAAATTAAATGCTAAAACACCGAAAGAGATTTTTTTCATAAATTCTTGAAATAAAATCCGAAAATTCTGAATAGATTTTTTAGATTAAAATATTAAAATGCTGAAGAGAAAAATTATTCTTGGTAGTCGAAATCTATAACACATACCTAAACACAACTTTTGTTTCAAAATGTTTTTTTCTATATGAAATTATACAATTAAATTACTAAATAAAATGTAAAAAAATAATGAAATTTAAAGCAATTATATCAACAATCTTTCGAGACTTTTTACGAAATAGAATAATTTCAGTCAAGTTCAAAAGTTAAATAAAACATCCTTATCCTATATGTATTATTAAAGCATGTTTATTTGGAATCGTGATGTACGCTTAAAAGAAGGAACTAAATTTCATTCCGAAGGAGCTAAATTGACATCGAAGGATTTAAACCCGTGAGAATTTTGTCTCGATTTTAAGTCCTTAGGAGCGAATTTTTGTTCAATTCTTTAACACTGGCATGAAGGATTTTAGAGTTACTTTACGTATGGTCTACCAAATAGTAAACCCGATATTACTTAGAACCATTAAAAAATATAAAAATACTCATTTTTAAAAGAAAAAAAAAGTCTTAATAATATGCACGACCAGAAAAATAACATCAAATAATTGCATGGAGCTATGCACATAAATATTGTGGTAAAATGAGAAAGATTCTTTACCACAAAAGCATTCGTATTCTTTCTTCTTCTTTAACAAAATGTTAATATATTTTTTCCTTTCATCGTAAAAATATAGTTTTTTTAAACATTTTAGGTGCGTATTTTCTTTATCAAAATGCACTAACCCTGTTAATCGCATAAAATACATATTAAATAAAAGTTTAACGTATTTGGACCCGTTAATAAGATATATATCTTCATTTATAAAAATTAATCCGTTGCGAAAAAATTACTTTTAATGAAAGCTGTAAATTTTTCAACGTCTATATGAAAAAAAGACTTCATTTTTTTATAAAAATGTTTGCGGACTATTTACATAAAAAATACGGGATGAAAACGAAAAATACATATTTTGGAAAGAATATCAAATTATAGTGATAATCTAATAATTTTTTTACCCTTCAAAAAAAACATTGTGTGTAAAAAAAATGTGAAGAAAAAACAAAAGAATAAGACATAGGCATTATTTAGTGCGACATAAAAAATGAAAAAAAATGCATTTTGAGAAATGATTAAATTTATTTAAGAGACACCGAAAAAGGTTAAATCTGTTTACTCAGGGAGAATTGTGACCGTGTTTTGTGTGACTAATTATGAAGATCACTTTTTGAATTATTAAGAAAACATTTATAAAAAGAGATTGAAAGAGCAAAGAAAAAAAAAATCTGTAATAATTAAGATACTTTTTTAAATCACTTTACCTGTTATCTTTGTTAAATTAATTTAGAAATATAAAGAATTAAAGCTGATCTAAGTTCTAAAAAATAGTACGCTTTTTAATTTAGATGAATGTACCGCCTGCTTTTTTATTTCTGCTAAAGCAAATCTTTCTCGTATGAAAATTCTCATTTCTTATGACACTGAGATTATTTTCATATAATTTGGGCACTTACTGTTTGATACGGGTTTCTTAGGTACAAACTACTAATCAGTAGTCCATTTATTAAAATGGTGAAAACATCTTTTCAAGACGTGGTAGGCCGATTTGCAGGGAGCTAACTCTGAATAGAAAGGGCTGGGTTCCATTCTAGCATGATCAAAGACAACCGTCTTTACACGACAAACGTGCATGTTATATCTCCAGGACAGTATATCCTCTATTGGGTGAATCAGAAACTTTGAGAGAGGTTCAATATGCCCTTTTATGTTATGCTGATGATGATTTTGTGGAATATGTGCAAGGGTGACCTTACCTATGGGGAGGGAGAGGCTATGCCCTACCCCTAGCTTCCAGGAAAAGTATGTATTACTCTAAAAATAAATGAACTGGTTTGACTTAGAAGTGGTTCTACATAAATATATATATTTCTGCGGAAGGACTACTGATTTACTCCACTCCCACAACAAACAATCATAGGACCTCCGAAGCTGTAATTAATAGATTCGAAGCTGTCCAGTACTACTAACTAAGCTGACAGTTATCGGCTATGATAATTATAATAGTTTTTTTTTGTTTCATAGCCGTTAGTTACCCACATAGTTGCTCACTTAATAATGACAGCAATAAGTGGGTTACACAGTTACACACTAAATACTGGCAGATGTTTAACCCTTTGAGGCGCAACCCTTTCCCAATGCTGAAAAAAGGGCAGTCGTTGCCATCGCTCGACTTAACTACCAGCAAGATGGCGGACGATCGAAACGTTCATCGCGTGCCACAGATCTAGAGACCCTTTTTTGACGCAGATGCTGTGCTTTTTTATTCAGCATTGGGAAATCTATCCAGCTGTTCTCGCATTCTTCCATTTTTCAGCAGATGTCAGTGCTGTTAAAAATAATCGTGACAATTTTTTTACGGGAAATGACGTGCTTAAAAGTAAAGGATTCTCGTGGAGCTATGTCACACGCAACTATTTTTATACAAATCCAATCTATTCTTCGTGACTGGCAACAGTCAAAACGTCAGAGTTTGGTGTTCCCAGAGCGGGAACACTGCGCGTTAAAGGATTAAACTAACGTACAATACAGCATTAATTTAATCGGAGCTTCATCCATATGTTACTTTTAGCAGAATCCCCATCCCTTTAAACAATTAGATTCATCACGAATTCGTGTTTCAAAAGTCAAAGCTTTGGTCCTTAAGCCGAGCCCTTATTTTTTTTTACAAACAACCGCTAAGAAAATAAGTAAAAAAGCTTTAAGTCCCAGTTAGCCGACGGTACCCGAAATATTTATCGGCGGAGGCCATCGGAAACACAGTCTTTCTCGAACATACCTATAAAAAGAAATGAACTACGAGTATTAAAAAAAAAGCAGCACAAACTGCGCATAAACCAAAGCCGGCTTTCATTAAAAGAAGTAAAAGAAAAAAAAACTGTTTACTCCATTTATTTATTTTTTCCTTTCATATCATCCCTCTTGTATCTTTTTTCTTCCTTCACACGGGCTGGGCATATCTAAATGAATGAGTGACGGCCAGAAAGCTGGAAGAATGGGATATCGAATTTATATCATTTTTTTTATCTTTTTTTTTGTTTTGCACCGGTGAGAAAGGGTTAAGCCCGCTGCATGTTATTTATTAGTCTTTTGCAGCACTATATAACAGGTTTGGTGCGTCTTTCAGAACGTTCCTTTTCGAATAACAGTGGCGTAGTGAATTTTTCTTGGTGGGAGGAGATATAGAGGATTGTTGATGATAATGACTGTTTTATTTGACTGTAAATACGAGGACGGTAATCAAACTATACATTTATGAGATGTTTTGTTTCCTTTGTTTACAATTAGCTTATGAATATATAACTCAGTGAATGTTTAATGAAGTGATTTTTTACAGAAGGTGTGTGCCATATAATTCCTTATTACATATGTTATTATTTTCATAAATTATTAAATTTTGCTACCGGCGAAAGTATTAGGTACTGTGATAGATTACGGTTGTTTAAAATCATGACTCTTTTGTCTATTCAATTAATGATATATCTAAACAGCTGGTAGGAAAATATATATGTCTTAATACATAAATGAATATGTGTATGAAGTGAAATGAACTATCTTTTTCAAGCTATGATGTAATAAATATTTCTTTATATTTAAATAACGTTTGCTTTCCCCCCCCTCTGGGGACATTTCTTAGATATTTTCATAAATGCTCATATCAAAGTCAAAACGAGTTATAAAAATAAATTAAAATTCTTTGTTTTACCAAAAATAAAGTTTGATTAAAATTTCTGTAAATTCTGAAACTAAACAAGTAGTGAGAAGCAAATGGAGTTTAACTTTTGTGAAAATAAAAGATATAAATCCTAGATGTAAGAAAATTTATTTATTTTGATTTTTAAAATGTATGACAGAGAGAAATAAAAACGTATTCATTATTAAAAAAAAATGATGAAGTTTCAGGACATCGACAAAGATGCTTTAAAATCCTAGAAGTTACTATTTTACATGATTACAATAATAGATTCTATTTATCATGATTACAATACTTTCCATACATGGTACATGTTCGGAAAGTAAAAAATATTATAAAAATATTCCATCGAAATTCTAAACAGCAATAATTGTCCAAAAATGGTAGAAAATGAAAATGATCATTTTTACATAAATAAAGGCGAATTTAAAATATCGCCTACCTTTGCAATCCCAACTTCGCTGATTTGATACTACGATAAAGATTTCGATTCTATTTAATAGTTACCGCCAATTTCAGATAATATTTATTGAAGTGTATTGCTAATAATTACGTGTGAGAAAATGCCCCCTCCTTCCTCTAACCCGGAAACAGTAGGTTAAAGTCTAGGTAAGCACAAAATTTCAGATTAAATTTAACTTTTGAATTTAGATTATTTTTTTTTTAATTTCCATTGAATAAATTGCATAAAGTTTTATGTACGGAGAGTACATCTTGTCGAAGAAATTTAAGGGCACATAGAACATCTGGGCGAGTAAAAAGAGGCAGTTTTTGCAAAAGATTTAACATCATGTATTTATTTTATTTAAAAATAGAAATAGAAATGAAATATTCGTCAACTGTGTATACACGCATTATAGTCCATATAAAAATAGAAAACAATGAATTTTATGTATAAATTAGATTTTAAGAACTACTTAACTTTTTACACCTCTATGAAATTTTTCGAGCAGTATGTCTCTTTGGTACACTTTTCTACAAAACTACTGAGTTTATCACCTAAAACTTGGTATTGTATCAGAAAACATACCATCGGGGAATAATAAAAAGTAACTTTCACTTTGGCTGAAAAGAAATAAAAATTAATTTTTTTTACTAAAAACTTTTAAAAATCCTAAAAAAAACCATAAAATTAAATATTTTCAAATTTTCCCCTCAGATATTTAATATATGGTATTTTTAAAGAACGAAAGTTAGTTAAACAACTTCAATTGTTTACTTGAAGCAAATTTTTAGAAAAGTGTGTCAAAGTATCAATAAAAAAAAACATTTTAACAAAAAGGTAAAAGGCAAAAAACTAAAAACATATTCAGAATACTTTAAATGTATTGTTTTAAAACATCCCTGCACCATAATCATTTTGATTTATCATGTCTGCACTACATTTTTGTTTGTTTTATCCTTTTGTTTTTAACTCTATCTGATTTAGAGAGTTTTGGGAAACTGATTGATGTTTCTCGAACTCGAGCCTCATCAATTTTTCTGAAGAAGTATTTCATATCATGACCTGGGTCAGTTCCGAAATATTTTATAACTTTTGTGCGTCTCTAAGCGCCATCATCAAATCAAATAACAGTATCGAAAATATCTAATTTCCAAGTACTAATTGAAGGGTAAACATTTTTGTTTAAGCGTTCCCACGAACATTAGCTGAAACTCTCATTTGGATTCTGATTTCTAGCATCTGTGCATTTGCACATATTTTTTTCATCAGACAGAAGACGGAAAACATTTTTAACAGAAGGAAATATATGTTTAGGCAAGGAGTGTTTGTGACTGTTCTTTTAAACATTAAAGCTTTATTGTAGCCACCCTATGTTTGTTTATATTTTTAAAACCATATTCAGAGTTTTTTTATATTCTAAACCAACATAAATTAAATATGTATCTAATTTGCTCAGTCGGCTGTATGTTTTAGGCCGACAAGTGAAAATTCGAAAATTTAAGTCAGTTTATGTTCCGTGTGCTCTTAAAGACAATATATTGGGTACGTTAATCCTGCAGAATATATAAAAATTACATGTGAAATGCACATCATGCATAATACATTATAAAGACTTTACAAATTATTTAGGAATTTCGCATGCTACAGAATAAATTAATGACTATGCATACATAGATATATATACCGGAAATTATATCCTGTATAATAAATTATAACAATTGCACATATCTACGTACAAAATACACACGAATATCCTGAAGAATAGCATATATATATGCCTACACATGAAAAAAAGGCACACATTATGTATAATAAACTATAAGGTCTCTACATATCTTCCTAGGAAAAATGTGCACCCTGCAGAATAAAAAAAAAGTTGTATATATATATGTCTATTGTATAAAGGAAATGAATTAAAATTATTAATTAATTAATTAAAATTACTAGGAAATGCATACTCTGCACAATATGTTTATTCTGTAAGAAATGCGCAGTCTGCACAACATATTTATTCTATAGGAAATGCATATTCTGCACAACAAATAAAAATCAGTACATGCTTAGATGTTATATGCGACATTCACATTTTGTTTATTTAATTATAAAAGCTGTACATATCTACGTACGGAAATACAGTTACATACATATACAGGGTAAATTCAACACTCGAGATATACATAAAGAAACCAGAGCAACCAGCCACAACTTATTCTTAGCCGATGACTTACACAGTTTTTCCTCTCGGTACAGACAGACAGACAGACAATCGGAATGATCCGTTTTCAGCTCAGCTGTAAACGTTCCGCTTACCCTCAATTTGTCAAAGGGATACCATTACACTACTATTGTGTACGTTCCTGAAGACGCTAATTCATTGGCAGTGCGTTGCCTAATTGTAACTCTGTTGTTAACCGTCACCGACTCATTGACAGCTCGGAACAGGCGAGTCACAACCCATTAGCATCAGAGATTCTTTCGGAGTTGGGAACCAAGGTCGGGTGATTGTTCAAGAGTGCGCGCAAGGTTTAATACAAGCCAATATTTATTTACCCTCTCGAATTATCCTCTTATTTTATTTATTTTTATGTATTTTTTTTATTTCCACTCGAAAGAAAAGGGCGGCGTTTCTAACGCGGAACTAACGTTAGGAATATGATCTTGGATTTTTTTTTTTTTTTTTTTTTTTTGTAATTGTGTGAGATGGGTCAACAGACGGGATGAAAGGTAATTGTACTTGTGTGTCCTTGATTGACAAATTCGATCGATGTTATTTTAATCTTACGGATTGGCAGTCCGTAAAAGGTTCAGAAAAGATCATGAAACTAATACCGTAATATAAATCATAAAGTGACAAATCAATTAAACTCTGTTGGTGAACATAAATTCTACACAAATATATATTTACATAGTTTTCAAAGAAATATTTCAATGTTTTGTATTAATTATTACTCAGAACAAAGGCTTTTTTAGAATTTAATTTACAATACACTAAAAATTAAATTTAAAGAATAATATAATATTTTAAGGGCACTTTAATTTATCATTATATATATATTATTTTTATGCCCAGAGAAACTCAACATACTCATAGTTTGAATGTTGCGATTAGATGTATAACGAGGTTTCAATTGATAGAAGTTTAATCGTCAAAAGACTTATAATTTTTTCGAAAATTTTTACTCAGTTAAAAAAATCCAACTTCTTTAAAAAGATTTTTATTCTTCTACCATTTTTAAGTAGCACTAACACCTGTATCACATAAGGGAAATATGTAAAAATGATGGAAAAAAATTCTAATTTTAGCATAGTAAAAAGTTATCTTTAATTCAATAAAAAATATTTCTTTTGTTTGCTTAAATGAGATGTTTTAATAACAAAATTTAGATTCAATAATTAATTACAAATCAAACTTTTTGTAACAATATTTATAAATATCATTTGTAAACATTCTAGAATGATTACAGCGCAAAAGAGTTTAATACTGCTAAACAGAAACTAGTTTTCTATCAATTTATTCTGTTTCAATGTTCGTTAGCAAACGAGTGAGACATAGTGATAATTTATATCAATAACTGTCATGTAAATGTCAATAAAACCTAGCAAGAGCGTGGCCAGTATTTTTTTTTCAAGGGAGAAGTATTTGCAGTTGTGTACAGATATAATCATAATCATTTCATCACGAACGAAAAATCAAAAAGTCCTTACTAACTAATGAGAAAATGTGTGTGTTAGGGGGGTGGGGAAGAAGAGTGAGGATATGCAGATATCCCCTCACTACCTTGTCCACTATAGGAAACAGTTCTTTAGTTCCTTAATATTCTTAGTTCCTTAATATCCAAATTCAAGAATGTTTTTATTCAGTCTATCAGTGAAAATTACAAATTTCATTTTCATCCTCTCGTGTCCAAGATGTCTGTAATGATGGGTAGATGGATTTTGAAATATTAAATCCGTTTTATCATCCTACGGGAACGGCCACGGACTTTTATGTAATTCTCGCAGAGAAGATTTCTTTACGTTTGCCTAAGTTCTACGGCTCTTAGTAGCTGCCGTCTCGTTCCTGTTCTCCCGTACCCTAACTGACACCCTGGAAGTTATATTGGAGAAAAATGTGTACTAAGAGAAAACATAGTCCTTTCTAACTCGTCAAAAGCTGAAGTGCAATGTAAGCTTCAAAGTCAGAGCAATAAAACCTGGGAAAATAATCCCAAACAAATAAGTATGGAAAAGTATTTATAATGCACGGTCGTGGAACATTTATGAAACCTTTTTCTAGTATTGCAGTGCGAATTTGTTTGCTTTAATGTTGATCGTTCTGCGATCATATCTTTTGTATTAAATGGAATTTTGAATTTTCGTTTTTCATTGATACATCAATAAGTACTGATGTGCATCTAAAAAGCCTAGAAACAAGGAGTACAATAAAATTATATTTGTAAAATAAAAACCATTCTCTCTCTTTTTTATTCCATAAGTGAAAAATGCACTATTTTTCATAACCTGAATATGTATTTATATGCTAATAATTTGTACATTTTTTATTTAGTATAAATGCATATTTGATACTTGCTTTCTACCAAATTATTACGTAAACTCTCAATTTTTTTAAAATTCATTTTTAAACAAATTAATGTCTGATCACAGAACAGGCATTTAACATACCTCTTATGCTAAATAAACTATTTTTTTACTATCCACAACGTGAAAAGCAGATGTTAAATATTAAATTTTGTTAATTGAGGTTTTTTCTAGTCAATAACATTTAAAATTTCTAGAAAATAAAAATTTTTAACACATTTTCAAAATTCAAATCATAAATTTTTGTAGTAGTAGCCAATGTACAAAATAATGTTGTACAGTAAAATTAAAGCACTAAATAAATAAGTTATTAAACATCAAAGAGCGTCCTGTTTTTGTCATGATGTCGCATTAAAAATTCAGCCCCCTCTAAAAACCTATTCACTTTTGCATTTACAGCAAGTCTTTTGTTTTTAAGTTTTTTCGCCAAACTAATTATGATCTTTTGCAAGATATTAAAGAGAAATAACAGTTTAGCATCTAATAGTTTATCGATTATTGATGTACCTTTATTAGAACATGCGAGCTCTTGTAATTTTGGAAACGAGGTCACTAACTGAGAACGTCCGAAGAAAAAAAGAATTTCTTGTGCTCCCCTTAATTAAATATTAATTAAGATAACTCTATCTTTTACTCTCAATTACCTAAGGTGACAATATGACAAAACAATTTGAAATTCAGTTTTGAGAAAAGATAAGTATTTTGTGTATATGTATTCACTATTATTTATTCTTTAATCAATGCGTTACTGAATAAATTTGCCATAGTAAATTATCTAAAAAATACGCACAATTTTAAAAATATTACATCATTTAAATTATATAATATCTTTGCATGGGAATTTTTTTTCCTTTGATCTTTCTTTTATAGTTCAATTTATTACTTTCTATTTCGGAATGTGAATTCACAATCAGTCTGGAATAATTTCAAATGTGTCTGTGTATTGTAACAGAATACTTGAAATTATCAAATTCAATAACTGGAGATTTGTTGAAATTCTACTAATATTCAAACAAAAAAGGAAAATATCACATCGATATACTGATGATCAAAATTTCAAATTAGGAAAGTCATGTAGGATGTCTTCAATCATACAAGAATTAGAAAAATAACTTTATTTTACCATTTTTTAAATGAGAAAGGGTCTTAGCTTTCATTCAAACACATAAGTAGAAAGCAACATCTTTAATGCGTTTAACATATAAATACCAAGTATCTATTGCACTATGAAAGCAGTAAATAATAGCCTGCAACTGCATTTAAATTATAACGTTAGCAATTTGTCGTTAGCCTTTATACTTTTAGCTAAAGTGCTCGCGCTTTATATGATTTATTGTCCTCTCGGATGATTTTTATCAGAGCCATTTGGGAGCACAATAAATCTTATAGCGTAGAAATCTCTTTGAAAGATTTGGGTCGTTCTCAAATCTCAAAGGTCACATGAATGAAATATTTTTCTGTTGTATTTCAAGTCATTTGTATGCCTTACGTTTGTGCGTACAGTAGATTATCTGGATAGGATTTCGTGTTGATTCTCTAAAACAAATGGGGAGCGGGTTATAAAAACTCTGTGTTTGATTTTGCATGAATACTTCACGTAATGATTAAAAATTTACTGACTTACGGTTTAAAGGAAGAGAACTAATCATCAGAAGTGTATTGATTTCTTTTTTCAAACTCATAAAACTAGCCATATTCCTGCATTACTTATTAAATTTAAAAATGCAATTTCTGTAGCTTTTCCCTTCGGGTCGTTCTTGTCCTGATCCATCCTAAATATGTTTAAAATTCTACAGTTAATTCCATCATTCATTTCTTTTGCACAAATTTATTCGACACAAAAATTGTAATTTGTTTATACTTGGTTGAGAGGGTGATTAATAACATTTTCTCTTATCATGGATACGGTTTCCGGAATTCTGTTTTAATGAAAACGTATTATATATAGCAGTAATTAATCTTATTTCCCTTCTGTTAAATATTTATAGAAAGCATCGTTTAAAAAAGCTTCATCTTAGACATTTTAATCAGGGAACCGGAAAGTAATGTCGTATTTTTAAATTAAGTTCAAATAAATAAATTTCCAACAAGCTTTTAATTACAAACAAGCTGTGTTGGTTACGTTTTAAAGCAAGAATTTTTACAGATTTTGTTTCCCATTCTAGAAAGGTATGTGAAAAAAGGGGACAAGGGTTCGCCTATCATATTTGGAAAACGGATTTCAAAATGTCCTGAAAGGGATTTTTAGACATTCGTGAGTGTTGTATTTTACTGCAAGTATTTTACGGATATTTCATTTTTTCTCAGCAAATAGAGATAGATATGCGAAAAGAACGTTTTCTCCCCCCTATATTCATAGGTTACGAACTTTCAAAAATTCTGTCTTTTATAGTACCTATGCGAAAATCTCACATACATACCAGATTTCGTATTGTTAACTTCAGTAGTTATGAATAAGCTAAATACTTATATACAAACAAGAACATTACTTTTCCGATCCGTAATATATGAGAACAGAAACACACTAAACATCTTTAGGTTTCTAATTTTAAGTATGATAATAATTTTAAGTATATATGACATAATAAAACTTGCCAAATCAAATAATTTTTGAACTTTCACAATGTAATAGAAGGTTGTAAAGCAATCTGCAAATAATGCGAGGAAACGACCTTATTAAAACGTCTTATCTAACAATAACTAAAATGTTTCCTTCTATCAATTATTTATAATAATAATCGTAAGGAAACAAACTAAAAATGCTACATCATAAGACTATATCATTTATTAGAATAGAAACACTTAAAATATCCCTAAGTTTTTAATGTACAAGTGACAATAATGGAACTCGCCAAATTAAAAAACTTTTCAAATTTCACAACACAAAATAAAGTTAAGGTTATAAGGCAAGCTGCAAATAATGAGAAAAAAACACCCTATTTCCAAACTGGAGAGCACAGTAAAGGTGGATAATAAATCCGAAATAATTTTTACTAGAGGAAAGTATACCAAAAATACTGAAATTAGTAACTTTGAAGTAGGCTTCGAAAGATTTCCAGCGTCTAAAATTGTCTTTAACTGACAATTGTACTTAATGAATCATACAAATCGTACTTTATGAATAAACTAGCTGAGTGCTCGTTCTCCGCACGGTAAGAATTGAAAATGCTTCTACGGAACATAAAAAGAAGTATTTAAGTAATTATAGAAGATGTCGTTCGTAATCAGAAAGAAAAGAAAAGAAAAGCATAATGGTTTGCAGAGAAAAACTTTCAAAATATATTATTTCTACATCATAGTGTTTATAGGTTCAAGTTATAGCATTAATTCATTAGACACTACATGATGTGGACAATTGTTTTATTTTATAGTTATTTTGCTCTCACTTGCAACAGAGCTTATTAAAGCTAATTGTTGGGGTTATTTATTCCTAGCTAATCGGCATTTCAAACATTTTTTGGAGCTATTTTGCTAATGAAGGTAACTTTTGTGCAAGAGCTTGTTAAGTTGCTAGAATTCAGCCAAAAAGAAAGGTATATGTAATATTTATACCACCAAAAGTGATCAAAACATGGCGACGTTTCCCTCGATTTTTGAGAATACATACGACGACCGTAGTCAAACGGATAGCAAATATTATGTATTTTGTTAATTGGTATTTTCCCCCTTGTGGCTAGTTTTGAATTTCCGACGATTTAAAAAAATGTGTTTCCTTTCCTTTTCATGGTTGCTTGAAAAATCACAGTGCTCAAAAATTGCCAAGGGTAGCTCGCGCAATAAATAAAATGCTTTGAATTTGGTAATTTTTACGTCAAATCCTTTTAACCTAATTAGATTTTTAACTAATTTTTAAACTCATGACATCAAAATCGCGTCATTCTCAGTTGCAATATTTAACGTGAATTAGTGAAAGAAGGAAAAAAAAACTCACGTTATTTTACTTTTTTACTGCATCTAATAATGCGGAAGTTTATTACTTGGCTCGGGATGTTATTGTTTGTCAAAGCTTATGACGTTCATTTCATGTATGGTATACGCGAAATTTTATCCGGTTCCCCGTTTAAAAACTCTATCGATAGGTTGAAGAAACACACTTTTTCTAACCCTTAGTAGCAACGTAACTTATAAACTCGTGCCATAATTGATTTACATAATGGCGTATCCACTTTGATGCTGTTAAGGTCGAGATTCAAGTGAAACACAATTCGAACGTTTTCCGCGTCGAACACGGGAAACTTCGAAATATATCAATGTTTCTAATTCAACTGAAACGAACCAATCGTGTTTTGATCACGTGACAGCACGGTAGGTGTGTTCATTGGAAGCATTCTGGGGACTGAAAAACGTTCGATTCGAACTCGATCGCGCGCGTTTCACTTGAATCTCGCCCTAAATTCTAAACATTATGTTACATTAAAATTCGTGAAAAACCTTCTATTTTGTATAATTTTTTCGTTGTATTTTTTTTAAGAGGGAGAAAGGAATGTTTCACGATTTGTCAAAATATCAAAAAGTTATGACGGATAAAATTCCACATGTGAGAATTTAAAAATTATTTTACAAAAAAAAAAAATCGCCAAAAACTTTATTTAATTTAAAAATTCCTAAGAATCTGCAAATTATGTTACATATTCAGAAAAAACTGTTTTTTAATGAAAATGCGTTTGTAATTTAAAATTTGTTGTATTCGGTGATACAAATGCCGTTTTGCTGCCAGAGTAATTACCGCCGTTATTACGAATTAGGTGAGAAGAAATAACAAAATTCGCATAAAACAGAAAAAAAAATTCTAGGTCAAATTTTGAAAAAATTGCTTCAAATTGCATAACTTCATGTTAACTTCCTGAGTACCAAATTTGGTGTTTCTAGGTGCAGCCGTTTGTACGTAACGCCGCCGACACACACACACACACACACACACACACATAGGCATCTTGTTTTATATAAGTAGATATTAATTTGGAGGCAGTGGATGATTTTAAAATATTAGAAAGCTTTCAACAAGAGCTTGATGGACAAATTAACTCAGCATCTGTGGACATCCTTGAAAGGTTAGAAATCTAGGAAAGATTAGTAAACGGGCATGAAAACGTGCTTAACGGACAAATTAACCTGAAATCTGTTGATAATTCTGAAAGGTTAGAAGTCTTCCAAAGCGTGCTTGATGAACAAACTAATGTGGAATCTTCAGACGATTGTTTAATGTTAGAAGTCTTCCAAAGTTTAATTGATGAGCAAATTAACGTTGGAGCTGAAGACGTTTTTAAAATGATAGAAATTTTACAAAGAACACTTGATGAAAAAGTTAATTTCGCAGCTTCGGACGATCTGGAAATGTGTTGTCTTTCACAGAGTACACGATTAACAGCGTCGAATGGACGATGGAAGTTCAATTACAGGTTGACCATTTCAATAACTGTTACGCACAATTCATTTGTCGATTATTTGCCCTTTCTTATCATCATTTAGTGAGTTCCTTATTATGGCACTTTCAAATGAATTCTTCATAAGCACAAATAATTGTGAAATTTTTGCTAGTTTTTCTATTTGTCTATATTGCTTCACTATTTGTCATCTCTTTTCAATTTATTCTATACTGCGTCCAATATACGTTTCCACGTTGCTTGCTTTTAAGAATGTATCGTGTTTGGATTTCATTTAATATTTAATACCAATTTTTTACTATTTAGCAATACGAAACAAATGTATATTGATATATGTATATATGTTAGTAGCAAACAAAAAAGTAATATTACATATTTTCTTCATAGTCCATCATGAAGTTCTTTAGAACGATATAGTGTATGTTCAAGAATAATGAATATCGACATAAATTTCGTTCGAGCAAATTTCTTACATGGATATGAGATTTCGTGTCATGATATGTTGATACATTCTGACATTAATTATCTTTGGTAATACATAGAAAAATATCGATGATTGTTCCAAGATTCCCGTTATCATTACCGTCATCCATCACTTCCGACGTTTTCTAGCTGAACTTGTTCAACTTGAACAGTTTCAGCTTACATTTTAATGGAGTTCTATCTAAAATTTACTTGAAAAATGGCGCTGGCATTTTATTTTGTTTAAAAAACAAGCATTTTAGATAAATGACAAGCAAAATTGCGTTATCATATCCCATGTTTGCGTTACACAGCATATTTTTTTCAGAAAGAATTCACGTGTTAATGATGTAGTATAACACCATCAATTTTTTCGCATTTATCATTCAGTATCATATGAATATCCGAAATTCTAAACTGCATTTGAAGAAGCATAACTTTTCTCCGAATGTCTGCACTACTTAAGGAACGAAAAATTGAGGGACATTTTAGATTCCGTTCTTGTCTCAGCTATGTGCGATGCTATTTTTAAATAACTTCCGTTTAAATATTATCTCAAATTAAAACAAACACTGTATATAAATTGTTTCAATTTCATATTAAATGCTCAACCATATTTTGCATTTCAATATGATTTTGGCCTATGCAGTGGCGGCTCGTGGGTTATTTAAGAGTAGGTTTACAAAACAATTTTCGAAAATTAAATAGGTAGATACGACGCACCTTACAAGTTAAAATAGATTTGCGTTTCCAGCAGTTAATGGAAAACAATGCACGCGAATGAAAGAAAACAAGTCATCTTTGCAGGGCCGTACCCAGAAAAAAATTTCAGGGGGGGGGGGACCAAGAGGTGAAAAAGGCTAAATTTTTCACAAAAAGGCTTCATTATTATTGTTTTGTTAACAAAATTTTAAATTCCGGGGGGGGCGGACCCCCTGGTCCCTCCCCCTTGGTACGGCCTTGCATCTTTGGTCTTACATTTCGTCACCAAGATAAGTTTCAGCAAAGGTACTGTCTTGATTCATTTTATTTCCATATTTTTCCAAAGGATACTATTGAAAAATGCCATTGCTTTAGCTCCGAAACACGTCTCCCACTCGCATCTAATTTACTTTACACTAGTTTGTAAAAAAAAATGTAGAGAAAAAGGATAGAAATAAAGAAAATATTAAGAAAATGAAAAAAAAAATTAATTAACTAACCGAATGTAACAAACTAATTGAAAATCCGGAAGCTATATCGCAAAAATTGGAGCTGTGTGCACGATGCAATTGTGCGAACGGAATGATTTCATCAGTGCCGTACACTTTCCCTGCTGTCTCGGCTTCTCATAGCAGAGAGCGGTTCAGGGGAAAAAATTTCCGTTCGCACGTGCGATTGATTCAAGAGTGCTGTAGTAACCTACACTACAGTGCGTTAGCGATAATAAGCTTATTTAATAATAGTGGGGGGAGAGGGGAGAGAGTAAAATTCATGTTTTAAATTCACATAAATCTAGAAGTGTGCTTAATATTTGTTTTAAATTTAATTTGTTAATGTGTTTATTCATAGTTTTTCCTTTGGGGGTTCACGTGCTCGTGTGCTCAAATGGAGGAGCGGCCATTGGGCCTATGTGGAAACACGCCATTGAACCAGCTTTTGAATTGAGCTTTTCTTAGAAATAAGCCATTTTCAGTTTTTGACATCATCACGTAAGGTGTCTTTTCAAACACAAGAATGAATGGCTGTGCTGATGCCCCTTCAGTACTGGACAATGATATTCAATGATATATTTTTTTATCGAAGCGGTTTATGAATGAATTTTTAACATGGCGTTGCTCATCTCAAGATAACCTTTCTAGACAGCTCATTTTAATGAAGGTATCGAAACTAATTATATGATAAATACCTTCATATAAGCAGGCACTACTATTAGAACGTAGACTATGATACATGCTTTCATGTAGAAAAAATGCTTAAAACATTGTAATTAAAAAAAAAAAAATATCTATGTATATATTCTTGTGTAAGAAAAAGAAAATCTTCGAACTAAGCGCAAGTCATTATTCTTAATTCAAAAGATTTATAATAGAAAAAAAAATGGGTGTTTTCGTAACATAAAAAATGATACTTATCATTGTCCGTTAAAAATTCTTCATGTTTTTTTTTTCCAACTGTACCGTATATATGTCTACAAACTAACAATAAGACATATAATTTGAATTTAAGATAATATTAATAAACATATGCACGAATCTTAGGCTTGTCACAGTGATAGTTTTTCTATGAAAAATCAAAGATAGTTATAAAATCTTTTCTGACGTAAGTTTTTGAAGTATGTTGTAACTTTCACATTGTCTAATGATGCTAGGCAGATTTTTGCAGTTTCAACCTGGTACTTTTTTACTAAATTATCTTTCTTAGCATGTGCTTCTGCATTATTAATGTCATTTTTTCTCATGAAACTGTTGCATTGTAGCATTCTTTCTAAGCAGAAATATCCATAGTCTTTGTGTAAATCATATTTCGAAATAAGAAAAACAATTGCACGAATTCATGTTTGATGTAGTTTATTTGAGAGAAAGTTTAAAACAATTTTGATAAAGTTTTAATACATATAAATCTTTCTCAGCACAAATTTAATACATTCAATGTAGAAGATATAGAAGGTGTGTTAAAATTGGAAATTCTGGTCATAAACTGCGCTGAAGAAAGTTTAAAATTACAACGACTAGCTAGTATGATATTTTTAAATTTTAGTTATAAGTACGTTTACAACAAACATTTTTAAAGTAAAAATATTTTCGACTTGAAAAATTCATTTAATGCTAAATTTTCTTACACATAGTGAACAAGTTTAATGAATACTGCACATTCTCTCAACAGCAAAAGAAATTGTACTTATTGTATTAAAATAAAGTATGTTGTTAAGCTTAAAATCACATTCTTATGTGACATTTAACATAGTGATATTCTGAATAATTGCTTGAAAAATTGTTTTCGTTTTATGATTTAACAATGAATTAACTATAATTAACCAAAATGAATTCATTTTATGATTCTAAAAAGTTTCTTTAAAAAAGTGTATTTTTATAGAATGAATTTTATAATATATATATATGAGACGTCAGATATTTCAGTAAAGTTCCAGAGTTAAGGCAGGTAAAACGGTTTATTAAACATTGTCTTTAAGTTACAATATAGAGTGAGAAGAGGAGAAGGGAGACGGGTACAAAATCAGCGTGGACTCATTAAGCAGTTCCAGTGGCAGAAGTCTCTCGATTTTCGATGTACGGGAGTATTTACGTTCATCATACCACGTGGTTTGCGAAGACATAACTCCGCCTCTCTCTTATCTCTAATCGAACCACACACATTTACCAACATGACCCGCATCCGGGGCTACAAGGGCGTGGGGACACGTGTACATCTAAAGAACTCAGAATCGACGGCCTGATGTTTGACAAATAACAAAATAAATAAAACATAGCTCCAGAGCGCGCGTGGCAAGTATGACAGGAAAGCAAAACTTACAGTGAAAGTACCCGCTTGAACAATACCCAAACTAGTAAAACCCAATTTACCTTTTTATACATTACATATATGTGTGTGTGTGTGTGTGTGTACCCAATGACTATTTCCTAAACCGTTAGTCAGCGACGCATAGTTCCAGTTACAAAAATTCTTTAAATTGTATAATCTATTACTTCAGAAACAATTCAAGTCAATAAAGTATTTCCTATAAAAATTACGAAATTTTAATTTTTTATACGGGCTATGGTCCTGTCAGTTATATTTAGAAAATTTTTCTTTATACAATTTCATGCATAATTTAAAAAAAAAAATCGTCCTTCTCCCGCTAAAATTCACCGAGGTATGAAGCAGAACGCATTTGTACTTTTCCACGTTTAAAAATGCTCCCCGTTGTGGTAAACCATTAAGGCACCATATAAATATTGAAATTTCATTTTATAGGTTTGAATTTAATTTTCTGGCATAATGCGGAGAAAGAAGCAAATCTATTTTTATAATACTGATCTTTAAGTAGAGTGTTATAGTCAGGCTCTGTAAAAATCTGCCCGGAGTCAGACTTCCTAAATCGTGCATATGTAGCATGCAGATATGTAACACCGAATATGCTACACAAAGTACAGGAAGAGTTTTATACACGGTTGCATATTTACATTGCACGGGAAAGAAGGTACTTTAAACAAATGTTAAGCTAACGGGATTTGCAATATTATTTTAAGTTTCTAAAATGCAGACAATCGTATATTAAAATGTTTCATTTTCTAATTTAATGTTTAATGAATCGTTTTATTGCCTAGTTTTTTATTTTAAGTTATTTAAAACCAGTTCATTTAAAAAAATATTCAAAAATTTTATTTTCAGTATGAGCCATACTTTTATGTTAATTTATTGGATAGACATAGTAAAACGTTAATCTTATTTATTGCAATATACACTCATAAAATAGTTAATAAAATTGCTAATAAATATTACAAAGCTCAAAATCATGTGCACAAATTTTTCTGAAGTTCATTTTGTATACTTCCCCTACTTCGCAGCTCGAAAAGTGCTCTAACTTTAAGCAGCTGTAACTGGCTAAAGTTTGGTAGTAGAAGGACGAATTTTTGTTCTTATTGTGCATGAAATTGTGTATAAAGAAAATTTTTCTATATATAACTGATAAAACCCGGACCTTAAAAATTTAAATTTCGTAATTTTTAAAGGAATTGATTTATTTAGATTGTTCCTGATATTATAGATTATATAATTTAAAGCATTTTTGCATTTGGAACTATGTGTCTCTGACTAACGGTTTCGGAAATAGCCGGTTAGAAGCTAAGGGATTTGCAATATTATTTTAAGTTTCTAAAATGCAGACAATCGTATATTAAAATTAAAAGCTAGCCGGTTAGTTAATAGACTAACGGTTTCGGATATATATATGTATATATATATATATATATATATGTATATATATATATCTTTTTTTTTAATTATAATCCACTGTTCGTGGCTCCTGAAGATGGTCACAGTTGTTATAATTTCCGTTCCATTCTATTTTCACATTAATTATTGTACTTTATTTGGCTCAGCTTTTATTAATTTTTATTATTATTTTTCCACTTGTGCTTTCTAATTCTTGCTTCTGGCTGTTATGTTTTTAATGCGAGGTACGTCTTATTTGCAGTATCTATTGTGTTTCAGTTATTAGTTATATATATATATATATATATATAATGCAATATTAAATAGCTAATGAAGGTGCTCATGCTTCAAAAATAATTAATTTTAAAATTTGTGCACATTAATGTTTTCTTCATGATTAATATCATTTGAATAACTTATTTTTGTAAAACTTCAGAATAATCAATGTGCAGAGCCTAAGAAATAATATCCGAGTTGTTATATTGATTTATATATGTTTTCTGAAGACCAAGATAATTGCTAATTTCAAATTCATAGGTGCACTTTCAGAAAAAAAGAAATAATAAAAGAGAACTTCATAGGAATTTTAATAAAAGTGAATTTACTTGACTTCTCACTGAATATTAATGAAACTAGTATTCTTTGTTTACGCAAGATAATTTAAGAAAAAAGGGATTTTTTTTTTCACAAGATGCAGTTTTGAAATGAAATATTTAATTCAAATAACCAAGGAAATAGGAACAAGCTTTAAAATTTTTTTTAAATTTATTTTGGAAAATAAAATGATTATTGTTTTAATGTCTAGTTTCATTTTTTAATGAATTTCAATAAGCTTTAAAGTAATGCGATTATCCAGAAATACTTTTTCAAATGCGCATAAAATTAAATTAATTTTGTAATTTATTTTCAGTTTCTTGAAGGAACGTGTTGGAGAAGACATTAATTTGCATAGTAAATGATAATTTGCCTTAGGAATTCTAAAAGTGTTTTAAAGCAATATTTTAGAACTTTAAAGCTAATTATAAATTAAAGGCAGCATTTAAAAAATAAATATAATTCTCAGAATAAAATTAACTTCGAATTACAGTTGCTAACCCAATTTATGAAACATCAATATGTTTATTTAAAATCATATTTTAAGGAGAAGAATATGAATACATTATGCGCGTAATCGAAAACAAATTTTAAATGATATATAGTTGTTTTTCTATAAATTTTATTTTTAAAAATAATATTTATTCATTATTGTTTCTTGTTTAATGAAGAACTAAAGAATATTTGGAATCGGTTAAAAACAAATATATTTAGTAAATACTGGTTAATACCCTTTTTTTAGTTAAAATTTTGTTTAGTGGATGCAATGACTTATTTTTTAACTACTAATTAAAAAGACACACGGGGCATATTTAAAAAAGAATGGCAATAAACTAAAGATAGTATCAGGTTGTAACGAAAGTTTTCCGCCAGATTTGCATGGGTCAGCACATGCGGTACCGAGCGATTGACCTTATATATCAAGTATATGCGATGCTTAGCTTGACTAATGGACATGGCACTAAAGTCTAACTCTTTTAGCTAGCTCTCGAGTGGATGAACATTTTATCTCCTTCCACAAATTCTCGTTGGCGGGCCTCATCAGCATCAGTAAGCTGGCCAGAGCGCTCTGCTTCTTAAATGTCCTAGTAATCGTTTTTGAACCAAATCTTCACAGTGTCGTATGATACAACAGCAGTACCTTAAGCTGTACACATGATTCGGTGTCATTCTGTAGCTGACTTTTTGCAACAGAACTGAGAGTAAATGATGGTTCAATCTGGTAGTGTGATAGTTCCATTTCAGACACCTTATACTTAATCATAACTATATTGTTTTACAGATTTCACAACAGTGCTCTAAAGCAAGTCTTTTTTTTTTTTTTTTCAAATAACAAAAATCGTTTAACAAAATATTGGCAAAGACACCAACGTGAACTGTTTGTGCAGACAATACTTGCAGTGGCGGAAAACTTTCGTTACAACCTAATAATATAGTAAAGATAGTAATATGTGGATTTTATATGTTCAATGAAACATTAAAATAATTTTAGTAGGTAAATAAATCTAGAAAACTAAATACCGATAGCACTTTTTAAACATAAAACTAAGGGTCATTTGCATTCCTTACAGGTATGGGCAACATTTTAAAAGTTGCTGATCAAAATATAAGATGTTAGCAAAGTCGCGGGCCGTATAATCAGGATTTATGTGGGGTTTTGACATGTTGCACGGGCCGGATTAAAATCCGCGGCGAGCCACATCCGACCCATGTGTAGGAAGTTTCCCATACGCGCATTACTTCAAAATCATCTGAAATGGCTGTTAATTGCATTGCTCCTAAATTTAATATAAAAAATTTATTTATTTTACTTAAATTGGTCTTTTTCTTCTAAACTTTAATAAAACCAGGGTTGATTATGGTAGTAAATAAACTACAACAGACACGACGTTTAATTTGAACATTTATTTCGTGCATTCATTACTTTTATTCATCAGATTTTTCTGCAAATAACCTTAACTATTCAGGCGGCTATCTTCAACCTTATAAGTCTGAAAACACGCACACACACTAAAGCAATAAATCCTGTTAAAAGATAACACGATTAAATCTATTAAAATGACAAAAGATTCAAACTAATTGCAAAGACTTAATACAGTTTTTTTTTCTGTGATTCAGATATTGACATGGAGCAATTACGACCGCGAAGTAAACAACAGTTTGCATTTTTTTCTTTCTTTTTTTCTCTCCAGCAGATCTTCCATTCACTCTCAGTGACTAATCACTCTTTCAATAATCGTAACATTGCGCACAAAAAAGAATCCATTTTCTAAAGCTTCATTCTTCTTGGACGTGGAAAACTAATTTCGAATCGACGAGCATGTGACTGCGTTTTCATTGACTCGAAAACGTTTAGGATAGATAACGCGCTTGGTTACTTAATTATATGCAGTCGTCTGTAATTAATTGCTTTTAGGAGATCAGCAAGAGAGAATTGGCCTTAATTAGCTGCTTGCAACTTAATCGAATTATTCCCGAATCAGACTGCGGAAAATGACTGCGTGCATTCTGACATTTTTTTCTCATTTTACACAACGTATCGTCATGTTTAATGCCATGATCATAATACAAGCATTAATAGAAAAATTTAATTAGCTTTGAAAGGGAATTCGATTAATAAGGTAAATAAAAGTTATGAAAAATTATGAAGATATACACAACGGACTTTTCATATATATTCAATAACCCACGCATTTCATTATTATTTCATTAGTTTATTCAAATTAATCTTGTTCAAATCTTAAAAAAAAATATTTTATTTAGATCTGTCTTTCACGTATGACTTTGCAGAGGATTACATTCACAGACAAATTTGGACTTGATGTTAAGAATCTAACCTATGGAAAAATAAAGTTACCTTTTTACATATTTTTCTAAAATTTTGCCCTTGTGAAACACATTTTAACTAAAAAAAGATTGATTTTTTATACGTTAGCACAACTTGCATATTTAGTTTTGCACATTAATTAAACTAAGTTGAATGACTTAAGCAATATTTTAACACCCAGTACATCCATTCATAAATATTATACACATTATTTTAAACATCCAACCTTTTACTTACCACATATCAAATTCATATTAAGGTACCGACTGATGCAAAAGGAATTACAAGAATATCTGAAATAAAAAATAATGTTATAAGTGCATATAAAATGTGCGGAAAATAATTTTAAATTTTAAAGATATACATATTTTTAAATGATAACTATCGAAAAATGAAACCGCAAATTATTCTGATATTTAATCCGAAAAACAATCAAATCAAATCAGTTTTAAGCAATTATCAACTGGTGCATAAAAATACAATTTTATCCGAAGATAAATTCATACATGATGAGTTGTTTTATTGTACTGCATAATTCTCCTTATTTATTTGGTTCAATTCTCTGTTACAAAATGCATTTAAAAGACACTTCGGGCAGGGTAAAATTTTGTATGTTGTATAGTTTTGCAAGGCTACTTCAGCCTCTTGCACTTCTATGCAGGCCACTACGCATACTCGTTCTATGTGTCGTAACGAGTTACACCATTGTATTTTATAAATTTATGACAGCCACGCTTCATATTATTAAAAAGTACTCGAGACAAATATTTAAATTACCTTATTTATAACGCTCTTCGTTGGTGCTCTACAAAATTTATGTAAATCTGAATGGACATTTATGGGGAAATGCTACGAGGAAATGATTTACGTAAACAAGAATTATTTGAATTTTACGACTTCACTGTAATTTTATCACTATGTAATAGCTTGCATTGTTATGAAAATTATACCTTGATTTACGCGAGAGAATCCTCGTAAAATTCTCGTAAAACAAACGTCTCTCAAAATTTTGTCATAAAGTATGTGATATCTCAGGCAATTAAATTTTCATCCTAAGTTTAGTTTAAACCGAAAGTTCAACTCATTGTAGTGTAAGTTAATTTGAAAATTCATGCCGAATACCAAATTTGAAAAAGAGTAAATATACTCGTTAGAGCTGCCACAGATAACTGTCAAAATCATTAGTTTTTTTCCTTATATCTTATGAAGGACTTGAAGAAATTTTTTAAGTTCGAGAATGAAAAGAATATATTTAAATTTAAACTTATCTCTAACGATACACTCACAGTACAATTTATGTATCGAAAACATATCGTAAATAGAAAACGTTTTTTGGATTACAGATTAATTTTGAATTTTTAGAATGAGTGGCCCAAAACAAGCTTTCCTTTTCAAATAATTTGCTGTCCTCAAGCTGCTCCCATGCGTTTCTGATTACTTAAAGATGTCAGCTCAAGTATGCATTTTTTACTCACTAAACTGAAAAACAACCGGTCAAGTACTTTTTTAAGTTATAAAAATGTTTTAAATCTAATGTAATTCATTACTTTTGGCCAGAAAATGAATTTATGACAACTTAGTAGTGCTAAATAGCAAGTTTTTCACATTTATGCTTATACAAATTCTATATTTATTTTTACGTAATGCAATAAGTTCAAGCATCTACAAAAGCAAAAATCCTAGAACTGAAATAAACAAATTGATGCTGTTGCCATTCTGAAGAAGGAAAAATAAGAAACCAGATATAATAAAAGGAGAACGAAGGGGGGAATTTGAGGGAGATAAAAGAAAAAGCAAAAAAGTACGTGGGGGCATCAGCTATTCTGACGATAAAATTGCGGCCGGTCACACAGTTTTACATAAGTAGGATAGTGGAGACGATGACGACGCAATTTTTGCGTCACAAATTTCAAAATAAATTAGAAACGCCTTCAGATTTATACGATCTAACATTAAAATTATGTAAAGAGTAAAATAATTCAGCAAATTTTCAAAGTCTAATTTGCTGCAAAAAATTGTTCAATGCATTGCAACTCTTGCATGTTTAGAAATTGAGTTTTAAGATACATTGCTGACATAGTAAAGCAGCATTACAAGAAACATTACACGTAGGGATGGATGGGAGAAGCGACGAGAAAGAGATTTGTAACTGTTATGTTAGACAAGACACACCAACTGTCCCTTTTTACTAAGGGATTTTGCGAGATGAGACAAAATCTTGCACTTGCAAGACGAGAGAACACTATTTTCGTCTCGGCGTGTTCCTTTATTACATCTCCTTATTCTACTGCTAGCATAAGTAGAAAATATAAGAAAGAAGATTGGTGGAAGTGTCCGATTTGCTGGGAATTGAATCATTGATTGGAAGATCTAGTTTCACCAAGGAGTTTCCACAGCGGACTTGCGTAATCTGTAAGAGCATGGGAGATTTCCCAAGAACTACATTCCGGTGTGCTGGAAAAACACATATTCATGCCTCATCTTCTGGACATGATGTTAAGTGTGGTACAGAGATTCGAAGGCAATAAATACTTCTTTTCCGATATTGAATATGAGTTGGCAGTAGTACATTTTAAATCAACTAGTAGGTATAGTTTGGCACAGATGAACCAGCTTTGGTACTAAAGCCATAAAAAAGGCAAAACTTCCACTAACAAGATAAACACTCTTTTAAAAAAATAACTAAATTCGCTCCGAAGAACTAAAATAGCTCCGAAGGACTTAAAACCGAGACCAACTTTTCCTAGTTCTAAATCTTTAGGAGTTATTTTAGTTCCTTTGGAGTGACTTCAGTTCTTTCTAAGCGTGAACAGATTTCAGTTTACTGGACCATTTAAGGAAATATAAAATTTGAGATGAAATAAACAAACTGAGGCAGTGCCAGTTGCCAATCTCAGGCAGTAAAATTAGATATCTTCATAAGTAACAGAGGAATCAATTTAAACATTTTTAACATTTCATACTCTTACATTATGAATTAAAAGACATTTTATAAACTGCAAGAATACATCCAGCGTAAGCTACAAAAGCACTGAAGATTATTTGTTAACAGCGCAGTGTAAATACTTTTATGGCCGTTTCATTTACAGAAACGGGAAAATGCATCATTCTAAACAGACAATAAAAGGAAGGACACATAGATTCTTAAACAAAAGATTAAGGGAAAGCATTAGATAAATTATTGCAACTTTGTTTGCACAAAGACACCTGGATTCATTTTATGTTGAAGTCAAAATAGCTTCGGATTACTAGAGAATTAGGAAAATCACTGTTCCTTGTCAAATAAACGGAATAAAGCATTGAAACTCGTTGCGTTCTATTAGAAGAATGATTTAGCAATTTGTCATTCTGCAGCTATTAATTATTCGTGAAATTAGGAAAATGGTGTAATAATTTTCATATTAATTACAAAGGAAATCTTCTCCGAAGGGATGTTTCTGGCTTCCTAATGTCCTGTCGTTGCAGATCATTTTAGTAATACATAAAAATTAATTAATGCCTCAAATGATTGGTTATTTTAGTTTAATAAATTATGGTGCTGCATATTTATTAGGAAAAGCAATCAAGCAAACTTACTTTTCTTGACATTTAAAAAGTTCATTAAGCCGCTGTTTCACCGATTAATATAAAAATGAATTTGTGTAAGTGTATTTAGAATGGAAATATGTATATGTTTAGGAAGTATATTGTTGAATTTCTTTTAGTAAATGAAAGGTGGGGAAATAAGCAACAAATAATAAAAATGAAATACACATACTTTTTGTGCATTTTTACATCTTTTATTTAAAAAAAGGGAAATAAAAGTTCCAAATCCTGACCAAGTGCAAATTTTGATTAGCAAGCTTAGAAAGCAACAAATAACAGATATTACAGTCAGGGCTTTTGATGAACAGTTTTATAGTAGTCGCCCACAAATAGAAATAATTAAAGTTCACTTTGTTCATATATCTAGTTTTATTTACTAAGAATAAATGTGAATAAAAATATATTTATGAAGCTGTACTTCTTTCGTTTTCTTGTTTATCTGGAAATTATAATACCATGAGTTATTCCTAGGATTATGTATATATTAGTTTTAATAATAATTTCATTCCTTCATGTTTATTCGAAATGATATATATATATATATATATATATGTGTGTGTGTGTGTAAGTATTGAATAAATTTGAACTAATAAGCTAAAAAAGTTGTATAATTTGAATTTAATAAAATTTAAAATTTCGGAATTTTCGGTTTTGCTACTTTTGTTATTCACGTAGCATATTTTAAGTTTAAATAAAATTGGCATGAATACCCACGAAATACTTTACTACCGAGACTGAAATCAAAATAACGCTTCAACTAATTTATTTTAGCAAAAATTACGTAAAATAGAATACATATTTGGAAGCAGAAATATTTTTATGTACGGTTTTGCACTAAACTATGGAAGTTATAACTATAAATATTGGCTTGGAATATTTTAACTCTGAATGAATAGTTAAGTATTACACTTAAAAGCTAACTAAAAAAAATAATGAACTTTTATTTTAAACATGCCATAGCTGCATTCTGCTGGATAAATTACATTACTTTATATGTGATATTTAATTATTTATTCTAATGAAAAAGATCACGTTTCATGACAAAGAAACATTATACGTATGTATGTAAATAAATAAGCCAAATGGTAAATAAATAAACATATAATGTCAATTTATTTTGTTAAAAGATTAGATATTGTGTTATATTATTAATAACATTTCCGGAAGGATCATTTAATCTCAGAATAAATTTGTTTTGCAGAAATCTGCGCTATGTCTATAAACTTGTTCTGGAGTTCAAAAAATATTTTAAAACATTTGGCGGATCAGATACGCGAAAGCATTATGATTGTAGTTCGTCATTTTTAGTATCCTTTTTAGAATTCCAGATAGTTTGTCTATTTAAATATATGTGTCGCCTTGGATGTAAGGGATATGCAAGCAGCGTAAGATCGGGTGAGTACGAAAGGCATTTGAGATGTTTTAAAAACTTTCTTGACAGATTAATTTATTTCTCAAATCGAGGTCAAATGGAATGCTCTCATCCTTATTGCATGATAACATACTTTTTGACGACAGCTGGCTGTGCCGCATAGCCAGCTGTCGTCAAAAAAAGGGTCTCTAGATCTGTGGCACGCTATGAACGTTTCGATCGTCCGCCATCTTTCTGGTAGTTAAGTCGAGCGATGGCAACGGCTGCCCCTTTTTTCAGCATTGGGCAATCTATCCAGCTATTCCCGATTCTTCCATTTTTCAGCAGATGTCAGTGCTGTTCAAAATAATCGTGACAACTTTTTTATGGGAAATGACATGCTAAAAAGTAAAGGATTCTCGTGGAGCTATGTCACCCGCAACTATTTTTATAGAAATCAAATCTTTTCTTCGTGACTGGCAACAGTCAAAAAGTCAGAGTTTGGTGCTCCCAGAGCGGGAAAACTGCGAGTAAAAGGGTTAACCATCCAAGGTACACCAAACTTTACTTTGAACCCTACTAGCAATTTTGCTCGGGTTACCATCGGCCACGTAGCCGCCACTGATGGCCCGAGCAAAATTGCTCGTAGGGAACTATATATTAGTAAATTATATTTAATTATATTTACCATAAATAATTCATTTAAAGTACAATGGATTCCAAACACAAAATATCAGCTGCGTTTAAATTAATAATTAATTAAAATTTCCATTATAAATTCATAAATTAATTTTTATAAATGATCAGTAGTATCCGGCCGAGCGAACGCAAATTAACAAATTAAATTAATACTTGCTCCTCCCGAAGCTAGACGACTGTGGACTTGAAGTTCCTCGTCACGCAAATTCGAAGCGATGTCACATAGAATAATTTATTAAATTCAAAAGCAGCCATTCAGTAAGGCATGCGATGACGCTGCTGGCGAAGACGCAACATTTCATATTAAAGATCCTTCGACACGTATGCTCAGTGGAACGTGTACCAAATGGGTGTTTCATAAATATTTTAAAGTGTCGTAGTAGTTGTATAAGAAAGTTGAACATGAAGAATAGAATCAATTGATTTATCTGTAAGAACTAGGACATATTGGAGTATTAAACGATAAGTGTTCCGATGAATTGAAATCTATAAAATGCTTAAGAAACATTTAGATACCGATAAAATAGAGTTACTGTGTAGAGGTTGTTTTTATTATCGGTTTAAACGCTGAATTGTAAAATTATATTGAGAGATATGAAATCACACATGCTTAATCCAAACGAGCGAAATTCGTTTGGTCAGTCGGAGCGATTTTTGCCACAGTTTTCAAAAGTGCGCTTCTGCTTTAGGAGCGTTTTTCGATCACAAATGCGGAGCGAAATATGCGTAAATCGAACGTTATCAATATTTTGGAGAACAGGAAGCGAGGAGGGGAATTCTCAGAAAAAAGAGGATGCGAGGAGGTGAAGTCTCAGAAAACAGATTACTTAAAGAGCACTTTTGACGAAACACCGGTAGGCTTCGATGCAAACGGATCGAATCCATGAATTTCCTTTTTCGCTCTCCAATCCATCGTCTTTTCGCTCCTTGGGTTTAAGCATGCAGATTCTCGAGTGATACAATTATTTGAAAAATTTAGTACGTTAGTGACAGTTCATAAAAATCATCGAAACAGTATCACAAATTAACAAGGACGTGCCATGTTATAGACAACAAAAATAAATTTCACAGTAATTTTGTTTTGTGATAGAAACTATATCACATTAAAAAATTCAGCTCAATTAAAAGAAAAATGGATTTACTGTACAAATAAGATAAAGTTTAGCCTTTACATGTTAATGTCAAACAAAATTCCAGCACAAGCATAAAAATAAACAAATTCCAAACCTCTTTTTTTAAGAGCTGTACCATACATACGTAATTAAAATAGCTGACTGTTTGATAAAAAAATGTTTTAATTCCATAATTACATTTACTTCACGTTTTCAATATCTGACATAAGTTTATTAATTATTTAAGAACTTATATAAAATATAAGAATAAAAATATCAAATTATGGAACTCAGAATCGTCCAAGTCTTCACAACTAAATATCACATAAAACATCCCGAGCTCTAGAAAACTGCGTAAGTATATTGTATACTTAATCTGCATAAAATTTTCAGAATCTAAACTTTAATTTATTTCGGTAAAATTAACCAGATAGTAAACTGAACTTAATTGCTGAACGTGCGCTAGTAACTTCGTTAAACATGCTCCAGCTCCGTTGTAATTCGATTACTTCCCGTCGCTTCGAAGAAAATGATGACGCAGGTGTAAAAGCAACGAAAGAATTCTCAAATTAGTATCTTCCATGAACATGAAACGTATTTTAAATCAATTAGAATCAATCAAAACAAACAAAATTAATGGATTAATCAATTCTTCAGAATGTAATTAAGTGTTTAGTTTGAACAAAATGAAGAGAAAAACTCTCAAAACCCTTGTATCAGTTTCGAAGAAATTTTATTTTAAACATTTTACGTGGAATTACTTTAAATGTTGCTTGATATTCTTCTGTCACAGATATTTCCTCTAGTATGAGGTTTTGTCAATATCTTCCCACTTATTTATGTATATAGTCAAAAACACTTTCTGCATATTTGGAAAAAAATAAACTGATGTTCAATAAATCCTTCTAATACGAAGAAATAATTCCTCTTTGCGAACAAATGGAATTAACCAAATTAGTCTTAAATATGAATAACCGTTATGGCTATCAGTTTACATTCAGGTTAGACGATATTATGCGATTTCAATCAGCATTTAATTTTTATGATTTTATGTAAGTTCTATATTTTTTAATCCCAAGTTATCAGATAAAGAAATTTGCAATTATTTTATTTTACTAAATAATCACTTTTAAATCTAATTCTTTATTACATTTTCTTTTAATTCTCACAATAGTTTCCCTTTGACTATAAAAACATATTTTATAGCTCTTTAACAGAAAAAAGAATACAGAACCTCAGCTTTTTATAAATGAAAACGCTTTAATCTTGCACGTCAATACAATATACCAACGTCAATTTTATGAACTAGCTATGTATTCGCGCGGTGCCTTAGTGCATTACGTGCTTGGGCCAAATTAAAAAAAAAGTTTCTTCATGTCTCTAATATGGTCAAATAATTAACTATGGTCTTGTTCTTCACAAGGGAGAACTTTAATTTTGCAACAAGGAATGTTTAGAGTAAATAAGATTTTTTAAATGTTTTTCTGTATACAAATACAATTTTCCAAACGCTGAATGTGACGTACCTTCCGAAGAATAATTCAATCTGAATATAATGTCCCTTTAACTCATATTTTTATTCTCCAAAACAAAGTGTATGAAACTGGTTTCAGCCCCCCTAAGCTAGTCCTCACCTTTACAGAGCGAAAGAAAACACCTTACTTGAGTTACTATGGAAACACTTGAATGCTGTGAACAGAAGAGAATACATATTTTCCAAATGAGTTATTTTTAAAATTTGAAGAAAAAAATATAAATATATAAATAAAATTTTTGTTTTTTTTTAATAGTGAGTGAACTTTCCATATCAGAAGATTATAATTTTTTTGAAACAATATCCCGAGAAATAGATTGTCATCCCAACTAGAAATGTTTCAATCACTAAAAATTTAAATTTCTGGTAATATCTGAAATATTAGTTAAGAAATAAAAACTACGATACGGAAACAAAGTGCTGCTCTAAAAAATATTCTCTGGACTTTAGGATGAAAAAAGTAATACAGTAAAACTCGCTTAAGACGCTCCCGCTTAAAACGCTTTTTTTCCGTCAGTCCCTGGACATTTCCTATACTCATCAATGTAAAATCCACCTGATAAGACGCTTTTGTTTGGCTTTGTGTCATCAGTTAAGACGCTGTTATCGTATTTCTGATGAAGCTTTTTTTTTCCTTTTTGAAAGGTATTGCAATCACCCCGAAGTTAGTCAAGGTAACCTAACGCTTTAATACTCCTTGATAAGTATCCATTCATCCTACACCCCTCTCCTTAACTCTTACCTATCTTTTCCACGCTTCTGTCAGGTTTTATGCCCATCATTACTCGGGAATACAGAAAGATTGCAATACGGCATAGTCCGAGTTTTCTCTCCCTTGACCGTGAACGTCTCGCGGAGCTAAAAATCCAATTCATCAAAATTCACTCCACTTCTGAAGGAGGTGTAAAAAGTAAAATCAGTTCCATAAATTACATCAGTGCAGCTTGGGACGAAATTAAACCAGATGTAATCAAAAACTGTTTTCGAGAAGCTGCGTTTGATGTGTGGGACAATTCAATTCAGGCTGACACTTCACTTCCAAAAGATCAGGACTTTCAATTATTGGAGAATTTCCCTGATTATACAACGGTGGACGATCACCTCGTGACCTGCAGCATTCAGACTTTGGAAGAAATAATCGCAGATGCCACGACTGAAGGGATTGCGAAAGAACAAGAGGAGGACGAAGAAACAGAACCGACATCTACTACTGGCATACTGGCAGAATATTTCCCAGGGAGGGCAAAGACTACTCCAGGAGGGGGCAAAGACTGCTCAAGGGGGGGCAAAGACTACTTCAACGTATGGTTACCATGTTGGAAAGAGCAAAAAAGCAAGGGAAAACACTGCATACAAAAATCCAGGAGGGCATTGCCCCCTTGCCCTATGCTGCCGGCGCCCATGCTGGCTTGTATTATGTAAATGAGCTGCGGAAAGTACTGTCCTCTTTGTAACATACAGAGGAAATTTTGACCTACGTCAACAAAATTGATAATTTATTTTCTGCTAAACAAACGAGAATCTTAAACAAACAAAAATAGATGCTTTTTTCCCCAGCACATCAGAAATGTGAAGTTCGGTGCGTATTATATTTCTCATTTGCACAATATTATCTATGCAGCATAATAAGTATCTTATGTAATTTCTAAGTGAAGAGCAATACATACGTATTTTTTCTAAGCACTTAGATTTTGTTCTTTCCCAATTCACCTTGACGCTTTCCCGCTTAAGACGCTTTCCCGTTTAAAACGCTCTTTCAAGTTGGTTCGTTGAAGAGCGTCTTAAGCGAGTTTTACTGTATGTATATATTGTTGGCGGATGAAAATGAATCTTCGGAGAACATAAAGTATGGGGGGAAAAATGGTCGAAAACTGAGTAAAAAATAACAATCGTATTATTATCATTATTATCTACATAAGCTTTCTCTTGTGCTATTGAATCAGTGTGATAAATTTGATTTAGATCATAGGCGACTAGAGCAAACACACATACAGTCAGCTGAGCTTTTATGCACAGAGATCCTTCACGAATTATTCCTTTCTTGGCGGCTTCTTCTCTATCAGGACACTGTTTTGAAATTTTGGCGCGGGGATAGGCGAAAGCTCTTAGAAAGATCATTATTAATACATAAGTATCAGTGAATAGTCTTAGATAGCTTATCGTTAACACTTAAGTAATTGGTAATTTTTTTCTTCCAGTAATTAAAGCATTTTTAGAAACGCTGTAATAGGAACAACATATTTAAAAGCCTCGTGGGCAGGGTTCGGAAAAACCCGGTCGCCCAGGCGACTAAAAATATGCCTTGGCGACTAACTTTTCTGTCATTATTAAAATCTGATATATATATGTGACTCCTAAAAATTTTTGCTGGCTTCTAAGATTTTACAACTATTTTCGACCCCTGCTGGTAGATATCCAAAATGCTGGAAAAAGGCACAAGAACTATTTTTCCAATCTTACTTTCCTAAAACATCAGTGCCAAGCATTAAGTCCTAAAACATATTTATTTACAATGAAAGGAAATTCACATTCTCATCTGTTTACTCTTTCGCATTAAGTGAGCGGCGATCCTTTCCCATTCTAAAATAAGCTTAAAATGTAGGGTGCACCTTTCCGGCATCCGACGTGAGCCTAATTAAATACTTATATCTCCATCCACCTTTTCTCCCATTTGCAACGGCCACGCATCCTCAGATAATGACTGCTCTGGACTCCCCCGAAATGTTGAAACTTTGTTAATCTCATTAGTGTTTTAAAATGCCATTCAAGTCCCGAAGTCAAACGCTGGAAATTAACGAGGCTGACTCCTGGTACTGCTACTACTCCCGAGAAGCGCCCTCCCCGCAGATAAGGTTGCCATTCGTTGCAAACTTAATGCTCGGGCTTTAAAAGTTTTCCTTTGGAACTGGACTTTATGTGCTTGCTTTATGTAGTTCCTAAACGTTTCTCCGACGAAAGTTATTAGCGGATTAGTGCTTCACACACAGTAGGCATTTCGTAAAGCCTTGCTTGGGGTTCTCGGGAGTGGATTTAATTTCGAGATTCGGCTTGATGCAGACGTATGGTAAAAAGAATGTTCTGAGTCATTTAGATTCGGGTTAAGTTAACCGGTAATGGTCATCTGTCTGCCATTTCCATATCTTTTGAATCTGAATTTAGCAAGCGTCTAATGGGAAAGCAGAAAATGCTCATCACGAATGTAATTTTAATTGCATTTGAGGGGTTAAATTTGCGTCAACAGTTGTCCTGATTTTCCCAGAACTCATTTAAATTTTTGAAATATGTAATTCGTGATAAAATCTTTCCTTATACTTAGTGGACGGATGCAAGACGAGACAGATATTTACAGCTTTTCTGCGAGATGAGACAGACATTTTAAACATTACCATAGGCGTAGAGTTATATGGGCCCGTGGGGCTCGAGCCCCCCCAATAAATTGTGAATAGGGGCTGAGCCCACCCAATAATTTACCACTAAATACAGAAAACTAATTTATACAAACATAAAAAAAATATTTCACGCCAATTACATAGGTTTAAAAAAAACCTTTACTTGTATTTTTAAAAATGTTCTTCTTTTGATTTCAATCATGATTTAGTTGTCATTGTGACGCCACGTAACACACAATGTTACTATAAGCTGCCCTCGCCAGGCTCTGGCTAATTAAAATCAGATTATGCAATGCAAAGTATGAAATGAAGAAATGTAGGAAATGAGGTTCAGATGTGTCTAAAATGTACTATCTCATCCAAAATGTTTTTTTTTTCCTCCTTTGGATTTTTTACTTTGCTTCTATTTTTAACTTATTACATGGTAGGAAGATACTAACATGGATACTTACCTTACATGGGTGTAGAATTTTATGGACCCATAGAGCTCGAGCGCCTCCAATAATTTACACTTATATATAGTAAGTAAGTTATATGTATGTGAATCAGTGGCGTAGCCACAAATTTTTCATGGTGAGGGGGGGGGTTACAACTTTTGCAACTCACATATATGTATACGGGTGTATGATAAGGGAGTGAAGAATTTACATTTTCTATGGCAAAAAATTCCTCATGGGGGGGATTATGACCCCCTAACTCCCCCCCCCTTGGCTACGCCTCTGATGTGAATATATGTGGTTATGGGGCCCGGCCCCCCCAATAATTTTGAAAACTTTACGCTTATGAACATTACCATATAGGATTTTCCGAGACGAGACGAGGCTTTTAGGCTGTTTTGAGAGACGCCTATTTTCCGTCCCTCGTCCATCCATATTCATACTTAATTTGTATTTTTAATTTACACAAACAATCAATCTTATTTGCTTCAAGAATTGCATTTAAATTTCGGAACCGAGGAAATTGTTTTTATCTTTAACCTCAAATATAATTTATAAATGTATATATAATGTGAAAAACAATGATGATTTTAACGTGTTTATATTCCTGTAATTTTGGTCTGATGAACAAATACCTCGTTCAAAAATCTAATATAATCTAAATCGCAAATAAAATAAGAAATTTTAAAGTTATACGCAGTCTGCTTTCAAAAACCCCTTTCAAAAATACTAAATATTTCAAATCGTCTATTAAAGTAGAATTTTTCTAGCCCTGTTATAGTTTCTTCTTCATTTAAATTCATGATCTCTAATACCCAAAATAATCATAAAAAAGTAAAAATACTTTGCATTAACGAGAAGCTTTGCATTCAAACGAGATATACGCTCCTTAGAAGATTCTTCTAAAAATATTCTTACAGAGTAGGGTCTGATACATCTCAAAATGGGCATATTTTTGTGCAAATAAAACATAGATTTTTCTTCAACACTACTGTACTTCTTCGTGCTTCTTATTAAAATGTTATTTTGATACCTCATTTTATCATGCAAAAAATTATTTCTGGTTTTCGAAGACAGCAAAAAATAATTCTAATGAAAAACGATAAAATTTTATTTTTACGTCCTCTCGCCAAGCTTAACTGGAGATGAAAACCTCGCAAAATGTATCCAGCAAAATAATTCTTTCTTTCATTTCCCACGACACTTTTAATGAACGAAAAAGTTTTATGCACGTCACCTCATAATCCTTCATCTTTCGTTTACATCCATAACGAACTCTCGGAATAAGAAAAAAAAACCGAAATTAAAGGCCCAAAAAACCCGAGATCCAAAATTATGACGGATCCGTCAGCGTTTACAAAGAAGCATGTGCAGTATGTCAGGCATCTGACAGAACACGACGCAGACGCCAAAAGACGGTAAGACGAGACACGTCTCATAGGGTGCGATCCGAAACCTTTCCCAGTTTTTCCGCGGCCCGTTGGTAATAAGGTCCCCAAAAAATGGTGCGACCAAACGACGAAGACATGGAGATGAGCTGTCAGTCAATCATCTTGGTCGGTGAAAGAAAGGGTATGTATGTACAGCAGCACCAAAAATGATAAGGCTGGAAATTAATCAGATTAATCAACGGTTGCTCGTTACGGTTGCAGTTATTTCTGGGAATTCTTAGCGTATAATGAGAAATTGTATTTTTTTTCTTTTTTCTGTCTTATCTTTTTATTTTTTATCCAGGTCATATGCGATATGTTTGCTTACTTGAATTTCAAACTTATGAATAAATTTGAAAGCTTTTTCGTTATATTCATTTTCAAATTCGGTAATATAATTAGGTAATTTTTTTATTTGTTCTGTTTCATTTCTTATTGTGTTTTAATTATTTTCTTTCTACTTCAATTTTAGCTTAGATATATTTACTTTTCACTTAAGATAGCAAACACGCATTTGTTGTAACAACACCATATATCGAAAATCATGCATTGGTGTTGATACCATAGGGACAATTGCAATGAAGTGAAATTTTTAGACAGAGTATCATTTCTGAGCTTTAAAAATTCACTCGTGAAATGGCAGTTGTATCTTTAAGGTGAATATACGTTTCTTCACTTTCACAAAACTTCTAACGCATTTCCTGAAAAATAATGACTTTTGAGAAACGACGATGTTGTAGCGAATGAGTGGTATATTTATGTTACAGTTAAACTGGTAAATTTTGTACCAGCTTAGTTTAAAAATGGGCTTTTTTGTGGGTAGTTCATAGCTTTGCTATTTCAAAGTACTACAGTTTGTTTATTATAAAGTATTTTCGAGCCTTTTCACAGCCTTATAGTGATTTCGTCCCCCTTGCCGCATTTTGGGTGCAGACGTAACATGAGTGACAGATGTAGTTTGGTACATGCAAGATTTATGTATGAAAGCCAGAGAGGAATTAATTTAACCATCGTAAAGAATTAGGGCCACATAATTGGACAATTCATCTTATATAAGAAGATATGAGAATGAACAAAGATTGTAGCTTCCTGACTATGTGGTCGGGTAAGTTCGAAACATACTTTTTCAGTATTTGAACCACGCCGTCTAAAGACGGCATACTAAAATCCTCAAAATTTAGTATGCCTTTCCATTAACTTAAATGTTGAAATTTGATTTATTTTAGCTACACAAATACGTGCAAATTTATGTATAAATATACAAATCATTATTTCGTGTTTTAAAATATTAATTAATCACGCCTCTAAAGGTATTGACTCAAGTCCAATCTCTCACTGCATACTGCATCAATATTTTGCTGACAAAATGAGTATTAGAATAAGAAATGTAGATTTAAAATTACATATACATTTAACTTAACGTAATTATCTGTTTATATATCTGTTACATATTTGTGAAATAATGAGTTTTATAATTATACTTCCCAGGATTAATCAATGCATAGAGAACTGCTAGAAGTAATTAAAAAAAGTTAGAGCAGACACATTTGAATGATATACTAGAAGAGAATACAAGAAGAGAAATAAACATCAGAACAGATAATAACAAAAAAAATATTAGTTGCTTATTTATATTAAGAAATAAATAAGAATAATTTAATATACTAAGAATAACAGCGTTCTTCTACTTATAAAGACAATCATTAGGGGAGAAATTAGCTTTTTTAACTATCTTAATACAACAATGTTATTAGTAAATAATGCTTGTGATTACTCTGGGAATATTAATTATTTTTTGCACTCCTTCAGCAATCAAAATTATCCCTTGTACCATTTCATTTATCACGAGAATAGTTCCATTTATCTTTAGGGAATTTATATAAGTAATTTCAGCTAATATGTATTTCAGCATTTTTATCAGTAAAACAGGAAAATCGAGAAAGTATTAATTTAAATTCTAAAACAAATCATCATTTTTCACACACACACAAGCAAGGTGTTTAAAAAATTATTGCATCTCCTAGGAGTTATGAATCTATCAAAATTTCAATTGGAAAACATTTCTTATTTCCACACTTTTTAGTTGTGCATAGCATTAGTAATTTTTTTTTGCATAAAGTTATCCGAAATAATTCGGATTAATAAAATGTAATATGGCGGACTGGGATCCTTTCAAGTAATGTCATAGCCCCCCCCCAACGTCCCGTTCATGTACTTTCATTTTCTAAATATTTTGGGTTGATCAGTGGCTTCGCCTATTTCTTACGTAAAATAGTATGCTTATAAATTATAGTTCTTTTTCAGTCACACAAAATCTTTTTGGCGACGTGTTCTTCTGCAGATTCAGTGGAAGTCGCATGCAGAAGGGCCTTCATCTTTCCCCAAAAAAGAAAATCAAGACATTAAAAATCTAGTGAGCGCGATGGCCAAGCTTCAGGTCCACCTAAACCAATTCACTGCTTTCAGAAATGTTACCAACATATAGTTTCGCACCTCTCGCATATAATGAGCCGGTGCACCATCCTCCAGAAACCACATTACCCGCGGGAATCATGGGAATGTCGTTCTATATAACAGGCAGTATAGGCATAGCAGTATAGGCATTTGACAGGTGATTTTTCCGTCAAGGCATTCTACCAGAATGTAAGGTCCAGTTAGAAGAACGCGATGATGCGCTAGTGGATCTACATATTTCCGTACAGGTTGGTTGCGATCATTAATTACACCTGCAGATCAGATGTGCATTTGTCCTTGGAGAGCGCCTTTGGCGCCCTCTAGTGCATTTGCGTATGGATTCCGACTAAGCATTCTCTGAAGAAAGTTGTTTGTTTGAATATGTCCAATCAAGTGTTAAAAATTTTTCCATTTTCAATGAAATACTTTGTATACAAGATAAGTTATTAAGTTAAATTGCATTAGCAATTGGAATTGTAACTTGTTTTAAAAAAAGTAAATTAAACCCCAAAATGCTGAAACTAGCAACAAGTTTAGTAATATTTCAAGAAAGCAGTGAGCATTACTCTTTGAAAAATATAACTATGTTTCTTAATAACTAAATGAATGCTCATTTTTAAATAACAGATGTCTAAATCTGTCATGTTGCAAAAGAAAACTTTTACACTTTGTCAGATTTATAAATATGATATCCGCGTTGTCATTCAAAAATATCTTTAAGAGCATTTAAAATGCAGCGTGATACTTTTTAATGGTATATACATGATTATTTGTTTTATTCGTAATCACTGTTTAAAGTTATTAATTATGACATACGCGAGATCCCATTAATTTTATTTATTTTATTTTTTTATATATTTTTTTTGTAAACTTATGTAACCAGATTTTCCGAGATAAATAACTAAATATCAAAACTAAACACGAAACTAAAAAAAATGTAATTTTAAGATATATATATATTTAAACATAATCATTATGCGTTATGAAAATGAAGATTTACCAAGCAAAAAAAAAAAGTAGTGTCCCCGAAGAGATTACCCTACTTTATTTTCCCATCTTTCAAGAAAATTTATCTTGTCATATCATTTTCACCATTCGCCTTTTTCTTCATTTAAATTGCCTTACTTATATATTCTATGAATTTCTTTTGCAAGAATTGATATTTTTCTTGTATTTTTTTCCATGCTATTCAGGTTTTTAAAAATATTCGTAAGTATGTGTATTTGAATATTAAATATATTATGGGGACTTAAAGTAGTGTCATTTTTACATAAAATTCAATCAAATAAATTTGCAACAAGTTTTAACTACAAACAAGCAGAGCCTCTACATAGGATTCATATGTAGTACATTTTTAAGCAAAGAATTTTACAGATGATACTTTTTTTTAACAAGAAATGTGACCACACTCCACCTTTCTTCACGTCTAAATGATTGGGCGACAATTTTCAATCCCCTGAATCGCCCTGAAATCCATATTTTTTTTTTTTTTTTTTTTTTTTGTATTCATGAGTGTTGTATTTCACAGCAAGAATTTTATGGACATCAACTTTTTCTTTGAGATCACGTGGGTGTATGTTAAAGTAAGGTTTTTGGCTTCCTATCCCCCAAAACCTACGAATTTTGAAAAATGCTGTATAATATGGCGCCTGTATCAGAAGATAACATATGCCATTTTTTTATTATCAGCTATAGAAGTTTTAGATAGGCTAAATATTGACTTCGAAAAAAAAAGAGACATTAATTTCAAGCACCTCTGATACTTTTCTATTCGCTCATAATCTACATCTAAAAATTAGTTTCACTGTAGACTGTAGAAATTAAGCCAGCGAATCAAAATATTTGCAATTTCTATATGATATTTCGCATAAATATGAAAATATTTTAAACTAAATTTTATTTGATTGCTGCCTGTTAAATAAAACATTATTTGTAGTATGCAAGTTCTGTGAAATATTAGGGACAAACGCATTCAAATTTATTTGTGATACTGAATACTTTATTTTCGCATCTTTCGATAATTCTTTAACATTTATATTCATGAATTTTTGTTGCTAACATTAATATTTTCTAGTAACTTTTATATATTTTTTATTAAATTTTAGTCCTTAAAAATATACGAATACTAAATATTAAATATATTTTCTTTTTCAGGATCTGCATATACAAGTGTGTCTCATAATAAAGTCCGTGGAGTTTAAACTGGAGAACAGGAATATTTGCTTCTGCTTTAAATATTACATTATATGAAAGTATTTCAAACAAAAGGTTTATTTGATTATTGCATAGTAAATAGTAACCTTATTTGTACTACGTATGCTCTGGGACATATCAGAGACAAATGCATTCAAATTGATTTATGATATTGAATATGCATATATAGATATATACTAGAAGAAAAAGACCCATTTCAAGAAAATATGCTCACTATATTTAATCTTTGTCCACCTAAAATAAATAACTTCATATTCAATTTTTATTATACAGGGTAAAGGCACTGGTTATTGACACTTTAAAGGAATTTTCGAGTTATTTTCTTAATAACTTTCTTATTTATAAAGCAATATTTTTGTTTCAGAGGTTTTCTTTCAGGTCAAGATCTGCACTACAGATTCCATTCAGACAGCACTACAGATTCATTACTTTAGTGAAATTAATAAAAAATTCCGTTTTATGAGAGGAAATTCAATAAAATTTCCCCCCATATTATTGCCATGAATGAACCAATTATTGACATGCATATTCACTTACCGACAGTTTAAAAAAACAAGATATTAACACAGTCGTAAAAGTTCGAACAATATTATTTTGAATAAACTAAGTTAAAATTACAAGAAATAAATAAATGGATAAATAAAATAAAAATTTCAAGATAGGTTGATATCTTTTAAACTAAAATTTCACTGTTTCCATCCCATTTATCTTGTGGTTCACACTCTTCTGGTTTTTCATCATCGCTTGAGATATCATTGTGCTTTCCTTCGCCTCTTGACTTTGACTGCAACATTGATTTTTCCTTTTCTTCCTTTACAATTTTCTATAATTTAATTTTCTGTTTATTCAACTCGCTTTAATGTTCGTGAATTTCTGTACTCCTATTTTCTTATTTTATCTTCCTCTTCAGGTAATTTTTATAATCCGCTGAAAACACTACATTAAGCATTATACTGAGCATGTGTTATGTCTTTTATTTCTATCAATAGCTTTGGTTCAGATCGAGCTGATTTTTGGAATTATGAACAAGAAGGACTTTGATGCTCAGGGCATGATATGACAGAGGTACTGTTTTCTCCAGATAATTGGGATAAATTTTTCAGTTGCATAAACAGATACCAACACATGCCGTTCTCCTCGTGATATGTTGGATGCACTGATAAACTCCTGGTCACTGAAATCTTCACTGAAAGTGCCCAAACGCTCTTCATTATTTGCCTCCACAAAACATCTTCTCATCTTTTCTAAACCATGCAAAGAGAGAAATCTTCAATATGTGTTGTTCCTGATACAAATTTAACATATTTTTACATGTACAATTTTTTTACTTTTTTTTAATTATAAGTTGCTGCTCTGCTGTCTCGGATCCCTGATCTGGGGACTTTCCAAAAAACCCTTAAAGCCGAAAAAGTGAGCTGCTCTTGGAGGTTTATCCTATTATTGGATGATTCTTTGAAGAAATTGGCTGTTTTTTCACAAATGAACCTTTCTTTCGAGTTAACTTTGAACATTTTGGCGAAAAAGTAGCATTCGTAAAAAGTAGAACAAGTCATCCTCTCATCACCAGATTACAACCATCAGGAACGCTTTGGGTGGTGTCAGGCACTATTTTGCACTTGGACACAACGGAGCTGAGTCACTCCAAGCATTAGCTGTAATAAGTACAGTATAGCACTCAGTAATGTAGATCACATATTAATTAATTCTCAATTACTTTCTTTATCGCAAAATTAATCTATCCAAAATCATGTAGATCACATATTAATTAATTCTCAATTTCTTTCTTTATCGCAAAATTAATCTATCCAAAATCATGTATTCTAAATTATTTTTCTGTTCTCATTTTTTCTATAACATCGGCTTTTAAATCTGTATATTCGCTTTTTCCAGTATGTTTTATTCTTATTGTGTACTTCTTCTCACTATCGCCACCGGGACTAAAAATAGATTCGGTTAGCAATCGCAACGAACCGTTTTGATTCCCTCTTCACAGGCATTATTTTGGCGTAAGTTAGTTTTTGTTTTCCTGCCTCATCTTTAAAATTATTTGTTCGTGGCTTCATTATTTTAATTTATTGGATTAAGTTTTGCGGTTGCCCTGGGATTATTGTCAGGCGTTATTTTTCTCGACCAAGATTTTGTTCTCGCCAATGTGTAATTTTGTGCTATCGTAATATTTAATTCATCCATCCTACTCCCACTGTCCTTGTAGGATGTATTTTTATGTTGCTGAGCCACTACTAGCTATCATTGTAATAATTTGTTTATTCTTCAATAATATTTTTTAAATAAACAGTTTTAATATCGCAATGTCTTCGTCTTCTATTGCAACTAACTGTTCCGAACTTGGAATCATTCTTCACAACGCAAGTTAATAATTTTGAAATCTGACTCTCTTGAATATTTTGTCTCTAAAGATTGTTCCATTTTAAGGGTACTTCAAAATTTTTCATTTCATACTTTCCAGTAAATTTGTGATTTTAACATAAAATTGTAATAAAGATAATAAATGCAGCATTACCTTTTGAAAAATATTATTTTTCAGTTAGGGTGCAGTGAATTTCCAAGTACGTATGTTCAGGCGTAGGGGGCAGGTAGAGGGGGCAGACAGGGCGCTGCCTCTGGGCCCGTGTTCAGCTGAAGTGCATCCGTGAATTTTTCAGAAGCTGTTACGAATTTCATTTATAGATCTGTAATTAAAATCTCTTTTTTTAATAGACTAAATTTTGAATACGTAATTCCTGAATAATTTAGATGGCAGAAATGATAAGTACCATTTAAATATTAGTATTTTTTCAACCTTCGAACATGAATTAAAAGTGCCATTACATATCAGAAAAACGTCCCTCCCACTCTTTTTCCTTTTGGCATTTTATATTAAAACCATTAAAAAATGCAGGTAAAAAAAAAAAAAAAGAAAACCTCCCGTCCCTTCTGTTTTTTCAAAACTTTTGTGCTTTACGAAAGGGGCCGGGAAGATTTTTGCCCCACCTTATGAAATTTTTCTCGCAGTCCCTGCGTATGTTAAAAACCAGTAAATCAGCTAATAAAACATTGCGTTCTGAGCTGAGATTCAACCTTCGATCAGTTAGTGTATGTGTTCTTAAATTAGAACCGCAACAGAAAAAAATAGCAATATTTTATTTATGAGAATTTCGTGTTATGAATAAAGCTCAATTACGGTTAAACAACACTGTGGTTATAACAACTCAATCATGTAACATCAGATATAAAGCTGCTTTATTGCACTTTTCGCTCGTGGAAAAAGAAATTTTACACAACCAAGCTGATAAATATAACTTCATTTGTCTAGAAACATGAGATGCAAGCAAGCGTTGATCTACAAAAGAGAACGAGTTTCCATGTAACATGCACGATGAGCGGGAATGTTTATTGCAACCAATCCGCACTATCTTGTTAATGCATCAATGTCAGGCATCAACAACTACATGCTCGTGTTAAGTCTTGTAAGCGCCAGAAATTTGTTCCAAATTCGTTTAAAAAAAAGAAATTAGTCAAACATGAATAGAAGTACAAAAAAAAAAGTTAACGTTGTTCAATAGCGTTGATAAGTTGGAAATATGAGGGCAGAGGAATCAGAAATATGAAGAGACAGTAACTAAACGATGTTAATCTGCGGTGCAATGATTAATATTCAACATCGACTGGCAGCGTGTAAATAAAATAACATTTCCGCGAAGTTGGGAATGACTTCTAGGGTTTTGTCATGATGATGCATGAGGCATTTATTATAAAAGATTCATGGTAGCTGAATCCCATGAATCAACGTCAATAGTTATGGGAGTTTTTTCACCGAAATACGACGCGCAAATATTTTTGCGTAACCATTAAGACGTGGTGAAAGAAGCCATTGTCTGAAACTGGAAGTCTGAAAGCAAAAAATGCTGTACTGATGCATAATTTGTTGTTGTAATGAAGACAATTTATTGTTGTTAGGCTATATTTCTTTTGCGCATGTAAATTTCTGAAATTTTCATACCTTTTATGTTTTAAATAATTCCAATAAAAATTTTATTATTCTTATAAAAAATACATTTATATTTAATAAAATGATATTTAGAAAAAATCTTTTATAAAAATCATTGAACAGTGCTCCTGCCTTACTATTCTGTGTATTATGTATTAAATTAATGAAAAAGTCATTCATCTGTTTTTCAATTAGGTATTCGCTTTATAGTGTCTCTTGCTCACACAATACAGCTATCTTAAAGATAAAACGTATTTTTAGTAATACATGTTTATTTTTATTTATTCAAGTTATTCATTTATTATTACTTCATGTTTATTTTTGCTTATTTTTAGCATTTTTCACCAGCTTTATGTTTTAAATAATTTCAATAAAATTATTATTATTATAAAATATCTATTGTTCTTTAATTTACAAATTATTTTTTAAATCATTATACTGTGCTACTTATCTATCTGCAAAACTTTTCCGTTATTTCAAAATCTGGTGAAATACTTTCAAAATTTCTTAATCGCTTTTTAACACAGAGAATCTACAATTTGGGTGTGGCAGTTCAAACAAAAAATTTAAACTTATTCATCTATTTTTCATTTAGATAATCGTTTTATTGTGTTACTTGCTCAGACAACATAGCTATCTTAACGATAAAACGTATTTTTAAAAATACAGGTAGCAGTGTAGTTTTAGTAATACAGATTTAGTAATACGCACATGTAGTTTTAGTAATACGCACATTAAAAAAAATCTTCGCCAAACAAATTTAAGAGAATATGATATAAAGATGCATTATTTCTTTTTCGCATTTATTAATTCTTATTGCACTATTTTCTCGGAACATCACACTGCATTGTAACCTATTGAAAAAATACATTTTAGATGTTTGTCACTACAGATTTCTCGAAACCATCGGTGCATTTCCTTATATTTTATATATCATATAAACAAAGTGATAGCAATAAAAATGCAAATAAAGCTGAAAAATATTACGAACGATACTTCGGAATTTCCTGTTCAATATTCATTTCAAAATACTTTCCTCTAGTTTTTGCATGTAAAACTTCTCAGAACTTCTTACGTCTGTATGATTTGAGAAACACTTACGCATATTTGTTTCTGAGGAGCTTCATCTGTACGTATAAAAATATTACGATAAGACATTTGTGCTGTATGAAATTGTACAATGAAGATTTTTTTTTCACTTTATAAACAGCCCTTGCAGATTTATAAATACGAAATTTCCTTAATTTTGACTAAGTATCTCTTTAAGTACGTATACAACTTATCTGATTATAATGTTTTATAACATGTCATTACATTAAATCTAGATCGCATACTTCATTTTAGTTTAAATTATGAAAAATACATCCATAGTATTGAACATTTTTCACTTTTTTGTTGAAAAAAAAATTAGCTAAGGCTTATGTACTCTGTTAAAATTTAACCTAAAATTATAATAGTCTAGTGAATGAAGGGATGTAATACTAGAAAAGGTCGGGTAGTTCTGAATTTTTGGTGTGTTGTATAGAATGTTTGGTTACTGAAACATCCAACTTTTCGCAATTCCCTCAACCTGTCCCTCCCCAATCTTATGAAAACGTTCGAAAATCAGGTGAAAACGTTCGAAAACGTTTTTCAGGTTTTCGCTTTTAACTTCTCTGTATTATATTTTAACGTAAAACAATTACTTGTAGACTTGTAGAGAACAAAATATCCTGTAAATTTGGCATATGAAGTTATTTTTCCAACGATGTGTAATGGAAGTATGATGCTCCGAAAAAACTGCGTACCTTAACAAAGTTTTACGTTTCTTACGCTTGGCGGCGACTCATACAACAATAATAGAACCGTACGGTAAATTATTAATCTTGCGTTTCATAAATGAAAGTATAGCAAGAACTAACGAATACGAAAATTGATATTTTCAGTATGCTGTACGATGTAAACTGATCACCATTTTAATAGTAAGTATGATATTACGCTGTGCATCGCGCTAGATAAATAAACACATGTAACTCTCTAGTCTTCTGTAGGCAAATTTGACATTTAAACATGATACCATGTATTAACTAATTAGTTTTATCTAAAAATAGATTCAAAAAGAAAATATTCAATGGAAAACGCATTTTGTGTAATCGATCAACGTCTTTAAGTAAAGCAATACCAACACATTGAACAAAAGTATTAACAGACCGTTTAAGCTTGAAAGAAAAGAAGCTTTGTTTATTAGAAAGAATTCAACGCGCTAAGTATTTTGAAATTCTCTTTTTTACATCCACTAATGATAACTGTCAACAGACAAAGTATGCAAGAGATACTGAGACTAAAATAGCTGAAACTGATATAGCCAATCAATCAAGGCTTGTCTGCAGCAGTAGTCGTCATGCTAAAGTGTTTGATACAGAATAACACCGGGTATTTCACATGCCTTATGCTGATTGAGAATATTTAAAATTAAATTTTACCAATTAAAAATTAAAACGATTAAGTTCAGAATGCTATTTACAAGATTATATGCACTCTTTCAAAAAGGAACTTATAAAAATTATGGGGCATTCATAAAAAAAGTGATACCCGTAAAGAATTTCCTATATGTGCCACATTTTGAAAGATTCGCAAAAAGTTTTACTACAAAGTATTTACGTCAAAAAAACTGTTGTTGATGGCATAAATATAGTATTAATAGATTTTTGTAATATTTAATTTATTTACACACGTATTATTTTTACTACAATAGCTTTTTTTCTGTAGATGCATTAATTATCCAAAATTTGACATAAATTGTTGTATTTAAGTAGATTGATCCGAATCCAAAATGATACGTTGGAACTTGATTTATGCGAGAAATAAGACTGCACAATAAGTTATCTGAATGTTTATAATCGTTCAGAAAACGATCAGTAACGTTCTATGAGCAGGAAGAGATATTCGGAGAACAATGTTGTACTGCACGGGAGTGCACGAACATTACGAACAATCGAATGTGATGTTTTTAAACTTGTAGCTGAGCTTTTTCAAAATATCTGAAAGCGGTAAAATGTCTCAAGAAATTAAAATTAATCACATTTCAGAAATGATTTATTAATATTCTTGGTTTATTAATAAATAAGATTAATAATTAACTGTCTGAATCTTGGTCAGTAAGTGCACTTTCAAAAATTATTTCTTCAATTCACGGAATTTTACTGTCAGCAGTGATGGCGGAACATATCAGTTATTTAACGAATATCCGTTTCTTTTTTCTCCTGTCAAATTGAAGAAATTTCTTTCCTCTTCTTCAGGTTTTCGGGAAGAATTCACGAAAATTTAACGCTCCCAAGGAGTACGGAAATTATTCGTTGAAAAATGAGGAATAAATTAATGTATACAGACGCACTTTCGGAAATTTTTAATTTACGGAAATTCCACGAATTCATTCAACGGAACTAATTTACGGCGGAATTCTGCCAGTTGCACTGCCGGAATTCCTCCGTTATTTGATGAATATCCGTTTCCTTTTTCTCCCGTCAATAGAAGAATTTTTTTTCCTCTTCTTCGGGTTTTTGGAAAGAATTCACGGAAATATAGTCGTACTGCCGGAATTCCTCAATTATTTGACGAATATACGCTTCCTTTAGCTCCTGTCTATAGAAAAAACTTCTTCAAATTCAAAGAATTTTTAACTCTTCTTAAGATATTGGGTAGAAGAATTCACAGAAATATTACGATTTCATAGAGTACGGAAATTATTTGTTGAAAAATGAACGATAAAATAGTGCATAAACACGAATTTTTCTGAGATTGTAATATTTGAATATTGCACAATTTATAATTTAAATAGTCTTGCATAACAGTCTTACACAGTAGATTTTTTTATGAATTTTTAAATCACAATTATAAATTGCAATAATCAAATGCTTTGTTATTCAAAGAATGATATATTTATGAATCTCATGAGATTTCCGTCAGTTATCAGTTTGGTACTGCGTTTGAACAATTTATATCATACACAAATAAAAGCTTTTCTTGGTTTAATTAAAAGATTTTTGCACTTTGTTTAAAAGGCAATCCCAGATGCATAGGATCGTTCCAGATCAAACAAATCTCATCTCTTTGTGAGATGAATTTACCCAGACATAAATATTTTAAGGTCTTAAACTGATTACTGACATTTATTCTGGAAGCTTCAAGTTTACTCTTGGAACAGTACAAACGAATAATTTCTAGACATAAATCAATGCAGATTTTATCAGCATCTCAACAAATCTCTGTGAAAAGTAACTGCCAGTTAAAAGGATCCTTATAACTTTCGAAATGGTGTTATTTATGAGTTCATAAATAATTGAATTTAAGAATTTCAGTTGGAAACGCGATGATTTGTGAAAGCAATATTCTTAGTTGTGAAAACTATGGAAATTTAACATCGTAAAAATTAAATTTTGAATTTACGTACATATGCAAAAATGACGATAGCATCAGGTAGCATTTACTGAACATGCTTTATTTGGAGAAGATGGGGGTGTTTCTTATTTTATACAATCGTTAATTTTAAAGTAACTATGACTGTAAAAAGAATCACATGAATGAGTATATATGTAAACCTTAAATTTTTAAGCAAGACTCTGTGTTTTGTCAAATAAATATACATGATGCATAAAATGTTTTACTAAAACTCTATAAAATATAGTAACATTCAAAATTCTTCCATAGCTGCATTTTACCCACGGATATATATTATTAGATAACATAACTCAATGTTTTTTCTAGTCTGTGTTACCGATTTGTTAAATATTCTTTTCAAGAGATGTCGCATTTTCTGAATTATTAAATTCATTAAAAAAATTTTCAACGCATTTCTTTTTATATAAAAAATTAATTATTTTTGAAGAATGCATATCATTCAATAAATTATTATATTGAAGTAAGTAGTGGAAGTAGCAGTGGTATAACCAAGAAAAGTTTTATGTTAGTATCTAATTTATTTTAGGAATAAAATACTATAAAATAAAATTTTTTGCTTCATAATCAATAAACAAAAACGAAAATTTATACATTTTCATCTTATTTTAAGAATCAAGAAATAAAACCGGAACACTTCAAACAGAACCATACTTTAAAATGTAAATGCTAAAAGGTTTAAACTTAGAAACCCTCCTACATATTCTTACTATAAAACTTAATTCTTGTTTTCATCAACAAATTGGAATACTCATGAAAATATGTTTTTAAAAAAAAATACCCATTATGAATTGTTCATCCTACATAATGAGCATTCACGAGCAACTAATCTCTAAAGGCACTTTCACAATAATGATCATTATACACAATGCGCTCATATTTTTCATCAGTAGAAATTAAAGAAAATCGATAGCTTTTAAGTAGTTACTGATAAAACATTTTCGTTTTGTAATAAAAACCATACAAAAGTCAAAAATTTAAATTCTTATAACCCTCATTAAATGATACCCCATTACCATAATAGATTTAGGAAGAATACCTGGAAATAAAACTAAATAGTAAAACTAAATATTCTTGTTTAATTTCCCTTTGGGCTGTGTAATATAAATAACATTTCAAAACGCTAATAATACATGAGGGATTGAAATAGAGTATTTCTAATCAAGAAGAGTGCTTGAATTTTTTTCTTTGGATAAACCGGATTAATGAAATAAATAATTCTTTTACTGGATGTTTCTCTTATTATAGTACTTAAAGCAAAAAAGAGTGCTCGTCAAATCTAAAATTAACATGCTTACCTTTATAAGAATATGTTATTTGAAATCTTCATAATTTATGACTAAAACGTAGTATGTTTAGCGGCTAAATTAAAAAAATAATTGAAGACCGATTTTCACCGAAATTAATAAAGTCATCGTCAAAAAGGAAAACGTATTAAGCAAATTAAATGTAGCTCAATGGACTATTTCAATATTCTCTCGAATGTTAATGCATTTTTGGTACATCTAAATAGTTCCCTTAGGGAGATCATTATATATTTTTAACGTTAAAATTATAGTCATTTGATTTCCTCACATTTTTTTCTTATGTGTGCAAGCACTACAAATATTTAAAATACATCCATATTTTTATTTTGAAGATAAGATAAATCACGATTTGATACTGGATTTTTTTCAAATTATACTTTAGAAACAATACTAACATGCTGTGTAGAACATGGAACACTACTCAGCAGTGCTATGTATATTGTAAAATATTATTTTACGTTGTATTTAACCTTAAAAAAGTGCAAAAAACAATATATTTCACACTAATTAAGGCATTAAATAGTATATCCAGATATGCTTCTATAGATGCACATGCGAGGGATCACGTACGTCTTGCTAACAAATAAACAAATGAATAACAATAATAATAAACTGTGAGTCACAATGTTTTCACTGAAGAATCAGTTCGTGTTATTTAAAATGAGCTTCATTTACTTGCTAATTTGAACACAAGATAAAAATAATTATAAAAGACAGACTCGAAGAACAATCATATTTGTACCATACAATAATGCTAAGAAAAAATAATAGCCTAAACCTTTTCGAGATAGATGAGCTCTAATGCGTAAGTATCACTCAACTGAGAAACATTCACGGAGACGCGTAACCCGATTATGGTAATTCCTCTGCACTTAAAAAAAGTCTAAAAATATTTAACAACATTCTTTGCTCTAGCTAGTGCTTTGCCTTCATTCGCATTTTGACCAAAAGATCAAAAATGAAAGGATGGGCATATATCGCGGTCGGAAATCCTTGTAGGCAGATTAGAAAGTTTGGAAAGTCAATAGATTTGTTTCCTATGTGGATACTCAAATCTTAATGTAATTTACACGTTTTTATTGCATTCACTTTATTTACACGTCTTTTACTATCCTCCAAATACGAAATTGTACAAGAACAAATTATTTTGAATTTACAATAGGAATAGAAGTTAAAATACTATACCAAAACGTGTACAAACTTTTAAAAAAGTTTATTCGCCAGTAGACCCAGTTTCAAGAGAAAAATGCATTCTATGCGATTTTACATTTTGAATGTATCCGTGTAATCAGGAAGCAGCAGCATCTAAATACTTCAAATAATAAGTGTCTAAATTGAAATAATATACAAATAAACCGTTTGTTCAATACACGATTTCCCTTACGCATTTTCCACTTTTATTCCACGGAAAAATCAGCGCGGTGAAAACGTAATCACGTATTCCAAACAACAGACCACCGGAAGTCACGTCTTTAAGAAAATACTGTCACATAATATAAAAGGGAAAAAACGTTAACGTGACAAGTCCCAATATTGTTAGGGATAAATAAATTTCTGATGGCCATGGCAAGAAGAAAATAGTTTCGGAAAACCGTTTTCCAAAGTCTCGGAGAGACTTTTATCTGATTCCGGATGTGGTAATTGCAGTCATTTAAGGAGGAAATTTCTAATAAAGGCCTTGATAACCACCTGCAAATCACGTCCTTATACATACTTTCTTGTAAGACAAGTGGATGTCGGTGGCATAATGATTCAATTTATAAGACACGGGTAGAAAATAAAACATGTATAAAATTCACTAATTCGATAAGTTTACTTAAGGTTTTTAATACTTTCCAACAAGGTAGAAGAGTGTTTATGATTTGGATTTGTCCGTCTGTCCGTCGTTCCGTCCGTGATATAACTGCCGTGGGGTATAATTCTGCAAGCATTGTTCCAAAGTTTGTAAAATCTATACTCGTGTGCTCGTATTTCCTGTTGTCTCCATAGAATGTAAACTTACGTACCACAAATTTTAGTGAAAAATAGTTAAAACATGTAAAAACTATACAAGCAGATCAATAAATATACATTTTTAAAAAGTATTGATTATTTTTTTTTTATATAAAGATAAAATTAATACTTATTTAATACATGATATCAAAATAAGTGCTAAAGTCTCAAGCTTTTATCAATTTACACATTAATTAAATTTAGAAAAAAACTAATATTTAATCTGTTTCAAATAGATTTGTGTGGTGCAGTGAGTGTTTCAGCTTGAAATTTCTCTCCAAAATTATTTTATAGCTTATTTTTTACTTACATTTATTTAACTTTGGGGGAAAGCCAGGAATCCCAGTAGCTAGACTATGTGGAAAGTTGCCATAATTTTCGGTAGTGTGTAACATAAAGATGTACTTAAAGTTCTATTCAGATAAAAAAATAATCTTAAAATAGAAAAATAATTAAAAACGTTAAGTTAGAATCGAAATTTTATCTTTTCGGAATCAAAAGAACTTTCCAATGATGGAAAAACCGAAAATACACAAACAGTAGTTCATGGATCTGAACTGACATGTGCAAAAAAAAACAAAAAAAAAAACACCAATTTTGGAAAAAAGACATTTATTATTTAAATATTATCTAGATCATCATAGATATAAAAATTGCAAAGAACATCTACTCGATCATACACCAAGAAATGGTATAAAATTTGAAAACAAATTTTGAACTTGAACGATATAATAATAGAACGAGTTAATAAAAGCTTGTAAAGGAAGGTCGCGGTCCATGAATAATTTTTTTTAGCTCACATGAGTGAAACTAAATTTGTTTTCAGCTCTTATTTTGAAATAGTTTTATTGTTAACTACGATTATTCTTCATTATTTTTCCGAAAAAGTATTACTGTTTAACTTTAATCACATTACGTGTGAAATCCCACAAGTATATAAATAACAAGCCAGTCATTTAAAAAGAATATATGGCATTCAAGAAACACATTGGCTTTTATTGTATCACTATGGAAACTCAAAAGAAATATTTTATCCAAAATTTCATGATATGACTTGGACTCGATCTGCAAAGAGAAACTAAACAATAGTACAGATTAGGTGGAAAAAGGTTTTGGTCCTTTCTTCAACATTTTACAAGTTTTCTAGAGAGATATGCACGGGAAAGGCAACAAAGCTCCAATCCTTTATGACAAAATTTATATGAACCTGTTCTTTTATTGTGAATTGTGATCCCGCTACAATCTGGATTTGAAAAGCAAATTTCGTAGAACTAAATAAAATTCATTTTTTAATGGTTTTCGATGTTTAAATGATATTTAGCACAGCATTTTTTTATTTTATAAATTTCGAATATCTATGCATTAATAATGTTTCATTTGAGAAATAAATAAACTCCCTAAAGCATATTCATTTTAAAGTATGAATGACCCAGTAAAAAACTTTTCATGCCACCTACACTATTTTTAACGCTGCCCGAGTTGTGTAGTGGTTAGAGAGCCATTCTACCACACCATTGGTTTGGGTTCGATTCACGGCACGAGCTTGCATGCCATTTCGTCTGTCCCTTCAGAGGAGGCAACACTGGTCCGCCCATTGGGTGCCTCCATTATAAAGAGACCAGAGACTCCGGCCTTGGTAGTGGCCAATGCCCATAAACGGCAAATTCCCGCCATAAAAAAGCTATATTTAACTGGATTCACAGCGTGATTGGCACATATATAAAACTTAAGCAGCAGCTGATACAGTGGCGCACCCAGGATTTTGGTTTAGGGAGGGCTGTCGTTACAAATACTGCTTAAATCGGTTATACTGACCACGATTGTAATTATGACTCTCTTTTAATGCCAAAATATTCATTACCCCTTGCCCATAGAACACAAGTTCACTATCAACGTAACTAGTTATAGAGTCATAAATAATTATCCAATCTTTTCGGTGATTTTCCTACCCAAGTTTAACATTATTTTATACACTAACAGTAAGTGTTTATTTAAAAACCAACATCCCCTCCCCGCCCCCCACACACACAAAAAAAAAATAGAAAGGATTTGAAGTCAAATAAAAAAAGTATTTTAATTCATTAATGACAATCTTCATTACTTTACGCATCTAACTCTCTAGTTGGGTTTGGGGAGGGGTGCTTTAGCCCTCATATCCCCCTCCGTGGGTGCGCCTATGAACTGAAATATATTTACGGTAGCTAGAACAAGGACAAAACAAGCCAAAGTCATAAACACTTTTCACATTGTGAATCTGTGGCATGCTGTATGTCATAATTCGATGCTCAAAAATGTACAGTTTGACTAGCATTGGAGAATCTCAGAACAAGGATCAACTATTTACCTAAAGGCAATTATTCTGGTTGACTTCAAGGCCGCCATTCAGTGCCATTTTAAATCACTCCACAGAGACTCAAACCATCTCGGAACTTAAACCAATCCTGAATTTCCTCAGAAATCACAAAAAGACTATCGTTTTACAGTGATTCTCCTCGCATGTTGGTATCGATGCTAGTGGAAAGGATGACTGCTTAGCTGAGAGAGGAACACTTGGACAACAAGGCTGCAAAACCCATTCCTCGAGTCACTTATATATTTTTGGGGAAATTATGGATACTCTCAAATCTAATCAAGCAGCAAAGTCAATGGGTAGACCCTGGTGGAACGTCCAAGACAGCTGGAAAATGATTTACAACAAACCCTGCAAGGAAGCATTGGCAAAAGTTTAGATTAAAGCCTGGCTATGATAGAGTAGGCTGATGATCTGAACTGGGCAGTTTTCCTTGCTTCAAATGTGTACCATATCTCTTAAATGGGCATCATGCTGAACACATTCTTGTTTTCATAGGTCTAGTTCAGGAGTCTCAGAAACGGTTAGAAATTGGAATGCCAGAACTTGGATGAACTCTTTAAAATCGAACGCCAACCCAGATTTAATTTAATTTTTTTTTTTGTACCGTGTTCTCTTTGTGATGTATTCAACTATCTAATCTAAATGGATTGCTTATGGTATTTCCCTAAATAAAACCGTATGTAAAGCAAGAATATGTTCAACTTAGTCGTTGGACAGTGTCAATAAAAAATTGAGCATCTTTAAAAAAGTAATCGTTCGTCACAATAAAAATCGAAACTGAAAATAGCTAATACACTATATCATTGAAGTGAAAATACTTCCGCGTTTAGAAATGACGATTTTTTGTAGTTGATTTCATCAGAGAAATAAAACCCAAGCTTCGGAATCACGTACAATTCGACTTCATACAAAAATGTCACGTATCGAAATAAAAAAATAATAATGAAAAATGGAGACGTGACGCATCTAAAAATATTTGTTTCTTCACCATCTCTTTGAAGAAAACAGAATCATTTATGGATCTTTAATGAAAAAAAGAACGAACTATCGTGAGAAGTGTGACAGTCGGAGCTTTGACTTTGTCAGAAATGAAACGAACAATTCGCGCTTCAGTAAATGATTGTTAATAAGAAATTCAAGGAATTTTTTTTTAATTGAAAGATCTTTATGTGTTCATGTAATTTCTTGTTTGATAAGAATCTAAGCATGGGGTTTTTACTGTGTTACACAAACGATCAAGGCGTTTATTTTCAATAAAGTTTATGATTAAATATATATTTATATCATCTTGGAAAGTTAAAGTACTTAAAATATTATGTTTTTGGTTATATTAAACCTAAAATTTTATTCATTGAACAGTATTAAAGCCTTTGATATAAATTTAAATAAGTCGGAAAATCTCCAATTTGTGTATCATTTAAAATTTATTCTATTACGTATGCTTGTACTTATCATGTAAAAGTTCATAGTTTCCTCAGAAGAATTTGGTTATAAATAATGAAACATATGACAAGAAAAGTACGATGTAAAAGTACATCGGCTTCTCTGATTTTCGCGTTACTATATCAGATTACGATTGTGTGGGTGCACATATTTTCTTCAATTTTCACAAATAAAACTTTTCCTTGAATGCAATATTATGTTGGCAAAGAAACTGTTTATAGCTCCCAAGCAGGGGCGTAGCCAAGGGGGGGGAGTTAAGAGGGGTCATAACCCCCCCATGAGGAATTTTTTGCCATATAAAATGTATATTCTTCACTCTTTTATCACACACATGCATGCATATATGTGAGTTGCAGTAGTCGTATGCCTAAAATCAAAGCTAAAAGTATCCAGGAATGGATAACAATGGCCGCATTCGTAAACAATAAACTCGTTGCACGAGTGCAACTCGTTTGGCATTTACGAATGCGGCCATTGTTATCCATTCCTGGATACTTTTAGCTTTGATTTTAGGCATATTTTCTCCGGCAGAGATGGCAACAGTGATTCGTTGGGTAAAAGCGACAAATCGGCGAAGAAGCGAAAATTTACTCGTACGGAAAAACGGAGCTTTTTGGACAGCCTGTATATATCCCAGTGAGCCATGGTTGTACCAATGTTTAGTTTAGTTCTAGCTTTAATATTTAAATATTATTAATCTATTATTGGTAATCTATATTATCTATATCATTATTAATCTCTGACACACATACTCAGTAAAAAATGGCAACAAGTAAAATTGTATAATTTTTTTTCTTCTTTTTAATTCAATACAGAAGACATGATTTGCATTGCATGTTGCGTTTATTTTTTCTGATGTTTTAAATATCTCTAAAAATGCCTTTAACACATTAGTACATGCTGGTTTGCTATTTTACACAGGTAGGCAGAAAAATAAAGGAAACAATGATTTGACTACTTTTAAAGTTCGAAAATCCCGATCTTCAATATTAAAGAAAATACCTCAATACCGTTACTAATCTGTTTGAAAACTTGGTCAGATATGAAGAAACATACAGAATTAAAATATACAAGTATTTAATTTCGTTTTAATTTGTTTTAATTAGTATGTTAACGCAATTTTTATTCCCGTTCAAGAATGAATACTTCAACATTTTTAATACAATTTTATTTTCCATTTAATTCTAGCGTATTTCTTTTCATATACAATCGCACAACTAGAAAAAAATTCAATAAAAAAAAACATATCCCATATTAAATCAGATATTAATAAGATTTCATTTACGACTCGAATTTAAATAGCCAAATTAGTCATTCTACCCTTTTGCAACTTCTAGATCACGATGCTCGCACACTCTGGAGGCTTATCTCGATGCAAAAAGTGCTGTTAACGAGGAGGAATGATGTACAACAAGATAAGAGAGGAAAGACTTTGGAGAAATATCTTTTACGGGGGGGAAAAGCGTTACCAAAACGAAAAATGTCATTACGCAGGATTCATCTGGATGACAGTTGGGATATTCCTTGACACGTTTAATATCAACACATGGAAGATTACTGCACCAAACGTAGAATGCACAGGATCATCTACCTCATTAACTCTGTGCTCCAGATTATGACTGCGTGTAGGCACAGTGATTAAACTGGGGGTCAGATTCACCAAGTTTAAATCACTCGTAAAGATGAAGGTGTGCCACAGGAAGTGAAGAGCACTTCTAATTGTTGGCATAACGTAATTTTAAATATATATATATATATATATATATATATATACTCAGGTTGAGTTAATTATTTGCCATGATTCAACACCGTTTTGATTAATAAATGATTTCCAGCTTAAATAATTTAACCATGAAAGAGCAATTTAGGATTAGGATGAGCGGCTTCACTGATTGATCGATAAGTAATTGCACGCTGAAACAGCATTAACCAAGGCTAAAAAATGTCCTGAATTTAAATCATGTGTAATATGAACACACAGTAATAAATTATTCAAGCTAAGGAGAACAGTTTTCATTTAGTAATGAAGAAGTTAAAAACTTCCCGATTATGTTTTGAATAAATAATAAGCGTTATCCTTTATTTTCGCTTGCTCTTTACTCAGAAGTAATTATCTTTTGAATATGTTACTACAAGTAAACAAAACATTCTTCTTACTGATGTCACATAAATGAATTTTTCTGTCTCCTAACTTTTATGATCTTTCTTCTTAAGAGAGTTTTCTGTTTGACAAAAGGAAAAAGAAATATTTTCTGTGCAAGTTTGTCATGACGTTAAACAAAAAGATGATATGAAAAGAAAGAATATTTCAGTAAGGAAGGAAGTGTCATTTACGCACAGGTTCATTAATGTTTAGTATTTTCAACGCCTAATAAAGGAAAATAGCTCTGTCATAACAGGTTTATAAAAATAAAAATATAAAATGAGATAAAATATTTTTACCACATATTTTGGTGTGATTTCACATTAATAAAAGGCAGGCATATGTATGAATTACAAATTCCTAACTTTTCCTTTCCTTTAAAATGTTATTAGACTTTCCCCAGAACTCCTAAAAGTGAGTAAAACTATCAAGTTCACAATATATCGTATAGATTCCTTGAAAAAAAATTATCTTATTTTCGCAAACAGAACAAAATTAGTTTAGGGTAAACTCCACGGTTTTCTAATTACACGTGCGTGCAAATAGTCATATTTTTTGTAAAATTTAGTTGATTTCTTAAACACGCACAGAAAAAAATAATAGATTTGAATATTAATCATTCGTTTCAACTTGGGGTTTCAACGATAGGGAAAGGGTATGTGAATGTTTTGCTATTAAAGTAACCGGCAGATCCAAATTAATAACACCTAGCCATTAAGAAAGTTTTCTACACAAATATTTTATTTTTATGAATCTAATTTATAGTTTAGCTTAAAGAAATATTTTACTTTATACTGTCAACTGTAGAGTAATTTGTACTTTCTTCTTTATTTATTAAGTTAAATGTTTTTGAAAAATTGTGTTTTTCTTCTTCTGGTAAAAGTAAGGTCTCGATCTTTAGAAAAATTTAAATAGTAACCAGTCAGTGAATTATACGTTCTCGATTATTTTAAAAATTATTTATTTAATAGTTTTGAAAAAAATCAATAAAACTAAATTTTTAATCATTATAGTTTGTTTTCTAATGTTCAGAAATGACATGAATAAATAACAATTTATACTTCGACAACGGTTAAAAATTTGAGAACTGATAAGAATAATAATGAACATGAGTATTTTGGGGAGATTAATCTTTTCTTCTCTGATAGACTTTCTATATCTTGACTATAATCTGACAAAATTAGCTCATATGTTCATTAATATTTTCAGATTTGCGTTTAATAAACCGTTTTAAACTCTTAAAATTTTTCCATTAATGATAAATTAGTAAAGAATTCTCTTTCATCACTGATTTATCTGACAATAACTAAAAAGTCTCAAGTAAAGTCAAAGTAAATGACTAAATCTCCTCCCATTGGGACCCACTAAAAATAGAAGGCGCCCCCCACCCTTTGCCCATCGCCTACCTATCTGGGGGTGGGGGGATCTGGCACCACAGTCAGAGGGCATAAACATCAACAACATAACTAAAAAGTTCTCGTTTTTACGCAATAATGTTCCAATATACATTTCTGCTAAGAAATAATCGCTGTAGGGCTACATTTAGTTGGCTGTAAAATATTTGAGAAGACTTCATGAATGACATTTTTATTAATTAACTTATTCATTTGCATTTAGGTGCTAATAAAAAATAATTGGCTCTGCGCTATTGGAAATGACAAACTACTGATTGAACGTGATTGATGTAGGTTTCTGAATGGACGGCCATGAATAAAGCCGTTTACTCAGTTACTGTGGAGTATAATAAAATAATTTGCACATTTTTTTCACACAAAAGCTGTACTTGATGCAAAGTTAAAAATCAACTAAAACTCATATTTGTTTCTTCTAATGTAAACGTAAGTATGGCAATGAGATTTTGTGCATGCACTTCGGAGATTTGGTAACATAATCTGAAATTCCCTGTAAAACCGGGCACAATTTTAATTTATCCAAGTAAACAATTTCGTAAATTTAGGAAAAATATTTTTACGAAAAATAAATAAATAAATAAATAAGCTATCTAAAGTCCAATAAAGGATATCTTGGCAGAGTTTTCCACAAGTGTGATTTATTTTTCCCCTAACATTTTTAATGCTTTGAGGTAAAAATACTGTTATTTAAGACGCATTTGCGATTATTCTACATAAAAATTGCAGTTCCAAAGCTAATTAACAACTAAAAGTATGTAGTCTTTCTTTCGGACAGTTATGAGCGAAATTAAGTTTTTCTGATTTTCCGAAAAATTATACGTCTTTTAACATTATGAAAGCATTTCTTAATATAATAATCATTATTATATATAACTACTAACTTAGGCATGTAGGATATTTTGTATGATAGTGGGAAGCTTTAATACAACATGAAACTATGAAAAATTTTTGTATAACTCTTCAGAAAAATAGTCTCCCACATTTATGGTTATATAAAAGATTGTTTTCTATTTCATACTAATTAAGGCAATCATTTGTTTCCCAAATTAGTCTTGCTATTTATTTATTTTTTTCAGCATGTAATGTTCTCATTGTCTTTAAAAAAACATATACCTTTACTACATCAAGAACCGCATTTTAAAAGTACAAGAAACTATTTACTAGTACATCTATTCACTTAAATACTCCAAGGCATAGGTGTTCCCTAATTTGATTATCCGTTAGACCGTTAAAGGCACACATGCTTAGGAATTGCATGCTAAATTTACATAATGTATCAAATTTAGCGCGTTAGACTGACTTTGACAGATTCGGACGAAGTTAATCGCCTTTGGCTTAATCTCCTTGTTCAGGAAGAGAATGAAAATATTTCAGCTACTTTTGAGAAAAGTTACACAGAACAACATGTGTCCATAATGTCTATATTCGAAAAGTGCTAGCCCGGTAAATATGTTGAAATTGGCTTTGAATCTTTGATAAATTAGTTTCAAGGCATCGTATGTTGTACAGTGTATGACACCATAAATGCTTAAATCCTACTATATAGTTACTCTGATCTCTGACTCACTAATTCACTGATTCTGTAACAATTCTACCACTCCAGGATAAGATAAGATTTCTTTTACCGCTATCACTCCAAAACGATTAAGAGTGAAGCACAAAAAACATAACATCTACACCATTTGTAGGATCCTCTTGAATTTTTTCATTGTTATGTATAAAAATATAGAAAATAATCTGCGCTACTATAAAAATCTGAAAATCCATCCGTTCCCCAATTTTTAATCGATTTTTCGATATTTTAAGCTTTATTTTATTTCCGAAAGTTTAAAAAAAAATGCTAATCATTTATGTGGCAAAATTACTTGTCACAATTGGCATGACGCCATATGGAAACCACGGACATCAGTCTTTGAAAGGAAAGTTGCAATTCCCATTCGTTTAAAATAGTTTTTCCAGACAACATATAGTTTATTTTCATTAAAATGATATCATCTGCATGAAGCATTGATATAAGAAGGAATTTTTACACAAAACGAAATCGTTCGAATGTGAAAAGTTTCCGCACGTTTCCAGAAAAGCATGAAATTCGGATTGGATATATGATAAAAATTGAATATGAAGTTATTTATTTTAGGTTGACGAAGATTAAATATATTGAATGTATACATATTTTTGTCAAATGTTCCCATTGCAATTGCCTTTACAACGGGCTTTGCCTTCTAGTACTTTGAGAGTTTTCGTCATTTTTCATCAACGTGAATATGCAAAAAAAATTATATTTTTAAAAATATTCTTTATTTAATGAATTAATAAATGAAGTTACACACAAAAGCGTACTGCGATATCACTTATGTTGCTTGTAGAAAAGCTGCATATTTTCACAATTCGATATGTAGGGTAAGTAAGATTTCTTTCAAATGATGAGTGTTTCACTGCCAGTTTGTGCGTGCAAAACACTTTTTGAACGCACATTTGATACTGTTTGCTTCTTGTTTATCAATTTTTTGTTTTGTTTCGTTTCTTAAAAAATATATAAATAAGTGAAATAAAAAATTCAGTAAAACATTTGATATGAATTTGAGGTTTTCATTATAACATATAAGATAAAACGAAAAAATATCAATTTCTATTGATATAAATGTATTACATAAATAAACTTTTAAAATGTAAGAATATTTCATGGGTTCAAGTATTGAAAAATGCTTCTTTCTCAACGCTTCAACCAATGATGAAGATTCCAAAAACAAAATAATTCACTTAGAAATTTTGCAGAAATCTACTCGAAGAAAAGGGGGAAAAAACAGAATCATAAATTTTTATTCTTTCCTTTTCTCGGCGTTTCAAAATTATTTTAAAGGATTATTTTCTTGCATTTTACGAAAAAGAATTTTCCAGAACACCTCTTGCTGTATTTTTTCCATTAAAATGCGAGTTTCAGCTATTCTTCATCACCATGCATCTGCGCTTTCACTAGAGAGTATTAGGGGGCCACATTATCAGAAAATACTTAAATCTCTTTCGAAAAGTTTTGTCTTTTCTCCTCCTTCTAAACAATTTTCTACTGTTGTGCAATCGATGCAATCACAGAGAGGCTGAGAGTGAATCTTCGCCCAAATTTTGGAAATGCCTGTCCTTATAATGGGAGAAAACGAGACTGGATGATTTTAAAAATCTTTCCCCTTATCGATGTAAGGATTTGTAAGTATATTAGAGAAAATAAATATTTAAATATTTGTGCCGGGGAAGAATATACAAAATACTTGAAATTTTCTGTCTTGCTTCGTTAAAATATGCATAGGTTCGAAAGGTGATGTAAGAAGATCTTGAATGAAATCTGTTTGCATAACTTAAGATGAGGGAAATAAACTGTATGCAGTACAATTCTAAAATGATGCTTTGTTTATGTTTGTATCGTGTCTTTGGCTATGTTTGTATTTGTCTATGTTTGTATCAGAAATCGATTGGATATCTGGTAACAGCGTAACAGGAAAATAAATATTAACAAGGCTATCTGTATTTTTGTATGGTATATTTTAAATCTAATTGATAAAGACAAAGGAACTCGTAAATAATTTTGCAGAATTATTGTCAGTGAATCATATTTGTTGATTTGTTATTTGGATGTGCTTGAAAAATAGGCACTTTTTATTTTTAAATGCATCGACTGTCATATATGTGGTGTTCAAACACATGTTTCGTGTGAGATCACTTTCACAAAGGATCCTGCTTATTTATTTTCAGTGTTAACTTACAAGAAATTCCACAGAATCAGGTCCATTGCACATCACATATACATTTGCATTTAACTTTACAAAAATCAACCCGAGAACGAAATAGCTGAATCAGTATTGGTTCTTAGCTAAAAGAAGAAAGGAAAAAGAAAATGAGCTGCTCAACATTCCATACAAAACCTACATTTGCCATCGATATTTTTTATTATACTGGCTTAGGAAAACTACAGAAAATGGGATGTTTGATTACATTATGTCTTGAAATACTTTATCTCGTAACTAGATAAACCTTCTCGTCTATGAGCAACAGACCAATTTGAAGCTGTGGCTTAGAAAGCGTTACTTATTTAATCGAATTTTCCTGCTGTTAACACTCAATTGAATCGTGCTTAGTAATGCATGATTCGATTATTGGTCGAAGTGTATGAACTGATACTGGATTAATAGCTCAGATAATTCCTAAAACAGTCAATTAAAACTCAGAATTTTATTAGATTGAAGGCAGCGCTATTTATCCTCAGCAATAACTGCATTGCCGATTTATATATTGATTAAGAATCGTGATAAAGTACGTATACTTTTTTAAGTGGCTATAATTAAACCTAACTATTTTAAACTGTATCCTACAGTTAAACGGGTAAGCGGATAGTTGCCAACGTGTCAACTGCTTCTAACCACTTTTAGCATGTGGAGTAAGCATGGCATGTTTTTTCGAAATTTCAGTATGAGAAAAAAAATCAATAAAGTCCATTGGGTGGCACTTTTCAAACTAATTTAACTAAAAAAATAATTTAAACCAGCCAACAAATGACACGGACTTGTAATGACGTGTGGAAGTGGATTTTGAATGTCGAATTGCTCATTTTATTTGTAAAAATGCTGATTATTTTTTCCATCAAAAGTGCCAACTTGTAAGCGTTTTAGAATTCAAAAAACATTTATCAGCCCAATATTATATAGTCTAAAGACCAAATTTGGTGGTAACCCGTTCATTTGTTTAGCAGCAATCACGGATTACCACATGTAAAATTCATTACAGATGTAGGAACAGCATTGTCTAATGTAAAATCTCACAGCAAATACCCTTCCTGTCTGGATCGTCTGTTTTATGCACTCTACACATAGAAGACTATCTCAGCCTAACTGCTACTATTACCTAGTTTGCGCATTTTCCAGATTCTGCGACTTTGTGGAATGTGCTGTGATTAATTTACTTACAACCCTTGAAGAAAAAAAAATGTAAAAGTATATCTTTTACTGATAACAGGATGAATAAAAATACATAACATATTTATCCATAAAGACTGCATAAAATGCATAAAATAACAAATACTGTAAATATTATCCATAAGAGTTTTACAAATTTATTCTGTCGTTTCGTCTTCAAATAAAATCCTAAGGAAATAGATAATTGCCCGCTTCAATACACTGGAAGTCTGTTTTTACTTGATTATTGGTTTGCTAAAAATATATATTTCGTCTTGTTTGCTCTTTCCTCTTTAGCTATTTCAAAAATTTTAAATCTTGAAAACAGGGGCAATTTTCCTCTAATTTTATTTCGGGACATCTATTTTCTCTTCGATAACTCGCATTACAAAGTAACATAATTCAATTTATTTTCAGTCTTATAAGTTTTGCTATTTAGATTTCGCCAGTGTAATTGAATTAAATTGACATGAAGAAAAGCCATGAATAGATTTCTTATTTTGAAAAGAACTTAAAAAGTGTTCCAATTATATTAAACGCGATAAAATGGAACAAGTGCAAACTTTTTTCTTCGAATTCAAGATGAATTAATGACATCGCATATTTATTTATGCAGGACTGCAGGAAAATCATCACTTTAAAGAGTAAATGTTCAAAAACGTATGATAAAGATTAAAAGAGTTGAATACACATTTTCATAATAAAAATACATAAATATATGCAACGCTTTCATATTGCAGTGTTTCTTAATAATAAATAGCAGATATGTCGCAGAAAGTTATTATCTTTGTTAAGTAAGTAATGAAGAATATGCTGACTAATCAGTTGTCTTAAAAGATAAACAGAAAGATACATGCAGATGAAGATAAGTTTAATCTTGAAATACTAGAAAACACCAAAGTTATGTTACTTGCCATTCATTCAATATACAATTTGTGATTTATACCATATTTATAGCTGGAAAAATTCAGCTGTGAGCATTTTAAAAACTTGTGAAAACATTCATTTTCACCCATAAAGATGTTTTCACTAAGACTATAACAATATTGCTAATAATAAAAGAAAATGAATTTTCTATAGATGAAGCAAATTTCTAAAGAACGTATTAATCTAATCATTTAGATTACTTAGGAAAATCTAAGAAATGTTTTGGATTTTCGGCAAAACATTTAACTTCTAATACAATATATTTTTATTCTAAAGATCGGAATTTTTTTCTAATGAAGAAAACGACGCGAACAAATTTAGTTTAGGTTGTGCGTAGAGATGTCTTTTCTGAGCCTTTATTAAATTACCCAGATTAACAAACACAGCATTTACGCAAAGTTCCACACGGCCAGATTGCTTTTCGTTCATAATATTTATATTTAACATTGCTGCAAAAATCAACCGTAGTACAAAATATATGAATCAGTACTGGTTTTAATAATAAAAAGAAGGCGTTTGAAAAAGAAGCTGTTCAACATTCCATGCAAAACTTACACAAACAAAGACTCTTTTAAAAAGTACACTGTGCTATTAAGATTACAGAAAATGTGCTATTTTAACGGCGTTTTAATGTAGGCCGGATGTCTTGCAAAAACTGTCATTAACTAGTATTAATATTAAACATTATTCTTTATAAAATACGTGCTTTGCTTGTGTATGTTGCAAATTTGTTTAGCGTGTGATTTTTTAATGTTTAATTTAATATATTCATATTTTATTTACATGTACAAACTCTAAAATATTTTCAGTGTGACATTGTTTATTTCATTAATTTTTTCTGGATAAAATTTTCTTCGAAGAACGTTAAAAATATCTAAGCCAGTCATCCAGCACTATGCCTTTTTTGCTGTTACCATTCCAACATAACAAGTTTATTAAGCAATTGCATTTTTCAAATATGTCTTGAAACATTGTTTTTCATACTTAAATTGGTGCAAAAGTGGAGGTTAAATTGGTACAAAATTTCATGTTCCTTGCACGGGAAAAAAAAAATGCAGCAACCTGAAAGCTAAACATGAGTCGCTAATCATATTACAGTGCCTTATTTCACAGAAACGGCTCATTTATAGTAGTTAGTAAACGAAAAGACACAACAGACATAAGATAAAGATTCAGTTTTTGTCAGAAATAAATTATTTGTACTGAATACCTTTTAACTCATCAGTTTTTATTTGCCCTGACGTGTTGGCTGCACGCATATCTAAAAGCGTTAAAGGTCATTTATTTATCTTAGAATGCATCATCCTTCAATTAATCACAGAACAAAAGTCGCGAACGTAAAGAAATAATTAATTTTTCTATGTGCAATGCGGGTCACTAAAGTCTATTGCTACAAGGATTCTGATCCCACCCTCAAAAGCTTTTCTGTGTACTTAAAATTAATCATTTTCAACACAATTATTTATCATTCTAAAATACGCGGAATTCTCATCTTTTGTTTACGGATTATTCTAAAGTACGTGAGAGAAGAAAATTTAAAACCTTCAGTTACAGTTTATAAATATTTTTTAAAAGTTCTAATAATCCCATACAGTAAAACTGAGACGAAAAAAGTCATAAGCGCTTACACAAATATCCACTTAAAATATCAAGGATGGGAACTCGGCAGCATTTGCCCATTATTTTATAAGAAGTTTTACTTATTAGTAAATCATTTAGGGTGTCATTTGTAAATCATTATTAAAAGAGAATATTTCGACACGAAAACGAAATATTAATTTAATAGAATATTTTTAAATTCGAACTCTTTTTAAACAAATTATTTTAAATTTTTTCTCCTTTTACGTTAAAAAATTTCTCGTTAGCAAAAATTTTTTGTCATACGTATAAAAGAATGTTTTGCAACTTCAGGGATGCGTGTTCCTATTGTTGATTGAATTTATTAGGGAAAAAAAAAAGATTAAAGTTTAAAATTTACTCCATGGGAAAATAAAACAGTATTTATGTTATTATTTTTAATTTCTGATACTTTATCTCCTCAAGATATAGAAAAAATCATGCCTAATTCGTTTAAGCAAATCATTTTGAATACACGGGAAAGAATTTCAAGCTCTTTAATTAATATACCTTGAATTTTTTTACACTAATACTAATTAAATACTATCATTTTGTGAAAAAAATTAAAATGTGAAATTGCAATTGATAGGCGTCAGCGAAGTTAAAATGTTTAACAGATTTTTAATGCATTTACATTGATCAGATCGTTTCAAAATTTCGCTCAGTTATACTAATTATTTAAATTCACATTTTAAGCCAAAAATTTAAAAATCGCTGTTTTGAACGATTTTCCTAATTTAAAAGGTAAGTCTTCTTAAAATAAATAAATAAATAAAATAATAAATAAATTTAAAAATATCTTCAAATTACAAAAAAAAGAACCACCTAACTTATTTTTGTGGGTCATGTATCGAGGAGAATATTAAATATTTGAGTTAGTATTCATTACGCAGATGCACATTTGTATAACTGCCAACTTACCAGGTAATTATTAGAAAAACCTTTCAAACCGTAGTAAACTTTCCAAGAAGTGATATAGATTCACAGAGCATAATGTTTCTAATACTGAAGAAAAAATTGTTAAAGAAAGAAATTTGATGGCCCATTGTTTGATAAAATATATATATCACTGCAAAATCCATGAGTGAAAATTTCTCACCTGCATGATTGGTCATTTCTAAAACCAATATAAGAAACCGTTGAGTCAGGCGCGTAGCCAGGAAAAATTTTCGGGGGGGGGGGATATACACCTGGAAAATTTTTCGGGGGAGGATATGAACTTATAGGTGTATAAATAGACGGAATTTCATCACTAATCAAAAACTTTCGGGGGGGGATATATCCCGATACCCCCCCCTAGCTACGCCCCTGCGTTGAGTAATTATACAGATTTCGTTTAAAATTGTGAAAATTCTGAAATCAGTGTTTTTTATTTCCTCAAAAAAAATTAAATATATTTAGATGTTTTAAAAGGCTAATACTATAAAATTCTATAATACATTATAAATCTACACAAAAGAGTGCAACAAATTTAAAGTATCAAGAATTACAAAGATTTCTTTTTTAGTAAAACAAAATTAAAATTAGCATTTCAAATTTCTTATAATTATGCGTATTTGATCTATTCGCCCTACAGGGGAAAAAAGAGGACATCTAAGGTTCAACATCCCCCAATGCCTCCTAAATTTCACAAACAGACAGTGTTACAAAAGACTAATAAATATGCTAGATTATATTTCCTCAAACACACATAAAAAGCGCAATATTTTGTAGTATTCGTTTGTAATGCATGTTTTTGATATTTTGAAAAGGGGATATTGAATCCAACATCTCAACATCTTGGTTTAAGGCTTTTCTTTTGAATAGAGGATGTTTATGAGATTAGATGTTATTGATAGATTGTTATATTATTATGCAGAATGCCCTAAAAGCTCTCGCACTGACAATATATAGATGCCATTTAAATATTTATTTTGCCGCCAATATTTGTATTTTTCATATATTTCCTATCAACAATAACGCACAAACAGCTCAATTCTCTGATTGCGTGATGCTTCATTTTACCATGAAGAACAAAAAAAAATTTTGATGGTTAAAATTTTATGAAATTTGTTGAAAATGCTGCCACACCTTTAACTTTCTAAATGTAGCTCTTTAAAGTTTATTCTTTTATGCACATCCCTTTGCATTTCAACGTGGATTTAAAGAAAAAGAGCTTACGTGCCATTGAAATGTAAAATTCTGTTTGTGAAAACCTCCGTTTTTACTAGAATGTACCTATGTTTTCTATTAATAAGACATTCGCACGTCATAAATCTTGGAATGCTGGAAAATAATATTCTGAATTCATTTTCTTTAACTGAGATTGGGATTCTAGCAAAATCTCTTATCTTTTATATTATTATAATTGAAAAAGTTGTATGAAAAGATGAAAAAAGCTTTCGTTTGACATTTTATAAGGCTTTCAGAGAATTAAATGTCAATGAAATATATTTTCCAGTACAATGTCGAAACTGTGTGAACTGAGACATTAAAGAATTAATAGTATGAATCCCATATTCTTGCTTCATTGTGAATGCAATAAGTCTTATTTTTTGCAAGTAACTTCAGTATTTACTTGAAAAAAGGATTCGAAAAGCAGTGAAAAATTATTTCTAATTTCAAATTTTTTCAGATATCGATTTATTCAAATGCATGCATTCTGTTTGTTAAGTTGAATTTTAAAATTATTTTTGTGTTTTAATTTTTCTCTTAGTTAAAAAAAAAAGTTATTTAAAGAAAAGGTATTTTGAAGCTAACTAATAATGGAGAGAAACAAATATTTATCTGTAAAAAAATATGTATAATCGAAATCTGTGTAAAGTTTTTACAGGTTATATAAGAAGAAAGGGGCGTATTTATATTTTGTATCAAATTAATAAATTAGTGTAGATATTAAAGCACCTTTATTTACGTTTAAAATATACCATCAAAATCAACAAACTGTTCTTTTTAAATTCATTTAAAGAATTTTTATAACAGATGTCTGTGAACTACAAGAAAATACTTTCTTCTGAATTTTTTTAACTTCCAACACAAGAAAGTCAGGAAATATTTTAAATACTTTCCTTTGTAATAAGATACTTATATTCTTTCATTGCAGACTCCTTTCAATACTCTCTGCTGATTAATAGCAAAGTGAAAGATGTGGTGAGATAGAAAAAGTAACATAATGTATGCAAAGCAAGTCACTTGAGCATTTCCTTTTATTCATAAATTAAAAGATCTTTTTATATTGCGGCGCATTAATCACGCAGGCAATCATTATTTATCATTTGTTAATAATAGGCAGATATTTTCAATAGAATCCCTGCTGAGGGAAAAAGACTTTTTTGTACATTAACATAAGCGATATTTAAGAGAAAATGTGATAAGTGTAAGTCACATAAAAAAAATAAAGACATGACAATAATGATAACCTATATATTATGCATCAGATAAAAGATCGTGGTTGTGCAATGTGTAGAAATAAGTTACACAGAAAAAAGTCAATCAATTAGAATATAACGGCCCAAAGAATTTAACTTGATGGTCATTGCTTGAAAATATATTCGTCTAGCATTTTCCCAGTTAGTTGAACTTGGTTCCCATAGGAACACCACAAGTAAAGAGATGCTGACCTTCTCGTTAGCACTTGTGAGGGTGACTACCTCATTCGGCTTATCAGTGTACTCTCTCGGAGTACATTAAAGCGGAGGTTAAAGCACGTGAAATCTGGCATGGCTCGAATGCCCTTCGTTTTCAAACGATGCCTTCAGGGGGTGCCAATCCAGGTGCTAGGTCTCTTATCTGAAACTGATTCAAAAATAGAAGGATAGGGAATAGTTCATAGGGAAATAGTTGTAGCATTCATAGGGAGTAGCGTTGGTCTGTCTCCTAGGTGCATTCATAGGGAGTAGCGTTGGCCTGCCTCCTAGGTGCATTCATAATGAAATGACCAGCATCCTGGCCCTCATAGCGATCAAACTTATAGTCGGCAGTAGCACAAGTAACCCGGCCATTGAAAAGATAAAAAAGAAAGATTTTGGGAACATATCTGAAGCAATATATAGAATCTAGAACACAGGTGATGTAGAAATACTAAACATCTACATCATCTACTGTTAAGTTATGTTTCCAATTAATACATTATTATTATCATTGTAAACCTACGAACTTCGCTAATTCTTATATATATTTACCAATTAACTGAATCAATTGCTTAAAGATGCCGTCTCACAGAACAACACATTTGTAAAACAAAACATTCCAGTATAATTAAACGACATTGTCTAATATGGACTTACCAATTGCTCTCCTAATTTTGAACACTTTTACGTTGATATGAGCTGTGATATAACCTTTATATCTTAAAAAATTAGCTATTATTCAATTCACATTTATAATCTGAATTCTTCAATTCCGCATTCTATCGCCCATTTGCATCCTTAAAAAGAAAAAAAAGACCCACAAAATCCCGTAATTCTTGAAACTGCTTGATTGCGGAGATCCTCGTGTGACAGGGTTGGCACTAATTACAACAGTCAAAACGGAGAACAAGAAGGGGTGTTTCTTTGCGTTAAAAGCAAAGAAAAAATATGTTTTTCTTCCTTTTTCATTTCTCTTCCAAAAGGTGAGAAGGGTATGAAAATCCATCTTGCTGCACCTAACCCGCGCGATAAAAAATGTTCAGACACATAATGTTTATTTAATGGCTGTGTTTCTCCCGATGTTATGCACACCTCTTTTCGACACTGTTTGAGAAAGCCGTAAATGTTACATACATCTTCAAGCCTTTTAAAAGTTGCTAAATGCGAATTCGGTTACACGGGGAGATGAATTGCAATTTTGTGAGCATGGATAGCTCTCTGGGTAATATATTCTTTTGAAAACTTTTTCACGCTTTAACAGGCTTACGGGATTCTTTCATTCTCTTCTTGGGGCTGTCCAGATATGTTCTTTTTTAACATGCGAATCAATTTGCAAACAGGATGGACGGATAATAGATTAGCCAAGGGACCAAGGTGAGTTCTTTTGAAGTGTGGCAATAAAAGAATGAATTACGTCAAGAAATACTCGTAAATTTTTGTTTACGAATTAATAGCATAATAACTTTTCACCCGAATAATTAGAGCTATTACTAATTTATAATATAGAAACTTTTAGGAATGAAACTTGGTACATTTTATAAAAAGTAGTATTCGGACAAAATATGTGGGCAGCGAATAGCAGTTATTAGACAAATATTATACTTTTTTCTTTCAACAATAACACTTTTGTTATTATTTTACCAAAGGCACGTTCCTCTTCTGATAGGGCGATATTTTACCATCTCCATTTCCATGCGGTTCCTATACTAAACGTTATATCTTTAAACTTGAATTTCTTAAATATTGATCGTACCAAAATCAATCTATTTGTGTTTGCAATGCTTTTGTATGGGCAAGATTTTGCTAAATATCAATGTAAGGGCATGAAGGATGAATACAAATTTGCGTTGTGTATTCTTTCATTATTTTTTCAGTTTAAAATATTTATACCTTCATTCTACGTTTAATTTTAACAATTTTTTGTAATTGGAAGTATGCATCTAGGATTAACGGTTTCGAAAATAAAGGTTGGTCAACTTATACATGCATTTGCTTTATGCATTTAGTAAATGTATTCTGAAAATACATTTACTAAATGTATTTCGGTATATTCATGTATTTCCCTTACACGTTATAAATTGATTTTGATATAATATTGATCTTAATATTGATTCTGAAACATTAACTCTGAAATTTTACGGTTCTCTGTTTTTATTTCTGATCAAAGTTTTATTAAAAGAGAAACTTTCCTAATGCCGTCACAATAGAAGAGAAATTTTGTATTACTGGCAAATTCCCCTCAAACCAGTGTCATCTGTTTATCATAATCTTCTTTTAGATTCTTATTTTATTAGTAAAATACAGGACTTTTAAGAGATATTTTTGTTTAGTTTTAAATTCTCTATGCAATAAGCAAAAAACAATATTTTTTTTTCAAAAGAAATCTATTTTAGTATTTGAAATCTGACGAGAATTTTAACTTACAGTGGCCCGTCACAATTACAGCTAATTAACAGTATTTTTTTTTCTTTTACCATATGATTTTTTAGTAATAGTTAAGTTTTAACTACTATCTACTATTCTTCTTACTTGAGTAAGCCGAATGATTATTTAAATACCAGGTTAATTGTTCTTTTAAATCCTTAGCAAATTAACGAAATTATTTCTTCATCTAATGGGATTGAATTTTGAGAAAACTAGATACTTCTGAAAATGCCTAAACTCAGAGGTAAAATAAACAAGTATGCATATATATTCTAAGGTTTTACCAAATATGAAAGGATTTCAAAGTGCCTTAAAAATATACTTATTGATATGTATCGTACTTCCTTTGAAAAAAAAAATCTTTATTTTGGTGTGTTATTTTAAAAGATTTTTTCCTTCTCTTTGGCATAAATAATTTGCCGCCTTTTGGCAGAATTCCCTTCCGCATCCTCCTAACGGGATTAAGTGCGGATTTAGCCGTCGTCTTCCATCATCCCATTAACCCTTCCTTCTTATTCGCTAGGTACTTCTGGAGAAGAGAGACACTCGTCGTTCAACAAGTATTCCGAATTCATTTAAGAGAGCGGTGAAGGGTCCGGAGTGAGATATTACGTCAGCTGACGTTATAAAACTTCCCCAACGAACAACGGTCATCAACAGAATAATCCGTCTGAACAAGTGTTTTGCCGTGCGCTGGAAGGAAGCGGAGAAATGAATGGAAAAAAAAAAAAAAACATCAAATTTGACTCAAGTGGGTTCTTCGAGCTAACCGGATCACTTTCAGACTCGGCGACCACGGACTTACGCCTGGTAGATTTTGAAGAGCTTTTGCACCGGGTGGCTGCCAAGGGTCATTTACAGTACTTTTGAGGCTCATCATTCGAGAAGAACCATGAATTGTTAAGCAGGTTTGAGGAGACATTCTAGCGGGGTACGAAAGCAAGACATTAATTTCCATGCCACTGTGCCTGTGTGTTTATTTTTTGAATGTGTGTCTAAATTTAATTTGTTGTAGAACGAGGAACATGAACTTCATCGCTAGAAGTATAAAAACACAATCTATTAAAATAAATAACTGAACTATTTTGTCTTAAGGTACGCAAGGAGCTATTTGTACCTTCAAAAAATCGATTTTTCAAAAATAATTCAGAATGTCAAGAACATTTTAAAACAAACCACATCAAAATCGGAAGAAAATTACTCCCAAAGCAATTAGAAACATAAAAGCCATCCTGAACTTTCCCTTTAAACGCAATGTAAACAAACTTGACTTTCCTAGTTTCTGAATTTTACACTTTCCCCTAAGATTAAAAAAAATATCACATGGGAATTTATAAAATTTATCATATACATTGTACATATATATCTTTGATCTCTGCACCTCAGTTTTGATTTTAAAAAAATAATTTATACCATGATTAATCATAAAAATTGTAATAACTTAAAAATTATTTTTTAAAAATATTGAAATGTAGGATAATTTTAAAACTTGCAGTTTCCAGATTAGAGGAACTATTTAGCTTTAATTTTCTATAAAAATTTAGGTTTTAATGTAAATTTTTAAAAAGTTATCTCGTGGAAACAGGATGTAAGTCAATTAATTTTTTTCTAATTGTGTGTGTATTTTTTTTTCATGCTATTGAAAAAATATTATTTGTTTAATTGCAAAAACAAGATTACATTTTAAAATCTAGCATTTTGTAGCACAAGTTGTAAAAATTTCAGTTGAAAATAAGCAAAATTTTTCTGTTTATGATGAATCAAAAAAAGTGTGTCAAAATGCATATTTTTGTTTCGAAAGGTTCTTTTCCCCTTTGAACCATAGGTGACCAGCTTACGAGCGATTGCAGCATTAGAAGAGTACATCTTTACTCATTCAAATGCATTCTTGCTCATGTTAATTGGATGAAAAGTGTTAAACTTAACGCTTTTTAACAACAAAATATGCCGTGCTTCTATCACAAAAACACAATGGAATGAACGGAGATATTACACCAAGTCAAACAACAGCATTTTGAAAAAATGCTACTAAAGTGTGTATATATGCATTAGTTAGACTGAGCAAACTTTTTTTTTTCTTATAGTGGGAACTGGACGTCAGACTAGACGTAAGCTGTAATATATGGCATTATTTTTCATCTCATTTTCAGTGATGTTTTATGTGAGTTTTAACGTTTTCATACTTTCTGAATCAATTGTGTTTTTGTGACACGAGCACAAACATACTGCATTGTCATTTAAAAGCATGCACAATTCACAATTGCCACCCGATTAAACTGAACAAGTGGGCATTTGAAATAATAAAGATAATACCACAAATACTAGGTATTCTATCATTATGCTTTAAATTGAAAAATATTTCACTTGTCGAATACACAGTGTATATATAAAACTCAGTTTCAGATTATATGTATACCACATATATTTAGTTTTGTTTGAGTTCTGCTTTAAAAAATTTTTAAGACACATTTTATTTACAACAGAAAAAATTTATCGATGTAAACAATACTTTTCTGCTATCATTATGCCAATTAGAACCTAAGATCTCCACTGAGTTCCGATTTCTGAATCTTAGGGATTGTAATCAGAAGTCCCAAAAAACAATAATACATTTGCAATGCAAAAATACGCAGAAGCTGTTTCCATATCATTCAGTGTACAACCAGAACTATGTCTCTCAAACAATTCCGAAATTTTCTACCAAAACTCAATCACTCTCTCTATAAATAGCCCAGTGGTTTCTGACAAAAATAAATAAATAAATAAAATGAAATAAAATAGAAAATAGATGCAGCAGCGTCAAAGAAGCCGCAACTGATATCGGATGTTTTTTAAATGAAACATTAATTTCAACTGGAAAACTCCTCGCCGCCTTTGCATCTTGTCAAACACTATTTAACATAGACACTTATCTCAGATCTTATCAGCGCTGAATACGCTCCAACTCTCACGGAGTGTAAACTTAATCAGAATTTCCAGAGATGAGTGACATTTTTCTTCTTTCTTTTTAATGTATTTTTTAATAATTTCCTTTCTATGAACCACGCGACCGTCAAAAACGACGCCAGTAATCAACTCGACACCACAGAAGAGAAGGAAAAAAATAATAATAAACAAGTGTGGAGTTGAGATGTCGATGCCCAGAACACGGGCTAGGGAAATTTACCCGAGAACTTTTACTTGATGATCAAGTTACGTGTTAGAAAAGAAAGAAAATATGTTTTCCAAATAGCGCCTTGATGTTTTTTAATATTATACAAGCAAAAAAGTTTTCCCCACTTATTTAGAGTTGAATAAAAATTCCTGGTGGTAAGTAAACAGAAGAACAAATAAATGGCAAAAAAATACGCTCAAGAAAAATTTAGCTAATGTGTCTTTTTTCAGCTTGATGACAGTTGATTATTTATGCATCTTAGAAATGATTTGAATATTAGCAGATACAAAAACAATTACAAAATCTAGAAATTTTGGTCATCAAGCGGCTGAAAAAGTATGTAGCAGAGGTAGGCCTGGATACAGGCATCGTATCTTTCGCGATTGCTCGCATTTATTACTCAAACTCGACAACAAAGAAGTAGACAATAATAATAACAATTGAAGTAAAACTATTTCAGACTAATGCTAATTATAGTACATGATCATAAAATCTACGACTGAAACATTTTTATCATGGTATTTTGTTCAGAAGAAACACGCAAAAAAAAACAAATTTTGCTGTTCTCTGGTAGACACAAATCACCAATATACCTGTTAAAAGCGAACAGATATGACGATTATATCACAGTGGTCAGTAAGTTTTCTTATTCAAAAAACGGATTAAAACATATAAAGTCGAATGCCGCCATCTATAATTTATTCTGTGAACCCAAAACAAGTATATTTTTAATTCCACTATAAAACATATAAATACTTAAGGATTTTTTTAATAGAATTTGTGATTATTCAAGTTGTGATTTTGACATTTCTCTTCGCAGTGCTATGGAAGTAAGTAATGTACACGGTGTTTTAGATAAATATAACCGTAAAACACCAAGAGATAAGAAATTCCAAAAAATCAGATTAAAAAAATAATTGCATATATATCTTTTGGAATTTTATGTCTTCACTGCAATTATTTCATACTTTTTTTTGCGTGGCACAAGAGCCAAAAAAATCTTGTCATCGAAAAGGCTTCAAGTTTAACATCAGCTATGTTTTTAACATGAACTGAAATGTCAATCATTCATTAATATCCTATGGTTTAAAGTATGAGCTCATTTACTTATCTAATACATGGTGTAGGTAATTAGACTGCAAAGATATCAGTTTTATTAAATTAAAATATACCAGCATTCCAGAAATTGAATTTCTAACTTAACTACAGTCAAAGACGTTTCACGTCAAACAATGGCATGGGTTAAGGTGAAAGTGTCTTCACAGTATTAAGTATCACACAGTCTTTATTTTTCTGGTTGACATACTTTGCTAATTCTGCAATGGTGTTAGCCAAAGGACCGACGACGTCGTGGGTCTAATTCGTAAGTATATCAAAAAAAAGCCAAGCTTTGCGACATATCGTCAAATGCAGCACCTAAAATGTTTCAAAAAATGAAGCGAATTCGGCGATACCTTTCAATTTGGCGAAAATTCGACCAAGTGTTATATTATCTAACGGGAATGGCAGCGATTTCAACTCACGCTCTAATTGACTGATTTACATGCAGCAAAATGCAAAGATGGATTATTAAAGCGCACAACATTAATTTTAGATTAATTTTAACCTTAGAAGCACAGATATTTCTCAATATTCGTGACACCGTTAACTTTTCAAGAGATTGAATGTCCCAGGCAGTACAATCTCCAGCTCGTAGATCGCATTTATCAAAGTCCATTAATTGAAAATCAATTAATAATTAACACAGCATATATTGTGTGCAAAATTGTACTAGAGAAAAAAAAAGAAAAAGAAAAAAAAGGTCCTTCGTTATATTTACCTTCCACCACAAAAAGGAAAGAAACGGGGGTGTAGCTGTGTCGTGGACAAGGCCGATTGTGTTTTACGTGAATACGTGTACGGAACGAGCAATATTTTCTCTGAGTTTCATCGAGTTCAGGAAAGAAATCAAGTAAACAAGTAATTACTGCTTTATAATTTTATCAATGGTAGGTCTGTGATGCAAAATATAGGAAACAAATATCATACAGGATTCATCGATGCAAAAAAAGTCCGGCGTTGATATAAAATCGATTACATTATCCACTTGCATAGGCTTGGGTGCCCCAGCAGCAGATGTACTGGTGCCATCGTTTATCCTGTCGAACGCCTTCATTCTTTTACGTTTTCTGCACCGCTTCAATCTGTCATATGGTATTTTACAGGTATCACAGGATTGATCTTGAAAAGCCTTTTCACACCATAAGCGTTTTCTATACTTTGATTTGGCTTTTCGACGGTTTATTTTATTTTATTTTTATTTAGCACTATATATATTCATTATAACTACTTTACACTAATGTTGTAGAATCGCAATCGATGGATCTTGACGAGAGCTGACTATTGAATCGCAAACGAGCGTTCAAGCTTCTCCTAGTCAAAATTAATACTAAACCGACATCACGTGACGCAACGAAACGACCTCAAAATGGCGGCGCTTTCTCCTCCGCCGTAAGCGATGCGTCACAGTGTTCACTCAACTTGACGAATTATTTGATTCTTTAGCTATCGAGTGGGGTAATTACATTTTGGATGTGGATGCTAGATATTTAGTTTCAACGTCAAACTATATCCCCCATTTTGTTATCATCAGTTTTCTGAATTTCCTGCCGTTGTGGAAGCAAATTTAAAGACGTATTCACGTCAAAAAGAGGTTTCGTGTAACATTACGTAAATAAACAGTAATATTGTATAATCATAACACTGAGCCAACCAAACACAAAAAATTTCATGTATGAACAATAGCTTTACAAGTAGTATGTTTTCTTTGCTGACTACTTGCATTCAGTAAATTTTGAGGCTAAATCGAGTTTATCGAAAACATAAGTGAATCATAAACTCTAGTGTATACTGGCATCATAATAAAATCCAAGAAAATATATGGTAAATCTAAAATATTTCTCCATATTTTCTTTTCAAAAGCATTTTTTGAAATCACATGTGAGATGCTGTCCATGAAAACAAAAATGAAAAGCTGAAAGATACTCTCTCTCTATATATATATGCCCTAGATATTGAAACTCATTTTAGAAAGAAAAACGACTTTATAAGTAAAAATAAATATAAACAAAGTTTTCCTTTAAAATCAAATATATTTTTATTTGCCCTCCGGTGTATTATAAGTGCATTGTTTTGTCATTTCCAAATTCAATTTTACGATTGTTTGTGAATTTCAATCGAATATTTTTTTCGTGATATTATAAATGTAAAGTAAAATAAAATATAATAAAGTTACTTTTGTATTGTGGTATCAGTATAATAAAAATATCTCGTTTGTCTCTCATAAAAGCTGTAAATTTCTGTCTCGTCTCACCTCACATACATCTCTAAGTATTTATATAGCATTACAAGTAAAACAGAGAAGCTGTTACAGTGATGGGAATACATGTGCAATGCATTTAAAATAATTTGATTTTGTGCTAGGAAATCACACGCAGAATGATATGATTTAGAAAATTATAAATTTTATAAATTAAATTCTATGCATTTCAGACTGTACTTTATTGCATTTTGAGATTGTAGAATGTTCAAATAGTACTATTGCAAATAGAATTATAATTAAAATTAAAGTTTTCATCATTTATCAGATTTCAAACGATACCAGGTTATTATCTTTTAACGCAATGCTCAGAATGAATTACAGACAAAAAAATCTGAATTACGGACAACAAAACTCTTAATTTACTTCAATGAATTTTTAGAATATTTTCTTCAAACACATATAAGTATTGTCTCAAATACCTAGTTTAATAATTATGAGTACAGGTAGAATAAATTAATCCATTTTAATCTGTTTGCCATGTCCTTAATGAGTCGAAAATACCAACAGCAACTTCACCGACTCAAATTATGCAAATCAATCAAGCGATATTTTCATTGAATTAATCCTCTAAGTAATTGGTAGGTATGGAAATGGTATTAAAGATACCATATTTTGTTGTTTCAGCTCGTTGATAAACTTACAAAATAATCCATTTTTGTGTTTAGGCCGGATTTAACGCTTAATCAGACTGAAAGTTGCGTTTTTCTGGACTCTATTAATTTTTTTTGTAACCTTTAAAATAACCGCAATTTTAAACAATTTTAAAATGTCTGATTTATTTCAAAATTGGTGTTTATTTTTCGCATTTAAAAAGTATGTTTTATCTGAAACGAAGCCGGATTCAAAATCTACATGCATTGCATTTAAAAAAAAAATGGACCTTCATGAAGCTTCAACAAAGAAAGGAATTCCGTTTCACTTTATGCTCTTTTCTAACGCTTTCGCATTTTCTAAATTGATGTCTGTTGCGCTTCATTACCATAAGGCCCCGATGATGTTTCTGCAGCGGTTGAATATTGTTCTTCGGCGACGCCATTTTCTCGATACATTTTTTTTCCCTTCTTTGTCGCGCCAAGCTATGATTTATCAATAATTTGTGTATTCCCAATGCCCAGAAGCGTTTACGAAATGGTGTTAGCTCCCTTTTTAAAGTTGATTGAAGTTTACAGAAAATAAACTGCCATTTACACCGTCTCTTGCTCATGATCCGAACCTATTTGACCTTTGCTTCTTGGAGGATTCTAAACGATTCATTTAACCTTCACTAAAACCAATTTAAATATCCTTTTTTTTTCTCTTTTGCAACAACAGGTAAATGTACCCAAAGGATTATCAATTGCTGACGTGCAGCGATAACTTTCTTCTGCTCCCGTGGCAAGACAGCGCTAATGATACATTTAGCGTAAACCCTTTCCACTCCCCGAGGCCTTTAAGAAACTTGAACAGGCATTCACTCACCATTTTGTGCCCAATTATGCTCCTTGAAACGATCAGAGATAAGAACAAATAGTCTAGAGAAGCGCAAAATCACACTCCGAGGGAAGTGTGAGATTTATTTCCAAAGTTTTATTTATTTTATTTTTGTTAAAAATATGTTCGTACGTACTGTCTGGCCGAAGGAAAGAGATCTGACAAAATGTGTACACTTCTTTCCAAACTTTGTGCAAAATTCCGGTTTTAAATTTTTGTCTCAAATAAGGCAAACGATTTAATTACAAAAATTAAGTAATTATATGTGGAGATAATAATTTTTTTTATTATAAAAGGGAAAAATGATTGTTTCTAAATCAAGCGAAGTTTCGGTTACTTGTGGATTATAGCAGAAGCTGAAAAGTAATCGCCAAGCAGCCGGAACGCATTGCCAAGATGGTGGTTTAGATTCAGGTTCAGTTTCATGGAGGACTGACAGTCGACCCTATTGAGGGTTTACAGCTGTTAATGTCAGTTTCCAAAATTTGTTTAATGGTCCAGCTACTTTACAGCCTCCAGCTGAGCCCATACAGTCTGCGAACATATTAACACTTGGATAAATAAATAATGCTCTGAGCTATTTAACATGAATTTTTGAACTGTTTATATATTTATGTACAATCCATACTACTTCAAAATCAAGGCAGGGCGGTAAAGCCAGCAACTCATGTATATTCTAAGATGGTGGGTGGGAAATCTCGAAAAAAAATTTGCGTTAGTATTGACCTTTGCAATCCTAAAGCATAACTACGATATTGCAGTAAACTTAATCTTGCCAAACAAATCCAATGGTCTGTATTTCTCACAAGTACCAATTTTTCTATTAAACAATCAGGTCAATCAAATAATTTCTTGGGAGTTTCTTTACGTAAGATAGAGGGCTATGAATAAAACGTTCGGTTATTGGTTTATATATTAAATTCATGATGTACTATCGAAACAAAAAGTTGGAGCTGGCATTTACAGCGAACTTTTTTACCACTACATATCTCTGGGAACGTTTGATTCTGCATTTAACGGAGAGGTAAGGGCAATCCGTGATTCGCGTAATCTTCTAAAAATGCGCCTCTCTGATTTCTCCCAGGCAGTAATCTTATCGGACTCCCAAGCCGCCATTTTGGCCATTGTTAACTTCGACCAAACACCTACTTCGAAAGCCGTTAAGGACACTCGACGCCTTCTGTAGGACTTGCTGAGGTTTAAGAAAATAATACTCCAGTGGATTCCACCCCACTGCCCGATACATGGTAACGAGCTGGCAGATGAACTAGCAAAAAAACCACTAATGTTATTCAATCCTCGTGCAGACCAGTTCATTACAAATCAGCTGCACATTTTATAAATATAAAATTTAAACATCTCCAAAGGCTTGAGCTGGAAGATTTGGCCAAGGGTAAACCTTGGCACCTCTCCATCCTCCAGTTACTTGAACGTCCAAGAGACCATGCGGTCGCAGCTTTTAGACTAGCAACGGGACATGACTGTCTCGCTGTTTGCCTTCACCGAATCAATGTCATGAGTATCCCCTTGTGTCCTCTCTGCAGCGATGCCGAGCTGATGGTTGCTGAACACCTTCTGGAGTGTCCTGCGTTTCATGCCTCCTCTATAACCTCTCGTTATTGGGAAGCTAGAGACCTTTGTGCTATTTAATACCGTGTTTTTTTTATGTACCTTATTGTGTTTTTTGTTGGCCAAGAATAACGTCTTTTGTGCTTACCGCATTGGAAATAAAAAAAAAAGCTTTCCAAGACTACAAAATTATGCAATTGGTTAATATACATATTTTTTTAAAATATTTATACTACTAAATTTATTATCCTCTAAATTCAAGCATGAAGTGAAAACATATTGTTACTAACGAACTTTGAATATAATGTTTTGTTCAATGCATATAAAATATACATTAGGTTATCCTTTTCCACAAAACAGCGATATTTCGAGCTTTAATTTTGGAATAAGAAACCGTTTTGGGACATACGGTTAGTTTGGTATTTTCTTCTATGCCCTTTATATTATGGCGCAGAATTACTGGTCACCTTACTATGGAGTCATTTAGTTTATCGGTGGACCAGCGTTGCCTCTTTATGACGGGACAGACGAAAATGACACTGAAGCAAATCCCGGAAATCAAGCTCGGACCGTGGTGTGGTAGAACAAGCCTTTATCCACTGCACACAACCCGGTTAATTCTTCTATACTGTTACCCATTTGCATTTGCATATTCATTTTTATCTAAAGCTGCCACAAAACATATTAGCCCGAATATAACGCGAACCCAAAATTTTTCAGCAATATACTTAGAAAAATTCCTATATTTAGGTCCCGAATTTAGCGAGAGTCAGGTTTTTTACGGGAAATGATCAGTCAAAAAAACAACGCGTTATATTCGGGCTAATACGGTAATTTGAATGTGAACGTAATCTGTTTAAAGTGTTTTATTGATTTATTTTATCAATACTAGCTTACATTAATAAATAAGTTGAGACCCACTTTTTGGTCAACGTTTTTTTGAGGGGAGAGCTCTAATTTTGTTGTTTAATAATTAAAATAAATTGATAATGACTTTTATAAATAATTCTTCGGATTAAATTAAAACTCACTATACAGGGCAGTCATAAAAATTTCCCGAAATATAGAACTCTATGAAGCATTGTATCGAACCATTAGCAGCTCAAGAGTGAGCAGGTAAATTGTTTACATTCGATTTAAAAGCTTTCAGATGCCCTGCAGTTTGTTTATCACTTCTACTGTCTATTCCAGTGAATTAATTCGAATTGTATTAATGTCACTTTTTCTCCGTGTTGACTTTGGCTATTTAGAATGCTCTTTGCAAATGTTTTACAGGGCCAATTTGCGCCATCTGTGTATCGTTCCAATGCAAGTTCTGGTTTTTAATGCGCTAATAAGTTTTCGGGGAGAAAAAATGGGTGCTGCTCTTGGAAAACGTTGAAATTTTTTCACTGTAGCCGTATCCGTGAGAATTCTGTTGTTTTAAACAGTGCCAATTTCGAGCGCATACTTCTGAATAATTATATATAAAATATCATCTCGATTTTTTCGTTACAACTCTGTATCTATATTTTAATGAGGTTTTGCATAAGGCACAAACATTTGAATTAAATGGATCAGGTTTTTAGCCTTTTTCTCATGTATTAATGGCTTCCTAGTCTTTTTATATCATGCAGACTTGAATTATGAAGTTAAAAGATGCCTTCACAACTTCTCATTCTAGAAAACTTTTACCGGAAAAAAATAATAATAACATATTCATTTCTATAAGAACGTCAATCAGATACAAAAACTATTGCTTTATTTATTAATTTATTTATTTGACAGGGAGGGTATCAATACATAAATAGATAATGTCATAAATAAGTTACTATACAGAAAAATATGGCAGAAATTCCGAAGTAAGACGATGTTTTCTTGCACATGTGTCCATTGCAATCAGATATCACTTTCTTGCAGAATAGTTTTCTTGCGTATTTTGCAAGCCACAACACTTGGTACCGAGAACAACGAGGAAAAAAAAAATCTCGTATTTTCTCTCTATTTCCTATCTGTGTACATAGCAATCATATGTTATCAAAGGAAAAAGATTTCTGTATGTTCGATCGGTTAGTTGGATTTGTATCTTTGGCCATGCATCTAATCGAAACAGTAAGCCATTATACCAGTACATATGGTTTAAACATGTATTCCAAATACGTAAATACGTATTACTTTTCCATGCAACTGCAAAACAGGAGAATGTTTGAGGCATGCATAAAACAGATCAAATTATGTTTAGAATATGACAATGCTCCACATGCACAAGAGAAAAAAAATGAAGCACGTATCTAATATTCCTAGCATTCGCTATAAAATTTGTTGTGCAAATATTTTACATAAATTACATGGTAAATATGTTAGGTAAGTCGGCATGCAATTTCGCAATACAACATGCAATTTCACCATCAAACTTATGAAACACTCCATGAAGTTTTTGTAACAGAGATATTGCCATATATGAGGTACAATGTACTCAGCACGAAATTCTATTAAATATACAGGAAATTGTTGCATTTTTCAAATCTGGAACACTTTTAAAACTTAATTATAAAGCATTTTTGTCATTTATATAATTTTTAATGTACACATTTCCTGCATTTGAAACATTAATAATGCTTTCTATGTTTTATGCTGTCTTTTTTAGAATATCTTATGCATATATTAGGTTGTAACGAAAGTTTCCCGCCACCGCAAACTTCGTCAGCACACAGTTCTCGTTGGCGTATTTGCTCATATTTTGTCAAACGACTTTTGGCATTTGAAAGAAAGAGGTTTACTTTATAACACTGTGTTGTGAAATCTGTAAAAAATATAGTCATCATTAAGTATAAGGTGTCTCAAATAGAACTATCACTCTAGAGGATTAGAACCATCATTTACTTCCAGTTGTGTTGCAAAAAGTCAGCTACATAATATCAACGAATTATGAGTACAGCTTTAAGTACTATTGTTGCAACATGTGACACTGTGCAGGTTTGGTACCGAAAGTTCAAAAACAGTTATCTAAGGAGTTAGAAGTTAGTATTTCAGGCAGATATGGCGGAAAACTTTCGTTACAACCTGATAGTATGTATTACATATTTTGTGCAAATTTGATTATTTATTTAATTAAAATTGAATTGCTATTTAATGTTCTTTAACTAAAAGAATTTATTTTCTTTAACTGATTCCCTATAATTACACATATTCCTTATTTATTTTTGATTTTCTCAGATAAAATTAGACTCATACAAAAAGTGAAGCACGATCACTTTGTTCCGAATTAAATAAAATTATTTTTATTTAGCTATTTTTTAAATTAAGATATTTTGACACTTATCTATTTATGATAGGGAACTGAGACTGAAAAGTGTTAAGCCCATTGTAATTACTTAACAACTCAATCTTGATATAATTATTTCAGTTATTTATAAATTCCATACTGACATGATCTGCAATTAGGAGTTCAGTAGCCTCTGAATGTAATTATATCTATTTATAATTGATTTACTGCAAAAAAACAACTAAAGCAGACTGGCTTTAGTCCTTCAAAACGCAGGTGAAAAAGTAGCAGAAATTAATTATCCCGTTTAGTTTAGTTAAGCAAAAACAACAAATATGTGCACTGATTATTCTTTGATGAAAGCAAAGATATTCTAGTCTGGGTTTTTCACCCTTTGGAGAGGCTGTGCTTTTTGCTTTCATTGAAATGATGTATGCCTGTATCAACCGTGATATCTTGAGGGTAATATAAATTACTGCACTCGTTTGAAATGCGTGATGAACTACTGTGATAGGCATAAGAGAGCTTGGTTTCTTTTTTGAACATTTTATAACAAGAAATCCATGATTTCATGTCTACCAACTCGAGAAAAATTCAAACATACAAGCTTTCTGAAACTCTTTTGGGAGTGGTAGGGAACACCTATACGACCTAAAATCACATGGGAATGTGCGGTTACAGGTGTCATCTTAATGCACCCACAATTAATCACTGCAAAACTAGTGAAGTAATAGTCAACATTCCGACTATAATTTGTAGTAAAGAAATTGACTTTTAACAGAAGCATTTGACTAAAATTTTGCAGTTAACTACTCTTTTTATTTGAACGATATAAAAATTTTAAATGATAATGAAATTTTATTTAAAAAACCTAATTAACTTTTCAGTGCTTCTTTTAAAATGGTTATTAACAGGTACATGAAGATAATGTTGGCAACCCTATATCGTATCAGAGCGGGGCCATTGTGAATTTTCTACCGGGCTTGCTTGTGTATATCGATGACTCATCCAAAGAAGATTACGGGCATTTCTCATTAGTTAGATTTGGCCGTTATATGACGTACCTAAGTGCTGGAACCAATAAGTGAGCATCCGTAGGCCTCTTTGGATGACTCATCGGAGTGCACAAGTATGCCCGGTAGAAGGGTCACGATGTCCCAGGCATAGCTATGGTTTTCAGCACCCGGGGACAACTTAAGATTTTGCGCCGTCTCCTGTTTGACAAAATGCAATGGAGAAGGTTTTATATACAATTTGGCGACCCTAGAGCGCTACGTCCGGGTCTACAGATGCTTCCCTCTAGCTACAGCACTGTATCGCATTGTGATATTAAGTCACCGAATTGTATTCCGTCCCTTCGTAACTCTGGTGAGGAAATACTCTGTAGATTTATATATATTAAGTGCAACGCTAAAGATTCAGAAATGATTAGTGAAGGAAAAGTCTTAGTGATTTGAAGATTATTTATATTTTCAATATTTTACTCCTTTTAGAACTTACATTATGTGTGAATTGACGAAGATGACAATTCACGACATCTTCGTGAATTGCTAATGTAGATACTACAAGTCTCTTGATTGATCAAAGCGCAAGTATGTCTTATCTATATTTCCTCTAAGATATAACACGAAAATGCATGATGAGTTTGTTACTCGCAGATTTCATTTAACCACAACTGAATGTGCACAAAATCTATGAAAATCAATTTATTTTCTTTAGGTGCCACACAGAATGAGAATGTAATCTTTTATGGCTATTTTTTAAATAAATTTCATAAACGTTTCTATTTTTTCGAGGGAGGGTGGGGGGTTGCGCATAGTAAGCACCCTTTCGTTGGTGACAGTTGTCAGAGATTGGACACATTTTAGAGCTTGGCTGCCGCCATCTTGGGAAAATATGGTCAAGTATTGATGGATAACAGAAAAAATACCTCTATAATTTGCACTTGAGAAACCAGACGTACACCCTCTAGAAAAAAAAAATTGAGAAAAAGTAAAACTTTCTACGTTGTTTTCATATATCAAAAATTATTTTTCTTATGACATGAATTGGGTTATGTATAGCTATAATGCTTCACATTTTTGTCCAGTTGTACGCTTTTTTTAATTAATTATTTTTTTTTTAAAGCTAGGATAGTAAATTTCGCTTATACTAACTGTTTTCAAAGACCGTACCACTCAAGTTGATTTCATAGATGGAACACCTGTGGTACATCTGCTCTAAATACGTAGCCATTTCAGCTTGAAGGCCTACGTATTTAGAGTGTCCGATTTTCTAAGAGTTCTACTGTCTGCCTACTTAACTGTGTAGCTTAAATTGTTTGATGATTTTAAAATACTGCAGATTACTTTTTACAAACTCCAACGTCATCTTTTTTTCAAGTTTTTAACTAATTAAAATGTATTCTTGAGTAAATTTTTACTATTTTAAGTACACTGCAGCGAATGAGGCATTTCGATTATTCTTATATTTTATTAATTTTTCAAATTGACTAGGACCCATTTGTTGCATGTACATTGTAATTTATGTGTAACCTCATAATGCTTTACATCCAAAATAATCTTATTTAACATAATTTAATAATTTTATTTGGTAGAACATTGTTCGTTGATTACATTTCCATTCCATTTCAAAAATGATTTTCTATAGTTTATGCATCCCCCATTATTTTGCATGGAAATTTCTAACAATGCCTTGCTAACCACAGCTAGTAATTTATTGGTTAATAATTAAATTTATCTAACAATCAACATCGATCACTTAGATAAGAGTAAAAACCACTCATCGCCTAAATCTGTTAATCAAATCTATTGCCGACGTACCGAATTTTCAAGAACATATTGAAAAGGTTTTTCGCCAAAGAAATTATGAGGCTATTTTCCCGCGTCTAATTCACCAGGTTATAAAATCGAATTATGTGCACCAATAGGATCGTAAATACAAGTTGAGTAAAATCCAATTAGCACTGTTTCGAATCAGTTGCTTTGAAGACTGCATTCAATGCAAGCGTTAACAATGTTTCTAATGCTTTTGCAGTATCTGTGCTTGCGCTTTGAGACACTGAAAAAGAGGGTTTTTTTTCAGTCATTCGTCTAATAAAAATGAGCGAAAGTACTTTTATTATTATGAGTGGATAATTAAATTACGAGCAAATGGATTTACTCAACAAATTTTCACTTTCACGTGTAAATAAAGAGTTACTGGATGGGCGTACAGAGAATTGCAACTTGAACATTTTTAACCTCGCTGGTAATGGTTGAACAAAACAAAACCAAAATATTCAACTAATATAAAAAAGAGGTTTTTTTAATAATCATCATGGGAATAGTTTTGGTTTTCAAAAAAAAGTTAAGAGAAAGTGCAATAAAAGTGTCAGTAAGTAAATTAGATTAATATTTAATTTGATTTTGTTCTTTGCATTTGCTTTTAATGCAGTGTAAACTATATGAAAGCGTGAAATTATACACAGTTCAGTTTATTTTCTACATATATCATACTTTTAAAAACAAAGAGATTAATATAAAATATTATTTTTTTAATTATATATATATATATATATATATATATATATATAATTTATGGTTTTAAAAGATTAATACTCCAAAATATAAAATGCAGCAATTTTGCATTTACCCTATTATTTTTCCATTTCTTAATAAGAATGTACTACTATTTATAATATTCTATTTATTAATTACTATGTCATTTTATCTCTCACCCCCTTTATTGAAAATTGTCAGAAAAATTGTCCGAAAAAGCGACATAAAAATGCGCAATAATTTTACATATATTTAAATACTATTAGTTCCCAACAGCTTTAATCTTCTGTTACAATATTTCATAAGCAGCAGAATATGCATCACATGTATTTTTCTATAAATAGGTTACAATTATAAAAATTTCAACATAAGGTTACCAGGCGAAATGCACGAAAAATGATAGATAAACTGACATAGTCAATTAATATCGTTTTAATATGACAGTAATAAAACTATAAAATTAGGGGGGGGTCAGGGGGGTTCTCCCTCTGACGAGGCTCGAACATTATTAAATGATTAAAAAAAATGTTTTTAACTGTTTAAAATTATTTTTCATCTACCTGATGTTAAAAGTTGTGTTTTTCTTCATGTACTTGAAAATCTGTTAAATTAAGGGATTAAAAATATATGATGCTGCCCATTACACAGATCGTATAATCCAATCTTCTGTTAGGCCGTAAAATTTTAATAACAAATCTAAACCAATCATTTCTAGGGATCATAAAAATAAATTTTGATAAGTATAAGGACAAGTTCTGTAACAACATTAAAAAAATACTAAAAGTGAGATTCTGACAACGATGAAGCCTTTCCTTTTAGCATTTGACTATTAATATATGCAACACTTCAAAGGAACCTTCAAAGGAAATTTTAAAATGCTGTATAATGTTATAGCTTTCCAATTTCGTGTCGTGCAAGTTTATAGAGGATCTAAAGTAAAGTTTTATGAACTGCCTCTGAATTTACTTTCGGAACATTTGTAGAGATACTCCCAGAAATAATGAGAATCATAAATTCTGATTGTTAGAATTAATCGCTTTTAGAAGTTTTTATGACCATGAACGCACTATCATACATTAGAAAGATATTGAAATTATAGCATGTTTGCACCAAACTTTTCCACGTAAAGTATAAATCCCTGATAATAAGCATTCTATATGTTTCTCATATATTATATTTTCCTGTAAACTCAGTGTACAAAGAAATATTTTTATAGCTCTGACATTTTCAGCATTTTCAACACAGCAAGCAAATTCCCTCCTCAACTCACCTGGTTTGAAATTTCCGCAGCGTCAATCTTTTCACGTGATTTACTAGAGAGCACAACTTTGCTTTTAGCGAAATATCGATACAAATTTCATGAAATATGCATTCAGAATTTTCAATTAAAGTATTAACTTTATTTTAACGCATGCCAATCACAGCGGAGTATGATGTATTTTGATTTTTAAACTCCCATAATTAATAAAGCTAGTCGGAAAAATGTTGTGACAGAATTTGAAACGGGATGCTTTATACTTGTACAAAATTTGCATGTAATTTTACGAAATTTGGCATTAAAAAAGTCTTAAACTTGTAATTATCTCTGTATGTGGTGTTTTTAAATTATGTGTTTAGTCAATGAATATTTATTAAAGTAATTGCGCCTCAATTAGAAGCGATTTCAAATAGGTTTGTCACATTTAGAGCACATTCGCTATTTTTTTATACTAGCATACAATATTTACCTAATGATTGAAATATTATTATTTTAACTCTTTATTTATAGGTATTAATGTATTTTCGTTTTAAAAAAAACTTAACATCGTTGTCACAATTAACTCCTTATCCTCAGATTTATAGGAAATGAAATCTAAATGTAATGATGCTATCAATTACCTAAATGTGAGAATTTATTTTAAACATATAAGTTCATCTTTTATTTAAAGCTGTTAGCTTTTGAAATATTGCATAATATCAATATAAATCAAATCTATCAGTATTCATATTTTAAATACTGTTTAATAAACTAATTAATTGGCTATCGATCTCCATTTCCTACACATTTGTGTGAGTTGGAGCAGCTTGAAAATGAGTGATTTGCCTTCAAATAAAAGATGCTTCGCGAAGTCTTTAAGTGAGATAGAACATTTTGAGTTTCGTTCCCGAAATTCATATCGTTTATTACACTTAATTTAAATACAACTTTCTGCGTAAGATTTAAAGTAGCATAATATCACCGCATTTATGGACACAATGGCCTTATATGTCACTAAGCACGAAATTAATAAGATTAAAACAGATCAAACCAAAAAAAGTAGAATTTTTTTTTAAACGGAAATGAAAAAAAAATTCTTATTTGAGTACTGATAAAATAATGTAGGCATCTGTACAGGTATCAGACTAATTGGTAAATAAAAAGAGAAATAGTTAAAATGCACTAGTGTTCAAAATTAGGTCACAAACATAAAATTTGTGGTAACTGAAGAAATACTGGGTGAGTTGCAACAAAATTGAGCACAGAGGTATATTATTAAGGAACAAAGCATACAGCTATAACAATTGTAAAAAATCTATCAATTGTTACTTAATATACATATTATATCAAAAATGGTGCAAAAATTTTGATGCAATGCAAATATATATTTCAGTAAACGTTTGTCTAATAAAAAGTATGGCCTTCGTGCAATACCACACAAATCTTCGAACGAGTCGTCATTTAGTAAAGGAGAATGATGATAAATACTTTGTATAAAATTCAATTATTTCAGTTGTGGCCTTTAATGCCTTGAGGAACCAAGGAGGGGACTGCAGACCATCCCAAACATATTCTATAGGATTTATTTCCAGAAACTTCGTGAATATATTCATACTTCAAATATCTTTTTCTTCTGGAAAATCATCAACTGTGTGGTCTGTGTACCGTTTCGCATTATTTTGCATAAAAAAGAGATTCTGCAGCATTCGATGCAGTATCTTAGAAAACCTCACACAAGCTTCTTACAAGAACCTTAAGCTTACAGCGCTATGAGATGAGAAAACCCATTTAATGCAAATGTAGTTAATCATGTTCATACCAACATCATGCACCCAAGACAAATTGGTAGATGACCAAGACAAATTGGTAGATCACCACCATTGGTAGGCCACCAAATTGGTAGATCTTCCTAATGTTGAAGGGATGGCAAAAGACTGCAAGTTCTCTTCTGGCGAATATTCGCCTAAAATCACTCAAGTATTCTGAGTCTTTACTCACAGTGAAAAGAAGTGGTGAAATTTTTTATGTGTCTAAGAATGGTGTATTCGGCTACATGATAAACGAGATCTTCCGTGCGTTGAGCTCAAAGATAGACAAGCCACTGGAGATAAGGCTGAAAGTTTCCCTTCTGTCAGACGTCTTTATACTTTGTCTGTAAATTCTTTTTCGGGAAGCAGCAACAAGATCATGAGGTAGTAGCCATTACCTGCTTATGTTGTCGTTCTAATAATGGTACATAACTATTTTGTTCGGGTGCTCCCCCTCTCGGGAATCTTTAGTCATTGTTCCTATAAATACTACCCCTTGTCAAGAATATATGCCACTAACCTGGATACCAGTTGAGGTGCAACCTGTAACCATCGAATCCCCTCTGCTTGAGAATGCCCCTTTTCAAACCTGGAACATATCTCCATCTAAATGAATCATCTAAACGAATATAACTCACGGCAGTCAAACATAAGGGTTTTAACGCAACATTCATAACACCACAAGCGAAAATCTTAGATGTTTAAACGATAAAACTCCATTTTGTGCAACAAAATTAACACTAAACACCTTTTATTTCACATTCAAGGCCACCTTTATCTTGCTTTTAAGCCAAGATATATGAAATGGAAATTTCATTGATTTTACTGGTGGCAGATTTTTATTAATACGAAAAACTTGTTTGTGACATTAATTCTGAACACTAGTGAAGTTTTGCCAGTAGAATCGTTGAGAGTATTGACATTAGATTAGTGGCACTAGCTCAGAGTTACAAATTTAAATAAAACACTCAACTACATAAACTAATATAAAAGAGGAAAAATTAGTGTAAGCTTTGAAATGTTGGCGCGTTTTCGAAATGGCTATGTGTAATGACGAGGAGATTTTTGACGCTTTTTCATTTCTATCTGATTTCTGAAAAGCAATCTCATTTTTCATTTCATTACTGTTGTTGGTTTTGAAAATTTTGAATCTTGCGGAATATCCCGGGACTAAATGCAAGCGGTATATTAAATGTTGAAACTAAAAAATAATGCAGTTTTACTACGCGTCTTTATTTTTCCAGATTGTTTTAGGCCACTAACTATTACATTTTTTGTAGTGAAAAACTACCCAAACCTCTTTTACTTATGAAGTTACACCACATTTAAATTTACCTCTATAAGCATTTCTTTGCAGCACAATAAAGTTGAATGGAACGTGACGCGCAAAGAAATGAATGTGAATGTATTCACAACAAAATATGTTAAAAACATGTAATCATCTACCCCCTTTCGGTTATCTTATATCGATTCTTATATCATAGATATGATAAATCGACAGCACATGCTTGTAACGCCAGGGAAAAATTATTCATTTAAATATTTCCAGTGTAACTCATAAAAGTAACCGATCATGGAACTCATTACTTTAGATTTATAAAAGAAAAAGCACCTCTTTGTTATGTGTACTCGCTACCAAAGCACATATATGTGTGGTGTGTATCCTCCACATTGTTTATTCTGAATCTCTGTATCTTTTTCATAAATCAGAGCTAATGACACCATTACGGTCAGATTTCAATATCAAAAAACAAAGATAATGGCTCCTTTTTGAGGAAATTTAGATGTCACATCATAGGTAATTAAAAGTTCTTTAATTATAGCCTTTAATAATGCCGATGAGTACTAAGAGGCTTTAATGAACTTCCCACACGATTATGACGTTGCGACATCGGCTTATTCAGATAGAAAAATTATAGCTTCAGAATGAAATAAGCTCATCACGTGTCCGAGCAGAGACATGTCGGCAAACGAATAAAGAAAATCTGCGGAAAAAAAGACCTTTAAAATAAAAAAAATATATATTTACTCCCATCACTTTGCTCAAACAAGTCGTATCGTACCAGAATAACTGAAAGTTAAAATGCTCCAAAATGTTTTTAGATTCTGATGTTTATCAGAGTTTAGTTGTATTATGAGGAGACTATAAAATTTTTATAGCTGAATGAAGAGTCGAACTGGATGCAATAAATATGGAAAATTGCATGGCGATTCATGTTTTTTAACATTTTCCAGTGATCTGCTCTTCTCTGGCTCAGTTTAGTACGAAGTGCCTGTTCTACACATCAAACAGTTGAACTTTACATCTTCTCATTTGTAAATCGGTTAATTAGAACGCGAATTCCGTAAAATTCCCATAGGATAACATTAGGGTTTGATGATTTCTAGTAAAACATTTTCGATATCGCTAAGCTGCTTTCAGGTTTAGGGGCTTCTTTTGATGCTAAGTTTGGCAATCGTTTGCGAATTTCCTATAGCTTGGAAAGCTTGTTCATGGATCTTAATAATTAACTTTTCGGCACAGCAATAATGTTATGCAATCCAACTGCGCGAAATATGTTGAAATATCTGACAAAATAAGGCATGCAAGTCTTAAAGAAACTTTCTCAAACCGTATAAAAAGATAGAAGTTTAGCCCAAGTTTAGTTGGGCCAAATCAAATGAGCATTGGAAGATTAATTGAAAAAATATTAAAAATAAGTAAAAGCATGATACACGAAAAGCTTATTCATTTTAAGTGTAGATTTAATGTGAAGACAATGAAATCTTTATGCGATTACTGCGTCAGCGTGTAGCTTACAATAACCACTTAAACTACTTCTCAGATAACAATTACTTCCACTCGTTATCTAGCTTAAACAACATACTTGATCCTTGTTTTAAAAACATTACATTTGTGCTTATGTACGCACACTGTCCAATGAAGTAGAAACCTGCTACAGTTTCTACGAATGCTTCCTAACGACGCAAAGTAAGCAAAAGTTTTTATGACGTGCGTGAAACTTCATCAGAATGCTTTGACGGCATGCAGGTGCATTTCACTAAAAACGCTATAGAATGGAAAAAAGGACAGATCTTTCACCATTTAAAAAAAGGCTTATTGTTGGTGCTCGCTAGCAAGAGCGAAGACCGCAGAACTCACAAGAAGTCTTTTCGAAAGTTTTTAGAAGCTGGAAGCAGAACTCACAGTCCTTATCTGAAAGACGTAACTGCTGCTCGAATGCAATCTACCTAGGCCGTGATCGGCGGCGTCTCTGACGATTGTACGGTAGAAAAGGACTCTACTGTGCTCCAACTAGCAGAAACCTTCACCGGAGGTTCGCCCCAATCGACCTCGGTGTGAGCCGTGTACAGAGAATTGCAGAAGATGGGAATACCTAGTCGGATGCCTATGAGGAAACCTTTTTATTACTGCCCGGAATGCGCGAATTTGTTTGCAGTGGTGTCAGGAAGCTCAAAAGGGGGACATCCAAGGACTCTAAATAGGTTAGGTCGGCTGATGAATCACGCTATACCTGGTTTTGTACTAATGGAAGACGTTAAATTTAGCGAGAACCCTGAGAAAGCATAAACTCATTTTGTCTTGCTCTCGCTGTGTAAAGATCTTGTGAGAGTTTCATGGAGTGTGTTGCATGTGGACGTGGTGCTCTAACACCTGGAAATATTGGCAGATCAAGTGCATAATGGGATATTGCACTGTTACTCCGAATGGGACACATACTTATCGGACGATAATGCATCGGCCAGAATTGCTCGGGATTGTGGTTCGATGAACATATATATATGATTTCTAAAAGCTTCGCTAGCGGCCGTAAAGACCGGATTTTAATCCAATAGAAAATGTTGGAGACGTGTTGAAAACACCATCAAACAACAATCTCCTCTTTCATAGAATTTACAGGATCTTAAAGTCCGTGTAGTCAATGTACGGAATTCTCTGGAAGTAAATGCACTCCAGAATCTTGTAGAATCCATGTCCTCATTAATATGGGCTGTTATATGTGTAAGAAGAGGTTCAACAATATAATAATCTAAAGTTTCTAATTCATTAGCCAGTGTGTGTAGTTCGGTGTCCACCTAAATTTAATAGTGACTTCTTAATTTTATGAAAAGCCGCATTTCAAAAACTTTTACTTACATTTTCAAGATTTAATTTTAGATGTTTTCCATTTAGTAACATTCTATTTTATGATATTTCATATTTTATTTTGTATAACCCCAGCCTATTTTCTTTAATTAAAAATAAAAAGCAGTGTAATAGTAAAGAAAACCGCCGAGAAGTGTTATGTGCTACCCAAAAAAATGCTTTTATTTTTATTAGCATTAATAAATTACAGGAGAAAAGCATTACAATTGATGAATTATCATTAGAACCTTGAACGATGTCAAAAAGGTTTGCTAATGCACTTCATGTGAAAAACCTTATCGTTCTATAATGCTATTTTGTCCGAACATTCCATTTACAAATAATATGACTGATCTTTAATGTGACTCCCAAGTAAATAGCCTGAAGCCTCAACAAGAAATGTTTTTCTGATGTAACATTAGCACAGCCTTGGCGTTACCCTACACTTAGTAAAGCAGTGATTAAGGTCCAGCTGCAGTGAACTTGATGACGTAATTATAGACGAACTAAACCAATTACGTTCGCCACCACTGATTTAAACGCCCAGTCGAATGTCTGATAGATAGATGCTTGTTCAACAAATAAGAAAAGTGTTTTAGCCATGGTCAACTTATAATTACGTTGATCGTCAACAATGTCCCCCCAGCAAATATTCTTCTTTTACTAAGTTAGTTTCTTGAAAAAATATATGAAAAAAACTCTTAAAGATAGTAGTTTAATGGACATCATATACACAAGCAAAATAAAGAATGAGTTGAATGAATAGGGAATGCGACTTACACGATAAACATACATACAGGTATATTATTAAAACTATTTCAATGCATAAAGCTTTTTAGTTTTTTTTTTTTTTTTTTTTTTTTTGGAAAGTGCAGGCAATCATTTGCAAAATGAGTGAAAGGAAAATAGAAAGAGTGACCGGAGAAAAAATTAAGCATAATAATAAGAATGTCATTCTATTTTCAGATTGATAACGATTGAGAGAACTTGAAAATACCATTGTGTTAAACAGCTTACATTACGATCATGTTGTACTCATCCTGTATTTTTAAATTATTTTTAGTGTTCCATACGAAATATTAAAAAAAAATCTACAAAATTAAGATGTATTCACTACATACAGTGGCGTAGCCAGAAATGTTTCTTGGGGGATTTTACGACTACTGCAATTCAGAAATATGCATACATGTGTGTGATAAGGGAGTGAAGAATATACATTTTGTATGGCAAAAAGTTCCTCATGGGGAGGGGGGGGTTATGACCCCTATCCTCCCCCTTTGCTACGCCACTGACTACATAAAATTAGCAATTACAATGATTCAATTTCTTTTGTATTTTCTCTCAATTTTTCGTTACTATGCCTAATATTTTACTTCATTAAACTATTTTCATTTATTAAAAATATAATCATAAATTATTGTTGTGCAATAAAAGTTGCTTTTTCATTGAAAAAAGAATACATAACACCGGAAAAGAGGTGTTATTGTTCAATAAAAAGTCTCGAGAATATGAAGATAAATATATGTAATTAAGCCACCTTTCAATGGCTTTCGAAAGGAAAAAAATTATATCGAATGATCATGTTTCAGGGGTCTAGGAGAAATTACGAAATAAAATTATTTCTTGCATTTTTTCATTAGACTTTCATATTCAAATTCATATATAGTCCCCCGTCATCTTTTTTTTAACGATATTTCTGACAAATTTTATGATGAAAGGCTGAAATTGTGTTTATCACCTCATGAGTGTATGGGGCCCATTTTACTAACTGGCCCTTTTTCATTTTTGTATACAAATTTAAAAAGTATAACTTTCGGAAAATTAACGAGAGAATTTTTTTTTTTTTTGCTGCCTTTTTTCGAACATTTTTTTTTTTCAATTTACATTCATCTCTTATCTCTAATAGATAAAGAATTGGAGCGTGTTACCATCCTTTTGAGATATTCTGTATAACAACAGCGTGTATAAATCTGTTTTTAGTTTAGAAATCTGAAATAGAAACAACCAACAGAAATCATACCAAGAAAAGCAAAATCATCTATAGATAACTATCTCGTCTGTCACCAAACTTCTGACTTCAAATGGTTGAACAACTCGAAAAAAGTACTATTTAATATTCTTTAGAGATATATGATCTAAATTCATTCAAAATTTTACCTTAGTTGGTTTACAAATTTTGGTGTGCAAATAAACAGATATGTAAACATCATGTAGTTTTTCCGTACTAGTAATGATACTTACAATCTCTAAAAAAAGCATCATTTTCAAATTTATTGACTTTACATAGAACTGCCTATAAAATAGAAACATTAAGTATATAAAGCTCCAATTTTAGATATTTTATAGAGTGGAAATACACACGTTTAAAAAAAGAACTAAATTCTCTCCGAAGGAACTGAAAAAAAACTCAGAAGGATTTAAAACCGGGATAAGTTTGTCTCGATTTTAATACTTTCGGAGCTATTTTAGTTTTTTCGGAGCAGATACAGCTCCTTTTTTTAAGCGTGTAGATACGTTTATCTTCCATTCGATACTGAAAACTTATAAGATTGCAAATATGTTTGATATCTTTAAACTCTTATCTATTTCAAAATATATCGAAACAAGTGTTCAGTTTAGACCTCAGACTACAAGCATCGCAGTCTCTCTTCAAATATTTCAAATTAGAATGAACTTTCATTCATTTTTATTTGAACGTTTAATGTTCAGAAATATTGCGTATAAATTTCATTCAAGTGAACTGCAAATGGAAGCGCTCAGGAACACAAAAGCCTTAAATTCTTGATTAGCAGATTCAACGATAAAAATTCGGAAGACTTTGCGAGCAATTTTATGGCCAATCGATAGTAAAAGTATTGAAATAAGAAGTTAAAAGTCATAAAATGTTTAGTGCTATGCTATCCCAAGCGTGCGGAAATAAAATATTTTATTGGACATATTTGAATGTCCATAACATTTTACAATCGTTTTTTACGTTCGGTTTTCTTTAATGATTGGAGGTGCGCCTGTGCTTGGTAAAGTCTCCGATTCCCTCTTTGAAAGTACAGGTGAAATATTCTAAATGCAAGGCAGTTAAATAAAATAGTAAAATATTTTTTATTGAATTAGAACATCTGCGTCAGTAATTTTTTCTTCAAATTCAGGGTATCAAAATTAGGGTTTGAAATACATCAAGCTCATCAGTATGCAACTAAACAAAGAAAAAAAAGTCAAAAACACAAAAATTTATTGAACCTAGATATAAATTAAATTGTAATAATTTGTATCAAAAACGAACTACTGATTCGTTCAAATAGCGAAATTTAACCCTTGGACGCGCGGTGGTTGAGCCGTGAAAAATCACCTTATTTCAGCGCTTGCACTGCTAATCGAAAAAAAATATATATGGTAAATAGTCTCAACGCTGAAAAGGTGCAGTCGTTGCCATCGATCCGTTTAACTATCAACAACATAGTGTATCAACAACACGTTTTCTGAGACAGCCGGCTGTGCTAGAAAACTTCTTTGGCTCTGAGGCGCCAGATGGGACATTCGGCCGACCACCATGGTTTTGGTAGTTAAATAGATCAATGGCAACGGCTGCACTTTTTCAGCGTTGAGCAGTCTATCCAGTCGGTCGTCTGTATTGATGTGAAAATGCTTGCTCTTAAAATGGTTAAGAGTAATATAAACGAACAAAGAAATACTTCAAATGAAGAATTCAATATCCTAATTAAAGATGTAGCTCGGAAAACTATCTCCCAAAACGTGCAGTGCAGTTGGAAATTCAAATCCCTTCCTCTGTTAACTTGCAGATGTCTTTCGCGGTGCTTGACACAGTAGCCTATATTCCACTAAAGAAATGACACTTTGTTCTCTTGTGACAAATGCAAGTGCTTTCAAAATGCCCTTAGTGACTTGAAATATTAGAAGCAATGGCGGATGCATAGCATAGTAGAGGATAAAAATGAAGGTTTATAAAATGATAAAGCCTAAATTTTAGAAGAATACTGTTTATGGAATTATTTTCTAAGTATTTTGCTATATATCCACCATTCTAAAGTTTAAACATGCATCAGTACGGTGTTGTTAGACAAATATGCAAAATTTTTAGCATGTAGAATAATGTTATATTTACAAATCCAAGCATATATATTTGCTGAAGTCAATTGAGTCACGCATATTTTTGTCAAATACATTTCAAGTCAATAACGAAGATAAATCCTCTCTGATTTTGGGTTTCTATAGTGAAAGGTTGTCTGTGGAAACTTATCAGTTGTAGTAGAGAAAATCTCTCATAAATATTTTTTTTAAACTGATAGTAGTAAAAAACTGATAGTAAGAAAAAAATTAATTATGTGCATCATTTGTTTAGAATTGAGCTTAAATCAAATACTATTGTAAAAATAATTAAAATTTCCACACTTGATAAAAGTACAATGTGAATGACTGGGACAAATTAGCAAGATTTGTTTAACGCAATGCTAAATTTTTTTTTATGAATTCGCCAGCATATAATATGTAACCTAAACTCCTGAATCGTGCAGTTTCTGTACAAAAAAGATGCCTTTTTTCATGATAATTAATTTGCTTACTACTACTATTATTATCACTTTTACTATCACCGATTTCATTATTAATATAATAAAGAATCATATCCCCTAAACAGTAATGCTAAATAAAAGGAAACATAAAACACTCAAAACGTTGATGAATTAAAAATATTTCATTTTCAACTTTGTTTTAAAAAGAATGAGAATTATTTAAAGGTGGTTGATTTTTCAAAATGGTCACCATAGCTATTGCTTTGTGCTAAATATGTGTGAAAGATGAAAAACAATCACCTCAAAGATAATACATGGCTAAAGATCATTTGAATATCAAATTTTATTACAGGAACGAAAGAAAGAATACATGATGATTTCTTGAATAAATATCGAAACAGAATTCCTGTTTGTCTTAAAAAAACACTGAATAATTAGTCATAATTCAATAACTCATTCCAGCATGATATTTTCTTTAAGCGATCCACTCAGTACTGGAGGCATCTGTTGAACAAAAGTTTTGATTTCTTTTAGGACAATGTAAATTCAAATTATACTCAGTACAGTCGTATTAGCATAATTGTTTCGCATTAAAAATATCGCAATCAATTATTATCTCAATATTCTGAAAAATTCTTACCCCTTTTTAATAAGACAGATGATTTTCTTTGTTATGAAAATGACGATTGCCTATTGTATTAGCGTCATAATAATGGCTTCTAGCATATTCCACTGACTTGATTCCATTGATTAATTTTTGTTAATAGGAATATCGCAAATTATGTTTGCAGAGTAGATGCATTTTTGAACTTGGTGTATTTAATTCTTCTTTTTTAGTAATGGAAACCTTGATGTGTAACAAATAATTTTTTTTTCTTACATTTGAATTGGGTGTTAACTTTTCTTAAGTCATTATTCACTATTGATGAGAATTAAAAGAATTTTAACTCAAATAACTGCTTTATTTCAAAAATTCAACAGTACTCTTAATGATATAAGGTGTAATCGTTATGTTGAAATTTAAAATTTATAGTTTTAATGTTTAAAAAAAAAAATTCGACAAGGGCGTTTAGAACCCCATACAATCCCTTTCGCACTCCGCTGATAACTGATGGTGCTTCACGTCAAATTCGATTGACGATCATCATGCATGAGTATTAACTCATTCTCAGCAAATAGTCACGAAACAATCTTTTGAAAATGTCCACCATTCGACATACAAAGGTCTCGCAAACGATGATGAGGTTTGTGATCACACACCAGACTGTCTCATCGGAAATGGATTCACATGCTCCACAAATCGACGATTCAAGCTGCAGCGTGTTGGAATGGTTTTGACAGACAGTGCCCTACAGAAATGCGTGTGCTCTCTTTCAATGTGTCCTACATAAAGTAGTCACAAGGAGTCAGATAGGGAGAATATGCTGTTTGCATTTCCGGACACAAGTTCCTCTGTAAATCTTGTTTGCCATGGATGACAGACCAGCATGTTAAGTTTTTCAACTAGCTTCTGTGACACTCTGTATATGCAAACTGTAAAATAACATTTACTTTTTGTCCCGTTTTCACTCATTTCTCTGAAAGACTGAACATGTATAACGTTTACGCATGAAGAAAAAAAAAGAAAGAAAAGCAATACTTGATGTAAAATATCGGTAGAGTAACTTTTTAACGAAAAACGATAGTTCGTCCATTGTCTTATTGCAATTAAATAGGTTCTTTAACCTCTACTTCATAACATAATTTTGAAAGCTAACAATCGTTAAAGCGTTTCCACCATGAGACATCAGCATTATAGCCCTGTCACAAGTGTCACTGCTATAACTTCGTGAAATAATTGCTCAGAATTCAGAAGGGAGCCAAATTTTACGGAACCACCCAAGACGATTTTGATATGTGGTCATTAAATGTGCACTATCTCCATAATTAACTGTTGAAAATGTCATTTAATCTACCTCCCGCCTGACAAAATGTGCATTTTAAGAATTTAAAAGGGCTAAATTAAAAGTTTTGGTAGAATGAGCATTTAGGAAGTGGACTGACTTCACACTCGAGTTACAGACTGGGGAATACTTTTGAGTGACGGACGAGACTTGAATGATAAAATAGGTTTAAATTAGTTTTTATTAAAAATTATTTCTGACTTGTGTTTTTCAGCCATTGAAATGTGCATTGTAAGAACTCGAAAAGAGTAGTGATTATAAAAATTGTAAGGCAGACTTTTGAACTAAGGGAGACTGATGAAACAAACCCCCTTAAAACTGCATTTATGTAGGGTGTCCGACAAACGACATACCGATTTCGAAATTACATATCTCTAAAACAAAGCACAAAAGAAGAATGTTTATTGTGTAATCTGTTAAATTTTATACAGAAGTTTCGAATGCTAACAGAGAGTAGTGAAAACATATTTCCGTTAAAAGGAGAGGGAGTTATGGGCGTAGTCTTAATGATGATGCCTAATCTTTATGTTGAAAATAAAACATGTGTGATGCAGATAATCACATATCTTTTTTAATTATCAATTACTTAATTGTTAATTATTTCTAAATTTAATCTGCGTTCAAAATTTATTCTTTGCACTTTCGATTTGGAATTCTCTTCCCTTCGCCTGTAAAGTTTTTATTTCTGCACCTACCGTATTTAAAAGCAATCTTCCGTTTTCATTTATTTTTCCTTTTTATTTCACTTTTGCATTGGTAAAGCCTAGCATTTCTGTTCTCATGGTTTGTTTATGACCATATATGGTATCAAATCTATAAATAACATTGGCTTTCATTTTGGGTTACAATTTAGCTGCTAGATTGTTTGTTTTATCCGTTGGCATGACTGGGATTCAAAAATAATTATATAGAAATGTTCTTAACGTCTACTGGCGTCAAGTTAATTTTGCATTTTGTTTGGCATGCCCTTGTGGCGTGTTTTGGTTCTGTACTAACCTCTTGGCTTGAGTTTCTCATCATCATTCACGCCTTAGCAGTTGTCAAGTGAACCTGCGCTGTTCAGGGGTCTGCTCAGCCACCGTAGGACTTTATAATTTTAACGTTATGTGTTGATATTAAAATAAAATGTGATTGCCACTATAAAGTCTTGTTCTTTCTTCACGGCCTGGGTTTCGCCTACATAAAAAATATGGGATGAGTACCTGGGAAAAACTTCGCCATAACATGTATGGAATTAATGCTAAAGAAATATTCGACAAGGGCGGTGACCCCCTTGCGCACGCCACTGATAACAGATGACGCTGCACGTCAAAATCGATCGACGATCATCATGGGTGAGTATTAACTAATTCTCAACAAATAGTCACAAAACAATATTTTCTAAATCTCCACCATTCTACGCACAGAGTTCTCGAAAACTAATAATGAGGTTTCTCATCACGCTCCACAAAGTCTCAACGGAAACTGATTCACATGCCACAGAAATCAACAATTCAAGCGTGTTGGGATAGTTTTGGCAGACAGTACCTTACAGAAATGTATGTGCTCTCTTTCAATGTGTCCTACAGACTGTAGTCACAAGGAGTCAGATCGGGGGAATATGGAGGACTACGATCACAACTGCTTATGCTAACTGTTTTTGTAACTACTAATTCGAAACTCTTGTATATTTTTTACAGCTTACATAAGAAACATACCGTTGCTGCACCCTTCTATTAATCTTTGATTTTGAAAATTTTATTTTTGAACTCAGTATGTCCTTTGCTGCACACCCTATATATGTATTAAACGAAATGGTGCTGATATATAAAGTATTATTTTTAAAAAATTCTCTTTTTTAACAGTAAATAAGTAAAATTCAAAATTACTTTTAGAATTCGAGCCCCGGGGATGCAACGGTTAACGCATTGAGCTGTCGCGCCACAGGTCCAGAGTTCGATTCCCGGGCTAGTAAGGTTTACTCAGCCTTTCATCCCTTCAGTGGATCGATCCCTTCAGTCAAAGGAGGACCATGCTTGCTTAGGAATTAAACATTCTGAGCTGACCACCTGGCTGACTCATATGCTTTCGCACCACAAAGCCCATGATCGCGAAGGCGTGGCTGGACAGCGCAGGCCTTGGTCCGCAAGTGGGTTGTTGTGCCAATGTTTAATTTTAACCTCACTTTTAGAATTCGAGGCATCTGAATTTTGTCATCCGAAATAACATTGCAAAAAATGTCCGTCAAATTTACGGAAAACAACTGCCAGCCAGGACGTCAGTTATTTCTGTATGTTTTAAGGAAAACAGTACAGATGTTTTCCGTAATTTTTTACAGATTCTCAATTTATTTTACAAACATTTTCCTTGAACGGAAGTAAAATGGCAGATTTCTGTAAAATAAACTGAGAATCTGTAAAAAATAACGGAAGACTTCTGTAAAACATACGGAGATAAACTGGCGTCCTGGCTGACAGTTTTTTTTCCCCGTAAATTTGAAAGAATTTTTTAAGTGTATTGCTGTGTGTTAGGTAGGTTTACAGAGTAAGTCTTACAAAGTACGTTTACTAAGTCCAACGACGCCTTTGTGCGTTTGGACGCGTTTATACTGTTTCTCTTGCGAAGAATTATTACCACACCGTCGTTGAATTAAAAGCAGAACGGTCGCGAAAATACTGTTTTAATTGGGAGTTATAAAAAGATCAAATTTACTTCCAGATTAGTTAAAACAACATTTTTCTTATTAGGAAAATGGTTAAATAATTAACTTTAATTTTAATAACTTAAGTTTACTAAGATAATTTTTCATCGTTATCATTTAATAATATTTTCCTTGTACAGTAGCAAAATCTGTCAGTATTTTTCTATTATTATTCTAGAAGTCAAAACCGTTCTTTAGAAAGCATTAAAAGGGAAATTTAATGTCATTTTTAAAGTAAAAAGACCTTTTATTCTGTAAGAAAGAAACTTGAAAAATCTAAATTCTAAATAAAAGGTTCACAGTTGATAAAAGAACCGAGTATTAACTAAAAAAAAAAAGTAATAAAAAAAACACTATTATGTGAGGCCGCTTTTGATTAAACGAGAAATTTTTAATAAAGTTCTACGCGTGTTTTTATTGTTACTATGTACATTTTTACACCTAGTAACATTATTTCTCGTCAGTGCTCTTAATGGCTTTTTGTAAGAAAGATATCAGATTTAGGAAAGAATGTTTTGGACGATGACGTTAAAGAGATGCGGAAATTTTTAATTACTTAATTAGAATACTTTGCTTATGTGTTCCGGCTTGCGTTTTATCGTCCAATTGTAGTTAACAATAGCAGGGAACGAGCAACGATAATAGACCATTTTTAGTCAAGTTTGAATTTTTAAGTTAAACATTTTTATAACATAAGTAATTACGCTGCTAGCATTGCTGGAGATGCTTTCTGGAATTTAATGCGTTACACTATTTTACCATCAGTCTTTATTTCATGCAACTGGAAGAACAAAAGGTGATTAAAGTGCCAGCGCAATTTTCTGTTATCTGAAGACGAAATTATTGTACTATAAAATTAATTGCTGCCAACACCTTCCAACCCCCCCCCCAAAAAAAAGAAAGAAAAGAGGGATGAATGAGATTGAAAATATGAAATATAGATCTAATTAACATATTTTAATTACTGTATTTCCATGTAATAAAACACAACATATGTATTATGGATAGGGTTTAGCAAAATTATGTTACTTCCTTCTGAAGCACTATATGACAAAATTAGTTACTGCCATTTAATTACATCTTCACTTAATTATTCATTTAATAATGTGCTCTAACACTATCTTTTACATACGTCTTTCTAAGAATTCGTATACCGTTACTGATACTCCTACACTAAAGATTGTACCTTTAACCGTTCCATTTATTTCCATTTATAATTAAAGTCAGCTAGTAGATTTATGCTTTATTTTTCTCCAATGAAATGATATAACATTCTAGATTAAATAGAAATTTATGAATAGAGGCACTTTTACTTAAAAAAACACTATTAGTGAAGTGACATTATAATTCAGCTGATAAGCTACAATTAACATTAACATTTCAACATACCTCTTTGAAGAATTTGTTTACGATTTTTGTAGCATAAGAAAAATAAATATTGATTTTTTTTTTCAGATTTTATCATTAAACTTCAGTACATTCAGTTTCTTTCCCATGTATTCATTAGAGTCTTGGTAGGAAAAGATCTTAGGATGGTAACACTGCTAGAAATTTGAAAGATTGTATTATCTTACAAGCAGCCCATAACGACGAATATGTAAATAAAATGACATATCCTTCTGTAGTTAATATTATGAACGCTATCGCAGTTCTCTAATCGTATAATTTAGTCTCTTTTTAAGCTATTATCATCCCATAAACTGATTTTTGAGAGAGTTTACTTGTCATTACGATTCTGCATAGATTTTCTAAAACACCATATATCCTTGTTTTGATTTTGCAGTCAGTACCACTGAAACTACGGCAGTTTCCACAGTATAAATAGCTGTAATTATCGTTACTACTTCTGCAGCGTTTGTCGTTCATTCTTTAAATTATAAGGAATCTGAAATTTCTTTCTTTAATTTCTTTACAGTGATTTTAGATGAGCTTCATTGTTTCATGGTACAAACAGATCAAATTTTATCGATTGCACCATTGTATTAGTGTGCAATTTTAAAGCTGAATAATGTAGAAATAGAAAGAGTGCAATCATTATATGAAGGATGTAATTGTAAATCTCACATTTTCTATTTTTGCAAAATTGACATTTCCCATATTTAAATTTAAAAAATATAGCTTTTCCAGAATTATTACCGGTTTAGGCCTGCGTGTGTGCATTTGTTATGGCAACAAATATATCGTGTTTTGCATTTTTCTAAGAACTCAAACTAACTTTCTAAGAGGTGAATGTCAGTTTTGCATGTTGTACACCCTTCATATACTCCTATTTATCTACTTTAAATGCTTTTATTTTTTCAAAATTAGTGCTGGAAAAGAAATTATTATTATTATTATTATTACTATTATTATTATTATTGATTGAATGTTTCAAACCATATTTGAAAATGGGGTGAAATTTACATCATATAGTCCCTTAATCAATAAACAAATATCTAAAAATATCTCTCTCATTTCGTTACTATGGCTGGAAAGCTTCAGTAATAAACGGGTACGAAAAGTCAAACCACCACGTAATAAAACGGCGATAAGATAGCGATAATTGTCGCAATCATTTTTTTTTCTTTGTCTTACCCCCTAAAGAGAATCCTTTTTTTTACGATGTTACAGAAGACTCCGAAAACGGGTTATTCCTGATAAGACCGTAATCAGCAAGTCTTTAGCCAAAACTATTTACTCAAGTTATTACTTTCATTTTTTTTTTTTATTCCTTCTATAGCCCAAGACCTTTGTTTTGCTTGTTTTACTTCTATCCGACAGCAGTGTGAAAAAGCGAAATTGCCGCCGCTTCGCTAGTAATAAGACGGTTTCAGTCCGAAAAGGCACAGGTCGTCAGCGACATTATCATAAGCAGGCATAATGGCAAACTAAATGGACGGTCACCTGAATACCAAATGAAGATTGATGACTGTTGGACTGCCATGGTGGTGTGTTGCATGTTCGAGCGCGTATTACGACACGTGTAACACTACAGTGTACATGCGAAGATGAGGAAAGTAGTTGTGTTTTTTAACGAACTGTCCATCTCTTTGCACCGATAAGTGATGATCGTCACTGTCAAGCTGTTTTTATAACTCAGTTATTAAACACTGCATAAATTTACGCTTAAAAGTATCTTTATTTATGTGCATAAATTTGACGAGGAATATATGAATATAAATATAAACATTTTCATTAATACGTGGATTTACTTTAATTGCGTTCAGTGATATTTATGTGTTCAATAACTAAGTTAATAAATATTTAGGATGAATTTAATAAAGTGCACTGTAAAAAAAATCTTGAAAATTACGTAAAATATACTAGAAAATGGGATGCCAGAAATATTCCCGCATATTTACACTCCGGTAAATTGCAGAAGAAATTCCGTTTCAACGAAGATTTGACGGTCGATATACGGAAATTGTTCTGCATTCAGATATAAATCAGGAATTTCAGTAAAATTTCAGGAATTTCGGTAAAAAGTTACCAGTAAATATGCAGTTGATTTTAGAGATATTTACAAAGTTTATAAATATTTAAAAAATGTGCAAAGCTATAGAATTAAAGAACAATCAGTTATTTAGAACTCTATAAATTTACACTTAAAAATATCTATTTATGTGCGGAAAATTGGCAAAATAATTTTTTCTAAGTAATACCTTGTTTTTTTTTAGCGTTTAGTAAAAGAAAATAATTGTGGATAAATTTAAAGAGTTTATAAATCAGAAGTAAATAACGAAATATAGTTAGTTCATATATGAATAATAATTATTAATTCAAAATTTAAAAGAAATACACCTTACCTTATTTTCTCTTCAGTCTAATTACGTCAATTCCATTTTTCCCGATTACTGTTAAGTAATCACCTTTAATCTGTAAATTAATATATATATATAAATTATAATTGCACTGAATGCATGTATTACATAATCATAAATCTATATAACTATACATATATTTATACACGTTACATATTTATAATATCACAAACATTCCATCGCGATTATTAATTCAAATTCTCGGGTACTGGGATTGTTTACGTAGATGATAGTTAAATTGTACCGCAGTCTAATAATCGTTATTCACTGTTCTCGACATTACAGCAGACATCTTGTTATAATAATCATTTAGAACAATTTTATGACCACCTTTATGGTCTGGACTGATTATAATTTTTTATAAACGTTCCCATAAACCTGCGCATTAGATTATTTTCAATAATTGAGTATAAAAAATGTCCCATAGGTGTATATTCTCGATATGGAAAACTGTTTTAACTTAATGAAGCGTAAAATACAGCAAAGCTCTACGCACACTAACCAAATACAAATTTAATCATATAGTAGCACTCCTTTTTCTATTTGATGTTTCTTTTATCTCAGTTATAACTGTAAGTTATCCTACACACCCAATAGCACAATTGTAAGAAGTAAAATATAGGATGTTATTTACAGAGACACATTCCACTATAGTAAAATTTTATCAAGAAAAGCTCAATGAAACTGTAACGATATTTGATATTTGTTACAGATATATTATAAGAAAGCTCAAGTACCTGTTCTACACAAGGGAATAAGGATTATTTTAGAAGTAAAAAAAAGTTATGTATGTATATTAATTCCCTATTATTGAATCAACGCAAAATTTAAAAGTGATATCTCAAATGAATAGACTTTAGCCAATCTTTTGACCAATGGTTTAAGTGGCTTCTACAAGGTTGCGAATCCAAAAAAAGGTGGAAATCGGAATTAGATGGCTTTATATATTTCTAAATTAGGTAAGATGATTTACCTATTTTTTCTGAATATTTAAGGAACGTAATTCTCGCTGGTTTTTTAAGGATTTTACAGAAAATCTCATTCGAAATTGAAATTTACATAAAAATATATAAAATAGTAGAAAAAGATCAGTTTTGGATATTAAAAAAAATTACATTTTAAAAAACTTCTCCGCAAAATTTTATTTACAATAGTCAAGTAATATCAGAAAAGATTTTTAAAATTTGGTAACTGCCAAATATTTTCAAAAAATAGGTTAAAATATAATTTGTCCCATACAAAATTGACTTTCTGTTTTAGATAAATCTATTTTAATAATTAAAGAAGTAACTTAAATAAAGAGTTTGTTACATATTAGTCGGACAGTGAATAACAGACTGTCTTAGGAAAAGTTCAAATAAGAATTCTTAATTCAATAAGACAAATAAATAATTTTGACAGACCGGTGACAACCAATGCAACATCACACTACATAAAAAATTAAGTATGTTTTATTGATTCTCTGAAATTCATTAAAGTAATAAATTTGTACAGTGTATGAGGTGGTTTTACCAGATTTGCACTTAATTTGCTCTTCAATAAAATGATGATCTTTTCTTTCTGATTTGTCAGCAAAAATTATGCGAATTACTTTACTAAATATTAAAACAGTTGTGTTTGAATTTTAAATACTAAACATTGCATCTTATTCTTTAATAAGGGATGAGGTGAGGGTAAAAAAAAAAATCATATCCTAACACTTGAGCAGAGTTTTTACGTCAAATTTCACAATCTTCGAGTAATAAAAGGCCTCATCCGGGAATGTTATGCTAGATAATTCTCTAATAATACCTCCTTGTATTGATCCGTTCCTCTGACAAATCGCTTTCACAGAAATTATCCCTTATTAAATATAAATTAACACACTACGTTAATTTGAGACCCACAAAAAAGTTAATATTTTCCAATACATTATTAATTTAGGATTACTCCTAAATGATTAGTAGGCGTCAGAAGACATATCACATCCGATCCTCCAAAGTGCCCGTCTGCTCGGACAACGCCCTGTGTAATAGGATCATAAAAGAAGGTGGAACTCCAAATAAAAGTGAACTGCGTTCTTTCTTTACCACCTGCATTTAAAAAAAAAATGCGCCGATAGGAAAGCGATCCCATGTGTTTGGCGCCCATGACTGAGAGACGTACAGTTGAAGGTTGCATTACTTCTAAGTAACGCATAAATGGGAATAGTTTAAATTAGATTCAATACTTACATACTAAATACTATTTAATGTTGAATATTGTTAAAATTTACAAACAAAATACTATTTAATGTTGAATATTCTTAACCCATTTATGCCTAGCGTCCCTTTTTTGGGACGGCATTATCGCTATCATTCGAAAACGTTATTTATTTTTCCTAGCCTTTATTCGCGAGTATTGAACCTCAATTCCACAAAATATTTTAATATGGCAAGTAGGATGTTGACATTTCAATTTTTATACATAACGATTTTAAATGAAATCATTCCTTGTTCAAAAAGTTGACATCAGAAATTTATCAATTACTTCTGGTGTTAGCAAAAATCGAAGAAAGTCGCAAAAATATCCAGGCACGAATGGGTTAAAATCTATTAATATTGTGCCTAAATGATTTGGGAATATGTATAACTCTTATGAGTTTTTGCAGCAAATAAAGTATAACATATGTTGTATATCATGTTCATTGCTTCCGTAACTCCATACATATAAAACAAACACAAAATGGTATTTATTTCTTTTTTTTATTTGGAATACTAAGTGATGAATGTTAATAGAATTTTTCACAGCCTAAATTGCAAATCATTCTAATCTGCATCACCTTAGATTGTATAGTATAAGTATTGTGACGCCTGTTCAGCTATTTCACAAGCCAGAAATATACGACGTTAGAGTAGTAAAACACGTGACCTTCAGATGAACAAAAGGATGCAAATTTACCCTTAAATGCACGAATTTTAAACACGTTCGATGCAGATCATGCGATAGCCATGAGTGTAAGCTAAATTTGCAATATCTGTTTTGGGAAAACTCATTAATAGTCGTATTTCGAAAAACACGCAGTTTGAAAGAAATATGTAAAATTAATCCTATGCACGAGATAAATCATTTACAATTAAAAACTATATTTTACAGGTGAAATTGACATAGAAAATTTGGCTTATGCTCTAATCCAGCAGTGAACGTGTTTGAAACAGACAATGCAGGTATTCATCAATATTCTCATTATTGCATTACTTGTAAATTAATTAGATGGTTGTATACTCTCTCTTTCTGTTTGATCAAGTGATTCCGCTTGTTTCTATGCACGTAAAATGAAAAACCGCATACAACAAACACAATACCGAGGATATAAGTTTTCCATTTTAACTATGTCACTAAACAAACATACAAAATAAATCGCTTGAAGATGCTTGTCAAATAGAAAAGATACATGTCAATAAAACCTTTGTGAACAAAACTAAGCTTCGAGCGAAAATGAACGCTAGCACTTCCACTTCAAAGAGCATTATAAATACCTATAAGGGAATCTGCATTTCCCACAAGACGAACTGGATTAGGCAAACACTCCATTTCTCCAATATGCAGCCAATAACGCATTCTTATAGGGTCCTGAAGAATCCACTAAGCGTCCCTCCAGCAACTCTTGTTTAAACATTCTGTGCAAGCATGAACTCCTTTATTAGCTGCCACGGATTTGGGCGTTGTGAAGTGACGGAAAGATCACAACACAAACACAAAAGCTAATATGCAGATCTGTTTGGGTAAATATTTCTGCGACTGTGTCAGGATGGAAATGTTTGCGGGGAAAGTATATCAAATATGCCATGTGGCGCTATAAACGGAAGATATTACATGTTACGTGATGGGAATGAATTAAATATTTTTATCGGCACTATTAACTTGAAGACGCGGAAGATAAAATAGCCTGTGAATTGATACCAACAGTGAAGATATAATCTTTCTTCCTTCACGGGAGACAGAAATTGGAGAATTTTGCTCTGTCACTCTTTATCACGTAATTTAATTTTAATGTTCAAAAAATATTTCTGGAACTGAGATTTGTCAGATTTCCTTTTTTTTAGGTTTTTCAATATTCATGTAAGAAATATAAAACAAAAATAATAATGAGAGACGTACTTATTTTCTTTTTTGCTAGAACTATCTTCAGTAAGAAAGATAAAAATAATTGCATACGTAAAAAAAAGGGGAAAAGGAAAAAGTTATTTTTTATAAGAATTGTTCCTTTAAAATTTTTAATAACAGATAAAATATAGACTTCAGAGTCAAGTGAAAGAATAAAGTTTTTATAAACTGGTATATTTTTTAATAAAAATCATTCGAGTACTAAAATAAGAAATATAATCAGATTTCTAATATTTGTCTAATACATTACTTATAATTTCACAAAGAACAAAATTTATGATCGGTGTGTAAATATAATTATTTCATATTATTTAGCGAAATATTAAACACATGAATACTACACATAGGCCTTTTTCTGTTTGTTTGTCAATAAACATGATTAAAGCAAAAAGCAAAGTCATCAAGCATTTCTTATATAACATATTTTATTTATAAACATTCACAAACGAATTCTTAAGTTAAATAACTCAAATATGTAATTCAACTGTCAGACAATCTTGGAAAAACGCAAAAGCGAATACAGTTGCTTACAACCCGAAATAAGTTAAATCAAGGGAAATTCACTATCATTGGAGGCAAAGAGTAATTATTCGGTTTAATACCCTCTCCTCTCACTGGAATTCAAATATACCAATAGGCTTTTATGATTTCGAAGACGCAAAGACCAAAACTAATATGGCGATTACCCTTGGGAACAGATATGTAATTTTTTCCATTGCGTCTTCTTAGAAATGAAAGTAACCCGATTAAACCAGAGTTGAGTATTAAAGATTGAAAAAAAGAAGAAAAATGTTTCTTCCTTTTTACAAACTATACGCACGTTGCAGTTTAGAAATATAAAAAAAAAACATAATAAATTTTGAAAAAAGTAACTATAATTGAAAGTAACTATAATTTAAAAATGAATTGAATTCTCACTGTTAATAGAAGTAGTTCAACATTTCACCATAAAAGGTGGTAAGTTATCTGAAACCTTTCTTTGGAAAAACTTTGCACCATAAACTGGCGCTTTTACTGTTCAATGAATCCAAATCATAAAGAAACCTTTCTCCATAAGAAGATTGCTGATAATTTAGTGCCATTTTATGGTGAAATTTTGAACTTCTTCTGTTAATGATGTACATCTGTTCAAATTTTTGATTTTTATTACACTAAAACTATTTTACTTCGTTGCTAACTAGTGTAGCGTACTTAGATAAAATAAGTACGCTACAAGAGCAATGAAGCGCATGCATGCTTTTTTTTTACCTGTAATGAGCCTAAAAACTTTAAGGGGAGATAGGACTCATCTGAAAGAAATCACATATAAATGTGGGGTTGAAAGCGCTTTTATACAACAGTTACCAATTATTGTATATTCCGGCGTATAGCACGCTCTGGCGTATAATACGCATCAGTAAATTTGGGACATGTTAAGAAATTCATTTTATATTTTATGTTATGCATTTTATATTTGGAGTATAGCACGCAAGCTAAAAAATGAAGCAATTTTTTGAAGTGCGTGTTATACGCCGAGATATACTGTACTTCAAAAACAAGGTGTTGAAGTATTAGCGTGGACAGTTTCGGAATCAGAGGAAAATGCTAGCCACAAACAAGCAATTTTGTTTTCAATAAAAAAAGAAATTAATAATGATGGTTTAGTATTAAAAAGAATAAATTCTTCATTTCAGATATTAGCCCAGCGTGATTAGCTCTGCTATCGATTTTCCGACAGTCGCATCCTTTAGAATTAAATTTGATTCATAACTTTTGATTATAGATCAATTATTAAAAAAAGCCATTATGTTTTGACAAGCGAATAAAGAAACTTCATTAACAGTTTCGTCTTTTAAAATTAATCATAAACACATGCACGAAAACAATATTTTAGCCCTGCACTGATATACGAATCCTTTGTCATCTTGATTGACCTTACCTCACTTTTAAAAATTTGCTATTCGATTAACAGAACACGCATGCATAATACTTAAACTTTGTAATGCGTTTGTTTCGAATAGATATCAGAGTCCAAACAGAAAAGGGCAAATATCGATTTACATCCAAGAAAAAAAAATATTGGAGAACTAGAAGAAGGAATAGAACAAATCTTATGGATTCCACCGGTGTATATATTATGGCTTTTGCAGTGCTACTGAGAAAGCGATATTGGCTTCGCCTGTGTTCGAGAAGCATTTTTCAACTTAAAGTACACATACCCACATTTTTTTAATGAAACTTCTGTTGCAAGAAGAAAGAAAAAAAAGTTTTCTGCTGCATTTCTGCATATTCTAGCATTTTATTTTAAATAACGAGAATCATTTACTGTTACAGAATTGTAAAATAGATGTGTGCTTGTAAGCATGAAACTCCGTACAAACAGTCGCACTCAAATTTTGTAACTAAACATTTATGCTAAGCAAGCTTCGTTTGATATAGGCATAAATGCAGTTGGAAATTATCCATGATCGAGCCAAGATGGAAAAAAAAATATATCTTTTTACTCTTTTTCCATTTCATATTTTGCAAAACTTGAAATACGTAAGTTAATAACTTAAGCATTCAAGTAATTCTAATTTGAAATTAATTAAAAACTTCGGAGAGTAACACGTTTAAAGTTTAGTGAACACGACCGCGTTATTTCACAATTTTTAATAAATTTTATGCATTAGCCCTTTCGGTACGGAGAAGCTGGAAGCTGTTATATATTCATGGTACGAGGAAGTTTTCCGCAAAGTGGTTGCACTGTAAGTCATGAAAGATGTTTTGCGGCATCCATCGAAAAATTAAAAAAAAAATCTGTATTCTAGCACAAAAATCACTGTTTACATAAAGTGATTAATTATATTCTGGAGTTATTTGCAGCTGTGATAATCACACCCACGTAATTTTCAGTGAACGCAGATTTTAGATAGAGTACTCAAAGTACGTTAGGATGCCGCCATTGGGCTGCGTTAGTACGCACAGAACGTTTAGGGATGCCGACAATAGGCGGCATAAGTACCCTCAAAACATTTCACGGCCGTCGCCAATGGGCGGCAGTAGTGACGATAGGGTTGCACCATTTTTTTTTTACTTATTTTTTTTAAGCGTTCGTGTCAATCCCAGTTTGGTTAGCTAAGTTAGGCGGAAAATTTACTATTACAAATATTACTGCAATGATGAATTATTTCTCTCGGTTTAGATTCTTTTTCTTTCCTCTGAAAAAGAATGCTGGTCACTAGCTTTTACTATCTTACTCGGTAGTATTTGAATACCACGCCGCAAGAACTGTGTCTTTTGGTGCAGTCCAGGACTGGACACCCTTTCTGGAATGCTCGTAAGATTGGACGTTTTGCTCAGACAGCTATGACATCGAATGGGAAAAAAATGTAATTGTAAAGGGTGCGATAGGACATTCTGTGTGTTTCCAAGAAAGTTTTCACCTCCAAACCTCCACTGAGACGTATTAATATAGATTGATAACGGTACCAAGTGATAGTTTGAGCCATTTTTTTGGAAAACAATGAAAGCTTATTAAACGTCTCATATATTTTTAAAACCATAACTAATAGGAATAACATATTATTCTGTAATTTTTAAGACTTTAATAGAAGTTTAAAAATTCCAAAACACTTAAAAAAATTAAACGTATTTGTTAGAATGGTCATCAAAACCAATTTATTCCGCAATAAATAATTATCTAGAAGCTTGTAAGCAAAATAACCAGCCTTAACAAAACCAGCCTGCTGTTAAAAATTTAGCTTATTATTTGGCAAAAAGGCATTGAATGAATCCCATGATTAGCAACAGTGGCAAAATTAATTATTTCATTCCCAATCGAAAAAAAGAGGATATTTGAATGAAAATTATATTTATAAGCCGAAAAATAAAATTACAATGCTTTAATTAGCATTCAAAATAAACTTTTTGGATGTTAATTAAAGCGTTCACTCTAATCGTCCTTTGTTTCATTTTTAAAGCACACAATGTATTCACAAATGTACATGAAGTATGAAAATTTTCATTCATTGTATTCTTTCTATCTCTTATTAAGCCGAAACCTCGTTCTGAAATGTGAAATCCTATTGACAAAGTGAATTAAAATCTTTAAATAACTTGCTCGTGTTCCTCGGCTATGTAGCAATTGCGTTTTGTCAAATTACAGCTGTCGACTGCCTAAACCCGGACTAATTAAATAATCTACGTAAACGGATAAACTTATTTACATTTTGTAAAATAATTTTGCGTAATTAGCCCCTGAGAAGTAAATTGATTCCTTTTGTAATTAAATAATTATCTAAAGGTTTGTAATTGTCATATTAAATTGTTTAAAAGCGATGCTACTCTGTTCCTTTTGCGAATTGCATCCACGAGTTATTGGATTTGACTGCCGTGTGTTATTTTACATGAAGTGTTTTTTTAATAATATTTACTAAGAAAATAAAATTGTATGACTATATGATTTTAATATATAATATCAATGCATCATTTCAGTTGAAAATTAGAAAACAAAATATCAAAAATGCACGTATCTAATCCAATTAATTCCAGTGTCACTTGCATGGGGGCGGATTCATTTCCAATTCATAGACTGATTCTTCTTATACAGAGAAACTAAGCAAATTTTTAAAAGAAATTAATTTTTAAGAACGTAGATTGATAGGATATTTTTTAAGTGGTAGATATTATGTTATGCATCTGCACGAACCAGCATATAATTTCAAGAATTATTTCTTTTCGGAGCAAAAATTCAATCGTTGGAGATTTTTTTTTCTTTTGAGGTAGGTGCAACAGGATATAAATTACAACACCTTGTTTATGACGTGCACACTTGGCGTGCTCATATGGCCAATAATTTTCTTATGCATGGACCCCAGAAAGGTGGGACTGAATTTAATCCTGGTTCCAGGGCCCGGTCCTAAAAGGGGCAGCGAGTACAGTCCTATGCAGTTTCAATTTTTAATTACTACGAGAGGCATCCAGAAAATAAATCCCCCCCCCCAGAAAAAAAACTCTCAGGAACATATTTATTGGAAACAAATAAAGCAATGTTTCAGCTATTTTTCAACATAGCCACCACCAGAATTTATACACTTGTCGTATCGTGGGATCAACTTTTGTATCCCTCTGTCGTAGAACTCTGCGGCCTGTGAATGGAAATTGCGTGTGGCAGACGTGTTCATCTCCGTTGCGAAAACGCTCACCGGAGGGCAGGAATTTCTTGAGGTGCAAGAAAACGTGAAAATCGCTGGGAGCAAGATCAGGGCTGTAGGGGAGATGATCAAACAACTCCCAGCCAAATTCCGTCAAAAGAGCTGCTGTGCGGCAGGCGGCGGGAGAAGGAATAAGAGCTTCCATTTCGGACCACTGCTACCACGCTACTGGCACGAGGCGGGATCTGTCCGGCTGACATATGATTGATATGTCATAGATCTGTTACGCATGCGCAATTGACACGGCTAATTATGTTTACTTTAAAGGGGAAAACATCGGGAAACTTACTTCCTGGATGTGCCTCGTATAACTAATACAAACTAGAAAAAATGTGTTGAGTATATATTTTTTTTGCCCAAAGAAATTTTAGAAGACTACAGCTAATTGCAGATTACAATTTAAAATAACATATTTATTATAAACCATGTATCAGAAAAGTTTAGTAAAATTATCATTGTGTGATCTTGTGTTTGTATTATCTTCCTTTGTTTCAACTCATACTTTCCGAGAAACAGGGACAGGGGGAGCCCGACAATTGACTCAGGGACAACTGCGCCAGGGCCCGAGATTCAGGGGTGGGTAACTAGATGTAAATTTTATTCTGTACTACAGGATTTTCTTTTAAATAAGGTAAGTAAAATGTAGCCATGACTAGTAATCCTAAAGTTTAGCTCTTTTAGTATGAAACTGAAGGCAGTCATGTGATACTTAACTCTTGTGATTTTGAAGTACCATAAATTTATAAAATATAGTTTGGACTTATAAAACATTTACCATAATTATTCCCTGTATTTGTAGATTAAACTACATTCTAAAAAGAGTATGAGTAAGGAATAACAGTGAAATTTTAATGCAGCACACCCGCAGCACCAGGGCCCGTAATCGAATGTGAAGGCCATGTTCTTGTGACTTAAAATATTCGATAATGGACGGGATTATAAAAGTTTATGAACTTTTTAAAGTACTCAACCAGAATAGAGACGGTGGTAACATTCAAGTGTTTCAGAGATTTCGTAACTAGAAGTTTTTCAATGCCACACCGTTCCTTAAGCAATTCTTACTGAATCCAATTTTCATTTCGTGATTGTTCGCATGCTGAGCACATTGATTATTTCTTTGAGCATGTTAAGGGAAGTGGATTACCGATAGAATGAGCTCTATCGATATAACGATATCTTTCACGCATGTTACCCTCATGAAATCAACTGCTGTAAAAGTATCATGTATAGCTCAATATAGCTCAATCCCTCAAGCTGATTGGTGAAGAGTGTTATTTTCCACCGGCACGTGACTGAAGTAGCCTCGTATCGAAACAGTCCATTCGGAGTTTTTTTTTCGTTGCTATCAGGCTCCTTTCCTTTTCAACTATCTGAGAGCTCCATTATGTTTAGCTTCCTACAACACTGAATTTTAATTCAGCATCTATTACGTGTGCTAGCGCACAGTTTCTTCAAACCGTACGCAGATAGCTACTACAATTCACAACTAGATTCTAATGGGGCTAAGTTTTTCATAAAGAATAACCATCATAATGCTGTTTCACTTAGGAAGCTTTAGTATTAATCCTTTATTTAGAAGCACAAAATGTTTTTCTTCAGATAAGTATTACGAGCACACTCGTATAATTCGTATCTTACCTAATAAATGAAACACCCCTTCGTATAAAGTGGCTTCAGCGGGCTTAAAATATACAGTGATACTTGCTTGCACTATGTGTTGTTAACATAGAGGAAATTTCAATGAAAGTTCTCATGCCCATTCCCATATAAAAAAGAAATGGAATAGGAGTAACTATTTATAAATATTTCATTAATTCTACACAAATAAACAGCAAAACCCGTGGTATGATCATTCCCGAAAGACACATTTCTAAAGCAAATACGTAAGAAATCGAATTTTCGCAATCAAGGACTGGCAAACAATTGGTTCAACACTTCCTATCCCTTTTAAACTGCCACTAGAAAAGTCAATTTCCCAGTCGGACATCTGCTTGGAAATGTTACACCAGGATACCAATTCAATAAGTCAATTTCCTCTCAAACAATTGACTATCAAAGACATTCACACGAACTGTTATCAAACGATCTGTTCCCGTTTGAATAGCCAAACACTAATTTAATTTTGAATCGATGTTTGTTCGTTCTCAAGGCGTCTTGGAGGAAGTAAAAGGTTGGCGAATTCACTTTCTAATCAGATTTCCAAAGTTTATTTCCTCGCGACAGGAGCAAAGTCTAGCGGTCGAAATTGTACCGTGAGTATTCCACCGGGCAATTTAACAACGGAAAAAAAGAGGAAAAGTCTGTTTAAAGTTTAATGAGTGGAGGAATCGATTGTCTAAGATTTGTCGAAATATTTAAACACCTACTTCTGTACTAGAAATTGGAATTTAGTGCAGATATTTTCCAGAGTTTACGTAAACATTATGAGTATAACTTATAACTGCTTATGAAGATACCGTTTAGTGAGCTTTACTGAAAATGAAGAAAAGCTTAGTCATTTGACAAATAAAACACTAAAAGTAGGCTATTTATTTTGAACTTATATTAATCCTTTTCCGGTTTTAAAAAATATAATTTAATGATTAAGTTTGAGAGTTTTAGTCACATCTAACAGATTAATTTTAGAGAAACTATGTCCCCCTTTATTTATGAGGCGTTAATATTAAATAACATTGGTCAGTAAACAAAATCCATCGTTTATTATAGAGGGTCCAATATGTAATTCGTTAATTAGTTTGATTAGAAAATTTTTATTTCAATTTTTAAAAATATATTCTTCGATACAGTTATCTATGTGAAAGTTTACACATTATGTGTAATAAAATTTCTGAAAACATTTTGTTGACAATATTAACACATTGACTCTCTGAATAACTTATTGATAATTTCCACTAATGTGCTCATTTTTATGCACTGTAATGTGAAAAACAAAATAATAACTTAAATCTTCTGTCAAGAAATCTAGTTTAGTATTTTACAAAAAATAATGCAAATGAGATGATTTGAAAAGAAATCTCATGTTGTTAGAGAAAATATACAGTAGTGCATATTTTTCTCATCCTGTTTGATTGCGTATCAGTTTATGAAAGAGCAACATTAATACTGAAAACTACAACTGAATTTTTTTGTCTCTCTAAAGAGTCATTTTCCATAGTAATGACACATCATGTTTCTTTTAAACTGATATGTTTTTAAATAAAATATTAGATTTAATTAAATAAGTTCATTTGCTTCATTAGATTAAATAATTAATTTTAAAACGCTTCTCATGAAAAAATATGTGTACGCCATGCATTTAACATCCTTTTTTTATGTGGAAAATATACTTAACACAATGTATTTCATTATACTTTTTTGTGGGAAATATCCTTAACAACAAATGTACTCCAAAAATATATGCAATTCTTTATTTTAATTAAGTGGGTTTTTAACAGAGTGTTTTATTTTCTGTGTTTCATGTTATTTAGTCCGCTTAATCCCTCTCGGGAAGGCCAATGGTGGATGAAGAGGATTTAATGTTAAGTTCCAAGTTCAAGCGAACATGCATACAAAGCAAAAAATATTCATCTTCTGCTCTATCTCGCAAGATAACATGTGGCTCTTTCAGTGACAAATAGACGAAATAACATCCCAGCCACATTAAATAGAACGACGAATAGAAATCAAAATGCAGTCATCAGTCTCATCATCACTTTTGTCGTCACATATGCTCTCATCACCTCCATACTCATCAGACTTTTCCCTCATACATTATGTATTTATATCATTTGTATTATATATATATATATATATATTTTTTAAGTTTGGCTGAATAAATTTTCAATTTTTTCTTATTCAAAAGTATGCTTTTAGCAAAATGTCCGGATTTTAGATAATTCCGAATTTTGGGAGCCCGTATATGAGATTTTGCGCTATGCACAAGAAGAGAATATTAAAGAATCATTTCAAAACATTTCAATCATAAAATGATTTCTCCCTGCGATAGTACAAATTAATCAGCAAAAGTAATGGTTTTTATCACTAGACTTTTAATGCAATACATAATGTTATAAAAAGCCGTGCGCTAATTTCAAAACAGTATAATTTTACTATCTGTAATACAAGATTTTTCGTACCAATGCTTAATTAAATTGCAATAAAACAAGTTTTGATTTGTAACATCATTTGTGTGACGTCTATTATGTTTAAAAATAGTCTTCATTTTGATTGTTGTTTGAAATGTAAAACTCTGTGTTACTTAAATACAAAAAAGTATTTTTTTATTTATTTATTTCAGAGTTAAACTGACAAAGTAAAAATGAAGCACATTTCTCCTCAAAAATATTCCATTTTTATAAAAATACATGTTAATGCCATTTGTTTTCAAGTCAAGGAAAAACAAGAGAAATGTGGAAAAATGACCAAGAACATACATCAATTTTAAGAGCACATTTGACATTTCGAACGGTAAAATAGAACAATTTTAGTATACGATCCATCATAGTGTAATGTGTTCGAAAATAAGTATGAAAATAACACTTTTTTTGCTGTTAAATATACTAAAAATATTCTAGTTATATATAAATTTTGAAAGTTACAAACTTGAAAACTTTATTCAATGTAGTTCAACGCAGTGTTTACTATGTTTTAGCTACATACATTTTTTTTTAAATGTTAATAAATTTACAGTTTTCAAATTTTGTCCATCATAAAATATACCACTTTTTATGTATGTATTTATAAGAAAGTAATATATTATTATTTACTACAAATGTATCTTTACACGTAATTTTCTTTATATTTATAGAAGTGCCTTTAAAATATTTAAATATTAAAAAAAACAATTGTACACAGATATTCTAAATTCATCATATCCTTCATAATGCGAAAAAATAAATTTTAAAATAGTCTTTAAAAATGTACAACATTTTAGAAATTTATATGGTATTTTTTAACATACCTGTAAGAAACGCAACTCGCAATATTATAAAAACAACTGCAAATTCAGATTTTCACTATACATAGAGTTCAATTTTTAGGCGTGAATCATTAACTTGACATGTTTTGAAATTCTGTAATTGCCTTGTTACCTCAGTTTTCCAATCTTAATTTGCTTATCATGTTTCAAAACTTTGCCCAAGCTCAAGTCAATCCTTTAGCGTGGGCAGTAAAGAAAAATATTTTCACCAAAATCAATTAATGGGCGTCTAAAAGATAATGAAAGTGATCACAGTTTTAAGACGTTATTTAAAAATGAAATTTTATCTTGTCGGTGTTAGATGACAGTAAATGACGGTAAAGTTTTAACGCTGAAATTTGAATCCTCTAATTGATAATCAATATCAATGTTTCATTTTTTAAATATGATGCATTCGAATACTATAGAATCCTTCTCTTAATTAACCAGATATCGTAATAGGATAACTAGATTAATATTTATTAAAAATATGTTTCTGTGCAATTTTTAATTAAGCAAAGGCAAAAGCACATCTGAAATCCAATATGTCTACCCATTTAACTGGATTACATGATAACTGTTTGTTCTATTTTTAGACTTGACTTATGCTATCGTTATTTGCATTTATATATAAATTCGCTGCAGTTGAGGAATTATATGCATAGCATACAGATGCAAGACATAAATTTTTAAGAGTTTCTCTTTTGGATCTCTTATGTTCAGAATATAGAACATAATGATGTTTTAAAACATTATTTCTAAATGCAATTGTTATAATTTTATTAGCTCTAGCACACACTATTCTAGAAATTCAAGAAAGGTTTTGTAGGACGAAGAAAATATTTCATTTAATTAACAAAACTTTATCATTTTAACAAAATGTCAAATAACATTTTTATGATTCAACAAATGTCTGTGATTAAAATTTCAGACCAACAAACTACCAAATAACATTTTGATGATTCAACAAATGTCCGTGGTTAAAATACGTAGACCAATTTTTGTTGTTTCTACATATTGTTTGTTTGATTTTGTTAAGAAAAAAAATCACGACAGTTATCGGCCCAAGAGAAATGGCTTGAGTAAACGACTCAACAAAGTTATGATGAATTCAAGAAAATATGTTTTCAGTGCAATAGCAGTAATAACTGTAAATACAACTTCAGCATGCTATTTTATCTTTTTATGCAGCTTTGATATTCTGTCAGTCAGTTGATTTATGTTGCACTTTTTAGAAGTTTGTGATGTTTTTTTTATCCCTACCAATCGAGTTGCATCTTGAAATTTTGTTTTAGCAGTGAGTAACCAGAGGCAATGCATTATCCAAAAGAATCTAATTCTATACCTGCTTCATACCTTGTTTTAGCCCCATACAACCTATTTTAGCTCCATATAATAACTGATGTTTTCTATCATGGGATTTAAATAGTTTATTCAGGGAATCCACAAAAAGATGGTCACACGATTTAAATCCATATCTATTAGAGATAAATGAAGAATATAAATTGAAAAAATAAATGTACAAAATAAGGTCGTATGAAAGACAACGTTACAAAAAAAAATATTTCCTCAGTTTTCAGAACGTGACGATTTTAAAATTTTATACGGTCCTCATACGAAAAAAATCCAAGTTAGTAAAATGTGCCTCGTACACTAACGAGGTAATGTACAAAATTTCAGCCTTTCACAATAAAACGCCTCAGACATCTTTAAATGAAGATAGTCAGGAGCTGTGTATGAATTTGAATGTTTATGACGTTTAATGCTAAAGTCCCCCCAAAAATATTTTCTTTCGTCATTCCTGTGTGTCTTCTAAAACACAGTCATACGTGCCGTGAACTTGTTTGTCAGTTAGTGTCGCACTTTTCCCAATTTTGTGTATTTCCAATCATCACCAATTTCCAATTGATCGGCAGCTTTAAAATTTAGTATAGTGCGGGTAGCTAGAGGTAATACAATGTTTTGCAATCATTGGATTATACACCTTTTAATTAAACAAAGAATCCTAAAGATACTACATAAAAAGTTTAGTCCTATAGGGTACTACATATCAGCGTTCGAAATAAGTCGCGGCAACCAAGCCAAATGCCGTTAAGTTAGCCACGATTTTGTCATGAGCTGAATAGTTTTTCGAAATGTTACTTCCAGCCCTGGCCACTTATTATATGAATATTCATCTTAGACGTGAATCAGAGCCCTCAATGTTACCAAAAAGCTTTTACTTTTGAAATCTTGATGAAATCTTTTAGATTTTTTTAAAATTTTTAATAAACCATTATTATGATCTCGTACCCGCAAAGTTTTGAAGCTGATCTTACCAATTCATACATCACAGAAGAGTTTTTTTTTCTTCGGCAATACGTCCTTTCGCCAGTTAATTAAATTCTATAGTCGAACAGTGATTACCACTCGATCTGCCACTTTGGTATCGATCAATGATGATAAATGAGACTGTCCCATTATAGTCTTTGTAACGAGTAGCCCAAGCATAATATAATAGTATTAGTTCTCGATTGGTTTGCGAATGTGTTTATGCCATCGTTTTACTCTTTGACTATCGTCTGCTTTTTACCTTTGCTTACGTAAAATTCTAATGTTTTATTTTCATAAATTTGAGGGGGATCATAGAATGCAGTCAAATAAATGGCATTTTCATATTTCAGAGAAATTTTCATTGAATTATTTATATAGCAATATTTCCTCTATCTGATCATATTTGGTTTGAATTAAGAATTTTACTAGCAGTACTTGTCAGATACTTAACGATTTATTACAGTTATAAAATAAACTGGTAAGTTTACGTAGTATTGCTCTAATAATTACATATATTAAGTTATATTTTATGCATGCACTGACAATTGCCACAATAAGGCAATTGCTACAAAAAATACAGAGAATTTATTTTAAATATTGATTTTAATTATAACTTTTAAAGAATTGAAAACCTGAGCACTGTGTTATTTTAGGTAGTATATTATTGAACAAATAAATAACATCAATAGCATTAAGTAACTACTTAGCAATAGAAATAGAATGTATATTTTTTAAATATTGTTCTGAAAACTTCAAGATTTTTTTTCTGCAGCTTGCTTTAGCTTGTTTTATTTTGTACAAACACCCTTTTACTATCTTGAGCTCATAAAGTTTGTAAAAGTGTGAACTTATTGGAACAAACAAAACTTTAACAAACAGAACTTTATTAGAGCAAACAAAATTAGACTATGCTTTTCGAAATTTATTTAAAGTATAATGACCAAAAATGTATTTTAGAAATTTTAATAATTTCAATGGAAAGAATTTTGAACTTATTTAATAATAAGAATTTATTTCCTCTCTCTCTCCCCGATGTAACTTCAAATTATTTGGAAAATTTTATTTTTCCTTCATAAAACTGAACTCATTTAAGATTCTTTTACCCTGTAACTATGAATAAAATAGTGAAATAAGCATTGCAATCAAGCAAAACACTTTTATCTTATTTACACAAAATTTATTTCGCTCTACCAATGCAAGTAACGCAATCCAAAAAAAGGAAAAATTACGTTCAATCCCCGTTGTTTTGAGCGATAGAAATTTGCATTCATTCGCTTTACAATAAAATTTATGAAGCAGAACTTTCATTAGAACCATCTGTTGGATCATTAAGAAATATTTGACGCGAAAAGAAAAAGGACAGAAAAAAGGGGCATGTATCGCTAACTAACGGGAAACGAGAAGTTTTGAAAACTTTTATGATATTGTTTTAAAACAGCGGCTCCAAATTTTAGACATTAAGAGGGAATTTTAATGATACTTTATAAAACCATTTATGCCAAGACTTCGGAAAATATATTTTCGAAAGTTAAAGTTATAGGAGTTTTTAATGGTGTTTCTAAGACAAAGTAGCTAAGGATTAGACGGAAATGTATTATTTTAGGAAAAGGACAAACATTAACAATTCTTTCACGTTTCGATTTTTGTAAGTGATGGATATTTCAGGAAAAGTAGCTTAGAGTAATATGTAGATATTTTCATTTTATGAAGCATGTCATTATTATTATTTGTTTATTTTTTCAGGACATTAACATTAATTAATTTTTAACAGGAAGAATAAAAACTCAAATCTTACAATTTTGCAGAAAAAAATGAATTAGACATTTTATTTTGAAAGAGGAACTTTTTTAAAGAAATCATTGGATCAGTTATTGTTCTATCCCTGTCATAAGGAGAAATCTTTCACAAATTGTGGTGAAGCAAAATTATACAAAGTACACTTAAACTTAATACACTCCTATAAAATATCATTTTATGACTTGCTACAGTCGCTGTAAATACTAATCCCGAATTTTAAAAATATCTATAAGAGAATATTTTCAGAAATAAGATTTTTTCTGTTCTCATATTGCAGTTTTTTTCCATTTCTTTATTAAAAAAATTTCATTTGTAAAATGATGCACTATATTCTCTCTCAAAGAATTTCTTTCAGTATCAAAGTATGCATCTTCATGGTTTATTTCTACCATTGATCATCCAAATAATTTATTACATTACACTGTTTTAAAGGTATTTAACGTTTCAATATAATATGGTGCTGAATTAGCTGCATATAAATTCTATGGAGAAATGTTGAACCAAAATTAAGTGCTTCAACTGATCGATGGAATGAAATCATGGTGAAACGTTTCTCCATAGAAAGGATGCAGCTAATTTAGCTACATTGTATGGTGAAGCGTTGAACTACTTCTATTAACGGTGTATATTACAAAGAAAAGCATTTTATCTATTTTTATATGGAAAATAAATATATTTACCTGTTCTGAAATACAAAACAAAAAAAGTTACAAGGTATTTATGTGCCATAATTTCTTAAACTAGAAGATTTATCTGAATTTTTATAATCCTTTTATTCAATAAGCCAAACAGTTCCACCTATAAAAACCACCCAGTTATCAAAGATATCAATGAACTTACTAAAACGTTAAAAAACACTTTTTTAAAAACATATTAAACAAAAACATTTCATGACAGCAGCTATGTTTAAGCAAAGCGTTACAATGTTGCACTTCACTAATGCGGAACAATTAAACTATTGTCTTGATTATGGAAGTTGTTTATTTTTGTAAGACAGATCTAACCACGCTAAATTATGAAAAAAAAATTGTCAAGTATTCGTTAAGTTTTAAACAAACAGAAAAAAAAATTTGGCGGCATTGAGCCCTTCATATTTTCGTATCATGTTTCTTTAAGTGTTAATAAAAACACTTGCTACAAAAACAAAGGATTTAGAAAATTGTCTAAAAAATGTTTCTATTTTAAGGAAAAAAGCAAAATATTGAATTTAATCCCATGCTGTCAACTCTTGTTATAAATCAGTCATTTTTCAGAAGAATGGATCCATATAAGGATTGCCTTCATGTGTTAAGAGATCAGATTCGAGAAAAAATTGTCTTCAAAAGGTTAATAAACGTTAAACAATGCTTCTAAAAATACGTTCAAAAAATCTCAGCTTTATTTCTTTATTTATGAAGCACGCGTGTTTCTATTTTAAATTTTTGGAGTCCAAGGACACATAATATGAAGCTGTAAGTAATTTAGTTTCAATAGATTCTTTGTAAATAAATTTTGAATTATTATAATAGCAATAATATAATAGCTATAGTAAGCAATTTTGATTTGATAGTTTCTCTATAAATGTATTTTGAATTGAAAGCTTCATGAGACAGAGATAAAAAAATAAATTTTAATTTGTGCTTAATAATTATCTCTGTACTGTATTAGTTAACACAATGAAATGCCTGCAAATCTTTACGAGGAGTATTTTCCTTCTAACGCATAATAGCATTACATCCGAAGAAAACCGCCCCAAACTCCAGACCGACAGCTGTGCAGTAGATCTGAATATTGGATCCCACATACTTCATCTATCCGTTGTTTTATTTAAAATTATTTATTGTTAAACTTAACTGAAGCATATGGCAATAGATTAAGTTTGTAGAAATACTTTTAAGGTGAACTGTAACTGAAGAATTATAACTAATCTGTTTGAAATTCCAAACAGTTATTTTTCAGAATGATCTATAGCTCTATATAAATGAAAAAAAAATCATTTGGCATTTTTCACTGCTAGCATCTCTCTTTTGAGCAAATATGCTTAATAATTTGCAATAAATTGTTAATGTAGATAGGTTATATAGAAATGCTTATACTGAGAGCTTTACAAGACGCTGATGATATAAACATGAGCTTATGAAGAAAAGGGTCAAATTTGCTTCAAAACTATGTAGATGTTCCTGAGCGATCAACCGAAGTGCTTTATTAAGTTTTGAAAAAACGCAAGTATATTATGTAACTCAGAGTCAGTAACAAGCAAAGTAAAATAGTAATTTAGGAATGTTTCCAAATCATTGTTTACATTTTCTGTAATGCCACAATAAACTTTTAACATGCATAAAATAAAACTTAAGTGATAAAAGAATACCATATAAAAGCCACATAATGCACACATATAAGACACATATTACAGCATAGTTTTAAATTTTGAGAGAGTGGGAGAGAAAGAGTAAGAAAAAAAAGGGAAAACAATGTTAAAAATTTTAACTATTCATTCATCGTTTGTGTTATCTAAACTATCCTAAAAACTAATTAATGAAAGAACATAGCACCATATCATTTCAATATAGTGTATTTAACTATTCGTACACATTTATGATGCATAAAACTTAAAGCTACTTAACGTTTTACTATTTTATTAGTAGTAATAATTAATTCGTAATATGAAAATTTTGGTTATCTAAATGAATTCATATCGCAAGCAAAGTTGGCAAAACCACCGAATCTATTTGCATGTAGGTTTTTCTAAAAGTTCTAATACATTTAGATTGAATAATATTAGCACAAAAATTCTACTATAAAATAACAAAACGAAAAATTCACCAGAAAAGATACTCGAGAAACCTAATCTATAAATGCGTTTTATACGTATTACATTTGATAAACAGATCGTTTTATACTTTATATATTACTGTTCGTCTTGGTAATGAAGATTTTCAGGCATTTATCAGTTCTTTCCCTCAAAATATTAATTATTCCGCACAGATATCTCCATTATCGCTGTCTAGCATTTATTAATTTGTTGTTCGAACATTTTTGTTTCAGGCAATATATATCACTGTCACGCCCTTGTACGAAAGTCGATCGTAAAAGTGTTTCCAAAAAAAAAAAAAAAAGAAATCCATTGTGTACAAAATTTACTATCGCTTATGCTTCGAGATATAATGTATTGAATCAGATTATAAAAATGGCGAACAACTTGTTCCCAACTAATGAATATATTTATGCACATTTTCGTCTAAAGTACTATAATTACGGATATCTGCATCGATAAAGCATCTCTTAACAAACAACCAATGAATAACTTATTTCGGAGAAGTAGATTTTTATGCATTTTACGATGGCTTATAAAATGCACACGCTCTTAAGCTAAGGTTAATGTTGTCATTTTACTTTTAGAACTATGCTTTTAGTAAATTCTGATTTACGTGATTGTTTGTGATTTTCAGTTTTTAAGTATTTTAATTACTTTTAGCTGTAAATTATGTACTTAACAAATTATGAACAGTTATGCAGCATTTTAGATACACAATAATAATACTTTAATGTGTATATTTATTACATTTTTTATGTGTATATTTATTACATTTTTCATTTAGTTATCTATAAAATAGCAAATTTTATTTTTAATTATTAACTCCAATAAAATAATAAAGTTTGTAATACTTGAAAAATGTAATCATGTTAAAAACCTTGTTTCAACAAACAGGGTGTCCCCAAAACATTTTCCTCAGATTTCATTCATAAATAATCACCATAGATATGCATGCATATAATTATTTACAAATGTTCGTAAAAAAAAGTAAGAACTTATATGAAATCGATTAAAAATTTCTTGAGATTAAATATGAGTAAATAGAAAATTTAAATTTTTATACCTTGACCGCTTGAAACCAAAATCAGAATTAATAAAATGTGCCCAATGCATTAATGAAGTGATGTGCAAAATTAAAGCTCTTTACTTTAAATAAAATGTCGAAGATATGAAAATCAGTATATGCTGACTTAAATCAGTTTTCAGTAGTTCTCAGAGGGAAAAAATTACGTTGAGTAATTGTTTTTGAGGGTTCGTCCACGACTTACGAATCAAAACATTGTAATAAACGTTTATATTTAAATTTATGCTATGACACTCACCAACATTGTTCAAAGTATCTCTAAGACTTTTGAAAATAAAATGTTAAAATTTCATGCATCCCTTAATTAATGGATTAGACACATTTTAATAACTGAGGATTTTTTTTTTTTTTTTGAGCGGTAGCCATATAAAAATTTGAATTTTGTTTTTATTCAAATGTAATACCCTGGAAAATTTGATTTTTATAGAATTCTGCATTTTTTTCGTAACTTTGCAATTTATTACAAATACCCATAATCCATAAAACATGTTCTCTAATCCATATGTAAAGGAATAAAAATCGCATTCAGTGTTTCTGGAACACCCTTTACTGCAGTGATTGGAACTAATTATTGTTTAAAAGATAATGTTTCGGAAATTATTCCACATTTAACCTTGTCATATGCTTGCAACTTCCGATTAGTTACGATCTAGCATAGTTTTTATGAAACTGGAAAAATTTTAGAGAGATATATTTATAAAGCAGACATATCCTACATATCCTATGAAATAAAATCGGCTAAAAAGCGTCGAAATCCAGTAAAAGAATTATTTTTACAAATTTTTAAACAAAGCATCTGTTGCAGACGTCATTAAACTAACTTTTTTCTAGAAAACTGTTATTTTACTTTCATTCTAACATCTTTAAAATGTAAGTAATTAAACCACAGGGAAAAAAAATGAACATCATCATCATTGAATATATTTTTGCAGAAAATCATACTGTCATTTATTTTTCCATTTCAACTTTCAATTAATCCATGATCAAACTTTTCTAATGGCCTTTCAGTTTCAAATCTTCTTTCATTCTTTCTGAAGTCTTATTTTTTGAAAAAATATTGGTTCTGAGATCATTTTTCTTGACAAGTTCGAAGGATTGAGTCTTATTTTGATTCAATCCTTACTGAAAACATTCGGATGAACTTAGTTTTTTTTTATCATTTCGTTTATTCTAGATTAAGTTTTCTATTTTGACTAGCATTTTCTCATAGAAAGCTTTATTTTATAGGATAAAAAATCTTTCTAGATATTATTCAAGTTTTATATACTTTTTTTTCTCAATATATCTCGAAATATGATTCATTTTCAATAACAGGGTGCCCCGTAACTATTGTTGAAAAATTTAAGGGGGGGGGTATAGAACTCACAATTAGGAATGAGAATAACATAGCAATATGACATCAGAAACGTCGCCTTCACGTAGCTGTTAATAAGCACTTTGGAACAAGTGCTGAAAAAATAGTGATCTTTCCGACCATTGTTCACCAAAACCTAAAGTATCTTCAGCAGAAAACAGGTAACTAAAATTCATAGTTTAAAATGCTATTTCATTTCGTGGATGGAATTTTTGGAGGTAAGCCCATTGGTAAATAAATTAGAAGACCACTTAAACAGTTTTACAAAAGTCATCATTAATAGAAGTAACTGAAAAAGGCGTTTTTGACCCCACATTGCTATGCGATTATGATTCCTTATTATGTGTTCTTTCTCCCCTTAAAATTTGTACCAATAGTTATGGGACACCTTGTATAGTGCTATAGTTATTGTTTTATAACTGCCATCATCAGAAGAGATATTAGTATTTTTATTTACAAATAGTATGGAAATTGTTTGTTAAACTTCAAAAATATTGTTATGCATTTATTCATAAAAATATTAGGTGTATGTAAAAAATATGCATAGTTAAGTTTACGACTTGAAAGATTTTGTGTACATTACTTTATAACTGCTACATGACTGACGTCACTAAAATTAAAATAAAATTAAAACACTTTTATAAATTATATTAAAATTCTCAGAATGCTAAAATGATAGTGACGCGATTTGTGATTAAGATGTCAAATTCAAAATATTTTAGCTAGCTGTAAACATCATTTTATTTTTTTACAACCATTACAAAATCCTCTTACAATATTTTCTTGCAAACATCTTTCACTAAAACTTTAGAACACCAAGATTAGGCGAATTACTGGATAAATGAAAATCGCGAGCTCGCGCCATGGAGTTAGTTGGGTGGATTGTAACTAAAAAGGATGACGATGCTTTGACGTCATTTTACGATTGTTACATCCTCCCCCTCTGGTTCTGACGACGTCCCGACGAAGAACCAGGAGGCTTTTTCGGTGGTCTACCTCGTTTTCTTATCGGAGCCACTGGTGTAGCGTCCGAATTATGACACAATTTTAATGCTGATGAATGATATGTTGCAAGCGGTTCATGTGGATTATCCAGGCTTGCAATTTCAAATGTAGTAGGCGATCTTTGAGTCAATATCACATATGGTTCATCACGCTTAGGCATGAACTTTGCAGTTTTGTGATTGGAGGCTTTACTCACAGGATGTGAGGTTACCCATACTTTATCTCCCGGTATGAAGTTAGGTCCTTGCTGCCTTTTACGATCAGCATATTTCTTTCTTTGGTCTTGTTTTATTTCCACTCTTTCCTTAATTTCCTTAGAAATATTAGCAAATCTCTTCAAATATGGTGTAATTTCTGGCACAAAATTGTCATTATAAATAACTGCACGTATGTCATGCTGTACGTCATCGACTGTCCGTAGTTCTCAGCCGAACTGCAAATATGCTGCACTTTGTCCGGTGGTATCACATTTGGCAGTGTTCATAGCAAAACGAATTGTTGGAAGCTTTTCTTCCCAAGAGTCATGTTCATTACCCACAAGGATAGCCAATCTCGGTTTCAGATCCCGATTTTTCCTCTCTACAGGGTTAGCTTGAGGATGATAGACAGGAATCAAGCTTTGTTTTATATCCAAGAGGAAACAGAGTTGTTGCATTACACCACTGACAAATTGGCTTCCGTTATCACTAATTAGACGTCTTGGGAGACCATATCTCAAAATAACTTCTTCTAACAACGTCGTTGCACACTCCTTTGCAGTGGCTTGCTTTAAGGCAAACAATTCTACCCATCTAGTTGCACAATCTTCAACAATAAATATCCACTTTTTGCCACTTTTACTTTCTGGTAAGGGACCAAAAAGATCAATAGATAGGACTTCAAACCTTTGAGAATAAACAGGAGTTTGCAACAATCCTGATGGTTTTTGATTTGACGGCTTGTACCTGTTGCATTCAGCACAGTTCTTTACATAGTTTGCAATACATGAACGCATTCCGGTCCAATAGTATCTTTTGGAAATTCTATCATAAGTTCCTTCAGCACCGTAATGACCTGCTGTTGGCGAATCATGGTATACTTTCATAATCTTTTCTTTCTCGTGCGATGGCACAACAAGCTGTTCCTCTTCCGAATCTGAACTTGGGGAATATCTGTACAAAACACCTTGGTTCATAATGTAACCACGTTCGGTCCAGTTATAATAGTCAACACTTTTTTGGCCACTTTCAAAGCTGTTAATTATCTTTTTCAATTCTTCATCTTTCATTTGGTTAAAACGTAAATCACTTGGTTTACTTGCTGGTATATCCACAACGACCGAGCAGAGCTCACAGCTATCTTTAGAAGGATGTCCACAACTAGGCCGGGACAACATATCAGCTATAACATTCGCCTTTCCAGGTATGTATTCTATCTTCAAATTGAATTCCTGCAATTGCAAGGCCCATCTGGCAAGTCGTCCAGATGGAGACTTAAGACTCATAAGCCATCTTAAAGGCTGGTGGTCTGATGCCACAGTAACTTCACTTCCATCAATGTACCCTCGGAACTTGTTAAGAGCCCAAATTACAGCAAGTGCCTCACGCTCAGTAGTTGAATAGTTACGTTCTGCAGAATTCAATAATCTACTAGCATACTCAATCACTCGTTCTTCAGAATTCTCCCCCTGGAGGAGCACTGCTCCAAGAGCATAGCTGCTTGCATCAGTTCGAACAATAAATGGTTTTGTTTCATCAGCCTGTTCCAGTATTGGTGCCGAAACCAAGCAGCGTTTTAAAGCTTGAAATGCAGTTTCTTCATGGGTACCCCAAAACCACGTTGATTTCTTCTTAGTGAGATTGCTTAACGGTCGAGATAGTTCTGCAAAGTTAGGTATGAATCGTCGATACCATGAACAGGTTTGTAGGAAGGACTGCAGTTGTTTAACATTCTTGGGAGGCGGAATCCGAGTGATGGCTTCAACCTTTTCAGAGTCTACTTCAATGCCATTAGGGGTAATCCAGTGACCTAAGTACTTTACTTTGTTACATGCAAAATTACACTTTTCTCTATTTACAAAAAGTTTCCATTTTTCAAGTCTCTGAAAAACAGCTTCAAGATCTGACATGTGCTGCTCAAAAGTGGATGACAAAACTATAATATCATCCAAATAAGTAAGTATATTTATTCCAGGAAGTCCCTTTCGAAAGTTATCCATAAGTCTCTGAAAAGTTGCTGGTGCATTACGCAGACCAAAAGGCATTCTGCGATAGCGAAATGTTCCTAGAGAACACACGAAAGCTGTTTTGTCACGATCAGGTGCATACACATTTACCTGGTGGTAACCAGAACGTAAGTCAAGCGTAGACATGAATTCAGTACGTTTGGCTTGATGCAAAAGATCGTCCATCCTCGGTAAAGGATAAGAATCGGGTATAGTCACAGAGTTTAGCTTTCTGTAATCGATACAAAGACGTACGTCACCATTCGGTTTTGGAACAAGGACAACTGGTGCCGAGTACGGAGATTCACACTCTTCAATAATTCCTTTTACAAGAAGGTCATTTATTTTAGCTTTCAGCAACTCTCTTTTTGCTGGGGACAACCGATAAGGTGGAACTGACACTGGCGGGTGATTTCCTGTATTAATATGATGCTCTACTAGTGGAGTGGCCTCTCCCCCTGCCTGAAAGATTCTCTCATATTTGCAGAGCAAATCATTTAAAATTTTCTTTTCTTCAGAATCTAATCTTGTACCTTCGCTTTCTCTCAAAGAATAAGAATTTACTTCGATATTTTCGACAGTTTCTTCCAGATTTGGATCCTCTTTTGCAAACGAGAATTTGTGACGAGGTGTGTCATCAAAGTGCCAAAACCCGCTCTTGATATCTAACACAATACCAGATTTTTGTACTTCCAAGATAGACTGATTCATTTCTACACTAGCTCTATTAATTTCGGTTGGTAAGCCTAACCTATGAGCTTCGAGTTGGGACCTAAGCCTTTCTATTTCGAGATTCTTGTCATTAATTATTTCTTGTTCTTTTAATTTCCGAACTTCAATTATATTTGATAGGACATCTTTTACAAAGACTTCCTCATAATTCTTAGACTTCATAATTAAATTTCTAAGATCTATAATCTTTAAGTCTGTACTAACTTCTTCCTCCCCAATCTCTTGGGCAAGCAGGATTAGATCCTCCTTCCGCGCCTTACCCAAATACGCCATATTTCCTGAATTTAAAGTAAAACGTCACTCACTTATCTGTACCATTTTTTACGTTGGGCGCCACTTTTAGCTAGCTGTAAACATCATTTTATTTTTTTTTACAACCATTACAAAATCCTCTTACAATATTTTCTTGCAAACATCTTTCACTAAAACTTTAGAACACCAAGATTAGGCGAATTACTGGATAAATGAAAATCGCGAGCTCGCGCCATGGAGTTAGTTGGGTGGATTGTAACTAAAAAGGATGACGATGCTTTGACGTCATTTTACGATTGTTACAATATGCATTTTACATTACTTCTTCGTATGAAAAAGTAAAATGTTCTAGTTATATAATATATTTATGAACGTTAAAGAACATCAAATTTTGTTTAAAAACTTAAAACATTAGACCACAAGCATTCCTTTGAAATTAAAAAATGTATATTTTTATTTACTAGAATATTGCCATGTATCAATTTGGATATGCAGTGTGCACTTTGTGTGTATACCGTATGCGAAACAATTTGCAAATGCCTGTAAAATACTCACAGCTGCAAAAAGTCGTACATTGACAAACTGTGCAATATTTTTTATCCTTGAAATTTGTCTGAAATACCTTATATGGAAAGGTCAGATACAAAGAATTTTTATCTAAAAATTAATAGGAACATGTTCTCTTAATTATTTTGGAAATATCTGTTCCGTATTTTCGATTACAAATCGTCGAAAATTCCACCATTCCACCTCCAGTAAACCACATGAAACAGTTCCTTTTCATGAAATCTGCCATCTAACTACATAAATTTTTACTGTTCTACGCCCAAAACGTCTGCTGCATCATAAAAATAATAGTTTCCTTCTTTTTCGGTCCGAGTTATTTCGTTTTAGCACTTGCCGTAAAAACAGATCGCTTCATTGTTTCCAAAGCACTAGAGCTGTTTACTTTCTACAGATGGTGGTGGTGCGTAAAAGAAAAAAAAAGTAAAATATCTTTTAAAATGCAGAATGAGTGGTAAGAAAAAAAGATAAGATGGCCAGATAGAAATTTCGTTTAAGAAGAAAATGGCTCTAGATGTGTAGATACTACTCGAGCTGTTTATTGAGCAGTAATTACTAAAGTCGTTTTATTAATAAATTATATTTTGGGCTACAAATACCTCTCTTAAACGAGCTAAAGAAATAATGTTAAAAACTGCTTTGCTTTTATGGAGTGCTTCAGAAAAATGATCAGTAACTAGTGTATATAGCAGGTCAAAAGAATTGTTTCTGAATTTCGATACTTGAGTTAAATTTTGGAAGGATGGATATATATTTTATTTAAAATCAACCTGAAAAAGAAATCTAGTCTCGTACACCCTTATTTATACTAAATTTTTAAAGATAAAATGTATTGTTGTGTGACGCAATAGTTGTCTGATCCACATAATTTTTCTTTCTAGAAATGTTTTTGAAGCTCGCATATTACATTAGACTTAGAAAAAGAAAGTCATCTCGACATAGAAATGTCATTACATTCTGATACCGTCAAATATATTGAAAGATCTTAAAATATCACATAAAAGGCAGTTAAAAATGGTTTTAAAATACTTTCTATTTTAGACAAAGAAGTTTTTAAAATCAATGGGAAATTTTGACAATAAAACATAGGATTGCTTAAGGTTCAATTTTCACAATTCTAGTTGATATTTTTAAAATGATGGGTCGAATTGGAAGATATTTATGTGCTATTTTATAAAGCTTTAATTAGTTTTACCTTTTAACACCAGATTTTGTTGAGTATCCTTGCCAATGATAGTTTGGTCGGTTAAGTTAGGAGGATAATGTTGCATTTCAAATATTGTTGGAAGGGATTAATTGTTTTTCCTGACCTTACTTTTTACCATCTTTTTGGTAGCATTTGCATTCCACGTAGGAAGAACTACTTCTTTCAATGCAATTAAAGAGTGAAGTTGTTTTTTGGAATATCCTTTTGAATGGAAGTGCTGTTCACCCAGACTATTTGCCATTGATAGGAATAATTGAGAGTTGGAAAGCACAATGCCTGATGAATACGACGGGTATTGTAGGATTTCCTACGTAAGAGCTTCCAAGAAAGTTCCCACCTTCAATCCTCCACTGAAATGTATCAATTGTAGTCGATATCTACACTCAGTGATAGTTTGGTTTTGTTTGAGATGCTTGTTAGAAATCAGTAACAACTTGTCGTTTCATCATATATTTTGATCATAACTGCTTTATTCAATTTATTTGATGCATAAAAAGGAATGCAACTCTAAAAGAACAGTTCCAGAATAGAAATAAAATTTTGTTGTAGAATTTTGAAGACTGTAACAGAATTTCTAAAAATACATGTCCAATCGAAAAACAATAAACATTCTTGATACAATGCAGGATGAATAGCATTAAGAAATCCAACATGTTATTTCTACTTACTTACTTAAAAAAGAGCTTATTATTATGAATAAAAAGAGATTGGAAGGATCTCCAAATTAGTAGCAGGAAAATGAATTATTTCTTCCATAGTTAAAAAAAAGAGGACATTCGAATGAAAACTGCATTTATAAGCTGAAAAACAAAATCAAATCGCTTTCATTAATATTCAAATCAAACTTTTTTTAAAATTAACTCTAATCGTCGTTGTTCTATTTTTAAATCACACACAGTTTTTACGAATGTACATGAAGTACTGAAAGTGTTCAACATATTCGTTGTATCTTTTACAGAGCTGAAAACTCGGTAAGACCTTATAAGGTTATTAAAACTTACTAACTCATTTACTGAATATCTGTTTAGTATTTTAGATTACATATCGTAAAATACTGCACTATATCTTCAGTAAACAACCTGAAATAGTTTCTTTTCATGAGAAAACAATACATCTGTGTGAAATTTTGACAATAAAACATAGGTTATACGGACCACTCGAAGTTAAATTTTAACAATATTAGTTGATATTTTAAAACCGATTGGTCAGAAGGAACGGAAAATTTACTTCCCGGGATTTTCAAATATGTTATTTGAAGCTAGTGTCAAGAACCATGAGTATGAAGTAAAAGCAAATCGTCACAAAATCTGATATTTACGCATAAAAATTAACTCACAAGGCCCTAAAGTGAACTATTTTCTGACGAAAACATTTAATAAAGTAAATATTCATCTTTTTTGTCAATATTTACTATTCTACCTTCCTCTAGAATTCATAAAATAATATATCCCGACTTTTTATGCGGAAGTAATTTTAGTAGAAATAATCATGTCTAAATGAGAACTTTTAAGAAAAATATACTTTTTATAATAATAAAAATACATTATAGTTAAATTAAAATTAAATTGAAATATAAATTAGAATTATAATAAAATATATTATAGTGAAAGATTCTATCGATATTAAAAACATTTGATTATTCGTACCGAAAATTTCTTCAAAATATAGAAAATAGTCCAAACATAATACGAAAATATTCACAATGCAGTCAATAATTCCTTCAACCTAAATCAAATAACAAAAACCTTGAAAAAAGTTAGTATCCAATATTTTAAATGTGACTTTTCATCTCATAAATTGTTGTTTTTTTTCTTTCTGTTTCGAAAATTAAATCACAATATACCTTTCACTATTGCTAAAAGCTTTGGCTGTCCTTTTATTCGCCGTTACTCTGTAATACCTGATACTCCAGCGTTCATCCTTTGCTCAGCATATCCGCATAACATCTTGTGCGCATAATCAGACAGCCAGTATAAGATCGATTTCCTTGACTTTGCCAATAGATCGGATATCAAACTACAAAAGTACTTACATGATTGCGGAAGAAAATGAACACAAATCCATTTTAGCCTTACATGGAAAATAGTGAAAAGGAATAGACTGGTGCTTACATTTTCAGCCATTTATTTTTTCCCCCAGCAAGTAAAAATTGAAGAAATATATGAAAGAAATGTTCAGCTTAAGTGGTCTGATTTTCAAAAACATGAACACAAACCACCATTTCAAAGTTTTTATTTTTATGGAACGATAAATCATAAAGCCTATGATCCATAAAGTGCAACCTTAGCCCTCGAGCATTTGCTAAAGCGTCACATTTAGGCCGTTCCTTTTAACAACTCGCAACTCCTTAGTGATAAACATCGAGTGATATTTTAAACGTCCAGTTCGAGATAAAAGATTCTTAGAAAGTGAATCGCAGATAGTAATCCCACGTACTTTAATAAACTTGTTTTCTGTTTACTTTTATGTGAAAGTTATTACAAACGTGGCTTTAAACATGCAGCGATTTTTCCCCCAATACATTTGTTTATTTATATTTTATTTAATAAAGATATTAGGTGTTTGGTGCATGAAAAATACTGCGTCTGCCTATTTTAAGGTTGTGTTTGAAATCGCTTTAAGTGATAATTGAACCCTTTAACGATGTTAAAAAATGTTCTTTAAAAATGCTTGTTTTTTTTAACCTATCCGATATCCGGGTTAACTGCCGAATAGATGCTGCAAAGACGGGATATGCTCGTTTTGGTTTGACTTATTGATTAAGACAAAGCTACCCGAAAGCTATCTACCAACAAGGGAGATGCCCAATCTGGGGGACTTTTTAGCGTGTTCTACAGAATATTTACGTTACATCTGGAGAAAGTCGCTCAAAACTCCATATCGTTAGAATTTCAGCCACGCGGTAAGCCAGAACTCAAGCAGGCGTCTAGTAGGCTGGCTAACGCTGCCTCCTGTGAGCGGTCCCTAATTTTGACCCAATTCTTAATGGGAGACCTAGCACCTGGATTGGCAGTCCCATAAGACATGTTTGAACATGGAGGAGATAGGAAGCTCGTCATATTTTACGGTCACCTGCTCCGTTTAGCGTAATACGGTTATACAACAGTCCAGTCGAGATAGGTTCCTATGCTACCAAACACTGACCAATATCGGTGCTGCTCCACTTTCGCAGTTCGTATGAGAACTGAGTTTAACCGATTCGCTGCCGAACTTTAAAAATAATATCCATAAAATTAAATCGTTAAAAAAGTAAGCAACTTCTCAACTAAAGTGGCTTTAGATCAACAATATCTGTTTTGATTGCACTCAATATGGACTATAATTGAAATAAATGTTTGATTCAATTGCTTTTATTTCTTACATTGTAGCTTCATATAATACTGTTACAAAAAACGCTAGCTGGGTGTTCGTTAAACAGTATAAAAAGCTAGATTATTAGAAAAAAATTGAACAAATGTTCCAATCAATCGCACAACCGATACTAGAAAAATTGCAAAGTTCGCACAAATTAGCACTTAGCTTCTAACGGCTTTTCCCTTTTCAATATCACCTCGACAGATTTTCAAGAGTGAGATCTCTAGATTGTAGTAGATTTCTTCGCGGGATTGTGACATCACAAAGAAATTTCTGGATGAGTTTATCGTAACTCCTTTCCTAATCAAGATGAACAGAAAATTATTACACATTCGAGAAATTTCATTTTGTCACCAAAGTCGCCTAGTTTGTCTCAGGCCAACAAACTGCCGCCAAGATGATGCCGACATAGGTTTGCTGAATTCGGAACGATGCCTGTAAATCTCCCTTTCCCACTGTAAATCTAACATTGCCGGAAAGTGAAGTTACAGTTATGTAACAGTGTGCGATTACGTTTCCCATACATTCGCGATGCAGTGGTAATATTTCGAAGACTGAATTACTCTTATTGGTTTATAATCTACTGTGCAGGAATATTGGGATATATAGAGAGTTCATAATTAGATTCTGACTTTGTAAACGGTTGTCAATTAATATGCACTATTCCCATGTAAATTTTGGATATATTTCAACACAGATGTATACAGTTGAGAACAAAACTACAGTTGGCCTGGCCTATTCTATGGATTAACACACGTTTAAAGTCAAAGCATGCAAGAAATGTAAAATGCATAGTTTTCACGCATTGTTTAACAATTGCAATAAGGCTAATTGTCAAACGTGCGTGTGTCGAAGTACAATGTTTTAGAAAACTTACGGAATTTCAGTGTACTTACCATCACAACAAAGATGATATAATATAAAAGAAATTTATTTTCTGGTGGGGTTTTATAAGCCCATGTCATATAAAATTAAGTATAAACCAAATGAATAAATAAATAAGTAGACAAAAATCAAGCAGTTAATCATGAAACTGTTTGGCTTTTTCTCTACTTGATTGATCACTTATAAATTTTTCAGTAAACAAAGGAACCATATTTTTGTGGAAGCTGTGTGTGTTTGCGTTTTATGGCAAGCAAACACGAGGGGCATCTGTCTAAGGAGGTACCTGGGGAAAAGGACTTTTAAGGGGTTCTAACACGCAATCACGTTATATCTGGAGAAAACCGCCGAAAACTCCAGTCCGTTAGATCGACAGCCACGTGATAGGCCCGAACCTAGGACCTTCACACTTCAGATATCTTCATTGTTCAGTGGCTTACCCACTCAGCCGTGCTAGGCCTAGAGGAGGAGATTACAAAATACCACAACATACATATTCTTCATAAATTATACAGATTGAAAGTGAACGCTTTACTCCTATAAAATCTCTTTCGGCAACACTTTTTAAAATAACAAAATAAAAACCTTCTACAAGAGCTGCACTGAATGTTTCAAAGCATTTACACCGCATTTAACATTCTGGACAGCTTCTAGAATTTTTAAATGAAAAAATAGAACATTAAAATTACTTTTTTTACTATTCTGAATACATTCAGAAAAAATATCGAGAATTCTCTGAAGAATGTCAAACATTTCTAATGCTTTCTTAGAGCATCTAAATTTACAAAACAAAACTAAAATAAAATTGTTCAATTGAAATTTATGCAACAAATGTTTCTCTGTAGAAATAGTTGTATATTTATGTGTTCGCTTTCGGTGTACAAGTATGCTTTTTCACACGCATTCATTTTCAGTCAGCAAATGTTTTATCGAATAATTTTTATGTCAAATATTGTTTTTTCTTCTGTTCTAGTTTAAAATATAAGCATTGTTGTATGCAAAAACACTAGTAGTGATAAGAATAGAATACGAAAGTGTGATTTCCATATTTATGCGAAATGCTCAGATATAACAATTGAGATGCACTTATGACAAATATTTTGATAGAACAAAGGAAAAACAGGACTAGTTTTTTTCACTGTTAGTTTTGGGGAAGTAATAGATAAATTATTATTTAAACTTTTTTCTGTGAAAAACAAGTGGGAAGAAATTAGGATCTGTTTATGTTTATATATATATATATATATATATATGAGTGTGTGTGTGTGTGTAAAATTCTCTTGCGAAAAACACTTTTCTTAGTAACTACCAAAAGGCGTAAATTTAAGTTATGATCAAAAAGGATATTTCATTACTCCGTGAAAGTAGCATTTGTCACAATGAATTGAATTTCTTTATTATTTTTTATCCATAGGCTCCACATTTAGTTTCAGATTCAGTGTTAAATTAGTTGAAATGTGTTTTAAGGATTTCAGTAAAGTTTCAAAGTTTTTAATGTAGGTTACGTATTATACACTTTAAATTTGAGCATAAGGCATATATTGAAGGATTTTTATTATTCCGTGCGTAGGTTTCATGAAATTATATGCGCAGTTGCGCAATTTATGTCTCCCGTTTTAACTCTAATATTTTATAGGTTTAAAATAGTATAAGAATGAAGCATAAAGATATATATGAATAAAAAATAAAAAAATATATACGAATGAAAATTATAAGAAGGACTTAAGTGAAAAAATACTTTATGAGTATAAATGTTTTATGGGTTTTTCATGAAAACTTCTGAAAAACCCATAATAAAAACCCGTATTATACACTTTAAATTTGAACATAAGGCAGATATTGAAGGATTTTTATTATTCCGTGCGTAGGTTTCATGAAATTATATGCGCAGTTGCACAATTTATGTTTCCCGTTTTAACTCTAAGATTTTATAGGTTTAAAATAGTATAAGAATGAAGCATAAAGATATATATGAATAAAAAAAATATTTATACGAATGAAAATTATAAGAAGGAATTAAGTGAAAAATACTTTATGAGTATAAATATTTTATGGGTTTTTCATGAAAACTTCTATTTTTTTCGGAATTAAAGATGGTTTCGTATTTACAATAACTTTCTTAATTTAAATCTCAAGTCTAGGAAATTAGGTTCTTTTGGTGTTGTAAAATACACTTTTCATTGGAGCCAGTAAGTGAAATGATTTGTAGAAATAATAAGTAATATCTCTCGCATCTCCTTCACAGGGAGAAATCAAAATTTAAAAGCAATCTTTTTGTGTCCTCTCCTTTTTAATCTCGTACACGATTTTTTTCTACTGATAAGAAAAATCGCGTTTCCTTATTCTTTAAGAATAGAATACCTTAGAGTAAAGTAATGCTTATAAAATCTGAAATAATTTAATTTCATACTTAGAAGGGTTCTTGAAGGGTATTTAAATGCCAGTTAAACTTTTGCTGCGTTTTTACAAATAATATCTTGTTATGGTAAAAATAATTTAATGAAAATTAAATATTTTCCGCAAACGATTTCCAATACAGTAATGTAAATTTTTCAGTTATTAATTAATTATACACAACAAGCTCTGGAGCTTATCTTACGTTAGCATCACACTTTTGGTGTCTGTATATAATTAAAACATTTGAATAATTTTTACGCAATGTCTAAAAAGTAAAATTACATATTAAAAAAAAAAAACTCTTCGATCAGTCGTTAAAAATACATATAACTTCTTCAATTAGAATTTTTTTAAAAACTGTCTTATATTTTTCTGCAAATGTTATGAAAATGAAGTAATTAAAGCAAATATATTTTTTCATTAGTAATGATATAAATGTTTATTCGTTTTTAATTTAACATTATTGTTCTATAATTCATGAACAATTAATAAATTCAGGAAATTTTAAACTATAACGGTACTTATTTGTCAAAGACAGTTACAGAATTAAACATATAACAATGTTGAAAAAATACAAGTTTTCTACTACTTAAATCAGGCGCGGATAAGTATTTGCGTATATGCATAAATTTATTTGTAAATAGTGATCTAGAAAATTATATACAATTCAGCTTAAGTCTTAATGAAAGAATACGAAAATATGTTAAATGGAATCTTATATGCATAAACGTAAAGTTACTTAAAAGCATATAAACATTTCTGCGTCAGAGTTAATTCTTAATAATTAGCCTAATTAAATATAATTATCATTAGGATTTTACATCATCAAACGATCTAATTATGTTAAGCTAGTAATTAATTTTCTCTTACTTTTGTTAAATTATATGAAAGTAATTCAAGTGTACTTTTATATTAATGCTTTTATTATATAGAACATGCGTAATTTTTTGTCTTTTAATCTCTGTTATCAAATTATTTTTATGTGACTTATTTTTCTTCGATCTTTTTAATATAATTTACATTAGTTAGAACAGCCGGAGCGAAAAGCTGTCTTAAATAAAAATAATTCACTGTGACTATTACTTGAGCTCACATCTTATGTATTAGCGCTTTTAAAATAATTATATTTTCAATCTTTCATTAACAGTAATTTTTTTCAAAATTAATTTAAATTAGCCTCCAAAGGACTCAGCTTCGCAATACATTCCAGACTAATGATTGCTTCTTATGATTAATCGATCTCTATCACCAATTAGTACAGCATATTATAGATACCGAAATAAATAGATGAAATATTTATGGAATTTACAGTTAATTTGAATTATCTATGGTAGAAAGTTCATGTAAAAACAATCATAAATTTGAAAATAAATTATTTAAAACAGGCACACTTCTGAAACTACTTTTTAAAATTTTGTTTTCTGCAACTCTCAATTAAGACTGATATTTTGTTTCGAAAAAAAAACTCATATCTGTGAAAAATTGATGCGTCTTGTATAAAACGATAAATGAAAAAAAAAATCATCGTTAAAAAAAAGACAGAAAAGCATTACACAATTTTCTAAAACGCAGGATTTTAACATTGCATTTATTTTATTCAAAAACTGACTTTCAAAAATGTATTTATTTCAATAGTTTCGCATCTTACCTTTTTAAATTAATGGCATTACTAGAATCAAAAGCCACGGATGACATGATGCTAGTAAAGTAATTGAATTCGACTTCTATTTCCTAAAAAAACTGAAGCATTTTTGTATACAAGAACTAGTAGGATGAAAATGTAATTGATAACGTAAATATCAACTCTGTTTGATTACTAAAAAGAAATTAAGGAACAGAAATTAAACTGAATATTTTTTCTAAGTGTCGAAACTCAAAGATGAGACTTTAAAACAAATTACTTTTTTATTAACGATTTTTGAATTCCGAAATTTAGTGTGAACTTTTAGACAGCTCATTAAAAATAATCCCGTTTTTACTGTCATTTACCGTAATAAACTGTTAGATTCCTTTCTGTGTCTTTATGATCTTGACTCAAATTTCCGACTTTTGGAGAATGACTCCGATCTTCAAGTTTTATAATACTTCTTTCTCTTTGTGATTATTTTTTAAAATCCATAAACGGAGGCAAAACCGCTCGAAAACAAAATGCACCTGAAAGTATTATCATGCTTCCTCTCATTCACAAATAAAAATAAATACATTGTCTGAAACTATTTTTTATTTGTTTATTTATTTATATTTTTGCAGTGCTTTAGAGGTTTCGTTCTTGAAAATAAAAAATAAACGGATTAAGAGTTAATTCATTTTCTATCTAAACTCAACTGAACGATCATGAATCATTAACAATTTAATGATTAACATTCGATATTTTAGCGAAATCGACTAAAATATCCAGGTGCCATTCAGTGTACTTTCTGTTTCGTCCTCATTCTGTTTCCCCTTTCCTACATTTCAAGACCTCAAACAAATCCTCAATCCTCAAAGGAAAGAAAAACAGAATCAAACGGTTCGCAATACCCCGTTCGATATTTATTACTTATTTCTTTTTTGCCGAGATTCTCTTAATGTCATTCTCTGAACGTGGAATTGGCTTTAAATAAAAAACAAAAAAACAGAAGGTCAGGCAAGTTGGCCAAGGTTGGGCTGCATCTCATCCCACCCAAGATGTCACAGCGTCAGGGTTTCTTGGCGTTCTTAATTACCGCTTACAGAAGTTTTCGTTACAATGTAACATGGAATTTGGTCTGTCATAGCGAATGTTTTCAGAGCATCTGGGTGGAAGAGTGCAAGCGGTTTTGCGTGGCTATTTGGCCTTCACTCTAGCATATTTAAAGGAAGAATGCTTCCCTTTCGGTTATAGATTTGTACATTCCCCAGCAGCGATGTAGGCTAGATGCGTAGCTTCGTTTTTGATCGTCAAGTGTTCTCTTTCACAGAAATATACTAATTCTGTCCATATTTTTTTTTCAACCATAATCTTACTCGGTCCCCTCCACATTAAACAATGAATACTTACCGATTAACGTGCTGTGTCCTAACCGTGAGGACACAAAACTCAGACGTTTTGACTGCTGTCAGTCATGATGAATAAATTTGATTTCTACAAAAATACTTGAGGGTGACATAGTTACATGAAAATCCTTTACTTTCTAGCACATCATTTCCCGTAAAAATTTTCGAGTATTTGTAAAAGTATGAGGATTATTTTTATTCGTTCAGCACTGGCATCTGTTGAAAAATGGAGAATACGATGGAAATATGTTGATATAGAAGAACAACTTGATAGACTGCCCAATGTCAAAAAAAGGGCAGTCGTTTCCATCTCCCGATTTAACTACGAGCAAGATGGCAGTCGATCGAATCGTTCATCGCGTACCACAGATCTAGAGACCATTTGATGATCTCTTGACGCAGGTGCCTATGCGCGCACACTAGATCTGTCGTATGCGATGAACGATTCGATCGACCGCCATCTTGCTGGTAGTTAAATCGAATGATGGCAACGGCTGCCCAGTCTTTGGCATTGGTAAATGGTTGCGGTTCAAAGGATTAAACATTTACCACATGTAAGGCTATTGTTAGTGACTATATTACTCATAATATGATAACAACATCTGTACATCTAAAATTATCCCTTACGAATGGTTGGACGAAAGATATCTTAACTTTTTGTAATTTGATCTTAATCTGTTGCCTTGCAAAATATATGGTCTAGTCATACTGGAACTTCTTGGTACCTTTTAACTCCTCTATTCCTTTTAACGATTACATTTTCTATAAAAAATAAGAGCCTTGGAAAATAACTTAGAGATAGTTTGTCTTTTCATATCTTAGTGCAAAACTTGGAAATAATATTTCAAATAAATATTCAATTGTAACCACGTTCTTTCATGTTCCATAAATATGTAGTTTATTGTTCAATATTAAAGTCAAATAAAGTAGTGCATGACTGAAACCAAAATGCAGACGGGTTTTATTAGAAGAAAAGTTTTTATATAGTCATCAGAGTGATAATGAGTGTGTTTTCTGAGCTTTACTTAAGAGAGAATTGTGAGGGTTGAGCATAGAAGTTCATATTCATATGAACCAACAGCAATTGACTCGACTATAGAATGTTCAAATATTCAAAATGCATACTTGAACATATAGTAATGGAATTGATCACTTTCGATAGGAAGCAAGAAGCTAGCAAATAGACAATTTGCTAAGTATTTCTGCTGCAATTGTCACATATTTTATATCTAGTTGATCAAAACTATTTGCAAACCCCATTACCCTATCGAATCTGTTCTTTTTTCTTAAATTCTATATCCAGAAAACTCCCCTTTTTTTATATTGATTCCAGAGTTCCATTCTCCACAAATTTTAGGAAATTCCTGATAAAAGTCACTCCTGGATTTTTCACTGGTTCTTCAGCTCTTTCTATCTACTATTTTTCTGGACTATAAAAAATACATTTTATTTCGATACCTTCACTTTCCGAACTGATCAAACGTATCTAGCTTTTACCAAACGATCCTGGCGTCACAGAAATATTTCACAAGATAACTAGGCTAAAACGCTTTGAGGTGAAATCGTTTAACTACGATCGTTATTCACTATACAAAATCTCATTAAGTGTGGCTTTATGAATTACTAAAGTACTTCTAATTTATTAATATAAATTTATAAACATATTAGATATAGGTAATAAGAGATATAGGACTCACACGAGTTGATGAGTAGTGGTGAAGTGACCAAACTTAAAAACATAAAACGAATGGAAAACACCAACCAATCTAAAGCTCATCAAATGCTAGATAAAGGTGTAAAAGATTAAATAAATATTTTTAAATTTATTTTTACAAAGTCTATATAGTATTTCCTGTTATTTATTTTACTATCATTTTACGTTTGGAATAAAATTTAATTTTTATTCTAACTCCACGTGCTTGCATAAATGTTTAGATCCAAAAAAAAAAAAAAAAAAAAAAAAAAAAAAAGAAAGAAAAGCGTCTAGATGCTAAAATAAAACAGAATTCAATCATCATTAATTCAAATTATTAATGTAACCAAATAAACTTGAGCAGTAATCGAAACAGTTAGAAAAGCTTAATCCTGAATGTAGAACTACTTCAGGTTTAGAGGCAAATTCTTCAGCAGCTTAGGATATTTCATATCATAAGTATGTTCTTGATGTAAAGAAATTTTAAACATTATATTCAAATGCAGAGAACTTCATTTGAAAATAAAAATATAACGCAAAAAATCACATTTTCAGAAAAAAAGCACTCATTCATTTTACAAAAAGTAGTTTCAAATTCTTTTCACTTAAAAATATATTCCACTTAAATTTTTGCTTTTTTTCTCTTAGCATATCATGTAAGTGCATTTCATCTTTTATGTATAACAAAATATATTAAAAGAATATTTAATTATAAATAGCTTTTTGTAAAAATTGAAATAAGATGGAATTTTAAACAAAATGACTTGTACATTGAACAGTGTCATGTATATAAGAAAAATTACAGGATCCGTCATAAATATAGAAAAAATTCTCAATTACAGCAAAATAAATTAGATTAATTAGTAATGCTGAAGCTAAATATAATAGACTAATTAGAAACTTTGCAACAGCATGATTTTTAATTAAGGAATCTGACATAAATTTTCTTCACACCACGTCGCTTGTTATACTTCCGGCGATAAACTCTGTAACTGAATCACCCAAAAATTTAGTTCATTAGATTGAGCTTTAAAAAAGCGTACAAAAATTGATTTGTTCCTTCGTGTAAATAGATAGTTTAATTCATAAAGAGCTTCCTTCCAATACGTTTTAATAATTCTATTAATTATTATAATATAATTATATTTACAACTTTTAACTCTTTGTTTCAATTTAATTAATTTATCCTAAGATGTATCCGAATACCATAACACGCTGATATACAATTTAAATAAGAGATTTATATGTCTTTCTTCGAAAGCTTGCATTGCTTTCTATAGCTTTGGATGAAGAGCTCACCAAACTAATTTGAATTAGTAATGCAAACCCAACACATTATATTTGCTCGTTAAGACGTTATTTCAAGATGTAAAATGTAAATTCTCGGTAAAACTTTAATAAAACCGGGCGAACGCTTAAGCCTTTAACTCCGCCACCGATTCATTCTGGAGAATGCACGGCCGTTAACAGAATTAATCTTAATAACCGAGTGCTAAAAAGAGAATATTCCATCAAGGTATGCAAATGACGGCAGCAAATTAGATAAAAACAACTAAAAATGCGAATTAAAGCCAAGGCCGCATGGGAATGGAAAAAGCCCCAACAGCACCATGAATGTTTACATATGCAGAAAAATTAATTTACGCTCCGTGTTCCGAATGCTAATAATCTCCCCGTCTTGGAAAAGCTTGGTGCAACAACCTGTTTTATCGACGAAGAAAATTATAATGAATTGGTTGCAAACCAACAAGCAGCGGCAGGGACCTCCACGTTTACTGCAAAAAGAGATTTGCTGGAGCGGTTTTAAAAATAAGCAAGAAGTTGAACCAGAGACGATATCTTTTTTCTTATTTTTCTTGTGTTTATGGGTGGGTCATTCGCGTATTGAGAATGAGACGAGATGAGGAGAACCCGAGGAACCATCTTGGTTGCACAATCCGGAGGACCTCTTAATTCCAGATTGTACGCGGTAATGTAATTAGAGCGTCGCCGCACGCAGTCGAAGGGAAGACATTATGCATGAAGGCAGGATTCGGGGGTGGTGGAGGCGCTGTGAATGCTGATGAGGTACCCTGTTGATTTCGGAGGGGGTAGACGCATGAAAGAGTTAATTTTGTTCAAAGAAAATTTTAAACGGAGGTAATCAGTGTCAATTGCGGGGACTGGCATAATTTAGAAGATGTGTAAGAGATTTGTGGAATGGGAAAATTTTTGTACTTCGAGGGAATCTTAAATGCAGCTGGTTAAATATTCTGATGAGATTTGGGATTTGCAGCATTTCCTGAAATATCTCAAAATAATTGTTTGACTTGAGTCAGTTTTCCTCACCTGTTTTTACCTCTGTTAAGGAAGCCTAAAATAAGTGTTTACGCTTTGGTACAAATATATATTGGAAACTGCTTATGTATTTTATTTGCATAATTCAGAGTTTGTGAAAGATTTCAGAATTAGGAAAGAGCTAATTACTTGACAATGTTTGATATTTTCCAAGGATTACAAAATAACTGATTGACTTTACATTCAATTTATTTTTTCTTTTTTTCTTAGATTTCTAAGATTTTCTTAGTCTCTAAAAGATTTTATTTCCATAGTGAAGAAAGAGGAATACTTGATATACAAATGTGTTAAAAATGTAGTATATTAAGTAGATGTTAAATATCCATAATGTAGTATTTTTCATAATAAAAATTAATATCCACATTTTAATTTTTTTTACCAGGTGGGAGAAATATAGATAACTCTCTCTTGGAGGTTAGTCTGGTTTTATTTCTCTTAAACTCCTGAGAAGTTTACAGTGAATATATATATATAAAGTAAAATGGCTAAACTTACGAATCAAGAAATCATTCACACATCAGTTATGGAAATTCTAATTTATTCAATGAACATGAAATCGTATCCTAAAAGGCATAAGTAGAAGTTTCCATTAAATATAATATCCGAACACTGAAAAATGAAATGGAATGTAAGGAATAAAAGAAGGATAGTGAGCATCGGCTTCAATCATCAGGCCTCACGAACAGAATACTTACTACCAAACTAAAAACACAATAACAGGATTTCTATGTAGTTACTTAGCACAAAGAAAGCTAAATGTGTAACTACGGGGATATCCGGTAATCAAAAACACAAATGGAGGCAATATGACTATCAGGCGCGTAGCCAGGAAAAATTTTCGGGGAGGGGGATATGAACTTATATGTGTATAAATAGACGGAATTTCATCACTAATCCAAAAATTTCGGGGGGGGATATATCCCAATATCCCCCCCGGGCTACGCCCCTGATGACGATATCGCTCTATAACTTTGCAATTCACTCTTTACCACCACCCCCCTATCTCGATTTACGAATGCTAACTCAGCAGTATTCCACCAGGTGGCTCTGTGAGCGGTCTCATTCGGAAGCGCATATCCAATTTACTATATATACCTAGACACCATGTTATAAAAATAGCAGCAGCCATTCCGAAATTAAGAAGGTGACAAGAGACTTTAGTGGGCATACTGCATATTATCTGACTTAGTTACTTGGTACAAAGAGACATTACTCTATATAGATGATTAGTTATATTTCTAAATACAGATATATGCATACATAAAGTAAAATCAGTGAAACTAGTTACATTAAACTGATAAAATCCTCTCTCGTATTGTACTTATTAAAGTTAAGATGTCTACCATCATTTATTAATATTTGTAAATCAAGAAAATTAATATTGTTATTTGGTACTTTTAACTAATTCTAAATTATCAATATGTATATATATATATATATATATATATATATATATATATATATATATATATATATACAGGGTGAATTTGATATGATCTGCGAAAAGAAAAGGGGTAAAAGAACAGCCCATGTGGAGCATAAAACACAATATAAACCTTGCTCTATCTCTAACCGTTTCCTAGTTATAGTGAATAGAAGGAAATTATGTTTTTTGTTATACCGCCTAAAAAAAACCCATATTTGTTAAGTTTCTGAAAGATCTTACGATCTCTACGCAAACGATAAACACATATTTAGAAAGAGCAGAAAAAATCCTATACGGGGGCATTATTTATATCAGGATATCTCTGTTTTATGAGGAGCTACAAGCGCTGAAACATTGGCAATGGTAAAAATCGAATTGTAGTCAAAAATTGTAAGCGGCGACTACGCAAACACCCTTCTAGCTACAAGAAGACAAATGTACTAAAAATTGGTCCATTCCACAAGCTTGAGATTGAGCCCACAATAAAGTATATAGGAGTTCTAGATCAGGAGAAATGCAATTTGTTGTTTGCAATGCATCACCGAAATCGGTGCTCGTCGAATAAGGAGGCTAACGAAATGCCATACTCTTCCCTGTTTTTAATATCATGTCCGGCTTGAGGGTGCTGTTTTGTCAGATGCAAATACGAAAGATATAAAGCCAAACAGGAAAAGTATCATTTTATTAAGCTTAGAAATACAACAATGAAAAAAAAAAAAAGAATTAATTTTCCCACGTCTTTCACAAAGGAATATGCAAAGAAATTACCAATGCGTATCTTCTAGTATGATAAAAGATACTCTACTAGTATGATAAAACACATACTGTACATTATGTAATCAATAACAGATTTGTGTGCGCTTAATTTACCCAGCATCTAGCATTCGTTTGGCGAATTTCGTCGAATGCCTTATTAGACGAGACGATCGCCAAATTCGGTGATGTATTTCAAACAAATAACTACATCTCTCCTGATCTAGAACACTGATATGCTTTATTGTAAAATAATTCTGAAGCTTTTGGAAAGGACCAGTTTTGGGGGCATTTGACTGCTTGTAGCTAAAAGGGTGTTTTCAGAATCGCCGGTTACAGTTTTTGGCTACAATTCGATTTTTAACTTCGCCGATGTTTCAGCGCAGGTAGCTCCTCATAAAGTAGAGCTATCCTGATGTAAATGGTGCCACCCTATAGGAACTTTTTGCTCTTTCTAAATATGTGCGTATTTTGCAAGTAGGTCCTTCAAAAACCTCACAAATTTGGTTTTTTTCAGACGGTGTAACAAAAAACCAGAATTTCCTTCTATCCACCATAACTCGGAAACGGTTAGAGATAGGACACGGTTTCTATGGTATAAGCTCCACAAGGGCAGTTCTTCGAAACATTTTCGTTTGGAAGATTATCTCAAATTCACCCTGTGTATATACAGGGTGCCCAGTAAGTAAACACTAATTTGAATTGCTTAGTAAAAGAGTTTGAGAACAGATAAATATACATATATTTGCTTTACGTGTAAGTACACTCATTCCGATTTAATGCACAAGAATTTCGAAGTGCTTCCCATTACTTGAAACAATATGGCGAAGCCTCGGATCAAAGTTACCCAAAACTGTACGAATAGTTCGCAGTGCGATGGTCGGAATTTCAACAGAAATGAACGAAATTTCAGCAGAAATGGCCGAAATTTCCTTAGAAAATAAAAATTCTCTGTTCAATGGTTAAATTTGGCATTTTACTACCACAGACTGCTTGCAAAGATCCGAATTTTTACTGAAAACTGCTTGCAACTTCGTGCCTGTCTAGTGCTGCATCACAGCACAAAATGGAAAACTCGTATTTATTCGAACTCTTTCAGACTCGTTTCGTAAATTGTAATCCGCGTGATTTTGCGTCACTAAATTTTACGTCAGTATCACGCCCTAGTAAAAAGTTATTGAAGTTTCAAATTTTCGGTTAATTACTGGGCACATGAAAAGTTCTTAAAAATCTAATTATTAATTTCTTTTACTTTGGAAATGTTTTCTCATGAAAGTATTCATCAAAATTATACTTTGTGTTTATAAGTTTTTCACTCTACAGAAACATTTCAGAGTTATTTATGAAAAAGAAAAAAAATCAGAATTTCTAACAGCACATGAACATTTTCTCATATTCTTATCTAAAATGAATTACAACCGCAAACATGTATAAATAACTTTTCCGAAATATTCATGCTTAAAATTTTCCGTTTGCTAGAGCTATAATACTGAAAACAAAAATATAGTGTTACATAAGACTTTAGACATTTTCTTACAATAGAATTAAGTTTACTATAAACTTTTAAATCTTCTTTACGCATTTTTCAAAAGGGATACTAAGAACTAGCATACATTTTATAATTTATTTATCAGTAAATCCCTTCTCGAAAGGAAATTTCATACACTAAAACACACAATAAAATGCAACAATAATAAATGGTCGAATAAGTTTTAAAGTAATTCCAAAATTTATTCTTTAAAGCATGCAATGCGCTTATTCCCAGACGTAAGCCTTGTAAGATGATGTTTATAACAATTATACTGCAAATGTTATTTTAATGAACAACTCTAAAAGGAGTTTGCATTCAAATAATGTTAATTTTGATAAACTGAAAATTTTCTTCACGCATACAGAACTTAGGAGTTTACGTCTGTATAATATTGTTTTCTTTATTATCCTAGTAATTACTTTGCTTTAAGACTTTAAGAAAACTTCATTAAATAAAATGTTCTTTATGGGACTAAATAAACACGCCTGTCTAATTTTTAGCTTCAACACATTTCGATCTTTCTGTCATTTTCCTACTTTATGTAAAATAATAAAACATATGAACATTGTGGGAATTTGTTCCACGTAAAATATTATAAGGTAAAAATTTTCAATTAATAGCATGCGAAAACGCCTTTAATAATTCTTCTATAATAATATTTTCTTTTAATACAAAGCTAATTAAAATAATCTAAAGGTTTAAAACTCTGAAATTAGTAAAATTTTATATTCACGGTTTCTATTTATTTATAGCGTGTTAAATTTTGATAGCAGATAGCTAAACCCATCGCTGTTTTGACTCTTATCGTATTTCATCATGTCCACGTCCAGGTCATAAAACCTCAAACTGGTGAGTTTTAATTTTAACAACATGCAAAAAGAAGCAAGTAAATAAGAGCATTTATAGTGCCAGTAATGAAAACACTTATCTTATATAATTAACTAAAATTTCTATTTCTTTAAATAACACCATCCTTAACAGTTAGTGTTAAGTTAACAATAAAATTGCGCAAATGATCCACAAATGTATCCACAAATTCCATTTCTTTAGATATCTCTATACTTAACAGTTAGTGTTAAGTTAACAAAATAAAATTGCGCAATTGCGCATATTTAAGTTGTGGATCCACAAATGATCCACAATTTCTATTTCTTTAAATATCACTATTCTTAACAGTTAGTGTTAAGTTAACAATAAAATTGCGCAAATGATCCACAAATGTAGATTGAGCATTAATCATTTAGCTGCATTTAATTTTTTGGTTTTATATATATAGCAGATATTTTGAAATGTTTCATTAAAGGAAACAACAAGTCATCAATGACTTTGCACCTAGTATAATAAAATACAATATTAAACATTTACTATGTAGTTTTGAATGTCGTAAATTATTTATCTATGTTTCAATGGTGACTAAAATTCCGAACATATATTTAAGTTCCTTTGTACTTAATCAGCCGTGAATCGCATTTAAAAATGAATCGATGTTGAAGGCTAACATTTTGAAGACTTAATTTAACTACCGTTTGGAACATTAGACTTGAACAGAAAGTACCCTTATTTTTCAAAAATTTGACTACAGCCTTTTTTTCAGAAATTAAACCTTCTAGATTGGAAAAGAATTTTTCATAACCACTCAAAATTTAGATCCACTTTTTTTTTGGACTCACCCTGTACATCAACTCCTCTTAAACTACCGTTTACGTAAAGGAGAAGTCAGCTTTATGATATGCACTTACTGAAAAAAAATGTTTTGTTCCTTCGACAAAATTTTGGTTGACTCTATTTCAAATTTTTTGATGAACCAACACAATATTTGTTAATTCATGGAAATATTTTGTTAATTTAACAAAATTTTTGTTAAGATCAACAAAATTATTTCTGTTGAAATAACGTGAACAGAATTTTTGTTGAATCAACAATGTTGAATTAAACAAAACTTTTATTTTTTCCCGTGCACAAGATTATTCACATCCTAACATTTTTGTGTGCAATATTACTTGAATTTGTTCTTGAAATAGAAAAAAAATGTTTCTTCAATTTAACACATTAATTAATAGATTAAACATGGCTCCTGAAGTTCGAAATTATATGCAATGTTTATTGGGAAATATTGACGTAAAAAAATATATTTATTAAACTAATATGAGATTCTTTGGCTTTAATCCGCCTGTACCACAAATTTATCCAGTTTCCTTTTTTACTCTCCTATTTTATTTATTTTTGTTTGTTTACACTTTATTGGAAATTTGGGATTTATCTTGTTTACTTCTTTACTAAGTATCATCTAATTAGAGAAGTAATGATTTCGAAAATGTTCCTAACTATATCTAAACAAACAGGTCAATGAAGTTCTAAGAAAGAAAAGACCACAAATAGTATATTTGACTTCTTTCCTCTAATAATTTCGTAAGCTTATAATAAGCTCAAAATGCTTTTTAAAAACTGAAAAATATTTTAACCGTTTGTTTTTATCAAACCTTTTCCCAAGTGAATAGATATTTATTTAGTAATTAATGAAAACTAATTAATATGTATTTTTCTTCTTGAATACTTGTTTATTCGACTTCATGGAAAAAGATCTTAGGAAAATTAAGTCACAAAATATCTAATAAATTTTAATTATCTAAAATAAATATTTTAAAAATGCAAAACAATGTCTTCCTTTAACCAAACACATATGACAGAATATTTATTTTTCTAGTTCAGAAAGGATTTTAAAAGAAATAGTTTAATTCAAAATTAATAAATGACATGAATGAGCTAAATATTATTAAAACAACAAATTGTTTTCCAAAAACTCAATATAATAAAAAATGCATCCAAAATGAATTTTAATCCTTCATTATTATAACATGATTTGCTGAATTCTCAAACGCATGTTAATCATCACTATATTGTTAATCTACTTGGTTAATCATCATTTTATTTTGTTAAACACCGCACAATACCAGATCTATGATCAATTACAAAACGTGTGTTTAAATTGCACTTCAACTATTCACGTGATGCTTTTCCGTTAATTTCAATTTATGACTACACATCCTTGATGCAATAGTCACAATTTCGTCACATAACGAATCCCGAACCTCTGAATTCTGAATTTAATGTACAGATTCCCGTCTGCTATTCTCTGGAACACCAAGAGCGCATTCTTGTGGTTCAGTGGACTCTCAAGTGTTTTCAGTTGCACGTCGAATTAGCCTAAATGAATGGGAACACGCATACAAAGGCGACTTTCACTCGGGTGTGTGTCAACACTCTTGGGGCGGGATGGGCTCTTTATTATGCATTTCTTTCGCAGTATGTAATTTTACAGAGAATTATTAGGGCAGAGATAGATTAGCACTAAACGAATAGGCATTACAGTAAAGGAAGATGAATCACGTTGAAATTATTGCTTGTGTAACGTTTTCTACTATGTTGTTCCTGCAAAACCATTGCAAAATGCATCAAAGCAAGTGACGCAGAGTTTCTCCTTCAATCACCGTTTTGAGAACGTAATCAATGGAAAAAGGTGCTGATTTTGTGAAAAGTCTGTAGATTCATTATTTTCGAAATTGTAACTTTTTTACTGTTTCATTCTTTTGTAAGGATCCTTTTCGTATAAATATAAATAAATAAGCATTAAATATTTGTTTCTAAGCAAAAGTACATGGTTTAAGTACATGTATTAAGTTACGTACAGGCGCATTGTATTGCGATCTGTCATTCAGTAAATGGAAGAATAGCAAGTCGTATAAAGATTGTTTGCCAAAAAGCAAAATTCAAGGACTCTCTCTTTGTCAGTGACTAAGAGCAAACTATAGTATATTTAGAGACGAAATTGCTTATTGATGTAAATTGTAATAATTTGTAGCTTTAGTCCTCTCACATGGTGTACAACGTGAATTTGAAAAGTTGAAGCAGAAGCTTTGGCACGTTTTATATCTTCAAAACTTTTGTGGAAAATTGTCTTAATGTAATGAAATATATCAATATATGGTATGTAGTTGTCTTAATGTAGCTGTGCTTTTGCTTTCAGAACTGTGGCACATCGGCTCGACATGGAATTAACAAGGCTTCTTTAGGTGGATCTAGAGAGTTTTGGCCATTCCGATAAAAGATCCTGAAAGATTTCTGCCTTTGAAAAATGCTTCTGCCTCCCAACTTTTCTTCCTATGCGCTCAAAAATTTGTTCAGTTGGATTGAGGTTAGGTGACTAACTCGCCAGTCCAAAACTTATTTTCCGAGATGTAAACCAATTTTTCAATATCTACCAGTGGTAGTTTGGATCATTATGCTGCTGGAACATCCATTCACAAAGCATCTTTTTGCATAATGTGATCTACTGAAATGTTTTTTGTAAACATTTGCATCCATAAATCGGGACACGAAAGCATTCTTCTAAGGCCAAAATTCTTAAAGATTATTAATCGGAATAGGCAAAGCTCTCTAGGTCCATCTTATAAAGCCTTGCAAGAGGCAATACCCAGACGATAATCTACCTTCCTCAAATCAAAACTATATGCAACTACATACTAAATATTTCTGTATTTCTTTACATTAAGACGATTCATTTTAACAAAAGTTATGAAAAACAGAATCGGCTCGAAATTTCTGCATTCAATTTTTGAAATTCACGATTGGTATTTAAGTAAGCAGTTTTCTCACATACTATTAGTTGCACACCATCTGACTAAAGTTACAATTTACTAATTTGCATCATTAAGAAATTTTGCTTACAGAAAAAGTTAGAACAGAAAAACATGGCGTCTCAAAACTCCAGCATCTCACAGTATGTTTTACTGGCTTATTTTTAAACTGGCCTAAATAACTCACAAAAATGTCAATAAGTGCACTTAAAGATGACGAAACTTACAATAAAATTAATTAAAAGAATTGTGTAATAAACACAATTTTCTATTATTTTATTTAACATTAGTCGTTTATTGTTTTCATTTGTTGTACTTACACGTACAAGCTTAGTGTATTTAATTGTTTTTATATATTTTGCCACATTATCACTGAAAACAATCGGAAATTTAAAATGCACTTTATGCTGTACACTTTATACTATAGACTGCTTTATTTTGCAAATAAAGTTCTATGAAATAAATGATTTTGAATAATCCTTCAGAACTGTGAAATATTTATGGTTGAGTGTGGAATTTATTTAAAATATTTCCTGTCTGTTAAGCATTATGAACCCGACGGCACAGAACTTATACAGTTGAATAATTTCAAATACTCTGAATGAAGTTGTTGAATTTAAAAGAGTCACTATGTATACAAAAGTTTACTTTCTTATTGATAGCAGAAAAATACACTGCGTGCTATTTTTGTCGTTTCCTAAACATTTATCTTTAGAATGGCTGAAAACTCAATAATTGTAATTTTATTCTGCTTCGAGAAATCAAATAATTTTTTCTGCGATTCATGGAATTTTGCCTATTGATTTCTACGAACTGTAACTCATTTTGAACTACACTCTTCAAATTCTTTATACTAACATAATATAAATACTGGGAAGGTTTCAGTTATGAAATTGCGCAGAAAAATAAAGAGTAAGAATATGCTATGAGAAAATATGCGTAGCTAAATATGCGTATCTATGTAGCAGATACCCATGAAACATTTCTTACTAATAGTAAATTGAAATATGACTAACTTTTAGACGACGGGAAGATTTTGGTCTTGTTGCGTTAAAACGACGGGAATACCTCCAGCACGCTTTCCCCTCTTCAGTGATTCTTCAGCTGAAACTGCTCTTTGTACAACAATAGTTGACGAATTACTCTTTCCCTTCCACGGAGTAAAACGAACTTCGTGAGCAAGGAAATTTCGTTTTCATGTATATTTTCCTTTTTTGAAAATGGGTTGCAACTGGAATGATGGATGGATGTTGACATCTCTCCCGGACCATATGGTACAGGTGAACAATAACAGAGGGGAAAGGCATTACTTGGTCTAAATATGAACTGTGCATGCCCGTTCTGTGGCTTGGACGAAAAATCTACCGTTTGTTTCAGTAGGGCAAATTTACACCATGTTAATTTTATTATTTTAACAATGGGACATACATTTAAAAGCTCTTTTTCCCAATGAGCTGAATGTACGAATAATAATAATTAAAAAATTAAATTTCAAACGAAAGCAGAAAATTTTTCTCAAATAATATATATTGTTATTTTATTTTTCTATTACTTTAAATAATATTAATCAAACTAAGTCTAATACGAATTAGGATATGCTAGGAATCTTTGGAGAATTCTGTCTAAAAGGAAAACTGTCTCGGTTTTGATTATTTATGTTTTTAATGAAAGATATTACCATTTGTTTAACCATAATTATCGTTAATTAGTCATTCCTTCTAATTAAAATGTGTATTTTTCGTGTAATGGCAGAAACGAAGGAAAACACATGCATATAATTCCTACGCATTCCGCTGTTTTTCTTGAAAGCATTTCTCGCACTAACAAGTTTGCATACATTCGTGTGTCGGATAATTAGCAACATACTTTTCCTAACTATGAATATCCAGAATAGATAACTGCTCAATTAATGCAATTAGGAAAGAAAATTATTATTTTTGTGCAGCACCCTATTGTTTTTCATACGATGAAGATAAACGTTGGTAGAGACTCTTCAGATTGTTCAGGCAATTGTGAGCAGTTGGCGATGTTATGAAAACTTTAAGACACTCACAATTTTGCAGTACTTCAACTAGTGAGATATTAGAGGGCTAAGTAAATGCAAATGCAATTGTAAAATATATGTAGCACATAACATTCGCTATCATTTACCAAATAATTATTTCGTATGGTTTGTTTTTTTACTTGTCTATAGAATATAAAAAGGGCATTTTTCTAACAGCATTCATTTTTCTGAAATTGAATGAATAGGCTAATACGCAATCCTGTTCACATTTTCTTCAATTTAAATGCTTTAAAAATATCTAAAACACTATTTCAATCCGTAAACGTAACAGTTTATAAAATATTATTCTGACTGGAAAGTAATGTCGATTTTTTGCATACTAATATTTGCGCCTAGCAAAAACTACTAAAACTAACACTACGAAAGTCGGCATGCACGTGAGTTTTATAAAATTTTCTCTAGATTAGACATAATCATCCATGATTTGTAACCTATTGGAGGTAGGGGAGCAAAACATTATTTTAACATTTCTCAGGTGATCTCAAAGAAAAAAAAAGAGACAATTATTTAGACTAGTATTTATGACTCATAAAATTCTTGCTCTAAAATGTAACACTATTCCAAGGAAGGTAAACCTTAAAAGAGGGAAAGGTAAATGAAAGTAAAAAAATATATTATTCATACGTTTCTTTGTTATAGCCTGTGTATTTAAATGTTACACTGAGAAAAGAAAATACCGCTCTCATCCACAACGAATAGATGGCTCTTTTCTGTGTCCCAAAACTAGAAGAATAGATCGTAGAGTTATGCATGTAGGTGATACACAGAACAGGTATAGGCGAAATCAAGAATTTCTAGTCCGTAAAATTCCCGCTTATCACAGCAGAATGACTAGTTATTTAACGAGAAAGTATCGTTCGATTTTTGGAGCACTAGAATTAACGCTTGTGAGTCTACCCTATAGCGTACGCAGCGGGTAGAACAGATATTTTCACCTGGATACAGGTACCAGATAAAAGAGAAGAGATCTAAAAATTGAATCAGAGGGTTCAGAAGTGCCTTGTTTTCTGATCTAGTATTTATAGGGACATAGTCTCATAAATTCTAGTTCCACCAATTATTTTCTAGATGTCAGTGGCATTTTTTATTTTATTTTATCTTACTTTTTTTTTTCTCCAGTGTATGTGAAAAAAACGACATTACTTTCCTATTCAATAATATTAAATGCTCTTACCCTACAGCGCACGCAATAAAAATTGGAGCAGACAGCCTTTCACCTACTACCTGCATATGCCTGCATAATAAATAATGCGTATTCCTACATCGTGTTTCAAGAGACGGGACATTAGCGCCTAACACAGGCAGTTTATGTCGAACATCAGTATGATTGATCAGCATGGGTTCTCCAGTTTGATCGAATTCGACGGTTCAACGGATTCCCTGTATACGTTCGAAGGATTTGCAAAGGGTTCTGATACAAACCCCATCGCCTTTCCCCTCTCCTTCTGCTTTGACAGGTATAAAAGAAATTGCGTATCAATGATGGAAGACGCTGTCAATCGCAGAAGCTCGCAAAAAAGGTTGACAGTTATTCCATTGGACTTTTTTCTTTTACTCCGATTCAGTTTATATTTGTTATAAATAGTAATGCATGATGAGCAGGGCTTTCAGGATACGTAGTCAGTACATAAAGAAAAGACGAAGCAATGGCTGACAAGAATTGGCTTTTTAGTGAGATAAAAATATATAAGTAAGTAAAAGGATGGAGTAGTATTAAATAGTTAAATAGAGTTGGAGAGTTCAATGGAATTTCACTTTTTGTATAAGTACTGTCTTGAAGTTGTCAATTTTATTTTTAAATACAAACAGTTTCTTTTTCAAATTGTTACAATTCATATTTTGGCAAAGACATTTATTGATTTTTATAGTTTACTAGCTGAAGTGCCCGTTCTTCGCACGGGAATATATTTTCATTAAAAACACAAATACAAAGAATGTTACTCTTATTATAAGTGCATGTAAACCGCCAGTGTTTAAACATCTCTGAAATATTTTTTTTTTTTTGGAAATTTAAAATTTAACTTCGTAGATATACTTTATTTATATTGTAACTTTTCTATTCACTGTTTGATAATTTTTATATAATTTCAAACTTTATCTACTGGTGATACTGCTCGCTAATTCATACATTTTGTTTAGGCATTTATATACATTTCTTTCTCTGAGATAAGCGGGATTTAAAAATTAGTTTGTTTATTATGACATAATTCTGAATTATCATTTAATTTATTCAAACACAGCTGTAGAAACAAAATCATAAATACTTATGAAGTTAGACTTAACGCTATGCAAATAGTGAATATATTTTTGACATTGCCACACAAAATTTATAAATTGTTCAAACTCAGCTTCTGCTACTGAATAATACCTACATATTTATGAGGTTAGACTTAATACTATGAAAATTGTGAATACTTTTGAATATATATTGTACAATAAAAAAACTCGGCTGTTCGAGCCTCGTCAGGGGTAGTCCCTGAACCCCCTTAATTTTTTAGTTTCATTATTGCCATATTAAAACGATTTTAATTAACTTTGTCATTTTATCGCTCATCTTTCGCTCATCTTTCTTTCTCTTTTATCGCTCATCTTTCGACAATAGATACACACCTGATCCATTTTTCCAATCAATAAAGTTGGGTGTTCGTGATAATTAATTTCAGAACTGTATACAAATGCTTCTTTTTTCAGATTTTGAAAAGTACGCTGTCTAGAAGAGGAGGCCCTCGTTCGGGCATCATCTAGACGTGCTTTTGTCTGTTCTGCACTCTCACTTGCCCTGGAAGTAGAGGCCCTCGTTCGGGCATCATCTAGGCGTTCTTCTGTCTGTTCTGCACTCTCACTTGCCCTGGATGTAGATGCCCTCTTTCGGGCATCATCTAGGCGTGCTTCCGTCTGCTCCACACTCTCACTTTTCCTGGATGTAGATGCCCTCGTTCGGGCATCATCTAGGCGTGCTTCCGTCTGCTCTACACTCTCACTTGTCCTGGATGTAGATGCCCTCTTTCGGGCATCATCTAGGCGTGCTTCCGTCTGCTCTACACTCTCACTTGTCCTGGATGTAGATGCCCTCGTTCGGGCATCATCTAGGCGTGCTTCTGTCTGTTCTGCACTCTCACTTGCCCTGGATGTAGAGGCCCTCGTTCAGGCATCCTCTGGGCGTGGTTCTGTCTGTTCTACACTCTCACTTGCCCTAGCTAATCGCTTCCGTTTCGTTTCAGAAGAATATTTCCCAATTGATTTTCGCTTTTTTTGAAGCATAATCTTAAAAAGCCAGTCTTCACTTGATTAAAGCAACTGAATTTAAGAAACTAAAATTTTGAAACTAAACCGAATTTTCGATAGTTGTGAAATACGAAAAAAATTGGAAACTAATTGGTCTGCTTTAGTCGCTAAAAGTCCTTCCCTTTGCTGTGGCGTTTTTTGGAAACATGGTGTCATAACAGATGCTTATTCATATCTTGAATTTTCACCGGAGGCCAGTACACGATGCTTTTTCGAAGATATAATTAAATTTGAAACACTCACAGAATAGAATATTAGGTTACACTTTTGATTTTGCGCCTTAAAAAAGATTCAGTAAAAATAAGATGAAATTCTAATTACAAAAATTCAAAGAAAAACTTACATTTAAGTATCTTTTTATCTGTTGAAACGTTAAAACAAAAGTGAACGGCATGATAAGAGAAAAATAAAAGGTTAAGAATATATCGAGCTGCTGTTAATTTTATATTTTAAAATGAGAAATTTAGATGTTGCCACATGTATAAGTTAGTTTTAAAATATTACTTTGGAGAACGTGTAAATAAAATTAAGATTTTCGCCTAACTCATTTTTAATCTCATGACGTCAAATTCGCGTCATTCTCAGTTGCAATGTCTAACATAAATTACTGAAAGAAGAAGAAAAACCCTAACGTTGTTTTACTTTTCTACAGCATCTGGTGGAAATTTATTAGTTAGCTCGTGGTGTTATTGTTTGTCAAAGCTTGAGCTAATTAAGATTTCTAATGCATTTATAAACTCGTGACATCAAAATGAAGTCATTTCATTTATGTTATAGATCGCCAGGATATAGATGGTATGTCACATGATCACTATTTTACACAATCGGAAACTGAAAGCGCTTTCTGAAGGCGAAAATTCTTCCGACAACGTTTAATCTATGACGTCACGTTCTGACCAGGGTAGTCGAATTTACTTATTTCACGCAAATCGGGACTTTGCCCAGAGCCCCGGCCCGAAATGGCCCCCAATTTCAAATGTTGTTCTTTTTTTATAACAAAATTTTATGAAAAATAAAACAAATTTCATAGATGGGGGGCCCCCAAATTCATCAATGCCCGGGGGCCCCTGTTGGTCATAATCAGGTCCTGTTTAACACCGCAAAATATTTCCTGCGATTCGAAAACGTGTCCCGTTTAAAATCTCAATTGAAAATGAAAATAATGCTGGATAATTCACTGGTGAAGAAACAGCATTCAATTCTTTTTTTGACAACGTTAAATAAAATATAGAATTATTTCCTGCGTGGCGTATGTTTTGCTTGTGAGTTCGTTATTCTGATTGAGTTTCGAAAGGGGTTTTAAACTCATGACATCAAAATCACGCACAACATTCAACATGCGAAAAGACAGTTATTTTAAAGTAATTTTATTTATTTTTTTCCAACTGGCAACTTTAATCATTGTTACTGTCTCCAAGACAACCAAACCTCAAGATAACATACCGAAGTTTTTAAGCATCTGCTTTTGAAATAAAAATCCTTCTTTACATAAAAATTCGTAAAAAATCTCCTAATTAATATTTTCCTTTGGTTTCTCTTTTAAAAGAGGGCGAAATGTATGCTCCGTCATTTGACAAAATATAAAAAAGTTATGACGGATAGAATTCAAGATGCAGCAGTTTTAAAAATATTTTACGAAAGTCAGCGTGAAATTTAATTTTATTTGAAAAATCCCCAAAAATCTGCAAACTATGTTACACAGTCCGAACAAACAGTTTTGAAAAGCAAATTTTCTCCTCTATCCGATGATGTAAATATCGTTTTGTTGCGAGTGTAATTACTGACGTTATTACGTATTAAGCGAAAAAAATCACCAAAAATTGGACAAAACATAAAATAAAACATTTTCTAATTCGAATTTCAAAAACATTGCTCCGAGGCGTGTTAGGATCTGTCCTAGTGAAGCCGTATGCAAAATTCGGTAGGTCTGCGACCAACCGTCTCGGCGCATGCTCACGAATTTGCTGAAATCGGACATTTGAGTAGCTTTCTGCCCTGAAAATTGCGAAAAATCGTTAAAAATTAGGGAACAGGTGGATTTTCAGAATTTTAAAGTAGCCTACGGCCTATTCTATGTCGTTTCACGTGTATGTGCAAAATTTGAAGCCGATCGGTCTGACGGTGTGGGAGGAGTTCCCGGACGAACAAACAAACAAACAGACAAACTTTCACATTTATATAATAGATTATTTACTTTTATAATTATTGACTGACGTTTATTAATTTCAGCAAATGAAAACAGAAAGATTTCGTAAACTTGTATTAAGCTTGAGTGATCGGGCTATATTGATAATATCTGGATACACTCCTTGTTTATTACAGCTTAACTCCACAACATGCGATATTTTAGCGCGTTTATATTGAGAAATAAAAATACTATAACTAAATCATTTGTTATATCTGTTATATGTGTATATCCCTGATATAATAACGTAAAATAAAGCATGGTTTTATAACGATACAGTTATTATAGCAGCAAAAAAAGTTCCTTACGAATAGAAATATCCGGCAACTGGGTATTTTTTGATTCTTCATATGTAAAATGTACGTGAAAATAAATTTTGTGCTACGTATGGAAGTATTAATTTAAATTGAATAAAACTTGTTCTTTTTAAGAACATTTTTATCGTGAATCAGATTTCATTGATAGAGTCAATAATTTAATATTACAGTAACAAAAGGATAGTCATTGAAATTGACATACTGCAAAAAAGAAAGTGCAATTCTCATAAAACTGAGTTAATTCTGTTCTATAGTTCTTAACATCTAAATTTTACTAATTTTATATATTTTATGTTCCTTGACACTTTTGCAACAACTTTACCCTTTAAAACTAATTTACATGCTGCTTCGGGTTAGTACGTTTAGAATAATGTACCCACTTGATTATACCCTTATTTAAAAAAATAAAAATAAATAAATGAACAATTATTAACGTATATGCAAGTTGTGAGATTAAATAGGAAATACTAAGAAGCAGACTATAAAGTGCTAGAAATTCCACATTTTCAAAATATACATTGTTTTACTTTACACTCTATTCCACTGCAGAAAAATCAGTTTCAAAATATCAATCCAATTTACCATCAATAACAATATTTCTTTTTTGATAAATTGCCTTTAGAATTTCGAAGACTTATTTGAAGACTTGCAGAATTTTGAGATGTCAGGAAAAAGATTTTAGACAGATTTCTCCAAAGCTTCAGTTTGAAGCTAATAGACGATGACTCTGATTTAAGAAAAATATATGCGAAAAGTAATGGTTTATATCAATCAATCTGGATATTTGCAATTTTTCTTCTTCCCGTTTTACTTCGCTCTTTAGAGCCTTATGTTTACCTCAAATATTTATACATTGCACATGGATTATGCAGTTATTTATTAAGCTGTTTTTAGAGTCTATTTGGCCGTTTTCATATTTTATATTTCCTTTGTATTAGATTAGCATTCTGATTTACATAATTAGAACTGTCGCTAGAGAATCAAGTACTTCCTTCTATTTATAAAAATTTATACCATGAAATTATTTTTGTAAGTAAATAATATCTCAGTTATTCATGTAGTCAACAAAAAACCTGGTAAAATTTAATTATTTAGAAACTGATTTAAATAAGCAATGTCAAAAAGATATATGTTATTTTGCAATTACAACAAGTATATTTATAAAAGAAACTTTTAGATTAAAAAAGCTAGTAGATAAAATGTCATATAAAAGCTTTGAAAAAATATCTTTTAAGTTCGTTCGGCAAATTTACTTTTCAAAAATAAATAAATAATGGATTTCAATATTTTTTCTTTAATCTGAATCATAAAAAAAAGAAAGAAAAATAAAGAAAAAAGGAAAGGAAATGATGTTTACATTCTGAAAAACTTAGGGATTAGTTATTTATACAAAATTTACTTCAGTAAATAAAACATTTGCTGCAAGAGTGATTATTTTTTCTATCCGTAAACTCCATCAGGCCAACTTAACAATAACACCAACAAGGCATTTTCCAAATCAGCGTTATGTAAAATATGTAGTTAAACTATTTGCTGCCGTAATTCCCATGAAGTGCTTGGCTGTAATAATGCGCTGTAGTCCATAAATAAATAATTGACGCTGGAAGAACCATTTTTTTTCCTTTTTTATTTTAATGTAGCAAACAAAGAAACAACCCTCGCACCATTAGCTTAACAAAAAGGCATTATTATAATGGGAACAAGAACATTACAAGAAATTAAACGGAGCTTATTGAATATAAATCACCATTTCCAATTGCCGATTTGTGGAACTGAATCTTAGAAGTTATGAATTACTCATCGTTATTGGTCTTTTTTAATTCCGACTTCTCGGGCGCGAGAAACTGCCACCCATTTCGAATGCTGTCTGTCGCCAGCGTCTGCTGTGGTCCATGACAGATTGGACGCAAAACAAAAAACAAAAAACGGGAGGCGAATACCGTCATTAACTAAGTACAGCTTTTTCGCAGATATGATCGATCGGTAATGAGCAGTGGGGAAAAAAAATGAATCGATTTTTGCGCCATTTTTTTGTTCTCCTTCATTGCCATTTGAGTTTGAAAGCCATTGAAAAGCGCTGAATCACGGCTCGTATATTATCATCGTTATCCGATCCTTTTAATTGTGCGCTGTTTGAAATCAATCAAGTGTCAGGCTATGGGACTGACGGTGTGTCAGCCGTCGCGCGGGCTCTTGTCGATGATGATAGAGGTAACAGTTAATAGTTTTCCGATTACGGACGGGGCTCACGGGAAAATAGATATGATTGATCGGGCACAATGAAGCACAAGAATGCCGAAACGGGCTTCTTTTGCAATTACAAAGCTCCGAAAAGGAAAGGGGAATCCGTGTCTGCTGATTTGTTTATCGCGTGTCCATCCAGGCAATCGAATCAAAAAGCTGCTAATGGGCTGTTGTTACTGGTGTATTTCCTTTACATCTATAAACAAAATTTGCTTTACAGTAGAAATGAGTATTTTCACTGATACTTTGTATATTTTTTACACTATGTAACAAGTATCTGTAGCGTATGTTAATTTCTTTGGATAAAACTGAAACGTCAGAGGGTTCTTTTTTGAGGGAAATAAGCGTGTCTAACGACTGATATGCAATTAACATAATTTCGTGGAATTTCTGACCCACCAACACGTGTTATGCTCGTTTAACAGATGAATATTTGGTAATTCCCAGACGTTACATGTTATTTTTGAAATGAAAATCGAAATGAAATAACTTCCGGTAAAAGTGTTTTAATTTAATTTAATGACATTTTGCTCTTTTATACATTTATTAGCACTGCATTACATATGCGTTACTTGTAAAATGAGTGAAAAAGTATGCATAAAAAACAAAAATCTAGATCCGTTCGTTTTATTGGTGTCTAAACTAAAATTCAACAAATAACAAATATGGACTATTTCTCTTGTGGCAACAGAACTGTTTATTCAAATGCATAGAAAAGTTTCGTCAAATAAGATGAAAATCTTATAATAAAGTGTATTTCATCGCTTTTGTAGGTTAAAATATATAAAGTACAAGGCAAATAAAAATTTTTACAAATTAACTATTTATGATAATTACATGCAGTAGTAGCTACAAGTACTTAAATTATTGTGCGACGCGTTTTAATAGAAAGTTATTGCAGCACTTCAGTTTCCGAAATACAGACAAAATTTTTAAAAAGTCAGTTACAAATATCAAAATACTTTTATTCATAGTTCTGAATAAAATTATCAAACATAAGTTCCTCACTAAAAATTATTTTTTAAAAAATTGTAGGACATTTTCTGACTGAATCAATTTTGTAGAGCACGAACAAAAAGCATCGTGTAAAACAGTAAACATTAATTATTCTCCTATAGTCCTTTTTTTCCTGCCATTGTTCTAATGTTAAAAACGATAATCTATTTTTTGTTCACTTATTCGATGTTGAAAAACTTCTTACGAAGTGATTTAGCAACCGAACTTATCAACCGATTGTTTAATCAGCCCCATTCCTGTACGGATAAACATAACGATATTCTTATCATTAAACTCTTACATACACATCAGAAAACAACATCATCCTGAAAACAATATAACAAAGCAAAGTTAACTGTAATTTATTTGTTGACTATAGTAAAACTGCCTACAATATAAAAGTGCTTTCCCAAGTTTTCTCTTTCACCCCACACGTTGCTGAAAATACGCAATTCATTTATCCTGATTAATCTCAGTAAAGAAACAAGAGTGCGTGACGTTTAAGAAACGTTTAAGCCCTTAAATTACCGTCACACATGTTACTTAGTGGAAAAAAATCGAGACTTTAGGATAACTGCGGTTAACAGTTCCCACTCATCAAACTTTTTTTTCTTCTTTTCTTTTCATTATTATTTTCAGTTTTTTTTTTCCCCGTTTGAAACTCCCATCAAGCTAGTTTCTGCCCCCAAAATAAAACTCTTTGATACCGGAGATCTTGAATTTGTACCTCGAGTTGTCAACGCCATATCCGTCCTATCTCGCCGTAATTTCACCGACGGTCGTGTCAAGATGCGAACGGGGCTACATACGCAATATCTGGAGATCGGAGTTTCCTGCCATGTCAGTTAACTTTTTTATTTCCTGTTGGGAGCATAAAATCATCATTTTGCGGTTAAACTTAGGTTGAATGATCTATGTTCTGTGTCAGTAACCTTAATTGTGTGCTTGTTGTCATAATTACGGGACGCGATTCCACGGAAGTTGACATAGAAATGTTACGTACACTGCTACTTCGGTAAGTTTACCATGTATCCAATCCATGTATTTTAACAGATTTGTGCCCAGATGTTTTTGCGACTTGCTTCGATTTTTGCTGATACCAGCACTAATAGATAAATTTCTGATGCCAACTTCTTGAACGAAGAGATGATTTCTTTCAACGGGAGTTGCAACCTTTGGGTAATTGAAAATAGCTGTATTTTGACCTATTTTCACAGCTTTGTTTCACCTTTATTTATTGATCAATCGGCATAACAATTTTATATGCGATTCTTTTAGTGTTGAAAAAAATATATAATCACTAGCATATTTATCAGAAAAGAGGAAATTTATTTATGACATAAATATTTATAGCTTTTTTTTAATATCAAAATTTGATACTGAGCTACTGCGCGCAAACTTACAGAACGAAATAGTAATGTGCAGTTAAAATATTTGCATTTATATATGCACAATACAGTAGGTAATAACCTACATGGTCATGGTAAAATACTTGGTCTTGTTAAAATATTTTGTAAAATTGAGGTTCAATACTCGTGAATAAAGACTAGGTAAAATAAATAACGTTTTCGACAGATAGCGAAAATGCCGTCCCAAAAAAAGGACACTAGGTATAAATGGGCTAAGCGTAATGAATATAAATATAAAACTAAACTCTGCCGCGATAGCGTAAACGTGGGGCCAAGTCCTATGCTGCTCAGACTCTCCTTCGTGACCATGGGCTCTGGGGTTCAGAAGCACTTACCCCAAGCCAGCTATAGTCAGCCTGACGCATCCCCCAGTGTTTAGGACCGCAAGTAAGCTTGGTCCTCATATATCTATATAAATATACTTCAATTTACTTTGGATTTTAATTTTAAGTCCAGCTGTGATCTAGTCGCTAAACTCCGTTCCCATTAGAACACGCAAAGTGAAGCATCACCCGCTTGGCCAGTGCTTGCGATGGTGAAAAACATCTCTCGGCTGGACTGCTGTGGAACCGTATTCGCTAATGGGAGCTGGTGCACGTAAAATCTGTTCGTGGTTCCAATGTCCTCCATGTCCAAACGATACCTCTGGGGTTGCCGATTTCAGGTGTTAGGTCTCTCTGGAAAATGTTCGAAAATAGGGGACCACCCACAGGGGCAACGCTGCTCTTCCTAATAGCCACCAGAATAAAATGACCAACATTTTCGGCCTTCGTAGGAGTCAAACGTCCAGCAAGTGACTGACTCGGCCATTAGAAAGAAAAACTTTTATTTTTAAACTTTTTAAAAATAAAAGTTTTTCTTAGACCATTTTATAAAGGTAGATAGTTAGAGTACATACATTTTGGACACCCGTAAAAAAAAAAAAAAAAAAAAAAAAAAACTTAGGTGCGTACATTATTGGAGATGGTACATAAGCTATTTTGATACAATTTATGTTCTTAAATCTGCCAGTGCTTTATAGTGCTTTTATAATTTAAGCAATCAAAGATCTAATTTGTTTGTTCATTACCGGATTGAAACTGATTCTAAAGAGTGATTTAAAAATAAGTGCTATACCATCCTTCAATGCCCTCCTTTCACTGAATTCATCTAAACTACTTTTTTAAATATGCCCACAAGGAAAAATAAGATTTGATGGATGCCAGTATTTTCTTAATGCTTGTAATAAGCAAGTTCTTCTGTAAATTAGTTGCTGCTTCCCTATTGCAGAAAACCTTACTCGAACTTTAATTTGAGAAAAACACAATTTGATTCGGAAAATAAAACTGAAGTCGGGAATCGTGTGTATGTAAAATCTCGCAAAGAAAAAAATTAACTGTTTGTATTTATTCATAACATACAAAATAAAATTTCAGAGAAAAATAAACTAAACTGATTATCCAATGTAGTGAAGAGAAAATTCAGTTGTTCTGATTTTTTGTCTGAAAAACTGCTTAAATGACTTGTTTCTGTTTTTTTATATTTTGCAGTCTCCTAATTTACTTCCTATAGTGTAACTAAAATCTTTGATATGAAGAACTTTTCTAATTTTTTATTTCCTCATGCTAAGCCAGAAATACCATTTTCTAATTGGAATATTATTTCCTGACGATAGAAGATGAAAAAAAAAAAGACTGTGATATAAACGTTCGGAAACTCCTTCCATTCATACATTAAACAAAATTCCTATGAATATATCCCATCTGACAAATATTTATTAAACATTTTATTGACTCAAATGCGAATGATGAAATTTTCTTGCGGCGAAAATTTCAAGAATCTTCATACCATTAGTCAGCCTAAAGTATCATATTTTTTTTTCAGATTTCTAAAAATCTTTTTTAAAGTATCGACAGTTAGTTTTTTTTTCTCATTCCTCTTTCTGCACTACGTGAGCACGCACGACATAAAAATAAAGACCCGAGGTAAAATATTAATGCAAATGAAACTTTTTCGAATCTTAAAAACATTTTAATATTTCCGTTATTCGACAACATATTTTGAATGGAAGGGGGGGGAGTGTTTGTAGAACGATATGAAGAACGATCAATTTGTCTTAGAACGCAGATAGAAGTGTATTTTCTTTTTTACGAAGATAATGCATTTCAGGATGATTTTTAAACCGTCCCGACTTAGCTGCTAGCTTAAATGAAGTTCTGTAGTTGCTTTCTTGGGTGCATGTATTAATAGCAAAAAGTTGCTGCTGAAATACATTTGTTATTATCGAACGCAAAAATATTAGTATAATTTAATAGAAAATTCATTGCGCAATTTTTTTTTTTAAATTGTTAAAATCATATCACAAGAACAAACTCTGAGAAAAATGGATAAATATTTTCCAAGGAGTAAAAGTGAATTTTGGCGTGGTAAAAAATGGGATAGTCCGTATGTAACCGTTTGTAAACTCAAGAAAGATGTAATCAGTGGTACAAAGGGCTATAAATGCTGACCCTGCGTTCAATTCATAATGGCTTATAAAGAGCCCCTGGGAACTTTCAACAGATAGATTCAGGATGATCCGTTATTTACTAGAGTAAGTCGTTTTCTTCCAACAATAAGCGAAAGAATAAAAATGGAATGTTATTTTATGCATATGTGCACTGTGTTAAGGAAGGGTATCTCCTTGGAGAGAAGTGCCTTCGGTGGAGGACTTCAGATTTAATTTTGATATAAACTTTGGCTTTAAATTCGGGGCTTTGTTTTGCTTTGCATGCCTATAGAAATAAAAGCAGCAAACGTACAACATCCTAAAGTATTTTTTATGTTGTTGCTGAAAACAGTTTTTTTAAATAAAAAACAGTGGAATTATCAATTACAATTCATCAGCGGAAAAGTATTATTCGGTATTTTAACGTGTTCTAAACAAAAGTAATAATTTATTAATGACCCAAAGTTACTTTGGTAGAAACATATTATTGTTAATTATTAGATATTTATTGCTCCTTCTCTAGGGCAAGAAACATTTTACTATCTTACATCATGCTGCAGGTAAAATTAACAATAATGATACGTAACTGTTTGCGAATGAAACTTTTTATTAAATGCTAAATATATCTTCGTAAACATAGTTACGTTCATGAAGAAGTAAGTAATTATTGTTAAATTATCAATTTCTAGCAAGTAAATACAGACATGCGCATTAAATACAGAACTGTACAACACAGTTAAGTAAAAAATTGTACTGAAACAACCATTTTAATTATCGACTTCCATCATAAACAGAGAAACTTGTTTGATCGCTGCAAATGATAAATGAGATTTTAACCTCAACTTTGGCAACATTCTATGAATGGGGATGGTCAAAGTGCGTCTTTTTCCCCTCGTAAATACCACAAATCATATTCTTCTAAAAAATTGCAGAGAAAGACTCCTACAAGAAAACAGAAATCGCACTGAATGATTCTTCAAATTACGTCTATAGAATTCAAATAAAATACATTTTATTAAAGTAAACATATTTCCAGTTTCCAAGAAATAAAAGGTCTGTATTCGCAGCATAAATATTTACCACTAAAACAATGAATAGAGTGCGTTATTTTCTCCGACAACTCAATCGATATTTTAGGTATATGAAATACTCTCTCACGTGAGTGATTACTTGTCAAGCTGAAAACGATATTCTGCTTAACAATACATCTTTCACACAGCTTCACTTCTACTAGAAATGCCTTATTTATCGAGTGATTCTAACCATATTGCGAGTCATAAAAAGTAGAATTTTCCGTACGCAACGAAAACTCCTTTTAAGTATTTGAATTCGATAAAAGGGGATAAAACTAAACCGATTACGACTTGCATGGGTGGAGATATTATTGATTTTTTTTTTTTTCCTATCCATTCCCGTTAGCTTTTCCAAACAAATCTGAAGAGGCTTTGGGAAAAAAAAATAGGAGAGAGCTCTTTTTCGAAGGTCAACCAACAAAAAGTGCAACCGTAAACCATCGCATACCATCACCTCGGATTAACGGAAGAAAAAAGGATTGCCTGAAGTGCTCTCGAGGGCCGATGAAAGAACGTTTTTGTTGCCATTCCTGAACAATAAATTTCGCGAGAATTCCCGGCGAAAGAGTGGGCTTGAGAAACACGAATATAGGGGCATCATGTGGGGCTTGCAAGTTTCCAAAAAGCATTGTTGATTTTTTTTCACACCTGTTAGAGCGAATCCGAGAAGTACTTGTTGTTAAGTCGATCTCTGTCGTTCTGGTTTTATTTCTTCTTTTTTTTTTTAATATAAAGTGCTTTACGAGATTTTACTTCTTTTTCTATCGAATTGCAAGTGAAAAAAAAAGAACGAAACTGTCCAAACAGAGTCTAACATTTCAATTTCCACTTTTAAAGTGGATGAACGTGAGAATTCTCTAAGCTATCGCGATGTTTAAAATAAATATTTCTCCAACTTCTATTATTTATTGCTGAAAAAATAGGTATACGAACTAAAAAAAAGTCCCATTGTCTTAGTAATAAAATGTTTCACAATAAAATTTAACGTTTTATTTTAGAATGTGCGTTATTGTTCGGAACAACTTGAAATAAATATTATTAAAATCACATCACGATGTTCCTTTTGAAATTAAGACTATGAAATTAAGACTAAGACCATTTGAGAAAATTTAAGTTTTAAAGGCATATTCCGCACAAATTGGCTGTGTTGTTACTAGGCATTAAATGTTTAAACTAATATGTTGTTCTTGCACATTTGTATACGTAACATTCTTATTTGATAAAAACACGGCGTATTCAACTTTTACAAGACTAAAACTGTTAAGTGTCTATAAAATAATAAAATTTATTTACACTTCACACAATTACCATATAAAATCATATGCATTAGACGAAAACATTAAGATTGTTTTAAGAATGTAGAAAGAGATGAATTTTGAATATATGCATTTTAAACACGATTATATGTATTTTAAACATTGCTCACTACAATTATTTATTAAATAATGGTTATGCATTTTTTTTTCTTCAAACAAATGTATGTAATAGATATATATGTTTTTATTCCAGTTTATTGGACAGAAGAACGAAATAAGAACATATCTTTCTGTTACTTTTTTTAGGCTTGTAATAGAGATAAATTGTATCTTATTTTTTCAATAGATAATCAAATAAATGTACACAAAATAAAAACAAATAATGACATGGAGCATACTTCGGTAGGCGAAAGAAAGAGATTTTGTATATTTAATTTAAAAAGATCTTTCATCCCTGTTCTTAGAGAAATCGTAGATTTATTTGTTGCCTACAAAGCTTATTCAATTAGAAAATTTCATTAGTCTTTCCAATATTAATAGCTAGATTTAGCTTCCAATGTAAACATGTTTGAGCAGCAATGAATTACAGTCAATGTAATTTATTGTTAAGTCAAACATTTTCATTCTCTATTTATAAAATTCTTAAATTTTGTTATCCTCGTTATCATTAAAAGTACTTGCTTCTTAAAAGTAGATGGCTTTCTTCATAAGAACGTGTTACTTTTTACGTTTAAAAAATAATAAAATGTGAACGTATACATACAATTAGTTTTATTATAGTTTTTAAAGTATCTTTATGCTTAGTTCAGTTAAAGTTCGTTTTTACGAACTCTTAGGGAGCCACTCAGATACAGTCGAACAAGTTTAATGGAATATCGGTTAAAGGAATAGCCCGCTTACTGTAATAAATTTTCAACGCACCAAACCCTAATAATTATTCAGCGTTATCCCAGATAATGAAATATCCAGCTTATTAGAATAAATTTCCTTGTAGTGCTATTCCATTAAGCGGGTTTGACTGTAGTTCGTAAAATCGAGTCGCAAAGTACACGATGAGAGTGCATCGGGGACCATTTGCTAATTCGTAAAAACGAGCGTCGGCTGTATAATATTTTATTTTATATACATTTAATGCATTGTATACATTATTCATTTTTTATAATATAGTTTAAATGTACTGGTTAAGTATGCTCATTTAAGCTTATTTAATTCGTTTGATTAAAATGTGTTTAAATTAAAACAGAATCTGTCAAAAAATTAACCCAACTTTACAGGCAAGGATGTATATAAGGGGCAGGGGGTTACGGGGTCTAACCCCCCCCCGCCCACGCACAAACGCTAATGTTAGCCAAATATACCTCTTGAATGCATCGCTCAAAATAGTATGAGGTAAAAAACATTTCAATTTTATATAAATTTTCAAAATTTTATATTGCAACTATCTGCGTAGCCCGACGTTGCCCGAGAACATTAGGTATAAAGGCATAGCTTCGCAAAAAAGTTATCAGCTCATGCTCGCTAATCTATTCCTATGGTTGTTTTCACAACCATTAATGCATAAAGTAAGTATGAATTATAAAAACATTAGTCTTCATATGTGTGCAATTCTTTAAACATTGTACATACTGCAGCTAACAAAACATCGTTTAGTCGTCTAATAATTATTTGGGGTTGGACTGAGTTCTTCAATTAATTAAAAAAAAATAGTACCGTTAGTCTTAAAATAAAATAATAATAATAACACTAATCCTCAGGTTATACTAGTTAAGAGTTAATAGTTTAATATTTATTTAAAAATGTAATAATAATAACAAAAATAATAAAAAAACCCACCAACTCCCGTGATCCTAAAATTAAAGTAATTATAAAAATCTTCAAGTTCCACCGTTTAAATTTTATAAATAAATAAGGTATTGGAAATTTCTAATCTTAATAATAGTAATATCAAAATGGCTTGCTGAAAATTGCCAAAAATGCGGAAAGTGCCTTCAACCCATTTGTGCCCAGGTATTTTAGCGAATTTCTTCGATTATCACTAATACCAGCAATAATAGATAAATTTCTGATATCAATTTCTTGAACAAGAGATGATTTCTTTTAAAATCATTATTATGAAAATTGAAATGTCAACATCCTGATTGGTCATGTTAAAATATTTTGTGGAGTCGGAGTGCAATACACGTGAATAAAGGCTAGGAAAAATAAATAACGTTTTCGACTGATAGCGAAAATACTGTCCCTAAAAAGGGGCACTAGGCATAAACGGGTTAAGAAAAATTGAATTCTTCGAGAATTTCCAAGTAGCACGCTTAAAATATAACGGCTTCTGTTCGCTAATCTATTTCGTCCAGTGTCCTCTCCCCCAATACCACCTTCAAAAGACAACTCCTGCCTATATGTCTTGGAAACGCTTCAGCCAATGGTGGAAAGCACGGAGGAATTTCCTCCCATGCGACTTTCTTTTCGGAATACAAATTTTTGACTCGCGCAAGGGTGGATTAAAGGGGGGGGGGCACCCCGAAAATTAATGCAAATCCCCCTCCCTAAGAAATTAATGTAAAAGATCCTCTTTTACTTCCATAAAATGGATGTATATGTCAATCTTCTAACTAACCGCCCCCACCAACAAACTAACCGTCCCCCCCCCCCTCCGACAAACTTGCAATGATCCGCCACCGAACTCGCGTTTCAATTTCAAAAATTAACCTGAAAAGGGAATTTTCTTTTCAAATTTCTCAAAATCTGCAAATTTATGTACTATTTGGAAACAAAGCTTATTTAAAAAGGAATGTAGTTTCCAATGATATAAGAAATACAATTATCGGACGAAAATTTAGCTCGCGATAGTGCAAAATTCGCGAAAAATAGCTGAAAACTGGACTAAACATAAAATAACTGAAAACCTAAAACTCGGATTGATTTTTTTTTCAGCAATGGCTTTCTCTTGTGCTGTTTAGTCAGTGTGCCTAACTTAGTCCAGATCCGACGAACGGTCCAGGCGCCTACAGACAACAGACAACAGACAAACACAAACAGACAGACAAGAAACCTATTATATATACTATATAGATTTAAAAAAATTGCATTAATTTTGTAAATTTTATAATTTAGTGCGTAACAGACACAATTTATTATAAAGAATTTAAAATTTTTAGTACTACTGAAATTTTTTTCCAGATATTTATAGTAAAATTTACTGTCAATCAAATTTTATAGCAAGAATGGTCCCCTCCTCCATTAGCTGGACAACTCCCTTGAAAAAGCTATAACTATGTCCGCGTCAACACGAAAAAAAGAAAAAAAAACGTATATTCCATAAATTATGCACACCTATTTTGTAACGGAAATATTAACTAACCCAGTTGTAATAATTTTGAATACACAGATGATATTTTATTTAAAGAAAACAAGAAAAAAGTTCTATGAATATATAATATATTCAAAACCGAAAACTCACACTTTCACGCCGAAAGTCTTTATTTTTGAATGAATCATCGCAGAGATTGGAGGTCACTACTTGATACTGGATTAAAATGAGTCAAAGCAGCTCTTTTTGCTTTTGAAATTTGACGACATAGGATATTAAACTCTCTTTTTTTTTAGCTTCGGAAACTGTCAACTTATGATTGTTTATCTTAAGGATTATGTTACATCGGCCTTACTTCGCGATAAAAGCAAACAGAATTATGTTTCATGCAGATTTATATAAATTATTATGACTACTTCTGCTTAAAACCAGCACGCAGCCTGTTTGCTTTAATGTCTGGTTAATCTGGTATATTAAGTATGCACATTTATTATTTGTTTGCAAAGGACTTGTTCATTTATATAAAAAAAATGGGCTCACACAGAAAAGATTTGACGTGAATTATATCGGTAGTACTTTTCTGGTTTACATAACGTCCGTTTTTGATTAGATGTGCATTGTTTCTATTTTCCTACTTATCATGCGGCTCATATAAGTTGGATGGAAAAAAATGCATACCCATACACAGTGAGATGCAAAATTTCTAGAAGTTGCATACACTATAAGTCGGCTGCTGATAGGATTTAACGAAATAACGACTAGTAAAATATTTCCAAAATATATAGAAAATACAGTGGATTCGCGCTACAACACGATCTATCTCACGCGAATAGAATATTACGCAAGTTTTTCCTAGCCTGCAGCACAAGTTTTTTCGGCTATAGTAAGAAGTGCAAACAAAATTGCGGGTTGTGAGGAGTGAGCGTCATCTTCGTGATTGGCTACTGAAGACGACAGCCAATCAGCGAAGGGTATTCCATTCCTCGTAGCATCACAGCAAGCGAATGCACCCAAACCATCCCAGTCTTCACTGGCTAGATTTATTTCTTTATGTTAGAAATGTTAATACATAGTAATGGAATGATTTAAAATGTTTTGAGGGGATGTTTATGTCTAAAGTAACTGTGTATGTGTTTCAAAAAGTCGTATGCCCTATTTCACATCGTCATATTTTCACTTACTCGAGGGCTATACGTACGCATTCCTCAAGTAAGTCAAGGCTCTACTGTGTCTGTTTTTCTGTAATAGTTATGTAGTTATCCAATGTGAATGGTAAGCAAGGGAAAATAAATCTTTACTCTCATTCAAGTACTGGTTGCCCAGCAATTAACCAAAATTTTGAATCGCTTGGTTAAGAGTTTGAGAAGCCATAAAAGAAAAATATTTCCTTCACGTATAAATACTCTCATTCCGATTTAACCCTTTGAGGTGCAACCCTTTCCCAATGCTGAAAAAAGGGCACCCGTTGCCATCGCACGACTTAACTACCAGGAAGATGGCGGACGATCGAAACGTTCATCGCGTGCCACAGATCTAGAGACCCTTTTGTTACGACAGCTGGCTGTGCCCGGCACAGCAACATTTTCTCATGTTTCCAAAAAAAAAAAAAAAAAAATACCCTTCTGAGTCATGGAAAGACCCCAAATAGTTAATCTTATAAATTCCTGGGACCTATAAATTTAAGAAGACAGCACAACTTCTGAGTGAAGGAGTTTATATATAGCAAATTAAAATCAATTTTTACTAGAATAGGAATTTTGTTAGTGTAGGATAAATAAAAAGAAATGAGTTAACTGTTCATTTATTCGACAGTTATGTACTAATTCAAATGCACAGGCTAAACCGCACTAAAACTAGGGAACTCCGATCAAAAATCACAGTCCTATGTTTTATTTAACTGGTTTAGTTCATTACGAATGCTTAACTTTACAGTTGTTCAATATCGCATTCGTCCTGCACAAAAATATTACGCTAGAGTTTTCTGGATTCTCAACTCTTGTTTCTAGAAGTTTTCTGGATAAGTCGAAAAGGCCTGATTATCGACCAAAGAAAAGAAAATGCGATTTACTCAATGCTGAATTGATAACAATCTAAAATTAATTATTCCATTTGTTCTAAATTGTATTAGCTTTTAGCAAGTTTTGGAATTTCAAACGCGTTTAAAATGCAGTGAAATAAAAATTATGTTCACAAATGTACAGTTCCCAACTATTAGTTTACAGTTAGTTGCAGTAATAATAACTAAGTCTTTTAAAACGCTAATGACTATTAAGAAGGCAAATATGGATCCTGTCTTTGAAATAAATATTTTGTGCTAGCACAAATTCCAAATATTTTCATATTAAATGTCAAATAGAGAAGGTTTATTATATATTTTCTTACATCCTGTTACACTAAACTAGAACTGTTAACAAAACAACAATTTCTATCAACTATTAATTCAGATTTCAACGTTTTATGTAGTTTACATTATTATTTTGATATAAATTTAAGGAAAGAATTTTTTACGATTCTGTATACAGTAAAAAAAGTTAAGCTTTCTAGCAGAACTTTTATAAAAATAATACGAGAAGCTTTTTTCAAAAATTGTTTGCTTTACAAAATGTTACAAATCCTTTCAACAGATACTTTTAAACAAAACTAGATCTGTCGGAGTACACAATAAATTTCCTTGGATAGAATTAGGTCTCTCGAAAAGTAAATAAATAAATAAATAGAAAGATCGTTAACCCACAATTTTAAAAGTAACTAATGAATAATATTTATGATTCATAAAACTACCATTAACCTAAAAAGTAAGGGCCATTTTACGAATAAATTGCTTGAAAAGACATGATTCGTGTGATTTTATAAGACAGCACTCGGAATAAAAGCTTATTTATTGTATTAATGTTTACAAAAACATCGTTTTCAGCCCACAAAATTACAAGTAAACATATTTTTCTTTTTAACCACTGCTTAAGCTATTTTAAAAATAAAATTCCTGCCAAAATTGTATCATTGTAGGTAAAATACGGTGAAAATAATATGCCGTTTATATTCCGATTTTGTTTTCCTGAATATTTTCGACAGTTTCCTTCGGAAAAAAAAAAAAAAAAAAAATGTCGGTGTGGTATATTATATAGTATCCCCCTGCACATATGACATTTATTTTATCCCACGAAATCCCATTAAGAAATCCTTATGTCCGTCATATTCTATAATTAGAACACCGGAGGATAAGCACGAGAACATATGTTTCTGGATGCCGCGTCAACTTTTTCGGCGCCCTGTCAAATGTGTCGTCTTCATCAGCCCCTCTGTTGGGGCTTTATTTCACGTAAAATGCCCGGGCACGCTTCTCGTGTCTCAGTTCCTTTGGGTAGAGAATAAACAAACACGAAAACTTGGTACATTTCCAGGAATGTTTCAGAGATCGGGTTTATGACGTGACAGCTTCGGGTTTTTCACGCATCTAAATGCATATGTTTGTGAGGTACATAGATCAAAGACTTGTTAAATTTGCTCGCATGCAGCAAGTTCTATTTAGAAACGGTCTCCGTTCGGCGTTTTTCTGAGAGATATGATTATGTTAAACCATATACGATATAAATAAATGGATATGTGGGGTTGTCGAAATTATTCCCCACCTCAGGACGCGGTGCATGGCGTTGCCATTGCTCAGAATGACATAAAATTTTGACAGTACTCAAGGATACTCGAGGCCATGAGCTCGAGATATCCTACAGAAAAGAAGAATACAGAAAGTCAACGATGTCTCAATGCAGATTGGCAATGGGTTCTACATATGTTCTGTGTATGGGGAAAAGTCCTTTCCAGCCTGTACCAATAGCAAAATTATGGGTTTCACAATGAATGTGTGCCAGAGGAAAGTTTCCATAATTTAGACGCCCGTGTCGCTGTTGAAGTATATGAGAGGGAAATAACCCATAATTCCTAGCATAACCTTCCAAATGGTCGAACAGGGTATATCCAGTCCAGTACAAGAGGTACAGTTGGTACGCGAACAAGATTTTGTGACAATTGGCAATTGCATAGTCGCTTTCGCAAAATCATTTCTTGTACGCATGTAAAACTTTCGACATGTTATCTTCTACCTCACTAAGCTTTCCAGCCGCTCGATTTTTGAAAATATAAAATATTGCGTAGAGCATCAACAGTCCTTTGTGTATACGTTTTATATGCGACCTTCTGATTTCTATATCAACAGAAAAGTTATAGCTATTTTGGCATAAGAGTTATACTACTTACTTCAGTGTCGGCATTTGCACCAATGAATTGCTAAAAATATCTGCTCAAGCACTTCCTGAGAGAGCTGACTTCAGGTAACAGCCTTTAAAAAATTTTGTTAATTTTGTCAGTTTTTTATAACTGTGAGAGCTGGAAAGTCTGAGAATTGTCTTTTTGACAGAAAATATTAATTTTTTTGGTGGCACAAAGCACTGTGATGCAAAAACAATATTTTATACTACGTTATGAGGAGTCAATTTTTCGAGGGTTTGATACTTTTTCAACTTCGATTTTACATACGATTCATGTATTAGAAATTACTGCGCTAACATTATATAATGTATGCGACGTATAACGTATGTAAAAACTACTCTTCCTCGTGCTAAGTATTCCCCGTCTTTGATCTAAAATAATTTTTTCTCGGATATTCTGGACGATTTAAGTGCACACATGCTAATCGAACATATGAAACGTTTCCATGACTTATCGTCTTTTAAGTCGCGTGTTAAAAAATACATATACGCTGGAAGAATGTATTACATATGCGTGAAATCAACGCATCTAACATGTCTGTTAAATGGCTTTTACAGTATAAAAGTGTAATAGCCTTCATCCCAAATATTCCTTTATTCCAATATGTGTAGTTATTTTAAACACTCCCAGATGAATGATTGAATCAAATGACTGTTAATTCTACATCAGACACATTTCTCACTTTTATTGCCAGTTGTCAGAAACATACTTCGAATTGATCAAACCAGGTCGATATTTTTCCGCCTGCAATGGATAGTTCAGAAGCAATGGAATTTTAAAGAAATTCCTTTTTTGTTGTTGATGATATTGCATTAAGAAAATCGTGATTTTCCCATGCGCTATTTTTGCAGTTTTTCGCTTCCTTATAATACTGTCAGGAGTTACAGCTGAAAGTGAAAATCATCTAACTGATAAACATGTAGTCCCTCGTAACTTCATATTCTTGCTAACAAAATGATAAAACACGAAATATTCTGCTTTTCCAAATATCATTTAAACTTTAGAACCATGATTATATGTGATAATAAACAGATCAGATGACACTTGAAATAATGAAAGTATGACCATAGAACTATTTTAATCAGTGCGATTAGGTAATACTCAATCAAGCGAAACTTATTTCTCGGTGACGTTTTAGAAATCTATCAGCGTCAATCAAACAAAAATCGGGTGTTTAGTTGATATGTGCCGACTAAAAATTGATTTTCGTATGATGTCCAACTTTGATAAAACGTGACAACAATAAATTTGAAAATTCTACTCTTAAGAACTTAATTACCATAGCTGAGCTTTACATAGTATCTCTATGAAAATGCCTACGAATAGAATGCGCATGTAACGAAACAGGCCCAGAAAAAAAATTCAAGGAGGGCTGGAAAGATGGAAACTTTGTGGATGGAGAATTTGTAAAAAATAGGTGTTATCGATATCCAACTAACGAGATTTCAAATTTCTAGAAAGGCTGGGCCCCCATGGCCCACCTCTGTCAACGTCCCTGAAACTAAACATCCACGTCCAGAATTCCACTATGCACCTGATGGAAATTCCTGATATCGAAAGAACTGCATCAAATATGGAATGAAGCGTTAGATAATCATTCTACTTTTCATTTATTGAAGATATTTCTTTTTGGAAACAGAGATCCACCAAGCTGTCTCCAAAAATTAAACCACATGCATTGACCCGATGCTATTTGAAATGAACTCTGATCAATCTGCAAGTGTACCAGAACATTAATCGTGTTTGTATGCTAACAGGGAGGGACGTATCATTTCGCAGGGTGTGCAAACGGTAAAAAAGGAAGACTTTTTCACAAAAATACTTTATCATTATCAGTTTAGCAACAAAAATCGAAATTGGTGGGGGGAGGACCCTCCCCATAAATACGTCCTTGTATGCTAACAAACCCGGTATAATAAACCTCGAACAATTTGAATACATTACACATTGAAGCGATGCTAATTCAATTACTCAACGAACGTTACGATTATTGTGAATATGCAATCCATACATCGCCGATCCACATTTACAGGCGGGGTTCCGTCAAAAATAATACTATTAGCACCACGCTTTCCCCCGTCGGCTATCCGGGTAAATGTAAGGCGCGTTACCAAAATCACAATCCATATTCATTCGGTGCCAGTATCCATTAGAGACAATCGAACGATACGTTGCGCATTTGTTTCCTTCAACAGGCCCCCTTCCGACCGAACACGTGGTGAAATATGACAGACTTGTCTGCGCGGAAAACTGCTGCTGCGCAAATAAGAAAACAAAGAGCGGGACTCCAGAAACACAAACGTTTGCGAGTCACTACCTTCGGTACACACCTGTTCTAAAGGTTACTCTCTCCTTTTTCCCACGTGACTTAAGGTGTGCATAAGATTGTTTTTTTTTTTTTCTTTTTCCCTCTGAGATGAGTACGTCACGGGAAAAAAAGCGCGCGTAAGTTACCAGTGCGTGCGTTCGATCGTCCGAACGGTGATGTAAACGCATCTGAACGCGAAGATCTAGAAAATCGTCAACCATAAGGAAGCTTACGCAGAAATGTTTAACAGGTTATCTCATCAATTATTTCTTTAACCCTTTGAGGCGCAACCCTTTCCCAATGCTGGAAAAAGGGCAGCCGTTGCCATCGCTCGACTTAACTACCACCAAGAGGGTGGACGATCGAAACGTTCATCGCGTGCCACAGATCGAGAGACCCTTTTTTGACGACAGCTGGCTCACCCTCTTGGTGGTAGTTAAGTCGAGCGATGGCAGCGGCTGCCCTTTTTCAGCATTGGGCAATCTATCCAGCTGTTCTCGCATTCTTCCATTTTTCAGCAGATGTCAGTGCTGTTAAAAATAATCGTGTCAATTTTTTTACGGGAAAGGACGTGCTAAAAAGTAAAGGATTCTCGTGGAGCTATGTCACCCTCAACTATTTTTATAGAAATCAATCTATTCTTCGTGACTGGCAGCAGTCAAAACGTCGTAGTTTGGTGTTCCCAGAGCGGGAACACTGCGCGTTAAAGGGTTAAAAACTTAAAAAGCAGCACACTGTTAAACTAGACTTAGAAGCAAGAATAATCTACTCGTTTCTGAGCGCTTTCTCATGCTATTGTAGCTCAGGATTCTTATCTCTTCAATTAAGAAACAGGTGCATTTATTCTTTATCATCATCCATGGTGAACCGCGGAAGAAATACATATTTAAGCGCGTCGAGTACTCATCAACGACACAGTTTTATTTAAATAGTACAAACGCATTATTATCTCATTTTTTAAAAAATTTTCGTCAAAGCGCGATATTTTCCTGAAACCTATTTTGATCGATAGGGTGTAAACATGTTGCATTTATTGTCGAAGAACTACAAGACGAATAAATGTAGATAGGAACGATGATTTTTCTAGAGCAGAGTTTCTTATACTGGGGGTCGCCAAATTTTTTTTTAATTTATAACTAACTTATAATAATAATTTTACGACATTTTCGTCTTTAACAGCATGTTTGTCGTTAACCACCAAAAAATCAAAGTGTCGATCAAATATAAAGAACATTGAAGAAGTGCCTGTCGTCGTTGTCGACTATTTTGACAAGAGATTTGCTAATATAATTAAAAATAAACAGGCACTCTTCCCAATGATACTTAACCCTAACTTAACGCACTAATAGAAGTAAGTAGGTTTTCTCAGTAGTGACCTTCCAAGTGGTTCAACTTAATGGACGGACTATAGTTAATGCTTGAATTTACCCAAGTAATTGAATTAACTGTTTTAGTTTTAAGTTTGTTACTTATTTAAAATTTCCACATCGTTCTATATCTTAAAATTAAAAATCAATCTTAAAACTGCAATAGCATAGTACAGTACAAGCGAAGAAACTGACAATTTCACTAACGCGTGTATCGGATTTACGAAGTGCTTACGTAATCGCACAAAATTTTAGTAAATATTGTGGGGGTTCCGCACACCAAAAAGTGTAAGAAACAATTCTAGAGAAACTAATCACTTTACGTCCTTAGAAGACATAGGATCGAATATTTTAAATGCACGTGTAATTTTGAACTAGGATTTGAAACAGTCTAGTATAGAGAAGCAATAGCACTTTTCTTTTCAAGAATTTCATCGGAATGGTGTCTAAATTTACTTTTCCAATCCGAATGAATCAAGTTTCAGGAAAATGAGTTAGACCCGTAAATCAGCACGACATCTCAACTCATCATCTAGTAAAAATATAATTTCTTATTGTAAGTATTTATGATATAACCTTTGTGTATTGAAGAGTACGAAAAAAAAAATCAATAAAAAAAGAAAAGGAAGTACCATTATTTTAAATAAACCGACTGTGAAATTTATGAATATTTGACTTTCAAATAAAACGCGCCATTTTGAAGAGAACTCTTTTTAAATGTAAAACAATCAGTGCAATAAAATTCTATTCCTGGAATTTCAATTAAACGTCAGTTTCTCTCGAATGTTTTATTGAGGAGCGCCATTAAAATCTGTATTTAATGCAGTAGGAGAGTTAAAAAAACCAATAATTAGGAATAAAACTGCTCGTAACTTTTTTAAATAAAGGAAGAAGTCAGAATAAATAGCCACAGTCAATGCAAATAACTCCGACCCTTTATCGGGGTTTTAGTTCCACTAAGCCGTGTTCTTAAAATTATCGATTTCCTTTTATTCCGATATCATGTCTTTAATCGATGAAAACCGAAAATGGGGAGTGAAAGTGACAGTATATTAATTGTGCTTAAAAGTATACTTTGCAATTTAATTAAAAATAAAGGAATCGAGGCAGAAATTTACGGAAATTTTCAGTACGTGCGAGAGTGTTACTAATTTTTTTCTCCTTATGCTGTGCGCATTATTCCATTATGTGTGCCATTTCGCCCCGACGATGTACGGAACAGAATGTTCTCGTAGCCTTAAACCAGTGCGATATGATAATTATATTTTGCAGTGCTAAGCTTGTTTCTCCGTTGTCTGGATAATTTGTTTGCAATTTTCGCGTGTCCTAGTAGATCTTAAAAATATAAGCTTCCGTGCAAAGATTCATCAGTTGAAATAACAGGTTTTATCTCTCTATTATAATGTTTCTGGGCTTTAGCTTTGTTGCAAAGAACTCAAACACATGTTTCAATACTCTCATCGACGATTCAATGAAAATAACCTAGTTTTGAAATGAAACATTTCAGAGATATTAATTGGAATGAAGTGCTGAATGTAAGATCATGTTTGTTCACCACGGGATTTGTCGGTCTGCAGAAAATGCTGCATTCATTTATTTTGATATTAAGTCTATTATATCCCTCGTATTTGAAAACTTTTCGAAAGCATTTTGATTCAAAAATTTTTCTGCGATAAAATCTACAGTGTCCAGCAAATAACATCCGGACTTCAAAAGTAAAAATCTCAAAAAACGAGTGCCAATAGAAAAATGCAGAAAACGACATGTTTATTATCAAACTCGTAAAAACTTTACACAGAAGTTTCGAAATAGTAGTTACAATAGCTGCTAACAGACAGTGGCGCGCACAGGATTTCCTTTTAAGGGAAATCCTGTGTGCGGGGGGGTGGGGGCGCTAAGGCGTGTTAAGGGGAGAGGGCGCTATGAAAGTAATCTCAGTTTTAAAAGGCGTAATCTTTATATTCAAAATTAAAAATGTATATACTTTATGTTCAAAAATCTTCGACAGGGATGATTAGAACTCCCAAACACCCCTTGAGTTCGCCACTGTTTACAGATGGTACTACCCTACAGAAAGTAGTCGCATGATCAGGAGAATATGGAGGTCAATCTATTAAGGATAACTGCGATTACAGCTCCATCTGTTAGCGATTTTTATAACTGCTACATCGAAACTTCTGTATATATAATTTTTTTCAATTTACGTTTTAAACATACCATTTGCTGCACCCTTCTATTGCGCTTTGATTTAGAGATTTTCAACAACGAAATCAGGGTGTTATTTGCTGGACATCCCGAATATGCATGTATCTAAAATGCCTATGTTTGTCTCAATACTAAATAAAGCTCGTACTACTATTATTTAGCTTTCAGTTAATTTATGTTTCAAATTAAGCGGTTTTGCGACCTTTCGATCAAGTACGAATATTTACCATCTTCACACACTGAAATTTACACAATCGGCAGATGTTTTTAATCTTGAAAGTTCTAACAAAGCATCCGTAAGTTTACGTCTTTTGTAAGGCAACATTTCCCATCAACCAATTATCAAATTGATAATATACGCTAGGATGCGTAAACCAAATAGAAGTATCAAATGTTTTTTGTGATTCCTGACGATTGATTAGAATATAATTATATTAGAACCACTTTACAACATAATTGCTATTTTGTAATATCTCAATCTGAGATATGTATTTCAAGCATTAAAAGTACTAAGTTTTAGGAATTTTTAATTTTTCTTTCTTAATTTATCAAACATTTCTAAAATGTATCATAACGTTTGGCTTATCAGCACATGTCGTTAATTAATGCCTCCAATTGTAAGAGATTGAAAAATTGCCACTTCTTCTCCATTGCACATATTGAAATAAGGAAGAAGCTGATGTAATAATTATCCCTTCAATACATAAATGGTGCCACATTAAGTTTTAAGTACAATGATACTCGGCGATATGAGTTACTAATCTCAATGCATGTTCAAAATTTTAAAGCAATACCCAATAAATTTGAGTTAATGCTTTCTTTGACAATAGCCTTTTTTATCCTTTTATTTTTGTACGCTTCATAAAGTTAAATTCACTCCTCCAAAATGCATCCAAGTATATTTCTATTGTAGAAAAAAAATCTGGTGATATATCTGTAGTCTGAGCTTATACGTGCTGGGAATTTCTTACCTTGATTTAGTCTATAGACTCTGAAAGACTCAGTAACAATTTGTGTGTCATTCTTGCAACCTTATTTTACTATAAATACTATTTCCAGCAGCTCATATAACTATTTCTTTTAATCAAGCTTTTCCTCTGCGTTAAATAAACATTACAGAAAAATAATTACATTTATATATGTTTGTTTTTCATTTATTCTGTGAGAAAATCTAAAATTCAATACTTTTGTGTTTCAACAGCCTGCAGCTGACTGAGGTATTTGTATATGTTCGCTAATACAGTTCTTTCCCATTTTTAATACAGTATAAAATAAGAAGGAGGTAAAAACTAAAATAAAAGTAAAATGCCGCGAAAGCAGTAATATATTTAGCAAAATGTCCGGATTTTGGACCATTCACTATTTTGAAAGTCTTGATTTAAGATATTGTACTGTAATATACATAACACTGTTAATAAAAACAGTACAATAGATTATCAAGCTGTGGTGCTTTAACTTATCTGTAACTTTTCTATGGAGAAACGTCGAAAAATGACCTGGTGCTTAAATGAATCAAGATAGATAACCAAATCATGGTGAAATGGTTTTCAATAGAAAAGTATCAGTTAATTTAGTCAAAGTATGGTGATTGTTGTACTACTTCTATTAACAGTGTACAACCAAACTATTAAATTGAACTTTTCAGTATTACAAGAGTGGTTTCTAAGTTTTATTAAATGTATATTAGTACATATTTTGCAGCAATGGCTGAATATAAGCCTGCATGTACAAGAATAGTGCATTATTTTCGCTTTCAACTGTAATTTACAATCCGCTTACACAATCTCAAACAAGTTATAATGATAATAGTAATCCATTTCTTTATTTTTTTACAATCTATTTAGAATATCAGACATAAAATTATATAGTAAAGTAATAATGATATTATAAGTAATAATGGTAAGTAATAATGATAATCAAATGACATAAAATTATAAGTAATAATGATAATAGTCATCCATTTCTTTATTTTTTTACAATCTATTTAGAATATCAGACATAAAATTATATGTTACTCTATGAGGTGATAAAGAATTCACCTAAATAAGGTCGTACACAATTTCATAATACAGTCTACTCAATGAATTGTAATATTATGATCTCTTAAATATTCATTAAAATGTTTTCCTTTTTACAGATTTAAACTGTCGATTCAGTGCTTTTTTAAGTTTTCAAGCATCGATATTTTTTATGCCATTTAATGTGTGTGTTATACAAAGCTTTTATTAAATTTATCGGTATTTTTTATTCTTTCATGCCATTTTAAATGTGTGATAGAAATATTTTATTAAATCTATCGATATTATTTATATTCCATGAATAACCTCATCTTTGCTCGCAATCTATGCGTTACAAATAAATACTAATATGAGCATTTTGCATTAAATGTCTTTCCTTCATTTAACGATCCACTTAAAAGAATTGCAATTTCAAATCAATATTTATTTTTTCCCATGGACCATTAAAATTATTCTCTTACGAAACATACAACCAGAAAATTCACACAGATATTCTCTTTTTGGATGCATCAGTGACATTCGCAGATGGGTAATTTGAAAATGCCTCCATCAATAAACGTTACAGAAAAGTATACCGAAGTAATATTGAATTATACATGATCTCTCTACACTCAATCATATTAAAACCCATCGCATTTCTCTTCCTTCGTTCACTTCTATTAAAAAGAATCCATTACCTATAGAGGGATCGATGAAAACCTCTTGTACTTCTAGCGTTCCACGTAGCCATTTCCTTATAAACCACTCAACTGTTGGAAGAAACCAATACATTTTATCTGACGTTTCTTCCCCCTTTGTGAACCGTAGTGTAGATAAGAGTGAAATAATGCGAGTATTTGATATGAATAATTCTAAAATAGGGTATTTTTGTAATTCAAAGGTAATTTATGTTACCTCATTGCAATTCAAAAAGAAAATATCGATATCCTTTTTAGGGATTTTTTTTTTCTTTATACAAAAACATTTTTAACTGAAACATTTTAGTAAATGCATTACAGCAACACTAAAAATTTTATAATTTTTCATGTATATATATATATTAAAAAAAAGAAAATATCGATATTCTTTTTAGGGATTTTGTTTTTCTTTATACAAAAACATTTTTAGTAAATGCATTACAGCAACACTAAAAATTTTATAAATTTTCATCAATATATGCATTTAAAAAAACTCAAATGACATTTTCTTAAAATATCCGTCATATCGATCGCACAAAATTTAAAATGCAATTACTATATGCATAACGAAATATATTACCTAGAACTTTCAGAAGATTCTATTAAATTTTATCAATATATTTCTTAGACTGAAAAATATTTTCAGGGGAAACTTTTCTTCTGTTTAGTGTAATCAAAACAAAACGATTTATTAGTAAAAAGAAACATTTTTTTTTATTTCATAAAAAGACTAAAAATAATGTAAAATAAGTAAAATTATTCAATCAGTTTTACACATCTGCATAGTTAGTATATTTAAATGCAAAGTCACTTTTATAAATGCAGGGAAATTTTATTAGAGTTCAAAAATTTAGCTCTTTTAAGTGTTATTTGTTAAAATGAATTTCCTTTTAATACATCAAAAACATGAAATTAAATACGATTTTATTTTTTATAAGCGTAGTAAAATATAGTATATTTTCAGTTATCTTTTACGAACTTAAACAGTGCTAATTTTTTAATTATTATCATTTAAACTTTTAAAATTTCATTCTTTTGAAAGCTACGACAAAAAAGTGAGTTCTTTTCTTAAAAAATATGTACTGATTATTATTTATTTTATTATTTATTTATTATTAATGAGTAAGCATACAATGATCAAACATGAAAACATGATGCTAACGTACTTAAAATTTGAATATATATATATATATATATATATATATATATATGTATATATATGTAACATTCGGGCGCTACGGGAAAGTTATGTCGTGGAACCAGTCGTAAGGCGAGGGTGTTGAGGTCTCCTGATCTGTTGCAGGTCCTTATAGAAGCTTTGGACATCATGTCACATGACCTCGAACGCGTTGCAACCATTGGCCAAAAGATAAAACTGGGCAGCGGTTTTCCCAGGGTTTGTTATGACTTTTAAGGCGCCGATGTGGCTGGCTGCCGAGACCGTCTACAAAGTTACAAAGGAATTGCAAGGGACCGTGTATTGATTGCAGTTTTTGAACGCGGATTTCATTGTTCCTACTGAATTAAACTGCGTAGTTCCAGAAATATGGCATTTTCATAGGCTTTTGACTTGTAATGTTACATATATATATATATATATATATATATATATATATATATGTATATATATATATATATATATATATATATATATATATATATATATATAAAATTAATTAAAAAAGGATTTGAAATTTTGCATTCAACTTGAACAGTGAAAAGATTAATTGAAAAAATCCACAAACACCACGGACTGCTTTCAAGGGGCATTCAATATATTTTCATATTACCAACGTATATGTTTACAGACACTTTAAAAGCTAGATTGGTAATATTTGTGAAACATTATAACTAAAGGTTTTCCGGATCGTTAAAAATTTAGATCCGTAGATGAAAACGGATCATCTATTTCTTATATCTGGAGATACGGATATGAAAACGGACATCTATTTCTTATATCTGGGGAAACGGATATGAAAACGGATCATCTGTTTCTTTTATATGCGGATATCGATATGAAAACGGATCATCTATTTCTTATGTCTGGGGATACGGATATGAAAACGGATCTTCTGTTCCTTATATCTGCGGATACGGATATGAAAACGGATAATTTGTTTTCATATCAAAGGATATGGATAAGGATCTTTCTGTTTGGAAATCATTTTGAAGAATGAATCACCTTGAAGAGATAACTTTATATACACTGTGTGAAATAATTTATCTCAATGACAACTTTCAGATCATGTGTACTGCATGAATTTAAAAAAAAATTTGTGGTTAAAATCAAATTAGTTATATAATCTGAGCAGGGTTTTATGAGCATTAAATTATCGAGACACTACTATCAAACCAAGTAACTTTTTAAATTTACAGAACCACTTGTTGTCTTATTAAGACGGTAGTTCAAAAAAACTGTGTGGTTTTGGTATAATACGATTATGTCAGGCAATTAAAAAATTTTTAGGATGTCTTTTCACAAGCTGTATTTGACACTGTGATGAACTATAAACCTCTGCCGGTTAAGAAACTTTCAGAACATCTTGTATCGTAAAATAATGGTATTCTTGTACTACAACTTTAAAAATGATGAATAATTATGTGTAAATGCCATAGGCTAACTGAGGTGGGTGTCTAAGCCCTCCCTAGAAACGTTTTTGCTCCCTAGATGAAAGTTATACTTTTTATAGCAAGAATATGAGATGGAGCCATTTAATGATTGTGAGATGGTAGATGAAGCCCTCAACGTAGAAATATTCAAAAAGCTTACCAAGTTACGACAATAGTAAATACACGCTAATAGCTTTATATTCTATACTAATTTAAACGAGGATTTTTTGTACTAAACAAGAAGATTCCCTGAAAGATAATAAAGAGTAAATATTAAATTTTAATCAATAAAATTTATGTTTAATTACAAAATAATTAACCAATATTATAGAATAATTTGATTTTTTCTTTACTTATCCTGTAAAGCCATTAAAAGATCCGTGGAAGATCCGCTGAAAGAAAGCGGATCCGGATAATTATTTTTCCCTCTGACGGATCCAGATCCGGATAACGTCTTTTTGCTCAGACGGATCCGGATAATTTTTTTTCACTCTTACGGATCCAGATACGGATAACGTCTTTTTGCTGAGACGGAATCGGATCCCGATCTTGCTCAGACGGATACGGATATGGATTAGGGTCTTTTATAATCTTCAAATATCCGAGGATACAGATATGGATGCAGATATACGGGAAACCTCTAATTATGACATGCTTCTAAAGAGATTTAATAATACATTTTAATTAGATGCTTTTCAGTGTGAATAACTTAGTGTGATAATGTTTAAATGATTGCAACATATTTCTGGCAGTGTTTTACCATTCCATAGGATACAAAAAATTAACTCAAAGGGCCAATTTTTATGCCTAGTGTGTGTGTTTCAAATAGGATTTCGTATTTTATGGCTTTATTTTTCTTTTTAATGAAACGAGGTATGATTGCCTTTTTTGGTTCACTGACTACATCACCATTTCTAAATAACATTTTTATTAATGCAAATTATGAAATATCTCACCTTAAATCTCACCATTATCAAATGTCTCACCGTAATTTCTCTTGAAATAAACATTGATTCTTCTTTTTTTGCAACGTATTCTAAAAAAATGATGCTGCATAAGGCAATGTAATCCAGTATGTGAAAAATCAAAGTAGCAGTAAATCTACTACAGCGAAGGGATTTTTCTAAAATACGATTCCCGCCTCTTTAGACTGCTGACGAAGGTAATATTTTAAAAAATAAAATCAGCAACTCCATTATTTTGATGGCAAGCCATAATTTACAAAAAATGAAAGTTTCAGCGTTTAGATAATAATGCTGTATAAAAATGCATTTATGATAATTTAAGTTATTATGTTTGATGGATGGTGATATATCTCCAAATCTCCATTTTAGCTTCAATATCCGCGATTTTCATTAAAAATGTATCGTGCAAATAGCATTTTTTTTTTTTTTTTTGCAACCGGGATTTTTACGTTGATTTTTCTTTTGTTTTTTTTGCTACGAGCATTTTTCTTTTCTATGGCTTTTTTCGATATTTTGGCTACCATATATAATACATATCTTATATAATAAAGTCCGAGAGTAAACATTGTATGTAGCTATGTATGTATATAGGTAGGCCAGTAGCTAGGGTTAGTTTAATGGGTGGGCCTGAAAATACCCAGGGTGGGCACGATTTTTGAATCTGCAAACTAAAACAAAACAAAACTATTTAACGGCTAAAACCAGGGGCGTAGCCAGGGGGGAGGATATCGGGATATATCCCCCCCCGGAAACTTTTGGATTAGTGATAAAATTCCGTCTATTTATACACATATAAGTTCATATCCCCCCCTCGAAAAATTTTCCTGGCTACGCGCCTGGCTAAAACAATACTTCATTGCCAAAAATCTTTATATTTAATTATGAAGGCAGCCTAAGGAAATACGCTCTAAGGAAAGTAAACAGCAAATATATAAAAAAAACCACGGAACAGATTAAATGTGGTAATTAAGAATAGTGTCTTGAAAATAGACAACAAACTTTGTAATTACTCACAGGACCTTTTAAAAAGGATAAGCGTTTCGGAAGCAACAAAAGGGGGCTTTCTTCATCAGTACCTAATGCGCACCATCCAGCAAACAGCAAAGCATAAAAAAACACAATATATTTTATAAAATTTTATTTATTTATTTATTTTATTTTATTTATTTTTTACATTTTCATGCTTTACTGTTCGTTGGATGGTACACATTTAGGTACTAATAAAGAAAGCACCCTTTTGCTGCTTTCGAAACGCGTATACCTGTGAGTAATAACAGAATTTATTTATTGATTTTATCCTAGTATTTTTCAGTGTTTTTTCTTTAATACACTCTATCGACGTCTCAATGAAACTGTAGACGTCGATTCTTTGCACCTTGGAACCGCTTTAAAACAAGCTCCACTGGAATGCTGTTCATGAGTTTATGATCAAATGCAAGAAGGATTAGGTTAGCTATCCTCTGGTGCAGCATGGATGACCGAAATGGAGTTAAGATTCTTGAAAGAGTGCTAAATGATGCATCGCAGGTTGCTGTAGATGCTCCCATTGACAAGCAGAAGCTAGAAGGCAATAAGTAGAAGGAAATGCATCTCTGTAATTGAATATAAATGCTGTCATTTCATGCAATGTGGCTGAGAGTTTCGACTCTGGTATTTTCTTTTGCAGGAAATTTCATGTCGTTGCTATTTCAGCAGTTGCGATTTGTATGTCCATTCTTTGGCTGTGATTTTGGTCCAAAACCACGACCTGATTCCAAAGAAGACTTCCAATTACGAAATCCTCCTCTACGATACACGTATTCACCAGTGGAGGCACTGTTGCGGAATTTTCTGCAACACAAGCAGAACGCTGCATCTCTTTGGACCGAGTATTCATGCCACGGACGACCGATGTACAACTTTTCAAAGAAGTTTCGGAGTTTTGATCCTATAAAGACTGGGGAAATCGTCCTTTACGTTGGAAAGGCACCTCCTCTCCCAAATCAAATGGAAAATTAGAAGCTAACGAACAAGATGTAACAGTTGAAACTGATGAGGAAAGCGGATCAATAGTAGCAGATAAAAGGGAAGAAGCACTAGAAACAGCTTTACTTGAGGATGGTGTTGCACTCGTAGAAGCTGCAGCAGAACATGACACAGGTGTGAAATACCTTAGTAAAGAGGTATTAACTGTTTAGTAATTCACCCTACAAAAATTAGCTAATAATTTAAAATACTTTTACTTTTTAAAATCTCGATTGAAATCTCAGTTTTGAATTTTGTTTCCAGTTTCTTAACGTTAATAATTCAGTTAAATTTGTGAGGTAAAAATATTTTAAATAACTGCTAAATTACATGAAGTTTATGTTAAAAGCTTAAAAACATTTTTATTAAATTCAAACATTATTTTTAATCCGTCCGCCCTCAAACTTAAAATGCGATCAGTCGTATTCTTGTTCTCGTGCATTATAAATGCGTTCATGATGTGAAATGTCAACAAAACTAAAAATAATACTGGGAGTTGAGTGCTTCACCTGCTTTGCATTTCCGTTAGAGTTTGATCGCATTCTGAATGCACTCGTCTTCGTCTTCAGTATGCCTAGCAACAAGTTGGCAACCAACTTCTGCGTGACAATTAACAGTTATCGTAATGTATTTCGAGACAAACCTGATTTTGAACAACCAAAATGGTATTCAATTTTTGTTCCGATTCAGATAGAATATAGAACATGAAATGGCCGCTTGAATAGCCCAGAAGCAGGGTGGGCACGGCTCTCGTAGGCCCACCCGTAGCTACGGGCCTGTAGGTAGATTTGTGACCACCGATCTTCTTGCGCGCGTCTCTCGATCGCATAGCGCCGAGACGGTTGGTCGCAGACCTACCGAATTTTGCATACGGCTTCACTAGGACAGACAGATCCTAAAACGCCTCGCAGCGATTTTTTCGAAATTCGAATTAGAAAATGTTTTATTCCGATTTTTAGCGATTTTTCTCGCTTAATACGTAATAACGCCGGTAATTACACTCACAAGAAAACGATATTTATATCATCGGATAGGAGAGAAAATTTTCTTTTAAAAACTGTTTGTTCGGACTGCGTAACGTTATTTCCAGAGTTTGGGGAATTTTTCAAATAAAATTAAATTTGACGCTGACTTTCGTAAAATACTTTTAAAACTGCCGCATCTTGAATTCTATCCGTCATAACTTTTTATATTTTGTCAAATGACGGGGCATACATTTCGCCCTCTTTTAAAAGAAAAACCAGAGGAAAATATAAATTAGGAGATTTTTTACGAATTTTTAAGTAAAGAAGGATTTTCATTTCAATAGCAGCTGCTCAAAAATTTCGTTATGATATCTGGCGGTTTGTTGCCTTAGAGATAGTAACAATGATTAAAATTAACAGTTGAAAAAAAATTACTTTAAAAGAACTGGGTTTTCGCATGCGAAATGTGCGTCATCTTGAAGTCACGAGTTTAAAACCCCTTTCGAAACACAATCAGAATAACGGACTCACAAGCAAAACATACGACACGCACGAAATAATTCTATATTTTATTTTACGTTGCCAGAAAAACAATTGAATGCTGCTTTTTCACCTGTGAATTATCCAACATTATTTTCAATTGAAATTTTAAACAGGATACGTTTTCGAATCTCAGTAAATATATTGCGGTGTGAAACGGGACCTAATTATGACCAACAGGAGTTCCCGGGCATTGATGAATTTGGGGGGGGGGGCATCTATGAAATTTGTTTTATTTTTCATAAAATTTTGTTATAAAAAAAGAACAACATTTGAAATTGATGCCGTTTCGATTCGGGGGCCCTGGGCAAAGTACCGATTTTCCCGTGCGATAATAGGGCCCTGGTGCTAAATACGCCAATCTGACAAGAGTTATACGTAAAAATTTATGGAGAGCTGATTTAGTGGCAACCATAAAGTAAAATGATTATCGTTTATTCTAATGCGTAAATTGTAAAGAATTACCAAAAAGACAACATTCGTGGCAAATATCTAAACCGTTTCTTTAAATTAAGCATCAACGGTTGCAAAACGAACACATATTGTATTGGTATCAGTAAAAGATAGTATAAGTAATAGTAAGTAGATATGCTATGGCAATATTGATCAAAGCACAATATACCGTATTTATAAATATTTCGTGAAACTAAGTCTTCTATTCATTTTTCCACAGCCGCATTACATCGCCGCTAACTAAACATTAAGTAATTCTACGTCACGTTAATATATCCCGCGGTAGTTTCAACAGAAAAGACTGTAACAGAACTTTATTTTTCTTGGAGATTCTGTTTTGTCACAAGTAGTTATGATCATATTTTAGTAAAATGTTCTCTACTTGCCTTGCGAAGAGCGGGTACACAACTATTTAATTATAAAATAAAACGGTTCGCCACATCATGTAGTATCTAAGGTATTAATGTCATAACTTAAATCTAAAAAAGAGTATGATGTAAAAATGAGACATTTTGAAAATGAGGAATTTTCACTGCAAACCGTCACGCTTTTATTTTCTGATCGCGAATGACACCGACATAGTTTTTTGCGTCATAATATTAACAATCATCTCAGGTCAGTACTTATACTAACTTTACGAATAACTACTGAGGAACTTTAAGGCAAGTGTCAAATCATTTTGCTTATATTTAGATTCCAAATCACTGGAATCAATTCGAACTATGCATGCAAGAAAAAGTTTTGTTCCCTACCGTGCGGACAACGGGCACGCAGCTAGTATACATATATACAATGCATATATTTATACATATATATGCTGTCATTCATATCCCTAGTAGCACAATTAGTCCAAAAGACGTTTAAAACACTTTTTTAACGTCGAAAAACGTGTTTCCAACGTAATTTGAACGTTTTTTGAAATAGTTGTGCTACTAGGGATTAAAATGAAACATTTATTTCAAGGAAGATTATTGAGAGTGCTAATTGGTGCCGCTATATATAGATATATACAGACAGACAGACAGGGTGTCCCAAAGCACTAACCAATGCTTTCATTCCTTCAATATTGATCATAGACATATACAATACCATGCAAAGGTATGCAAAAAAGGAGCAAAATTTCGTGGAATCGATTAAAATTTCCTTGAGATTTAATCTAAAGAAATGCAAAATTTAAATTATTATACGGCCCCTGTACAAAAGAAACTCCAATTAATGAAATGTACCACATACATTAATTAGTTCATGAAAAAAATCTCAATCTTTCAACATAAAAATTGTCAGCTAATGTAAATTAATATATGCTGACTTAAACCACTTTTCAATGGCTACTGAAGGAAAAAAAACACATCAAGTGATTAAAATTTAGTGGTCTTACACGAATTAAGATAAAAAAAAATATTACTTCAGTACATATTACTGTTATTATTTGCATTGTATACACTCTCTAAAGCTTTGTATAGGTATATGTCTCGGCCTTAGCCTTTTTATGATAAAATTTGAACTTCGGGCATCACGTAATACTGTATGCAGTATCGGGATTTTTTTTTTTTTGTGCGGGGACTGTAAAAGAATTTAAATTTTGTATTTATTTAAATTTAATCTCCTGAAAAATTTTAATCGATGCCACAAAATTCTGTATTTTTTGTGTAACTGTGTAATTTATTGTATATTCCGAGGAAGAAAAGCCTAGGTGAGTGTTTTATTAGATTAGGAACACTCTGTATATATATCTACGAAATTTCTGATTCACGTCTAAACCAACAACACCAATTGTTAATTATTAAGAAAGAGTGAAGAAAAATTCCCAAGAATTCCCTTGTCTGGATAATTTAGGTTTATTTGTATGTCCACACTAACAAACGCATACATTTAATAACGAAATGGCAAAAGATTTGTATCTCTTCTTGCGAGAAAATGTCTAACTGAATATGTGAACATACGGTAAAACTCAAAATGTTATAATTGATTACGCAAAACAACTATCAAACTACTCCAGGAATCATTTTCTGTAAAGAAAACGTTACGCATTGGTAAATTTAACAATCATTTGATATTAAAATATGCAGAAAATAAATTAAATTCAATCCAAATAATCAAATGAATTTGTAACGCAGAAAATATTCCCCACGACAAACGCCTAAAAGAAATATTAAAACACAAAGAAACAAAACAAATTGCATTTTGCCACTTCTGTAAATATTCATATTTTTGAAAAATGCTGCTATTAATGGTTGAATGAAAATAAATTAATATCGCTCTCTAGTCATAACCATGTAATCGGTCATAAAGAATAAAATGCATTTAGCAGAGAAATATTCTTCTTTCGTGTGCGTGCATTGGTTGTGGAATTTTGTAAAATGGCTGTAAAATGGTAACATATATGATTTTTGATATTTCACATACTTTCATTCTTAGGTAACACAATTTTCTTGGGAAATGCAGAAGTTAATATTAAAAAATGGGATTCGATCGGATATGATTTTAATTCGTTATTTAATGAACTGAGTTCAAAAAATTTGGAAGCTCATCGGTAATCCTTTTACAGGTTTTTCAGGTTTGAACTGTAGTTAAGTACATCTAAGCAAATTTATTCCAACTACTTTCTAGTTTTATTTTGTACATAAAATCGTTATTTTCTCTCATTTTGCTTAATATATTTCAGCACAAGCCAGGATGGGGCAGCCAAAAAAAATCTTTATTTCTTTCAAAAATGCATGTAAAAAATAAATAAATAAACAAAAATAAAATTAATAAAATACGAATCACAAACACTATTTCATTAAACGTATAACAGTAAACGTATAACATTAAACGTACAAACGTAACAACGACAGAACACACCATTTCATAAGAAAAAAATAAATAAAAATACAAGAACAGTTCACAAGACGGCACTGAGCGGGCTAACAAGGCAATTTCACACTGCTTCACGCGTGTTCAAGTACCGAAAATTTCCTAACACGCTTAAATGAGTGACTCTCAACTTAAAGAAATTTTGACATAGAATGATGTGAGCTGGAACTGGTTGAATGCAACAGGGGCTGCTTCTTCTATAAAACTTTGGGATTTGTTATCAGTTCTATTCATTCCAGGCACGACGTGGAAAAATAGCTTAATATACAGGGTGAGTAAGCAAAAGTGGCCAAAACTTTATATGGTGATAGAACGCATCTACACGAGCGAATCTCGTCATAGAAAGTATGGGCGGAAGGCAAACCACGAGCCGCCAGGTGGCGCTGAGCATGGAAACTTGAACGCCGGAAGGTGGCGTTATAAATGGTATGAAAAGTGGATCCTCGCATCCAAAGGCATTTTCTTTCGTGGGTCGCCGGGAGGATGGCTGGTTATACGAACCACGACATGGCAGATATGCACTTCGTGTGAAGCCTGCATGCATTACAGCTGGCGGTCGCTCTTTTGAGCAATTTCTTTGAGCATGTACATAAATTCTTTTACTGTTAATTCTGAAGCATCTCCTCTCATTTGTGTTAATTCTTTAAATACGCCAGTGGAAAACTGTCTTTTAACTTTCGACCAACCTTTCACACCATTTACAAGGAACGCCATCTAGCGGCTCGATGTTTGCTTTCCGCCTATGACGAAATTTGTTCATGTGGATGCATTCTTAAAGTTTTGGCCACTTTTTCAGACTCACCCTATGTGTATGAAATATATGGCGGGCAACCGTTAGTTCGGCACTCTGGCTTTTAGTCCCGATCTGGGATCGTTGTAAGATGACCGGCCGCCGCCGTTGGTGTAGTATTCGAGGCTGCTGTTCATTGATAACCTGCGGCAGGGCACTGAAGCAGCCCCGGTGCTCGGGCAGTTGTTGCCGGCGAAATTAACAGACGTTCCTGCTTTAATGCAGCAAGTGCGGCACTAAAAAATATGCCTACAAAATTGTCCGGGGCGATATCAGACAAATTTGAAGCCGAATGTTAACCTATGCAAATTTAGTAATATGGAATGAATTTAATTTTTATCGCAGAAAATAAATAAATAAATAAATAATACATTTTATATTCCTGTAGAAATTTTAAAGCACACTACATAGCCAAAATAAAAATGAATTAAATGACAGGCATTCTTTTATTATTATTTAATGATCCTACGAGTGGATTTAGAAAAAGGTAAAAACCGAACAAATGGAACAAATAGCGAACCTTCGCTAAGCTTTAAACTCATGGCCTTCCATGCAAAATTTGCGAAATTTGTTAAATGCACAGGTGTTTCTTTACTAAGCCGAAACAAATAAATGAAATAAAACACAGAAATAAGCAAAAACTTAACCTTGCAACTTTTCAGCTTTTGTTCAATTTTCCAATAGCGTCACCACGAAAGTTAAAGCGAAGTTTTAATTTGCATGCGCACATAAGCCGTCAATTTTCTTCTAAACGATTGAAAGAAATTGCATCTTTTTAGCTTATACCTAATATTAAAAGTATTTATTGAAAACGCGGTACACAAGGGATCGGAAGTTCCCCCCCCCGGCAACCCTCCCCTTTAATTAGAACACGGCTGGGGCTTCTCCAGAAGGTGATTATCGTTCGAAAACCATTTCGCGAAAAATCATCACCCCGGCATTTTTAACCCGAGACGTGCAGGCCATTAGGGACTACTAATAAATGCTTTTCTTAGCACCGAAATGTGTTCTGCAGTTTATGCCTCAATCAAGATGCCGGTAATATCACCACATTCGACCGACAATGAGGTCTCTAAATCACGACTAACCCTCCAGGCTAACTGTTGAATGTTAATGAAAAGACTAAAAAAAAATATATATATATATATCTTTGAAATTCAGTGTTCCTTATTTTGCAAGATCATTCCGGCTCGTTATGAGCTCTGTGATAAGATAATTTGAAATGCAATGTATGAAACTTGGTAATTAGCTCTAAAAATTAAGAGTAAGCGAAAATAATTATACCTTGGTATTGATTTGCTAGCGAAGTATTTACTTCTCTTATTATGTCTACGTTGTAACATCAATTACTACTTATAGTTCTGACTACTTTTCAGAACCTTTTGCTCAATGTAATGTAATTTTCATTGCGTATTGAAAGATAAGTCATGTGAGATCTTACATATTAAATTTAAGACCACAAAAAAAGATTTGTATAGTACATACAGGAATTTTCTACGCAAATTCCAGTCACCTTTTAAAAAGCATTGACAGAATGTAGAGGTAAGTGAGAAATTAAACTTTTATTCCAGATAACAAGAGTCAGAAAGTAAGAACATTTACTTACATCAGAACAACAGAACAGCTCTAGAAGCAGAAATGAAGTTCGGGAGAGCAGTAAGCAGAACTTACAGAGTCAAGTGGGGGTTCTGTTCTCATGCTTAAATTCTGATTCTAGACACTGAAAAACACTTAAATTTTCATTTTTAGTTCTTAAAGTTTGCTTTTGTCTGATTTACGTCGATAAGTATATTTTAATTTATTTCTTAAACGAAAAATGGCAGCACTTTGATTAACCCGAAAGTAAACTGTATTATTATAATAATATTGTATGTAATATTTAGTATGTAATATTTTTATTTCATCAACACTATGATGCAAAGTAATATACTAAAAACTGTAACTGATTCCGTCTGACAAAATGATGTTTTATGTAACAAGAATACTCAATAAAATAATTATTTTACATTTATATGTTATTGTTTATCACAAATCTTGAATAAAAGACTTTTATATCCAGCAAAAACTTTTCTGATGATAATTTAGAGTGGAATTATAAAAAAAATACAAAAATCAGTGATTTTTGCCAAAAAAATTGAAAAATTGCTTTGATTTCTACAAAAGCAAACTTTCATAAAAAAATTATTTCCCTTAGTTTTGGCGCTGGAGAAACTAAAATTTAACATGTAGAAGCGGGGCCTTCGCTATTTGTAACGGGCCTGCGCGTGTATTTCGATGAGTCATCCAAAGAGGCCTGCGGATGCTCGCGTCTTCACATATACATCAAGCATTTTTTAAGCTTTCCAAGGCTTTGAAGCGTTATTTAATGTAGCTTTATGCCATAATTGTGCTACTAATTTTATTAGTTTCTTTACTATGATATATGTGGACATTAAAGCAAGTAGACGTGTGTAATTTGAAGGAAAAACAAAGCAGTGCTTACTCTCATGATTCATTATTTTGGCTTGATTTTTAATATACATTAAACAAATTAAGCTGATTTTTATTATACATTAAGGTAAACATATTCATAAATGATAAACAGTTTATTTATACAGATATTTTTATGAATTTCTTTATACTGAATATTTAAGTTTCACATTTTAAAAGCAGTTACAACCATAACCACTTTTTAAATAAAATTAACTAACAGTTATTAAATTTACGTTCATTAAATTTTGTCCAGTTAATATATTAACAGAATATATGACGAGGTGCTGGAATAGAAATGAAGCTATTTGATATTTACAATTCGCATATACATCATTTAAGTACTACTACAATATTTAATTTTTAATCTTTTGTAAGACGTGGATATTTGGCGAATGTTTACTATAGTCAGAAGTACAACCTGGTGTACTGCATTCCTTTGGCATCTAACTTAAAAATAATGCAAATTAACTTAACGAGAAACATTTAGAATGAATTACTCAATAAAATGTGTCCCATAAATAGTAGTACGAACTTTAAGGGAAGATGAAAGAAATCAAAAGGATTAAGAATCAGGTAACATAGCATGGCCAAACACGTTGTTTTCATGCTAAGCTTATGTATTGAAAATTTTACCATTCCCGATATTAAAAGGATTTATAATTTTCGTTTACAATTCCATATATTTTTTTTTCTTCCAAGGAAAAGTATTAAATTTTAGAAAACCATAGTAGGAAAAACCACGAATATTCTAATATCTTTTTTTTTAAGTGATTACTAACTGGTGCTTGAAGACAATATTTTCGTCCTTGCATTGCTGTATACAGTGAAACTTCTATGAGCGACCACTTCTATTTAGTGACCCCCTCCTGCAACGACACATTTTTTAAGGCACCGATTTTTTACCCTATCTAGTTAATGTTAAAAGAGCCTCTAGAAGACACCACACAACCCTCTATAAGTGACCGGTCCCAGTTCCCAGTCCGAAAATTTTCTTGTATTTTACCGGAAGTAAAGTAAATTAAAACCACATTCCGAACCAGTCGCTCTACTGCAAATCGACAGCAGTGCAAGTACAGGTACACATTACGTACAAATCTTGTACGTTAGAGAAGAGACATGTCTAAGAAACGAGTGATTTTACTACTGGAAGCGCACTGATGGGATCGAATCACACGAAAGAAGAAATTTGGAGGTTACTTTTGGTTGTAGGAAAACCTAAAAAGCAAATAGATTTTATTATGACAAATTGAGAATGCATGAAGATATCGGAATAAATGCTCTTTTGGCAAATGTAAAAAAAAAAAAAAAAATATATATATATGCAGCAGAGAGTGAAGTACACTCGAAGCGAGAATAAAGAATGAAACAATCTGAAATTCCTAAATATTTGATCAAAATTTAAAATTTGTTTACATAATTACTCATGCAATTTATTATGAAACTACATGAATAACAAAACAAACAATATATTTTAGCACTTTGAATACAAAGTGAGATAAACCAACAGCTCAAGGACTCGAAAAATTGCAGGATACCTCTTCAAAAGCTGCACTAAACACTGTAGCAAACCAAAAATAAACGTTTTCTAATTTAATTATTCTTTATTATAACAATTCCAAGTATTATATAAAAGTTATTCTTTTGTCGCTATCTCAATCGAACTTTGCAATTGAACATAATGAACTCTTGTACAAAATATTAACTGCATTTGAAGTTTCTACGTATACATATACAAAATTAATAATTTATAATTTACTGTACTTCTGCACTGAAAGCTGGCTACACATGTCTAAATCATACAATCGATGCACATATCTAACTGATAAATAACATTTTCGACTGAAAAATTAAACAGACAACATCGTCTAACTAGTATTTCAAAGACACGCTTATTTACTGTATAATAAACTACTCAAGTAGTACGATTTCAGTTGAAAATGATTTAAAAACAGCACATGAATATTAATTCACTAAATTTGATTTACATACATATTTTTAAAACTTCTAAATAAATTATACAAGTTTACACTTCCTTTACATTCAGAGCAAAATGTTCGAATTTTATGATAAATTACCATAAAAAAATGGCTCAATCTTCACAAAATGATTATCTACATCTAAAGTTCTTTAGTACGACAAAACTACAAAAAAACTGTTTTAAAATAATAAAATAATATAATATTTATAATACTTATAATAATAAAATAGAACAGTGCTAATCGCGAAAACAGGCCTCAATGATAAACTCAATTTTCGTGCTGGCAACGAACAAGCAGGCCCGGTTGCTAATAGCGACGGCCCCGGTAGAAGTCAGACCCAAAAATCGTGTTGACCGGTGTAATTAGTTTGTTTATTCATTGCTTATTTCCGTTATCTTGATTACAGCAGGATTTTTCTTATGGAACTTCACGTAATTTAGAATTAAGTGATTAAAAGAATGCATTTTAAAATGATTTTGATGAATAAAACACAATATACAGTGTATATATTTTCCCACTGCAAAAGTATATCCAAAATAACAAGATAAGAGTGACCTGTCTCAGAAGAAAAGATTTCAGACTTCAAGCAAAGTGGAATTTTTAATTTAATGCACGACAACATTTTTAATAATCAGATAATCCATAACTCATAGAAAATGTAAAAAATATTATTTTGTGACTACATAAATGTAGAAAAAGAATTAATAACATGCAAAGAGTTTTGTGATGAAGACATGATCACAGAAATAACAGCCTAAGGAGACACTGATGAAGAAGATAACGTTTCAGTTTCTATCAATAATAATATTGCATGCTGCTGTATATAAAAGGTATAATAATTCCTGATAATTATATACAGCACGCACAAGACGTAGCGTAGAACAACTCCGTTTTATTTTCAAGAAACTGTGTTACAATGATCATGTTGCCATGGAAGTAATACAAACTTATAGTTTGATCTATATAACGTCATTGTGGAGCGCGACAAATAATGTGCCAACAAACAGTGAACGCCATGCAATATCGGTCATTTATCGTTAAATTGGGAGACGTGTTAACGTACAGGAAGATATCTTTAATGCTTTGTATAAAATTAACTTTAGTTTTCATTTCATGTTATCATAATATTAGGATAACATAAAATGAAAACTAATAGTCTAAGAGCCAGCGACCGCCAGACCTTCGTCATAGTATAAAAGCTGAAACTTTCTCTGCGCATACCCCCCAATAGAGGTAGGAACAATCGGCCATTATAAAGTTTGGATGATCGTGGCTTTGTCAGGTAACAGTTGGCAAAGGTGTATAAAATTGCCGAAAATTTCGTCATTTCATAAAGCTTAATTTTTTTATATGTTCTTCTTCGCAGTAGTAGAAATCACTTTATCCCTTGCCAGACACTTTTCTATCGTGGCAAACCCCCGCTAGACAAGCTCAAAGTCTTGAAAAACGTAATTCTATTACGAGCGCGCTGCAAGAAAGTTCGCGCGTAAGAAAGTTCAGAAGTAGCAGTATAAAATGTGCTTGGCACTTTGTGACAGCTTGACGTACTTCGTCGCGGGAGTTTACGAACTCAACAGTTTTCCATGACTTTGAGATTGTCTGGCGGGGGTTTGCCACGATGGAAAAGTGTCTGGCAAGGGATAAAGTGATTTCTAATGCTGCGAAGAAGAACATATAAAAAAATTAAGCTTTATGAAATGACGAAATTTTCGGCAATTTTATACACCTTTGCCACCTGTTACCTGACAAAGCCACGATCATCCAAACTTTATAGTGGCCGATTGTTCCTACCTCTGTTGGGGGGTATGCGCAGAGAAAGTTACAGCTTTTATACTATGACGAAGGTCTGCCGGTCGCTGGCTCTTGCTCTATAAAACAAGTAAGTTTGGAAAAATATCTAGTAACCCAATCCTAAATAAATTTGCCAATTATTGTTTTTATTCTATGTATTATACATTAATTCTTCTTATAACATTATTGCTAATGATCAAATTATGCATTTGTCAGCAAAAAAGCAAAAATATTTTACTTCATAGATTGATTTGATGGTATATTTTCACCACACGATTGAAATATACCACTGAATAAGATATTATGTGTGATTTCCGATACCTCGAATATTTTTAGCGGGCCCTCTGAGTTCAAGATATCGAGAGTCGACTGTAATTATGTGATAAATTCTTGGATCAGGTTTACCTTCTTACTGACTCTTGAATTTCCGGATACGTTTTAAAACACTAACGGGTATCAGAACTTGCTCTTCAGATGTGAAAATGCAGATCTCTAAGTGATTTATCAGCAGATCGCAGATAATTAAGAGAAACTCTTATACTTCAATTTAACAAGTTTATTCTCGTGACGGACATTTTTGTTTTATGTGCTGCTCATTAATGATTTCGAGTCAGAATATGTGCTCTGCCATTTTTCTCAACTCCACTAATGCGTCTTCAAGTTTACGAGTAAAAAGACCACGATTATTCAATAGGAATATGAAAAGATGGGTTCCTGAATACCATATATGTAAAAATATTTATTGAATCTCGCAGTAACTTTCATTCACAGACAAAAGTGTTTATTAAACCACCTATGTATAAATAAGTCAGAATACGGCAAGTACACTGCCCTTTGGAATAACACGTCCCGAATTTGTAGATTTTTGGGTAATTAAAACAATATTCAGAGGATATAAATTATTCTGCTGCTGTATTTCTCATAACTCTTGTTAATTTTCTTATTTATAAACGTATATATAGCGATGCATGAGACTCACGTTAAACTTCTTGTCAGGATACTTCTGATTGTTCAGGTGATCTCCAAACCCGAGGTAGGGATGACACATTGTGTAAATGATTTCCTGAAACATTCGCTTTGTTTAAACAGGAAATATATTTTCTGAATAATAACGTCGCAACGATCTATTATTCGATATGCAGCATTGAGATCATCAATCTGACACTACAGTTAAAACAATATCAAACGGTAATCCTAACGCATCCTGCCGATTTAGGTCAGCAACAAGCCATATCTCTTTAGCAGTTAAATAGAATAATGCTGTTTAAAACAGGCATAAGATTTAAAGGAACGTTTTGGGAGACGCAAAGCTTTTCCAATCACGCAGACTTCATATCAGTCTTTTCTACAATGCTATTTACAGAAACTGTCTTTAAGACAAGCTTTTGAGGGAAATTTGTAGCATCTTTATTCACATGTAGCAAAAATGTTAAGTTTCTACACTGAATCAAAATATAAAGAAAAACTGGTGGTGTCGTTCTATTAAAGATACTTCGGTTATTCTGTCTGAAGCAAAAATCAGAAAAAGGGATTGAATTACTACGAAACTGTTCCATTTACAATAATTTTCGATGCATATTTCCCGGTACTCTGCCAATTAAATTAATTGATAAACACATTACATTCCTACATAATTTTCTCAGTTACATCCCCAACAAAATGAAACTATAAATAATGTAGATATCTATCTGATCAGCTATTATGCTTCAACTCCTTGATTCTGGTAGAATTGTTTGTTGGATCAACATAGTTAAGACAATGATTACACTTAAATACGATCTTGGTACTGAACAATGAATTGTTTAGATACCAACTTGAAACTTTTTGATACTGTTGTACAAAATCTTTTGAATTCGTTAAATTGATAAACAGACGTGATCGAGGCATTTATATGCGTTATTATTAACACACAAAATAATATAATCAATAGGAACAAGCATATTACACATTCAAAAGCATTTATATGTATGATGGCTATAGCATTTATTATACTGCATCCTACATGCACATACGTTATTTATTTATTTATTTAGTTTCAATTCATTTTCATCTGATTAAAATGCGTGATTACTTTTCATGAATGTAAAATACATTTTTTCTAAAAAAGTTTGTTAAATTATACTATAAAATGTAGGTTATACATTTTCCAGTGCAGAAATGTTTTATTACGGATAGTACCAGTGAAGTTAACATGAGATGGAAAAGTAATACACCAAATGCCGCTAAAATTAACAGTTCATATTAGAAATCTTCAAAAGATGAGGGGGGTATGTTTAATAAGAATATCAGTCTCGTTCTTAGTTGAGGTTATAATGTAGAAATCGAACGCTTAAAGATGGCAAATAAAATTCGATATAACAGTTCTGGAACCCGTACATTTTACGTATACCTAGATAAAAATAGAACTTTTTCCGGGTTTAGTTTTATTTTTATTTCATTAACATTCACCCTTTCCAATAATATGTCTTTTTTGTGGGTATTAGTACTTCTTGTTCTTTTTTCCAATACTAGAGAACTTTGCCGCATTTAGAGATGTGGAGGCCCTGATCTCGCAGAGGAGTGGATGAGGACCCCTAATTATTTTTCAGACAATTTAAACAATTTTTTCAGTGATCTCTGTGGCGAAATGAGTTTCCAGTTAGTTCGTAGCCTTCAAATCCCAGGTTCCAACTTCCCAGGTTTCTATTTACACGAGTAATTTCTGATTTGTGGCAAGTGTTGCACTCTTAATGTAACGTCGATATAGCTCGCAACAGATCAATTTGCGTGCCAGTACTACGCGGAATGTGTGCAAGGAAGCGGTATCGATGCATCTGACCCTGCAAAAGGTCTTGATGTAGCTTTTGAAGAATTTTTTTCTTCCAAGTGTTTGGATAATTTATTGCGGAACAAATCCGATTCTTTCAATACAAGCACCATTAGAGCATATTGTATAATAAAATACGATAAATGAAAAATAATTAAATTACACATAATAATAATTGAAATTCTTTTGTAAAATTTTAATAATGTTATTGAATGTACTTCTACTTTGAATATGTTTTTTTTTTAAAGATAATGCATAAAATGTCTTTTCGCCCCAGAAATATTTAAAATTCTTAATCTCGCCGCTTCTAAATAATTACTGCATTATCATATTATATATTTCTTCGATTTCTAAATAATAATAATACACTGAGTCAGAACGAGAATACTAGAATGCTATGAAACTAATATTTTAAGGATCAGCATTTTAAAAATTAAATACCGCAGTATTTCAATTTAGTACGATTTAAGTTGTGGGATTCCTTTAAAAAAATAAACAAATAAGCACTCAATGCATAAACAAGCTTTATAAGAAAACTACATTTGAGTACTATATATACAGTAAGAAATACCAGGAAATAAGTAATAACACCTGCATTTGTTGGAACAGGATTTTTCAATGCAAAAGAAAGAATTCCAATTCTGTATTACTCTTGATCTAATTTTTCTACTTTCACAAGACTTATTTTCAACGTCAATCTTTTCTTTTCCTTTTAACCTCTAGGGCGGTGAAAAGTCTGAGCAGTTACTTAAAAAAAAAAAGAAAATAACTGACTGGGACGAAATATCTGGTATTTAATATACTGCAGCAGTAGTGACTCGGGTTAATTGGTTCTGTGCACATCATTGGGTGCCTTTTCGTTATTTAAACAAAGCTTAATTTCTAATGCGGGTTCTCAGAATTCCCGTGCTTAGTTCTGGGAATAATTTAGTCGCCATAGTAAAATATTTGAGATCAGAGCAAACGAGCATACGGCGTGCAGACACCAATGTAATTAAAAGATTCAGAACAACAGATTGCGTTCCTTAAAATATTCCATAGCTCAAGAAGCTGGTTAAATAGTCTGATATCGTATCAATTCTAGCTAGAAATAATGGAATGCGTAGCATTATCTAAGAATCCTCATTTAGAATTCTTTTGTCTTTAATGTGTGACGCATATGATGTTTAATCTTTTCAGAGCGTATAAGGGAGTTATATGTCCACATAGTGGGGCATTCAATCTGGGGGTTTAAAAGATTTTTAAAAAATGATCTCGTTTGTGTTATTTATATTCGGAACACTTTATAAATATTCATAAAATATGGTTTTTGGATAATTATTTAGTCAAACATCTTCCTCTTACTGTAAAAATGAATAAAAAGAACTATATTCTAGTTTAAATTAAAGTATTTTATAGCAAAATATTGATTATTTATGCATTCAAAATTGAAAATTCTAAAATTTTCTGATACTTTTTAATTTAATTAATTTATTAATTTTTGTATTCAAGTTTAGAAAAATAAAGCATTACTGCAAATAAAATAAATTCCATAGGTACTACTTATTTAAAAAAATTATTTAATCATGCAATATTTATTTTTTAAAGATTCAGGTTTCACATTTTCGTTAATTGAACTAAATTTCAATTTAAAATATTAAATGTTGTGTTTTATTAAATTCTTTTAATTAAAATTGAAATTCAGTCTTAAAAAACCTAATTTTGATATCTAATTTGAAGCATTCCCGATCATTTTTATTAGGCTTACTCATCAATTTATTTTTACTTTAATAATTTATTTTATCATCATCTGAATCTAAATGAATAATATTTAACCGGTTAAAAATAGTTTTCAGATGTTCTGACTATATGTCAAATTTTTCGCATCACACATTTTGTGAAACAAAATTCTTATTATGAAAACTAGCAAGTTTCCATAGATAGCAAGATTCCATAGATATTTGAAAAATAAAGTTGGCTGTTCAATGTTTCTCACTTATATAAAAGTCATTGTGCTTCAATTTAAAAAAAGGTAAAGTAATTCTATGAATATTTTTGAATATATATTAATGTACATTTACATGTCTATATTTTTATCCAATATTTTATCACTAAAAGTGAATATTAAATGCAAGTTAAAATTTTAGTCTTTAATTTCATAAATTATCCAACAATTCAGCTGATGCATATTGCTTAGTACCTAATCTATATTTATAAAATAATTGGGGTATTTTAAATGCAAAGTATTGCCTTTCACTTTTCAAAGATGCAAACAGCCGTATCAAAATCTTGAGCTGATAACTTGACTTTTTTATCCTTTTTTGTTAATCTTGTTTTCTTGTTTTTTTAATCCTTCGGGAAATATTCGAGGCTGAAGAAGATGCGTATACGATTTCAAATGCAAAATCAGTTCTTAGCTGTAAACAGCAAGATCGACAATGCGTGAAATTAAAATAGCTTTGAGCTCTTCTGGTACTTCAATTTTACCTAGTTAAATAGGTCACTGAAGGACAGACGAATAAAGTTTTGAAGAAACTGACACTGTTAAAAATATCCCCCTATTTTTTTTCTTCAATAGATAAATACATAATATATTCACCCTTCAAAATATGAATATTTCGATGCTTATAACTTGACTACGAACAATTTCTGCTGTTTAAATTTAAAAAAAGAAAATGAAAAAATAAAGAAATTTTTAAGTCTTGCTTTACAAAAAAAAAAAAAAAAAAAATCAGTCTAATAATTATTAAACAAAATTCTTAATATTTAAAAGGTTGCAAATTGTTATATCGATATTTCAATTATTTTATTATTTTCTTGATTTTTTTTTCTGAATATAAGAATTAATGTCCTACTTTAAATAGTTGTTTGCCTTGTTTGTCATTTGTAACAGTACATAATACAGAAATAAAGAGAAGTACACACCAAAGAAAAACGAAAAGGAAAATACACTGGAGAGTATTTTATTTTTGTAGTCTGGGGATAATTCTGCTTTATGCACCTTTTGCACAAATGTTGTTTTACAAGGGTTGCCCAGTAATAAATTGTTATTTTTACACGCCATCTATTGGTGAAACCGTACAGTAAATATTCTAACCCTTTCATGTAGAGAAACACACGTATATCCTCATAATGTAAATACTTTTAAGCCTGAGTTTGTAGCGAAAGTACAGAGGATAAAATGAAACCAGCAGCTATATTTGCTCAAGGTTGATTAATCAACAAGACAAGACAAAATTTTACTATGTCTCACAAGATAAGAGGGAATTCCAGAATTTAAATCCGTTTCATTTCGATTATCTATAAAACTGAATATGATCCGAGAAATATAGCAGTTTTAAAGTGGTTACAATTTCATAGTATAATTACAGTAGTTTTTCAGCAAATCATTGATAATTACATCATTCATTCATAAGCAGTTATAAAAATGCTTCAAACGTATTATTTTTTTCTTTTCAATAATTGGAATACCTTTAACCAGCAAGATGCATTTTAGGTCTTGAAATAAAATCTGGTATTGATTATAATTGATAACTGAAAATGTAAAGAAAAATAAATTGATTACCTAGAACCATTTAGTTTTTCTGTTACAATGACGATTTTACATGGCGCCTAAGTATCGTTTATGCTAACATTTTTTGTTTTGTAGATGGTAGACATATAGTTAGGTTAAGAAAATCAGGAAACCAGAAATACACCAAAAACATTTTGAATAGGTGTTTTACGTTAAAACTACAGAGACCCCTCTCTTATGCGACTCTCTTGGTTATACAAGGAATTAACTTTGTGCCGTCCATGCCTTATGGAAATAATGTTACACTTTTTTCACTTACATAATTCTTTTCTCACTTATACGACGTTTTAAACGGATCAAGCGATACATTTCTCACCTAAGAATTATTTTTAGAATCTTACAAGTACTAGTCATACACATTTTATTACATTTATCTTATCACTACTGGAAAAGTGTGTAATCAAGAATGAATAACACTTCTCAACTAAATTTCTGTGTTATTAATGATAAATCATTAATGATGAAATATCTATGGAGTGAGAGTGGTTGTAAGTCTAATTAAAATGATTATTCCCAAAATAGCTTAGAAGCTTTAAGAGACATAGGTACAGACATTTTCTCTTTTCGTCAACTATCGAGACAAAAAATAATACGACTTTATCTTTTGAAAAAATCTCATCGGTAAATCTTTTAAATCAACATAGTGATAAGTAAATTACGACTTTGTCTACTGTGAACTTCTTTAGTATTTTATATTTCATTTTAATGTATTTTACAAATTTTGTTAAAAGATGCTCTTAGTATTCATAACTTTATTTTTTATATAGAGAGAAAAAAGTAATGCATATACAATTTTAAACTTGTATAATATGACGGTCTGTCTTTTATATGATTCTCTCAGTTATACGATATTTTTCTATGGTCGTTTAAAAATCGTATAAGTGAGAGGTCAGTGTATTTCCTTAAATGACTGCTGAATTATTTTATCTCAAAAAGGCATAATAAAGATTGGTAAAAGTTCTATACTGTTCATGCAGATTAATATTTACACGGAATCTTTGATTTTGTAAAATTGGGTACTCATGATTAAAACACAAATAAGTGTGTTGCTTTCTTGGAGATTTATTATCCAAAGCATTCTTACATCTATCATTTATTTACGCCTTCAAAAAAAATCCTCTTTTTTATTATATCTTCATTCAACTAATTTATCCACACAGTACAACTCTTCTCTGCCCACAGAATAGAGTTAACAACCAGAAACATGTAGATAAGAAGAAAAACGAATTTATCAAAGAAATTACCAGGAGCTTTTACAAATGAACGCACTTCCAAAAATCATGGGTTTCGCATCATTAAACTGGCAAAGAATTTATCTCTTGCACTTTATCTTTCATTTTCGGAAAACATTCTGTAATTTTCAGATCTAAGCTATTAATTTTATTTACGTTTCAGACATTCCTTAACACGCAAGATATCTAATTACATAAAACATATTACATTTAATTTTTCGTTCTTAAATTTAAAATTTATCTTTTTCAGAAACTTAATTTTAGAAATAATCGTTGGATTATCGATCGTATTTGTTTCCATGATCTAATTTTGTAAATGAATCTTTATAAAATTTTAGTATGTTACCGACACTATTGTTTGTAAAACAAGTTTCTAGTTTTTACAGATCCAATATACAGGCTTACACAAAATCAATGAAATAAATGCGTTACTGACTTTTTAATCCATGCTTTTTCTTCCCTACGTAGTATATTATGAGCATTAAGAGTAACACAGTAAATGAAAAGATGGCAAGTTGTATTGAAAAGTACTTTGCAAGTATTATTGTGCGTTTGACATGATTCACATTCCGTGCTTTTATTATTTATTTCCCTATTTAAAATATTACCTTTTATAACACTACATTTAATTTAAGAGAGGTGAAAGTTTGATGATCTTTATTCCCCAACAATGAGCCACATAAATTAAGCATAACGTTGTCGCAGATGTGTTTTTCAACACAACCATAACTTGCAACAGAGAAGTTCTCTTACATTGAACTTATGTGTGAACTTGAATATTTATGTCTTTGTTCCCTTTCTAATGGAACGGTCATCTACCGACTATGCGCTTAACTACTACCTGTGCCGAGTATGTTGGCCATTTCATTACGTGGGAGTCTATATGGCAGGTCAACGTTTCCTCTTATGAGTGGTCTCCTAATTTAGAATTCCACTTGAGAGACATTGCACCTGGATATCTCCCCCTCCTCTGAGGTATCGTTTGAACGTGAAGAATATTGGAGACACGAACAGATTTTACGTGCACCAGCTCCCTTTAGCTTACACGGTTCTACAGCAGTCCAATCGAAAGAGAATGTTACCCGCCCAAGAGCTGATCAAGGTCGGAGCCGCTTCACTTTCCTTATTTTTATGGGAACAGAGCTTAGATGACTAGGCCACTGTGTGTGTGTGGGGGGGGCAGAATATTTATATTTAAGTCCTCCCTAAACTAACCCTTTAAATAATCATTTTTTAAAGCAATGCTTGTTAAAATTCTTTTAAGGGGTGGGGGGAGATCACATTTTCAAAAAGAAAAGAGTTTTGCTTGTGAAAGAAAGAAAAAAAATATTTGTTTAAGTCACACAAAACTGGTTACTTTGGTTTTGCGAAAAGTTCCGCAGTTAATTTCGGCAGCTTTTATGCGGGTTTGGAGTTTTGGGTAGTAAGTTTAGTTTAGAAAAGATTAAATACTAATTTATGAAATTGTTCACAAATTAATAAATTAATTAAATTCTAGAAGACATATTGCTGAATCAAAAACTTAGATAATTAACTAAATAGTTTAAATTTATCATTTCCAGAATTAAAAAGCTAGTCATTAACTAAATCTCGAAAACTTTATTTTAATTAGTCATGTATAATGGTTATATCCATACACTAAAAGTAATTAACTAGTGTGTTTCTTTTGTTTTTAAACTAGAATATTCATCGAAAATTATAATTCCAGCTAAATTAACAAAAATAAAGAAATGTCAAGTATTTTCCCCGCTGTGTGTAATTTTTTTCGTTATTCTATTTACAGAAAAATAAAAATTACTTGTTATTATAATTTCCACCACATTTTACCATAAACTAATTTTATTAAGCTGAATATTTAATTAGAACTGTTCCATTGAATAACAAGTCTTTAATTCGTCTTCACACTGTTTTTAAAATTTTTATAGGAAATTATTAATTAACGATGCATATATCTTTTAGAAACAAACCCTTAATTATTAAGTAGCTATATATAACTATTTTTATCGATTTAAATGCGAATTTCATACAAGAAACAGGCGTCTTTTGTTCATTTTTGATCAAATTAATCATTCTTGTCAAGTAAAGGGTTAATTGAATTAGACTGTCAGTTCGCATCCCTTCTCATTAACTTATCACATTTAAATGCGAATTATTGATTACATTAATCTAATATTGAATCAATATACGTACGGAAATTAAAGGAACAAAGATGATTGATTGGAAGCCGTTATGACAAGTTCATAAAACCCAAAGAGAACAAAATTTCCTCTTGCATAATTATTTATTCACTACAAATAAAAATGATGTTTCATAAATATACTGAATAACCTGGAAAACACATAATTAATTTAAATTTGAAAGCATGGAATATCAAGGAGCTTGTGTTATAAGAAGTGCTCACATTTGAAAGACGAAACATTTTCGGAATGCATTTTTATCGCGTATTAAACTTCGTTGTATACTTCCAATACATGTCTCGCAATGGACTAGTCGCTAAGCTCCATTCCCATACGAATACGGAAAGTGAAGCAGCAGCACCTGAGGCAGTGCCTGGGAGGGTGAAAACCTCCCTCGTCTGGACTGCTGCGGAATCGTGTACGCTAAAGGGAGCTGGTGCACGTAAAATTTGGCTCCAACGTCCTTCAGGTTCAAACGATATATCTGGGGTTGTCAATCCAGGTGGTAGTAGGTGGTGGGTAAAAATTTACACATATGGAATTGGTTCAAAATTATAAGACCAATCATAGGAACAACATTTGTTTGCCTAGTAGGCGCCCCCCATAATGAAATGGCCAACATCTGCTGTCCTCTTAGCTGTCAAGCCTACAGTAGGCCACTGACTTGACCATTAGAAAGAAAGAAAGAAATACATGCATATCGTTCTAAGTGCATGGATTATGAAACATTTTACAAAAAACATGTCTTCTTTTCCATGAATGTATGATAAAGTCAAATTATGCGCCTTTTCGTTACCACTCTAGTCAGCTAAAATTGCTTTGTTAGTCACTAAAAATAGAAATTACAATATCTTCAAGCAAGTTCTGCTGTTTTCAGCTGCATTTAAAGTAATATTGTAAGCCCTTGATAATTACAAGTCAGAAATAAAAAATTTAGCAATGTACTACAAATACGTGATCTAAAATAAGACAGTTGTTACGGGTCTAAAGTAGAGAGAATGTCTATAAGGTTTCCCAGTTGTACTCGAAACAACTGACTGTCAAGTGCAAAATATATTGAGAAAGCTCAAATGAAGTTTACATTCAGACCTAAGTAAACGAATGGTATAGTCATTACAAATAAAAATTTTAAGACGTTAAAAAAATAGTAAGATTCAGAACTTTAACAAACTCTTAAAAATCCTTTACCTAAAGCATGCACTTTCAGACAGATAGTCTTCGTGCAGCTTTGCCTTAGCCTAAACAAACAGATAGAACTTCAACAAAATATATCAGATTATACACGTACTTGGCACTTACAGATAAATTCTTTTACCGAATGATATTTGTTTTCAATTTACCAGAAGAAAAATTGCAAAGTGATTTCAGCCAGTGAAGAACATGGTGATATCTTTGGTTTTGAAAACATGTTTTTGAAAACAAGTTATTGTAAATCTGTTGATGATGGCTTTTTGTCCAAAAGTGTTGATTACTTTATTGCTGTTTTAAGTTAATAGCAAAAATGAGATCTGAAGCAAAAATCCATAGATCCTTAAAAAGTTAGCAGATGTGATGACACGACCATCCTTTGACTGTTTTTGACAGTATTCGAGAAGTTCCAATTTTCAGAAGATCACAATTCCAAATGGGAGCTAAGCAGTTTCAGTAACAAAATAGTAGAATAACTCCGATATTCAAATGATTATGACAAAGTGTACATTTTTCTCATGTATATGAAAATTGCATTTGTTTTACTTTGGCATATTTATAGTTAAGATTCTAGCTTTATAATTAACCATTGATAAGAATTTTTTTCTTTAAAATGATACCGTAATTTTACTTAATCTTCTACTATACAACTGGTAGTTCTGTAATCAACCTGTGAGAATACGACGAGATCTGCAAAGATGGAGTTAAAAGTTATAGAGTTAAAAGTTAATAGTTAAAAGTTAAAATACACAGAGCATTTATAGTTTTAAACTAGACGGAACCAGCCAAAAAACGAAAATGATATGCAACACTCTAGTTTTAATGAAAAATTGTATTAGTAATTTTTTTTATTGTTTTTGGTTCAAAATTAATATAAAGATATATAATACCTGCTTAATATTACGTTATTTGCTCCTGTATTAAAAACAGTGTGCCTTATTTGAGTTCTCTTCATTTAGAATTAAGTAAATGCTGCTTGTTTTAGCCTATTATTGTTAATTTTATTTATTTATACCAAACAAAAGTTTTTCTTAAAACCTTTCTAAAATAATTATGAAATGATTAAAATTCCCTCAATGTATTCAACATTGATACTTGGTTATTAGTATTAAATGAAATAAACACTCCTTAAACAAGAAATAATAGTAATAATAATAATAATAAATAATAGTAATAATAATAATAATCTATAGTTGTTATTCAGATATAACAAGTAAATCGATTCTTCCAAAGATAAGATACATTAATTACAGATTAAAAATAATCAAAATTAATCTGGAAAATTCGAATAACTTTGTATAGGTTGGTATTAAACAAAATCGCATTTTGCGTAATGATTACACTTAATATGAATGTCATTAAAATTTAAAAATTTGATTATAAAACTAGATTCACTTTAACTAAATAAGTTGCAAAATCATATAAAATTTGATAAGTGAAACAATCAAATTCGTGATTAATACAGTTTAGTAAGTTCCTTTTTTTTAATAAAACCGTTCCATCCAAATCATCTTTTTGAAAGTTAATTTAACTACTCTACACATAGGATGAGAGCAAGACTAGAGACTTCTAGACTATTCAAAATATATCGCTAAACAAACTCAAACATTTCTCATTTTTGATATCCTATCTATACAGTCAACATACAAAATAAATACGAATAATTTCAAAATGCACTTTTCTAAATTAAAATGAAAATTTAAAAAACCAACCATTCATCGGAACTACGTAAATTCGTTCACAACATCTATTCAGAAATTCTATCGCTTTTCAAAATTCGGGAGTTACAAATTAGATTATCCAGAATAAATGCACTTCAGTTTTGCTTAATTAGGGGGGCATATAACCCTTAATAAAACAATTTGTTTGAATAATGTATGCCTGGCGAAAACTTGAAGATGTTTCGTAAATACGAAAAAAATCCCTACAAAATGCTAAGTATTCATGAAGTTAGGATATTTAGGTTCTTCGTTATTTTATAGCTTGGATTTTATTCAGTAATTATTTTCTAATAGCTTTTTAATAAAAATATTTAGATGTTTATGAAGTTTGAGCTATTTGTTAAAAATCTAAGCTCGCGATGTTTGCCTATTCGCACCTACCTGTAGTTTAATCCTTAAGAATGTCGACAAATCTGGTAGGGGGAATGATCACGAAAGACAATAAATAAATAACTAAATGAAAATCTATGAAAATAGTACATAAAGTCGCTGAGAGGGGAAAATTTGGCTCTGTTGCAGCGTATTTCATAAAACATAGGTACGGACTAGGATATATAAGACGATCATCAATGTATTCTAAAGAAAGCTAAACGAAATTTGCCAGTAAGATGGCGCTGTGAGTCGTAATCATTAAGGTTATGTTGTGTGCATGAATGCGTTAGTATATGTTTGCATCATGACTCGTCGATAGAAAGCGCTTGTGTAGCTAATCGCTGAAAAGGGGTCGAGTATTTTCCTTCGATGCTGACGCCATTTTGCCAGTCTGCCGCTAGTCGATGATCGTCCTATATCCAAGTCCGTGAACTCAAGGTGATCCAAAATTCAAGACCACCCTGTTACAGACAACAGCAGAGTCAGTACTTCTGATTATCTGCTATTACCAAAGGGAGCATTGATTATATTCTTTCATTCGTCAATAAAGAGCAGCGGTAGATGATCTTAAGTCTCATGGCAGTTTACATAAATGCTTCTATGTATACATTACTGCATTGAAAGGCTGCGTTTTTATATGAAACAATTTTACATCACCATCATATTCATCCTATTGCCAAATTTTGGAAATGTTCTTATTTTCTCGCAGAATCGTCTTTTTATTTACCTCATATCTTCACTGAGTTCCCTTACAATTCTGTGGCATTCTAGCTGATACGTCAAGCTAAATGTGACCCTTCAGTAAATTTAGCTAGGAAAAAATTCTTCTATATTTTAAACGTAGGGCATTTTGACTGTAGAAGTCACATTTTTAAAAAAATGGGTGTTGTGTTATTCAAAATTTAAGAAGCAATATCCTCACACTATTTCGACACAATCAAATACCTAATAATCTAAAAAATATATATTTAATATATCGAAATGAGTGAATATTTTGCAACAGGAAAATTATTTCATCAAATTATAGCTTGTAATATATTATATATATATATATATATATATATGTGTGTGTGTGTGTATTTGATAGATGAAAAAATGTTTAAGAAAATATTTCACTTTCATATCGCTCGGAAAACTGCAGCAGTTCTTTAAAATTACAGCCCTTAAACAACACAATATTTTGACATGCAAGTTTTAGATTAGGTTTCTTTAAGTATAAACATGTACCAACTGCAAAACTTTTACTCTTGTATCTTATGGTGTTCTTTGCTATTTTGATTCTTATGCGATATTCAAAGTCCATTATACGGAGTTAAAGTAAACACAAAAATATTTACTATTTATCAAAACATTTGTACAGTAGAAGTAGCTATAGTTCCTTAAAATTGATCTCGAATGGAAGGTTGTTCATAATGACTTAAATCCTTTAACTTATTTCTAAGCTATGTATTTTTTAACAGGTTCGTTTTCTTTCCAATTTTGTAACATATAAATAGAATCAGATATTTAAGAAATTAGTGAACCAACGTGAGGTATTAATTATGTCAAAAAATAAATAATAAATAAACAAAAAATCAATTCAAAGAAGTGACTGAAAGAGGAAATATATCTACAAAGATTAAAAAAAGATTTTTATCAGTTTTGTGTTGTTCCCGGTATTAAATTTCTACTTGTTCTAAATAAACAGTACATAAAATTAAACTGATCGTCATAAAATATAATATAATGTAAAATTTAGGAAATAAATATAACGCAAACAGTACATTATATTCGATGGAAATTTCAGCTCTTACGCAAACACGAAAATACGGTCAAAAAGAAGAAAGATCAAACCAATTTTTAATGAATCATTAGTCCTGAGCAAATACCTTCCCGACCTTTAAAAATAAAGGAATGTTTAAAGTGAAAAAAGAAAACTTAAAGTAAACGAGCACTACCACAAGTATTTTTTAAATGATTAAAATTTTCAAAATTACAGTAGCTTTTACTGTGTAAAAAGTAGTTTAATAGTGTTTTCATAATATAACTTAATGGGAAACTAATGAAGAACGTATGCAGTATAATAAAAGAGAACTCGTTGAATCTGACGAAAAGTACTTTGAATAAATTTTATAATAAATTAAGTTAATATCTATTTCTGAATTGCATACATAAATTAACTGCCTTTAAATGATCCTTGAGGAACCTTGACATCAGTTTCAACTATTCCTACTCAACAAAGCTCATTTCAATTACTCCAAGCTGTGTGTTGGGTTCAGTTAAACTCGTGAAATGTATGTATTACGCATCTGCTCAGGACATTCCGTATATCATAGTGCATAAATTAGGCCTAATAAAAGGGTTCACAAAATTAAATTAGCCAAATCACGATATTCGCGAATTTCCCTTCTTATTGACAGTGAGAAGATACATATCATTTTCAAATTAAATAAACATATGAACTTAATTTACTTTTATGAATATGTATTACGCAGTTGAACAAAATTCACACATATTTATGGTGTGTGTATATACAGGGTGTGGAAAAATTCAGTGCTAAATTAAAAAACACATTAAATAGAACAAATAAAGACAAAAAACTGTAGTTTCTCCGAAAAGGAGAAGAGGTAGATTGAAATTGTTCTTTTTCACTACCAAAAAAGTTGTAGTTCAAAAAGTTAACGATAGATAGTGCTTATATACATAATACTAAGCAATATTTCTATAAAAAAACGATATTTCTTTAATCGTAATCGTTCAAACGTTATTTTCTTATCATTATTTTTAAAATGCATTTTCAAAGTTTTGTCGCACCAGAGGTGCGTCAAAATTTAGTAAAAAATTCCCTAATTGTGTTAGCAGGTCAGTTTATTCCAAACTTATTAATTTATCAAGTAAACATTTCAATTTCCTGAGAATACCCTAACATATTTCTAAAAATGCCGCCCAGGTCTTGTAGTGACTTAAAACCTATTCTATTACAGCGATTGGTCCGGGTTCGAATACCGACTCGGGCATGGATATTAACTTTTCTTTCCCTTTATAAGGGGTAACACTGGCCACCCACTGTGCGCCCCCATAATAAAATGACCACAATCCCTTTGGGCAGTTGTGGACAATACCTAATCAGTAAGTTTCCGCCCGTTTAAAAAATGAATATATATTATTTCTAAAAATTCAGAATTTATGTTGCTCCGCTTTCGATGATAAAACAATTTAATAAATGCTTCTAAAGTAGAAGATACATGGCTTATATTTAATTCATTTCAAATACGATGGTATTTTACTTTCTGGTCATATCATAAATTTAAAAAGGAATATAGATAAGTGCTTTTATGCATTTTTACTCTCTTAATACATCCATGAAAGTACGGTTATATACTTCTATACATCTCAAGCACATTATATTGTGGGGTATTTAATGCATCCATGAGAATATAGTTATGCAATTCCATACATCTCAAGCACTTTATATTGTGGCGTATTTTTTAAGCCACATAAACACAACAGGGAACACTTACGTACGAAATATATATAAAGTGGTTTTCGCACTTCAAAAATAAATCGGAATACGGCATCGTGGGCGAAAAGAAATGAAAAAAAGACCTAAAAATTGAGACTTCAAGGAATAAATCAATTTAATAGGGTGCCACCATACACTGAGCAGACCTATAACAATAGATTTCTGAAGTTAAATTTGACGTGCAGGCTGCAATAAAATATAGAATTCGAACATTTTCCGTATTCATGGCGGAATAAACGTATCCTGAATCTGCCTCAAATTCAATTTCTGGACATATTTAGAGTGTGTAAAGCGAATATTTCCCAGCTGTGGAATAAACACGAAGCGAAAAAAGTACTTTTTTTTCCTACCCTCGCAAAACCCCGCCACGTATGTTTCTATCGTTTTGAAAATATGGGAAGAAATGCATTTTTTTATGATTTCGGGAGAAGAGAAAATCTTGGCAAAGTGCAACAAAGAATTTCAGGGGAAAAGGACTATATGTAAGTATATACCTGGATAAAAGAAAAAAAACATTTTAAGAAAATATGTTAGAAAACACTCCTGTTTACTTCAAACATAGTGGGCTTAATGTTATGTTCCGAAACTTTATTTATCAAAGCATGTTCAACGAATCATCTTGGAGAGTAAAATGTATAGTATTTTATAAACTGTTACATTTTTTCGATATCCGTTATTGAATTCTATTGTAAAATGTCTTCAACTTCACTTAAAAATAACGAACCTTATTTTGCCTTATACAAAATAATTGTGACAAGCTGTGGTTGTATATGTATATTAATTCAGTTTTGTAGATACAGTATGTTTCAAGAAGAGCATCTAACTTCGAAAATGAATAACTTAAAAACGGCGATAGATGGAACGCAAATGGTATGTTAATTAAAAGAACCTTAAGAATTTGATACAGAAGCCACATAATTTTAGTAACAAATTTCACCGATAAATGGCACTAGAAGCAGCAATACGGATCTGATAAAACCCCCATTTGTCGGACATAATCCATACCCCAACCCAAAACTTACCGTTAGGTTTACAGTCTCTTTCAAGGCATCATTTGACTTTTATTCTTTAGTTAAAACCATAACGACCGACTGCATATTTCGCTTTTGAAACACTTGTCACCACTCAACAATCGTTGGTGATCGACCGAGGGGCTCTCTTTCTGGCATCTGTATTCCCGCTCATAGCACCATTTGTCGGTGCAATTTGTAACTAAAATTTGAGGCTTCTGTATCAAATTCTTCCGGTTTTTCTTAATTAGCATACCATTTGTTTCAAGCTTCTATCTGTCGACGTCTCTGAGTTACTCTTTTCAAAGTTGGAGGGGTCGGGGGTGTCGGGAAACAACCTGTATAAACTCCATTCAAAATAAAGGTTAAAAAAATACCTACTTAACAATATATTTAAAATTAAAGTTATAGAACTTTTTTTACATTTAGTATTATAGGGTATATCAGAAGAAAATGTATGCACACCTTTAACTGTCGTAGAAATTTATTTTCTAGTCTACAAGATTAAATTTGAAAAAAAAATAAGGCTGCAGTCCAATTTGAAAAATAACTGTATTTATTTATTCAAACTGAATGGGTGAGTGAACACAATTCGTGAATAAATATTTTGTATCCATTAAAAAGAAAAAAAAAAAAGATGTGAATAGTTTTTCGTCTATCTATTGGCAGCATTCCGCGCAGTTTGAAGCTATCTCACACTTAATTGATTTCCCTTGTCACATTTCTTTCACTTGAAAAATAATCTTTCTTTTATACGTACTCCACTGTGTTCATTTACAAGAAATGTCATGCATTAATTCCAGTAAATAAACATGCTATGTCATTGTCTGTTCATTTACTGGGATTTCATATCACTCTTTACTTGAATCCACCCCCAAAAGCCCAAATCCAATAACTTTAAACCTTTCCTTTTTAAAAATAAATTATAAACAACAGAAAATATGTTTACACAGATAAATACAAAAGCTACAGTTAAGAAAAATATTAGGATTTTTTTTAACATATAAATTGAGCTTTTCATTTGCTAGTCGGTTTATCCTAAATTTATTTTTTCTTTATTTCTATTTATGGTACTTATTAAAACTTTTACTACTAATACATTTTATAAAATTACACCCTTTATAAGAAGGTCTTTTAAGATAAATCATTAATAAATTGTCATGCAAGTCAGTAAATAATCCAGACTATGCGATTTTCCTTTAATAACAATGCGATTAAAAATTATTGCCGTACATGAAAGTACTGCGGCGCTGCTAAACATTTTAATAAGCACGAAACTTACTACAACATGCAGCTGTTGGAGAATGACTTTAACAGAATCTTTTGTCATAAGCTGAGCATGTTAATTTAATTCTGCCCGTAAAGTGAGGAAATTTTCATTTTATGCTTAAGCTGACAATTACTGCCGCTTGAGGAGTCAGCTTTTACCTCATGAAACATCTCTTTATGCATTGCTGAAAGAAGTAGCTTGTTTCAGGTATATTATGGTGCAATTCAAATAATAAAGCACAAATAAATTAGGTTTAAATTTGTGCGCTTATGTAAGAGTATTACTTTAGATTAAGCTTTGCCGTTGGTTTGCATTAAAGCTCTGAGCAGTACTTTTTGATTTAGTTTAGGTTTTGTAAAAACAAGAAGATTAAAAAATGATTAATTTCTTTCTAAGAGGCAATAGTCCGGTGTTTTGTTCCAGACAGGAGAACTATGTTCATTTAAAGCACATTCGGGCAACACCTGCCCTGCTAGCCGGATATAGGTCGCCACGGGTTTTGATCCGGCCCGGGCCCGCGGAACATTTCAAAATCCCATAGACAATCCATATAAATCAAATCAATATAAATCCTACTTATACGGCCCGCGACTTCGCTAACATCCTAAATTTTGGCCTGCAACTTTCCAAAGGTTGTCCTACCTGATTTCAAGATTCAGTTCACTTTCTTTAGCATGATCTGAGTGCAAATATATCGAAAACAATTTTATATGTTATTGTAGATAATCACCAATATGCACTTACTTTTATATGATTTTAAGACATAAGCAAAAATACGAACTGAATAGCCAAACTCACAATAAGAAAAATTTATTTTATTTTATTTTTTAATTAATTAATTAATTATTTATTTATTTTGGGGGGGGGATGGAAGAGGTATCCGTTGCACCACCAGTCACGATAAGGATTTTAAAGTTACATCTTTTGTTTATGATTTAAGTCAATAAACGTGGCTTGTATTATTTCTGACAAAAAGATTCATAATAACAAATACATCTTACATGGCACTATACATACCGTGTAATGTCTCCGGGGCATAACCTAAAATCAAAAGAAACAAAACAATTACTTTTAAAGTAAAACATTTCAGAGGCATTTATTTCACTTCGAATAAAATAGTAATAAAATAGATACATGTACGAAAGGAAGTTCATTTAAGATTGGAGTATATCCAGATTTACGCAAGCTAAGTTATTAACATTTATACTGGATCCATATAATGTATTATAACAAGTATATATTTATTATATGAAATTTTCAAGAAATATATGCCCATTCAATATTCTGCTAAAACATTTACACTAATATGTTTAAAAGCGATACAAATTTACTTTACTTGAAAATGAAAAGGAGCAGGTATTCGGACCAAAGTAGAAATTTATTTATTTCTTAGTTTCATTTATTTAGATACTGATGTTATTTATCCCAGTAAAAATGTAACACATTTTACATCTTTTCTACAAATTCATAAAATAAGGAATACAGAGCTTTATTACATTGTCTTCAATTTTTTCTCTCTCATCCCAGAAACTTGTTTGCATTTATTTAGTCACTTTTATTCGAGCATTGCACTTTCTATCAAAGCAATTTGCATTTTCAAATTCAAATTGAAAACACATGACATTTAATCAGAATAATTTATCGTCAAATGCAAGCTCGGATTTCAACCTCGATAGCCGTAATTTTATAACTTCTCAAGGTATGATTGTAGGTTGAAGTGGATTGTTCTTGTTTTATTATTACGTCAATCAATATCAAAAATTTGTTTGTATTACTTGAAAACTTGCGAATTAAAAAATAATTTTTCCTGCAATAAATTTTGTAATTTAAAAATAATTGTTTTTTAATTCCAAATCAAAATAGTTTCTAAACCTACAACGAATCTATTTCCTTAGCTTTTGAGTTCAGCTGATGATCACTGTCAGGGTGAACGGTGATGTGATCCCAGTTCACATGTATATGAATTTATTATCCACTTCAGAGTACAGTGAAGATTACGGCTATACGAAGGAAGGATCATGAATCATATTGATATTGTAAAGAGGTCTATAATTAGAATTAATAGTCTGACTCGCTGAATCATGCGTGAACATTATAGAAACTAGAAACAAATTCTTGAAAAGACCGCGAAGCGAAAGAAAACATCATCCTGCAGCATAGGCAAGAGGGCAATGGCCCTGCATAGAAAGTGCCTGCGCTTTCAAAGGAACAAGTCTCAAGTAGTTTGCCCCTGAAAATTCTTGAGCATGTCATTGATAGATATTCTGCAGCTACCACACTATTGCTGCAATATACGGAGGTGCAAAGTGCAAGATCTGCTATCCCCATACTGACATTGACAAACACAGTCGTATCGATTTGATCAATAAAGCGTGATCATTACAGTGATCCAATTAGCGGCTACTTATAAAACGAGTTTTATATGATCATCAGTATCATAAAAGTACAGGCAACGAAAATCGACTTTTTCCCCCAAAACAGCGTATTTTAATTATGAACAAAGGCGCTGGCTCTCACAACGTACGGATTTCAAGGAATCAATAGGTAGTGATTAAAGAAAGGGCAGATTTTCGGTCATTTGAATTCTGCAGTTTAGTAGTAATGGCACTAATTTGCAAACTGAAATTATCTTTGACTGATCAAGAAATGCTTTATCTATTTCCGTAAGTTCATAAAACAAGACTTTTCAAACTTTCTTGTTTGAAAGATTAGTCAGACGAAACTTCCGAAATGTGTGGAAAGTCTTGCGGAATGTGTGTGCGTATGTTTTGGAAATTTTACAGTCCTTATAAAAGGAAAGAGTAACGACAAAAAAAAAGGCCATTCACGGTAATTTTATACCGTCCTTCTTAAAATGTTGTATTAACATTTCCTTTTCACTTTCAAGGCAGCAGTTCCCTCCCTCCCCCTCTCTTTGACAGGTTTTAAAGCCCTGAGAGTCGTTTGATTTCAATTCTTAGAATTTTCTTCCATACTGTCAGATGGATGCTGACCATTATCTGGATTTTTCCAGAATGTCGGTGAGCGTAAATTACCTTTCTAAAACACTTTGCGGATAAAAGTATATGTATATCATCCCTTCTAACTGTCATGTCTACCAAAAAATATCATCTTTTTCTATATATAAAATGATTGTATATTATTATTATTATTATTATTATTATTATTATTAAGATTTTACAGTATTGGGGTCAATTTTATCAAAATTTTAAACACCGAAAAGAAATACAAAGAATCTTATAAACCTTTCTACATGCTCCTTTATTATTTAGTTATTTATTTTACAACTATAAAGTTTGTTTGTATTTTTAAACATTTTCATAAACCAAGTCAAAATTATCATTTTATAAATGCACTCGCCATTTTTAAATCTTCGTAGATAAAAATTGGAATGACTTGATGTAAAATGCACGTTTATTGACTCTTATTTTTAGCATTCTTTTTTTGCAATTTTTTTCTCCGGCAAACAACCAATACTACTGCGCCATTTTAATAACTTACGGTAACGATCACATTTTGTTTCTTTATGAAGAATACACAGTCTTATCGAGCCATTAATGATATCCACAGAATCATATTTTCTCATTTATTAATATTTCAATTAGTCTATTAATCATGTAAATGAATCGTTTTTTTCAAAAACATTTGAGTCATAATTTCAGCAATCGATAAAAACTGAATAATATCGTCAGATGTGGAGTCTTAAGGACTTTTGTGAATTTACTACAGCGATTAAGATATTTTTATGTTGTTAATCCTCGTATAAAAAAAAACTGCAATTTACTGTGTATGAAAAAATTGTGATTTGAGGGGATTTTTAAATGTCCGATTCAAATGTACTTATTTATTATTTTCCTAATTATTTTTATTTCTTTTTCAATGGCTAGTAATTTAGAAAAACAATTTCACTGTACTTGAACAACTAACTACACAACTTAGTGATAATTTTCAAGTCTAAAGTGTGCAAAAGCATCTCAATATGTAAATTCCGTGTCGAACAAATCGATATCTCTATAGTTTGCACCGCATGAATGTGTATGTAATTTTACAATTGAGTTCAACTGCATGTGAAATTAGTAATTTCGAGTGAAAATTATTCATTGGGCCCTAGAGGCTAGCGTTCCCCGGGCAGGAAGTGATTATGTGTGACCACCTTTACCTGTCCCTTACTTCTTCACCACATTCATTAAGTAATTCTTTGTAAATTGTAGTTTCTTACTGCAATAGTGACTCAAACGTTCTTGTGATATTATAATATATATATATATATATATACAGGGTGTCCAGCCTTAATGTGACCCAATAGCTAATTCCCGAACCGTTCGGTTTAGATATGCACTTCCAATTTGAAAAATGTTTTAAAAGAGGCATAGAATGTTTTTACGTGCTTTTCGAACCAAACAACCCATTTAGAAAAAAATTACAAAAATTAAATTTTTATACGGTCCCTAGGTCCTATCACTTATATTTAGGAAAAGATGCAGTACACAAAAACAAAGTAAACACAAAAAGTTTCATTTTATTACGATAAAAACTGACCGAGTTATGGAACTTTGAAAATCATACATTTCATCCATTTTCTTGGCCAATTTCAAGAAGCTAGTAAGGGACCGTCTCCAAAGTGAAATTAATTGGAACTCTGCCAGAAAACTTTCGCTCTGGCTCGCTAATGGCATAAAGTCTTGCTGCCTCTCTCTTATTTCTATTACACTGCCCATACAACAGTACCATTTCGCAGTGTTCTTCATTTGTATACATCTCGTTCTCCCGTACTAGAATTCGTAATGTTAGAATGCGACTGTATGCAATTGCAAGCGACTACACAACAGATTTTTAACGTTCGCCATGATCTGCATCGCAGCAAATCAGTCTGAAGCCGCAGGCAAATAAGTCTATTTTTTTGGAACTGCTTTTGAAAAGTTTTCTTCGTCCAAAATATTTTATTTTATCTATGTTTTACACGTACACAGAATAAATTTTATTTCTTAAGTACTCAATTATTGTAATATTAACGTAATGTATGTACTTTTAAATTTAAAAACTATTTCCATAAGAGTGACGTGCAAGAGCGAAAGTTTCCTGGCAGAGTTCCAATTAATTTCACATTGGAGACGGTCCCTTACTAGCTTCTTGAAATTGGCCAAGAAAATGGATGAAATGTATGATTTTCAAAGTTCCATAACTCGGACAGTTTTTATCGTAATAAAATGAAACTTTTTGTTTTTACTTTGTTTTTGTGCACTGCATCTTTTCCTAAATATAAGTGATAGGACCTGGGGACCGTATAAAACTTTAATTTCTGTAATTTTTTTCTAAATGGGTATTTTGGTTTGAAAAGCACGTAAAAACATTCTTTACCTTTTTTAAAACATTTTTCAAATTGGAAGTGCATATCTAAACCGAACGGTTCGGGAATTAGCTATTGGGTCACATTAAGGCTGGACACCCTGTATATACTTTACACAGTAAACATAAAAAAGATTGTAAAGAGGGAAGCTTTTGTAACTCGAAGTTGGATATTGTTAGTCAACTGTAAAAATTTGAAGGAAACGATAAAAGGTAAAACTGAAGCACTTTCATGTTTTATATACGCACTAAAATGCTTTTCATTTTTAAAAAATATCACAATCCGTGCATCGGCCCTATTTGTCTTTCCTCTTCCACTCAGTTAGAAAGGGTATTGAAATCCATATCTGTGCCGTATTTGTTTTTCTTATTCCATAAAACACTTCTTCAGAATTGAAATCTTTATTAAAACGCCTACTTGCATACACTAACTAAACTTCACCTATCATACTATACCTCACATCACATTAATATTGTAGGCGCCTTTATAGACGCTAATTGATATTCCCCATAATTATACAATAAGCTTTGACAATTTCTCGTCAAATATAGAATATGTCGTCAAACTGGGTTCAGTTTTGGTGACTTAATTTTTGGTGCTGAAGTTGGCGATCAATTATGGCAAATCTTGGCGATTTTTCACATTATATCATCCCCACCCTCAGCCTCCGCTATCTGGCAACTCTTGAAAAGTGAAACGCCGTTTTTTTTAAAAAATTGTCTGAATTTAGTAGCACTCAAGTTAAAAAAAGAAAATCATAAGCCTAACCTTAAAATTTATTTGGCCTGCAGAGTCAAAAACAACGGGAATAGGCTATTTCTATGAGACAATGATAAGTAAGTAGTAAGTTTTTAATGTAAACAAACTGAGTTTGATTAAAAATAACTTTTAATTCGGTTTTGCACAAAAAATTCCTCCTCCATAATTTACTTAATCAGGTCAAAAAGAGTTATTTTTTTTTTTTTTTTTGGATCCCCGTTTTTGTGCTTGCAGTTCCCGGGTGCTGTCCCGGTGGTAGCTACTGCTCTGATTTTATATTATAATAAATACTTTTCTAGTTGAATCAAATATTATCTATAAATATTATCTATATATGTTAAAAAGGTTCCTAACAACCAACTGCAACAAGGTGTCTCTGCTAAATAACTTTTTATTCGTTGAATAAGAGCAGAAAATAATTTCCAATGTTCCATTAGAAGAGCAAGAAAAGATATTGTTCGTGTTTCTGCATACAAACATTTCTTTTTCTGTTATTCCCTATTCTTTTGCTTTAATTATTAACAACTTTTACGTTGTTCAAATACGGCAATATTGATTCTTCGGTAAAAAAAAAGAAAAATTGTAAATATGCATCTGTATATAAACATAAATAAATACATAGATTGCACGTACATAAACAAACACATTTTCCAATACATACATTGTTAAAACTTAGAAAGGAACTGGAAGAATTTATTCTACTTTCTACTTTTGGCGGTTAAAAACTTGACAGCTTTTAATTTCATATCGGATGAATAGTAAATAATCAAAATTCCAGGTAGCATTTTATGTTTTTTATTTCTTTCTTTGAAATCAAATACTGAAGAAAATTCCATTTTATTTTTGTTAAAAAGTATTATCAAAAATATGAATAATAAAATATCTTATTTCAGTTTAAAATTTAAGAACATACTGGCATTATTTATGCTCCTGATTCAAGCAACAAAATTAATACATAAGAAAGAACATCTCTTATATCTTTTTCATCCTTCAGAATAAAAGTCCTTAATTTTAGAGGAAATTTAAATATGAAACTATAATGAACGATAATAAGGTTTTGCATGTGAAGTCTTTACGTAATACGGTCTTTTTACAGTTAATAATTTTTTACCATTATTTTTTTCTATTAAAACATAAATTACTTTGCTACGAAAAATATTAGAGATATTCTAGAAACAAGATTTGAGTGGATAATTTGGTTTAACTCAAGCATTTTTCTTTCTCAAGTATTTTAGCTTTTGGTGTTTTAGTTCATGCCGAATTGTGTTTTATTTTCTTCCTTTTTTATAAATGTAACACACTTTCTCTCAAGTTACGTTTTTATCAAACTTCTTAAGTAATTACACAGAACATTTTTTTTTCTTTTTTGATTTTTTAAAATCGCTTATCAAAAATTTGTTTTTTTGAGATAATTATGCACTTCTTTGACAGCCACTTTCGATTTGTTTCGTGATGTACAGATTCTTTTTGCAAGATCCTAGATAAAAGTGTGTTAGAGAAATAAAAAGCGATAAGACACGAAAGATTAAAAATATACACCTAGACGAAAAACTTGGTCCTGTTTTTTGTTAAATCTTTTTGTAATGGCAGCTATAAAAGGTAAACTTTTACAAAAAAAAGTACAACAGCTTAAAGAAGAGGCAAAAGGTTTTGCCCGCTATTTAAGAAACTAAATGTCTTGCAAGATATCTTAAAAAGAAATCATATTGTTAAAAAACTAGAATTACCATAATAATAATAATACTGCTTCTTTTCAGACGGTAATGAACTTTTATTTGCAGTAAACCTGTATGTGCTATGCAACTTTCCGATAAAAGTTATTAAGCATAAAAATTGCTTTTGAATGAACTTTAGTCCAAAAAACTAGCCACCATCATGCGATATTTAAGAAAATATCGCATGGTACCATAAGTAAAAGATTTTTTTCATCAACTTTTCGTAACTCATGCATAAGGGCTGACTATATGTGAAAGTACAAAATACCTAATAGAATTTGTGAAGTGCCATTCTAATTTTACAGGGGTGGTAGAGGGTCTCTGGGATTGTTTGAAAGGCAGAAGAAAGGCATTTATAAAAGTTGCATTGTCTTAGTATAACAGCCTTAAAGCTAGCGCTTCCACGATAACTTGAAAAGAAAAAACATGAAATAACACAAATGCATAAAAATAATATGCCGTGCTTGTTAGCTCGATTACGAAAAAATGCTGTGCATTCTGCCTCAGAACATTTAACAAGGGTGCTATAGCAAATTTTAACGAAATGCAATTGCTGTCATATTTTGCTACAACAAAACCTCATGTATGGCAATCATGACATATAAATGTTTCATATATCTCGATAGTGGTGGGAAAAAATTGCATATTGACGAAAGTACGATATCCATCGTAAACTTTATTGAACAATTTGATGGTTGGCATATCGGGAAGCAAGAGAATTGCACCATATATTTTCTCTTTCCAATGGTCGGCTTACCTGCCTATTGTAAGCTCCACTGCTAAGAAAATTGAATATTTTGGTCATTTCACTATGGGAGCGTTTAATAGATAGGTCTGCATTGCTCCCTATCAATGGTCTTCTAATTTTGAAACATATCCAGATGAAAGTCCTAGCGTCTGGATTTGCACACACATCCAGAGGAATTCTTAGAACACTTGATAACACTCGAACCACGACAGTCCATAGCAGACTCAGTTGAGAGAGATTCTCCTAAAGTGGAACGGATTTTTTTATTTATTTTTTAATTCAATATGTAATAAATTACAAAATTTTGAAAATTACGAATTGAAATGTTTTCGGAGCCTGGAGATGATTTTTGATCAAGACTCAGTTTTGGCTGATTGATATTGATGACAAAAGGAAAATTTTGCTCCTTGTTAGTAAACTATTTGTCAAAATTAACTTTTTTCGTTCCACCCGGGGCCTTCGCAATTAGTAACGGGCCTGCGCGTGTATTTTGATGAGCCATCCAAAGAGGCCTACGGATGCTCGAGTCTTCACGTATACATCAGGCATTTCTCAAGCTTCCCAGTGCTTTCAAACGTTATTTAATGTAGTTTTAAGTAGTAATTCTGTTACTAATTCAAGTACGAACTCATGATTAATTTGTTTGCTATGATACATATTGACATAAAGAAAATAGATGCATATAATTTGAAGGAAAAACATTGTAGCGCTAACTCTCATGATTCACGATTTCTTATTTTAGTTTCACAAGTGGATATTTAATATACTTTAAAATAACTAAATACACAAATGAGAAAGACATTTTTATAATGAATATTTCATGAACGTAGTCGTATTTCCTACGTTATTTTAAACAATTCAAGATTAATCTTTAACAAATGATGTATTAAAGTGCATTTCAGTGTTTTCGGGATATCCTGTATATTGGAGAAAATTGATAAAATACGCTCTATAGCGCGATCCCCGAATTAATGATTCTTTAATAAAGACATTTCATGTAGTATATATTATTCTTTCGTCGCTTTCTCAATCGAACTTAGGAATTGAGCAAGCATAATGAACGCTTGTAAAAAATATTAACTATATTTGAAGTTTCTGTATAAACGGGCAAAAATCAATAATTTATAATTTACTGTATTTCTGCACTGTACCAGATATAAATCTTAATCACATAATCAAGGCATATATAACTGATAAATAACATTTTCAACTGGCAAAATTAATTTGTCTAAATAGTATCACAACGACATGCTTATTTACAAGAATAAAAACTACTCAAGTAATACGATTTCTGATTAAAATAATTTATTTATAAATAACACATGAGTAATTGTTCACTAAACATGATTTACATACATATTTTTAGAATTTCTAAATACATTATAAGCGTTCACTTACCTTTACATTTAGAGCAAAATGTTCGAATTTTAGGATAAATTTTCATGAAAGAAAATGGCGCAAGATTCACAAAACGATTACCTACATCTAAAGTTCTTTAGTACGAAAAAAGTATAAAAAAATTGTTTTAAAATAATAAAGTAATATAACATTTATAATACTTAGAATAATAAAATAGAATACTGTGACTGGGGAAACTCATTTTTAGGGATGGCAACTCATAAGCAGGCCCGTTGCTTAGCACCGCAATTTTCCCGTTCCACCGCAATTTTCATTCGCCCAAGCACTACCCCAAATCGGTGCTGTTTAACTTTCTATGTCCTGATGCTAACTGAGTTTGAACGGCGGTGATAGTGGCGGATGAATTGTATCTTATTCGAACTCAGATTTCTTGTATAAAGCATAAATTGAGCACAAACACTTAACATGTAAAAAATTGTCAAAAACTTATTTTAGAAAAATTTGCTTTGTTTTCTTCCAAAATTTCTACCTATAGTTATGAGACACTTTCAGATCAAAAATTGGGCGTCAGAAGAATAACATTAAACACCGAAATAACTAAATCGGGTAAAAAAAAATATAATTTCATTACATATAGAATTTTAAAAAGAAACCTATCATGTATCATAAAAGTTAACAAATTAGCATGTTTCCAATATTTTCCCAAAGTCTTAGAATATTTCCCAGGGCAATTCTAGCAACACTTCGAGTTTTAACATATCATTCCTCGCAGAATAAATGAAACCATATGGGAATAAAGTAATGAGGGTTGCAGTGAGATTAATGATTTACTGTTGAATACAACGAAAATGCTGAGAGGACGGTAAGAAGTAAGCTTTTGCCATTCACCAAATTAAATGGCTTCCATTTTGAAAGTGTATCATTCGGTATTCTAGAACAAGCAGTTCCCGTTAGATTCAGGCTCAGGAGAATGATAAATTTTCTTCGGAATATTATTTATCGAACATGGCTGTTTCGAAGGAATAATTAGCCATGCTGATAAGGGTATTTAAAATACAGAAATTATAATACGCAAACTATTAAGAGGAACCTATGTATGAGCAAAGTCTGTACATACAAAGTGAAGGCAGACTTTCACACATGAATTTAGGGTTATAGAAACTGAACTTCACTACTTCTGCATAGCAATCTATTGGAAAAACAATTTTCATGCAAATATATTCTAGACTCATAGTACTCTCGCTTTCAGTCCCTGGGGGGGGGGGGGGGATGCTGGTCACTTCGAGTACCAGATGTAGTCATGCTGTGCCAAACCAAAGAACCTAGCAGATTAAAAAGACAATACTCGGCAATTATGAGAATTAATGGAAAGAGAACAATTCCCACCTTTGAGCTGATCGAGCTACTGACCAGACCAGAGATCTTTGAGGACATATGACTCTACATTATTTCAAGGTGCTGTTATTTTGTGAATAGTTCAGCCACGTCCTTACGATATCCTGAATATGTTGCAAGTTTTATTACTTGAAATCACAATCTGAATTTCACAGACAATATCAACCTTGTTTTCACGGGAGAATCTCCCTTATTGGTGAATAAAGGATTTTTGCTATTTTTTAACGGAAATGCTCTTAAAAAACGAAAATTATCTGTGATTCTTCTGAAAGTCTAGCTCTAGAAGGGAATTTTCCGTTCTCTTTCTGGCACCTGCGACCTCAGACTAATGAAATGTTTCCGATTCACTTCCATTCGTAATCAAAATAATATCCACAAAGCTGATTTTAGCAATTTTGAATGCAAGATGTTCGTTGCTCATTCTGCTTGCAGTTCAAGTTGGAGTTAAGATCCCTTAAACGTAGAAAAATATCGTCGCATTACGCATGTAACAGACGACTGCAGATAATTAGAGTATAGCATTTTACTTAATGCTAAGTCCTTTTGTTGTGGGTGCTTATTTCTCGGTGTATGCTCTTGTGATAATTTTATTTTATATCCGAATACCAAATGCACCTTTTTCATATTCCGAGCTGTGAAATGAATTGAACCTAAATATGGAGAAGATACTTTAGTAAAGATTTTGCTTTAATGGACATAGTTGCTTACGATTGGATAACAAAAATGTCGTAGCTGTTGTAAAACAAATGAAGTTATGATATCTCCAGTCAAAGTGAGTAAGTACTATTTTACTTTTTTCATGTCAATAAATTTGTTTGCTGCATTAATTATATGTCACAGTTGGTTTAAATATGATAGCATTTCTGTATTCTGACTGTACTGGACCGACTGACATTTATAACTAGAGACTATAGTGAAATTATATTATATTTATTAAAAAAATTATTTTTGGAATAGTGCAATAAGATATATTTAATATATTTGCCTTCATTTAAAATTTATTTTCTCGAACTAATAATCATAGATTACAACTCTGATAATAAAAAATGAAGAAAACGAATAATTCAAACATATTTATATCTGTGCACTATTTATAACATTATATGTACATGTATGTACACTTTTTAAAAACAAATCTGGTGTTTTGCCACCAGACTACCTCCAACCCCCCCATCCCCCCAAAAAAATATATTATTGATGCTGGTGGTGCAGTTACAAAAAACTAATTCTATAGTTTAACAACTAAGAATGCGTAAAAACTTTGTTAACGTTGTATATCCATCTATCTACACACATATATGTATGGAAAAGTTGAAATAGTTTAGCTTTTTCTCACCTGCAAAATATCTACATGAATAAAGTGCCTCAATTTCTATTTGAATGTATTACAATGTATTTGAATGAATTAGAACGTTGATTTCAAAAATGACTATATTTTAATGTATAAAAACTATATTCTAGGCTTCTAGGGTAAATAAATTATTTTTTGGAAGTATGTAGGTACCTGGTTTTATCCAATAAAGTCACTTATTAGAAAATAAGTCATAATGTCTATCAATTGTGATACAAAAACTGATTCCATAATTTTAAATAATGCTTAAAATTCTTCTTTGTGGTATAGGGAAAAGGAAAAATACCTTTCTCTAACAGGTAAAAAAAAAAGAATTTCCTACCTGAAAATAACGGAAGAAACCTGATTATGTGACTGAAAATAACGGAAAAAAATCCTGATTCTGTGACTGAAAATACCGGAGAGAGACCATTTCGTAAGATAACATCCGAACGGAAATTAACCGTTTTCTCCGACACCGGAAATGAAAAACGGTTATTTTTCGGCATTGCTGCCAGACAATGACCGTTTATTTCAGGATCTTTTTATAACAGTGATACACTACAGTAATAAATACAACCGAGAACTGTTGATCTTCGCAATTCTCTAATCAAGCCTACCTTCTTCCTCACTTTGCTTTTTATTGATATTTTTCTTTATTTATAAAAATCAGTAGCAACTTAAACTCACGGTGTACTTTTAAAGTATTTTTAAAGTATTAAAGTACCTGTTATGTAAGAAAAGTTAATTTATAGTAGAAGTACAAAGAACTTTCTTAAACACTTTTATCAGCTAGAATGCAAAATAATTCATTCACTGAATTCAAATTTTTACTGGAAAACATGTACATTTCTTTTAGCTGAGATCTTGAAAACATTGTTTATAGCCGAATTTCTCGAATTATAGCTGTTTTAATCTAAAATTCCTTACTTTTTATAGACTGAAAGACTGCCAGCAGTTTTCCACACTATTTTATTCGAAACGCATTTTTATCTTCTCCACTTCCACGAGTCTAATGTATCGGTTAAACACAGTTTCAAGGGTTGCTGTTTTAACAAATTGTGGATCGAAAATGACTTTGCATGCTTACTTTTTAAGAATTTCACAGAGAGTTAGGAACTACAAAAGTAGTAAATTTATAGAATGCTGAGATTCCTTACGGACAGCAAATGCACCATATGATGAGAGCTAAATTTAGCATAAGGAATTTCACTGTTTAGTGCAATATAGTTGCAGATCCATCGTACGGGAGTTAAGTTACATGCACTATCTGCAGTAAGAAAAGTCTATTCCACTTGGTTACAAAAAGATAGAGCTCCTATAGCTAGTTGTGTGGAAACTAGCTAGTTGTGTAGGTAGGAAAATGCCTCTCGCTTGTTTTTGTTGAATCCTCAAACGTTTTTTTACAGTTCCCCACAAACTTGAATAACTGAAACTACACTTTTTTACAGCAAACCCTTCAAATTCATGTCCATTCTCTTTGAAATAAAAATTTTCGTTTTACAATTCTACTTTGATCGAGGATGTCTACCTTTTACATCAACTATTTACTTACTCTTAAATCATAGGTCTCACAATCTATGATAGGATAACCCTGTCACAAACAAATAGTCAAGCAAAGAAGTTCAAATATTTCCATTTCAAATCTGGTACTGCATAATTTAAGAAGAAACTCAAAATAGCATTTGCGATGGGCAGCTCTTCTTTTTTTCCTTAAAAGGATTTCGCAGAAGGAATTATATCTTTGACAAAAGTTTCTCGGAGTAATTGAATTTGTGGATTCCGAGTTGACAAGGTTTACGGCATCCCGGGATAAACAAGTTTATGTTGCCGTCTTGGAAATACTTTTCTTCGTATTAAGAAAAAAAAATGTTTGGCATCGTAAAATGTTTTTACCTATCTTGATCTTTCAAAGAGTGTACAAGAATATGTGAATAAATATAATTCCCTAACAATTTAAAGCCTATTATTATATTACTGCTTAAAATAGTTATACAATTTTGAAATCGCAATCCTACATTCAAAAGAAAAAGAAAGAGTGGACCAGTTAAATTCGTTTTATTCAAAAATATCGCTGTTTTGCTGTACAATGGCTTTGCAACTTTTCCGACATTAAATTTTCAATATTTTTTATAAACATAAAAGCATTCGAAATTGTAAGCAGACGTCTACGGAATTTCGTATATATGTTCATCCAAACACTTTATGACGGATTTTATTTACTAAAAAGCCTTTGAAAATTAAAAAAACACACACACACACACATTTTAAAAAGGAAAAGAATATTCTACAAGAGACGCTTTTATATATTTCATTCTCTCGAAAAGTATACAATATTATGCGGATAAATAAGATTTTCTAAAAGTCTAGAGTTTCTATTGTCAAAATTTAAAATATTTACATGATTTCAAAATGTAATGCTGTATTTAAAAGATAAACAGAATTGACTATTTATATTTACTTTATTTTTAAAAAAGTTTGGAACCTAAGGCTACAGCTGTATTATGAGATATAAAATAAAAATGAAATCATGGTTTACTTTAATTAAAAATTTCAAACTTAGCCGTTTTTTTTTAATAGTAAATGCATTTAAGAAGTTTCATCATTTTGCTATTAATGATTTATCATGTTTGTCAAAAATCAAATAATTAGAAATGTGCTTCCCTTACAATATGTGCTCTGGGACAGACATACTATTTTAATCCCTACCAACAAAGCAAATTTCAATTCTGTTCGCCAGCATTTACATAAAAATACAAATGCCTGTTACATGCTCCTGCTTTTTTTAATGTAGTCCTCGAAAAAGAAAATCCAATATTGTTTACGCTCTATGTCTAGCAGTGACACCAAGTGATTAAATGATTATGTTAATAAGAATATAAGAAAAAGATATCCAATATATTTTCCACTGATGTCAACTGTCACAATTTTTAAATTTAAAAAACACTCCGAGTAAACATAATTAAAATAAGATTAATAGCTTTACTCGGATAACTCTTAACGTTTTCATTCGAGTTCAGTCTATCAACTGCAGCTTCAAATGAAATTTTTTTATTAAAAATATTTGTGTGGGTTCGACCAGAAGTTCTTATGTGTTCAATGTGTTTTTTGCAATTATTCTTTTTTATTTTTTTAATTATTCTTCCGTTGAAATAAAAACAAATTTATGTACAACTCTAGTTTAAATTAATGATTCACTAAACAGTAAGGAAGAATAAGAATTTGTAAATAGATTTTCATGCATTTTTAAATATATAATTATCTAATAAATGCCTAATCTTTTTTAAATTGAGATATCAACCGTAGCAGTGGCATAGGCCGAAATTTTTCATCGGGTGCGGAGTGGGCACGACTGCTGCAACTCACATACGTGTGTGCCATAAAGGAGTGAAGAATATACATTTTGTAAGACAAAAATTTCCTCATTGGGGGGGGTGACCCTCCTATCTCCCCCCTTGGCTACGCCACTGATCCGTAGATATATTAAAATGCGTACATCATTAGACGAATTTATGAACTAACTGCATTTAAACCTCATCTGAGGTATCTGTCTACTTTTGTAAAATTCAAACGCTTAAAATATATCGAATAATATGCAATAAATATATAAGAACATGCTGCTTTTTACATTCATTATAACCCTTTTAAAGGCTGGTATAAAATAATTTGGGGCACTACAGATTGCACTTTATTATTTGTTATTTACTTAGCCGCATAAAGGAATCGCCATTTTTGATTCGTGTTTCCAACTCGATAACACTGTCTGATTCATTACTGGTATTATTAATGAGGAGAAAAAATGAAGGCTCGTCTTGCAAAATTCTACACAGTAATGGGAAATAGTTCTATCTCGCCTCTGATAACAACTGAAAATTGCTGTCTCGTTTCGTCTTGCACTCATCTTTATCTGTGAAGGAAAAGATGCTGCGAGGAAAAAAAAAATCCGTAAATTATTTTAAATATAAGTTCAAGAAAATGTTTACATTATACGTCAAGTTAAATTTACGAAAATCCAGCATGAAAAGTAATTGATAGTACTGTATTTTTAAATATGACTACATAAAAAGCCTGAAACATTTTTGCTTGTTAAGTTCAATGCAATGAATATAAATTTTCAACAATCAAATAAATAAATATCTTTTTTTCTGTGCTGAGTTCTTAATTATTTTACTCGAGCAAAAAGCAATAAGGAAATACATTTAGACAATTTACGGAGAAAATTAATAAATGTTTAAATAAATAATTTTATATTTTTGCATCCAATTTAAATTTTTGTAGTTTATCAGTTTACAGGATTGTACTTTAAAGTACAAAACATCTAAACAAAACTTTTGTTTGCTTGCTATGTACAAATGTGCGTACAGCATCTATAATGTTATTTTTTGTATATTAAAAAATATGTATGCAAAATATATGTAAAAATACAAATTTCGAGTATATAGTGTAAGCTGAAAATCACAAAGCATTGTGTATTTCTTTTTCTTTTCTTCCTTTTTCTGTGTTAAAAATGTCGGCGAGGCATGTAGAATTCATGAATGGCGTTCAGAATATATTTAATGCATTTTAAATACATTTTTACATACAGTTTTTAATCTTAAAACCGTAAATGTCGAACTCTAAATTTAAATGGAACCAGAACAGAAAAATAGAAGAGCACTTTATTTTTCAAATAAATGGAAATTACATTTTCAGTTCTCATTATATCGTCATTAAAACAACATTGATATGAAAATTGTGTTGTTGTATAATGTTTATGTAGGTAAATTTAAGCCTTTCAATAATGGAAAAAAAAATCGCAAAATTCTTCACAATGAAAAGTTCAACATATGCATATGTATCAGATCCGTTATGCTGAAAAAAATACCTTTTGCAGTGGCGCTCTTTAATTCACATCATATTCTGAAAACGCTTTCCTGTCTTTTGAAAAACTACAAGAATTTTTTGTTAGCGTTAAAAGAACAGCCATATTACTGTTTTGTTTAGCACCAAAAAATAGTATAAAATTAAATTCCCATTCTGTAAATTTTACTAAGGATAAAAAAAATTCCTTAAATTAGGGAAAACTAAAATAAACATTAACTTTTCTGCGAAAAATTCTAATTTTTTAACATAAAATAATATTTTTATTTAAAAGTTTATTTCTCTGATATAGTAGAAGCGTGTGATATGCAGAAATGCGTAATAAATATTTTTTTAATTCTGTTATTTTCAAATTTTCTGTTGATGAGTAATTTTTTCCCATTCGGTTTAAAATTTTGTAAATGAAGAATTTTCGTTGCAACCGAATTTTCGCTGCATCATCATAAAGTACGTCTGTGGCATACTGCATTACGTTTTCATGAATTTAGTACATTATTTAAAAAAGGTTTTCATGTGACCGCGGAAAATATTATTATTCTTTTAATGTCATCAGAATCATGAAGTCCCAAACGCTTGAATATTAACACATTTAAAAAAAACTTATTTTTGTATTTATTATTATCATTTTCGCTTATATTTATTGTTATCATTTCCGCTTAAGATTTTCCTTTTTTTTTTTTTTTTTTTTTTTTTTGGACAACAGAATAAACAGACTCAATAACAGTAATTTTTGTGATTTCTCGTCAATATAAAGGATAATATCAAGCTTGGTTCAACCTTAGAAATTGAATTTTTTGTCGAAAAATTAAGTGATAAAACGGAAAAAGTGCAATGCTTTCTTATTTTTAACATGCCACTAACACCGCCGCTACTAGTAATCCTTTAAATAATGATTTAATGCTTTTCGAATTTCCTGAACAAGAATATCACCAGAATTTGACCACTCTCAAATACCCTTTTTTCCAAAGGAAAAAAAGAATTGCTGAAATCTGTTCACGTGATAAAGAACGATATACATTAAAAAAATAAAGAAAATAAATATTCCGACGAATTGCTAATTTCCTTCTTTTTGAAGTCGGTTAACATTTATTTGTGTGAGTTATCTGACACGTTTCGTTTATTGTTATCATTCAGTTAATGCAGGTATGGACAACCTTTGGAAAGTTGTGTACCAAACTTTATGGCGTTAGGGAAATTGCGGGCATTATAGTTGGGATTTGTATGGGATTCTAAATGGTTTGTATGGGGTTTTGATATGCTTCGCGGACAGGAGGTTGCACATATGCGAGTTAATATTCCCAAATAGAATGTGTTCCAAAGTGATCTTATAGCAGCACCTACTGAACTAACTAATGAGTATGCTTAGTCACGTGTAATTTTAATCAAATTTAAGTTATTACAGAAGATGAAGCGCATTTAATTGCAATAAAATTAGATTTTCATCGAAAGTAAAATAACAACTGCATAATTACTTTTTCTTGATTTTTTTTTATCTGCATTTCACTAACAGATCTGTTACATTTCAATTATTGATAAATTCCTAGTTAAATTTAAGTTATTGCACGTACGCATCGAAAAAACAATAAAATCGTAAGATATTCTTTGCTGCATAAATGAATACTAAATAAACTCTCATTATAGTTTAGAACGATTCAGATATTTTGTATCACCAGTCTCTCAAGTTTCGTTAACTAAGAATTTGGCAATAACTGAAATGTAACAGATCTGTTAGTGAAATGCAGATAAAAAAAAATCAAGAAAAAGTAATTATGCAGGTGTTATTTTACTTTCGATGAAAATCTAATTTTATTGCAATTAAATATGTTTCATCATCTTTAAGAAGCGTGTCTCTTTAAAAATAATATTTCACAAGAGATGCGACAAGAAAAAACTTGTAAGACAAATTCAATGATACAGGATTGACGAAAGCTGTGAGCCTCTCTGTCATCAAACATCGCGTGACTGTATTCATCTTCAGACTAAAAAAAAAAAAGTATTTTTAACATTTCATGTTTCTTCCTCCAACAGGAAGTTTTTGTGAAAAAAAAAATTATTTCTTTCTCCGTTCCACTTTTATTTTCTAGAGAAATGTCTGGTTTAAAAGAAATTTAGGTTCACTGCAATATGTGTTTTCAGTTTCTTTACTATATACTTACAAATTAAAGAATCAACTAAATATATAAATTAAAAATGAATTTGTTCGTAAAGATTGTAGCGTCGAAAAGGATAGAAATTTTGCAAATATTTTAAGAACTTAGAAGCTAAACTCAACTATCTTTAAAACAAATAATAATGAATTAAATAATATAATTTTTTATTGCTTTTCTAAAAATGAGTTTTCGTGTAGTTTTACTGATAGAACATAACTTTTAAATTTACTATGAACTTATTACATTTTTTTTATTGTCATTAAGGTATTCATGGCAATTATTAAAAGTTTCTTATAACTTCATAATGAAAATTCGGGAATATCAAAATGCGTCACATTTTACTGAACTTTCGTAAAACTGAAAGTAAAATTATTTTCTCAAAAACTTCTTCGTTTCGTAAAATTATTGCGCTATTTTCATATCGAACAAAAATATTCCCGCCGTCGGTGAATTAATCAAAAATTAATGTTGATATTCAAATATTTTAAGAAGTTTCTAAGTATAGCACTTACTAAATATTCTAAACTTTTTATTGAATGCTGAAGTTCTCTTTCAAAATGCTTCTTTAAATACTTTTCTATTTAAAGAAGCATTTGCGAAACTATTGCGCTAATCGGGAGTTTATTTGGAAGAAATTAAGTTCTTCATAAAAAATAATTAGATTTTGTGAACAATCGTATAAATGCATTATTGCTGTATGAAAGATGAGCAAAAGACATCACCAAACTTTTTCAGTGCTTATATGCAAATTAATCGAAACAGTTCCTCGCTGCTATATTAACATAAAGCTTGACATAATAGTGTTTGCTTTGCGTCACATTTAAAATAATTAACGGAGGGCACTTATGTTTAGACCAAGAGAGGCACTTTGTATGCATAAAAATTTTGAGAAAGCCTATCATTTACATGAAAGGTCAGAAAATTAATTGCTCAAAATACTTCAAATACTCTTGGGAGAATAAAATGAGATTACGTTCGGCTAACCTTTTGATCTACGGCAGAGTGCAAATGACCTTACGCTAAACAAAGCCCCATTGTCATTGGGTTCTTCATGTAATTGAGCATGGCTAAGCAAGGAGAGAATCAATCATTTCAAGAACTAATTTAAATTCTATTATAATTAAGCCCACTCTGGAAATTGAACTTTTACCTAAATCCAATATAAATTTTAATCATTTCTTCAGGTCTTGAATTTGCTGAGCTAAAGCGTCTCAAAATGTTCGATAAATAATTTGGTGCAAATTAGCCTTCCATTCCTTAAAGAGTCTAAATTCCGTGAAAAAATATTCTTTTACCATGTATAATATTTATTCTTCGATACATATTCGAAGAAAATAATTCGAGTTGAATAGAATTTGAGGAAAATGTAGAACGTTTGTATAATGAATGAACATGCGATGAATTCTAAGAACTTGTATATTTAAGCATATTATCTGCGTTCATCGCGAAAAACTGAAAAGATTAAAAATTCAGTACATTTTAGGAACCAGGCTTAATTCTTTTCACATGTATGCATTAATGCATATGAATGGATTTTCGAACTTCTTTATGCTAAGCACAAAATGGCGTCATATGAGAAGTAATAATTGAAATTGAGGTATAAATATTTGAAACAGATAAATGATAATATAGAACTAACTTCTGTTTTTTTTTTAAACTTTCCAAGGTTGAAAAGTGTTTATGATTTCGGTTTGCCTGTCTGTCCGTCCATGATCTAACTGCCATATATATGCATTAATTGTTGCGAAATTTATACATATTTCTCCTGTTTATGTACCTAAATATGGTGTATAAAGGATTTATAGTTCTTATACAGGAGCACACAAAAGAATTCCAATACACTAAGCTCTATGGGCAATCATTCTTTAAAACGTACTTTAGAGATATCAGGCAATCACAAACAGGACAAAACATATATACATTTTAGTAAGGATCATAAATTTAATATCTCCATCGAAAATAGTATCTGTAGCATTTACAGTTCTTCTACAGCAGCACAGTAAAAATTTGAATAAATTTGCGATCTATGGCAGTTTAGAGACATTAATCAGGATACCACAATTACATTTAAAGTACAATACAATAAGTATATAAACTTTTATAACTGTTTGCTCTTCACTTAGAAATTGGAAATAGCTTCCTTATTCCTCAAATATTGATCGTATACAATAAATTACAAATTTTCGCAAAGGTAGCAGAATTTTTATCCTTAATTTTTATCCGTACTTTTATCCTTAATTTTTTCCGTACTGTCCCCATACAAAAAAAAGTCCCTTTTAGTAAAATGTGCCCGATACTTCATTGAAATGGTGTACAAAGTTTTAACCCTTTATTGTAAAAAGGCTCAGAGATATGAAGAAAGTTGGTTAACACTTGGGGTAAAGAAAGTTGGGGCTAAACAATACCACTAAAACAAAAGTATAATGTAATTATGCAATCACAGTTTTCTTTCGTAATAAGTGTACGGCCCTTATATGCGATCATTTGACGTGATTTTTTTCTCTTTGAGAGGCATTGAAAGGTGGTGTACGTTAGCATATATATTTCTTTTCATATCTCCAATACTTTTAAGGATTAAATACTCAAATTTTGTACGTCACATTATAATTGTATGAAGCACCTTTTAAAAATAAACAATTTTTTTGAACAGAGGCCGTACAATTCCCCGAAAACTTTTATGAATACCATAAAATTCTATATCCTTTTGACGTAACTTTGTAATTTATTTCATAGGTCAATAAACAATATTTAAGAATAAAAGACTAGGTCAGTGTTTTGGGGCATCCTGTAGACATATATATATATATATATATATATATATATATAACATATAATCTGAATATATCTTACTGCATATGGCCTACGGAAACATGGTAAAAGGTATTAAATGAGTTAATGCATTAAATAATACGAAATATATACTATATACATATGTATATATATGTTGGGTATGTCGGTTTTGCAGTTTTTTTTCAATTATTTTGCTTTCAAATTAAATATGTATTTATTTTCTTGTTTTTCTATAGTAGGATAGGGCCTAAATGTGTGAAAATAATATCGCTTTTGATAAGCCGCACAACAGAAATCCTACGATTTCGCTGTCTTTAATTATAATCTTCTGGGTATGGCCCCTGAGAAATGTCCCAGAGATTATAATTTCCATTCCATTAATTCATATATATTGGTTTATAGATAGCTGTATACATTGGATGGATAGCTTGACTTCCATACTGTTTGGCCTCTGATTCTGCTAATATACTCTTTTTTCCTACGGGGTCTGTCATTTTTGCAGTAATATTCTTTGCGTTTTACTTATTAATTATATATATATACAGTGTGATTAGCTACCAGACTGAGAAACTTGCGGGGGGGTCTAGGGGGTACAGAGTCGGTTCAGAATCACATAGCAATGCGGGGTCAAAACCGTCGTCTTCGTGTATCTGTTAATAATCACTTTGGAAGAAGTGTTGAAGTGTGCGTCTAAATTCTTAACCAAGTTTTATAAGCAATAGGCTTTCCTCAGACAATTTCATAAATATAATGACAGAGACAATTCTGAAATAACAATTTTTATCGAGTGCAATTGGTGAAGGAGGGATTAGTTTTTGAAAATCCCTAGTCGGAAAGTTTACTATCACTTGAACACTTCTTCTAAAGTGATCATTAACAAGTACATGAAGATGACGTTTCCGAACCCTCATTGATATGTGATTATGAGTAGCTTTCATATATGGCATTTTTTTCACTGGGGGTTGTATACATATTAAAATACGAAATTTAATTTTTATACGGTCCCTCCTTTCCTAACCCTTTATAGTTAGAAGAATGTTGCTCTTTGCCTAAGAAAATTAATAAAACATCCCGTGTTTCTACGTGGAATAGTTTTCTAGATATATCAATTAGAAAATTTTAGCATCCGTCGCCAAGCAATAAGGGGATGTCTCTAAAAATGTAATTGCTTTTCAACTGACGTTAATTTATGTTAGTGTTCACTCTTCTACAGACGGGTGAATTCTGGAGATTAATTCAGCCATAATTCTTCTTGAAATGCATGATTGTCAATTTTTTTTTTTTTTTTAAGTAACGGCAGTGGTTATTTACAGTGTCGACACTGCGTACATCCACACATCAGACTGAAAGATGTGTGGATGTTTTAATGTATTGTCTTCTTGGTGACCCTCTGAATAAACTACAAAATTCATTTAGTCGTAAATGTAGGCGAATATGTTCAGTCGATCGTTCTCAAAAAAGTTTCATACACTAAAATCGACCAGTTCAAGTAAACTAAGCCTGTTCATTTTACGAATTTGAAGGCATTTAATTGTCAACAATGGGAACGTTATTTAACTTTTTTCCACTCATAGTGGGTCCCCCAAAGTAAGATTTTTTCGCTTGAAAACCGACGCCAACACAGCAGGTAAAGTAATGTAAGTCATCATATTTGAAGATAAATTTTTTGCTAACTATTCCACGTAGAGACACGGGATTTGTTTTATTAATTTTCTTAGGCAAAGAGCAACATTCTTCTAAATAGAAAGGGTAGAAAAAGGAGCGACTGTATAAAAATTAAATTTCGTATTTTAATATGTATGCAACCGTCAGTAAAAAAAATGCCATATTTGAAAGCTACTCTAAATTTGACGAACTTTTCTAATTGTAAGTATGTTTCGATCACTTACAGTTTAAAAAATAATCGCCTTAACATCTATTCGAATCACCTGGTATATAACTCTAAATCAAATTAACTACTTTCATCACAAAAATAAATTATTAGTTTTCCGCTAAACGCAACACATACCCTATCAAAAAAAAAAAAAAAAAAATCAAATGAATTCTGTTTTCTTTTGAACGATTTTTTTCTGGTGAACAATAATTATTCTCGAACAGAGACAACAAACTATCCTTTTTTTGTGGAATGTTTAATTACTTTTTAATTAGATTCCCTGCTTTGCGGAAACATTTTTAGCATAAATAATCGTTATTATTATATAGCCTAAATTAAACCAACCTACCTACGTTATAAGTCAACTGTAGCTAAAAATTTCAAAAATCATTTCTCTCCTTTGGCAACACTGAATTTACGGTTTCGATTAAAAGAACCTTTCTCCCCTCTAAATTTACACAAATGCGTCGATTGGAGAAAAAAAATCGAAACAGTTAATAACCATCGCGTGGGAAAGAATGACTTCATTACTGGGGGAATAATTAGTTCGGAAAGTGACACAATCTCTACATCATCTCATAATAAAATCCTAACGCAATGGTCACGAAACCATTAATAGAAGATCACACTCATTCCCCAGCACGTTAATGACTACTAATTCCTTTAAGTTGAAAATCGAGAGTTGGAAAAAAAAAATAAATTGGGAGGACTCAGTGAGCATGAGAGATTTTCCCGAGAGTAGAGAGGTTGCCCTGCATATAAATGATACAGCTGATGAAGGATTAAATGAACTCTTGAAGCGTTGGTATTGGCAGCCCGAATTAGTACTGAGGATTCAGATTGTGAGCATAAGTGGACTTGACTGCTGGTGGCAGGATATTTCAACGGTAATCAAGGAGTTCTAAAGCAAGGGGAACTTTTAATCACTTTTCGTAAAAGGTGTAATCGAATGTAATGTAACTTCATTAACCCTTTGAGGCGCATCCCTTTCCCAATGCTGAAAAAAGGGCAGCCGTTGCCATTGCTCGACTTAACTACCAGCAAGATGGCGGACGATTGAAACGTTCATCGCGTGCAACAGATCTAGAGACCCTTTTTAGACGTAGCTGGCTGTGCCGGCACAGCCAGTTGTCGTCGAAAAAGGGTCTCTAGATCTGTGGCACGCGATGAACGTTTCGATCGTCCGCCATCTTGCTGGTAGTTAAGTCGAGCGATGGCAACGGCTGCCCTTTTTTCAGGATTGGGCAATCTGTCCAGCTGTTCTCGCATTCTTCCATTTTTCAGCAGATGCCAGTGCTGTTAAAAATAGTGACAATTTTTTTACGGGAAATAACGTGCTAAAAAGTAAAGGATTCTCGTGGAGCTATGTCACCCGCAACTATTTTTATAGAAATCAAATCTATTCTTCGTGACTGGCAACAGTCAAAATGTCAGAGTTGGGTGTTCCCACAGCGGGAACACTGTGCGTTAAAGAGTTAAGATTTCATGCAAAAGAAAAAATCAGAGACAGGTGTGATAATTTGCATGCTGTTCAATTTGCGTCTACTTGTGGAATACGCTTTCTTAAAATTCCTTTACATTTGTTTCTTAATATTTACTTATTTACTAAGTAATTTAAAGTTAACTAAAAGAGTTAAAATATTTATTTACTTGACGTTTAAAACCACAAAAAAATGTGTACTTTTAATCAGCTATGAACACAAAATTTCATATACTGCTAAAATAAGACGCTAAAGGAGTTTTAGGTTAACTAACTCTATTTGGCTAGGTATTCGCAAAAGGTGTAGTAATGTTTTATAAAATTTCTTTGAGATTTAGTGCCAAAGAAAAAATAAGAGGCAGGACGATAACTTGCATGCTGTTAATAAACTAAATAAACTAAATTAGTTAATTTGGTTTAGATTATTATAGTACAAAGAAAAAAAGATAATTTTATAATTTTATACAAGTAACTATTAAACCTAATTATGGTAACTAGATTATGATTTTAAAGCCTGGTAAAATGGCAAAATAATTTTCTTTTAGGAACTAAAAGTACTTATGACAGAATTTTTTGTACCCTTCCGAAAGCTCAGATTGAGAAGATATTTTTTTAATAAGTATTGGCATCTTTCTTATAACTACTACAAATGCGATTATTTGGCACCACAAATTTAACTGTGATGCTATCTTCAATCACAAACAATCTATATTAAATGGATATCAAATTTACATCTTAGTGACAGAACATCCAAAAAGCGCAATGCTAGAACTCTACGACTTTCGCTGAATGATAGTTTTGATAAAAGATAGCAGTCGCATATACGACATAGCATCTAAAGACAAAATGCTAACATAATATTTTTGGTTCATCTTCCCAAAACTATAATACAGTAGAATCTCCCTACAACAAAATCCTGTTTAACAATAATTCTCTGTATTGCGATATATTTTCATTTGAAAAGTTTTTCATGGTACAGGCTTAATTTCTTTTAAATTAATATAAAGCAGTTCTCCATGTAACAATATTCTTTGCAAAAATCATTCTCTCTTAACCCTTTAACACGCAGTGTTCCCGCTCTGGTAACACCAAACTCTGACGTTTTGACATTTGCCGGTCACGAAGAATCGATTGGATTTCTCTAAAAGTAGTTGCGGGTGACATAGCTCCACGAGATTCCTTTACCTTTTAGCACGTCATTTCCCGTAAAAAAATGGTCACGATTATTTTTTAACAGCACTGACATCTGCTGAAAAATGGAAGAATGCGAGAACAGGTGGATAGATTGCCCAATGCTGAAAAAAGGGCAACCGTTGCCATCGCTCGACTTAACTACCAGCAAGATGGCGGACGATCGAAACGTTCTGACATCTGCTGTGCCCGGCACAGCCAGCTGTCGTAAAAAAAAAGGGTCTCTAGATCTGCGACACGCGATGAAGCTTTCGATCGTCCGCCATCTTGCTGGTAGTTAAGTCGAGCGATGGCAACGGCTGCCCTTTTTTCAGCATTGGGAAAGGGTTGCGCCTCAAAGGGTTAAACGATGGTAATGTCATCGCTTCCGTCACAATAACTATCTCTATTATGATATTTCTTTTACCAAGTCCAATTGAGGCATACGAATTAAACGCTACACAAAGAAAGTGTAGATAAAATGTGGATGGACCGTTTCGGCGGGTGTTCTCAAGTTATACCCTCTGTCGAAAAACTTTATCAATGTTTCTGCGTCGTAAAGCTGGTGAAACGATGTAAATGAGTATATGCATTACGATTAAGTCCAATTCTCGTTTTCACAGAAAGAGGGGGTTTTTCTATTTAGACATTAAAATTTTATAATTTAAATATGTGATAAATAGGGCCCGGATCTATATGCATTTGCATATAAATGCATACATCAGCATATTTTGGACTTTCGCGCAAATATCCAAATATTTTGAGCTTTTGTGTATATAACTGCATATACTGGGTTACAAATCTAACTCTTTGGCATTTAGCAAACAAAAGCATGCTCATTAAATTTATTTTCATAGGCTTTTCTGTTTTTTCCAGCTAAAACTCCAAATTCCCCTCTTTTTCGGAAAGCGCTGATACAAAGCTGAACCTGCTTGAACTAAAATTTCCCTGAAAGCTCCATCTCGTTCACAGGCTTTCAAAACCTCGCTTGATATGCCCATTCCCCAAAACCTGTAATCGCAAGATAGGGTACATGGATCCAAGCAGTACTTTACTATGATAATTTCAATTTGATCAAAAGGTTTGTTTGAAGCTATCTTGATCCAACTGAAGCGGCGTTGATAAAAACTGCGCAAGAGCTATACTTATGCAATCATCTACTACAGATGACACAGCGGTAATATCGGCAGATTTCTCTGTTTTAACAAAGACAGTTCTTGAATCTCAGAAACTAACACTTTAACCAATCAGTTCAATATACAGATACTCTGGAGAAAAGATGTACTGGGATCAAAACTGGATCTGATAGAAGAAAAACCTTCTTACCCTGACTGGAAAAATTCAGACTTTAAAGAGCTCAGGATCATTAAGCCAATTTTTGAAGGAGAATCTTCCTTTGAAGAGTTATCGAATTCTAAGGAACTGAATATAAAAGATGTATCAAGCTATAAATAGCCGCCGATTGTGTCACGTGATGTAGAAATGTCTTTTTCTGTATTTAAAGAGTATTTTCCGTGAAAATCACCAATCTTGAACCATCCAATCCGTGAATCCAGTGTTTGAACCCTTAAAGCAATATGTAGTTATTGCATGTAATAAATAATTCTTATTTTTTGGATATAGTTTGTATTAGGTATGTATTTTTTTTAAATTTTCTTCTTTGGAAATATGTTTATTGCATATGTTAATGGATATTCCATTACTTTTGAGCAGATTTTTGAGTTTTTCATATTTTGTTTCTGCATATTATTATGCATATTTTTGCCTATTTTCGTGCATATTTCTCTAGTTTTTGTGCATATAAATCCGGGCCCTAGTGATAAACATTTATTGGCTGGGGCCTATCGAGAATTCTTGGCAAGGGTATTTGACTAAAATTTGAAGTTTTTTTTTTAATTGAAGCATTATAAACATGTTTTTCTCATTGCATTTAATCCATATTATTGTTTGCGTGAGCTCGATGTGGGTTGGGAAGGTGCTGAATGGAAACAGAGTGACACCCTAGACTATAGGAAATGAAGAACGAAATTCTCTTCGTTCCAGTATTGATTCCTTCCATAACGATAATTCTCTTTACAACGATATGTTATTTTGACCCTCAAAATATCGTTATAGAGGGGTTTCACTGTATATGCCTACATAGCACTAAATGTTAAGAAATGCGAAACACAATAATTCAGAACACTTTATACATAATAGGCAAAACAATAATTCTGTGAACAGCTAAACAGGTGAATAAATAAATTTAAGCCATGGAATGACTTAATTTGGTGCTTTGAAACGCACATCGATTGAAATTGTGAAATTAAATTGGACAAATTCACCCCTCGCAAATGGCGTCGATTTGCTTAACATTTTCGTCAGTTTCCATAAAGCTTTGATTTAATAAAACCGCTCCTAAGTTGTGATTTCGGTGAAATCATTGGAAAAGTTTTACGATATCCTAAAGTATGCACCGTGCAATTTGCGATCAGCTTAAGCGAAATAAAAGAAAAATATTTCAATCAATGGCAGAATTACCGTCGAATGGAAGAATAAATATAAAAAAGCCAGCAATAAAGAGGAAAAACAAATAAGTTACTTGATTCTCTAATTTTCAACTCATGAGCGTTTTATTTTATTTTCTTTAGTAGGAACACAATGATCATTAAAGAACTTTAAGACAAGGTTAAGGAAAATAAATAGGCCAAGCAATATTTCACCAACGGATTTTATAGAGGTTGTATCTGCCAGTAAAAAGCTTCATCATTAAATCGACTTAAGGTGGCAATAACTCACGAGGAGACAAAAATACCTCGTTCAAGTAAAACAGCGTCAATTTTTCATATCATTATTTTATTAAAGTAAAACTACTTGAATAATATAAAACGTTTTATTAAATAAATTAAACTCCCTATATCAAAATATGCATTTTCGTGATTATTTTCTTGATGCAATTTACATTGTGATTATTACTAAAGTAAAAACTGCTAGACGTAGTTTTGGCTTGAAAACAACACGATTTCTGTTGCTTCTTCCATTAACTTAAATGAGTTTGATGAAATTTTTCTGAAAAATAAAACAAAATGGGTAAAATCACTTTTATAATAAGAAAAGAGACTGTACTTATGTCTGACGATTAATTTAGAAAATGCTGCTTTCATACTTTTGAACAACTACGGTTTCTTGGATGAACATTTAAAGATTCTGCAGAGGATTCTGAATAAAGTTAATTTGAATAGGTATATGGATTTCAGACATTTAACGTTTTATTTGCAAAATAATGACAGTTAATTTTTTAATATTTTTAAACGAAATAAAGCAGTATATCACACAGTAAATATCTAAAATCATCAAATTGTAATTAAGTACATTTTCAGAAATCTCTCAACTCTAAAAAAAAGTAACGGCCGCCGCCGCTGTCAAAAGCTTGATCTGCTATCTCCTCCGATACCGTGGGGATATGAGTTTCGACGAAGGTGTCCGTAGTAATTTAAAATTTAAAAAAAATTAAATAAATGTCACCAATCGTAGCATCACTGGAATTCAAATTTATATTTAATATACAAAGAGAGAGAAAGTTTATTGACTGACTGGCTAATCATCGAGCAGTCGAAACTTTCGAGTCAGAAGTATGAAACTCGGAATATAGGTCATTTTTTGACGAAAAAAAGAATTTTTTGGAGGTGTGTAAGCGGCTGAGACATTCTTCTCTTTACATCTCAAAAAAAGAAGACACTGCCTTAAAATTCTTATCTTAAAATGTAAAAGGGAGGTATTCCCAAAAATCTATTTTAGAATTTTTACTGAAGCTGGAGTTTGGAGTAATTTAAATAAATGATTAAATTTTATGCTATGAAATCTTTCAAATTTACCGATTAACATGGCAAACCATCTAATAAATTAAGTCAACATGTTGTGATGTTGGCGTTACGCTTATCCAGACGTTGTGCTGTAGACTGTGCCAATTTGCTATGCAATTTTTTTCGTGATTGCTTATCAACATCATTACGTCATTTCGTGATTTACAACACACAGTGCTGTATTATTTTACAGCATAACGTGTGGGTAAACGTAAAGCCAACAGGTTGTGATGTAGACTGTGCCAGATGCTATACAATCATTGCCATAAGTTTTAATGATTGGCTTATCAATGTCATTACGACATTTTTGAGTGGATGTACAACACACAGTGCTGTATTATTTTCCAGGAATATGTGTGGTAAAATTACAGGTATTTCTTACTGTGTAAGATACTCAGATTCATCATTTAGTATTTGAGTATTTGTCATTCCTTGGCGGGTTATGAAGATTTGGCAATTATATTTAGGCCGATTCAAAGCAAAAGCATCATCCTGAGCATAGATTTTTTTCCAGTAACCATAGTGGCGAAAAGAAAATACCGTCTTTCAAAGAAACTAAAATCTCAAAAGTTGGTAAGATATTGCAAATATTTAACTGCCTTACAATTTTCAGATACGAATACATTTAGGTAAGCATTTTGATTGATTAAATCACGTGATAAAATAACCATCTCTCAAATCAGTAACGAAGTAATACTAGATCAACTGAAAGGATTATCACTTATCAATATTTTACATTTTGAAATCTTTGAAGCAGCGTAAAGGTATGGTAAATAGGTATAGTCTGATAATTATGCAAAATCACCGATGTCATTTGGCCAGTTTGATAAAAAATTGAATATTTATAGAATTAACCGTTTTTTTAAAGTTTTGGCAAATGACCAATGATATGATTTTTGTAAATTTTAGTCCAAATTGTTCAAGAGGTTCGCCACAGCAGTGACCCCCTGAAAATTCCGCTAACTCTGATCCGTTGTTAAGCTATAAAAAATACCAGTGTGTCTGACCACCAGTGTAGCATGAGCCTGAAATCTACGCTAAGAGGGACTCTTTGTTAATTTTAAAAAAACATCAATGAGTCCAGTCACTACAGTGGAGAGGTCTCAAACTAACCTATAAAAAACATTAGTATCTCTTGTGACCACTACTAGGACTGAATCAAAAATCGATGGAAAGGATTATCTGTAGTTCTGTGTTTAAGATTTTAGACGTCTAACATTTCCTGAAAAATGTTTACATTTGTTTAGCATTTTCTTAAAAACAGCAATCGGTCCGTCTACCATTGTGGCTGTCCGGCGAATATGAGCTATCCTTGGTGCCTTGCTATCCAAAGTGCCAAACCACTTAATTTGAAAAATATTCAAGCATTACGTGCATTGCCCAAATGACACCGGCATTGTTGTATAATCACTGGATTACCCACATTTAAATAAATTAATCCATACATAAATAAAATAAGGCATTTGTATTACGTTGCTGCGAATTCGAGAACTTAGCGTTTGAAATATTGACGAATCTTCTAACGTCCTCGAGAAAAGAGTTTATCCATCAGGCTCTGTCGTTCTGTCTGTCTGTGGTGCTTTTTGGTTCACCCAATGTGAAAATGACCGTGGGCGCCCATATGATTATTTGTTAGGGTTGGGGTGGGGTGGGGGCAGAATTAGGGGTCCTGCCCCTGAAAAGGGTATATTTTAGCATTGAACCTTTTCTGCTATATACCAATAACTGAAGTCATCCACATTAAGTAACAACGTCGAATTTTTGGATAAATTTTGAAATTTGTGAAAATTTTGTAAATTTTTGTATGCATGTCCCCTGAAACGGTGAGAATGTACGAAATAAAATTCGCTTTTATGATAGTTTGTTACTCGATTTAAACAATAGGTGGGTTTAGGACCATCCTGTATATTCAGGCATATATATATATATATATATATATATATATATACATGGGAAAAGTTAAGAAAAATGCATATTCTGTAGAACAAATAACATTATTTTTAAAATGTTTACGATATTATTTTTTAAGTTGCATTTTTTGTTTCTTATTATTAGAATTTTATTTTATTTTTTTAAAATATACATTCAGTCTATTTACATTAATACTTTTAATATTTCTGTTTAACTGTATGATATTTTTTCTAACCGAATAATTTTGGTAATTAACAAAATTTATCGCTACTGTAATCAACGGCCGTTCAAAGAAGCATTTTCCTTTACGCCAAGAAAACATTAATTCCTATGCGGTAAGTATTCCACGAATTTTTAAATTGAAATAATATTAATTAAGTAAAAGTTTAAGTAAATTAAAATGTTCCTTCTTTAACATCCATATGTAATGACTTTTTTATAGCATTTCATATTAGATTTTGCTCTTTCATAGAATACGCACAATTGTGCAAAATTTAATTAAAACATGCTGTACAGATCAAACAAACTTTCATTTTTTCTCGTTATTCACATCGCTTAATTTGAATGTTAATGAGAAATATGGCACACTGAAAGAGCTAGATAAACTTCGAGTCAAATGCTATTCAAAGAAAACAAATTTTACTAATAAAAAATGGCAGAAAATGCTGTACTGCTTCGTCAAAAGATATTTCCTAATAGAAAAAAATCTCTATTATTTGAAAACTTTTACCGAATTTTTAATACTGAGATGCAGAGAAACAATATTCAAATAGGATACAGTGAAAAATTGCCAATCTGCCAATATTGGTAAACGTTAATTTAAATTATGAATATGTATGACTTTAGTGGTAAATTAAAAATTGCAAGGATCTACAAACAAAATTCATAATAGCATACGCTAAAAGATTATGCTAATACATAAACTAACAATTAATGCCAAAATATCCTAAGCCACTAAAAAAAAGTTTAATTTACAGAATGGAAATATTTTTAAATCCTTAAACTTTTTTACAAGCTTGTAGATTGAGTTAGCTTGTCAGAGCATTGTCCGTAACATTAAATATTTCTGTAGAAAGAAAAAAAAAAGTTTTAGCTATTTGTTAATATGTATATTCATACTGCCATAAATAATTACATCAGAACAGGAAAACAAACTACGATAACATAGCTGCATTTTGTTTACACATTTTTACATTTTTATATAAAAAGTTCCGAAGTCACCATTTATCAGGCAACACAGTAGTGCAGTAGAATATGAATACATAGTAAATACCATTGCTTTTATCGAAATAAAAGTTTAAAAAAAATTATGATAACACTGTGTTATATAGTACATTTTTTTAATACTAAAACCATTTAAAAATACATTCTATGATAACATAATATCAGAACATGCAAAATTATCTTTTGTATGGGTGGTTTTATTATGCCAAGCACATTCATGTAAATGATAAGTGTTCGTAATTCTTCTAGCATACCCATTCTATCAGAAAAATAAAAATAAAATAAAATAAAATAAAAAACAACTATGTAGATTTTTTTAAGTGATAACGCGTTTTAATTCTTTATATCAATTAAGAGATAAGTGGATAATGTAAATTAAAAATTCTTCTCGTTAATTTTAAAATTTGTATACAACCGTCTTGCAGAAAAAAAAAATTCTTAATTAGTAAAATATGGTGATAAAAAAAATTTCAGCCTTTCATCATAAAACGTCTCAGCGATATCTTTAAACAAAGATAATCAGGTACTACACATGAATTTGAGTTTGAACGTTTAATGCTGAAGTGCAAAAAAATTATTTTCTTTCGCAATTTTTATACGACCCCTGAAACGCGATCATCCGACGTGATTCTTTTTTTCTCTTCGAGAGCCACTAAAAATTGGTTTAAGTCAGCCTATATTTATCTTCCTATATCTGACACTTTTTAGGATTCAATTCTGATATTTTGTATATCAACTCATTAGTGTACGGCGCGCATTTTACTAATTGGAATTTTTTTACTGGGGTCTTTTAAAAATTTAGAACGCGTAACTTTTTGAAAATTTAAGAGATAATTTTTTTCTTAACATTATTCTATTTCTTACCTTATTTTTAACATTTTTTTTTCCAATTTACACTGACCACTTACCTCTAACACATAAAGAAACAAAACGTGTTACAGTATTTTTCGACACCCTGTATAATAAAATATAAAATTGAAGAGAACTTGAACACAAATCATGGTAAGCAACGGGTTACGTTACATAATAATTGCTCTTGTTTTTAATTCTATGAGTTATTGCCTCAGCGACGGTGTAATGAAAGTCATGGTTCTTTCTTAGATGTAGCGAAAATGTCAATAAAATCAACTACTATTGCTGTTACAGCTAAAAGTTAAACCAGCTTTTGTGTTATGGGTAAATATATTGAGTTGCCAAAAAAGTAATTTCGTGTTTTTATGGTTTTTTTTGTTCTTTTTTAAGTTCGAATGGGGAAGGGCAAAATTGGAGAACGGATTGATTTTCAGATTTTTTAAGTATTCTGTTTTTTTTTGTGTTTTTTTTTTTTTTTTTGTCCGCGTCTGCATAAAATGATCGGTTGAGAAGTTCAGAAGCAAGTATTGAGCCTATATTTGTCCAACTTATAATAACTTTTTCTATGCCCAATAAAAGAACATTTTCAGCATCAAGTTGGGATTTGAAGTAGATAAATTAGATAAATACATGAAATTTATTTCCCTAGCCATCAAATGAATGATATTTAAGATAAGATTCACAGTTGAATAATAATGCGTTAGAGAAATTTTCCTGAAATATAGAAAAATGGGTAACAGCTAATTTTCATTCTAAATTAGAAATTAAAAGAGACGACGAAAAATCAACATGTCCCAACGGAAAGCAAGCCTGAAGGATGATTTTGATACAACATTTTCTAAATTACTAATGCATTATCAATTAGTAATTCACTGAGGAACATTTCACATGACCAAAAAAATGACTATTTTTTTTATTAAAAAAAGTTGGTTGTGATTTAATATCATTTCTCAGCTTATTATTTGATGTTGTTGTGTTTATGGGGTTATAGAGGGTTGCGTATTTATAATGAATTCAATTATAACTCCATTTATACGAAAACAATTTATTTAGATGTTTACAAACTGAAAATAATAAATAAGAGAGTTTAGAAAGAACATTAATATCTTAGAATAATCCGGTTGCAAGTGAACAGTAATAAAAATTCACAAAACCAAATCCAAATGCGTTCCATAATTTATTTGGGGTATTTACGATGACCGTCTGCTGACAGATGGCTGCATGTTATTGTCCAGTAAATTCAAAGCTGTACGGGGCTACTTGCCAAAACGGAAGGGAGCGGATAACCTTTTACGGGGTTTTAACGTGCATTCACGATACATCCAGCGAAAATCGCCCAAAGCTCCAGACCGTTAGATCGACAGCCGCGCATTAGGTCTGAACTTTGGACCTTCACACTTCAGCCAGTTCAGTGTCTTATCTCCTCTGACATTGGTGGCCTCTCATTTTATTAAAATATTACATTTAGGGTATATTTAGAGCATTCCATTATATTAAAATGACATCTAGTGTAAATAATAATAATAATAATAATAATAATAATAATAATAATAATAATAATAAAAGCAATAATTATAATATAAATGATGATGATGATTATGATAATAATAATAGTAATAATTGTGAGATATCAAAAAGACAAAATTGAATCACATATTAATGTTTAACTATGTGCTTAGTGTTGCAATATTGTCTAATGAATATTTCACACAGTTCGTGAAATATATCGATTCTTTTCTGTCCGAAATTATTTTTAATCTTACTTTCACGTACAAACAATTCTGCATTTCTGTACTCCAAACATAAATACTCTTTTATTGCGTTAATCAAGTTTTAAAAAAATTGTATTTCTTGTCTGTACTGAATATTTATTTGAAAAAAATATGTGACGTCCTTTGTACATCCTTCGAATTACAAACATTTTTAATGTACTTCTTTTTAAGTTATTTCCTTTGATTCTGAATTACGATATTTGAATAAAATTAAGGTTTAGCTATACCTCGTAAAATATAGGAGATCTCAACCTATATCTCCAAATATAGGCTGAGTGTAAGGGTCGGCACGTTCCTCACGAACTTCGTTCCGAAATCCAAAAGAAACTGCCCTTTTATTCTCTTGAATTCAAGAGTCCCCAGCCTCCAAATTTCGGTCACGGGACGTCTGTGTCTCCAAACTGGATTCAGTATGGAGACATAGACGTCCGGAAGAAGCTCTTCAAAATGGATTCAGGAGAGGTCAAAATGGATCTTATATGCATAGGTACGTACGAACAGGCGTCACTTAAAAACATTAAAATGAATTTAGGCATGGTCGAAATCTGAATACTGAATTTTTTGGAGAATATAATACAGACACAATAAAGAGATATATGAACATTACATATTTTTATAATAGTATAAACATATAATATATCTAAGTTCTGGTTATAATGCAAATATATAAATAGAACAAATCGTATTTGTTACATTAATCTATGTTTGTTAAAAGAAAAGTGTTGTAAGTAATGAGGTCTTGCATTACTTTGACTGCATGAAAACAGGTCATTATGTGCTGCTGTTTATTGCAAATAAATTTGTACGAATTGAATAACCATTTCTAAGAGTTTTGTTATTCAGTTTAAAGACTGGTGTCCGGAATTAAGAATAACTTTTTCAGGGGAGAAAACCTCTTAAATTCTCCATTTTTTTCCCCTCCTTTCTTTCCTTCTTTTTGAAACTTTTAAATTACATGTTATTCTTAAAAGTCGTGTTGAAATTGCAGTTTCTATATTCACTATAGCCAAAGTTTATGGTTCACTTCGATCGGCAGGTTTTATACACTGTTCTAATGTTTGAAAATTGGGGCTATATCGGCTGTAACGTTTACCAAGGCCGGATTCGTAGCATCCAAGTGCACTATATCAGGAACTGACACTATATATTATTGCTATGTGCTACAACGTGTACCTTTCTGAAAATTGCTGTGTGTGTACAGTATGAACCTCTTTATTTATTTATTTGTTTATTTATTCATTTTTGCTGCTATAACCGAAAGCGCATTAATATTGATTAACATATAGGAATACTCATTGCTTATATTTCAAACTAAAAAGAGTAGTATTGAAGTTTATTTAAAATCTATACAGGGTGTCCCAAAAAAGGTGGTAACGACCTTTAATTCTTTATCTATTAGAGATAAGTGGGCAGTGTAACTAGAAAAAATGTTCAAAATCAGGTCGGAAATGAGCGTCCGTTAAGAAAAAATTCCACTCGTTAATTTTCAAAAGGACACTTTTTAATTTTTATACGACCCCGTACGGAACAATTCCCAATTAGTAAAATGCGCCCCATAGGCTAAAGAGGCGACACATAAAATTTGACAACTATGCCTTAAAAAGTGTCAGAGATATGAAGATAAGTATAACGCTGACTTAAACCACTTTTCAATGGTTCTCGAAGGGAAAATAAAATGACGTCAAATGATAGCATTTCAGGGGTCATACAGAAATTACGAAAGAAACTTTTTTCCACTCTAGAAATAAACGTTTACGTACGAAATCATGTATAGTCCCCGATCACCTCTCTTTAAAGATATCTCTGCTACTTCGTATAGTGAAAGGCTCTAATTTGGTACATCACCTCATGAGTGTATGAGGCACATTTTACTTATAGGGAATTCTTTTGTACGGGGTTCGTATATAAATTTGAAAAGTCTAACTTTTTGAGAATTAAAGAGGAACTTTTTCTTAACGGAGTCTTATTTTCGACTTTATTTTGAACATTTTTTTCAATTTACACTGCCCACTTATCTCTAAAATTAACAACTTAAACGAACTAGAAGAAACCTTATTACACAAGTAACTTTGTGAAAGCTCCAACACTATATAATAACCTCATAACAGTTATTACTATTATAAGCTTACGATTCATTTTAACTAGTAAACTAACTATTTTAACGAACTGGGAAAAAAATCTTATTGCACATGTAACTATTTAAAAAAAAAAAAAGACCAACACCCCTTCACTTTTAAAACTGATAAAGGAATACTTTGCTTGTCTCAAGAAGTAGTGAAAATATTTTAAACATTTTGTGTCCTTTATCCTTTTATCTGAATTTAAATATATATTAAAGTGATTTTATCTCTTGATGTGGGCCTTATGAGACCGCTTCACTTAATTTTATCGCATAAAACTTTTTTTTTCTTAATTTATACAAAATTTACATTTTGACATAATTTCAACATACTTGTTTTTCAGCTGGAAATACAATCGTAATTTATTTGATCTCTCGTAATTTAAGAAAGATCGTAATTTAAGAGAGATTGTCCTAAACTTTGTCGGGCGCATCCATTTAAATTATTTTTGAATATGCGAGTCTTTTTTTCTTTCTTTTTTCTACGCCTTCAAAGCAAATATTTCTTAGCTGAATTCGGGTTCAGAAAAGAGCTAATTCGAGCAGTTATTACATATGTTCAGTTGACGTGTTGTTTCTTGCAATTAAAACAAAATTCAAATTCGTTTACGGTAATATTTTTAATAATTAGTACTATCCAATGGATAAGCAGAAATTATCTTAAAGAATCAAGCATTATAAAATGAAAATCATGCAGTTGTAGTTCGTCACATTTTGAAAGCCATAAAAAGTTTCTAGATAAGTTCCCGTTTAATACTTAAGTGCGATAAAAAAAATATGAAGAACTGATAAAAACATTCCATGCATTTCACAAATGTTATAGTATTTCCACTTGAAAATATTTTTTCATGATTTTTCTTCTAAAATATTTAAGTGCTCGGACTATCTTAAATATAAAAACGGTGCCTGTGAAATTATTTATTTTTCCTTTCAAATGAACTGAGATTTAACATTTTAAAAAAAAGTTTGTGCGATAATTCGGTTATAAATAATTACATAATTTTGACATTAAATCCTTGGTTGCAATCTGTAACCAAGAACAGGCGGTCTATTTAATTATTCTCGATTATATTGCAGGTTCTAACTATTTAATTATTCCCGATAGTTTTAAATGACGAAACAAATGTTTATAATATACGTAAGAGGTATTATACATTAATAATATTTTGATTCGAACTAAGGAAAAGTTAATTACAGTCACTTTTGCGTTCTAGTAATTCCTCCATATCTGCATCGACTAAAAAAGAATGCGTAAAATATAACTGTGGCAATTTAAAATAATTGAAAATATAAAGAGAGGATTTTAAAATTCTAAATAAAATGTAATTTATGACTTTATGTGCGTATAACATAAGAAATATACAAACATTTAGGCATGTCTCTGCGAATTATTTTACTTTTTATTATATTCTAATTTATATAGATGTATATATTTATCCAGTTTGTATAAAACAACTAAGTTCATTTCGTGAATAATAATAGATCCCAAAATAAAAATAGTGTTTTGAAATTTTATTTAAAAGAAATTAAACAATCTGCTGGAGTTCGACTGAATCACTTTAAACATAAGTAACTATATTTTAAAAGGAGTATTTATATTTGTCTTAATTAACGTGTTTCTTCTGTTTCATTAGATACTAAATGCGCTTAATTATTTTTATTTTGATGCTTTCGATTTTTTCTACTTATTTCCCAAAATTCCTTTATCATTATGATTCATTATTATGAAATTGCTACCAAAGTGCATGGTAAATGATCACCTCTAATATCGATACATATTTTATCCACTTTCACAATTGTTAAGAAAGCACATCTTCTCTTTGATGCGCTCAACATTTAATGAATACATTTTAATAGAATTCAAATACTATAAATTTGCCATGGACTTACCAACAGCTATAAACTTTGGCACGTAAGGAAAAAAAAGAAAATAAATCCTTAATTGTCAGCAGTCACTTAAATCGGATAAAAACGAAAATAAAAATAACAATAACAATCCACTCTCAAATACAAACACAATATGATTTTCTCTCTCTTTAAGCCGGTCACGAAACTAACTTTTTTTTGTTTTCAAAACAATTGTGTTTTTATTCTGACTGCCCCAAGTCACCTTTCACTGCACGCCGCAAAAGCTCGAATGGTTTCCAATCATCGGGAGACAGAATTTTTAAAAGAACCACATCTGCAATCAAAGTTACACACACGTTTGAGGTCCGGTGGAGGCATGTTGCGATAGGAGTTACATCTTAACTGGAGTGAGAAAATCGGACTGTTTTACGTACTCTCTTTTCGGCTGGGAGCCGGTGCCGGCAGCGCCATCTATCGACGCCCGGCGGAACCCGGGTTTATTCTCTGAAGGAGATGAATGGAAGATAATTGAGATTTCCCCAACACACACTCTCTCCCCTTTAACTTTGTCTTTTTTTTTATGGCGAAAGGAAATTTTCTGAAAACCTTGGGTTCAACTTATCCCTCGGGTTTGTTTATTTTTTTTCTCTTGATTTTATTTAACGCATTTAGTTTTTACATTGCCCCGTCTAATTTAGAAGAGAAAATTGTATCTTTAAAAAAATCAGTTTTTAAGCAAAATACATTTTATTTTACAGAAAATCTATTTACTATCTTATTTCATAAAATTAATCAGCACGGTTTCTTTTTAGAAGAAAACTTTTAAATTAAGCAGCTAAGTATTTTTTCTTTTGTTTTTAATATTTTGGATGGCCGATACAGCAGTGGAAGAATATAAAAGAGGTTTTTGTTTTTTTTTTAAATTTATAATTTCCGCTTTCTCATTCGCTAAAAACTGTTTCTGCTGCATATATGGTTGTAGGATATAATTTTTTTCATTTTTATAGTAATAAATCAACACCTTAGTTCAAGTCTTATATTTTACTAATATTGCAACTATCATGCATATAATGAAAGCATAGATGCTTAATGTTGAAGTTGAATTCAAAATAAAGATTTGAAATATACATGGTTAAAATGTATGTACTGCTTTATACTGTACTATGCTCTAGAATGTAAATTGTAAGTCTGCTTACATAATACGCTAACGTATGCGGTACCAAAAACCACGATATATACACGATGCAAACGGTAACTTCTAGATGTAAACATTAGTGCAATAACAATAACGCATGTGCAAAAATCCAAATTAATAGTTCAATGACGCCCAATGGAACATATGTCACGTAGTAGCTAGATTACAAAATAAAAATAATGGATACACAAAAATGCAAGATCTTTGGGACTTTTTCACAGCTTTAAAATATCGAATGGACAATACTTGGCTCATTCATCGCCGATCTAAAAAATGTCACCATGCATTGGGCTAAAGTACATTGTAGCCATTTGCTGTTTCAACATCGGCTTTTATGATGACTCTTAAAATGCGCGGCAACCCTAAACTAAATAAATTTAATGACAAATACTGTTTAACCAACGAGATATAATTGGATAAGAAGTCGTTGGTTGAAACGAAAAAAAAAAACATGATTTTCATTGAAATGATTCCAGAAATTTAGTCAACACTGCACTGAGTATAAAGAACAGTAAGATATGGGGCGGCAAAGCTGGCCGCCTCGCCGCCTAGTATATTCAATTGATTCTTAGCACAAGCCTGCTACTTTACTTTTTCTTTTCTTTTTTCTTTTTTCAATCCCCAAAGTTTGTTCGAATCACTTTTTCAAAAAAGGGAGACGTGTGTGGTTTATCATAGATTTTCCGTCATAGTGAAACAAGAAAGACAAATAGGGCCTACGCTTGGATTATGAACACCTCACGCAACCGGGCGGTTAATTTTATCCTAGTGAACTTTTAAAAAAAAAAAACTTCCAAACGGAGTACACTTTTAAAATCTCTAATTACGGGCATCTTTGAGGGGCCGTGGTAGCCCAGTGGTTAAGGCGTTGGACTCGTAACCGGAAGGTTGTGGGTTCGATACCGGTGTACCACTCAAGACCACCGTGTACATGCGGTGTACGTGCACGTTAAATCCGTGGTTCCGAAAGTCTTCTCGGCGGTCGCTAGCAGTTTCCGAGGGGTGCCAATATTCAGAAGTCCACCCCACCTTCTGACGAGGTTCCAAATTGTGGAGGGAAATTCCGGGAAGGACTATATGTAGCTCTAAGCGACACATTCACTGACGTGAGCTGTCCTCTCCTGGCAAAACAAACTGACCGTTTTGTGTAATACAAGTACAGTCGTGCTCGTTGATAACGGGACCCTATTTAGTGCGGAAATACTTGGTTGCTGCAGTGTTGAGTCCATGGGAGCATAACTTACTTTTAACGAGTAAGCCCCGGTTATAGCCAGCAATATTTTTGTAAATCATAATATTTCTGTTGGCTTTCAGTTCTAACATACTCAATAGCGTTGAGTGCAAAGAAGAACTTCAAATTTTTTTCGTAGCCAGGGTTGCAAATGACAATACATTGGGGCCATGATCTTCTTCAAAGAACAAGAGAAAGGCAATGAGACAGTTCAAAGCAAATTAACCAGCTTCTTTGTACTGCACAGAAATCTAAAAAAAAAAATCAATGAAGTAATAGAGTAAAGGTGCGAACGTCTATGATTCTTTTTTTCATGAACTCGCTTTTTACGAGCACTGTATTATTACAATATAGGGAACAGAGAGCGCTTTGGCAACCCAAACGTGAGGCACAAGTTAAATCGCGCGGCTTGTGGCTAGATTTCACGCGCATAATTCTTGCGCATCCAACTCTCCATGGTTTTCTATGGAGCATCTGCTGCCAGTGCGCTCATTGCAGTTTTGATCGTTACTTTTTTAAGAGAAGATGGCAACTGCTTTACATAGGAATGCAATTCATGAGTTGTGAAAGGTTCTAGAATAACATTTCCCAGTAGCATGTTTTTTTTCCCCATATTTTTAAACATTCTTTTATAAATTAAGAATGAATCCGTGTGACGATGATGTTTGATTGGCTATTGTATAATTAATTAAACTGCTTTTTGACGGATGAAAATCCAGGTTCGATACACATAGTTGCAATATAATAAAAAGACATTGAATAATTAAAACTGTTTTATTTAAAAGAAAATATTCAAGCATTAACTTATTGCAACGGCTGGTGGTGGCTCAGCGGAAACAAATTATGTCCTAGAAGGACTGTGATAAAAAGATGGAATGATTTGAAAATTACGCCAGCAGAGAATTACACATTGGCGAGTACAACAACTTGTCTGAGATAAATAACGCCAATCCCAGAGCAAACTTAAAACTTTATCCAATAAAATTGAAATAACGGAATCGAGAGCAAATAATTTTAAAGATGAGGCAGGGTAACAAAAAAATAACAAACTCCAACACTATGCCAAAGAGGAGGGTAAGAAAAAACCGTGTCTATGGCAAACGGACGTAATATAATCTATTTTTTCCACAACGACTCCACAGCTCTTATGAGTCAAATAAACAATTAAGAATAATGCACACGGGAAAAGCGAATATACTGCTGCAGAATAACTCTGCTTGTTTCCTGGGTTCGTCGATCTAAAGTCCAGTTGGTGTAGAAACTTCTAGTAAAAAGTCCACTTGTCAGGATAGAATACAACTTTATTGCTTCTAAAACTTAATCGAGCAATCAACTGTACAAAATTCACAGGCACTAACGGCCAGTAGCTCTTTTATAACAGTCCACTCAGTACCGAAGCTCTCAAAAATGCTGTAATTCTCACACAAAATAAAACACTTCCACAGGCAAAATTCAGTGGAAATATGCAAGGGATATCGCACACAATCCCATAAGACACAGCAGTGAAGAATTTACACACAGCACTTAAAAATCAGCATCGTAAATCAGCGCGAAAAAACCGCTTCTATGGCAGAGCAAAACGCTGTACAAATCGGCAGCTCAATCTACACTCGACGGGAGCCAACTCCACACTGAACTGGGGCCTCTGAATTCTTTATTTATAGCTGACGCAGAAGCTACAAGGAGCTTGCAGAAGAATGTATTTCTCGAAGATTCCACATAAGGCGGGAATTTTGATTACGTCATAGAAGAGAAATATTAGGCTTTTATGCATGGTAATGCAGAAAAACTATCTTTAAAAGTTCCATTGGGAAAATCGCGTCAAATGACCAAAATGTCGCCAAGCCTGGCGACTTTTGGCGAAATATCGCCAAATTTGGCGCCAAAAATAAGTCTCCAAAAGTGAGGTTACCGAGGGCCTAGGACCAATATTTCTCGAGATTTCTAGAAACCCCACACTAATGAATAAGGAAACCGTAGCCTCCGTATCTCCTGTTCTAGTTGACTGATTTTGCTGCAACAAAAAGAAAAATTTAATTATTTGAAGCCTCAGAACATCGGGTTACCCCAAAAATTCGTAATAATACAGATTAAAAGCCGAAGTGACAGAAAAATGAGAGCAGAAATGATTTAGAATGCATGATTTTGGGTAGATTACATTAAAGGAACACAAATTAAAGGCCAATTATTAAATTAGATATGTGATCTTCATCCCAATCCGCATTCGCTAAGTATTGGCGATATTTTTTTTTACAGGAAGAGGATTTGTAATGCGTATGTTGACCGTAAATTTCGCTTATATTTTGCACAAACCATTTGCCAAATATAGCTATATATATAGCACAAATCTAGCCTCTTTCTTTTTTTCCGTGCCACAAGTCACATGATTTATTTTTTCCTCACATTTCCAACATATTTTGAACAGTGATGCGCCCCCTAGTATATTTATACTCTCTGCTTATAACTAATAAATCGCGGTCCCTTCGTCCTGATTGTAAGCGAGTTCAACTGCAGTAAGCTTTAAAATCCTAAAAACTGAGGACAGATTTAAAACATTTGAAAACGGACACATCTTGCAATCTGTTATTTTTACACTAGTTTATTACTCATTTAAAATTGAATTTCGTATGGAATTTTAAATATTTCAAAAGGCTAATGAGGTTTAAGTTCGTTTCTAAGATTGGATTTCCTTTTGTCAAAAGTTGTATAACTTTACTGGACTGTTTTTGTCTACAAATTGCATTACGTTTTGTTTAATATGTATTGTAAGTAGGTCAGTTATTTTTATGCTCTAAAATTCATACAAACGAAACTTCAAATGCTTATGAATATTGAATGAGATAAAATTGAAGTAATAGGAAAATTGTAAAAAGTGTTTTATGCAAAAATAACATAAACTCTTAGATTTTTTAAAAATTTGTTTTCCATGATTGCACTTCATTCATCAAAAGTTTATTGGTTTTTCAATCAGTAATTTTACTTATTTATTAGGTACGAGCTCAAGATTGTATTCTCGAATTCCACTAAGCGGATTGATACGCATAGAGAGTATAGCTAAGCACACTTAAAAGTCCATGAAAATCGGCAATCCCAAATTTGCATCATGCATTACTTGATGTAAAAAAACTGTCATAGGAAGTCTGAACTAGATGAGGCTTTATAAGCATGAATATTCAATGAACCAAAACTGAAATTATAAAGCAATGATAAAAACATTTCATGCAATATGTACTAATAATAAGAAGTTTTGTGACAGACATTACGATCGTGTGGTAAAAAGATTATTGAAGTGTCATATTTAGAAATTGGAAATTGGTATAAATATTAGATTCCTTTTTAGTTAACATTCTTTAGTAAAATATCTTTATTGAAAATAAAATGCTCTTTCTCGTAAGCTTGATAATTTGGCACATTCGAAAAATAATTTTCATATTTTTATTATTCTATTTTTTTCGTTTTTTTATGAACGAAATTGATAAAATGTCACGTAGCGTTTTTTGCACTTATAACTTTACAAAAGCAATTACTTTGAAATGCATTGATTTCAAAGCCTCACTAAAGTAAATTGTAGCAGAATAGTTTAACCAATCAAAAGCTGATATATTATGGAGATTGAATGTAGTACAATTTTACGAGCTATTTCCAGAATAATTTTTGAAACTTTTGTATGAGTCGCTTTGAGTGATCTTTGAAATTTAATTAAACGAAACTCTCAGTTATAATACAGAGTGGGGCAAATAACAGTGGCCCAGAGAACAGAGTTCGAGATAGTAAAGGAAAGGAAATACTTCTTAATTCGCTAGCGTGTCTATAGCAGATGTTGAACCACCATTTCATTTCTTGGTACTTTTGGGCCCTGGTCAGAGTGTTACTGAAGGCAGATCAATGTTGGACTGCTGGAATTGCTGCAATTTCATCGGAAATGTTCTGCTGTAGTTCTTGAAGACTATGGGGGTTGTTGTGATACACCTTAGAGGTGTTCCTCACAAAAAGTAATCGCACACAGACTGATCAGATGACATGGATGGCTGGCGAGGGCCGAGACCAGACTAACCTCTGCCAACTCTGATATCTGCCTAGTTGTTTCCAGGGCCCAAAAGTGTCAAGAGAGGAATGGTGATCATTTTCAACATCTGCTTTGGCAGGTTAGCGAACTATGTAGTATTTCCTCTCCTTTGCTGCGTTTCTTTGTTTTCTCCGGGCCACTTTTATTTGCTACAACATGTAGAAACTTCCATGATTTATATTTCTTAAACGTAAGAAAGTTATTTAATTTACGGTCTGATACTTTATTAATTGCCTGGATGCCTTATTCTATATTAATAATTGTTATACGGTAATATATGTCTGATTTTAAGATTAAAATAACAGTTTTTATAATAAACGTAACTGGGTAGCAACAGTAAAAATGATATTCTTTTCGCACAAATAAGAGATAGAGCACCGTAGGAGGGCATGACCCTACCCTAGAATTATGAGAAAGCCGACCCAATTATAGCGATGATTTTATTAAGCAACTCCTAAATAATGAAATGTATAATTTTGCCTACTTTCCTACATTCAAATCAGAACTGTCATTCAGATCACATTTCCATTAAATCCTCGTTTGCAAAAGACCCTACATCTACAAAACATTGTAAAAGACCCTACATCAAAAACCTTTATTCATTTGTTATTTTCATGCATACATATACACACAAAATCTATACGTTACGAAATCCTTATTTGTGCACAAACCTGGGGCACTTCCGTAGTCGTCTCTTGCCAGGAACATCAATTAAATCTATGCAGCATAATACCTGTGCGTCCCATCACATGTCGCAAAGATAGGTTTCAGGGGTTTAGATTGCGGGATTACGGCTTGAGAAGATACGCCTCAATTGTGACTGTATTCTACACCTGAAGGGAATTCGAGGGGAGGCGAATTTAATTCCACCGAAATCTGGCACGTATTGACGTGACATCTTCAACATTCCCGAATCTTCGTAAACACGGTCAGCTCTGCATAAAGAGATCGAACTTGCGCCCACGTAACAGCCGCATTTAGTTCCAAAGAGGAATATGGAAATGGTGTATAATTTAAAGGTTATAAAGGAGTTAATCCACAGTTATCCGAAACCCGCAAAAACAGATGTGTCCAACCTTTTGCGTACCATGCGCCAATGTTTTTCGCAGACGACTTTACGTGTGCAATACAACTCAAACAACTTTTTCAGTTGCTTTCGTTTATGGGTGTATTTGAAATACATACGAGTACGTGTAGGCTTTAGTTTAGTTAAGGGAAGAAAAATAATAACGTCGGAACATGAGACTGAAACTGATGTTGTGAGGATTCAAGAATTAATCTTTCGGATATTTAGTAAGGGATTAGAGATGGTTCGATATTTAATGACAATGTATTACGTAATGCACAAATGCTTACTTTTGATGTAGCATCATAAATTATAAAAAACAAAATATTTCCGAACGTGACATTGTTTCAAAAGTCATCAGTCTGTCTCAAAACAATTAGTAGGCACAAGACTCCAATGTGCCACTTAAAATCATATAATGCGCCAAGTTTGGCGCATATGCCACGATTTGGTTATTCCTACGTTAAAAGCTTTAAAATGCCCAAGGCATCCCCCCACCTTAGACAGATAGCCCTCAAGTACCTTTGCCTTAACCAAAAGCAAACAAATGAATGGAAAAATTACATTTTCTAAAACTGTTTGCATTTGCTAAAATTGTTACAGGTAAGGATGGATGCGAGACGAGACAGAGATTTACCGCTGTTTTGTGAGACGAGACAACATTTTTAAAATTACGATATAGGGATTTTCCGAGACAAGACAAAGCCTTTAGGCTATTTTGCGAGACGCGAGACGCCTACTTTTCGTCCCTCGTCCATCCCTGGTAACAGGCTTAAAACCAAATAAGTAGGCCTCTGATGAAGGTAGTGTCCTATAGTATCCTATCCTCTCCACAAATAAAATCCTTATGCATGGGTTTCAAAGCTAATGATATAATTTGTAAGGTGATACGCGTTCTTATTATAAGGACGTATGCAATAAAATATGTGTAAGTAGCATTGTCAAGACAAAAAAATAACTTATAAAGAGTCTAACCAACAGATGTATCCTTGGTCGATTTCATCCAGGTATTGAGTTTGGATGTTATGCGTTTTAGCTTGAAACCTACTCCTAGCAGGTGTGATTACACTCACCTACTTCAAAACTACACTGCAAAAAAAGTCTGTCAAATTTACAGAAAAAAACTGTCAGCCAGGACGCCAGTTTTATTTCCGTGTTTTTTACAGAAGTCTTCCTTATATTTTACAGGTTCTCAGTTTATTTTACAGAAATTTTCTATATACGGAAAAAAATACGAAAAACTTCTGTAAAATAAACGGAAATAAACTGGCGTCCTGGCTGACAGTTTTTTTCTGTCAGTTTAACAGACTTTTTTTTTGCAGTGTATACAATGTATTCGAATATTTGAAAATGCGAGTTTTATCGTGATTTAAATATGAAACAATCAAATAATCTTATTTCAAATATTCGCTGGAGACATTCATTTGCTAGGTAAAGAAAAAGTAGAAAATATACAAGAATATTTTCAAAACAAAACAAAAAAAGAAACAAATAAACATTTCTTTTTGTATACTCATTGTTTTTATTTGAAAATATGACATAATTATGTATAAAGAATATGTCTTACAATGTTATTTTTTCAAATTCACATTACTGTCTTCTTTTTTTTTTTCAGAGAAAAAATAAAAATGAACTATGTTCTCATTTTTGTTGTTGTTGTTGTTGTTAATTTATAAACTCCTCTACGCTTAATTATTCTGTTTTAACGTGCATGCAATTATTTTTAAAAGCATCCAATTAATTGAAAAGGGGACGTTATTTAATTTATTACCAAGAAATGTGGTTGGAAGTTATTTCTTCTGGAAAAAAGCTTCGAATATTTTTGTTTCATCCGCAGAATTAATTTCATTAAAGACTACATTAGATTTTCTCTTTTGAAGACATTGTTTACGTACTTTTCAAGTTTCAGACAAAGACTGCATAAAAAATTGTTTACAGTTTTGAAAGGAAAAATTTTAGACTTGTATTGCACAATAGTATGTAAGTAAATTTAAAAAATATTTTTTATGATAACGGGAAGCTTGTAAGCTTTTGTATTACGCGCAGTTATGTTTTTTAATAATAGCTGCACTCAAAATATAGCATATTTTATGTCTTTTAAATTCTTTCATGTAAATTCAATTTTACATATGTGCATAAAGAGAGATCAAGTAGCGAAAAAATAACGATCACACGGATTTGTAAATATAAAAACTTATTTTAAATAGCATCACTCTCCAGAAAGTCAAATTCTACTTTGGATAAAGTGGAGCTCGGAATAACAGGCCTCGAATCATCGGGACTCTGCCATTTTTAAATTCTCTAATATAAGTTAATATCACGTGTAGAATACCTCAATGGCTAGACATCACTTACACTCGAGTTCAGTTTAAAGAGTTTTAATGTTTCTTATTTTCCGTGAAGCAAGTTGCTTCTTCGTATCAAAGACTTGAAAATTCAGATTTCGGAAAACTGAAAATATGTTTGAATTTTGACAACACAGGTCAACATAGTGTGCTTACCATTACGCTACTGAGCTTTGTTTTCTTATAAATTATATGAAAAATAATAAAATATTGCTTCTATAATCGAAATTTCCTATAAATTTTAAATCTGTATAAGAGTTATATCAACACGTGTTACAAAATTCGAATGTAAATTAAATTGTCTTTGTTAGACAAGCGGATTTATGTGTCAAAATATTGTTACTGCCGTCAGTGGTTGTAGCTGATGTAACGACACTTCCTGACTCATAATCGGGTTTATGTTTGGTGATAATGCCTTTCGACGATTGTAAAATAATCGCATTTGCTGACGTTGATTCCCAGAAAACACACCCAGGTTCTGTGAAGGTCTATTAACGTTCAGAAGACGTTTTCTGAACGTTAATAGACGCTCAGAGAACCTGTGTGTGTTTGCTGGGTTATCTCCTATTCACTCATCCGCAAAAACTGAAATGTCGGCATATTGTGGCGGAAGACAGCCAGAAACCCATAGCCCCTTGAGAGATTCTTAGTTCTGTTAAAAATATGGTAATAATCAAGGCTTTTGTGAGATAGTCTAAAATTTTCATCTTTCCGTCTTGCATGATATTTTATTTCTGGCTAAGTACCTGAATGTCGTAGTAAGCCTGGCCAACACCATAAGGATGCGTTCATTAATAATATATAAGGAAGTATCACACTTATGAAATGCTCACAAGCTGCTACTGCTTACATTATCAAAAACAGCGATCACAGAAAACGACATATTGTGGCTTGGACGTCGACGTAATTTCATCATGTGTACCTGCAGACATACTGATATTTTCGTTGAAACACTCTGTCTGAAGGAACAGTCGAAATGCTATAAATATTACATCAGCATCATAAACTGTTGTAGATAATATCGCTATCACCCCTCCAAAAACGCGAATTCGCAAAATATCCGATTTTTTATTTAAGTACACTTTTAGGGTCTGTAAGCCATGATGTATATACCATGTCACATATCTGCAGAAACTGCTGAAGCAACAAAACGATGAAGGCATGCTTCTCGGAACTAGGCAAATGCAGATTCGCGTTTTTTGGCATGGTGGTAGCGATATATCTACAGCAATGCGTACTTCCGATAGCATGAGATTGTTTGCTTTTTTACTAGTAAATTTCTTATTTTTTGGAAATTTGTTTATTTTCAATTTAAATAAACACTACTTCACCGGAGCATCTCATATAATGAGTCGAGTTATAGCAGACCCATTTATAGAATTGGAACTATTGGTTAACATCAAAACAAATCCGCTTCTTTACTGAGTCAAACATTATATGATCGAAAGCCCCCTAACGCCATTAATCAGCGAGAAAATTACAACGCGTAACATCCCCTACAGAACGTGACGTCACAATTTTTTTATTCTGAAATAATCCTTTTATTGCTTCATCTATCACGTTGTGTAGTTTGTGTGATTTGTAAGTTCGTTAATTTATGAGCTACAAGATACATCTTAAAACCTGTGACTTCTTTTGTAATAATAAAACATTTTTCTACGGAAGCTGTTAGACGTTTTCTCATAAGCTTTCCATGTCAAGAATATTCTGCTAAAAAAGAACAATTCACCCTTGAAAAAGTTAAGTTATTCAACGTGTTTATTTTGTATAAACGGACGGTCTCTCCCGTAAAAGATTAGTCATTGATCCAAAGAGTTTAGCAGTACCTTCACAGGGTGAAGCAATGCAGCTCTGGGTTAACACTACTTCGATTGAAATGTTGACAAAAATAAATAATTAAACACACATACACACACAATCGGGTACTTTCTTTTCCTCTCAAGTGACAGAAAGTGTAGAGTAATTATTTAGAAAATTATACTGTACGTCTCACGATCTTAAAGATTTTCTTCAGCAGCCTTAAAGATCTCTTTAATAGCCTTAACGATCCTAAAGATTTTCTGATGGAACTGGAGCTTAAAGACAAGTAAATACAGAAATTCATAAAGATTTACAAAGAACTTATAAGTTTAGAATTAATTTATATTTTCACATTATAATTAAAACTGCATAAATCTCCATTAAGGTATACCCTGTTATTTAAAAGCTAATCATATTAGAAAAATATTCTATCTTTCAAAGCTTGGTACGCATAATCATCGATTTAAATATTCGAACGATTGCATTTTTTAAGTGCGTTACATTTTTTTAAGAACACATTTTTAAATTATCACATTTTATTATTTAATTTCGAATCAGCATGACCTAATTGATACAAATCAACGTTAAGTGAAAATAAAACGAATCCAAAAATCCTAAAAAAAAAAAAATGGAAATCGATTACCTATCCTCTAGTGTTCTCGCACCTCGTTCAGCGTCTGTAGCTATCGATTGCCATTCCCTAACTGAAAAGGTGATAAATAAAACATATCATTAAATGTAATTGACGTAACTCGAGAATGTTACCTGAAGTTCCCGTTTCATCTTTGGCAACCAAAGTTCTGTGGAAAGTCGCAAGGGGTATTTCTCTCAAAGCAGAGGAAAGTGGGGTTTGTTTTATAAGTGCTTTCCAAACATGAACTACAAATAACTTTAAAAGGCTTTGAAGGCATATGTACCTAAGTCTCAAGTGCTAAAATGGCTTTATTCCGTTTTATTTTTTATCAAGCAAACTTCACTGGGGAGAACATTTCAAGAGAGCAAATTTGTGTCGTAAGTCGAGCTTTCGAACTTAAATAAATCCTAGGACTTACAGTTTTCAACAATCTTGTGTCTGAGTATCTTAGTACAACATACATTTCATTTCATTCTTAGATACTAAACGATAAAATATTGCGATATTTTTATATAAGTACTTTCTTACTATATTTCGGTATTTCAAGGGAAATTTTTATGGGAGTCTTCTTGATTGGCATAAAATAGAAAGTTTGAGAAATTAAAAAAAAAAATCATGGTAAAATATTGTGAGTTCCAAATACTACGGTAACATGTTGAAAAAAATAAAACTTTACACCAACAAAAATACAGTGAGGCTTAACGCATCAGTTATCAAAAACTTTTTGTCTTATGTGGTCTTTTGTAAAACATGAAATTTCGACAAATCAGGCCAAATCATAAAGGTAATAGAATAATTAGTAAAATATTTTCAACATTGTTGGAAAGTATTAAAATTTTCTATGTTTTAATTACACTTTCTCAATAAATTTTAATCAACTGGACGTATATTTTGTCCAATCTATTGCTACGATTTACCTGAATGGCATTATAAAGGCAGCTATTCCGATGAATTTCGAACAGTCTTCCAGAATTTCTGTAACGTATCTCACCATAGTATCATATTTAAGTTACATAGTTCGATTTTGAGCTTCATTTAATCTACACAGTAGTAGGTTTTTCTGAAATACGTTTTCAGATGATTTATTTTTGCAAAGTTCAAGTAATTCAAGATATTGTTAACATTTCTGAGATTAGTATGTAACATGAGTTTGCTTTCCATCAGTGCAAGAATAATTTAATAAAGAAAGGTACTGCATAAGTGAGTGACACGATTATAGTTTAATAAAACTTTTGTTTATATATGAAGCTGAAATAAAATTTTATTTTCTATATCTTATTATCATTTGGCTTTTGAATGTTTTCTTAATTATTATTTAACTACAAAATCGAGTCAAAATATCTAAGATTTCATCAGATAAATAAATTTACTTTGCTTTATAACAAGTAAAATTTTATAAATACAAGATAGTGTAAATAGTTTACAAAAATCCAAAATTTATGCAAATGTATAAATAAATAAATTCATTAAAAATCTTCTAACCAAATGTATTTACTATTCAATCGCATTTTACTGATTTTTGCTTATTTAATATGCAGGAAAATGTATGTTCAAATTCCTACACTAATTTATGACAATTTTAACTTGCTTATTAAGATTATATTATTAAGACTTAATTAAAATCAATAAAAATTGATCATTTCAAAACCATACTTTTTGAGGCATGCTTATGTATAAATGCCTAATGCGTATATGTAGTGAATACATTAGGCATCTGACATCACAGCATTTAGAGTGTCCAATGGAACCTGATACGAATTAATGAAACAAATAAAGAAATATAATTGGTTAAACATTTTCAACAATTTAAGAAAGTCTTAAAATTAATATTTATTATACACACTAACTGTATTTTTTAGTGTCTTCCAAGTGAACTGTTTACCATGAGATATTTTTAAGAGAGTAATTCAAGCATAATTTGAGGAATAAAACAATCTATAGATTATGCGCTTTAATTAGTAATAATCATTAAAATAATTTCTACTCGTTCATCATTCCTACATATACACAACTTCAGAGATTTTGACAGATTTCCGAGAATTAATGAAAAGTTTTCTTCGCAGAAAGGTACATGATAGTTACAAATTTTGACGTGACTTTTCACAAAATGTGACGATGTTTTATGTCACACTATTTCTATTTTGAAAAAAAATATATTTTGGAAATTAAGGAACAAACTTTTATAATAATAGCTTTTGAGCACCAGAATTTTACTAATTTCTACGTGAAAAACATTAAGTTCGGAAGAAAACCTTTAAATTATCTTTATAATGTGCATTCTAATGAATTTAATTAATTAAGTCCGTTACTAATTTCAGTTGTTTGGTGGACTTAAGGTTTTGCTCTTGAATATAATTATGAAAATTACAGTATGTTTGTTTTTTAATTATTTAAATTATTTTAGTTTTTTCCCTTCCTCGTTTCACATACTGACATTAAGTTTTAATTTCTGAACATACAGCAGAAATATCATTTCTCTTGGGTGTAAAAATTAGAACGTCTACCGTGTTGTGCAAAATTGAAGTCTATCACTCACTTTCTGTGAGTGAAAAATTGTCCAATTTTTCCTCAAAAAGTTTATATGTAGTTATAGTGTAGTTTATAATGATGTTTCATTTAACAAAAAGTGCTCGGTTACTTCTAAAATGCTGAAATGCATAAATTATTTTTTTTTCAATTACAAATTCGAAATATATATATATATATATATATATATATATATATATATAGTAAAAAGCATAACTTACGAATCAACGTAGCATCCACTTGGCAAATACAAAATTCTAAATATCCATGGAGTGATTGATGAGCAAAACAATGAACTCAAAATCTTAAGTAAAAACAGGAATAAGCAGACACATGCAGCAGATAGAAATCCAAACAATGGTAAATCAGAAAAAGAAAATGGAATTGGATGGAGTAAAACAATGGGTAGCAAGCATCGGCTAAACTCTTCAGGCCCCACGAACCGAATATTTGCTACTAAGATAAAAAACGAAATAACAGGATTTCAATGCAGTTACTTAGCACAAAGAAAGCTAAATATGTAACTAGCAGGGGGCTATCCTGTTAAGAAGTAAAAAGTAATAGTAAAGACATACCCAGAAAAAAAGTAATTATGAAGAGAAAATGGAGATGAAGAAACCTAAGCATTAAGCCTGAAAACATGGCTCAACCATGGAGCTGTTGCCAATTGAAGCGGGAAAATTATACGTTGCCAGAAAAAATTGGAGAAAAGTTGAACAATAAGTAAAAAGTAAGAGTTAGTAAAATAATAATAATAATAATAATAATGTAATACAGTAAATTGAATAAAAAAATATATAAAAAGTTAAATAAAAATTATTAAGAAGAAGAAATATTGGCATAATATATATTAGGGATATGATATTTTTTTAAGGATTACATCTAACTGCTTAAATAGCTATCTATTATATGCCTAGAGATATTTCAGAGATTATACTAATTAAAAGAAGAGCGTTTATATTTAGATGATATCTGTGATCATTAGTTCATGTGTACATTTTTTTTTCTCAATAAAACATGTACTAAAAAGCCAGAATTTTATCGATTTTTTTTTTTAATAAGCAAGCCAGCTACCAAACCCCAACCTCTCCAACCAAGAATTCCCAGAAAGGACACATGTTTATAGTAATGCTAATTGCAACTAGGAAATAGAATCGAATTTAGAAATTTTCTAGGGTAATTGTATCTTAAAGCAATATGATACAGTGAAGATATATTTTCAGACTTATAATTACTTGTACAAAGAGACAGTACTCTATATAGATGATTAGCTATGATATTTCTAAATACAGATATATGCATACATGAAGTAAAATCTGTGAAACTAATTACACTGAAAGGAAATTCATCTCTTTTATTATATATGAGTTTCTTGTCCTTATTTATTATTAGTTGTAAATCAAGAAAATTAATACAGTTATTAGTTAGAGGATTTTTAATTAATTCTAAATTATCAGGATAAGTAATAGGGAATTTATCTGTGTATATATAATTATCTGTAGCTATAACAATAATATCATCTATGTACCTATATATTATAAGTGAGAAGTATATATATATATATATATATACCAATAAAATAGTTATAATTTCGTACTATTAAAATATTATATTTTCATATGTACTTTTAATGAATTATATTTTTCATTACTTTTAAATCTAACTTAAAATTTGAAACCTCCAGAGGAATAAGTTTAAATTTTCCTTACAGTTTAATGTATATATAATACGAGCATATTCAAATTTCAAAAAATTTACATTTTTACCATATACAGACTTAATATGCAGACAGTAGACAGACAGGAAAACCAAAAGCATGTGTACTTTTCAAAAAAGCTGCATTGTTAAGCAGGCAGTTTTTACCAAGCAGAGCACAAAAAAGACTTCGCTTTTTGCACAATACGGTAGACATAGAAATGCACTTGAGTATTTGCAATGCTTATTGAAATATACGAAGAAAATCTTTTTTCCCGAGATTTTCTATAATTCTGATTTTATTCAAAACTTTAAGGTAGACTAAGTCTTGGCCATTAAAATTGAGATGTCTCTAACTTAACACTTGAACTTGGCTTTACACCCTTTTGAAATAAGTAAATTGATCAGGAATAGGTTTTTATTTGTTTTGTTTTAAGCAGCTATCCAATATTTCCCATGTATTAAAGTACCCTACCATTCACTTTTATAGAACATTTTAAATATGTTTATTTTTATATCAAACAAAACATTGTATTATGTTAATGAAATTCAAAATAAAATGCACTGCTTTGAATGTAGCGCAGGTAACATAATTCTTTCCTTCTTTTCAGTGCAAGCGAATATTTGCACCAAAAGGATACAGCTTCAATCGTTAGTTCTTGTACTATTAATTAAGAGGTGAAACTGCCAGTATCGTTAATTTGTGTTGAATCCTCAAACTTTATTTACATTTTTCCGTTAACTTGAATAGACGGAGCTATCTCCTTTTTATAGCAAACACCTTTATTTGCTAAATAGTTGTGAAAGAACTTACATGAAATCATTTTGGAAAGTGTTTTGTAATGCATGCGTTCACATGAATACTTCTCTTGCCTCAATGATGCATTTTATTACACCGCTTAGATGATTCGAAGTCATGATGCTTTTGGATGATTTGGATGATTCGTAGTCTTTTGTAAATTTCTGAGAATTTATGTACGGGATGTCCATTTAATGGCACCCTGATTTCAAAGTTAAATATCTCAAAAGCACATATCAGTAGAAGGGTGCAGCAAACGTTATGATTATTATGTAAGCTGTAAGAATTTTACTAAGAAGTTTCGATAAAATAGTTATAAAACCCGCAAACAGATGGCGCTGTAATTTCAGGCCTCCATATTCTCCCGATCTGACTCATGTTGATTACTCTCTTTTGGTTACACTATCTACTGGAACCATCTTAACACGCAGAACGAGCTTGAATCATCGATTTGTGTGGTATGTGAATCCATTGTCATAGAGACATTAGGACAACGATGACAAATGTCGTTATTCGTTTGCGCCACCTGTGTGCGTCGACGGTGAACATTTTCAACAGATTGTGGGGTGACTGCTCGGAGACTTTTCATACCTTGATTATAAATAAAACAATTAATATTAATGTTGGAGTCTTTTGAAGCCTTAAAACTGTGAATTTTTAACCATCATTTTTAAGCTAAAGCTAAAAAAGAAAGAATTTTAGTCGATTTCAACTGATTCCATTGTTCATTTGACTAACATTCTGACAGAACTCGGGATCAAAAATACAGCTAAAGCTAAAAAAGAAAGATTTTTAGTCGATTTCAACGGATTCCATTGTTCATTTGACTAACATTCTGACAGGCATGTTTCTGACAAAATTGTCCTATAGACACAAAAACATATTCCAAGATGATAAACATGTTGATTTTATGCTACATAACAGCTTCCTTCTCATGAATTCACTTGCAAAGACGATGTCACTTTATCACAATTAAACGACTAATCAATGTCTCGGAGATTGACGCTCTAACACAGACAAATGCTAATTAAATGAATGTTGTCCTAAGCTCCGTGTTATAAACTAATTTCATTGTCACTCAAACACTTTCTTGCTGATTCCGTTTAATAAACATATTGTTTTAGGCAATATAAACATTTTTTCTCATGAAAAAGCAACAAGCGAGAAAACTTTTTAACATATATTTTATTTTACAATAGGATGCTTTTCTTCCATTTCTATGAAAATATAAGAAAGGTCTGTCAACAAACAGCATTAGTCAAAGAAACAGATACGAATGTTAAAATACTTAGCAGTCCGTCCATAAAAGGTGTTAGATAGTGCTTTAATTTTTTGAAATAATTAAAATTTTGTAAAATAACACACACAAAATGCACTTATCTGTCTGTACGCACGTTTCAGCAAAAAAAAAAAAAAAAATTGACCTCCATAAGCAGACGTCCACACACAGTGTCGCAGAAAAGAAAGGACTGAAAAATCAAACAAAAACAAAAGCGAAGAGCGAGTTGCTAATCGGAAGAAGGTAAATGCAAGAAACTGTGGAGAATAGAAGAAGGGGAAAAGGAAAGGAGATAGGTAAAATTAAAAATCTGATAGAAAATAAAATAAAATGCAGAAAATAAATGAATAAATAAATAAATAAGGATAAAATGCACGAAACAGAAACACAAAAAACAATAAAAAGCAGAACAACCCCCCCCCCAAAAAAACACTAAAAAACAGCAACAAAACATCTTTTTTTTCCGAAACACGTGTACCTCATAAATGCATTATGTGTATTATTTTACAATTATTTATTTCATTTACCACCAATTTCTCTTTGAGGGATTTTTACATTATTAAACACGTTTCTTTTGGGGGGATTTTTTTTTTACTTTAATTTTTTGTTTTTAACTTTTACATGTTCCCACGACAAAACATTGATGATGATGTTCTCCCAACTAGTTGAATTTTTGCTTAACATTTTTTTTAACTATCACATAGAAAACAATGTTGTTTTTCAATCAATGCTCTTGTGGAAAAACTTTCTTCTTGTGGCTCACACTCTAAGCTACTTGTTAAATCGAAATAAGACTGATCCGTATACTCTTACGACTTTTATTATTCACTTGCAATAAGAAGCACGTTGGAATGGTTTGGACAGAATATAAAATTTATTCATCGTGCGAGAAATGGACGCCAAAGACGTTAAATTACACTAATCCAAAATCATTATGCTACACTTATTATCACCAACAAGTCTATACTTGGCTCCGAGACACAAATTTACTAATTAAAGTTGATTTATGTCAGATGTTTTGATTAGGGGTTTGTTTTTCTTCAGACTTTTATGAGTACACAGTAAACATAGTTTGTTATTCTTTATCTGTAATCCAAGGTTGCAGTAGAGAATATTGAATAAATGAATTTTTTGAACCAGTTGGACATTATGTTTTACTTATTTGTTTTCGTCTTCAAATGTTTTTCAGTAGTTTTTATGTCTAAATAGTTACCGGTCTGAAACTACTGACAAAAAGCTATAAAATCCGTTCTTAACTGCCAAGAAGCTGTTAAATCTCAATGATAATGAAGAAGCATGTGAAATTTAGTAGTAACCGATACTTCCAATACCTCGCTTTCAAAATGGCATATTCTTAAATAGCATATTTTCGGAGGTACTTGCTTGTTATAGCAAGCTTGTTTATAGACGTTAGCATTGCACCACGATTATAAATAAATAATCGCAATAACACCCTCATTAAGTGTATATAATATATCGGGTGGAAATTATACTCGATAAATATATATACATATATATTTATCCGGTGGAAATAATTCTAAAGAATTCATGAACTCAAAATACAAATCTTAAACCAAAAACACAAAACTCTCAGCTAAACCTATCTAGATATACAAATAAGGACATTTAGAAGATACATATAAAGATATTGAGAGGATAAAAGAAATTTCTTTGCAGATATGTGTGTGCGTTCCTACTAAATTTCTCATAAGTACATATGTGACACTTTGGAATGTCGATCACATTCCTTTTGTATTCAAAGGGATACTCTTTTTGATTTACATTTTATTTTCAATAAGATTAAGCAAAGATAAATGAAACTCAGTTAATTTATCGAATTTATGCGGAATGCTTCTGTATGTTTCTAATATTTATACTTTTTTCTTCATTTGTAACTGATTACAAAGTTAAATTAATAGATAATGTTTTATTCTTTGTTTTATTTTTATGGTTGTTTTATTCACCTTGTTTATTTGATGAAATGCGTGTTTTACTTATTAATGCCTTTTCCATAGATTTAGGAATATATTTTTTTTTTCGACCAGACAGACAATTTGTGACTTTTTTGCTTACAGTGTACTATTTGTCAATCATAAAATAAAATATTTTTTATATACACATGTACTTTGAAATACTTGCCATGTTTATGTTTTATATACCTTGGAAATATTATTGGGACTGTGCTCGCATTTAAACAATAAAAACAAAATTTTCCATAAAACTTTATTTTTTACAGTATTATAATAATAGAAACTATTTTAATTTGGCATGTTGCCAGTATATAGATTCAACCGACTTGCAAAAAAAAAAAGCAGCTTTATCTACATAAATTTTAATATTGTACAACCTTTACAAATAACAAATTATTACTTTTTTTTAAGACTCTCAATTTAATATTTCCTGGTAGTTTTCATTTTTTGTCTTTCGTAAAACAGAACAAATCCATAAAGATTTTTCAACTACATAAAATATTGTTTTTTTGTTGTTGTTTTTTTAAAGTATCATCTATATCAACATCTAGAAAGAGAAGGATTGAATTTAGTGGCAAGTGTAAGCTTGCCACTGCACCTGCATCCAAAAGTATCGTACCGCCCAGTCTTCGAGCAGCGAAAGAAAAACGCCTGACTTCCTTCTTAATGCATGAGATCAAGTGAAATTCTTTTGTTATCGAAGAAAAAAGAAAGAAAAGGTGTTTGTTTGACAAGTGGTTTCCAAACACGAATCAAGGAAATCACTCTAAAAGGCTTGATGTGAATGCGTTTTTTCTTTTGATCACTTAAAAGATGATTCTTCAACCAAATGTATGTGTGTGCTTCTACTTTTTCTTACTTTTTATTTCTTCTTAAATTGAATTCTCAGTAGAAATCCGATGTAAAAAATGCTTGTTTCCTTTCTTTTCTTTATTCGATATCTTTTGTTTTGAAGAATTCTCCGATGTCTGAGTGCATTCTCCGAGTTTTACAACGCCTTTTTTCTTCACATAGAAGAAAATGCTTTATTCCAGGAAGTATTTTTCCATCTAAAAGGGTATTATTTATAAAAAATTGCATGCATTTATGGTGTGTTTTTAAAATGGATAAAAATTTTTAAAAGGACAAAATAAACGATATCATGAGAGTTTTTTTTTTCTTGGTCATGAATATGAAGAACATAAAATATTTTTATTTATTTCAATATTTTCACTTTGATTAGATTTAATGATCTGAAACAACATCGTATATTTCCCATAACTATTCATCAAAATAAAAATTTTACTTACTTAGTTTGAAAAAAGTTTCTCAAATTTCAACTATTTCCGCGTATAGTTTTGTTTTTAGACTGCGAGAGAAAAATAAAGAAACGTTGACATTGAAGCAAAACTATATTTGAGAAATTTTTGATGAAATTCTAGGGAAGGAGAATTCATTATTTTCAGGTGAATGCACTTATTACTATTTTATTTTCTTGATAATAAATCGTAGACATAGTTATTTACTATTGTGTTTTCAGTGTTATTATTCTTTAATTTATGAAAATGAATACGAATATCTTTGTAAATAAATTTTAAGTTTATTTCGCAGACTTCAAATTGAATTTTCAACTCTGGAGTAAAAATTACATAAGGTTGCAAAATTAAGAGAATGATTATTTTTAGCTTAATGATCTGATATCACGGGTGGCTAACCTTTTGTATGTATCATGAGCCAATTTTTTAATGTTCAAGCCGAGTTCAGATGCACCATACAACTCAAGAACCTTTTTATGCTTACATTTACGTTTAGATTTAGAAAATATGAAAATGAGGTATAAGTACACTTAAGTTCATTGAAGGAAAAGTAATAATGTGTGAACATGAGATCGAAATGTTGCTCTGAGGAAGAAGCTGCTTTCCTTCTACACTTCCTTTTGCGTATATTCTGTAGACGTTCAGGGATTGTTCGAGTTTTGGTGATAATGTATTTTGGAATGTACAAATGCTTCTTTTACAAGTAGCATCGTAATTATAAAAAAAATAAATATTTTCGGGCGCGGAATTATTTAAAAGTCTTAATTTTATCTCAAAACAATAGATGGGCATACATATGTAATGCGCCACTTAAAATCATCGAATGTACCAAGTTTGGCGCATGCGCCACGCGATTTGGCCATTCCTGTATTGGCTGTATTAGATTAATGGCATTTTCTTTTAGTTTTGTTACCTTATCTGTTGTTTTCTCGCTTACTGTAAATTGAATAAACTAATGATAATGTATAATAGTCCTTTGATTGGATCGCAATTAGCACTTGTAAAAATAGTAAGTGATTAATCACAAATAACGCCTGTACAAATAGTAAATAATTCAATATTTATCAAATTAACCGGTTTGTTTACATAGTTCTATTTTAAATCAAGTTCATAAGAAAAAATCAGGGTTTTACATAATCCATCATAACCTAAAAAAGACATCAGTAGATCGACCAGCATGTGATTGTAGGGCTGGAAAACGCGGTACCAGCGGTTCTTTTCTAATTTAAGTAAAAAAATCTGTAAGACAGATCGTAGACGTAAGAGAGTTCGAAAATCTACACAAAAAATTTCATGGCATGATGCAAGCCTATCAGCTTGTCAAGCTGAAGGAATTTTGATAAAGTTATGGACTTATACATAATTGTAGCATTCGCTAGTAAATTTTGGCCAAAATATAGACAAGGTACTAGTATGATAAATATTCACTAATGCATAAAATTATACAAATTTAATGGTGATTTAGAATATTTGCATAGTTATATGACACTTGTGGTTGCATCTGCATTTAAAAAATCAATGTGATTTTACTAAAGTGAAAAAAGTCTAGATTAGGTATGAAAAAAGGGCATACATATGTAATGCGCTACTTAAAATCATCGAATGTACCAAGTTTGGCGCATGCGCCACGCGATTTGGTCATTCCTGTATGTATTAGATTAATGGCATTTTCCTTTAGTTTTGTTACCTTATCTGTTGTTGATAAAGCCTTAAAGCCTATTTTTGTAAGATCTTAACAGTTTTATACTAATGTTTTTTTCTCTTAAATGCTCTGTGTTTTTTTTCCTTTATCGATTAAATTCATTAAAACTAAATTCCTCTACCATTACTTTCTTAATAGCTATGATTGATTTAGATTACATTTTTATAAGGACCACTTTAATAAGACCTTTAAATATAATTACGGCAAATTCATTACTGTAACTTTTAGGGATGGACGCGAGACGACTTTTTGCGAGACGAGACAGAGATTTACAGATTTTTTGCGAGACGAGACAAACATTTTTAACATTATGATATAGGGGTTTTTGCGAGACGAGACAAAGCTTTTCGGCTGTTTTGCGAGACGCGAGACTCCAATTTCTTGTCTCGCGTCCATCCCTAGTAACTTTATGTGCTTATGGACCGTTTATATTTACTGTTATATATCCCGCAGATAAAAAGTATTAAAAATTAGTTAGTATTTCTATAAACTGCATGGCTAAGGACATATATATACAGGACAGTAAACACGTATGAATTACGTGAAAGATTGAGATAAAAGTTTAGAAAATTTGGCGCAAGTAACTATCACTCATTTTAAGCATCATTATTACAGCAAGGTTTGCCACATTCTTCGGTACACTTTTTATTCTGAAAATATTTTTAATACATGTTCATTATAACACCATAGTAATAAATACTTTGGAAACGTCACTATGCTCCAGGTAGCAGAAACCGTACATCATGGCACCGGGAGCTGCAGATTATTTATATCTTGCAGAATAATCTAGACAAATTAAGATGAAGCTAGGAAATAAAGTTTGGATTTTCGATCATGGAGCTGCAGATTGATACGAAACATTTTGCTACCGGAACTACACTAGCATTTATAAAAATAATATGAACCAATATTTTGCTTCTAAGTAGTGTTTTCTAGTGACAATAAATGCAAATAATATCTAATGTGGCCAAACCTCTAATATGTAAGCAATATATTGTACCAATTTTTTTTTCATTTGAGATTTTCAGCAATTAAGATATCTACAAGTAATATGTAACTTAATAGGGCAAAGATAACGCCATATTTATTTTTGAAAACATGATAATTTAATAAAATTACTACAAAATTTTTATGTTGAAAGACACCTTAAACTGAAAAAAAGCCAAGTACAGATTCTTTAAACTAAACATGACTGAATGCCCCACAAACTAGGGGTGGGAACTTCCGAACATTATGCAGATATATTGAGCATTTGGAGGAGTGATCTATACTTTAAAAACTTGGAATAAGTCTTACGTGAAACAAATAAACTAAAAGACATTTTTGTTGGGTAATCAAATCATGTGTATGAAGAAACAAAACTTAGAAATTATAACACGAGAGAAAATATACTTTTCACTCAGATTGCCATGATTTTATTTCTACAAGTGTGCAAACTCAGAAAATCATCAGCATTATTTATTTTGTCACTGCATACAGTTGCTAAAATTTAGAAATTTAAGTTAGGATAATTAAAAACACACAAAAAATTTTTCGATAGTTCCATTATCGTTTAAATTAAATGTATTTATATTTTTATTATATTTTTTTAAATTTATTATTCGTTTGCAAAGGGAATTTTCATTTATGTATGTTTATGTCATATCCTATTACTGCAGATTATTGATCAAGTTCGCGAATACATTGTCTTATTAAAATGTGATGGTTTCTTTCGTTTTAAATTGTAACTTATTGTTAGATCTTTTGTAACAAAAAATATTTACATTGTTATTATAAAATATTTATTCTATTTGAGTTTTGACCAATTAATAATGCACTAAATAAACCCCTTTAAACTCGAAATTTTTAGCAGAAAAAAAGTACTGTTTAAACTGTTAAATAATAAATCTAGCGATACTTATCTGAAAGTAAAAATATTAGTCAAAAACAACCTCCATGCATATAGCAAAATTTTCCCGAGCGGAATATTTATCATCTAATACTAAGCACTAGAAACGGGTTTCAGTTAAAGAATATAAAACAAGGAAAGTATACTTTAGTAAATCAACCTGCTTAGAGAGAGCATTGTTTGCTGGCATTATTTTTGAGAAAGCCCAAGATCTACATGCAGTATATTTTTAAGCTTTAAGCAAATACATAAAATATTTTTCTTGTTTTTCAAAGCACTCATCATTAATCATAGATTTACTCTGTATGTTAAGAAGAAGTAAGAGCTTTTTCAACTTATTCTTACAACAGAAAAAAAGAATTTTCAATGCAAAATGTTTTAAATATTTCCAATATATTTAAAAATAAATGTCGCAAAATCCAAAAGAAAAGGTTTTTAAGTTCATTAACCTTTTTAATACCAATATATCTTATCTCAGAGATTTATCGGTATTGCCCAACTTCCATGTTTCTTCTTTCGCTCTAGTATGGTAAAATATCCTCTGTAATTTTATTTTTATAAAATTCGTGTTTTCCACAAAAAATTTCAGTAAAGATTTTCCGGTTATCTAATGAGTTCGTGATTTTAAGCTATGACACAGGAAACTAGTTCACAACGGAAACTCTTTTTCATTCCAAAAATCTAAAACAGTTTAAAAGTTAACTATCATGAAAGAAACTTCAAAATTGATGCACATTCAATAGATTTCTTTTAAAATTGCTAAAATATGAAAATGATTTTTGTATAGACTTCACAATTATGTATTTTTTCCTTGCTCTGCCTGTTTGTCAATAATGCGTGACATTGATTAACTGTTATTTTGATGTCCTGTTGCTTAAAGCTCATTTTCTTTGATTTTGATATCGATTATAGTTCTTAGCTATTAATTATTTTTTAATAATGTAAAACATTCTGATACATTTTTGTATAATGAAACAGTATCGCATTAGTGTATTCTTTGTCTATAGCGCTTATTTGACTTTTTTTTTTTCATTCGATAGCATCAAATCTATAAACATAAATATGTGGCTGAACTCAAAATCACAAGCATGTCCTTATAACAAACATTGATGAAAGATCAAACTGCTTAGTTTATGTAATAATTTGAAATTGTAATGTTTTAAAATTTGAAATTTATGGAGAAAAGTTGTTGGCAAGTACGCCTTTGATTTCGCTTTTATATTTCTGTGTGCTATTTTACAAATAATTTTATTACCCTTGTTAGCATTTTTTAATACATCCTCGTGCATCTATTTCCTAAAGGCTACGAAATATAGCTTAATTCATCGCAAAACTGTATTTCACTAATGCAGGGTAGTCAAAATTAAACTTCCTCTATAAGCAACATTCTGAACAGCTTATTCACGTGAGCAGATTGCCCCCAAATTTAAAATATGGATTGTACACGAAATGTGCTGAAGGCAAATTTTTTTAAGTTAAAAAAATATCCACCAGGTGGCGCTTTGCATTTGGAATTCAGCTCAAAAATTGACCCCAATACGTTAATAAATACTTTAAAACTATTGAATAAATGTTGAAATTGCTTGTTCATTTCGAATTAGCCATTTCTACTCTTACATTTGCCGTTCTTTTCATGCAAGGCGCCACCTAGTGAACACTTTTTGAACTATTTTTTTTTCTAAATTCCTCTAGCGCGACTCACGTAGTCTATGAACCAAATTCTATTACAATCCGTTCACGCGTTTTAGCTGTAGTACACTGTTTATAGACAAAGTTTAATTATAACCACTCTGTTTAAATTAGTTTAAACTAGTCATTTCCTTCTGAGAAACATCTTCGAACAAACGCTTCTCTGAATATTTTGCTTAAATGCGGCGGGAGAGTAAAACAAAACCTGACGTCTGCACTCCGTTTGAATAATTTGAAGTAAGAAATACCAAATAAAGATGCAGACTATTTTTGCCTTATCAAGGGATTCGTAAGAACAGATGATTTTTTCGGGAAATAAGAAATAAACCCAGACAAACATCTTTTACATACATGTTGCAATAATTCCAGGAAAACGCAAATTTGATTTTCCTAAAGTTTTATAGGGCAAGCGCGAAGCGGAATATATTTTATTTCACGAATTTTTAAGTATGGGGTTCTTCCTTTCTTGGTGGATGAATTTTCAAGCAATCTCCTCTTGCGCTGTGGTGGTTTTGGTGTTTTGCATTTCAGCTATGTAAATGTTTTTTTGGTTTTTTGGTTTTTTTCCCGACGCATGGGAAATGCAAATACAGAAATATTGAATTTAGAAAGCGCCTAGTGGCTTATTAGGTTTCCACTCTGAAAATTCTGCTGGATAATGAAATTTTTAATAAGAGAAATGCTAATATTTTTTCTGGTAAGGTCAGTGCAACGTATACCTACGAAGTAAGCGTTGATGAAAATTGTGAATTATTCAAATACAAAATTTAATTCTAACAAATAAATATTATGTGTGTTTAAGCTCTATTTTTGATTACAACTTTTATATATATTAAATAAGCAGAACTTTTACTAGTTATAAAGAGACTTATTATTAGTTATAAAGAGAAAATTATAATTAATTTCCACAAATTAGTATATTGATCAAAATTTTTGTGTTTCATTTGCATCTCTTAAACGTATTTGAAATTAATTTTCTAACAAAAATGAGTTGGTACTGTAATTTTAAACGACCATACAGACTGAACACTTCTACCTATTTTGATCCTTTTGATATTTTTTCCCTAATGGCCGGCCTCTGCCGTGAAGGCTTTGGCTACAACAGGCCGAAATTGTTGGTCTCTTTATTATGGGCGCACCTAGTAGGTAGACCAACGTCGCCCCTGATGAAGGGACGGACATGAAACCACGAACAGTCGGGGATCGAACGACGGCCGCCGGGAATTGAACCCGAAACCGGTGCACGGTGCCTTCCCCACCATACAGGCGTCTGCTCCGAGGCGTCTACGAGGGTCTGCTCCTTTTCAAATTTTAGGGCTTTAAAAGCGGGCTTCTCTTGGTTTTTCTCTTTCCCTTGATTTTAAAACACTTCCCGGTGAAGTTGAAGTAGTTTGTTTGTTTAAAAGGGATGACACATTCACCTGAAAAAATGTGCCATTCACAACTACTTTTGCCCGTTCTGGAATTTCGCGCCTCACTTTGGATCCTTAGAAGGTGAAATATTTCTGATTATAGGTACTTCTTGGAAATATCGCTGAGAGGAGTTAATATCTAATAATTGTCATAAACACGCTTGCTCTGGCAATAATTTTCATGTAATAGAAGTCGTCTATTAATACATTGTCCATAGTACACAGTAAGAAATACCTGTAATTTTACCACACATATTGCTGTAAAATAATATAGCACACTGTGTTGTAAATCCACTCAAAAATGACGCAATGACATTGATAAGCCAATCACGAAGAACCTATGGCAATGATTGTATGGCAACTGGTACAGTCTACATCACAATGCGTAAGCGTTACGTTTACCTACACATTGTGAAGTAAAATACTGCAGCGCTCGGTGTTTTTACGCGCTCGGTGTGCAACGTCATTACGTCATAAATTGACGTAATGACGTTGATAAGCCAATCACGAAGAACACTGTATAGTACATTGCCACAGTCTACAGCATAGCGTGTGCATAAATCTAACTCCAATATCACAACGTGTTGGCGGTAAGTTTAAGCACACGTTGTGCTGTAATCATTATTTTCAATGTGGCATAATGAAATCTGTGTGTGTGTGTGTGTAATGTTTGTAGTTTATTATTCCAAACGTTGACGTAGAAAGAAGTATAGGAAAGAATTCCAATACATTACTTTTTTGGGCATTTATTGTTTAAAGTGCGGTACAATATTTGTTAGTATCAGTTATAATTTATAATATAGTGGAATCCCGTTTTAGGTCCTTACAGCGAAAATTTCGTTATAGCGAAGACTTCCGTAGTTGCTAAATTAAGTTACATAGGAGTTATTATATTAAAATTCCGGTATTATGAACGATGGAATACCGTTTAAGGAAGCCTGGAAAGAAGGAAAATGCCTACCCGAACATGCATACACCAGCACTGGACACTGATGAGGATGAAACTTACTTAACCACAGACTTGCAATCTTTGAGGGGGAGCACACAACGAAAGAAATATTCGTGTTTATGGATGTAATTCTGGATGATTTCCTTTCTGCTGATAATAATATCATAACCTCCGAACCCTTGACGGACGATTATACCCTTCGTTGGATTAAAAAAAACTTACAATCCATTCAGAAGAGCGACAGCGTACAGGAATATTCGTATGAGAACCTCACCTCCTGAGAACTTTCAAAGCTTTAGCAAGTGTAAAGATTTTATAAAGTTATTTATCATCCAAAGTTATGTTAATGACAGCTTGTTTGAATATGTATTTAGTTTAGAAAAGTGTATAATCTCTTCTGCAAGTATTAGATGTTTGAACAAGATGTTGAAAAATTTCAATAAAATCGATGTTTATTTGATTTGAATTGGTGGCTGTAACTTTTAAAAATCTATAACTTCATTAATCTTTGAAAATTCTGCTGTAAGGATTTTTTTTAGTTATCGTATCGCTATAACGATTTTTAGTTATACCGAGAAGATAATCTGTATTTTTAAGATAAGATAATCTGTAATCTATCAAGATAAGATAATCTGATAAAACAATCTATATTTTCAAAAATAAAGAGAATACGAACATTAAAATTAATGTGGGTTTTCCGTAGCATGATCGTTTCACACAACAACAGAATCCAAGTGTCTACATTGCTGGCATATCACAAGAAAGCTTTAACCCAGCATTTTCGGAACAAAAAGCTCTTGCGCTAAAATTTAATCGATTGATAATATTCAACAATAAAAATAAGGGGATAACCACATGAATAGCCATTTTTTCAATGGTAGCTGATGTATTTAAAAAATGTTACTCTCTTTTAAAAATAGAAGCATTTGCAAAAGATTAACTTTATAGCTGTGGTAAACAAGTTCAGAAAGTGTTACGAAATAACCAAAATAAATCAAATCTTTACTCTTTAGAACTTCTTTAACATCTATAAAGTGCAATCGCCCTTCTACTTTTAACAAATTCCCACTCGATAATTAATGTTGTGTGAGGAGGAGGGTAAGAAGAGTTATGTAAGGATAACGAATGGACAGATGAGTAATGCATATGCACTTGATTGGGAAATATTTTTAAAAGCATTTCCATTAAAAATATTTTCTGCATTACAGAGAAAATATTTCTGATGAAATTTCTTCAGAAACTATGCTGAATACAGCTATGATGAGAAACCATTTCCTCTATTTCTTGCGTCAGCTTAGATAATCAGAGTAAAATAAATGTAGTACATAAATAAGAAAAAATCAACATCAAAGACTGCCGAAAGAAAGTATCACGATTTAAAAGGGAAAAGAAATTACAATAAGCCGACTTCATAAAGCAAAAGATATTTACTTTATGTGTGTGTAGTCGACGTTGAGAAATATAAAACATGTCCTTTTGCTTCACGAAAATTTAGAAAAACCTTGTGTGACCTAAATTATTTTTATAGTAAAAAGTTATGGAACTTTCATTTGATACAAACTTTATTTTTACTTTCTAGAAACTTTAGACTGACTGAATGACCTAAAATCAAAGTTTTCGTGAAAATTTTTACGATTAAAAAAAATACGAGGTTTAAATAAACTATAACTTTAATTATTCTTCAATAAAAAATTGTTTCCATATTTTTTTAGTTGTTGTTGTTTTTGTTTATCCGTCAAAATAACATATTTATTTATCTTTCATGATATTAAAATAAATGAAACTGAAACTCTAATACACACGCATATGTGAAACTGTCAATGTATACAGGGTGAGTCTGAAAAATGTGACTAAAATTTTATAGTGCGATAAAACTCATCTACACGAGCAAATTTCGTCATGAAAGAATGAGCGGAACGTAAACGGCAAGCTCTAGGTGGCGTTGAACATGAAAACTTGAACGCCGACAGGTGGCGTTATAAATGGTATGAAAGGGTCGGTCCTCCCATCCAAAAGCATTGTCTTTTGTGGATCGCCGAGAGGATGGCTGGTTTTACGACCTGGAATGCATCTCAAACCCAACAAGTCCCGATAATGTATATGTGTATACACACATATATATGTAATAATAAAATAAACTTTGCTAATTTAACCTAATTTAATTTAATGTTATTTGAAAAAGCTATTTAATCTTTTACTCTTACTGTAAAGTTTGTTTCTCGGCCACACAAATATTACGCTCAGAGACGTTTTTTGAAGTTCCATAAGTAGAAAATTGTTTATTCAGCAGTATTCTCGGTTTTCTGTGGTTTTCATTACTACGTGCTTTTAGAACTCCTGGGTAAGCAGGTGTTTCTTATTTCTTGATTGACAATCTAGTTAACTAATTACATTTGAGAGTAACGCCTTCGTGATCGTGCTGCACCCTGCCATCAGGTGTAGTAACTAAGGAGTATTTAAGCAAGAGCACGGAAATTTCGAGAGCTTCGTCTTAACTTCGCGCTTAGCTTTTTAGGAGTTTGGAACGTAAAGCTTAGCTTTGAGCCTTTAGACTGCGATGTAAGAAGATAGCCACGGAACGAATAAGGTCGCCGGCCCGACTCCTGCCATCTGTCTGAAATTTGAAATAAACTATTTAACCTAGAACCCCAATGGATTTGCGTCAATTATTCCAACAAAGAATGGCGTAAGGCCCATTCTTTACATATATATGTGTGTGTATATATATATATATATATATATATATATATATATATATTTGAGACGTCAGATATTTCAAGTAAAGTTCCAGAGTTAAGGCAGGTAATATGGTTTATTGAACATTACATTTAAGTTACAATATAGAATGAGAAGAGGGGAGGGGAGACGGGTACAAAAATCGGCGTGGACTAATTAAGCAGTTCCAGTGGCAGAAGTCTCTCGATTTTCGATGTGCGGGTGTATTTACGCTCACCACACCACGTGGTTTGCGAAGACATAACTCCGCCTCTCTCTTATCTCTAATCGAACCACACACATTTACCAACATGACCCGCATCCGGGGCTACAAGGGCGTGGGGACACGTGTACATCTAAAGAACTCAGAATCGACGGCCTGATGTCTGACAAATAACAAAATAAGTAAAACATAGCTCCAGAGCGCGCGTGGCAAGTATGACAGGAAAGCAAAACTTGAAAAACAAACAGTGAAAGTACCCGCTTGAACAATACCCAAACTAGTAAAACCCAAATTACCTTTTTATACATTACATATATATATATATATATATATATACATATATATATATATATATATATATATATATGCAGGGTGTCCCAGACCGGTGGTAAAGTGGTAAAGGGTTTAATTCTTTAGGTATTAGAGATAAGTGGCCAATGTAAATTGAAAAAAAATGTTCAAAATAAGGTAGGAAATAATACTCCGTTAAGAAAATATTCCTCTCGTTACTTTCCAGAACTTACATTTTTTAAATTTTTATACGACCCCCGTGCAAAAACATTCCGAATTAGTAAAATGTGTCCCATAGACATAAGAGGTGATATACCAAATTTCAGCTTTTCATCATACGAAGGCGTAGAGATATCTTCAAAGAAGGATTATTGGGGACTATGCATGATTTTGTATGTAAACATTTATTCCTTGGCCACCAGCTAAAGTGTAAAAATATTTTATTTCTTAATTTCTGTACGGCCCCTGAAATGTGATCATTCGACCGGATTCTTCCCCTCCGAGAGCCATTGAAAAGTGGTTTAAGTCAGCGTTATATTTATCTTCATATCTCTGCGACACATTTTAAAATATACTTCTTAAATTTTATAGGTCACCTCTTTAGTGTGAGGGGCATATTTTACTAACAGGAAATGTTTTTGTACGGGGGTCGTATAAAAATTTAAAAAGTGTGACTTTTTGAAAATTATAGAGAGGAATTTTTTCTTAACGGAGTCTTACTTCCGACCTTATTTTGAACATTTTATCAATTTACACTACCCACTTATCTCTAATAGATAAAGAATTAATGTTCGTTACCACCTTTTTGGAACACCCGGTATATATATATCCCGAAGAGTATATGTAGATTAGTTTTGGCATGATAACTATTGGTAAAGATATTATATCTATATTTGTGACAGTCAGACACGTATAACCGAAGCTGCTTTTATGTACTAACTTTTTATTCTTTTTCACAATACTTTAAAGTGTCTCTTTTTTCCGCGAAATAGTTATTCATAAATTTTTATTCTTTTTCTTTTATTGAAGATAAAATTTCGAAGTTTTTACCAAATTAATTAACCTTTATTTGTGACACTAACGTCTAAATACTCTACTGCATAAGATACACTAAATAAAAACTCAAACAGCTTATTTTTGTTTATGAAAGATTTATTTTTCGTCTAAAATAGTTTTATTTCTTTCAGTGTATTTAAAAAGAAATATATTTTGCATCTGCATGTCGATTTGTTTATCGTTGTTTACTTGATATAAAATTTCATTATTTTACTAAGGTAGTTGAAAAAGTTAGTTTTTGGGGAAAGTTGCAATAGTGTGGCATCAAAGCTTAATTAAATTATTATTAAAAGTTAAAACTAATAGATAACATTCCGTTTCAGATAGTTTTCTGAATTCATCAAAAAGAATTAATATCCTAACTTTGGTTTTTAAGAAATTATACTTCGATGCATATTTTCTCAGTAAAATTTTCATGACTAGTATTTTTAAAAGATCATCAATATATTGAAAACGTAATAACATGCGTTTTTTTTAATATGAAGTTTAAAGTAGCAACAAATAACACCTATAATATATTTAACTTATATCTTTATTATTAACCTTATTCTTAAGCAGATTTGATATTTGTAACTTTTGATTTGTACTCGTAAATCTTATATTAAAATTGTACAGTGCAATTCAAAAGTTAGCAAACATTAATCAAAATGCAATGTTCTTCATATATTAAAAGTAGCTTACCCCAAGGACAGCAAACAATCAACTTCAAAAAATTTCTTAAAGGACGAACAAAAATTTTTTCAAAAATTTTTTCTGACTAGACATTCATTATGTGAAAGGGCTTACACAACAGCTTATATCTCAGAAGTGTTGCTTCGGAAATGAAATGCAAACTGATTCAGTAAGGTCCCATATAAAAAAAGAATCCTTTGAAAATAGTTTTTCGTTAAATTACGTCATATGTACCTCAGTTTTTTCCTTCATTATTTATTAAATGGAATGGCTCACACTCCACGCTGTACAGCTGTCATGCTATTCCGGAAACCAAAATGATGTAATAAATTCACCTATAATTAACACTTGCTTTTAAATATGTTAGCATTCCTACAAAAATACATCATGCATGCTCCAAAACTTTTATGCATTATTCAACTTGCAAAAGATCTGACATTTTTTATTCCCAGTATAATGTTTCGGAAACTAATTGTAGGATTATTTAACAGGATGGCGTGTAACTGAGATTCGTAAAATATGTGTCTGCATTCCGATTAAGTTATGGCATATGCTTAGTCATCATATTATAGTCTTAGATCATCTGAAGAATTATTCTAATCATAAAAAATTGATGACTAATACATAAAAAAATAAGAGAAATTTTCTGTTATCTCTCTGTAAACAAATCAGTTAATAGATTCTTGCAACCTGAGTACTTAAAATTATAACGAAATATGCATAAGAAAAAATATTCTTTATTGCATTCTTTAATGTCATTAATACAAGATACGATCGACTGAAGGCTATAAAAATAACTCAGTTTTCTTCAGCAGAAACTTCACCCCGTCCTATTCACACATACACGAAAAGAAAAGAAAAAAGAAATAAGAAAAAACAATTCAGAAGAAAAGAAGTTTTACACTTTTGCGTTATCAGAAAGAACACAGAAAGCAAATATTGATTAATTCTTTTGAAACCTATTTTCAGTGCAGCACGATTGTCTTTTTCCCCCCAATTTTTTTCTCCAATACACGACAGATAAACACGCTGTACAGAAATATTTGTTTTCCTCATAAATAGCGTAATCCGGAATTCCCGGTATTTTAACTTGCTCTATACGGGCTTAGAAATGGAATCTATTTTTCTGTGGTAAGCCGTGGAACAACTAACTGTTTGTGTTCCTTAGCGTGTCTGTGTATTGATATGTAGAAATCAAATGTATTAAGAATTCGATTTTTTTTTAAATTTGATTTACTTAACGGTTATCGATGCAAACATAAATACATAGCAATACGTTCAGTCAATAATATTTCCATTATGATGATATTTTGGTTGAATGGTTGATATTTGTCCTGCTGCAATGTTACGAAGCAAAATAAGATATGCAGTCAGCATGTTTGAGGATTTCTAGTTAACATTTTTTTCTTGCTATAAATTGTTGATGGATTTTTGGCCACCCAAGACTTATTATCCAATCCTACGGCCCATACCTCTGATGCGTCTATAAACAATTAAATCAGATGAAATTTAAAAAAAATTATCATGCCTGAAATCACAGATTAGAAAACAACCAGATGGTAACTTTCCAGAGGCGAATGGCAACACGATCTGAGGCGATCCCATTGGTGGCTCAGATTACTAGAGGACGTGACGTATAGGAAGTAGCGTGACGTAGCTTTCACCCTCTTCACATTTTTCCCTATATTTACATGTATACTTACTTTTTCTTCCCCTGTTCCTTTATTTTTCTTGCTTCTCTCCTCCTTTTTCCTACTTATCTTCCATTCGAGGAAATCCGGAAAATCCAGATGCACATAAGACTTCAATTTTTTATTACACCACTTTATATGCATTAGAATATACAGACAAAGTAACGTATACTTGACAAATATAAAATTCAGCTTTCCGGGGGGAAAAAATGCAGTTGAAAAGAATTATGAGAGTTTAATGAATTGCGAATAATTATGCTTGTCGCATATCATGGTTTTTTTCTTTTTGTTTCATCATAAACACAAAGTTTGAAGCTTTTTCAACTGCTTTGTAGGGTATACATGTAGAAAAAACATGAATAAGCTTCTATGAATAGCATTTTATTGTAAAATAGTAACATTTTAATGCGAACAAATAAATTATATAGCACAAATTAAATTCATAATTGTTCAGTATGTAAATAGTTATCTGTAGTGGTACTTACATTTTCCTGCGTATTTATTCCAAGTCAAAATCAAGAATAAAAACTTGATTTGAACAAGTTGAAGTTAAAGAACTTCATTAAATAAGATTGAGCGGATTTTATTTTATTTAGTTATCTGATTACGCCAGGATTTACTAATACCCATCTGGAATACAAAGGACAAACATGGACGAAATAAATCAAAATCAAAACTTAATCAGTGTAGCCAAAACCGCGGTAAAATTCAAAACATTGAAAATAAACATGTAGAGTGGTGAGAAATCCACTGAGGGGGTCGTAATTTCCGTTTTTCGATATCTGTATAATGCCTAATCTATACCTGAAATATTCCTTCCATATTTAAAATATCTTTCGTCTGCATATACCACATAAGTGATACGCAATGAAAAAAGTTACATTTTTAAACAAAAACTCCACAGTTTGTAATTATTTACTTAATATATTATTTACTTAATAATCCACAGGTAACATATAATCTTTGATCACCAATGCTCTCTGATTCATATTAAATCAATGAGTGTATTTTCCAAAGAACTACTATCAAATAACTACTAAGCAACGATTGGTCGTTCTTATTTAAAAAAAAAAGAAAAAGAAAAAGAAATTTCCTGCATTGCTGCCTCTACATTCTGCAGCAATTACACTGCAGTAATAGGTGTAGTGATTATTAGTACTATTCATATAATTCAGTTCGTTTTGCCTCGATTTTATATTATTATGAGCATATCACTTTCATATACGCATATTAGGCATATATTAGGTATATTATATTCACGAGTTATGTAGACGTGGGAGTGCAATTCTTCTGCCCCGGCTTTTCGGATGATTTCTCTTCTGGGGTCTCTTTCGCTTATATTCACATTAAATACGAAGAAAACTTTTCTAATTTCTGAAAGCCGTGTAGACGATTTTGTATGACCTTATTTATTATTAACTCTTTTTTAGCTCAACTGTACTAAACCTTTAAAACAAATGGTTGGTAGGATACGGAACTGTAGGTTAACGGACTCGGGTTCGAATCCCAGCTAATCAAAGGCCACAGCATATTTGTTAAGTACCCGGTTACTTTACAGCCTTGGCAAGGTGTGTGTAGTAAAAAATAAATGATTTAATCTTTGGCAAAAAGGATATCCCTAAATGATACACAGTCATAAAATCTAGTGTCTTATAGGAGATAAGGAGGTGACTTGACTCGTTGAAGAATTGACTTGACTTGACTCGTTGACAAGAATTGACTCGTAAGGTTGGCCCTTAATAAAAAATGGTAGGTGTTACAGGGCTTTTGAACAGGTTTAAAAACAAGACCATGCTGTCATATACTCAGAAAGTTAATAATGCTTCTACAGAAATGCAATGTGCACTTAACAATAAATCCGTTTGTCCTACGTACCTTTCAGAAAAAATTCTGAAGTACAAATTCGCCTTCAAAAATGGGGCTAACCGTTATCCATTTAGATAAATACTGTAAAATTCCGTATGTTGTCCAAGATTTTTTTCTGTTTAGCAATATACTTTGATAAATATTGTCTAAGTAGACAGTATTGATTCAATACAACCGAAATTTTAATATCAAAACAGTGAAGCTACGATTGCAATGGTAGCGGATATTTTTAATTGGCATTTATTTATGTAAAAATGCTCATTTTAGTTTTTGCATTTTTGGGGGTTGATATTGAATATTTTTAGAATACGATCGAATATTCACAAAATATCAAACTGTTTTTCAGTTTATATTTTGTGAATATAACGTTGTTTTCTTGGAACAGATACAGTTTTTGCTAGGCCTATGTAATGAATCTAAACAAATATGTATTATGGTGGTAGGTTGTCACAGGCAGCAGGGGTAGGTTTTCACGATGTGATAACCTACCCCAGGCGATATACCACACTACAGATATGACAACCTACCCCAGATTGAAACAAGGGCAGGATTATTAAAGGAAATAAGAAAAATAAAGTATATTGAATATAATGAAACATGATCTTTGTGCTAACTGTAAGATGATTCATGAAGTTGCAAAAACACGTGAAGCGGTGAAATTTATACTTTATTAAATTAAGCCTACCCTGTAATTTGACCAGCAAAAGATGATTTTGAGATCGATGATCATATCGTGGTTAAATTTTTAGGCAAAAGTTCTGCAAAATATTTCGTAGGAAGAATACAGAAAATACTGCCCGATACTTATGAGATTGAAATGAGGTTCATGAAGCGTTTTCTTTCCAGAATATATAAAAAAAATTCACTTTCGCATTTCCTAAAAACAACATCTGCATCCATCATATAAATGACGTAGTGCTATGTCTTTCATTCCCAGCTCCTGTTGCTGAAACGGCGAGGTCTGGAGATCAGTACAAGTTCATTTGTAAGAATTTGATTATACTGTGCAAAAATCTTTTGAGACAATCAACCCCAACAGCCGTGGTAAACTTCCCCGCTATGGGGTAAGTTGTCTCATCCCATGTTTGAATAAATTTTTAAAAAATCAGGAATTTCAATACGAAAAAAATGCTTCCTGGTTTTTCATGTTAGCTTCAATATAAACAGCATATTACCACTTTATAGACTACGCATTTTATTTAAGTAGTAAAAGTAAGACAACCTACCCCATCCTCCAGTACAGCTTGTTAAAAGAAATTCTAAAAATTTAAATGATTAATATGTTGATGAAGGATGTATGTGATGTTTTTTGATGTATGTAATGATTGAATTCGTTAAAAAGGTGTAGGGGCAAGTTGCATGATTTATGGAAAGAACAGAACTGAAACATTCATGACGTCTTATGCCCTACAACATACTTCATGCAGAAAACCAAACGATTTTATTTGAATAATGAAGACTAAGCAAAACATTTCAAAACAGAATCTTCAGTTTATGATACACGAGAACTTACCTGTCACTCAACGTGTTTACATGTTGTTCTACCTCTCATGAAATTTCCTTTTTCTTACGAATTACTTCCAGACATTCCGATTTCATTTCTCAGAAAATATTTGGGAATATTTTTCTTTGAAAAATAAGAAAATTTTCCCTTTCTGACTGTATTACATAAATTTTCCGGGAAACTTTCTAAACAAAACTTTGTGATCGATGAGATTCATATTGTTTCTGCTACGAATTCTTTGTTTTCGGTAGAATTTCAAATTAGTTCCGCGCGTTTCTGCTGTATTCTATTGAACCGTCAAGATTTATACTTTTGGGGCTTAAAAAGCTATATAAATTTTCTTGTCAACTGTCATTTCATTCGGGATTTTTTTTTCTTTCAGTTTTAAGACAATGTCCTTTGGTATTCTGTTTTACGGAAGATGACTGATTCGTCCTTTTTGAGTTAGTTATGATGACACTTAAAAGTTTTTCGTATGTATAAACGTGGTTAACAAGTGTTAAGTTTTGTTAAAAAGGCAATATTTGAAGATAAACGGTAAATAGCGATTGTTATTTTTAATTATAACAATAATTAGAATTATAAAGACACTAAAATTATCACGATATCAGTGAACTATTGTTTCAAGAAAATTACCACTTATTTTTAAATCTTATTTTGAAACAGCAGCCGACCAAGTAGTATGGTAGGTAAAGCACTGTACTACTGTTTCGGGTTCAACTCCCGGCGGCCGGGGTTCGATCTCCGAGTGGGCGGTCCCTTCATGGGGGGCGACGTTGGTTCACCTACTATGTGCCCCCATAATAAAGAGACCAAGAATTCCGGCTTGTTGTGGCCAAAGCCTTCACTGCAGAGGCCGGCCATTAGAAAAAAAAATTGAAACAGCAAATAAAGTGATGAATGTACTTCTGTCTCACGCTTTGAAAATAATAAAACAATGTAAATTCACTGAACATAAATTATAGATGGATGTAGAATATATATGCATATACAGGATATTCATAAAACAACTTCCCTGAGGTATGAACTTCTACCGTTCCGTTCAACCAATCGAGATGAAATTTCAGATATAGTTATTTAGAGGTATGCATTCGAGATTTATTGTTTAAAACAATATAGCTCTCAAGGTTACAGTTACAGTGAAAAAAAATAAAATTTTCTGTGTCATCAACCATTCTTTTCCTGCGAGAGTTTATCAGCACATTGAAGAACATAATAGCCGAAGAGAGGCAAATTGTTTTTATTGGAATTAAACATTTTCAGATACCTTACTGTTAGTTTAACATTTCTACTGTCTGTTCCAGTGAGTAAATGCGAACTGTGTCAGTGCGCTTTCTCTCTGTGTTCACTTTGGTTCTTTACATCTGTTCTTTGCAAATGTTTTAAGCCACCGATTTTTGCCATAAGTGTATTGTTCCAACGCCAATTATGGCTTTTCAATGCGTTGACTAACATTCGCAGGAAAAACAGTGGGGTGATCAGAAAATTTTCGAGAAAAACTTGATAACTTGAATCGCAAGAAAACCAGCGGAACACTTGAGCACGACTAAGACGAATGATTCCCGTGAACATGGTTCATGTCTTTGTAAAATTCTGATGCTGTTTTTCCTGATTCACTGAGTAATATTATCACAGCTCTCTGATCCATGATGACGGTGGTTTGACCAGCGCTACTTGCTCAGGTCGTTTTCACGGCTGCTGTGTGTACATGTTACTGGCTGAGTCATCGACAAGTTCGAACGGTCTGCGTGTCCATCGTAGTCTGGCAGATGAAGTAGTAACCACATTTGTCACGTTTCTTGAAATAATTTCTGAAAAAATAAAATAAAAATCAGTCTTATTTGAACTTACTAGTAGAACCTCGATTCATCGTTTTCGTGTGGTGTTTAGAAAAAAACGATGAATGCGGGTTCAGGTCAAAATACGAAGAAAGCAGTCTTTATGCATACACACAATGATAGTATACCAGCAAAAACAAATAAATAGGAGATGAAAATTAAGTGATAGTTATTTTAAAAAATCAGTAATTTTATGTGGGGTCATTTTAAAAATTAAACAGTAAACTTTCAAGATTTACAATGATTCTCGACCTTTCATGTGATTTTATGCTTGTATAAAAAATATTCATACAGTTTCAAATACTGTTATTGTTCAAACAAACTTCGTACTAGTGTACTCTCATCTTCATCGGCATGAACATTATCCTCTGCTTCGCCATTATTTTCATTTTTTGCATAACCACACGTTTCTTCCATATTTAGGATATCGCATGCTTCAACTTCTTGATTAATGGAATTATAATCATTAAATTTCACGCTATGCACATTATCTTCAACACACAACCACTATTCATCTGATCATCAATAAACCATGAAATCATACTTGGAAGCAATTACAGTTTGTATGCCATATGGATTCACTTAACGTTCAATTTCATTTTGGTCAGGAGAAAAATTTTACAATGATGAACGCGGGAAAGTCGCTTTTTGGGGAACGATTCATGCGGGTTTGTTTTACGATCACGTACGTTCTCTTACAATCACGTTATTCAGATACAATTTGTGCAGGGACCATGTAAATTAAACGATCAATACGAGAAAACGATGAATGCGGGAACGATAGATCGGCGTTTCACAGCATTGACTATTACTATACACTTTATATATTAAATCAGGATTAAAGTTGTTTAGTAGTAAATTGAAAAAAACAATCGAATTAAGTTATTTCGTCATGTAAGAATTACCTCTTTCGTAGCATAGCAAGCCTTTTATGTAGCACGTATCTTTTAGTTAAACATATTTAAGAACATTTTAGAATTTACTTTTGGCATTTAAATATATCAGCATATATTTAAGTTTTTGTACCATCTACATTTATATTTACTTTTTTAAACATAAACTATTTAATTTTATTTCAAATTATCAAAATTAAAATTAAAGGTTAAGTGTTATGACTTATTTTTATTCCTTCTAAATCTGAGACTGTAAAAATACATTTTAAATTGCAAAGTTGAGTCACTTTAACGAAGAAATTTAAGTACTTAAAAATATATATCTTAATTAAAGGAATACGAGTTTATTTTCTAACTTATAAAATTATATTCAATAATTGTTTTTTTTTTCATTCATTTGATTCGGAGAAGATCATGCATTTTAATTACTTAATAACTGAGTGGGTAAAAATAGTTCACACAAAGTTGGAGATACGAGTCACCAAATTAACTTTTACAGAAAATATCGAGCATGGTTTATATCATAATATGATACAAAAGTAAAAATTTATATATTTAATCTTTATTACTAAAATACAATCATTTTTATAAAAGTGCAAGACAATTATAAATACTTTTAAATTAAAATAATGAATACAATTTTTTCGCAACTGGTATTGTATTGTGAATTGTTGTTTAATTTGTAGCGTTATTCAGCTATTGTGTAATATTTTATCGATGCTTCTTTATGCATTAATGTAATTTTTTTCTTAAATTCTGCTTTATAAAACGTAGAAAAGTCATTATTTTAAATGTAAAAGCATCCTGTAAGTATTATAGTCGGTAAAAGAAAGGGAAATTAAAAGAAAAACCTAATGCTTACACCACATTTCTTCAACATCTTTTCATACATTTTCTATACACTTTATTTAAACATATTTCATTGAATTTTAGATACAATACTTCAAGAACATAAAACGAAATGAACTCACTAAACTGAGTTCATTTCGGTAAACTTGCTTTTGGTGAGTTAATTGGCATTATCTTGAAAAAAACCTCCAAACTTGGCGAGAGTTTTCAAGATTTAGAGAATGGTCCAAATAATGGCTGCCCAAGACTTTAATGTATTGAAAGTCTTTGGAGTTAATACCCACTAAATTTCAATCCAAAAGGAAGGTGCTCAACTAGACCTACACAGTAAAAAAATTCAGAAACGTTACATACTTACAGCGGAAAGGTTTCCGAAAGTATAGCGTAACCTACCGATGCTCTACTCGAACTCACGATTTCGGAAACATAACCCATATTTCGGGGTAAAGTATTTACGGGGGAAAGGAAATCTTTATTTGGGACTTCCCACGCATGCGCCAAGTGCCAAGAGACAGAGGGATAACAGTGAACGCGTCTTCCCTAATAGCACAGATAGTCACAAAAGAGTCGCTGTGACGTCACAGAGGGTCACAATTGTCACAGAACTGTCGCATTGTAACTTCTTGCACAGCCCGATTATGACCAACAGGGGCCCCGGGCATTGATGAATTTGGGGGTCCCCATCTATAAAATTTGTTTTCTTTTTCATAATATTTTGACATATAAAAGAATATTTCAGAACAACATTTGAAACTGGGGGCCCTGGGCAAAGTCCCGATTTACCCATGCGATAATAAGGGTCTGGTAACTTGTGAGTGATGTAACTTCACTGTGTGGTCACTGTGAAGTTTATTTGTGACCAGTCACCAGGTGACGTCGCCGGATGAATACTTAAATAAAACAGCACATTATCTCCTGAAAATAATTTATGTGGAAGAAAAAAGATTTAAGATTTTTTATCTATATTTATTAATTATGGTATTTTCTCTCCATTTACAAAATACTTCAAAAAAATTTTAAGTTTCCAAAACAAGCCGTACCACAAATAACTTTTGCAGCAGTCAGTTTACTTTTAAAACAAAATTCGGCAAGAAAACCGCAGCATCGTGGTACCGAGCTCTCCTCCAAATGCGAAGGTACAGCGTTCGATTCTGGTCGCTAGTCTTGACCGCTCTTTCCGATACAGTTTGGTGCTGCCATCTAGTTTAAGATACTCGAAACGCTTCATCTAGAGCATGTTACTTTTTTCTGAAAAACTCGGAAAGGTTACTCGTAAATTCAGAAACATTTCCGAAATACTCGGAAACCTTTTCTAAATACACGGAAAGGTTACTCAATATTTTACCAAAATATACAGAAACGTTACCCATCTTTTCCAGAAACCTTACCTAAAATGCAAGAAAATAGGTAAATATGTTTGCGACATATGCAGAAACGTTTCTAAATACGTTACCCGCATGGTTCGGAAACGTTTCCACAATTTTAAACTACAAGAGCTGCCCCATTTTTTTGGGTAACGTTTCCGAATTTATTTTTTACCGTGTAAATGTAAACAGAAGTTCTATATACAAAATTTTAATATCCTACGTGCAGTCGTTTTCGATTTATATGAGGTACATACGCATGTACAGACGCCAGAAAATGAATTCAGGGATGGTCAAAAAGGATCGTACATATTTTCGTAGGGTTGCATTTAAAAAACGTATATAGGAACATTACACATAAACTTTTAGAAACATTACACAGAAACTTGTAAAAATAGATACAGAGATGATTGAAATCTGAATATCGAAATTTTTCGCGAATACAATACTTCCTTTACATCTTTCAAGGTAATAAAAAGATCAAACTTACATTATTTACCAATAAATAAAATTCACTGAGATTTACCACGTGCGGGAACGCAAGTGACCAAAACATTTTCCTTGTAAAATCTGGTTCTTGGGGGAATAAAAATGTAGTACCAAGTAGTTTATGAGACCGATTAATATTGAGTTAACCAAATATATATTTATTTATTTTTAATTATTACTAGCAAAGCACCCGTTCTTCATACAGGAGGAGGGAGGTAATTTTTCTCTAACACACGTAATTTAAGTTTATTCAATCAGAACACGACTGTCAAACCATTTTACTCTTGACATCACGATAGCTAACCTAAAATTTAAAATAAAATCCAAAAACTCTTTGCTTTTTTAGTTTGTTTTGAGGACCTTTGTTATAGCTTATTATAGTCGACCATTTTACAGTCCTGTACATTGCAGACGAAGCTAGTAACGTACTACCCTATCGGCCTTTTCGCCTATTTTTGTAGGCCACTGTCCGATTGATTGCCAATAATGAATGCTAACATTTTTTTTTTCTTTACTGTTGTTGTTGCTCGACCACGCACAAAACATAACCATGTGATATATGATTATGTCACGTGGATGTTAGCGTGCATTATTTTCACTTAACTTTCTGTATATCATCCTTATGAACTTCAACTGCTCTTTCAGAAACACTGCACATCCTCCAAAGAGCAATCTCCAGTACAAGACTTTGCAAAATACCTCAAAGATGTTCAAGAAGTCCAACCCCTTCCCCGTACAAAGCACAAATTTCCCTCTACATGTTTCAGTGCACTTTTATGTTTATTGAAATTATAAGGCGTTATAAAGAAGAAAAGTAAAAAAGCTAGAAATTCTGCATCTTGTTGTCCATCTTCAAAATTAAAATAATGATATTAACATCAGATTCAAAATTTAAATATTGTTAACATAATATCATTTTATTAAAATTTGCTTTGATTGAAAGCAAGTTTTCTTGTTGCCAGTATTTGTTTCAAAATTTTTTTTCAAAATTCGAAATCGTCCGTTTGCCTTAGCTTCCCTCAGTCAATAAATAATATTGTTAATAATAAAAAACAAAATAATAATAATAATAATAATAATAATAATAATAATAATAATGTATAATAAAAAATTATGTTAATGAGTTAACTTAATTAACTCAATACATTCGTTTAATAAAGAGTTCGTTTAAGTCAGATTTCTCTGTATGGAAACTATTATTGAGTTTTGCCATCCAGGAACAAATTTTCTTCAAATACACTCATGTCCATAAATTAAGGATAATGAAGTTCAGGCAAAGAAAGAGAAAGAAGCAAAACAAATTTGACTTATTTGTAAGTCTATTTATTAAACAAAAAGTAAAGAGCAAAAAAGATGCTATATGTTTGACATAATTAATAAAAATTGCAAGTTTTACTCCCTTGACCAAATTTCAAAAAAGAACCTATTTACAAAAAACAGTATAACATGGTTAGTAGGATGGTTAATACGGAGTATGTCTCCCGGACGATGCAATACAGGCCTGACAACGCCTAGGCATGCTGAGTATCAAATGATCAATCTCATCTTGGGGAATATTACACCACTCATCAAGCAATGCACTCCGAAGTTCCGGTAGACAGGTGGGAGGGGGTTGACGGGCTGCAATTCGTCGGCCAAGCATATCCCACACATGCTCTATTGGATTCAAGTCCGGTGAGTATGCTGGCCAATGCATACGGGTGATATCCTCCGATTGAAGGCATTCGTCTACAATGTTTGCACGGTGAGGATGGGCGTTGTCATCCATAAACACAAATTCAGCACCCATGGCGCCCCGAAACAAACGTACATGTTGTTCCAGAATGACATCCCGATAGATGTGGCCTGTCATCGTTACACTCTGAACATGCAGCTCAGTTCTGGAACCAAGAATAATTCCTCCCCAAACCAGCCATCCTGCACCACCGTAACGGTGTCTTTCAATGGTGTTCTCTTGGTGGTAACGGGTACCTGGCGCTCTCCAGATGAATGTCCGGCGAGAATCAGACTCCAAAGTAAACCTGGACTCGTCGGAAAACGTCACACAAGACCACTGTTGCGGTGTCCACAATGCATGCTCTCTACTCCAGGTTAATCGCAGGCGACAGTGAGTTGCGGTAAGTGGAACACATCTGACAGGCCTACGAGCATATAGACCAATGTTCCCTAAGCGTCTGTACACGGTCTGCCTTGAAACTGTCGTACCGGTAACTGAAGAGAGCTGACGAGACAGGTCTGATGCTGTACTCCGTCTGTTTCTTTTGGCAGTAACAGCCAAATAGCGGTCCTCATTCGGCGTTGTAACTCGGGGGCGACCTGTGCTGTAACGTCTACTCACATTACCATCATCTTGGAATCGTTGCCAAAGCCTGGAGATGACACTCTGGGCGATTCCAAGTTCCTCGGATACTTCCAGCTGGGTACGTCCACATTCCAGTCGTCCGATAATTCTGCCACGTAAAACATCATCCAAATGCCTCCTTTGTGCCATAACTATGCGGTTTTTGCACTGAAAGGCTTTCACAGCGCTTGTGAACAATTTTACTTCTTTGCCACCATTCCTTATATACCCCTCTCTTACACTCTCGTCATTGTGACGTACCATCCACGCCATCTGGTGGTTTCCTGTAATTTGCATATTCTTCTTCAAGATGTGTGTGATCATTCCACAGGGGAAATTTTTATTTTAGAGATCAATTTCTGTGTGATTCTGAATTATCCTTAATTTATGGACATGAGTGTATTAAAACCGCAAATCATGCATTTACAGTTTTACATTAACGACTGAAACATTCTCCAAGTTACCCTAATGCAACAAATGGCATCTTTACTACCATTTTACAAGTTTTTGGTCCAAAAGCTTAATTAATGTAACTGTCAAAATAAAAAAAAAATTTCAAAATGGCATCTTTTATTTCATAATAATTAATGGATCGACGAGAATGAAGCTCTGCCTCTTTAGCAAAATTCAAAAACAAGTAAATTCTTCATCTCTTTCTCTAAGAAGATAAATTGCATGCTGAAATGCAAATGAAAGCTAATTAATAATGCATTGTTGTTATGAAATCTATACTCTTGTGTTATAGTCTCATTACCGATGTTTTTGTTAAAGAATTCCATGAAGCTTCTACATTATAATAAATAAATTATTCCTCTTTAATACGCCAGACTAAAAAGAAAAGAAAACTGAAATTTCCTGATTAATTCCATTTTGTGTTTGCTGTTAAAATAAAAAATTTTAAAAAGTAGCGTATTTGCATTTAAATATCCGTCCAAGTATCATGGAATACATTATACTTTAAAATAGCTTTTCAGTTTACATTTTTACTTAAAATATTTGTACAAGATTCAAATAGATGCACAACAAACATTTTAAGAATACATCTGAACATTTTAAAATATCATCTGAAGACGAAACATTTCTTCGCCCAAATGTATGTTTGTTGAACTTTAAATGGATATGTATTTCGTTTGCTCTGAAAATGCAATGCAAAAAAAATTCAGAATGTTGATATTACAAAATTATTCCGTTGATATGTGAATATATAAAATAACATTGGATCGAGGATCTTTAAAGTAGTGAATACTTCAAAAAAAATCCCATAGCTTCTCCACCCTCCTGTAGGCAACCATAAAATTTTGAAATTCAAATGCAACCAAAAGACGCCTCTAAGAGTTGTTCGTCATACAGACATCAAAAGAGTCAACCTGCTGCAGCATTCTATTTATAAACGCTGTTTAGAAACTCGACCCTTACGATCACCATGACATGACTAGTTGAAATTCCAGAAGTATTTATTTGGCTTGCATGAATCGTACACCTAACTTTTATACCAACAGAACTACATTTTATTTACCCTTACTAAGGAAGTTATCTATTTATATTTCTCGGGCATTCCGATGTTCTAAACGTGGACAAAAGGAATTGTGTCTTCAAAGGCAGGACTGCATTAGAATAAGGCAAACTTTTGGATAGCATTGAAAATTTTATACTTACTTTGTATACATCACATTACAGGATGTCCCAAAAATATTGTAACACTTTTAATAGTTTATCTATTGGAGATAGGGGGAGGGCAATGAAAATTGGAAAAAAAATGTTCTAAATAAGGTAGGAAAAAAGACTACATTAAGAAAAAGTTTCTCTCTTAAATTTTCCAAAAAAGTTACATTATTTAAAAATTTGTATACGACCCATCCGTACAAAAAATATTGCCAGTTAGAAAAATGTGCCCTACACACTCATGTGGGGATGTTCAAAATTTGAGAATTAAATCTTTAAAAATGTCAGAGAGAGGAAGATAAACGTATGCTGATTTAAACTACTTTTAAATGGCTCTCGAATTCAAAAACTCTCGTCAGAAGATAGCGTGTCAGAGGTCGTGCAGAAATTACGGAAGAAAATTCTTTCATATAGCACAGCATAAAACGTTCGCATTCAAATTCATGTATAGCGGATAGCCCCATATCATCTTTGTTTAATACGTCTTACAGGCGTTTTATGAAGAAAGGCTGACATTTTCTACGTCACCTCATTCGTTCGTGGAGCCCATTTTACTAAGTGGGAATGTTTTTCTTCGGGGGGTTCTATATAAATTTCGAAAAAGTACCTTTATGAAAATTAACGAGAAGAATTTTTTCTCAATGTAATCTTTTCCCCAATCTTATTTTGAACATTTTTTCAACATACATAGCCCACTTATCTCTAAAGAATTAAAGCATGTTACCATCTTTTGGGGACACCTTGCATATTCTCTGTCATGTATTTAGGCAAGAAACTCATTTTTCTGGCAAATATATCCAAATATCTACTAACTACGTATGCACTTTATTCCCAAAATCATTTTAAAAGTGCGAAGCCCCATGTAGGAATAATTGGGAAGACAGTGACATTTGTGATGCACTTATGCATCAATTATATTATTCCATGAAATTAAAACGAGTGATGGTACTCTTTGAAGGCTGTAGTTAAAAGCATTTTTGAAAATTATGACGTGAAATTTTAACTTAAAAGCTTTAATTTTATTCCATAAAATTTCTGATCTTTCTCAGTTGATCCTTCAGCTGAAGCTGATCCTGATGTGCCCCTTTATAAAGCAATTGCCTGAGAAACAAGACATTTCTACAATGAAAAAACTCGAAAAGATGTATGGTAATCTTTTATTTACCATACATCTAAAATTTAAAAGATATATGGTAATCTACTTATTACATATAGCTAAATGTATCGTTTACAGTTGATTATTATAGTTATTAAAAAAATTCATTGAGCTTTAAGATTGTTGGTGATTTACCAATGCTTATTTTTTAAGACTCCGAGCAAGTGGTATGAAGGCTTTATAAGAGTGCAATTTACACATCGAATTACTTTTTAAACTTCACTACATGTTATTCGCAGATATTAAAATAATTTCAAGTGTGGAAGTAATTCTTGCTTTTGCATTCAAGTTATTTAAGTTGAAGTTATGTTTTGTTATTAAGTAAGTTGCTTAAAGACCACACTATTTTTTATTTCAATGCCTGATAAATACGTCAATTATGACTATTCAATGTGTTTCTAAAAATAAGATTCTGCATCTACAAAGCACGCTCTTTTATTGAAAATTTATAAATTCTCCAAGGCAAATTTATAATTTAAATTTCCTTGTTTGTAACTAACACTATATTGAGATTTTAATTCTCAATAGATCATTTCATCACTTCAATAAATGAGTTTTGAAAGTTGCTCATAATCTTCAGCACAATTAAAATAAAGCAAAACCCATGGCACAAGCATAAATCTGTATTTCTACACGAAATATAACGAATTTTTAGCAATAAATAATTGATTAACGCGCTTGATATCTCGATCGATTAACACATAATAAAAGAGCTTTAGTAAAAACCAAGTAATTAAAGAATAATAAATTACCGAATGAGAGACAGGAAAATTATTGAATTTATCGAACTTCCTTAACAAGTCAATTGTCGGGTGTAACAACTTTCCTTCTAAAAAACAAAAGAGCCTTCCCATTTTTATAATTAGACTCATCAACCCTATAATTTTAATAAAAAACAAAGCTTATATAATAGCAAAATCAATGAGAGAAAATTTATACCAAACCGTTCAATCGATCACCGTTGAACAGTTCTTTCCCAATCACTGCCCAACTTTCTGCTCCAAAAGACAGGTTAAAGAAAAGTATTTGTGTCATTTGGAAGATCGCCCATTCAAATGCACTGATACTAAAAAGGAATGTCAGCTTTTCTTGCCGTCCGATCGATGCGCTTCTTCTGAAGGTCTTGGGACGATAAAAAGGGCAGAGGAAACGAGAAAAGTAAAACAAAGTAAAAACAAAGTAAAAACATCCTTGTCCGACACAGGACGTATCCCATTCTATAATTATAATTCCGCAAGATGTAGTTCACCCGTAATGGTTCTATCAAAAGGGTTTTTTTTTTAGAGTATAGAGGCTTAATAGAGAAATGTAAATAAAATAGGAATAAAGTTAGACTTCTTTTGTCAAAAGAGAATTAATATTTAAGAGAAAATCTTCAAGAAGAATCATTTGCTCTTGTGTTTAAGGCTGAATTCAGTAAAAATAAAAATTTCCAGTTTCTTTGTTAACAGTATTTCTCCGTTAGTGCTAGAATCTCTATTAGCTTGGCCATTAGGAACTTTCTACAGTTATTCACAAATCACTAATAATTCAATTTAAACAATAACTGGGTTCTCCTGGTACATTGCAATAGGTTAAATTCCTTCGAAAATCTAAAATGTTGCTTTTAATGCTCTTTTTGTATGAAAATAAAACTTTTTAAACTATTTTAAATTCTAAAGAATATTCTCTAAAACTTTTTTGTACTATCTAGTGAGTATTCATATCAAAAGTAAACATAGAATATCTTTAACTGTAACGCTAAGATGACTAGATTCTTTATTTTAATACCGAGGACAGTTTTTTAATAGTAAAACAAATCAGAAGAATCTCAATCCAGTTTAACATTTTAAAGCTATTTTGTGAAGAATTTTTGGTCTTTATTTCATGATGCCAATAACTTTCGGAACTTAACTATCACACAAGGAAAATCAAGTCACTTACATATTTTTAGCTCCAAGTGAAATATTTTTCATCTGGAGAACACACAATTTCACACAGTTTTCAATTTAGTGAGTAGATAAAATCCATATGCTATAGATAAGAATTCTAAAACTGTTTTTTTTAACTGCAGATAGACATGTAGTAAGCAGATCCACAAAAACGTAAGCTAACTTTAATAAAGATGGTGGTTGGTACAGTAAACTAACTCGAGTGTCTTTCGCATTATAATGTGACCGTATGTATCAATCGATGGTGATTCTAGGAATAAAAGGTTCTCTGACGTCAACATTACTGAAAAATATTTTTATATGTCAACCATACAACAGTCCCATCGTTAATGGAATCGTAGTAAAGGGAATGTTTCTCACACAGCATTTTTTTGCAAGTCAGCAAGTAGTCTTTGGGCGTTTGAATCTATCCCATACCTGAAAACATATCTAAACATAGCACTGTCGCATTCTTTTAAACTTACCGTAAATTTGAAAGGGTAAGTTGTGACTCATTTGTCACAAAAACTATTTTAACGAAAAATGGACTTTTTATTAATGAAGATTGATAAATAACTTTTCATTGCCTGTAAAACTACTTTCCTTGCAAGGAGCGTGTTAATGCAGTGAAATGTAAACAGTGCTTGTTTCCAAACGATTAAAAACAAAGTTTGCTACCATAAAAAGTCAATTTCGTTGTTCTTTTGCACAATGGTTGGATAGAGATGCTTATAAAAGATTACTTGAAGTCTTAATTATCTCATACTGATTTATCCTAGTTTTAGATTGAAGTTAGTAACAATTAAATTAGTCATATTCCGATTTCTGAACAGACAAATCCTACGAAATTATTTCTTGAACAACTTTTCTTTGACTGTAAAATATTTCCCTCCTGATAAACAATCATGATGCAGTAAAAATAGTGATCAGTTTCACTGAAGATGCATTTTAAAACATGCATTTTTCTTTCTAACCATGATAGTTTGACTACTGGTGAATTATGCTGTATATCAATCAATTTATCTAATGAAAATAAGAGTGTTTTTCTGTGTGCACCGCTATAACTCGGCCACCAAACAGGGTAGACCAATGGTGTTTTATGGTATAATAACCTTATGTCCCTAATTCATGAAGAAGTTTACAGTTTGTATCCGAAAGGGCTGTATTCGAAGATTAAGCAGTTCAAAAGACATAGCACCGACGCACTTCTACAAAAAAAAAATCAATATTTATACTAAATATAAGGGTGATTTTTCTGGCTGTACGTGCTATTATAACTATGTAATCAAACAGTGGATCCATCTGTGGTAATCAGCCATGTGGTAACCCTCTATCCACATGGTATGGCAACCCTCTGTAGAATGTTTGAGAAGAATGTTTAAGAATGCTACAGAGTAACTCTAAGAATGTTTTAGATATTATGGATCTTCAATGTCAGTTTCGAAACGTTTTCGCAGGCAGAATGTTTGAACTTACCTGCATCTCGTTCTTATCATAGTGATAGACCATCTTTTCTCCATAGGAAAGTGCACGCTTTACTGTCTTCAAATGAGTGCTTCAAAAATCGAATTCCAAAAGTTTTTTTTCTTGTTTTTATTGATTCTTGGAAAATTACACAACATTCTACGAAAAATTTAAGAACTTCACGATTTCCTGAATTAATATGAGAAAAGTTTATTTTAATGCTTTAAATCTATATAACTTATACACTCGTTCTTCGAACGGCAAAATTTCAAATTTTTAAGTTCAGTAGTTTAATTTATATTAAATAAAATGTGTTATTTTCATGAGTTAAGGGACCATATATAAATTTATTAAGTGAAAATTTTTTGAAAATTGCATAAAATAAACGTAAGTTTTACGTTTATTTTAGATTTATTTTGTGCAAAAACACAGTAAAAGATACCAGTATTAAAATATCAAATTTTGAAGCAAATAAATTAGAGGTTTTTACAGTTTGATAGGGATTCTATAAAGCGTGTATCGTTGCGTCCGCTACCATATTCCCCCAAATAAAATATTTTCTAGCTATAGAATTAGATGCAGTAGATGTATGTCTTCTAATACAACGTCCTATTTCTGAAAAACTAACATCCTCAACTTTCCAGGCGTGAATGTGACCTTTTTTAATATCGGAAAGATTAGGTCTTTGGACTTCCCCATACTTCATCAAACATTCAAAATCACGTTTTTCTGTCTAAATTTTCATCTAACTATAAATTAAAATACCGCCAAAAGTCTTAAGAATATTGCACATTGCAGACTATAGTATTAAATGAAGAAAGTGAAATAACAAACACAGTGATAATATTGGGTCGGCAAAAAAGTAATTGCGTTTTTTACATGAAATTCAAACAAATAAATTTTCTATCAGGAAATCATTCTTAAAGTTCGACCATAGCTGAGTAATATTCAAGCTTGTAGTCAGAAGAGCAGAGAGCAGCCTCTAACTCCTGCCAACATTTCACCTGTATAAGAGAACCATCAACGGAAATACTCAATAACAATTTCAAAATTACAAAGATTTTCAAAATCGTGAGCAGTCATTTTGCATTTTTCCCTTAAATCATGTGTACGAACCAAGGAAGTTATGAACTCACGGGTCATTTGGACCACAGACTAAATATTCTATTCTATCCTTGATATTCTCAGTACAAAAAACTTTAAGAGAGATGGAAACAATATTTTCCTTGAAAATAATATTAATTTCTTTTAACTCTCGCGAGCGAAATTAATGAAAGGCGAAAAGTTAGGAACCTACAAATAACGTTTTTCAATTTGCAGAAAGTCCCTTAAAAACGCGCAAAAATTAATTCGCAATATCTCCGGAAATTATCGTAGGAAATTGGTGAAAATTTAAATTTATGGTAATTTGAAGTTTTTCTTTCGTTTAATAAAGTCAAAATATGGTGTTGCCATTGAGAAAAACGGAGTTGATGCAGAATTAAATATGAAGACGGCCCCTGTTGCAAATTAAATTAATAGTAAATTAAAGTACGCGTTATTTGCAAACGAATGGTATATATAACTTTACTGTACGACGAACGACGGCGAAATAAAGAGCAAGTGGGACTTTTTTTTCCGCAGCTGTACATCTCTTGCAACACATGAGATTATTTCCAGGTCTCAGGCAGGTTTAGTACTGAAAATGCGCTGCATTATTACTGGAAATGGTGGATATTTTATAAAATATCATATTTATTATTTTTTCTTTAAATTCAAAACGATCTTTCGCCGAGTTTTGTAACAACTTAAAGATTCTTCCTGAGTAAAAATTAACTTTACCCAAAAGAGAGAAATTCTATAACTAATTGTTTTTTATTTTATTCATCTTTTAACTAAGCCCGATACTTTTTCAATGCACACTGTATAATTAACACGCAAATTCTAATAGATTCTTTATTTTTTAATTCTGGGATCTTTCTTGCAAAAGATTCTGATTTATTACTGTTTCATCATTCTCAAATAATCGCTCCACTTAAACAAACTTTTAGATCAATTTTTAAAGGAGCTAAAATTAATGTAAAAACATTAATAACAAATAATAAATCTAAGACATGGATTTCCTTAATTTGCATAAATATTTACATTTTAACTCAGCTAGAGTACATTACAAAAAAATTAAAAGAATATAGGGATTTCGAAATTTCAAATTGACAAGCGCCATAAAAATAATCTAGAGCAACTGGTTTGAGATATGATATGTAGATTTGAATTTGAATGAAACCCATGTCGTTGTTAGAATTCCACTGTGAGCATTGTTATAAATACTCAACATATCAGGTTCTTTCAGAAAGATTTATATTTACTTTAACTTATTTCCAGAAATAGCAGATTGTGCTTTTTTTTTCGATCCAGTGACTCCAATGAAATATCGAGTTGAACTGTACTGCAGCCTGTTATCGTGACTTTCTCCACTTAGTGACTGATCCCAGAAAAGCAGTCGCCCCATTTGGAAAAGCGCCCGCTCATCTGTCCAGATAATTTGAAAGAATTGTCAGCGCATCACTCTCTCTTATTTAGGTCTCCTGTATTTCCGATCCTAGTTCAGACATCAAAAATTGTATCATCAAAGCTATAAGCACTCTCACCTGAATATATACAGGGTGTCCCCAAAACACTGACCTATATTTTCATTCCTTATATTATGTTTGCTTAGTTAACACTTTGAGGCGCAAACCTTTCCCAATGCTGAAAAAAGGCAGCCGTTGCCATCGCTCGACTTAACTACCAGCAAGATGGCCGACGATCGAAACGTTCATCGCGTGCCACAAATCTAGAGACCCTTTTTTGACGCATGCTGACTTGTGACGGATGCTGGCTTTTGACGCATGCTGGCTGTGCTGGCTGTGCCGGCACAGCCAGCTGCGTCAAAAAAGGGTCTCTAGATCTGTGGCACGCGATGTACGTTTCGATCGTCCGACATCTTGCTGGTAGTTAAGTCAAGCAATGGCAACGGCTGTCCTTTTTTCAGCATTGGGCAATCTATTCAGCTGTTCTCGCATTCTTCCATTTTTCAGCAGATGTCAGTGCTGTTAAAAATAATCGTTGCAATTTTTTTACGGGAAATGACGTGCTAAAAAGTAAAGGCTTCTCGTGTAGCTATGTCACCCCCAACTATTTTTATAGAAATCAAATCTATTCTTCGTGACTGGCAACAGTCAAAACTTCAGAGTTTGGTGTTCCCAGAGAGGGAACACTGCGCGTTAAAGGGTTAAGGTAAAGCTACAGCAGGGTTGTCTGTCAAAGAGTGGGATGCTGTGTACGGAAGACTTTTCTAAGGGGCTCTAATGCCGTATTCATATATATCTGCCTAAAACCCCGCAGATCGTTTGCCTAGCGACGGTCTAAAACCCTGAAACTTCCCCCTTCCCACAACTAACGGTGGCTTTCTGCACTTTGGTTGGCCTTCATTCCTTACGTACTGATCATACACATAAAATAAGCTACCAAAAAAATGTAAAAATGTATCAAATGTAAAAATAGCACAGAATTTCATGGTATCATTAAACTTTTCCGGAAGTTAAATCTAAATAAATACAAAAATTAAACTTTTATACGGACCCCCGTACAAAAAAAAAAAAAAAAAAAATCACCTGTTAGTCAATTGTGCCCATGCATCAATGAGGTGATGTACAAAATTTGGCCTTTCACAAATTGCTCAGAGATATGAAAATAAATATATGTTGACTTAAAACACTTTTCAATGGCTCTCGATGAGAAAAAAAAAATCGCGTTTCACGGTATGTACACAAATAACGAAAGGAACAATGATAATTACAAAAGTACATAACACCTTTTTCGAGTATTGGTATTGTGATGCCTCTCACCAACTCCGTTTAAGCATATCACTGTGCCTTTTTGTGATGAAAAGGTGAAATTTTGCTTATCACCTAATTAATTTAAGGGGCACAGTTTACTAAGAAATGTGATTTGTTTTACGTATGAATGCCTCATAATAATTGAAATTTTGTATTGATTTAAATTTAGTCAGCTGAAAATGTTAATCTATGAAATGAAATTCTGTAACTTTTTATGTAACTTTGTTAATGCATGTACATGTCTTTGTTAATGCGTGTACATGTACGTGTGCAATCAATATTTAAGAAATAAAAGCCTAAGTCAATGTCTTAAGGAAATACTGTATATTAATATATAAAAATGAAAAACAGTCTTAAAAAAATGGGTGTATTTATAATATCAGTAGAAACTGTAAGAAGATAATGGTGGAGATTTTCCATCTGTTTGCAAGAAATATGTCAAACTACCGCCAAACTTTTTGACTTCTGGCAAAAAATAGCCAAATTTGGCTACAAATATAAAAATTAATTTTTCCGTCAAAATAATCTGAATACTGATTTTTTTTAATACAATACTTTCTTTAATTCGTAAAAGGAAATAAAAACTGGGGTTTAGAATTTTAGAAACAAAGCATCTTCCAAAAAAAATTATAACACGTTTCATTTTATCTAAATAACTACAAAAGTGAAACTCACAACAGCTGAAGACTTTCTCCTAAATGATTACGCCTTATTAAATTTAGTTTGAAAAAGAAAGCTTACACAACCTGCTAAAACCTTTCTACTTAGATTCGAGAAAAAGGCCTTAAAAATATTTTCCTTGGGGTGCGAATTATTTCGCACGCAAAATACCTCATCATTTGTTTCACTAAAAGTCAACAAGCCTTTTAGCGTACACTCTCGTGAAAATATGTTACAAAACAACATTGCATTTTTCACACCACTAAAGCAAACATTTTTCTTTTCTAAATTAATAATATTGAAACACACACACGTATATATATATTCCAGAAATTTCCGTCCAAGAAGCTTTTATCCGAATTGACGTAACAAATATCAGTTTCGGGGTAATTCTTTCGTACGAACGAAAAATAAATGCGCCAGAAAAGAAGTATAAGACTGGGGGTATTAAAACGGCCGAGAATAATGAAATATTGGGCGGTAGCTGGGGCTTAAAGGGAGTTTAGAAGGATCAAGTAGCTGTAAGTTTCCTTTAAGATTAACGAATGTTGGCGATTAGAGAATGTTATTACTCGGGCATTTGAGGAAAGTGCACTTAATAAAATAATTTCGCGAGGCATTGGTAATTAAGTGCTTTGGGAAGAAGTCTGGCTTATTAAATTCGTGATAATGTCTGCTCCAAGATGTTGATGATATATCTTATATTGTGAGTGATATTGTTAATTTATGTATGTTTTTTTTTCAGATAACCAGTTTTTCAGTGATGGCTGGAGAGTAAATAAGTCTTAATGAAATTAAGAAATGTGCATTTTTTTAAATTTTGACTAGCCTTTTATCCAATTTCCCATAATAACATGAATTAACCGCTTGGCAGTGAACTTGCCCTGCAATACTGTGCCCAAAATAAATAAATAAAATCTAATGACATTACACGATTTCCTTGTATGTTTATTGAAAAAAAAAATTGTACACACATTTAAAGCAGTTCATTTAAACCAATGTCATTGAGATACAATTCTTCAACAAATTTAAGGTTTTGCGATTTCAAGCAAAGTATAAAGATATCGCCAAGCTGGGTTGAGTTTTGGGAAAATTCTTGTTACCAGCCTTAGTGATACTTTGCCAAAAGTCGACAAGCTTGATGACAGTTGGCGAGACTTTGTGCTTGGTATAGACAATGACTTTTTGCTGAATTAGTCGGCGAAATTGAAAATGAATTCAAAATGCTGCAGAGAAAATTGAGATAGTACACAGAACATTGTATTGAAAATAACCTTGGTTCGATGCACTCTAAACAAGAACAAAAGCAAGATAAATTTAACGTAGTTTATTTAGAATAATATAAACATATATAACGATGGCTCATAGTGTAGACAAAAACAGCGAAAGCAAAAGTGTAAAGTGACGCAAAAAGGGGTATTAACATAATAAGCCAACTTCGCGATAGCACTAGGAGCAAGAAAGAACGGTCGCCCATTAAATTGCCAAATTGTAAATATTCTAGTCGTCAATTAGAGATAACACAATAGTAATAAAATTTACACTGCAAATTCCCAGAACACATTGGGAAACATTTGGAACATATTTATTGAAAAAAGGTGTTCCAGTTACCTAAAAGTGTTCTGAAATGCGTTCCGAATGTCATCCGTTATAAAGGAAGTGTTCCGAAAGTGTTATGCAAGTGTTATGCTTAGGATATTTGTTAATCTAAACTTAGGAACACATTTGAGAACAGACTAGGAACACCTTAAGAACAGATTGGGAACACTGGTGAAATCATTGCTTTCTTAGTTGCAACGGTATTGTTACGAGCGAATAGCTTGTTCAGTATAGCATCGATCGGGAGGTCCGGGGTTCGAATCCCGCTGCCGGTAGGTGAGAAAAAATAAAATCCCAGTGCACAAATTGATTCTAAACTTCAATAACAGATGGCAGCACTAAATTATAGTAATTAACTAAAATTCATTAATTAAATAATTCATTTAAATCAGTTACAAACTCTAAAAAATTCTAGGTCCAATTCCAATACTAAAAAGGTAGTTCCTAAACATAACACCAGATTGCAGCACTGAAAATTCAATAACAGATGGCAGCACTAAAATTCAATAAATAAAATTAACTAAAACAAATTAAAAGATGTCCCAAAAATTACAAGTCCGGACTAAGATTCTGAGAAAGATGTCTAAGCCCCATACCAAAACTAAACACTGTTGCCATTCCATTAAATGAAATTCAGTGATGCCACCCCGTAAAAATACCCTCGTAACCTTTCACAAAAATAGATCGAAACATAGCAGACTCAAAATACAACTCAACCATCTAGGAGGGAAACAACTCAACTCCACCCGTTACGTCACTTATGGCCAAGCCCTATGACGTCGCAGCCATGCCCCTTCATGACGTCACTTCCGCCTCACCAGCACCTCCTCTTACTTTTTAGAAAGTGTTCTCAAATGTAATACTAAAAGCATTACATTCGAGAAATGTAATCCTAAATACAAAATTTCATTTTTCTAAAGCTAATTATATTCGAGTTAAGCGAGTTACATCACACTTTCATATGTTTATACGTACATGCAGAGGCGTCACTACAAAACTAGTCCATTTTGATTAGTTCACGGTCGGTCAAAATAGATTGTGCATGCATTCGTGCGTATATAAATGCGTCAGTCAAAACGTCACGCTAAAACTTCATAAAATAAGTGTAAGGAATAATCAAAATCGAGCATTTTGGTAAAAATCTTTATAGTTCCAATATATTTCGCAATCGCTTATTTTTTTTTTCCTCTTTACAAGGAAGTAAAAAAAAAAATTAAGTGATTCTAAAGCGACTTGGAACCAGATTTTTGTTAGCTCAATTTAAAAAGTTTCAATTTCATTACAAACCTTAAATTATGCTCAAATACGCATAAAAAAAATAATGCGTCAGTGGTGCATTTAGCTATATTTTTGAAAGAAAACTAATCATGTGCGACATGAAAGTTTCTAAAGTACAGAGTTTTTAATACTTAACATTCAGATTTATGTGTTTCAGCGTTTTCTTTTACTTTTTTAAGCTGTTGTAAAGAAACAGTTTGTGAAACAAACTAATTAGGTTTGTATTTGTTTTTCTTAAAATACACGTATAAAATATTGATTTACTTTATGGAATTTCTCTGTGAGTAACATATGACTACATATTTTTTTAATACATGTATACGAGATGTACATAAAAGAATAGCTCGAATTTGAAAGGCTTCAACTACAAAACAAGAACACACACACACACACACACTCATATATATATATATATATATATATATATATATATATATACAATCTTTTTCTCACATTAATTCTGTACCTTTCTGAAATTTGTGAAATCATACATGTTTCAAGTTATCACCTATGACCACCTGCCGAAAACCAAGACTATAAACAAACGGCAGGAAGAGGAGGACTCAACTCAACACCATCCCGTCAGAAAGTCTCATACAGGTAGATGTATTACTTACAAAGTAATAGACCAAAATAATAGGTTTTTTTTTGTCTGGTTGAGAAAGTATACCTTTCAAATTTTAAAATATTCTTTCCGAAGTAATGTACATTTTTGAGAGATTGAGAAAAATTCAGGGAGGGTGACAGAGGAATGATACTGAAACCCCAAACTTCCGTTTCTTTCTCTAGAGAGTGTGGTCACTTCAAACATATATAATTTCATAGATTTTGGAATTCTATTTTTCAATTAATTTGCCCCAAAATGCTGTAATTTCTTTAGATAAAATCCTATTAAGTCTGATATCACAAAATAATAGCATATCGTCACGTACTGCAGTAATGAAATACTGTGGACTTGTAGTACAATATAATCGCTCTTACGCGAATGGATAATTCGTGAGTTTTTCCCCAGTACGTATCTCAAAGCTAAACGAGAAAAGCCATTTTTTCCCAACACCCTTACAATACTGTACTTGATGTCTCTCTCGTAGAGATAACTAATTTTATGCATTTATACTACTGCGCACAGTATTATGTTGAATAACGCTGCTTTTTTTAATACACACGCTTAAAAAAAAGGAACCGAATTCGCTCCAAAAGAACTAAATTAGCTCCAAAGGATTTAAAACCGGGACAAACTTGTCCCGATTTTAAATCCTTCATAGGTTATTTAGTTCCTTCGGAGAAAATTTAGTTTTCTTTTTTTTTTAGGAGGGCAGTATTTATTTATTACTTTATGCGGGAAATGGTAATATTTAGTTAGGGAATAGATTAAAACGCTTTGAATCGTGTTTATAAGTGCCAAATATAATTTTATATGTATGTCTTTCAAAAAGTCGTATGTATACCGTATTTCACGACGCGAAATTTTTGTGCTTTTACTTTGCATGTGAGTCTTTTCAACAAACTAATTAATTTCTGTTTCCATTTATCACATTTTTTGCGCATTTTATCAATGCATAAAGTATGTGGCTTGAGTCCCAAAGCCGCATCCCAATTCTGCAAGTTTCACGCTTAAGCAAGCAAAAAATCAAACAAGTTAGCGTTTTTAAATAACGGAACAGATTCAAATTATACTCATATTCTTAAATAAACTTATTTTTATGTCTTTTTTTGAATATCTTTTAATTAACATTCTTCCCCGACAGGGCCTTCGCAGGATAAAGTATTTTAAAATTCACGCGACATAATCTGTTCAATCGGAACTATTTCAGATCATAGCTTAACGTAACTAAGCCCTGAAACCAAATTAATGTATTTCCAGAATAACTGTTGTAGAGAAACAAATAAATATTTGAACGCGTTGTGATACCCATGTTATACGTTATCTATACTGGCACAAAGTAAAACAAGCTGGGAGAATGAGTTATGTGCTTCCTCCGGATTTTTCGCTTCATCCCGACACGTAATTCATTTTTGCTTATTTACTCCCTCGCTTTCTCCTAAACAATACTTCATTTTGTGCATTCGTTTTGTTGTACGTTGAATATTTTGGTGCGTAGTAAAAATCCCCTCGCTAAATTTTGCAAAAGTTGAAAAATAAGTGTTGTGTAAAGAAAAGGGGGGGGGAAGCCAATAAATCTAATACATAGAGAAAAAATTGTTTGTTTTTTCGATATGCAAAAGACGCACTGTTCAACCAATTGGTTTGAAGTTTTGCTCTGATTAGGGATTACAGTCCGAAAAACCGTATCCGGTAATCCGGCATCATTAGACTTTACCGGATCCAGTACAAATTTACCGGATCCGGAAAGTACCAAAAAAGAAAAGACTACATATGAAGATGAAGGAGTTCTACGACAATGCTTGCCTTATATTCATGACTATTTGTTGATCATAAAACTTCCAAGCGTAGAATCTGAAAGGTGCTTTTCAGCCACTGTCTATATTTGTAACTCTCTAAGAAGTCGATGGGCAGATGACATGATTAACACTATTTGTCTCCTACGATCCTTTTTTAAAAAACCAAACTTTATTTTTTATAATCAATATACCCAAAATTATTATTTAAAGAAATTTTATTGAAAAATACTCGATATTGTGATAACTGTGCCATTCGTTAAAGAGATCTGTGATAACTGTCATATTATTATAAGACTGCTCAGCGTGATGAAATTACATAATTATTGTGAACTCAGTTAGATTAAGGTAATATAAGAAACTTACATAATTTAATGTAAGTTACAAGATCATTTTCATTTATGTCATTTGTGAACTCTATTAAGACTGAACTTAAAATGTTATACTAAATATTATTTTTATAAATATAATATTTATAATTAAATATAATTATAAGTATATTTTTATACCGTATATAATAACGCAAATACTATTTCACTGATATTCATTGTTTTGTTTTGATTACAAAAAATCTGATGTGTCCAACACATGACTTCCTTGCACGTTCATTAGATCAAAAATATTTTCGACGCACTTCCTCTAAATTTATTTGTTTGAAAGAGATAAAATATCAATAATAGTAAGGTTTAGCGATTTCTAGCCAAATATTTTGATATCGCCAAGCTGAGTTCAATTTGAAAGATTTCCTTCTGACACTTTATTTGGCGATATTTCACCAAACGCCGACAAACTTGAGATAGTCAGCGAGATTTTGGGGATAGCCAAAGTAGTCATTGACCACAGACTTTCAATGAATTGAATGCATCTATACACCTCAATGTATTCAAAGTCATTTGGCTCACCATGTAAATAAATTCTCAGTCGATTGCTGTCAAAAAAGATATTGAAAACAGTTAAATATTACAATAGTTCTAAATACAAAGTTAAAAATTCCACGGGTTAAAGTTTTAGAGTTATACAAAATAGGAAATAATTTTTGGCGCCAAATTTGGCGATATTTCGGCGAAACTCGTCAATGTCGACGACATTTGGCGAGATTTTAAGCATGAACCAAACAATGAAAGATTATCGCCAAAATTGGCGATATTTTGCCAAAACTCGCCAAGAACGATGACTAATGGCGATACTTTGGGCATGGACCAAATGACTGACTATCGCCAAATTTGGCGACATTCCAAAACTCGCCAAGGTCGAGGACAGACGGCGAGATTTTGGGCATGTACCAAACAATGACTGTCTACAGTTGTATTATATTGAAGATGTCCATAGACATTAAGGTACTGAAATTCTTTTCGGTGGTCCTGTAAATAAACTCTCCAGTAGATTGGAACCAAAAATCGAGATGCACAACTAGATGTTACAACATTCTTATACATGAAATTTCATAATAGTTTTTGAGATTTGAGAGTTAAATATGCACACACATACACCAAAAGTCGCCAAGCTTGGCGACTTTTGGCATAGTTCTTGAGGGAGGCACGTGACCGTGGTCGGACCATTACCTAACTTATGTGGTAGGACGGTATTGTGCTTGAAATGGATGAATGCCCCTAAAATTGCTATTGACCGTAATGTATTGGAAATCTTTTGAGTGTTCCTGTAGCAGAACTATAAATGATAAAGACATTTTTACTTCCTTGTACGTAGTATAAGGAAGTAATGTGATCCCGAAAAATTTTGGGGGCCAAATTTCGACTAAAAAACCGATTTTGACTACCTCTAAATTGAATTTTAAGAATTTTTTCGATGCATCTCATCGTAGGCTAGCATGCACGATCATATAAACGCGTCTGCAACTCATTTTGACCAGCGGCCGGTCTATTGTGGTCAGTTTTTCCATGCCGTCTGTACGTACGTACGTACGTATGTATGTAACTCGCATATCTCAAAAACTATTGGTCGTAGAATGTTGAGATTTGATATTTAGGATTGTTCTATGATCTAGTTGTGCACCTCCCCTTTTGGTTGCAATCGAATGTATAGTTTATGTACAGGACCGCCCAAAAGATTCGAAATACATTACGCTCTATGGGCCGAAATTCATTAAACTCGCCTAACTCAAAAACTATTAGGCGTAGAATTTCGAAACTTCATATTTTGGATAGTTGTAACATCTAGTTGTGCACTTCCCCTTTTGGTTCCATTCGACTGGATAGTTTATCTATAGGACCGCCCAAAACATTCGAAATACATTACGCTCAATGGGCCGAAATTCATTAAACTCGCATATCTCAAAAACTATTAGGCGTAGAATGTTGAAACTTTATATTTAGGATTGTTGTAACATCTAGTTGTTCACTTCCCCTTTCGGTTCCATTCGACTGGATAGTTTATCTACAGAACCGCCTAAAAGATTCGAAATACATTACGCTCTATGGGCCGAAATTCATCAAAGCGTTTTTTAGAGGTATTGGGCTATTTCAAACGACTCAGAAGTGATATATGCTGAAAAGAGTTAGAAAATGAATTTCTCCATTAAAAAAGGTGTCTTTATCATTTACAGTTCTGCTACAGGAACACTCAAAAGATTTCCAATACATTACGGTCAATGGCAATTTTAGGGGCATTCATCCATTTCAAGCACAATACCGTCTTACCACATAAGTTAGGTAATGGTCCGACCACGGTCACGTGCCTCCCTCAAGAACTGTGCCAAAAGTCGCCAAGCTTGGCGACTTTTAGTGACGTGTGTGTATATTTAACTCTCAAACCTCAAAAACTATTATGAAATTTTATATATAAGATTGTTGTAACATCTAGTTGTGCATCTCGATTTTTGGTTCCAATCTACTGGAGAGTTTATTTACAGGACCACCGAAAAGAATTTCAGTACTTTAATGTCTATGGACATCTTCAATATAATACAATTGCAGACAGTGATTGTTTGGTACATGCCCAAAATCTCGCCGACTGTCCTGGACTTTGGCGAGTTTTGCCGAAATGTCGCCAAATTTGGCGATAGTCAGTCATTTCGTCCATGCCCAAAGTATCGCCATTTGTCATCGTTCTTGGCGAGTTTTGGCGAAATATCGCCAAATTTGGCGATAATCTGTCATTGTTGGTCCATGCTTAATATCTCGCCAAATGTCGTCGACATTGACGAGTTTCGCCGAAATATCGCCAAATTTGGCGCCAAAAATTATTTCGTATTTTGTATAACTCTAAAACTTTAACCCGTAGAATTTTGAACTTTTGTATTTAGAACTATATTATAATATCTAACTGTTTTCAATATCTTTTTTGACAGCAATCCACTAAGAATTTATTTATAGGGTGAGCCAAATGACTTTAAATACATTAAGGTGTATGGATGCATTCAATTCATTGAAAGTCTGGTCAATGACTACTGTGGCTATCCCCAAAATCTCGCAAACTATCTCAAGTTTGTCGGCTTTTGGTGAAATATCGCCAAATAAAGTGTCAGAAGGAAATCTTTCAAATTGAACTCAGCTTGGCGATATCGAAATATTTGGCTAGAAATCGCTAAACCTTACTATTATTGATATTTTATCTCTTTCAAACAAATAAGTTTAGAGGAAGTGCGTAGAAAACATTTTTATTTAATAGACGTGCAAGGAAGTCATGTGTTGGACACATCAGATTTTTTTTTAATGGAGAAATTCATTTTCTAACTCTTTACAGCATATATCACTTCTGAGTCGTTTGAAATAGCCCAATACCTCTAAAAAACGCTTTGATGAATTTCGGCCCATAGAGCGTAATGTATTTCGAATCTTTTGGGCGGTCCTGTAGATAAACTATTCAGTCGAATGGAACCGAAAGGGGGGGTGCACAACTAGATGTTACGACAATCCTAAGTATAAAGTTTCAACATTCAACGCCTAACAGTTTTTGAGATATGCGAGTTTAATGAATTTCGGCCCATTGAGTGTAATGTATTTCGAATGTTTTGGGCAGTCCTGTAGATAAACTATCCAGTCGAATGGAACCAAAAGGGGAGGTGCACAACTAGATGTTACAACTATCCAAAATATGAAGTTTCGACATTCTACGCCTAATAGCTTTTGAGTTAGGCGAGTTTAATGAATTTCGGCCCATAGAGCGTAATGTATTTCGAATCTTTTGGGCGGTCCTGTACATAAACTATCCATTCGATTGCCACCAAAAGGGGAGGTGCACAACTAGATCATAGAACAATCCTAAATATCAAATCTCAACATTCTACGACCAATAGTTTTTGAGATATGCGAGTTACATACATACGTACGTACGTACGTCTACGTACTACATACGTACGTACGTACAGACGCATGGAAAAACTGGCCACAGTAGACTCGCCACTGGTCAAAAGGAGTTGCAGACGCGTTAATATGATCGTGCATGCTAGCCTACGATGAGATGCATCGAAAAAATTTTTTGAATTAAATATAGAGGTAGTCAAAATCGGTTTTTATGTCGAAATTTGGCCCCCAAAATTTTTCGGGATCACATTACTTCCTTATACTACGTACAAGGAAGTAATAAATTTTTGCTATTATATTATATATGATAATAATAAAGCTATTATTATTATATATAATATAACATATAATAACCTAGATGTATTCTTATATTATACAATATAAAGATTAAAATTTAACTACCGGTATTCTAGATACTAGATTTTTATTGCTCATTTTATTCGTAATTGTTGCTTAATTATAATAGAGTTGATAATAAGCGTATTTACGAAGAAATAAATGATATTTTTTATAAACTTTTATATACACTCCCTTAAATATATTTTATACAGTTAATTTTTGAATGAAACGGAAATCGTTTTGATGTGGCCAATCCGACCGGATTGATGGGGATCGGGCCGGATCCGATCGCATTGAAATTGTTGCCGGATTGCAATCTCTAGCTCTGATGAATAAAACGATATAGAGAAAGCTGTATGTTTCCCTGAAATTCTGAATTTTTACCACTTTCCGATTTTTAATGATATTCAATTCCAAACTTCTGCAATATCCCCTAGAGTAGATCAGTAAACAAAGTAAGATTTATTTTCATGCTTCCAACAATTTAAGTCAGATATAGCGAATAAGTTCGATGTATTTTTGATGTTCTGAGTTTGAAAATGTATAATAAATACTAATTAGGTGAGCAGAATTTGAGGTAAGAGTTACAATATGGGTGAAATTCTAGAGTCTGATTAAATAGGATTACCCCCTTAAAGTATTTATTATTATTATCATTAATTATTGCAATTAATAAGAAATACAAGACGTAGACTGAGAAGCTTAGAACCCTTAATTAACTTTTAAATTTCAAGTGAGATTACGTCCGTCTTACGTCAGGATTTTAAATTTGCCATGCATTTTCGGCTAGAAAAATTTCTCAAGAACGATGATTCTGTCATCAGTTTAAAATATCGTAATATGATCTGCAGAAAATTAAATATGAAAACTTCACATTTCAGGTTACTTTTATTTCCTCTGTTTGTTTATTTTGTTTTTGCTGTTTATTCCAACCTATGTTATGTCAATGAAAATGGTAGAAGGCCGATGTGTGAATGTCTCGGGTTCGGGTCGCCTGCCGACCTAACCTTCCGCAGATTTCCGTGGTTTTCTCCGAAACTAGCGTAAATACAGGTTAGGACCCCTTCGAAAGACTCCCAGGGAGGGTACCCCACCCTTGTGTTGTCCTTCTGACGTGGATTTATAAGCGGACTTCTGGCCAAGCACACAGATCCAAAATACATATTACACAAACAAACAAACAAAAAACCAACCTATGTATATATATACATATATATATGTGTGAATGTTTAATTGCTTAGAACCCATGAAAGTAACCCAAGAAGTCTTTGTCAATACAAAATAAAAATACAGAATGCCAACATTCATCAGAGGGATACTAGCGCCGTAACACCTATTTAAAAATTATTAATTTACAAAATTTTGAGGTATTAATTAAAATTTTCAATATATTAAATTTAAATAAATACGAAACTTAAATTTTATACCATTCCGTTTAAAAATATTCTAACTAATAAAATGTGCCCTATAGACTAATGAGATGATTGACAAAATTTTAGCATTTTATTTTAAAACGTATTGGGGATATGAAAATAAATACAGTGTGACATATAATATTTTTCAATGGCTCTCGAAGAAAAAAAATTAAAACAGTTAGATGATAGCGTTTCAGGGGGCATTCTCAAATTACGCAAGTAAACAATGAATGATAAATACATACTCTTTCTATAGTTGGTACAGTTTAACCCTTAACCAACTTTATTCCAACATATCTCTGAACTTTTTATGATGAAAAGCTCAAACTTTGTGCATCACCTAATCAACATGTTGGTCATATTTTACTGATTAGGAATTTCTTTTACGGGGGGCATATAAAAATTTTAATTTTGTACAATTTTGTAAAATGTACTCAAACTTCTTCTAAAAATTTTAGTCACCATAAAAACCATAAATCATCTGTCTTGCAATCACAATTTACTGGAATCTCTATAGTCGGAATCTGTATTTTTTTTCTGCGTAACGTTGCGGTTTGTTGCACATGTCTATGAACAATGCTTAAAGAACAAAAGCTTGGGTCAGTGATTTTGGGACACAAGGTGGAATAGGGCTACTACAAAATTATTTTCTTCCGTTACTTTCATTAAGTCTCAGAGATGGAGGGTCGAAAATATTGGAGAACGGTCGACCCGCTGCTATACAAACAACTTCGTTAGTATTTGAAGAATATCACACATAATGCAGACTCACGTGTTAAAATTCGTACTCACAGTATGCATTAATGGTTGTGAAAATAAGCCATTGCGCTGGATTAGTGAACGTAAGAGGACAATTTTACGCTCAACTATGACTTAATGCACAATGCTTCCGGCCTACTCTTCTAGTACATATAGAGCATTTTGACAAGACTACCACCCCACCATGACCGAATGGATAAGACGCTCAAAATGGTAGCCGGCTGAAGTGTGAAAGTCCCGGGTTCGTACCCCGTCGCGCGGCTGTCGATCCAACAGTCTGGTTTTCTCCAGATGTAACGTGAATGCGCTTTAGAACCTTTAGAACCGCTTAAGTTCTTTGACCAAGGTACGCCCCATCCTATGCAGATCACCTGAGGATGGTGTTACCATGACAGCAATAACAATCGACAAGACTACATTCTGCGACAGCTTTGAGTTCACGTATTGTAATTCAATGGGATAAACCCGATTTTCGACTTTAAAAAATTATTAAATTCAATTTTTTTATGATTATAATGAATCGAATTAGTTAATAAACCTTCGACTTCGGTCTTCCAGCATCATATTTATGTTTTGAAGTGGTTAAGGATAATTAAAATAGATGTTTCATGTTTCCAATACCATTTTTGTGGGGGTTGAATACAATAGGAAGACATTAGAAGAATCTGCGCCGAAAGGATGCGCAATAGGCTATCACTCAGATGACGTCACTTAAACGTCTCGTTTAAATAGGTGACCAAACGTCCCCAATTTTCGGGGGGGGGCAGTCCCCAATTTCAGGATGTTTTTCAATTTGTCCCCAAAGTGTAAATCAAAAATTGGTGACAAAATTTTAATTATAATAGTTATTTCTTCCCAATTTTTTTTTAAATCGTAAAGTTTCCTTAATTTTATGAATGTTAATAATGCTTTAGTTGGAAAAATAGAAACTTATTTGAAAAGAACAGTGAATTCTCAAAATGTCCCCGATTTTTCTTTAACATTGGGGACAATACGCTGATTTGTCCCCACTTCATCATATAAAAATATGGCTCCCTTAACTTACAGGCTTCAGGCAGAAGCTTTTCAAAGTAAATTTAGGGATGGCCAGTATCTTTTTTCACAAACATTCCATATCCATTTCCTCTAACACTCAAACTATTCTGTTTTATCAATAATCGTCTTCCGATGGATGCATTGAATTTTCCTGGCATAAACTGCGTTCAAAAATTCACGGGACAATCTGTTCAATAGATGCTGTTTTCCGAGTATGACTTAGCGTAACTACAAAAATCGAGCTAATGTTTTTTTTTTTTTTTTTTCGGGAGTAACTGTAAAAGAGAGAAATAAATATTTGAACGCGCTGTGATCCCATTTCCCTATCTGAAATGTTATCTATGCAGACTCAGAGTAAAACAATCCGAAAGAATGAGTTATGAGCTTTCTCCCGATTTTTCGATTCCTCCTGGGAGATAACTCATAATAATGTTTGTTTTCTCTTTTAGGTTTTTCTCTTTGCCTTCTCCTAAACAATACTTTATTCCGTGTGATGATACGCTATTATTTTCAGATATCACGCAGGTTTCAATGTGTAAACTTTGTGGAAATGGAAAAATATAGATCTAAATCTGGAGGGGAGAAAGAGGGGGGATTTCATTAAATCTGAAATCAAAATTGCATGAGGCTGAAAAGAGAATAAGTAAATTGTGCGATAGACTCAGTATTAGATGTGTAATATTTTGTTTATGTGGAATATTTTCTATTGTTCAAACTAAAAATATAAATGGTTGTATAACATTTATTTTAGCATTCATATTTGTTCATGTAAATTGGGAGGGAAAGGGGAGTTTTCTTTAAATGTGAAATCGAAATTGCGTTTAGCTAAAAGAGAATAAATAAATTTCACGATGGATTCAGAATTAGGTGCGTAATAGTTTGTTAGTGTAAAAAATTTTTGTTATTGTTGAAACTAAAGGTATAAGTGATTGTATGACATTTATTTTAGCATTCATATTTTTATTTTAATCTTTAAGCGTTGCTCTAATACTTGACAATAGTTTGTTCAGATTGTAAAATGCAAAGCTTGCTTTACGCTGTAAATTTCAGAGTATAATTATGAGAAGACAAAATTTGTGCTGTAAAATAAGGGAATACAAAATTTTATACTCTCAATTAATGAAAAGATTCTGGATAAGAAGCAGGAAAAGAAGATAGTTATTACACCCTTGTCAGTGTGCTAATTTCATTATACTCCTGCAGTTAACCTTTTCGCGCCGACTGTCACGTATACGTGCCAGTAAGAAACGCACCCAGTTCCCGGCTGACACGCTGGCGTGCCAGAGCGTTTCCTCGTTCACCCCCGGCCGTCACACAGCTGTGCCAGTGTCCTGGAACGTTTTAAAAACTATAACTTTTGGCACAAAATGGCATTCTATGTCCATACGGTTACAGACATTTGACTTTCTACTCAAAATGTGAGTAGCATGACTCACATACACGTGGTTTTTGATAATATAAACATAAGTAGAAAGGAATTTTTCCGAATGGCATGCTTTATGACGGCTCTTTAAATTCATGCGTGGTATTTCTTTATAGTAAGCAGGGAGTTTTATTTTCGCTACAGCGTTAGGTATTTCGGTTTGCAGTCCATTTTTCAGTGGATAATTAGATCTAGTAGACGTGGATTTTTTCTCATTTTACAGTTAGAATGTCGAAGCTTCGAAAGTGTTAGAGCTTGAAATAACAGAAATGGCGCAAATTATTTGAAATTATGAGATATTGATACTGAAGCAGATTCGGATAGTAGTGATAGTGACACTATAATATAATCTGATTGTTCTGTTCATGGATTTAGGCTTAATAGCGAAAAACTCTCCGGCCCTGGACAAGTACTTCAGACAGTAAACAATTTGTTAGGTATTTTGGTTTGCAGTCCATTTTTTAGTGGATAATTAGATCTAGTAGACGTGGATTTTTTCTCATTTTACAGTTAGAATGTCGAAGCTTCGAAAGTGTTAGAGCTTGAAATAACAGAAATGGCGCAAATTATTTGAAATTATGAGATATTGATTCTGAAGCAGATTCGGATAGTAGTGATAGTGACACTATAATATATTCTGATTACTCTGTTCATGGATTTAGGCTTAATAACGAAAAACTCTCCGGCCCTGGACAGACACTTGCGAAAGAGACTGCCGGCCTCAGCGATAAGCGCGCGTTTGCGCTTCCCGTCGCGAAAGGGTTAAAGAAAATGTTCGCATTTTTTGGGAATCTGCAAGATACGTTACGCTATCCGCGACAAGTACTTCAGACAGTAAACAATTTGTTGGAATTCAACAATCGTAGTAACAGAAAATTCGATTATATTTTTCTATTAAACTGCAGCTTGAAACTAGCGTTGAAATGAACAAAACACCAACCATAAAAGTGACAAATAAAAATCATAAACGCAAAGTATTCATTATAGAAACTAAATAATTAGCTATAAAAACAGCAATTAATTAATCAATTAAGAATCTCTGCCGACATCAATTATGATCTCCAAATAATAAAAGTGTATAATATTTAAAAAACAAGTTCGTGGACTAAAGCAATAAACTGGAGAGCATGTTTCTTCGTTAAAAAATAATGCGCTCAGAGTCTTTAGGGAGTTGCTTTGAGTGGAATATAAAAATGAGAGTATAAAGTATGAACAAGATTACTCAAAGGAGATTGGACTAATAAAATGAGGATAATTTATGAGCTAAGAAAACATTAAGGATGAGATCTGTTACATTTTATGTTTAAAATGAGCTGTTAACATCAATAGAGTTTTTTATGAGCCACATGAATTTCTGCTTTAACGAAAGTATTAAAGATCATACATTTTTTAAAAATGTATGTGTTGTGTGTTTTAGCAAAATACATTTAAAACAACACTGGAAATGTATCGTTTAAAATCTCACAGAATATGAAATTAACTAATCTGCAATAATTGTTAAGTTTAATTTCATAAAATGACTTTTTTTGTATTTAGGGTAAATTAGTTAGAGAGCCTTACGTCAGGCATATCCTGTCGAAACATTTTTTTTAAATCTAATCACTAGTTTGAACTGTGTTGCGGTGGGAACAACATATGAACAAAAACCAGAATGAAAAATAAGTAAATGTGATATGTTTTTTCACAGTTCTGCTAAAATAATAGTTCATATATTATTCGAAAAACTCATTAAATAATTTATGGTTTTTTATGATTTGACTGCGTAGTGCATATTTCTAAGTTTATTTTAACCACAAATGAAATCTGATGGAATGTCATTCATTGTCTTTCACAGAATGAACCGAATCGACAAAACACTTACTTGAAAATACTTTAGGAAAACTTTGATAAACAGGATTTGATATCCAAGCCTAATTGTGTATTCAGTAAACAAAAATAGCTTGAAGCAAGCATTAATGATAGGAAAAAAGCAGGGTAAGGCAAATCTAACACTCGTCACATATCCCGTGCTAAAATTGCCAACTTACCCTGATGTCCATATGAGATGGTCAATCATGATTATTATTTTCTTTTTGCCTTTTGTAATTTTTTTCGCATAAAAAACTTTATATGATGTTGATTTTCAGAATGCAGATTATGAATAAATATAATAAGAACAAACGTTTAATTATATTACAGGTATATTTTTTTTTGTTTCACTTTAAAAAAAAATGTCTATCTCTAACGAATTCACCCTGAATATTTTTCGTATTTGTGGTAATTGTTTGTTTCTTTTAATTATACTAACGTTTGCATTTGAAAATAGTAGTTCTTCAACAATATAAAAGGAGAATAAATATTTGGATTATGATAAAAAATAAAATTTGTTTTATCAATTATTTTTATCATAACAAAATTATCTTGCATTATAACTCTAATTCTCTTCCATTTTTATTCAAGTATGAAATAAAGAAAGAAGATGGTAGGTATCTGAATTATAACATATATTTGAAATTTTAACATAGTAGAAAGTTAATTTGGTCAAACGTCTATTAAAATTACATATTAATAACATTTTATGTTTATCACAAAGGTGTATAATTTTTTCATTTGTGCTTTGATTTATTTACTGTGCAGAAATTGTGGTTTTTTTTTTCAAATTCTCAGTCATTGAAAAAAATCTCTTTTTCCAGACTGATTCAATTAAATAAATATTGATTATTTATTATAATACATTAAGGTAGCATATTTGTATTGAAAGGTACTTGAATAACCATTTTGAACGATCTTTTTGCGTAATTATGAAAACCGCTTTCGGTAAATAGCATAAAATTTCAGGAAATTACTAGTTTTTGAATCGAAACCAGATCACTTGCATAATATTAAAAAAATTTCAACGTCGCTCATTGTGTATTCTTGAAGAAAACGTTAACATGTAATTTCTGATATAAACGTAGTGAAAAAATACTGGGATATTAGTCAAATCTACTTGGCGTTTATCCAATATTAATATGCTGGGAAAGTGAGATAATATTTAAATCTCTGCCAAAATGGTATAGCTATTTTAATAACAGACTAGAAAACTGTTGAAGAAAATGGAAGGGAGTGGTAATGATGCGAATTTTATGTTTACATATCACTGCTCAGAAACACAAAGTTGCTTCCTAATTCATGGATACATGTTGAAATTCGGTCAATTAACCTCAGCCAGAAAGTAAATTTACTGATTGGACGCCATATACATGCAAAAAAGAAAGTTGCAAACATTAAAATTAAAGTCTGTGATTATGTTTATTAAAAGAAGCTGCTCCGTAGAAACTTTTAGATCAGCTTTTAGATTTCGTGACCTGTTATTGTTTTCGGTAGTTATAAACTAATTTTTGCCAAGCCATGCTCATCATATGATATTCTGTTCGATTCCCAACAGACTTTGTCTCCGAACCTTCTTGATCCTCGTGTCCATACTATTTTATGAACAGATAGCGGTAAAAGCAAATTCCCTTCCTTTTGTTTTAGCTAGTGCACTCACATGTCGGTCTAAGTGAGAATTCGTGTAAAACACTATAGAGTGGAAATAACTGTCTCCTGTACTGCGCGAATCCCGAGGATAACTTATAGTACGCCTCGCCAGAATCAAATAAAAGTGGATTTAACAAGAGACAGCCATCTGTATATCAAGATGAATGTTAGAGTCCCTACCCTACTAAGTATTTTGGATGCTTAGAAGACGAAAGTCTTTCAGGAACCTAAATTACTTTGTCGTCAATTGAATTACAAGTGACCTTCTCTTAGCTGATGACAGCTTGATTTTTTATTTATAACTTGTATTTTGCTAAGCTAGGCGAAATACTTTACTGGGCAACTCGATTAAAAGTCTTCGATTAAAAGCTAAAATCTAGCTTATATAGAAAAAGAAGAAACGCGTTTCTGAAATTATCAATTACATCATTATTTTCCTTCTTTCTTTAGAACTAATACCAGTTTAGCTCCAGAGTGTGCGAATAAATTTGTTCCAATTAAAACCATATCTCCGAGATTTTACTAGATGAACTTAAGGTCGCAATCTTCACAAGCATTTTCACTTTCACTTTGCTATCGAATACATAATTTTACGTTGAAAAAAGGACACTAAAAAAACAAGCAGTTCTCATTCTAGTGTCTTGGAAAACAAATTGCAAAATCTTAAAATAATAATAGGAATAATATGCTTTACTTAGCCGGAGTAAGTAAAAAGATGCTTGTTATTTTAAGCAAATTCTATAATTAAAAATCTTTTAAAATAATTTTCATGGAGAAATGAGCTTGATTTTTGAAAACTGGATGAAAATTTTATGAGTTCCAAATAACTTTTATAAACTCTATAATAAAGTTAGTTCTTCATATTAAGTATAATGTACAAAATCAATGCATATTAGCTTTATTTTAAATAATTTGTCAGAAGAAAACTAATTCCAAAACCTTGAATTAGCAAATGCGAAAGATCTTTCATTACTGAACATCTTAAAAACGTACGTTGCTCCATTAAAATGAAAAATGGCTAAATAATGTTTCTTCTTGAAAATGAAATCCTAGCATCTTCCTTCTTTGAGTATCTTAATTATACTTCGGGGTCATTATTAATAAAATATTATGAGATTTGTATGACCGCGGTATTTTAGTTTTCCGTTCCGACGTATAATCACTGTGCATTCACTACTAACAAAAACGTATTGAAACTTGGCTGTTTGTCCCAAATCATTAATTAGTCCTGAAAACGTACAGTCCCAGAGAAATTGTTACATTTTTCTTTTTTTAGGGCAGACTAATTATTCATGAAATGCAGGTTTAAATAATTGATTTTAAGCATAGACATTAGCGATTATGTTGATAAAATTAGAAATGAGTCCGTTAGTATCTACTCCTACATAATTTCTTTTCTATGCGTAATCCATATGTACTACTTATAAGTAATATTACTTAAGAATGTCTTCCCTAACACCTAATTCTTAGTGTCTTTTGATATTTTTAAGGAAAAAAAACTACTTTGTAGTACATAGTGTAGAAAAGTTTAGAGTTAGTAATACGAAAGAGCCAATATTGGAGGGACGTGAAAGATATTGCGGTTTTTTTTTCTTTCTTTACCAAAAATTTAAACAAATAAACTTTAGACAACTTTTTAATTGCAAAAAAGATGTAGGGCCATATGGGGGAATTACGGGTCAGTCTTCCCCCATAATTCCCCAATATGACCCTACTTAACGTAGGAAATATATTTGTTGCATTTTGATGAAAGAATTTTATACATAATATACTTTTTCTTTCAACACAGACGGTTACCTTCCTTAGATGACTGCCCTCCTCCGATATTCAAAATATCTTGAAACTAATTGTTAGATATTCGCGAATGTTGTATTTTACAGCAGGAATTGTATGGATACCTCTTTTTTTGTGTTTGAGTGTTACTGCAAGCCTGAAGAAGGGGCATCTGCTTAGGGGGGGGTGCCTTGGGCGTAACTTCTTAGGGGGGTTTAACGAGTATTCACGTTACATCTGGAGGAAAACCGCCCAAAACTCCAGACCTTTAGATCAACAGTCGCACGATAGGCCCGAACCCGGGTCCTTCACACTTTCAGTCTTCTACCATATCGGTGTCTTAGTCACTCGGCCATGGTGGGTCTTTCCTCCTCTTTTTGGTCCCTTTTTTTTTTTCTTAGCGATCAAGCAGGATATGTGAAAATACTTTTTTGGCTCCCTACGACCCCGCCCTCCAATAAGTTAGAATTTTGGGTAATACTCTTCAATCTCACATCTTAATTTAATAAATCCACATACATGTCAAATTTCCTATCACTAACTAAAAGTAGTTTTGGCTAAACAAAATACTACTTACACGAAAGAAGAGACTTACTCTCCGATCCCGATAATATATTTCTGTTTCAAATTTTAAATACGTATTCTATCATTTTTAGTTTTAAGAATAAATATTATACTGATAACATTTATAAAAAGAAACTGAAATAAATCTATGAGATTTTACATTTGTCAAATTTATTTTACCATCAGAAGTGTCTGCTGCTGTTGTTGACAGCGAGTACTTTCAACAGAACGGGTAAAGAAATACGTGGCGTAAAATATTGTTCAATTTTATCATCTGAAATTGTAATCTCTACAGAGAATGGGAGATTTTAGTTTGATTTTCATTTTTTCTTATGCGTTTAAAATGATTCTATTTTATTTCCGTTAGAACTTTCCGAAACAAACATTATGACACAGCAAAATTACAGTTTGATACTTTTTTTCTTTTCAGACGATAAAATAAACATTTGAGAAGAAAGCAATTGTATTTCGAGCATTCTACTTATATTTAAAAAGTAAGAAAAAAATGTTTTATAATTTTTTGTAATTGTCAATCATGTTTTGAATATAAGGAACAGTTTGTGAGATTTGAATACTAAGAAACTATTCATTTATTCTAACGTTTAACTTGGTTTTCAGCAGTCCTAAATGCACTTGTAATTTAGATCTCTAAATTTTCCTAGAAATATAAAGAAGATAAAATGAAATGATTTATTCTAACATTATTATAATTTTTTGTGCATATAAAATTGACTAATATTATAAACTACAAACTGCATATATTGCACAGATAAATAAGGAAGTAATTTTTAGTTTAATTTGAATTATCTTGTTAGAAGTAGAGTTCTTTCAGTTTTTAAAGGTTCAAATAAAAAAACTTTTAAAAGTGATCAGTTACTGTAAAATATCTACAGAAAATTGCTGATTCACTTTCCCGCAAAAGGTAAGATAAATTTTACGCTTATAGCTCATAGAAGACAAAGTAATGCGCACTATAGGCAAATACGAAACATCAGTTGTTTATCAAAATAAAATTATAAAATATTCCACCTCTTGCAAAATGCAGTCATAGACTAATTTACATATAACATTATATTTTAATGTACTGGGTGTATCACAATTCTCTCCAGGGTTCGGAAGGTTTATAAAATATAGATATAAATATATTGCCAATAGAGCAACAAAGTTGACTTTATTGGAGAAAGAAATGTTATAAGTTTTATTTCACAAAAGTCCAATGTGTGAACCTTTCATGACAGCGACGGATTAATGGAATTTTGTCGGGGGTGGGGTGGGGGGAGGGCAGTTAGTTTGCCGGTGGAGATGGTTAGTTAGAAGATTGATATATACATGCATTTTATGGAAGTAAAATAGGATCTTTTGCAGTATTTTCGATTTTTTCAATTGGGGTGGTAGCCCTTCCGCCGCCCCCCTCCAATAATCCGTCCTTGTTTCGTGATGCGGCGGAAATCAAGTCTAAAGTCAAATTCTTCCCACACTCATATCCTCGTTTTAAGATGGTAGCAAATGCAGTTACGATCCTTTGGCGTAAATTTTGTCTTTGGCACGAACACACGATCTTTTATGCAACCCCATTAAAAAAAAAAAAAATCGCCTGGAATCAGGTCGGATAATGAGGTGCCCACGGAAGAAGGCCATTGTCGTCGGCAGAACCTCGGCCAATCCAGCGACGAGGAAGCCCGTTATTTGTGAAACAGAACTTGCAATGTTTCTTTCTTGAAGAAGACTTTACTGGAGAAAGAAACATTGCAAGTTTTGTATTTCATTTATTTGTTCAAAAACCAATTGACTTCCCCCCATCCCCACCCCCGACAAAATTGCATTAATCCATCGCTGTCACAAAAGGTTCACATATTGGACTTTTGTGAAATAAAACTTGTAACATTTCTTTCTCCAATAAAGTCAACTTTGCTGCTGTATTGGTAATAAATATTTTATATAAGCCTTCCAAACCCGGGAGGGAATTGTGACACAACCTGCATTTCATACTTTTGAATAACGATATCCTTCTATAAATGCGAGTTTTTAATTAAACTGAAAATTATTATGTCTCACAGAATATATTATGTTCAGTGCTAAGAAAAAACATAAATACGCATTGAAATTTTCTTAGATGGTTGACCGGAATCATTGATTAATCTTCTCGAAAAGTTTTTTTTTTTCAATCTATCTCCAAAAAAGGATAGATTCAGAGCACAAACAAACAAAACAACAAACACGAACAGACAAATTAACAGTGGAACAATAAACAGAGAACAGAACTAAAATCAATAAAGTTGGGTTTTTTTCCAATGCAGCAAGCGAGCAGGAACACATATCTATCTCCAGAAAAGGATAGATTCAGAGCACAAACAAACAAAACAACAAACATGAACAGACAAATTAACAGTGGAACATAAACAGAGAACAGAACTAAAATCAAGTTAAACTGAATAAAAATTCTCTAGCCTCCCAATAGCGGGAGTAAATGGTTTCTTTCTTCAAAAGCTTTGTATATACATGCATTTGATATATGCATTTGATATATACATGCAGAGAAAGAGGTGCTCCGCAGTCATCACTATATCGCCACAGCACAAGGGGCAAGCACAGATGTGCATAAAGACAGACGTGCATAGTCGTCATGCGAAAAGCAGCGACAGCTCTGTAACTAGGGCGATCCGAAAAATTCAGGATAGTTGTATTCCAAAGTTTATGTTTTGTTTTTAATTTCAAGTTGGATGGACATACACTGTAAAAAATACCCGTTCATTTTACGGTAAAAACTACTGTAAAACACGATGGTATTCTACCGTATGCCATTTAACAGTAAGGGCAGTAAAATCAAATAGATAGCAAGTTACTACGCATGCGCAATCCAATATAACGGTAATAAATAAAGAAAACCGTTATTTTTCCCTCATGCCCTTCAAATGAATAGTCTAGACGTACTATATTCTTCCTGTTTTGAACAGAGCCTATGTTAATTTCTCAATTTGTTGCAATCTGAGCGTATGACTCCCATATTGCTGTTGAAATTACAAAAACCGAATTTTGAGAATAGTTTGATGCTAAGTGAAAAAATCTCACGAACAATTTTTTTTTTACTTGCCGCTAATAGATTGGCAGTTTTAGCCAATATCGCCTCGATATTGACCAACCTCGTCACACGTCGGCGTAAATCGGTCGTTTTTGCCCAACATGAGCGTTGCGATACTGAAAGTTTTAAGAAGTGTTCTTTTTTGCTTTTAAGTTGGTATTATGCTTATTTCCCTACTAGTAGAGGCTATAAATCCCATATAACATTATTTTAATTTTGATTCATCACATGGAAAAATAAAAGATGTAGATCGGCCTTGGGCAATACTGATATATCTCGCCAAAGAACGGCGTTACAGCCATGAGTCACTTCAAGCGTTAGTCGTTTCACCTCGAGTCATGGTGGTTAGGATGCTTTGGTCCCGAGATCGATCGCGGACGGACGGAAGTAGATTCAAAATAACTTGAAGTTTCAGTGTAGAGGAAAAATTGTATGGAAAAATAAAATGTATGGGGTGCGTTCGCTGATCGGTGCCCCATTTATTTTATTCTGGACCCGTCTGAACCGGCCGTGCATGTACTGTAAAATTTACGGTAAAACTGCAGAAATAGCGGTTAATATACTGTAGAAGAAATATTACAATATAACTGCCTATTTTCTGTGATCTAGCAGTAAAAAAATACGGCATAATACTTTACAGTAAGCCTTTAAATGAACAGGGGAAAATGCAGAATAATTAGGGATGGACGCCAGACGACTTTTTGCGAGACCAGACAGAGATTTACAGCTTTTTTGCGAGACGAGACAGACATTGTTAACATTATGATATAGGGATTTTTGCGAGACGAGACAAGCTTTTCGGCTGTTTTGCGAGACGCGAGACGAAAAATTGGCGTCTCGCGTCCATCCCTAAAAGTAATATGTTACGGTAAACCGTTACATTTACAAAAAAAAAAGCCTGCACCCCGATTGTCAGTATTTTACCGTAAATTTGACGGATTTTCTTTTTTTTACAGTGTAGATTTCTTAGGATCAATTTAATTACTGAGGAGACAGATCAATTTAATTACTGAGGAGACACTCATTTTTAACCAACTTATCTGCAGTCTCATTTCCAGGGATACTGCCGTGGGATGAGATCCACTCTGAAACCTCTGTTTTGCTCTTCTTATGCAGACCCCAAAGAAAATATCTGCACAGCTGTATAGAGACAGAAACAGGAGCTTGTCAACAGTTAGCAGTAGCAAGGATCGCTGCCTGCGATCTCGAAAAGTTGAAACGTGTTTATAACTTCACTGATATTGCCAGCTTGTCTGTCAGTTTAATTAAATCATTCGAATCCTCTATTAAAATAAACAGACAGTATAAATAATAATCAGCTTTCAGAGATCTAAAATGTTTATTATGCGTGAACAAAAAGAAAAGGCTAAAGACACACAAAATATAGTTGTTCATCAGTTTTAAGCGTTTTTTGGAAAGGCCTTTTTTTCAAAAGCTTGTTGGGTTTCCTCTTAATGATTGGCTCCCTGCATGGCATTTATAGATATTACAGTGTTTGGCTTTCAGACAATTAGAACATTGTTTTATTTATACATACACGTAAACACAGTAACATATGTTTTAAGACAGAGAATTGTGTTCTTATCTACTTGAACTTTCGCATCATCAAAAGTTTTTTTTTCAAAGAAAGATTTGTAACTTTAATTTTTGATTTAGCCTAAATGCATCCTTTTTGCAATATTATATTAAAAATAATTGTAATATAAAATACTTACTAAATAAATATTTTAAACTTTAACAGTGTTTTCTTCATATTAAAAAAAAAGATTAACTTAATCATTCTTGTACAGTTCAGAATTTTAGAAGCTTGCACGAAAAAGAAAAATTATAACATATATATCCTACAGTGAGCCCCTCTCATTTTTTCAACTATTTCCAGAAGTATTGGCATTTATAATATATTGAAATGCAACTCTTTTAATGTCTGATCCATAAATATATGAAAAGTGAAACGTTCAATAAATACAGCAACCATTAATTCCGAACGCATGTACTGAACAAAAGAAAATGCATATTTCTCATGTCTAAATTTCGGTAAAGAAGGATATAAACTAGGTATTTAATCTGTATTAAACGGCACAAATTGCGTTGCAATAGAAAGTACTTCAAAGAATGTCTTATTTTAAAAAACATTATTCACATGTATATAGCTAAAAATTCCACTCTGTTGCATAATGTCCTCATTACGCTTTTCTCGGGATGAATGCATGATAGTCTTTTATTATTCAAATTCAAACCCTGGTTTGACTGGGGTTTAATAGACGTATTTTTAATATGATGAAGAAAATGGTTGTATTTTCTAGGACATTATTACATGCCAGTCAGTACACAAACCTCGTTGTAAACAATGTCCAATTTTACTTCTATGTACACAATGTATGCTGTGTAGATCTTCGATTCATTGTAGATTAATAAACTTTGATAAGTGTGGCTTATGAACTAGGCTTGTGCTGCCTGAGGAGTGCAGTCCCTTGATAAGTAAGCAATGTTACTATTTCCAGGTATATTTGTTCTTATAAAGTTAGGTTTAGTCCAAAATTAATATTCTACATGTTAAATAATCCAAATTTACATTTTGTTGCATGTAAATTGGTTAATTAGAGAGTAAATTATGAATTTTTGAAATTCTCTTTGGATAGCATTATACTTGGTCGATTTCCAACCAAATATGGGAAGCATCGTCAATCTGGCTTCATTTTCGGAAACGTACTTTGGGGTCATATTTGGCGATATATTGACCATAATTCGGAAGGAAACACACGACGAACGATCATCTAAGACCAATGGATAGATTTGCTAAAATGATGTTCTTAATCAGTTCAGTTCTTAATAACTCGGTTAAGTTGTTTTCATTAGACATAAGTAAATAGCCTCTAAGGAAAGTCTAAAAAATACAAGGTGTTTTATAATACAAAATTAGCTGTACAAATAAATCCCTATCAGCGTCTTGCTCAAAACAAAATTCGAAACGAGCTGATCCAATTCATACGCTCAACAGTAAAACTTTCTTGAAACTTCCCAATGATAACATCTCACTTGCTTTCTCATCGCGAAATGACCAGTAAGTATATTGAACCAAGGTTCGTACCATGGCACATAAATCGTTAAATTAAAACGTCAGCACTTATAATCACGTTCCAACAAAGTTGAAAAATACTGACTAGTTCGGTTTATTTGCCTGTGAAGGTGCTGCAATTGTGAATCGATGGTTACGAAATAATGTAATACTCTTATTCTCTGTCATTTACCTTACCATGTATCCTACTGTAAACGACACCTATAGCCGTTATGAAGGGTATGTCAAAATAACATAGAATTTTAATTTCTTAATAAAACGTATTATTATTTAAAAAGCAGGAATGTTTCAGTGTAGTTATTAAGTACGAACCTGGAAGTTTTGCATGAAATACAATATCCCTTTGAAGAGCAACCATTACTCATAGCTGAAAAAAGGGCAGCCGTTGCCATCGCTCGATTTAACTACCAGCAACATCGCGGTCGATCGAATCGTTCATCGCGCGACACAGATCTAGAGACCATTTTCGACACAGCGTTCGAACGATTCGACCTATCGATTGTTGCTGTTAGTTAAATCGAGCAATGGCAACGGCTGCCCTTTTCTTCAGCATTGGGCCGTCTATCCAGTTGTTCTATATCAATGCATTTCCATCGTATTCTCCAGTTCTCATCTGATGCAAATGCTCTGTTAAAAATGATCCTTACAATTTTACAAATAATCGACAATTTTTACGGGAAATGATGCGCTAAAAAGTAAAGGATTCTCGAGTAACTATGTCACCCTCAAGTATTTTTATAGAAATCAAATTTATTCATCGTGACTGGCAACAGTCAGAACGTCAGAGTTTTGTGTCCTCTCGGCGAAGACGCCGCGCGTTAAAGGAATATCCGACCAATGTCAGTCTCCCGATTTTGTTTGCATACGTTCACTCCTTTGGTCTAATTTCAATAACATTTTCGCATAATTACGGGCTTATTTCATCAGTGGTGCGTCATTTCTTTCTTGAGCTGTGTAATGATTCATTTTCCTATTCCTTTCCCTTTAGGTAACCCGAAAGATTTAATGGCGTCGAATAACACAAACTTCTCGGGCAATTCACATCAACGCGGATGTCATAACCATGAACTTCAATTCAGTGAGTTTTACAATGCGTTGTTCGTTCGGGTACTTCTGCGCCACTGAACTTCAGTACTTCCTGGTGCATATTGTTAAAAACTCATTTAATTTCATTTATCCAATATATGGTACGTGTTTTTTCAATCACTTTACGCCGAGCCTCCTTGTAGCGATTCATGATGTCGTCACCTGAGCATGCTAGCAGCGCCCAGTAGATCCGCAGATGGTCGGCGTCTATTTTTCCCTAGTTATACATTGGACAAGTCTCATCAGCGTCTAGTTCGATACAGCGAAGGTGCACTTGCAGATAATCATGGCCGGTAAATTACTGGATAAAGTAGCACTATTTGTAATAAATGGCACGCTATTCAAGTTGCCAAGTCTTTGATGAACACGGTTAAGTTCTTTCACAGAAGTGCACAAAAGAATTCCAACGCATTAAGTTTTATGGACTGTCTTTGTCTTTTAAAATGCATTTTAGCATGCATTCATCTACATCAAATAAAACAGACTAAATGTACATAATTGAAGTTTATAAAAGACCTTCAAAATCAGTGCATGCAACACAAATATAAAGACCTGCCGGAAAAAAAAAAAAATCTTACACACTGTTCTTTCTTACTTAATGTTAACGTTATTCTAGTAATTAAATTAAAGTTATATAGGTGATAATTTCTCTCACCATTTAAATCACACGAAACAAAGGGTCCTCTTTGCTTCCTGGCATGGGTCTTTGAATGCCTTGCTGTGTCCAAAATTTTGCGAACATACGCTAGACGACAGCGGGGCTAAGATCCGTTCCAGGAAACAACGAAGGACACCAATCTATTAATCTCCGTTGTCAGCAATGATGGAATCGTTGGTTCGAAATTATTCATGTTTCTTGTCATTTAATCTCATCAGTTTAAGCATTTCTTACTTTTTTTCATCTTGCAGTGCATCTAATGATGATATATGAATAAGAAAATGGCAAAATCCCTTACAGATTATGTTGCATATGGTTGGCAGTTCCATAAAATACACATAACGCGTTTCTATTGAAAAATGCTTTAAATTTGATGTTTGGGGCGAGTCTTATATTTCTTAGTTTTAGATCATTATCAACCATTCAAACCAGTAAATATTTCAAATAAACAGAATCTTTATCAAAAGAATTAAAATGAGTAAACACTAAGAAATAAGTCAATATGTAGAAGAAGCATTAAAATGTCAAGAAAGAACACTCTCGAAAACAAAGAGCATATCAAAATATTTATGTAAACTTTCAGCAAAACCAGACTATAATGCTTCCGGAAGATAACGCTAATGTGAAAAATTGCATGCCTTTATCCACATCTTCACGAAATTAATTTTTAAGTTTATTGCAACGAAGGTATTAGTTAACTGCCTCATGAATTCCAATTTAGTAACTTTTACATCTCTTAAGCTCCAAGTATTCTTAGGAGATTAAGTTTTCGAATGTGCTTATTTTTGAAACAAAATTTCAAGATTCTCAAGGGAAAAAAAACATTAAATTAGGTAATTTAATTGTAAATTAAAACATTCCTTAACGAATAAAAGTTTTCCGATGAGCTAAAATACTGTTGTTTTGTACAAAAGATTGTATAACTGTGATATTTACGTAAAGAAAGGATTGGCGCTAAGACAAGGTGAATTATTCTCTGTAATCAAAGAAGTTACATTGCTTTTAAGTTAGAGTATTAATGAAACAATGTGCGTCGCTGTGCATATAATATTATGAAATAGTAGTTAAGAATTTTTGTTGTTCTGCTGCATTGTTTTAAAGCTTGTCGGAATTCTTTTATTTAATTAATTTAAGTATGAAAGTTCGGAGTAGGAGCAAACGACAGACGCTTGTTGTTAGGCATCCATCAATACTAAGACCATAATTGTTGATCGTTTTATTATGGAGTTTCTATCACATGGTCGACGTTACCTTCAGAAAAAGATGGGAAGAAAGAATACCAAGCCTTCGTGGGAATCGAATTCAACAACAGCTGCGTTAATCTAAAAGAAAACCTGCATTATTTATACTTATAGGATGACTCCGGATGATATAAGATTACGCCAACAAATAGATACATCAGAACTTACTGCAGTTGTAGCCAGGGTGTTTGTATTAAACCACATTTACTTTTAAAGGAAGGTGATAATGAAAGTAAAGACGAGATAATTGCCTGTTTTTTATTAATCCAATATCAAGTACGCACTCTAAGAGAACCTATTACCAATAGAGGTACAAAATGCTAATAAGTCAGTTCGTTCCGTATTTAAAATATTAATTTGCAAATAGCTAAAAAAGTCGTGATCGAAGTTTGAATTTATCAAAAAATCACATACCACGCTTTTCCCCAGGTCTTTGAAAAGTCATCCAAAAAAGAGAATAAAGGGCATTATTAAAGTTAATAGTCATAAAAATAAAGAAAATGTAAAAAAAAAGTGTTTTGAAATTGTATCAAAAAAAGCTTATGAAGCTAAAATAAGTAGAAATTGGAACAGCTGTAACTTTATACAGGAACTTAGAAAAGGCTTGCTTTATTTTGCTGCAATTAAATCGAGAAAATTTTTGGCATTGGCTTAATTTCTAAAACTTCTTTACGTATTAGATACACAATATTTATCTTATATAAGAAAAACAAAATTTGCATAAATAATATTTTAACTCTAAAAACTATCAAGTTCAATAATATTTAGGAAGAGTGGAGTTAAGGAAAAAAATAAACTTAATATAACACAGTTCATATTACATGCAATGCAAATATGTTATTTAAAAATCCTAAATAAACAATGCCCTAAGTAGCTTCTAAACCTCTACAGACATAAAATGTGTTTTAAGGTTTTATTAATTGCAATTAATCGGTTTAATATCATCGGAATTTTCAAAATCTTACACAATTTCTACAAACGATGACTGGTAAAGCCATTGAAATAAGCTGTCCTAATTAATTCCGTATTTGCACAGCGGAAGGGAAATATCTTCAAGCCCTGAACAAATACTCCATTTTGTTTTCTTAACTTGAAGAAAAGTGTTAATGACTACAGTTACAATTAAAGAAAGAATTTCAGTTAACAAGCCGAATGTAGTCGATATGTCGTCGAAGACTCTTTCACCTTTAGAGCCATATTAAAGAGAATTACAAATTTTTGAGAAACTGTTATTCAAAACTATTAGTTTATAAAGTAAAAATAACAGACTGGTTCCTTTCAGAATCATTGATATCTTGTTTTATTTATTTTGGTTTTTAAAAAAATAATTAATATTCTTGCTTTCATCGTTTAATAACCTATTACCGAGCCTATGTACAACATTGATTCCATTTTCAAAAAAGATTCGTTTGCCGCAAGTTAGAAACTTTATAAAAATTATCTTTTAAGGTGGATAACTTATATTAAAATCTACAGAATAAATGTAAATTAGGACTAAAATATTTTTTCAGGCTATTTAGAAGATTGTTTTTGCCCTAAAGGTAAATAAGCTAATCAAACATAGAGTGAATGTTACTTTATATGAAAATTTTTAAGGATATTTGTCATTTAACTATACAAAAATGCTATGTAAAGATCATTTACTAATTTTCATTTTCCAGCAAAGCTGCAAAGTATTGATGTGTAATTCGGTTCATATGAAGGTGGTCCGATGGTGCCATATTTAAAATATTGTTCACCGTAAAAGTGAATCATGTGATATATAATAAAACTTCTCATATTTATTTCTTTTTTCAAATTTTGCGTTTTTCCAAAAACTAGTTAATTGTTTACAAAACTAAAATAGGAAATTCCGCTATTACTCAAATACATTTTTGAGTAGGTGTACCTGTCAGAATAAAAGAAAATGAGCCATCTTTAACACTACATTTCTCACTAACGCCATCTATTTGTGAAGATAGAAATTAACCGATAGCTGGTATAAATAACCTTTGTTTTATCATCCTTGAACACAACAAAACTTTCTCATCTATACCATACAACTGCTCTTTCGAGCTTTCAGCTTTGGGAATCACAGAGTGCGTAATGTAATTTAAATTTAAATATTTACAGATCACGTGGAAAATTTCCTGAATATTAACTGGAGAATATCTTCCAGCAGTTTTAAATGAGGTTTTGAAATGAACTCATTTTCTTGAAGTTTTGTGTTTTTCATCATTCAAAATCAGTTTTTCTTTTGAAGTAAATATTACTTCATGAACTAAATACTTCGCATTACTCGGAAAAAACGAAACGGTATTTAACGGCGCGCGCAAGGTGTATTGAAAGAGCTCTTTTACTTAGTTATTCAATACTAATCCGTAATTTTCTGAAGGGGGCTTGAAATGCGTTTATCAAATTTAACTCAATTTCTTCTGCTATCAATACTTTACCAGTGCTTGTGTAAAGTACACAGGAAAGCAGAAGCATCGTCCCATTTGACGAACGAAAAAATTGTCATTAAATCGAAATATTTTAGTAAATAAATTTAACTTTTATATATACAGTGAAACTTTTATAAACATAACTTTTATAAATATACGGTGTGTCCTAAAATGTAGCAAACTACATTTTAGGGTAACTAGAGAACATGAAGCAGACTCAGAATAGCATAGCAGTGTAGGGTTAAAAATTCATTTTCATATACCGGTAATAATCATGCCATAAAAGGTGTTAATGATGAATGATTAATTAACTTACATTATTTTTTAACAAAGAAAATAAAAGATAAATGTTTTTTCAGGCTCTTTTAAAAAAAAATTTGTCATTAATGTAAATAAGCTAATCAAACAATGTTACTTTAAATGAAATATGTTAAGAATATTTGACATATAACTGTACAAAAAAAAAAAGATATATAAAAGGATCGTTTACTAATTTATACTTTCCAACAAAGTTGCAATGTGTTGACGTGTAACTCTGTTTAAGAAAAAGTTAATTCTCCGAAAATAAGTACTCGAAAAAGGAACATTATACATAATGGTCAATTTTAATTCGGTATTTTTTACGAACGAATAATTAAGTGGATCATAGTAGGAAATTTCACTAACGCTTCTTTCCGAGTGATAATTAACCGGTGTATGAAAGCAACGTTTCTTAATTAATTTTATACTCCATATCTCCCCTATCGAGTGGTGTAGCCAGAAATTTTTCATGGGCGGGGTTACGACTACTGCAACTCACATATATGTACACGTGTGTGTGATAAGGGAATGAAGAATAAACATTTTGTATGGCAAAAATTTCCTCATGGGGGTTGTGACCCCCTATCCACCCCCTTGGCGACGCCACTGCCCCTCGCAGTTAGCCGCTAGTAGCTATATTTTTGGAAAATCGCGTATGCTTATTTATTTATTTATTCATTCATTCATGTATTTGTAGCAAATGTTAATGTAAACACTGAATATCACAGGCTATTGTTTCCAGAAGCACTCTCCATTTTTATTTCTAAAATTTCTATCTGATATTCTTCTTTTAATGCAAACTTTATACTTTCTACGCTGAAAGCTTTATTTCTTTTTACAGGCCGTATTTAATTTAAATCCTAAAATCCCCTTTTACCTTCTTTTCTTTAAATTCGGTAAAAACACGTCGTCACCACAATGAAATCATTGAGACAGAAGAATTTAATGAAATAATTTTATAGAAGAGGGTACGGAAAAAAAAAGATTGTTAAATTTCGTTCAAGTACGTTTTTACTCTCCTTTTGAAAAGCTTTCAATTTCAGACGGTGTTTTTTTTTTCTCTCTCTCTCTATTTTTGCACTAATGCAGAAGGCGTACCTCTCTTAATCATTTGCTTCTGTGTTATGTCTGATCACTGTCTCTAACAGTGGATGCGGAAAGGAACCGTAATAAACGTCATTATCTCGCCCCGTCAGAGTTCTACTCTCTACACAGTTTTGCTTCGCTGCGATTTCTTATCTTTTTCTTCTTCTCATGTCTGGGAAGAAAGAAAACGATTTTCTTTTTTTCCTTTTCACAGCGAACGAAATGGACTGAAAATTTACGGTTCTTCTTTATTTCAAAATGGCTCCGTGTATTAACGATCGACAAAACGTTTCATTCATCGAATGAAAACTTCCGAAATACGCATTATAAAAGAATTTGTTTGAAAACCATTTGCCACGCGGGAGGCAGATTTTATGCGCGACTAACGAGTACTTTTGTAGAATTTTACAGAATATCCCGCGGCCAAGGAATACAAAGAAAGAGGTATTTTTCCCTAGCACATTAAGTGTTTGTGTGTTATGGCGGGCCTACACGAGGGGCATATGCCTAGGGTGGTACCTTGGACAGATTACTTTTTAAGAGAGTCTAACGCGTATTCACGTTACATCTGGAGAAACCCGGCCAAAACTCCTGACCGTTAGATCGACATTCGCTCGATAGGCTAGAACCCGGGACCTTTACACATGAATCATTTATCATGTTCAGCGCCTTATCCACTCAGCCATGGTGGTGTCTCTAACACTTAAGTGTTTTTAGAAAAAAAAATGGTAAAAATTCTAAAGGTATTCGCCTATTTCTTCGTGTAATATTTCTATAATTTTTTCCTTGTATGATATCGTTTAAAAAATAATAAATTTAATATTTTTGTTCTATGAACAAAACTAAATTGTTACTGATCCAAAATAAAACAAATAAAAAATAATATATATATATATTTAAGATCAAAAGTTTGTACAACCCTAAATGCAATTTCGCTATTGAATAACCTTGTCTAGAACATTGCTTGAATGTGACTGTTAGCTCCGTTCATAATAATATCTGAGTTTGCTTTGGGGTCTCTAATTCTAGTTGCAATTATATGTTTGAATTCAATATTCTATAAGGCAAAAGATAAATATCCAATAAAATATAACAGCTTGTAGACTGTGTAATTTGGAATTGTTTAACTCAGTGCCAAAAAATCTATGTCACGGCTTTTAAAAATTCCGCTATTCGAGTTCTTTTTATGTATATTATTTATTTTTAATGCCATGTAATCAAAAATTCGTCGGCAAGCAGCCCTTTATCCCTTTAACCCCCGACCATTTTCACAACTGTATAGAAGATCAACTTTATACAGTGCCCAAAGCCGAAAAAGTACACACGTTGCCATCTCTCGAGTTAAATACCAGCGAAATGGCGGTAGATCGAATAGCACATCGCACAGCCGGCTGCATCAAAAAAAGGACTTTAGCTCAGTAGCACGCGATGGGCGATTCGATCGACCGCCATATTGCCGGTAGCTAACTCGAGAGATAGCAACGGGTGTACTTTTTCAGCGTTGAGAGCATTTAACCATATTTTTAGTGACTACAATTTCACGGAGAAAAAATACACCTCTCTCATTTAGAATGAATAGCTGGCTGTTTTCTGTGTCCCAAAACTAGTAGAACAGATCGTAGAATTATGCGTACAACGGGTACAGACGAAATGGTTAAGAAGTTCTGGTCCCTAGTATTCTGGCTAATCGTTTGTGTAACAAGAAATTATCGTTCGATTTTTGGAGCACTAGAATTACCGTTTGCGAGTCTACCCACTAGCGTACGCAGCAATTTACAGATATTTTCATCTGGGTACAAGCACCAGATTATCTGATCTCCGAGGAGATATCTAAAAATTGGGTAAGTGGGTTCAGAAGCGTCTTGTTCTGTGATCTAGATGATTTAGTATTTATAGGGAGTACATGGAGTCATAATTTCAAGATCCACCAATATTTTTCTAGATGGCATAATTTTCTTTTTTCAGTGTTGAAAGCGTTGGAAAGAGATGGTTTCAGGGCACGACCACCAGGCGTTAAAGGGTTAAAGTTTTAATTAAAATGCAATGTTTTCGTTCTTTAATTTGAAACAAAGAGGTTTGGGGCTTTCTTTTGAACTTCTGCACGATTTTGATTCGTTACTTATCAAATTATGAGTTCCTAGTTTTTATTCTTGTCTTTGAGCTTCACGAAATAATTGCTCTCTTCCTACAAGCAATTTTTCTTTTTTCGAATCTTCTAGGTGCCAGTTACTTCTTCACCCTTACCCGTAACACGCCTTGCACGAAATGTCTGTAAGAAGTGCCTAAACGAGTGAGTATTTTACATTTAGAAGTAAGCAAAACAAGTTTCACGAGTGTGTGTTGGGCAGCTGCAAACATAACTAACTGCATTTCTGATGTCATCAATTTTGAGGTAATTTTTATAGTATGGAAAGTTTGCAACGTTTGCGAAGTTCCTAACTCGAGTCTCCGAAAATGATTGATATGACCTCTGCTCTTCTATAAAATGAAGCCACAAAAAACACCTTTCCGCTTTCAGAGACTTTTGAGAAAATGTTTCTATTTGACATAAATTATAATAGACTTCTTCACTCATAGTACAAAAAACAGAAACAGTAGCTTAGTCTATCTTCACTTTTTCAGTATTTTACAATATTATTATTCTTATTAACTTCTCCAATTCAACCTTCTTCCGATATTACAAAAAGTTGAAATTTTTCCAAGTTGAATTTATTCATAATTTTAATTTAAAAGAATTTAATTGCAAGGCACCTAGCATATATATATATATATATATATTCCTATTTCTAATTTTTGTTATCTTTTTGATTTCTTCATTCCTTTATATAGTAGGGTAGGGCCCAGATGTGTGGAGTTAATATCTCTTCTGATATGCCACACAACCGAAACCCTACTATTTGGTTTGCTGTAAATTATAATCCACTGTTTGTGGCCCCTGACGATGGTGACAGTGGTTATAATTTCCGTTCCATTATATTTTCACAATAATTCTTGCACTTTATTTGGCTTCAAAATCTGGTTTCTAATTCTTGCTAATATAGCTGTTATATTTTTTTTTTGCGAGATATGTCTTATTTGTAGTATGTTTTGTGTTTTACTTGTTAGTTATATATATATATATGTATGTATGTATGTAAACTGATGACTAAAACATACCGTCATACCTCTTTGAAACATCAATACAGTGGGTCGATCAATCGTGCGAAAATAGAAGAAATTTAAATTGGAAATATTTACCTTTATTTTTCGAAATTTAAATTTATTTTATTTTTCGAAATTTAAATTGGAAATATTTACAATCGCTGTGACTCTCCTCAGGAGTTACACAGCAGGTTGTAAATAGAAAGACAAAAATATCAGGATTTCGGTAAGTGGCTTAGCAAAAGGCTCGAAAATACACTATGTATGTATGTTTGTATATATATATATATATATATATATATATACACTTTCTCTCTCTCTCTCTCTCTATATATATATATATATATATATATATATATATATATATATATACAGAGAGAGAGAGAGAAAAAACTAATTATATAAACTAAATATATAGAGAGAAAACTAATTAGAAAATCATATTTTTACCCCACTTGTATAATGATAACTTTTTATGTGTCTGTAATTATGATGATGCACTTCATTTTTCACTCATTTTTTTCTGGTTTTGCTATGGTAGATATTTTTATGTGAATACTCAGTCTGAATACTTTAAACAGAATTTAATATATTTCGTTTGCTTTGAAGATGCATTGTGTGTGTGTGTCTGCGTGCAAAAGTCCTTTTATGCGCATAAAAGTAAGAAAAACATCTCACAATTACATGCATAAGTGTTTTTCTTTCTTTTTCTTCTTTTATTCTTCCTCGTTTTCTTTTTTACTAACTTTTTTGCTCTTGTCCCAAAGTAAATTAAAAAACGATTAAATAATTTGAATTCCTTCATATGAAATATATATTTATGAAATTGAATTAAAAATTTCCTTGGGAAATGTATTGCTTAAATCGGTTGAATTTAAAAGAAAACTTTTTTAACAAAACATTCAACAATTTTTACAGGATTGATAAAAAACGAAATGACCTAAAAAGATCATCAAAATTTACAGGCCTAAAATGTCTATCACGTAATTATAAGCATCAATCTATTTATATTTATACCAAATAATGTGTCTACCTTTATTTGATCAAACGATAAAATTAAAAAAAAAAAATTCATTGTATAAAAGTATTTTTAAATCAACCTATTCATGCATGCATATTTACTTTGCAGTTTTTAAAAAAAATTAATGTTATGCCTTATAAATACTAATAAATGTTAGATTTTTCATAGCTAATGATTTAATTCATTATGAGTTTAAGAAAGAATACTTAAGAAATACTACTCAAGAAGAAGAGAAAGAATACTCAATTTAATTAGATAATGAATCATATATTCATGTAACTGCTTTGGACTGAAATTTTTAATAAAAATTTCCTGCGAATACCAAATGAAAGGGGGTTGTTAAAACATGATTTATTCTTAACTTGAAAACTGAAAAAAAAAAAAATATTAATTAGAAAGCAATTTTTCAAACGAAGAAGTGCAACGTTTTCTGCTACGCTTGCTAAGCACAGAATTTCCTAATAATTCCCTTTTTTATAAATTCACATTATAAACAATTTCAGTTTCTTAACTGTGTTAAATAAAGTTTAAAGAAACATATAAATTTATTCAAAAATAATCAATAAAAATGCTTACATAGATATGCTAGAAATACAGGGTTCATTATTCCCTCCGGGATTCCGAAACGCTTCAGTGAAAAAACGAATGCAGCAAAAAAGAACATTTGAAAGGATGCAGAAACAATTCAAGTTCTAATTATATATACAGGTGTTCTGTGTGTGAACCCTTGGTCACATGGCATACTTCAATACGATATTCCAGTTCGCGCCTCACTTTACTCAACATGATACTAGCTACGTTATTGACAACCCAGTATATTTATCTTCACAAGAAGCAGAGCCATTTTCATTATTTTGATTGCCGTGAGCATCCAAAAATGTTCAAATAGACCATTTAACTGATGCATATTTTGGTCAAAAAATATCTTCCTCTTGAGAACTCAAAAATGTCATGTTGTAGTGTTTAGAATGATTTTCTTTTCCCTTATAAGCATTTATTTGTATTTGAACGCTCAGGCGTCCCATATCAAAGTTTTGATGGAAATTATTTATTTTAATTTGATTTATTCTATTATTTATTTATTATTTATTTATTGTGTAATTTTCTACATGAAACATATAAAGGCCATGCAACAAAATTAATTTTCTTAACGTAATTCTTCTTGTGCTTGAGAGCCAGACGATTACATCAGTGCTGAAAGAATACGCCAAAGCTTTAAAAAATATATTTAAGTCTAAACAGAAAAAAATCCTTGCTGGAAAAATCGAAAATTGTGAAAACATTGAGATTTTTAAGGAATTTTTGAATTATTGAGCTGCATGAGAACAATATCCTTCATTTACTTACATCGCAAGTTCAATGAAGTGCCCATTCAAAGCAATTCATGAAATATTTTAAATAATATGTCAGACATTTCACAAAGAACATCAAACAATTTGGTGTATTTTCAAAAATGCCTGCCGAAATAAAAACGGACTAAACACAAATCATATTTAAAAGTATTATTCATTCTCGATGAGGAAGGAGATTTTCAAATGCGGCATCAATTTGATTTTCCAGAGCTTCTGCATACAATCTCAAAATGGCGCAAGTGGAGAGCAGATTTTGTTCCTTGAATTCCAAACTAAAGGCAAATCTCCTGAGGAAAATTCACTTTAGCAAAGGGTTAGCATTCTGCGCTTTTATCTTCGGAATCCCATTTTCGGAATAAAAATTTCACAACTGAGGGTATAAAGAATATGTTAAAGCAGAACAAAATATTCTTTCAAACTTTGCAAATTGTTGCAAATTCGCAGTTTGAGATTTCGGACACATTTGATGAAATTTCTGTGTCGTGTTTCAAATGAGATGCTTATTTTTCCTCTCTTTTCATTATGTTTGATGATTTGATTTCACAGTTTTAAAATGTACAGGCAAATAAAAGCGCATTTTCATGATTTCTATGAAAGAATTGTTAGGTAGTCTCATTTAAGGTGAAAATTTGGATTAAAACCAAATGCATATGCAGTTTCTCTCCAAAGTATAGCCATGCCTCTTTATTGATGACTTCTCTAAATCTGAGCTTTGTTTCTGCTATTTTCAATATCAACTGCGCTCTCGATAATTTACGATAAGTCAGAATGTATTTAATGTCTTATAGTTGAAAAAGAAATTGATAAATTATTGCTGGGTTTTAATATATTATTATTCATCGCACTAACATAAATTTGAAATATTATAATACTACACAGAATCAGAGATACTAAATATCTAAATAGTTACTGAAATTAAATTTTATTTACAAAAGCCGAAATTTATGCTGTATTATAAGATTATGTATTTTCCTTTGTGGAAGTCCTAAGGTGATGATTATAACTTTCCGTATTATATACATATATATTTTAGATTAACTATGAGTTACTGAGTCATATTTCAATAGTTTATGAGTAGAAACAGGCAAAACACTCGTTTTTATTTCAACCTGTAAAGTTTGGTAACCTCCAATATAAATTTTGGTTTTTATTGCGATAACTGGTTAAAAAATATCTTATTCTAATATTTTTAATCTAAACTCAATAATTTATATATTAGATTTTCCTGTACTTCTTTTTCAAATCCTTTTCAAGTTGTGCATTTTATACGTGAATGCGATCCACAAATGATATATAACTTACTTTTCTTTCCAGAACTATGACATTTTGCATTTGAGTGAATGGTGTGAGCACAAAATTGGATTAACAAATGAAGAGTGTTCCCTTTGTGCTGTAAATTAAAAAATTTAAACAAAAATTTTTGCGAAGAAGGCCCTATGAAAACACTCAAACTGTAAAAATCTAAATATAAAAAACTCTTTTTACGGTATTTAAAAGACATGACAATGTTACATTTTAATCCGTGTATTCCTCTTCATGGAACAATTTTTTAAAAAATCATTATTTTACTTTTGAAATATTCCATAAACTTACTTATAGGTAAAATCAATCTGGGGTAAAATTATCAAGTGAATAGCTTTTGATTGTCACTGCCGTATTTTTTAAATAAAGACAACTAGATAAGGCACACTTTACTACAAGGTAAACAATTATTTATAACTCCGTTTATCTTCCTCTGCCAACTGTGGATTTAATAAGTTTTACCTCGTTCTTATTTCCAGACATCTTTTTTAAAATATACCAGAGAGAAACTTTACTTTCTTTCTCACAATATTCAAATTGCTATGTTTCCCTTTATCTTTCCAGCCGACTATTTATGGCAGCAGTTTTCAAACGAACGGCATTTTGAAAACACGCATTAGTAAACATTTAAATATGAAAAACCATCACCAGAAATGAGTTTCCGTATCATCTTCAGCAACTTTCTCCCCTCCGCAAACAAATAAAAAATCTAGATTATAATTTAGTGCATCTATTGAAAAATGCCCGGAAATTTAGGGCACTAGATTCCGAAGCAAGGGTTACGGCAGCAGCTCTTTTGCAAAATGCAAATAATGTCATAAATTTTAATGCGGGAAATATTCGTTCGGGAAGGAATTCATAAGCCTTCATAATTCTTCTGAACTCATTGCTTTTGTGTTGGATGTGACAGTCTAATCTCAACCCCTTAGAAAAGAACTTTTGTAATGAAACTGTTTTACGGTAGAAATGATCGAAGGTGCGTTGTCACAACAAATGCAGATTGCAAAACAACTCGTATCTATTAAATATCAGATTACTTTTCTGGAAGATCACCGCTGTTGATTCACCGCAAGAGATGGAAAACTTACTTTTGGAATGGAATGAACTGAATTGGAGTTTTTGAAAACTTTCGACGACATGTCAAAAGAACAATGGGGAATTTATTTTATGTCAGGAACATTTTTAAACATGACGGAGAGATATTAAAATTGAACCTGCTTTACCTGCATTTCGAGTGCTGTGACTCAAATGCAGCGATTTTTCCGAATCAGTTAATCGTTTTTGACATCCAAACTGTTAGTAAAATGAAGGTTAAAACAAGCACGTAAAGCTGACGGTGCGTGGATGATTAGAAATTAGATGTCTGGAAAAGTTGGGGAATTCCTACAAATGCTTTTCTTTTATAAGTCCAAATTCGCAAGGTGTAATTCTTTATTTCCAACCTGCCCGCCGGATATAGTGTACATAAAATTATAAATGACCCATATGAGTACAGAATCAATTGAGTAAAGATGGTAGAAAACGCTTTAGGATAAACTGGAAAAGGAAATATTAATTTAAAATTACTTATGAATATGATAATGGATTAAACAAGGAAGATCTATTAACCTTCTTTTTAGTCCTTATGCAAAACCTGTTAAATTCGTAGGGACCTTGAAAACCCGAATTAAAGCTACTATTTCTTGAACATTCCTTGTAATTTTACACAATATTTGAAGTTGACTGTCAATTGGAAATAATGCCTCCTGTCACAAAATCGTTTACAGATGTCAGTTGATGTTATATTTTGTACGAAATTTCGCTTTATATGATATGTTCACTTATATTCTCTATACTAGAAGGTAAAGCCCGTTGTGAAAGCAATCACAACGGAAGCTAGAAAGAACTTTTGATAAAACTATGTGTACTCTCAATATATTTAATCTTCGTCCACTTATCATAAGTCATTCCATATTCAATTTTTATTATATATCCAAATCGAATTTCATGCTCTTCTGGAAACGTGCGGAAACTTTTCGAATGCGAACGATTTCGTTTTGCGGGAACAGCCTCTCTTATATCAATGCTTCATGCAGAGGAAATCATTTTGTTTGGGAAAAAATTAAACTGGGTAGTCTGGAAAAACTATTTTAGACGAACTGAAATCGTAATTTTTCCTTAAAAGCCTGTTAACTGTGACTTTCTGACCTAACTATCAATCGCGACACCTACTTTTATCACTCAAATGATTATTTTTTTTACTCTCGGAAATAAAATGGAGCCGAGAATAGCGAAAAATTGCTTAAACATTAGGGAATGGTGGATTTCCGGATTTTTAAAGTAGTGCAAATTGTTTTCTATATTTTTTACATAATTATGAAAACTTTCAAGCCGATTGCACCAACGGTGTGAATTTTATTACGTTTTTGGACAATAACTTTTTAATCGGTTTGGATTAATGACGGTAAAAGTTTAATTTTGAAGTGGTGAATCGTAATCGTAACAGTGATTTAGAGATCAGTTTAACTAATTAATAGGATTAATTGTACTGACAGATTTAAAAATATTATTTTATGAAACTCACTGTATTATAGACCTGTTACTGAAAAAGAACAGGTAGGAAGCAAGTATCCTCAGCATTTCCTCAGAATAAAGGAAATCACTTCTGTACAATTTTTAAAAAGCTGTTTTGAAATGGCAACAGTTTTTTTTTCTTTCAAATGCGCGAAAAAAGTCAAACTGGGTCTGATAATATGTGTGTAGAAATAAATTATTTGTTTGTTTATTTCCAATTAATGTGGATTTCATAAGAATATCTTTGTGCTAAGGAATATAGATTAGACGTTATCGAAATTTAAAATATACTTATAAGTTGCGGAGTCTCTCCTCCGGTAGAACAAGTAGTTATTACATATAATACTACATTTCGGCAAAATTGGAATCCTCTGGTAAATTGGGTGGTAATGGAGAGTGTAGAAAACTGTTAAAAACTACAATACCGCTTGTAAAACTGGACATTGTAGTAGTAAAACCAATTAGTAAAATTGACTCCTTGATAGTCTTTCGCCATATATGCAATTTGGAAGAAATTGATAATTCCAATTTTTTTTTTTTTTTTTTTTTTTTTTTTTTTTTTTTTTTATAGATCGATCGAAAATAAAAAATGAGTCAAAGATTTAAAAAAAAAAGAAAGAAAGAAAAACATGGAGCTAGATGCGCATGATTTTGAAGATGTAAGTCATTTCAGTAGTAAACTCAAACACAAAATATGCACACACGGAAAACAATGTTTTGTTGAATTGAACAAAATTTGTTTTGTTGATTAAACAAAGTTTGGTTGGCGCAACTTCAACCGAATAATTTTGTTGGCTTTTAATAAAACTATGTTCCTCAAATTAACAAAATATTTCGTTGAATTAACAAATACTTTGTTGATTCAACAAAAACATTCTTTGAAATACAGCCAACTAAAATTTTGTTGAGTCAACGAAACATTTTTCTTTTCAGTACAGCTTTATTTTATAGCTAGATGACCAAAAAATACTCCAAAAAAGGGCTAATACAGTGGAACTGCTTAGTGGAATATTGCTTAAAAGAATATTCCTCTTATTGTAATAGATTTTTCATGTACTAAATTTTTCATGTACCATTTTCATATAATAATTACTCGTGTAATGGAATTTCCCGCTTATTAGAATAATTTTTTGCCGCAAATTGGCTATCCCATTAAGCTGGTTCAATCGTCGAACCAAAATTGTAAGATTTTTAACAAAAATTATCATACATTCGAATGCTAAACAGAAGACATGGAACTAACGGGCATTTCCCCAGGACAGGAAAAAGCACTTCTTCCCACGCGATAAAAAGTCTTAGCCCCTTTTCACTTGGGTATCTGTGCTTCCCTACCCTGTTACAGATTAATTTATCTTTTTCATCTTTACCGGCACATGTTAAATCTAGCGCTTCTGCCGTGCTGAATAGCGTAATACTGGCGAATTTTTCAGCTCAACGGCTGGAAAACTTCAGCAACTTTTTTTTTTTTTCCCTTTTTGGTGCTGCTCCCGAGGTGGGTGGATCCTGATGGTAGAAGCTTCACTATCAGTGACGAATTACAAGAGCGGCATCTTTTCTTAATAGACGAGGGTTTGTAACTGAAGATAGAGCATGTTTGAGTTGTTTATTTTTGGGGGGAGGAGGTTAGTGAAAAGATGGAGAAGCAAATTACATCGCAAAAAAGTTATGATGTCCTTAAGCCGATTAGGGTGGAAAATAATATTCAAATGCAATTTCAAAGCATTTGAAAGTTTATGCGTATGATAACAGAGTAGTTAGGAAGATCTCTTATGGGTGTGGGAATGCTATTGCAGCTAATTGATGAAATCTATCTATTTTACATGCCAGGAGGGTTTTTTTTTATTTTCTAGCAGCCTGTAATCGTTAGAGCTGTCTAAATTCATATTTTTTGCTTGAATCGCAAGATGTGATGCCAAAAATAAGTCCAATTTTGTCCTTGTACCCATAAATACATTTGCTGTCATAAATTTATTTGTTGTTAATTAAAATGTCCATTTTCATAAGGAGTGTACATTCTCTCAAAAGTGTATTCGAGTAAAAGTTGAATTTCTTACTTTCGTTTTACATATTAAAAATTATTTAACAAAAAATATGAATACGGTTATGCATATTCACAATTTTCAATATTTCTGTAGAGTTGTGTGTTTTTCAAAAACTAAATAATATTCACAAACCCAAAATAGAAAATTTGCTTACACTCGAATACTTTTTTTGAGAGGGTTTATTATGTGGTCAAAATTAAACTTCCTCAATAAACAGCACTCTGCAGCTGAAGCGGGTGAACCGATTGCCAACAAATTTTTCATATAGACCGTACACGAGATGTGCTCAAGTATGATCTTTTAAAAAGTTTAGTTCAAAAAATGTCCACTAAGTAGCGTTTTCATGGTAAAATTCGCTTAAGAATGACCCAAATTACTTTATGAATAATAATAAATCTAATATCTTTATGAATAATAATCAATCTAAATGCTCAAAAATTATTGCGCACATTTTTTTTTAATATATAGGCTACACACGAGATGTGACGTATGATCTTTTAAAAAGTTTACTTCAAAAAATGTTCACTAGGTAGCGTTTTCCTGCTGAAATCAGCTTAAGAATGATCCAAATTACTTTATGAATAATAAGAAATCTAAGATCGTTATGAATAATAATGAATCTCAATGCTTAAAAATTATCGAAAGAATGTTGAAATTGTTTGTACAGTTCGAATCAGCCATTTACGCTGTTAAATTGGCTGTTTTTCATGCAAAGCGCTACCTAGTGAACATTTTTTGGACTAATTTTCTTTTTTCAAAACTCCTTCAGCGCATCTCAATCTATATACCAAATTTGATTACAATCTGTTCGCCTGTTAGCTGTAGAGCCCTGTTTACAGGGGAAGTTTAACTATAGCCACCCTGTTTCTTTTTATTATATATATATATATATATATATATATAATTTTTATGCTTTTTTTTTAATTTATCTTAGGAAGGTTGTGATTTGCAGTTATACGTACTTCAGATAATGCTATTTCCCTTCAAAAATATTTTCTGCGTGCAATTCCTTTGGCCAAATGTATCACCCCCCCCCCTAGAAAGTTTCGTAAGTGGTATAAATTCATCTCTTACTTATCGATACTGCACACCCTGTGAAGATACATGAATTATTTTTAGGGATCGACCGATACCACATTTTCGCCGATGACCGATACCGATACTTTACCTATATATTGATTTCAGAAATAGCCGATACTTTACCTATATATTGATTTCAGAAATAGCCGATACCGATACTTTTAAGTTATGGTATCGGCCGATACCGATACTTTACATAACTTAATGTCATTTAAACCTACATCTATATTCTGGGCAGTTTTTGTAACGAGAGTGTAGTTCTCGTTAAAATGAATAACAACATGATGAAATTTGATCCCAGTAGAAAGCATTAAAAAGAAAAAGTAGTGGATACATTGAAGTGTGAATTTACAGTAGTTCTAGTCTTTCTTTTCTATTCAATCATGCCGACGAATGGCCGAATTTATAAAAAGCTGAGCACTGGGAAGCGTCTTAGTGTGCAGATTCGGAATTCTTTATCCTCGCGTGGCTGTCGATCTAGTGGTCTAGAGTTTTGGGCGATTTTCTTCAGATGTTACGTGAATACGCGTTAGACTCCCTTAAAAAGTCCTCCTCCCAAGCCCCCACCCTATAGGTAAATGCCCCTCATTTAGGCTTGACAGAACACAAACACGAGGGGGGAAGAGGAGTTAAAGGGACATGTTAATAAGAGAATCCATTTCCAGTGCCGATTGGTGCAAATATTTAAATCAATTTTTCTCAACCTCTATGTTGAAGCCAATTGTTGCTATGAGCCAGATAAAAGGTTTCCATATTAGACCCAAAACAGCTTCCTGCTTGCTCTTACTATAGGTGTCTTTGTTTTTGGTTCATTTCTCGATTTCGATTTTGTGCTTACAAAAGTAAACACATGAAATTTATTCAACTTCAAAGCTTGCAAGTTTTATTTAGATCTTCGTTAATTATAATTCTTTCACATATGAAAATATTTTTTAGATTATTTAAACTGCATTAAATTGTGTTAATGTATAAACTGTACAGTATTATGTAAGTACATATGTGTTTAGATATTGTTCATTAAATACGTATGTAAATTCTTCCCTTAAAATGCATAATAAGTTCACATTAATTAATGGTTGTATTTATCTGCTCCAATTATTTTACCACTAAGTGAATTATTAAATGTTTTAGCAAGATTTCTTTTTAATATGAACTCATATTATCATTTTTAAGTTCTTTTTGAAAATTCGAATATTTTGATTCTCCGGACAGGGTTAAGTCACAATTAATCCGAATGATCCATGTATTTGGTCTTTTCCGTACGGAGGAAAAGTGCACACCGATTATTCCTGTGTTTTCCTTATATATAAACCAAATGCTATTCACAAGAAATATGCTTTTTACCCCAAAATTTGCAATAAACTAAATAATAATTAGTATTACTAATTATACTAATACAGCTTCAACTTTTGAAATTAACAATACAAATAATTATTTGATATTGATAATTATTACACTTCTCAAAACAGAATGATACACAAATCCTACGTTCTCTCATTAATCTGATAAATAATAAAATCATTAAATGTTTGATAATTCGTAATTTTGATAGTGTGTAATGTTTTAAAAATGAATCATTTAACGTCTGGACCAACATAAGTAAAGTTCACGGGAATCGCCAGTTTTTAAGTCACTGCCAAAAAGCTAACCTCTTTGCAACACGAAAAAGGAATAAAATGTTTTAACATCTAGGTTTCTTTTATAATTTTAGTATCATTAATTTTGTCATTGGAACAGCTACAATATAAAGAAAAATATTTTTCCCCGTTTTCAAGCTACGTCTTGGAGGGTCTAAATAAAAGATGCTTAAAAATGACGAGATTAAATGAAGTTAAAGAAAATACGAAAATGATAAACTAAATTCATTTTTCAAGTCTTAAAAAAAAGTTGCTACTTAAAGTATCCATATTTAATGAAATTGATCTTCAGTGTTTTTGTTTTTATGATCATTGTTAACATGTTTTTCTGTGATTGATATGAACAAATTTTATCTGTTTTAATTTTATCTGTTTTAATTCTGAGCAGGGCGGCGTGGCACAGTAAGCAAGGTCTGGGTGCCATCGTCTAAAGGGGGGGAGGGGCATTTTGAACTAAAACTGACTGATAAAATCTTGATCCAGAGCAGTGTTTCCCAAACTTTTTTGTCCTTCTCTTCAAAAAATCTTCAACTAGATTTTTTTTTTCGCGACCCACTACTACATAACGATAACCAATATAGGCTATATAAAATAGTATAGTTTACTACACTACTGGCCAAAAATATTGCAAGTTTCAGAAATCTAACCCTTTTCAAGATTAAGACCCTCTCCCCCGTCAAAAAGAAAAATCAATATAATTGATATTTTTTAATTTCAACATGTTAAATTAATTACTTCAGCGACAAGATAGCATTAGGTTAAAGAACAAAAATATTTTTTTTAATTTATTGAAAAAATAGCATAAAAAATACATAAGTTATTATAGTAATCATAATCCATTTTTGCTCGCCGGAATAAAATTAAATAAAGAATTAATTTCAAGTTATGCAAAAGAAGGATAATAAATAAATGCAATTGAACTAAAAATCATTTATTATGTTGCTGACCAGCCTTGACTTAGATCACAACAGCCACTCTTTTAGATATGGAATCCACAATGTTTTACAACACTTCCTTCGTTGTTTCATCGTGCCAACTTAAATTATTGGTACATAAAGCTCTCATTTTGTCTTTAGGAGATTTTTAGATGTATTCTTTCCAATTATACTACATAAATTCTCAAAAATATTTAAATCTGACAAATTTCCTGTCCACTTTTTCTGGGCTTATTCTTGAAACGATGGCTCGCGGTCCGGATGTGGCCCACCACGGATTTTGATCCGGCCCGCGGAACATTTGAAAACTCCGTATAAACCATTTAATATCCCATATAAATCCCAATTATTAGCGCAAACAAATGTGCCAATGAAGTCTCTCATCTCATTACCGAAATAAAGATTCTAGAATGGTGTTGTGCTTGCGTGGTTTTCTCCTGAAAAGCGAAGTATCGGTGAAAATGGATGAAAGCAACTGAAACCGATACTTTTCCGATACTTTTAGAATCGAAAGAACCGATACCGATACCTTAAGAAATAGGAGGCATCGGCGCCGATACTACCGTTTGCCGATACTATCGGTCGATCCCTAATTATTTTACATTTCTAACTCTTTTAATTAAGTTAACTATTGTTTAGGTCTATATGAAACGGCTAGTGTTCCAATAACCTTATTGCAATCCTGGCGAAGGTAGTTGCATTTTAAACTCGAGGAGTAAATAAATATACCTCTTGAGTGTTTAACAAATATTTAAAAAAAATTCTCAGCACATTACCACTGAATTTTATAATGTTTTGAAAAGAAAACCTGCTTTAAAAAATAAACACTTCTGTAAGCCGTAAGAATTAAAATCATTAGAAAGAGTTTCATTATTTTAATTTCAAGGGTCTTTAGAATAGAATTTAAAATACCATTTCATTGTACACGCTGTGGTTTCTAAATAATTAGCAGTTAACACTGCGCAGGATCAGCAAACAAATGGTAAATGTTAAGTGAATAATAGTGAGATAGATAATAGCAAATAATCGTCCTTCATTTTGTAAAAAGGAGAAAGAAAACTTAAGCGTTAATGTGTTTTTCAGACCAGCAAATGTATTTTCTTCCCCTCATAACAGGGATGCCTTGGAAAATATTTTCAAAGGTAAGTTAAACAAAAACAGGCACAGGTTTCTTAGTTTTCAAACTAATGATAAATTGCATGTATTATTAGTAGTAGTAAAAGTAGTATTGTAGATTTAAAATGTTTAGATAGTAAATTTTATTAATGCAGTTTGTTATTCAGAAAAACAATTAACAATTTATATGATAAAATTATATGCTACATATTAAAATCGAAACACTCGCAATTTTAATTTAAATTATATAAACAGTTTGATGTTGTTCCTAATTTAGTAAAATCCTTTTAAAGAAATCATTTAAATGTATATCACCCCTTCAAAGTTGTTAAGGGCAAATAAATTTCTGTAACAGAACATAAAGGAAAAATTTTACAACTTTTTTTCGAGATAAAGGTTTCACTATATTTTTCTCCAGAAATCATTCCAAGTTGCCCTTTGCTCCTTTTCCATTCAAGTATGTTGACAATAAGAAAAACTAAAACTGAAAGCTTATTCGACAAATAAATTTTTCTTAGTATAAAAATTTTCTTCGGAGATTTGTGCAACAGAAAAAAGCATGTCCGCAATTCTATGTAACGAAATGTTTCATGTAATTATGTAACGAAATGTTTCATGGGTGGTTTATTCAAAAATTCGCTATAGAGAAGTGAATTTTTGACACTAAATAAACATTTAATGCGCTTCTCCGTTATATGCTAATATTATCGTTTGTTTTAATTTAAAAACATACAAGTGAAATTATGCTTTGAAGAGCATCTTCAGAAAATAGCAAACACTAATAAAGGGAAAATGAGTGAATTTAAAATTTAATTCACTTTCACGGTATTATGCTGCGGGAAGTTATTAGTGTTAAAAGGCACTTGATTAAATATTTATTTCTAGAACTAAATTAATGAAAGTATTAACTGCGAAAGGGCGTCTTGAATTAAGATACTTCATTTTTGAACTATGATATTAGAGGATGAATAAAACTTCCGCTTAAAATTATGTATGTGTGTTTGTGTGTGTGTGTTTCGAATTGTGTTTCATTTACTTGCAATTTTTATCAGACATAGGTTTTGTTTTAATACTTGGATTAAAATATCACAGTAAATTTATTATACTAGGTTCATAGTCTTAGAAACAATTAGCAAGTTTATATCAAATAAGTTAAATAATATAGGGTGTCCGGGCTAAAAGTATCCAAACTAATGGCTTATCATGACAGAACTACCCATTAGATTCTGAAAAAAATAAAGAAATAGAAAGAACATCTCACCAAGTTTTTATTTATGAATAAATTTCTATGTGTGCTCCCTTGGTAGCATCACAATTGGTCTCCTTTCAATCCAACGGGCAGGAAATGTCGTATTCAAAAAGTTGGTAACATCGATGTGATAGTATGGTGGAAAGCCATCCTGTTGGAACAAGTAACCTGGTGGAATTCGTAGAACAACAAAGTTTTCCAGCATATCAAGATACACGTGTCCCGTAACAGTGCGGTCTATGAAGAAAAATGGGCCAATGATGCCATGCATTATTAACCACATGCATCCTAACCACATTCCTAACAACACCTTGACGTTAGGTGTATCCCGTTCTTGTTGATGCACTTCGTGAGGATTTTCATGTCCCCAACTACGGCAATTATGTCTATTAACTAGTCCATTTGTGTGGAAGAAGGATGCATCACTAAAAATCAAACGTTTAGACCAATAAATCTTGGAGGGGTTTGCAATCCATAGAGGAGCAGTCTATTACGTTCGAATGAGTGGTTCATCCATAATAAGTCGTTACTTTTAGATACTTTTAGCCCGAACACGCTGTATTTGTAATAAACGCATGATAATAAATATTTTTTACTCGAAGCATTTATCGTAAAGGGTGTTTCTCGTTACGCGCGTATGGAATAATTTCATGTGCATTAGGAATTGTCAAGTTGGTACGAATTTGTTGGGAGCACCATTTATGTATGTGAAGTACATGCAAACAGGTCGGTTTGAACTTAAGGAGCTTTTGAGTCTAAGCATGGCTCAAAAACTGTTCGAGAGTTTTGCAGAAAATCAAAAAAATTGACAAGTTCGACTTATTGCCATAACATTCTGAGTCGTTTAGTTGAGCTTTAAATACACCAGCAATCATTATATAAATCATTAGAAATATTAACAACAGATGGCGTCATCTGCGACTTGATGACGCATCCTTCGAAGGCGTTTCGAACGCGGAACGTTTTCGTCCACATCAAAGGAAGTGAATAAAAGGAACACAGTTTCGTCGACTGATATTGATCAATGGTCATGAATCTTTGCCGAAATATATATACCTCATTTTTACATTTTTTAGTGATAAAGGCTTTATGCGTTTTCAACTAATTATAAATATCCCTTTAAACTTTGTCAAACACTTTTGACTATGGACGAATGAGTATGCTTCACAGTGATCTGAGACAAGAGTCACGTGAAGCTTCCTCAACTGCATCTAATATTACTTTGTTTATGAAAATGCAGTATCCGAACGGCAATGCAAAGTATATAAGTTGTTAGTTGAAACCATAAACATGTAATATTGTTGATTGCTCATCAGCAGCCCAGATGATTATCTCAAATTACCTCGTTACTGGCTGAAATATCTCAAAATTTCCTTTTCATTTCTTTTTTGAAAGCTGAGGCGAGAGCATACTTCATTTTCCATCCTGACATACTTTTTAGCTGAAAATGCCCATAGGTTACAGTGCTTAGAGATACAGATAAAAATTTGGTAAAGAAAGACTTTTAAACTTTTCACTTGCAAAGTAACCTCTAGTAAATTTTATCTCTGAGGGTACCAATCCAGGTGCAGGTCTGACATCTGGAAGTGGTTCGAACTTAGGAGACCCTGAGGTAAGTAGATTTCATAGAGACGCGTTGGTCCGCCTATAGTGCGACATCATATTTAAAGGGAACTACCAGTCAGTGCTGTGTCCAATGTCTAGATCGAAAATTAAAAGTGGTGTCAAGGCGCCTGCTTTGAAAAAAATAACATAAAATAAATGAATAACTGGGTAAAGACTTCTTAGATGCCCTGTATAATCAAATGACTCAGCGTTCATTTCCTTATATATCCCAAAATCAACCATACTGATAAATACTAAGCAATAAAAACTAAATGGTAGAAAACATTCAATCGCGTTTCAAAACAATTCGAAATATTTTTTTAATCCAGTCTTGCCCACTTGTTTTATTTTTAATTAGTCCTTGAACCTAGCGAAAACACTTTACCTAAACGCTAGGACATAAATAAAATCTGCAGTGAAAGTAAGTTGGCGAAAATTTCTTTATAAACACAGTGTTTTTTGCTTATTTTCCTCTCAGAGCTCTGGAATGAAAGGTATTTATCTCTTTTCCAGAAGAATCGAGGAACGGGGCTCTTCCTTGAGGGGAACAAAGCACTAATCTACCTTACTGAATTAATAATACTTCTACAAAATTGCGCGTTTTCTCAAAGGCAGTGTTTGAGCAGCAAAGTAATTTCGCCGTTTTCTTCTAAAGAATTTCTTGCAGAAGAGTTTAGAGGAGAAGTTGAGGTAAAACTATGCATTAAACAATAAGAAACTCGGGAAAGCAATCTGTGCTTTATTTTAAACGTAGACGCTGAAAGATCCATTGCCTACTTTAAAGTTTTTTTTCGGAGGGGGGGGGGGGGGAGAAGGGTGAAACATGTATGACTTTTAGGTTCTTTAAGAGGAAGTAAACTTGACAGCGAAGGAAAGAAAAAAAAACTGGTGTGAGAGAGAGGGGCTTAAATATTTAATACCAATTGTTTGTTTTGTGCATAAATTGTCAGTTTTAATCATAAATCACAGGATACAAATAATTAAAATATTAATTAACGTCATTGGCAAAATACACTACTTATATGGGTGTCTGCGTGAGTATGTTTAACCCTTATCTGTATAAAAATAAGCGTAGCTATGGGTGTCTGAGTGAGTACGCTTTACCCTTATCTCCCTAAATATAATAGTAGCTATGAGTATCTGAGTGAGTACGTTTAACTCTCTTATCTGCATAAAAATAAGCGTAGGTATGGGTGCCTCAGTGAATGCTTTTAGCCATTATCCACTTAAAAAATTAGCATAGCTAAGGGTGTCTGAGTTCGTTTAATCCTTATCTGCATAAAAACAAGCGTAGCTATGGGTGTGTGAGGTGAAAATAAGCGTAGCTATGGTGTCTGAGTACGTTTAATCCTTATTCGCATAAAAATAAGCGTAGCTATGGGTGTCTGAGTGAGTACGTTTAATCAGAATTTGCATAAAAATAAGGGTAGCAGACGGAAATTTTGAGCGGCAGGCAGGGAGGGGGGGGGGCACATATCGAATTCAAGAATAGAAAATAGGGAAGTTCATCTCTCTTAGCTTTGAAACGAATCTTTCAAATCAAAAGATTCTGAGAAAACTTCGGGAGGGATAGTCCCAAATCCCCAATACTACGCCTACCTCTATAAAGCTAAATTATGAGTTATTCTTAAACTGTTCTTCAGATATTAAAATTAACTTGAAAAAACATAATTTTATAAAGCAAAAATGATTTATGTTTATTTGCGCATATATGCGTGCTAACGATTCAGGTGAGTTGAAAATAATAAAAAAAATTGTAATGTTAATTGTATGCTTAGAAGATGTACAAATGTATAGTTTATTTTACATTTTTAAGGAGTTGCAAAAATGCTATATCAATCCAATGTGGGTTAGCTAGGTTTTCCATGCAATATTCCCTATGCAATTATACTAAGGAACTGTGGATAATATGAAGGGGGGGGGGAGGATGCGAATAAACGAAAAACATGGAAAAGTGTTTGGAAATGTTTGAAGAAACGTCCGTTTCTTGAATAAACTTGCTATTATTACTAGTATTAATTAAGTCATTGAAAATGCTATTAGTATAAGAATTCTGCGAAATTTAAGAGGATGGTGGGCTATGACATTACCAAAAATTCACCAAAAAATCGCAATTTTTTTTAATGTATTCATATTCTATGATTTTTATTGTATCTGAAACAAAAAACTGCATGTCTCTAACTTAATTAGTAAAAAAGTTATAAGCGTTTAAAAAATGTAAGTATCTCATAAATGGTCCTTTAAATGTCTGAAAAAATGCCTTTTGTGCAAAATGAATATTTTTCGCAGAACTGTGTCTTTAAAATGTCTCTTGCGACACAATTTTTGAAGAAGTCTTATAAAATTCTTAACAGAGACCCAAGATACATATAAGAATAAAATTTCTTATCCGTTTTAATTTTGGTGATCATTAAGATTATATAAATTCAATATAAGTTTATAAAAACATAAAAATTTTGTGAAAATTCAGTGTTAACGTATAAAAGTACTTCCTAAAATTTTACTTTTCAACGAATCTCTGATTTAATGAGACAATTTGTTCGGAATACATTTTTTAACAATAACAAGAGAAAATTGAAGGAAAAAATTAAAAAATGGCGCGTAAGAGACATTTTTTCGAAATTCAAATTTTTTTTAATTTAGATTTTAAAAAAGTAATTTTTTTTAGTTTTTTAAGTATTTAATTTTGTCATACTTCAAAGCATATCTATACAAAAATTCATAATTTTTGGCCAAAAATTTAAAAAAACTTCGATAACGTCTACCGTTCCCTTAAAAATAATTGCCAGCTTTTCAGTACATGGAGTGATCAGTTTGTTTTTTACGTAGCATTTTGGGGGTCGACTAGTCACCCAAAAATTCCTTTGAAAGTGTAAATCAAAGTATGTTCTCAAAATGACTGGAGATGAATTCGGCAATTACTGGTATTATTTTTCGTGTAAAAATTTAAAAGTATAACAAAAATCCAAAGTGTACGGATATTTTAAATTACATGATGTATGTATACCGTTAACTCAAAATCTGTATCTGTGTTGTTGTTTTTTTCCAAGTAGGTTTATGGTACCGTTCTTAGGCAAGATGTTGTATTAATTCGGATTTTGTTTTCTCTGTGAGAAACATTATCAATAAATTCCGCAGCTATTTGTTGGCTGTAAGAAATTCCCCAGTGACATCTAATAAGTTCTGTGTCTCACGATTTTCTTTGACGTAAAGAGACATCGCTTGACAACTTCCAACAGATGATTTCATGACATTATTTAATACTTTTAGAAAACTTTATCGCAAATATCTCGTGGGATTAAAAAATCTAAGATGACGCCACATTTTTTTTTTCTTTTGAAAAATAGTTTTTGAAACACAAGATAGTCAGCTTTAAAATTAAGGTGAACAGCTCTGGTGCATCAAGACATAATTGTAAAACTTCATACAGAGCTCAGTTTAAAATTGAATTTTCAGTCTCAAACCACACAAGCATCGAGTGCTGACAGAATTTATTTAATCTTTGCTTTTATAAAAGAATACTTTCTGGACAAAGAATGCAATCCCGCAACTGTTTTTCGTTTTACGGGATTTCGGGACTGAGATTTGTCGATCCAGCGGTATCCCTCAATCCCGTGAGATTGGCATTTCATTCAAATAAAAACTAATTTTAACTGAGAAAAAAGGAAGATTTTAAGCACTATCAAGTTTAATACTTTATCTTATTTGATAATTAATACAATACCATACATAAATATGAAAATTATAGTCATAATATAGTCTTCCCACGGGAAAGGGATTGCATTCCCTATATCTGAACAGTGAAATTAATTTGCGGGATTAATTTTTGAGATCTTTATTTTTAATTAAGAAAGAGACCGCTGAAGGCCATTAGCTAAGGTATGAGTCTAGTAACACCAGAGTTACGCGTTTTATTTCCTTCCGATTTCTCACATACCGCTATAGTCAGCGTGAACATTTAGTGCATGTGCTCGCTAAACACGTGCTTCCGGAAGTCCTCTCGGTAGTTGGCGAAAGTTTCCGAGAAATGTCAATATTCAGATGTCCTTTGCTTTTTGATGAGGATCTAAATTATGGTGGAGAACCTAAATATGATTAGAAAGGCCGTAGATCGCACCATTGCGTCTCTGATAGGATCATGTGAACTGTAACCCCCCCCCCCACACACACACACACATAACCCGGTTACGTTCTGTGTTATATGAATCCTTGTTTTACGAGTTGAAAACACAGAATCAGCATCGGCAGTATTAACAGGTAATACAGAAACATCTGTCACGTTCTTTCACCGGATTGTACAAATCCTTTTTTAACGTGTTAAAGGGGAAATGCTACAATTTTTCTATCGCGTTATACGAATCCGTCTTATATGAACCTGTGTTATAGTGGGGGTCTACTGTAAATACCTGAAAATATAAAGTCCTTTTAATTAGCCTTTTTCTTATATCTCTTAATTAAAAGTATCTGGCATATACTTCGAAAAACTGACTCTAGTTCGTTGATAAAATATGAAATAAAATTATATTTTTATGCACGGAAAAAAATTGTTTTGTTGAATTTAACAAAATTTTCTTCATTCAACTAAGTTTGATTGGCGCTATTTCAGCCGGTAAATTTTTTGGTTTTAACAATTTTTTGTTAAATTAACAAACATTTTGTTGATTGAACAAAAATATTTCTTTGGAATAGAGCCAACCAAATTTTTTTTTAATCCACAAGACATTTTTTTTGGTGTGTTTGTATTGATTTTGTCTTTAAAAAAATCTAGCTTACGCATTGTCTGGTGCATTTGTACGATGTCATTTAGTAACATTGCAGCACATCAAATATTTATAACTGATTGTTAACTAATTGAACAAAACTTGAACAGCAATTTCTACTTTTTTTCAAGCACACAATTACTTCAGTTAAAATAAGCTCCATACTGATGAAATATTCTTAGAAAGTGCATCATTGTTCCTGAAAAGCAGCTGAATAAAGCGGCAGTCTTTTATGGATTATAGAGGATTTAATAATTTATAGGTAATTTTGACTTTCGCAACAACTATAATCCATTTTTGTCATTAAAGATAGAACTAATGGTTTTAAAACTCTCAACTTTGTTAAAAGATAAAGCAGAAAAATTAATGGATATCTGCACGCAACAATGAAGTTTTGTAAACTATCACGATATCCGATTTGCGTTAGTTTTCGTCAATAAAATCAAATAAATTTTGTCAAGGGTAAATAAAAGTTAGTGTAAATATCCTTAACCGTCGCTGAAATACCTCTTAGTTTTTATAGTCGTTATATTGCTAATATTAATGAATATTTTTATTTATTTTGTCTCATAAATGTTAAGGATAATAATAAAATGTTCCGGTTTTTAAATTTCTCTAGTTTCCTTAATAAACTTGCAACAAAAATCGCAATAAAGGGGAAAAGCCCTGGAAGTTAGTAAGCACGTAGCTAACCTAATAGTAGTAAAGATTTGTTTATAGCTTTGTTTTAACATTATAAATAACATTCATTAAATAAACTGAAATCATCAAATTATTTGGATTATGCAACTTAATTTAAATATTGTAAGAAAATGTATTTTCTGACCTAAGAATATATGCAAACTTGAATTCTGTTTTCTACCTCTTTTTTATGCTGGAATATGTGCAAACATGTTGATTCTATATTTTGTTTCAACTACTTTAATAAAAAATCATTAAAATTGGAATACGCACGAATATTATCATAGTTATTAAAATTGAAAGAATAATAAGTTCTTAGATTTATTTTTATTCCTTAATTCTTAGTAATGTAATACCCTGCAAGCTGCAATTTTTGTAAAACTTTTCATTTTATTATCATGCCCCCAACAGTAGCATAGTGCATTGCGATCTGAACTGGAAGACGGGAAGTGCCTGGTTCGAAACCAGGTCGCGTCCGCCGACCTAACCGTTGGAGGGCATCCACCCACAGGCTTAGATCCCTCGTGTAGATAATAGAGATGAGACGGGCTCAGCCCGAGCCCGAAAGCCCGAGCCCGGGCCCGACTCGGGCTCGGGCTCTGTAATTCACGAGTGCGTTCGGGCTCGGGCGGGCTCGGGCTCGTGAAAAATTTCTTCTTTGTTGAACATACTCCTTGAAACAGATTTTAAAAAGTGATTCATGGGATAAATAGACGTACTTATTTCAAAAAATAGCGGCACGGGGGACTAGAATGTGTGTGAAGCTCCAAAATTTATTGTATTCTCTTAATGAAGTAGTTAATTTTATTTGTCTTTAGCTGAAATTTCGGGCTCGGGCGGGCTCGGGCTTCAAAAAATGAGCCCGAACTCATCTCTAGTAGATAATTGGCCTCAATCCCACAAAAACAACATATTATTATCACAGAACAAGGGATGTAAAAGCTTTTGCACGGTTATTAGTAAGCCCACTTGAACTACAACAACTAGATAGGAAGTGCACCAAATTTAGATATACATGTTGCAGTGAAAACCCGATTTCAGTCAAAACCCGAATTAACTAGGGAAAACGCGTTCTGACTGACAGCCCTAGGCAAAACCCGAATTAACTAGGGAAAACCCGTTTTATTCGGGTAGCGGTAGCACATTTTCGAGGGGCCCCCATACAACGGAGGCATATTTTCCAGGGGCCCCCTAAAGCGATGGCCAGACCCACTGATTTTTTTTAAATCTCGCAAAGGGTCAGCGTTAGCATATTTTCTAGTGGTCCCCTAAAGCGATGGCCGGACCCACTGATGTTTTTTTGGCTCTCGCAAAGGTCCAGCGTTAGCATATTTTCGAGGGGGCCGCCTGAAGCGACGGCCGGACCCACTGCTGTTTTTTTGGCATCGGGGGGGGGGGGATGCTCGCAAGGGCCAGCGCATTAACGCTCACAAGGCACGCCACCGCATTAACGCTCGCAAGGGGCCAGCGTTAGCATATTTTCGAGGGGGAGCAAGATCCAATTTTTAGTGCATAAAGCATTAACATTCCGGAATTCACTTGGAAAAACGGTTTTCCCCACCGCTGTCACTCAGAACGCGTTTTCCCTAGTTAATTCGGGTTTTGACTGATATCGGGTTTTAACTGTAACATATGCATGTACAGGGTGGGGTGGTCCTAAACTATATGTGAAAAATATAAAGGCAGGTAGAGGGGACCAATTTGGAATCATATTCAGGGGCGTAGCCAGAAAATTTTCCTTGGGGGTTACGACTACTACAACTCATATATATGTATACGTGTGTGTGATAATTTAGTGAAGAATATACACAATTTTGTACGGCAAAAATGGTATTTTGATTCGATTTGTATTTAGTACCGCAATTTTGTACGGCAAAATTTCTCATGGAGGGTGGGGTTATGACCCCCCCTAATCCCGCCCTTGGCTACGCCCCTCAATGTGGAGTCACAAATGTCGTCTTCATGAATCTATTTGTAATCACGTTGGAAGGATTGTTGATCTAACTTCTTAATCAAGTTTCATAAACAGGAAGCTTTTCTCCGAGAATTTCATCAATGAAACAAAATAATATTTGTAAACTATCAATTTTGGTTAAGTGCTTTCTGTTAAAAAATGCATTCGTTTTCGGCAAACGATGATCGGAAAATTCACTGTTACTTCTTCCAAAGTGATTATTAACAGGTATATATGAAGATGAAATTTCCGATCCTACATTGCTATGTCATTCAGAAAAATCTTGATCCCCTCTACCTAGCTTTAAATTTTTGACGTCTAGTTTAGGACCACGCTGTATAGATAATGATTCTATGTGTTAAATTAAATTATACTTGTTCAAGTTGATGTTTAATTTTAATAGCTATTTTCAGAAATCGCATACGTATCTTAAAATTCATTCTTTTCTAAAATTGTTCTACGGCGTTTCATCAGAACGGTTCATTTTTCTCGAATCCGATTTTCACGTCGAGCATTGCTGTGACAACCGAAGTACCTTTTAGTCTCCGTACAAGCCCCCCATCATCTTTGAAAACGTCATGATCAGTTAGCGCCTGCCGACGTTACTGAAACTGTCCATCGCGGTTCTTTGTAAACGTCCGGTTGTGTCGCGTGATCCAGAAGAATATAGGCAGCCACTCCGGGAACCTCTTTACCATTACTGTCATCTGCTTTAAGAGCTTCATAAGTTTCACGAAACATGGGTATCGCTCCCGGATTTTCTCATGTCCGTCAGTGATGTAAGAATGGAATAAAAATTGTTCGGAAAGACAAAAACCTCTCCTGAACCTCATCTGAATTATAGTAATAGAATATACTATAAATTCCACATAAGTAGAGTTTATAGTATAAAATATATGAATTTTGTACATTATTTGCACACATATACAGGAAAAATATAACAGGAAAAAGTATTTTAATTCCAAAGAAAAGTCATGAAATGATCCAATTTTGTAATTGGGAAGGCAATTCAGAAACAGAAAACGTTTAATGACGTTATCAATGAAGTTAAATCTGCAAATTAGAAAATTGATACTATCAACTCAGGAGCCTTAATAGTTTCTCGAATATAATTACATTCAAATAAAAGTAAGCATAATACTGAAAATTGATTTTCATTTTTTATTTCATAAATTTAATCAAATAATCTAAAAGTTGAATGCGAAATCTACTCAATTCAATTAGTTTTTAATCACACAATCTTATTTTTGTTTTGTTTTTTTTTTCAAATTTTCATTCTTTGAATAAATACTGTTAAACAATTAAATTGCGTTTATAGATAGTTCATAGAAAAAACACTAACATACGAGAAGGGCCGCTCATTTGTATCGATAATTTTAACAGTATTAAGTACAATTTTAAAAAATACTTAACCAAAATACGATATAAAAAGTATCTTCTGTTTAGTTTTCCTATTTCCCTGCTTTTTATCGGATAGAAGGTATTTAAAAAATGTTCGTCATAAAAGATGTAATCGATAATTGATGAAAGAACAACTCACTTTTGTAACAGAGGAAATTAATTTTGCAGACCCATCGACTCGCCTCTACTTTATCTAAAGTTAATTCCGAATAACTAGAATAAATCTTTTGGACGCTGTGAGTTGTCTCTGCTGTAATCCGCTGATAATACCTTAATTATGATAGTATACATCAGTTATATACGAGGCTGATAAAACTTTGGTACATGTCTTTTTATTTTCCTTGTACGAATTATTTTTTATGTTGTAATCACAAAACATTCTGGTTTACATGATGGAAAAGTCGATTCGCACCATCTGTAAATTTACTTTGACAAGTTTTTGGCAGACTGCAAAGATCTTTTGTATTTTTGGTGGTTCTGTAGGAATACTCTATAATAGTATAAGAAATTTAAAATGTATCGCGAAATCAGATTTTTAATTCTGATTTTATTTGTTAAGTACCAATCGCATTGGCCAAGCGGCCATTAAACTTCTAGTTTGCCAGTATCTCTGGAATCTGCAGATAAAGGTGCTAATAGCCTCATCTGAAATTAGTAATGTAGCAGGACTCCTAGCGGTGCACCCTGGATAACGCTAAATCTACTACGGCTGTGCCGATTTTTAATTCTGATATTCCCTTTATTATGAGTTTACAAGAAAAAAAAAGTATGGTGTCTAACTGCTTTTTGCTTCCTCCCCCCCCCCCCAATGTAGCGTAATACATTAGAAACACCCAAAACAGCTCAAGGAAAATGACTAATAAAAATAAAAAATACTAGTTTTCTAACCTCTGTAAAATAACTAAGTTATGTCAATGACAACTGCTGTAGCATTCCTTAGAAATGAGTTGCATAATCCTTTCCACCATTTTTTTTCTCTCAAGAAAACAAAGAAGACGTAAGACACTTTTAATCGCTTTTTGTGACATTTTTATCACTGGGGATAAGAACGTAACACGCAGTAAAAACATTCTCCATGTAAAATTCAGAAATTCTTGCCAAACCAGTTTATACTTGTGCTTGTGGTGTGCGGCATTTTTTTTTAAAGAAAAACTGACTAAACTTCAACAAAATATAACTGTAAAAATTTCCTACAGTCTATCGAAAACATTTCATTTAAAGTTTATTTTTCAAACATCAGATTCATATTTTAGTGTATATCACTCAAAAATAAAAAAATTCGTCCCATTTTTTTTAACTAGCACTTTTACTACGGATGTATGGAAGACTTTGTCTTCTTTATTTCGATTTTCTCTTTTTTTTTACATGTATTAAGATTTTGCATTTATGTAGCAAGACCTTGTGTTCCAGCCTTTTCTACAAGATTTTAAAAAAATCAGATTTTTTTTATCTTGGTTGATGTAATTTTCAATGTCACTCCTGGCGTTTTTGCTATTACATTTTTTAATACTATACTCTTTATTCATTCTTGAGACTTCCGACAAATTTAAAACTACCATTACCCAAGCAGCCCAACAAGTTACCTGAACGTCTATAAACGTCTATATGCTGAACGTTCAGTAATGTTCTCTGTGCGTTCTCTAAACAGGAAAAGACTTTCAGAGAATAGTGTTATATTGCCTGGATAATAATGGCTTCATCACGCTGTTAATTGCAAACAGTCCTGACATATTACAGCTTATTTTAAAAATGTATCAGTAATAATTAAGAGGGCTATCTATCAATATCAAACGCTTGAAATGCATGGACGATGTTTCTCATTTTCAAAAAAAAAACAAAATTCGCATATATTACCAAGACATAAAGAACAACATGCAATCTGTACAAAATGATGTACATGACCCAATGGCTCTTGTAATGGTCGCACAAAATAGTTCTGAAAAATCAGATAGCGTCAGGTATTCGAAATGGAGTTTAAGAAATTATATTCCAGCACATTTCAAATCTGGCCCTTAACAATTTCAGCTTTTTTACCGAGATGTAACTGTATAACAGCAGCGTGTGCTAGGTTCAAAAAGTGAGCTACTTCAATCCAGTGTATGAAAGATAGATTCACAAAACCTGTCTATCTGCAATTGTATAAAAACATGACTGTCTTCAAACTACAATTGATTAACCCTTTCAGGCGCAACCCTTTCCCAATGCTGGAAAAAGGGCATCCGTTGCCATCGCTCGACTTAACTACCAGCAAGATGGCGGACGATCGAAACGTTCATCGCGTGCCACAGATCTAGAGACCCTTTTTTATCGTAGCTGGCTGTGCCCGCGCACAGCCAGTCTGCGTCAAAAAAGGGTCTCTAGATCTGTGGCACGCGATGAACGTTTCGATCGTCCGCCATCTTGCTCGTAGTTAAGTCGAGCGGTGGCAACGGCTGCCCTTTTTTCAGCATTGGGCAATCTATCCAGCTGTTCTCGCATTCTTCCATTTTTCAGCAGATGTGAGTGCTGTTAAAAATAATCGTGACATTTTTTTTACGGGAAATGACGTGCTAAAAAGCAAAGGATTCTCGTGGAGCTATGTCACCCGCAACTATAGAAATCAGATCTATTCTTCGTGACTGGCAACAGCCAAATCGTCAGAGTTTGGTGTTCCCAGAGCGGGAACACTGCGCGTTAAAGGATTAAGACAATAGATTTCCTCTTGCAAACTTAACTAAAAACTTCTCAACTCTTTCAAGCTCACGACAATTCATCTGGCATGGCCTTAACAACGTAATATGTAACAGCGCAGCGCGTCTGCCAGTGATTAGGCACTAGAAAAAAAGAATAAAGTTAAAACGCAGTGTCTTTTCAGTCAAGACAGCGTATACATTCGTTTTAATTGGCCATAATGAGCAGAGCAGGATGTCTTCCCTTACACCCAATTATTCAGTACTCTACTTATGGGAGTGAAGCATGTAACCACTGCGAAAAAATAATAACTTAAAAGTAGGGGACATGACGGTAAATACGAGAAGAAACGTTATGATGCTCTAACTCGTATATTTATTTATTTATTTATTTTATTTTTTTTCTGTCCAATTTCCGGGATTGCTCGGTGCATAAGATTTGAAATTGAAATGAGTTCTTTTACATATTGGGAGGGTATCGAATGAAAAATGAGGTTAGTAAAAAGCGTGCTTCTAAAACCGAGAAAGCGAAAGTAATTCAAACTGGATAGAAACTTCAGATTCTACGGAGTGGTGTCTCGTAGCTATTGGTACAAAATTTAAGGAGAGATAGAACACACATGAGGAATAAGAATCGCATAGCAATGTGGAGTCGCAAACGTTGTCTTCTATTCTGTTAATAATCACCTTGCAACAAGTGCTGTAGTAATAGTGAACTTTCCGACCCTTGTTAGCAAAAAACTAATGTATCTTTCACAGAAAACACGTGACTAAAATGGATAGCTTAAACATTATGTTTCCTTTCGTGGATGAAATTTTTGGAGACAAGCGCATTGTTTATGAAACTCGGTTTAACACTTTTCCCCATAGTGATTATTAACAGGTAAGTAAAAACGGGGTTTATACACCACACTGCTATGTGATTATTTTTCCTCATTATGTGCTCAATCTCTTTGTCTCTTAAAATGTGTGCCAATAGTTACGGCACACCCTGTATAATAAAGATAATCACTTTAGAAGAAGTGTTCAAGTTATGTTAAACCTTCCGACCATGGTTTTACAAAAACTAATCCCTGTTTCACCGATTGCACTTGTTAAAAATTGTTAATTCAGAATTTTTTCTTTCATTATATTGATGAAATTGTCGGAGGAAATCCCACTGTTTATGAAACTTGATTAAGAAATTTGACACACATTTCAACACTTCTTCCAAAGTGATTATTAAAAGGTGCGCCCTTCTAAAAAAGTATTCGAGTAAGAGATAAATTTCCTACGTTGGTTTCGTATATTAAAAATTATTTATCATAGAATATGAATTAGACTATGTATAAATAGGACATTCCATATTTCTGTCAAGTTGTGCGTTTTTCAAAAACTCAATTATTATTCTCAAATCTAAAATAGGAAATTTATCTCTTACTCGAGTACATTTTTTGGAGGGTGTACAGGAACACGACGTTTCCGACTCCGCATTTGTATGGGATTCTAAGCCGTCTTGGTGTATCCTACCCCTCCTAAAAGTTAAAAAAATCATTTCGAATCACCCTGTATGCTATAGTGTTCACAAGAGGAGGTTCGGACGTTCAACGCCTCCCTCTCTATCCAGAGAAAGTCCATAGATTTTTAATTTATAACATAACGATTACGTCTTTTAGCATAGTTATTATGTCTATAACTCCTTTATTTCAAAGAAAGAAATATGTATACGGTGCTGAATATATGCATGGAGAGATTTAAAAAAAAAACATAACATTTTAATTTGGCAGTAATAAGGTTGAAAGTTAAATGGTGTAGTAAAAAATCCCATTGCATATTTTCATGGAAATGCAGGCATGGATGATGATCAAGAAATTAGATCGGAATACTGAGAGATTTTTTGACATATACAAGGTTGCCACCTGCCAAAAAAAACCTGAAAAACCTGTAATAGTCCGGAATTTCATTTAAACAGAAAAATTCAATGAGGATTGCGAATTATTGCTTAAAATTTGGAAAATCTTAAAGTATGCGTTGAAAGGAAAACTGACAAATTTATAAACAATTTTTCATTTTTCATTTGCCGTGCGTCTTGATAAATATGCGCAAAAGTGGTGGACACAGTTTTTTTTAGGTTGGGGGGGGAGGGGATGAAGTTTAGTCAAAGAAAAGAAAAAAATCATAGCTTGAGTTTCATATCTTCTTTTATTAACCATTTGTGCCTGGATATTTTTGCGACTTTCTTTGATTTTTACTGATAACAGAAATAATAGATAAATTTCTGATGTCAACTTCTTGAACAAGGGATGATTTCTTTTAAAATCATTATGCATAAAAATCGAAATATCAACATCCTACTTGGTCATGTTAAAATATTTTGTAGAGTTGAGGCTCAATACTCATGAACAAAGGCTAGGAAAAATAAATAACGTTTTCAACTAATAGCGAAAATGCCGTCCCAAAAAAGGGACACTAGGCATAAATGGGTTAAGCATACTCTTTCATACTAATCAGCTTTTTCTTCTTTTTTAACAGCGTCCCCCTGAAAAACTCTACCGTATCTGCCAATTTTTCGCACCTATGCCGAGTAATTTTTTATTTTTTTTCTGGAAATACGGCAAATGTAAAATTAGTTTATAACAGACTTCGGATAATTTTCTATGTCACACTTTAAGATTTTCCAGGGTTTTGCAAAAATTTACAATTTTTCCTCAGTTTTTCTGTTAAAGTAAGATTTCTGACTTTTCCAGGTTTATCAGGCTTTTCTTTGACCACTGACAGTCCTGCATACGCTAAAAAAACTTCCCAGGATACCGAACTAATTGCATAATCCCTATCCATGTCCGCATTTCCAGGAAAGCATGCAACAGGTTTTTGGCTCACCATATAAATGTCACCATAATTACTGCCAAATTAAAAATATCAAGGTTTTTTTCCGGTATTGTATATATAAATTTTGGGACAATCTGTGCAAATTTATAATAAATGCCGAACCTGCTTTCCTTTATTTATTTATTTATTTATTTATTTATTTATTTATTTGGAAAATGTATAAAAATGATGCAAAATATTCATCCGAAGTGTGCTGTTTATAGCTTGATACTTTCTCTTATAATTTTTGTGAATATCTTGGGATAAGATTATTTTAACCTCACTTTTTCTTTGAATATTTTTCATTCGTCCGTCAGTTTTTCGTCACAAAGCACCGTGCGTGACTAAATTGTGTGAAAATCACGCACAGCATTACTTTTTATAAAAGGAAAGTACTTTGCTGTTTCAGCTAAAATATTTAGGAAAAATAAAAACTCTTCTTAAAATCATCTATTATAAAGTTATGAATAGTTGTGACAGTTTAGCGGAAAGTTATTTGCTGAAAGAATAGAAATATTTTACAAGTTTTTCGTCAAAAGTTAGAAAATTCCAAATGCAAAAATGGTTCAGGTGAGCCTTCCGTCTATCAGAAATGCATTCGAAACCTCAAAATTTCTCAACTTCGTTTAGTTTGTGCATGCATTAAATACTACTATTAATTTTATGCATTAAATGTTAATTTTTATCAGATGGAGGATTTTTCAGGCATTTCCAAGGGAGGCCTTTCCAAGGTTATAGCCTCTTACAAAGGTGTTTGGCGTATTCAAGTTACGTGTGGAGAAAACCGAACAAAACTATAGACCACAAGATCGACAGCCACGCGATAGATCACAATCCTGTACCTTCACGCCTGCCAAATACCAATTTTCAGTGTCTAATATACTCTATAAAAGTAGGTATCCTTTTTAATTCCCCATATTATAAAGCAATTTCGTTTACAAAATCTTATTTGTGAATGCATTGCTGCTTAGGGGATAACGAAACAAGGCAACGTTTCTTGAACATTTAATTCGATTACAGCTGAAAGAGCTTAAATAATGTGTGCCCTGCAAAAGTACTATAAATGCTGTCAACGCTATTTTTAATAAAGGACTTACAATGAAAAAATCAATAAATGCAGTGGAACTCTGTTATAACGTCATTCAAATTCCCATATATTATATAAGAGTTTATCTTGTACTGAAATGTATATAGGCTATTAACGCTATAAGGGGGCTGTCACAATGCCGCATTGAAACCATTCCCTCAAGAAATTTATTAAAAGTGTTGTTTTTTTCCCTCTTTTACAAGCCTGGCTTTAAATAACTATGATGACTAAATAGTAGTTCAATATAGTATTTTCTACAATAGGAAACTCCCTCCCTCTTATTACATGCCAATTTACACCAATGGGAGATGGAACCCCTAGGATGGACTAAGCCCACCGTAGAAATATCCAAAAAGCTTACCCAGTAACGCCAATGGTACTGATATCCAGACATAACCAATATACCAATTTCTTTTATTCTGTTTAGGATTGATATTGAGATTAACAGGCAAGAGTTCCTCAGATGCATTGCATAGACTATAGTGGACTGAAATATTTTTAGTGCTCCTGTTAGAGAACTATTCAAATTATGCAAACAGAGCATATTTAAGTTAAATAAAAAAAGAGGATAAAAACAATATCGGTAGTTATATATCGTAGTCGGCAGTTCTTGAATATGTTCCATTCTTGTAAGATAGTGTCTCTGACTTAAAGGCTCTGACTTTATACTATAAGCGCTTATACTCTTTACGGCAGAATAAATCTAGTAAATATATACTCCACACAACATTATAATTGCAATGTAAATTTTGCTAAAAATTAAGCCGTCTAGGATTAAATTTTTGAATGGAAGAGTTATTTAAACCTGCCAAGTAAGCCAGCAGTGATAACATTAGCATCTTCGCCGACTTCTAAATTTAATTGCAGTTTGTCTCGTCCGTAATTAAATTTGAGAAACTTAAACATGCAAATTTGAAGCGATAAGTTAGGTTTATGCAGGGCTAAGGCACAATGAATCTCATCATATATCTGACTTAAAAATACGTGTAATGTGACCGCATCTATTGCATGCTGTTATGTTGAGGAATGTGTAAAATGAAGTAACTTATTTTGCTCTCACAAGCAGGTATGGGGTTTACTTTGATTTTGCATGAATTACTCTAGATTATAGCAACAGCATCTGTGACGAAGTTCACATATTTTTCGCGTCTTAAAATAATGTTCCTATGTTTCGTCTTTCTAAATCAAAATTTTGTTTTCCGTATTAACCTCTCTCTCCACTTTGTTTTTCGGCTCGATAAAATGTTCTTTCTTTTCGCGACGGTATGTCTGGGTTTTTCGGGAATCCCCTTCTAAATTAATTTCGCTTTAGCATATGCTGTGTAAATTCTTGGTGCCTCCCGGTCGCCCCTCTTTGCTTTCTCACGGGGTTGTAGACTTATGTATTGGCATTCGCCAAATTCTGGCACTTCTGTCTTGGCGATAATCATTTAATCCGTTTGTTTCAAATTTTTATATTGTTTACGCCTACCGGACGGTGGTTGTCACGTGGGGCAGTGGCTTATGAGTGCTCATATTTTACTCGCCAACCTGTAAAGAGCTGGCAGTTTTGTAGGAAGATTTTAGTACACTTCTTGATTGCTCTCCGTCAGGGGAGGTTGTGTTTGTTTTTTTATGGAACTCCGGCATGCCGTGTGGCCGGAACGATTAGATATGTTCTTGGTTTTATTCTCTACTAATGCAATGTACCGTACGTAATTGAAGTTATTTTCTTTAAGACTGTTTTGCTGATACCTCTAATAAACGTAGCTTTTTCTGAATTCGACTCGTCTTCCTGTTTTTCTAAGTCCTCAGCGTACTTCATGGATTTTTAATACACTTTACGTCATGTAAGCGGCCGAGGGAACGTTCTCTTAATCCACCTCCGACAACTCCCTCATAGCATCTTGACACGTATTATAATATTCTTTTAAACTTTTCTTCATTAAAACCACTAACGGCTTCGATAGGAGCTATCTCATTTTTTGACTTCCTATTATAAAGCCAAACTAAATTTCATCGAGTCGAATGAATGTAAATTTAGCGAACGTTTTCAATCAACAATATATTCTAGATTGAAATTATATTTTTAGTTACTATTTTACTTTTTATAAAAGTGTAAATAACAACAGTCAGACCTTGTTATCCCGACGACCGGTTATCAGGTCACACTCCCTTATCGCGACAGCTTTCAAAATCGCAATTTTCTGTGTATGACTTTGAAGGCTAAAGACTTCGAGTCTTACGCGTTCCTGGATCATTTTAAACTGCGGACATCCCGACAGTTTTAGAAACCTTTCTCTATTTTTCACAAACTATCTCACAACATGGTAACTACGCAATAAAAAATTTCGCTGCTAAGGTTTTCTCAAAAGTGTCTAAAACACTGATGTCTGATAGCAAAACAACGTCTGTAAAAGGACTACTTATCACTGCTGTTTAAGACACTGCTGTAGCCCGATTCTAGGATCAACGGATATTGATTATAATTCGTTGTAAAATTTTGAAGAGAAAAGTATAGAAAGTATACCTAGGAATAAGCAATATCAAGAAGTTTCTTCAACTTATAGGAGAAGAAAGAAACGGATATTCCTCAAATAACGGAGATATTCTGGCAGCACTGCTGACAGTAAAATTTTTGAGAGTTATTTTAGTCAACATGTACTATATCCACATATATATTATCTAATAAAATCATTGGATTAAAAAAGCTGCAAAGAAATTTTAGTTGAATAGACAAAACATTCTCATTTTTACTTTCCGAACATGTACCATGTAAGGAAAGTATTGTAATCATGAAAAAAATCGACTTCGAGATTTTGGTGTATTTACGCGTTTTGAGGTCTTCTGAATTCATTTATGCTATTTTTACGAGATGTATGTATGTATGTGTGTGTGTGTGTGTGAGTGAACACGATAGCTCCTAAACGGCGCAATCGATTGAGCTCAAATTGGGTATGTATTTATAAAATGCCGTCGTAAGACCGGTATTGATTTTGATGTGTATAGGACTTAGTTTTTCCTTTTACATTATGGCCTATGGGAGGGAATTCTTGAAAGTGCGTTAGCGTTTAAACGGTACATTCGATTGAGCTCAAATTGAGTATACAAATTATAGACCACAATCGTAAGACCGAAGTTGATTTTGATGTGCATAGGACTTACAGTTTTTCTGTCTAGTCTTTCTGACAAAGATTTCTTTTACATTATGGCCTATGGGGAGAAATTCTTGAAAATGCGCTACCGTTTAAACGGTGCATTCGATTGAGATTCAATTTGGCATACATGTTTGAATTATTCATCGATTAAAAATTATTTAAATGGTTGGTAATGATCTTAATCGTAAGTGTTCGGAAAGTCGAGTGGAGGCACTCCAGATTTTTTAAAATTCCACTCATATATGGAGTCATAATCCCTACTCTGTGCCAAAAGGTAACCTCTAACTGTTTGAAGGTTGCTTTCGTTTAGCCATGCCGAGAGTGGAACATGCCTGCTAACAAGAACGCATCACTCCTGCTAGATTCGAGAGAGGTAATGATTTCTGATCAAACTACGTTATTCAAGTTAATCGAAGTGCTTAAAACCATCGCTCTCGAATCCCAATTCAATTGGAAGTACCCGAAACCCCCAATTTCGGTAATAGCGTGCCCATAGCGTGATCACCTTTTACTTCCAACCGCGCCATGTTCGATTCCTCCGATCACGCTGTGTTACGTGACCGGCCTTTCGCATCGGAGAAAAGACTTGCGGAAACACTTGTTAATTCTGAATAAAATATAAGAATCGTATTAACATTAGTAAATGTCACAGGCAAAATGCAAATGCTGGGAAATGTTAGAAACCTGCTCAAACTCTTAATGTAATTTATGTAGCTGAGTGAGGTGTTTTAATTTTTCACCTTCGCATTACGTGCAGAAAGGAAATGTGCTAAGGTTGAGGTTATAGTATAATTCGTTGAATCAGTTAAATTGAAAGTGCCGATAACATATTATTTATGGGTTGTTTTTTTTTCTAGTAAATTTAATTACTTTCGACTTTTCTGATAATTTGCTCTAGCATTAAAGGTTAAATTATTCAGGTTTTCGATTAGAGTTCTCTTACTAAAAGAGTAAATGCCGCTGTGACCAGAGCTCTTGAATTATATATATAACGATATATAACGATAAAATTAATTGAAGATTAAAACAAGGAGAGATTTTATGATTTATTAAATATCTATACCAGTTTGATTACAAATTGCAAGGTACGACAAGAGAGAGGATGAGAAGATAGACGTGGTCTTTTTAATAGCACACATAACTATAGAGTTAGTCTGATTGAAGCATAACTTAAAATAATAATAATAATTTTTTCCACGTGTAACATAAAATTTACATCGCATTAAGTTACAATACAATAGTTAACCTAAATTTAAAAAAAAAAAAAAACAGTTAACTTCAATTTGCTTTCTAGAACTATATTGTTCTAGTTTCTTTTGCTTTCTCTATGCCGTTTTGCATATGTGCGGATGTTTCCAAGCCGAATAGCTTGTTTTGGGCCCTTAACTTCCTTTCCACTGATCAGATTTCGGATTTTAACCCTTTTAAACCGTCTGCGGACAACAGGCTTTATTTTGCCAAAACCCATGGCTAAATCGGTCGAGTAGTGTTTTTAGCCGTGAGAAGAAACGCACATTTCTACACTCTATCTTTTATAGGTAGATAATGCCTTCCATCCTATTCATATCATTGCACGCTTGGAAGGAGAGACAATGCTGGCGTTCTTTGTTGGCAGGAATGAGAAAAGAACGTTTTGAGAACTTTCTGTTTGTCAGACTTTGGCTTTAATACCAAAGTCTTTGGAATGAATACCTTTGGCGTGAATTGGCGCCAAAGAATATAGTCTTTGGCGTTCAAATCTTTGGCGTGAATACCGCAGAAAGTCTTTAAACCTTCTGCGGACTAAGAATCATTTTGCAGAAATTTGTGTTTAAAACGTTTTAGTAGTTTTTCAGTTTAGAGAAGAAACACATATTCCAACACTGTGTTTTACATACATAATGCAGTACCTGGCCAAATTATTTTTCATAAACATACGACTTCAAAATTTTTGCAAACAAATTTCTGCAAAACAAATTTCTGCAAAAATTTCTGCTTCAACAAATTTCTGCAAAATGATTCTTAGTCCGCAGAAGGTTTAAAGACTTTCTGCGGTATTCACGCCAAAGATTTGAACGCCAAAGACTATATTCTTTGGCGCCAATTCACGCCAAAGGTATTCATTCCAAAGAGAAGAATTTTTCTAAATATATATTTCCTTCCATCTTTTTTCGATAAAATGTATATTAATGAGTACAATGCCACAAAAAAATCGCTACAATAATATATTTATTAAATCAAATATAACATTTAATGAAATTGAACTGAAAAATAAATATTTTGTCAAAATATTTATCTTTCCGTTCAATTTCATTTAAGTAAATAAAAATTATACGCTATTCCAATTACAATGCAAAACTTACCATTTGTGGTATAATATGGTCTTCAATCCAAAGTAAAGCCTCACCATGGCACAGTGGTTATGTCACTGAAATGGTAGATGGTCGAAGTGTGAAGGTCCCGGGCTCGCGGGTACCACGCCGCTGCCCATATAACGGTCTGGAGTTTTGGTAAGGTTTTCTCCAGATGTAATGTGAATACGCGTTAGAACCCCCTTAGTAAATCCAAGACACCCCCCCTTATCCTCGGGGCTGCTCGTGGATTATTTAAATGCAGGTTCACAAAACAAATTTCGAAAATTAAATATGCAGATACGACACAACTTAAAACATATTTGCGCTTTCATCAGTTAAAGAAAAACAATGCACGTAACTGAAAGAAAACAAGTAATATTTTGTCTTACATTTCCCAAGATAAATTTTAGCAACGGTGTTGTCTTGATTCATTTTATGTCAATTTTTTTTCAAAGGACAATATTGAAAAATGTCATTGATTTAGCTCCGAAGCACGTATTTCACTCCCAACTTAAATATTTACACCGGTTTGTAAAAAAATGATGCAGTGAAAAATGATAGAAATGAAGAAAATAATAAGTAAATTAAATAAAAATTAATTAACTAACCGAAAGTAACAAACGATGGGAAAATCCGGAGAGATGCCGCAAAGAAAAATGGCCCTGTGTGCACAGGGAAAATGTGCGAACGGAATGATATCAGCAGCGCGGTACTTCTTCGCAACTGTCTCCGCTTCTGTTCCCAGAAAGCGGTTCATAAGGAAAATTTTGCGTTCGCACGTGCGATTGATTAAAGACTGTGCTGTATTATCCTACACTACAGTGCGTCAGCTATAATAAGCGTATTTAAATTTAATATGTCAATGTGTTCATTCTTTATTTTTTCCTTTGGCGGTTCACGTGCTCATGTGCTGAAATGGAGGAGTCGCCACGCTTAACTTCCAGACTTTCTACTCTTGTGGATGCTTGGAACTTTTTTCCAACTGAAAAGGAATTCTTTTTAGTACAGAGAATTCTTTAAGCAAAGAAATACTGGAAAATTTTTCGAGAAACAAAAAATTTATACAAAATACAAAAGGAACATTTCTTAATTCAGCGCCCCCTTTTGACTGGAAGCCCACGGCAGCTGCCCATCTGCCCCTGCCATAGCCAGTCTCTATTATGTGAAATCACCCAGACTCACACAGGCCTGCCAACATCTAGTGAAGAAAATTCAGTATTTTTATGAGGTATTACAATCTTTAAATCATAATTACTTATCTGCGCCACAAAACATACTTCGAAATTTTTTCACACATTAAATTTCAACATTTATTCTATGTACCCTTTTTCTAATATAAGTTGACATGGCACACAGTTATGGTTTTTAAAATGAACATTTAGCTTTTTGAAAAAATTTATATTTGAAATTTTAATTTCGCATAAGGTCATGATGTAAAAATAGAATTTGTATTAGAGCATAAGAGAATTCTTTTAACGTGAAATGAATAAAACTTCAATGTTTCTTTGTTTCTTTAGGTTCACAGAATTTTTATTTCTTAAATGTTCAAAATTTTACAAAATATCTGCTTTCTGGACCCCCCCCCCCCAAAAAAAGTAGTAACATTTTGGGGGTTTGAACTCACGAATGTTACAATTTAAGGATTTCTCTTCTAATTTTGAAATTTCCAAGAATCTTTCACCAATGAGTCATCAACAGAAGCACAAGTCTCTTCAGTATTGGGCCAAAATACCATGGTATATTGGTCCATATTGAATGAATATAGTATCTTTATGGCGGCAATCTTTCAGAACGGATTGGGAAATAAATATGCCGATTACTAAAGCTTCAAAATGTCAAAAAGCAGGAGATTTTAATGTAAAATAAGCAGTTAGAAACCTTCAAAATCTAGCAGAGCTGGCAGGTATGCCGAGAAATCTCCCATACATTGCACACGTTTTGTACGGAAACGCCCGTAGGATTACGCCAGCGTAAATCAAACATAATACTAAGAAACGGGCTGGCATCACCCATAAGGTCGGCAGAAGTTCTTTTCCTCATCCCGGTGTGTCTTTTTACCCTTTTTTTTAATACCCCGCACGCTCTAGAGCGGTAAATAAACTCCTAATCTTCTCTTTCCGAGTAATTACCGCGAAGACAGGTCCGCGATGTGTCGTAAAAACCGGAAGAATGAGCGCCTTGGGAAGTCCGCAATTTGGAGAGCAGTTACGAGTAACGAACTGGAGGTACTGAAAGTCGCTTCCCAGGCCAGTCAAAGTATTTTATGCGCAGGGCGTTAGGTTTGAGGCAGATATCAATTAGCATTTTATGTGAAAAGTGTTATGCTTGTAATAAATATTAAGGAATTAACGGGGATTATTTTGTGTATTTCCTTCAGAACAAGTATCTGACTGTTTAATCACCATGTTAAATATTTGCTGGTTTTATATTTAAATCATAAATACAGTTACTACGAAGCAATATGATAGTGTGATTAATTAATAGTAATTAATTTAATTATCGTGTTTCTATATTTAAAAATAGGCTTACCATGGCCGAGCGGATAATACGCCGAACAGGGTAGATGGCCGAAGTATGAAGGCCAAGGATTCTGCTTTCAAATATGAGATTAAAGCTCTCCCATATATAAGACAACCGCTTCTACCGAGTGGTTGTCGGTCTAACGGTATGGACTTTTGGGAGGCTTTCTCCTGATGTAAAGTCAAAACACGTTAGAATCCTTTATAAAGTCACCCGAATAAGTCATCCCCCCCTTTAGACAAATAGTCCTTGTTTAGCTTTGCCTTAATCACAAAATCAAATCTATATTTAAATAATGAGAAAACTGTGTAAAAACTTACAGAATGTAATTTACGTGGTCTAATAAAATAAGTAAGAAAGATACATATAAAAATATGATCATCGTATAGATTTTATATATACACAACAAAATTCTCTTGAATTACTTTAAACTTGTGTATGAAAGCATGTGACTGCTAAATATATTTAAGCAAATACTCGTTTCCATATTTTCGTTATAAATTATAACATCAAATGTGCCAAAACGCCTTCTAGGATAAAGTTTTGTATCATATATATTATTTCTCAATGGTCTTTTTTTCTAGCACGGCTAAATATCATTAAATACTTGACCAAAAAAAATTTTTTTAATACCCAGTTAAAGCTTATGTCTACTTTTGACGAAAAATATGCAAAAATTCGGAAAAAATCTTTTTGTTAGTAAAAAAAAATAAAAAACAAATCATACATGTTATTTCTCAAAGGTGTTTTTTTCTGGCACGGATAGATCTCATTAAATACGTGACCAAAAAAAAAAAAAAAAATGTAACAGACTCCATGGTTCCAGGTTGCCATGGAGTCAGATGAATTGAATATACTTTGTTTAAAAATGAGTGGCAACGACAGATAAAAATGTAAAAAAAATAGAAAAGCTCGGAGTTATTATTATATTTTTTGTAAAGATTGGATGGATGATTGAAAGTAACTAGAAATACAGTCTTTTTTTTTTTTTTTTTTGTAAATTGTTTGTAAAATAAATATTTAAATGAGGTTAAAAGAACTACTTATTTTGTCTTTTTAATAGAGCCGCTCATTTTGATAATTCAGTGAGTTGTATTCATCAGTCGCCGGCAGAATATTTTGTTCTATGCCATTTTCTCGAAGGTTTGGCCACATTTTTCTGGCTCTCCCGGGTGGGCGGCTTGAATTGAAACAGGCGCGGCTAGATCTCATTAAATACGTGACAAAAAAATATAAAAAATACCCAGTTAAAGCTTATAATTTCTACTTTTGACGAAAATAGCGCCACCTGTTGGTGACACATGTTTTTTATTCTCTATGAAATGCAAAAATGTACAGAAGAGGGCGTTTGAATAGCCCTAATACTACCGATATATTCAACTTTAAATGTAAGAGGCGTCATCTTCGATCAGTGGTGCAGTGGTGGTTCGCTCATAGAGATCAGTGGTGCAAACTGTAAATATACATACCAATATATATATTTATATATTGATATACAATAAACATTAAGTAGATTTTCTGTATGCTTATAATTATTAACTGCTAATATTGTTTTTAAAGATGTCTTATAAAATAAAACAGTTAAAATAAATTTATTTCTGTTAAAATAGATGCCTACTTTTTGAATGATTTCCAATCAAACATCTAACTGACCCGAGAAAATATTTAACAGAATATTATGTACTTATAGACATATTTATTCATTTTTACACTATAATATTTACAGTTGTAGTATTAAATATAATATTGTGCGAAATTTTCGCACGGGTCAGCTAGTTTTATCTTATTTAGAGAAGATATACTTCAGGACAATCAGGATTCAGATATATTTTAATACATTGATAGCTTTCTTTCGAAAGAGTCAATAAAATCTCAATCAAAATATCCGCATGTGTAATATATAATGCCTTAAGCGAAAATATAGTTACATCTAGTTAAAAAGAAAGTTCAAGAAACGTGCGAAAAAAAAAATGGTATCTTTCCAGCCGATTTTCGTAATAAGAAAGAAAACATTTTCAAAAGAAGGATTGAATTATATTTCACGATTAAATTAGTGACTCGGTTTTGCATAAGTTAATGAAATCATTTATTTTTTTAATAAATGATTTTACTTTTGTTTTGGAATAAATAAATAACCTTAACTGATGGAAAAGATCGTGTGTAAAAATTCTTGAACAAAATTTAGCTGTAAATAAATTTAAGATGGACTGTATTATTAATTTATAAAATATTGTTTTACTTTTTACCATGAATGCTTATTTTAATATGAGAGGCAACAAAAACGAAGCGTAAAACGGTTGGGTGAAATACATTTTTTTTTGACGAAACAATGTACTAAAATTTTTTTTATTGTGTATATTTTATTGCTGTATAGTTTTACAATTTTGACATTGTGAGTACTTCAGCACGCAACATTTCTCTTTACATTAGATAAACGTACCTTCTTTCAAAGTATTAAGTTGCAAATGAATTTTTAACAAATCAATTTCCTAAGCGTATTTTATTTCAAGTAAAAGAGAGCAGTTTATAAAAATTATGATTTTCTAAGGGGCGTTCTCATTCTGCAAATGAATTAAGTTAAATATGATTTTTAAAAAATTATCTGGAAGTTTTTATCAAATTCAAATAAAAACTGATATACATACTACTTTATCAATTCCCTTAACGTGATTAGTTGCGATCTGCGATCGGTTGGAATTACTGCATTCGGAACGGAAACCCAGTTTTCCCCGCATAGTGGGAAGATGGAAAAAATTTCTTTATTCTTTAGCATCAAAAGGTTTACATACAGTCCCATATTTGTTTTTTCTTACTAGACTAACCTAACAAAACCAAAGAAGGCCCTGATTACCGCACAGGTACACTAGGCCGCTGCCTAGGGCCTGCCAATTTTAGGGTCCCCCGAAATGATTAAAATAGTTCTATACTTAAAAAAACATTGTTATGCTAAATTTTTAACAGTACTGAAAACAGATAATTTTTAACAGTACTGAAAACAGACTTTGGCAACACATACTGGTGAGCAAAAGAGTATGTTTCCAGAAACTCAATGGGCGAAATAGCGTCATGTTAATACATCAAACATTCCAAGATGGAGTGACGTGGCATCATTTGATTTTGTGAAGCATAACTTCTAATAAAAATACTGTTAACTTAAAAATTTTTGGTCTAAAGAGAGTTTGAAGCTAAACCTCCTCTCCTCCTTTATGTATACCATTACGAAGAAATACTTGCACCCTATGAGGAGTCGCATGACAAACAAGTTATGACCGTCCAGGGGGTCTCCGAATGTCTTAGTCGGGTTCTGCTAAAAAGTATTATTCTTGTGGAACATAGCTGCCAATTTTAATAAAACACAAATACGTACATAAGATATGAACAGTTACGTCACATCTCATCGATCAATTAGAAGCCATGCATCAATTCGAGCCATGTAGAAATGTTTAGCCCGAGGAATGTACTGCCTGCACTGTACACACACACACATGAATATACATGCCTCGTTTATCACTGATAATGTCGGAGGATTTAAGAATTCTCCCTGAGTGGCATTTTCTTTTTTTCTTTCGCTTCTGTCAGCTGACATAATCTACTCTCTCGTCGCTAATAAGTAATCCCCACAATCCTTTTTTCACGTAATCATTGCGTCGGCCCGGGACAAAGATCCAAGGGGGCCTTAATCGCTTTAATTGGGAGTAATGAACAGCGCAGGATGTCATCTCTCCGGGGCAATTATGAAACATTACTCCGTTAACAGACGTGCGTCGAGGCACCGGAATGAGTGGAGGGCGAAGCCATGCACGTAGATTCTCGGATCAGAGAGAAAATGGCGCAATAATTCATGACACGTACCACAAGCAAGTAAGCCTTGTTATGTGTACCACGCAGTACTGTATGCGTAAGCATCTATAAAGCTATAAGACCTGGAATCATGAACGTCCGTTTAAAGGAGCAGATGGGGGTGGGGAGCCTTCCCTCCCCCGCCCCTCCAGCTGGCGGTATACAGAGCATTTTAGCATATTGAACTTTTTTTGCACAGTAGACACTATTACATGGTAGATACGTTCCGTGCTATATGAAACCGTGCTGTACAGGACCTGAGCTATACTCCACCTGGAGTGCGAACTGCGCGGTATCAACACTTCCTAGATATAGAAGGCCTGAAAACAGAAGCTTTTACGTCATCACTAGGTCTTCTGAGATGACGTCATCACAGTTTTAATTTCACAAAGTAAAACCAGTTAAAATTTCTGGTGAAGGATACAAATTTTAGAGAATATCTTAAGTTAAAGATAAAAAATAAGTACCTTTCTGATAAAAATTAATTTATTATGATCTATTTCTATACCATATTGCATAATTAGTGATAGTTATAAAACTTCCTATTTGTCGTAAAATTAAATTTTCTATCTTAAATCATAAAATGTTTTATGCGGGAGTAAATTCACCTCAAACTTTGAATAATTTTAGTTTGTGAAAATAAACATGTGATGAGGTCATTTTACCTAGTGATGAAGTTCCTGTTCTCAGGCATTGTATATCTGTTGGCGGTACATCATGCTTACTCGCGTAATAGCCGCACTTTTTTTGCCAATTTTTCACGAGAAAAACCTAAGTGTGATTATTATGCAGGGAACTCTACTACCTGGTATTGAACACTCGAATGCTAAAACTGATATGGGTACTTTGCCAAGTCAGTAATAAAATTACTAACTTAGCAAATTTTTCCAGACTACGTATCGTATACTAAATAATCTTTTGGTCAGTAGCACACAAAAAAGAGGCATTTTTCTTTTTACATTAATATTTTTATAGGCATAGGTCAAATGCATCACTGCGACTTTTATGCGGGGAAAATATTTTGACGATTTTCTGTGCTTCAGAACGGAGGTGCGACTGTTACGCAAGGGAGACTATTTCGCCAAAGAAAAAAAAAAAGAGATTGAGATTGTTACATATTAGTGACAAATAAATGTGAAAATTTTTAAATATCATGGCATTTTGTTAGTTTATAAATCCTCTGTAAATCCTTTCAAGGCATGAACTGAAATTTTAAATACCGTTAATAACAGTTCTATCCACGTCAAATGAATCTTTATGATAAGCATTACGAAAATTATGAATTATTTAAGTGTTTCCTTTTCTGGAACATTCCATCATATTATTAGACGCATTAACAAAACAATTTTCGGAGCTGAAAACTTGCCCATACAATGCCATACGATCGTCGTAATTTCAGTCTCAGTACATTTCTGGCAATCGGAATTCATCTGCCGTTTTGATTTTACGGTCTCTTTGAACTGCGGGGCGCCTAATAAGGTACAATAATCTCGATCAATAAAATTATTTCAATTCCAGTCATTCCGTACGGAAGTGTTATGTCTGAAGTCATGAGAGAAAGCCGCAAAGCTGAGATCGTTGTACTTAAATAATAGTTCCTGTTTTGTCAACGTTTTGTGCAACAGCATCCGGGCTATAAAGCCCGAATTTCAAAGCAGGCGTCACATGTCTCTAATAGGAGTTTTAATTGCAGTTGCGACAAAGCTGCTCCTAACAAAGCTGGCGTTGTTAAAACTCCTTTCAAATAGGCATTGCTACGTGACAATTTTCAAATTTTCCCGAATTCTAATTACGTGGTGTGCTATACGTTTTGAAATGGCCTCGGAAGTTCTTAGTAATTTGGGGAATAATTTCACGTTTGTAAAACTGTTCTGGGATCTCAAAATCATGAATTAGATGTTATTGGATGTTAAAAGAACACGGATTGTTAACAGGCGTGTCACATGCATAGAATTGCATCATTTTAATAACGATCTCATGCTAGAACGTGCAGGAATTCTCGATATTAGCTGCTTAATTGGAACAGTGAAATATACTTATGCTATAAAATTCCTGTTTTCATAAATTAATGAGTTTAAATGTTTAAAAGTTATATTTAGTTTAGAAGTAGCCGTTTTGATTAATTTTTGGAATTCAATTTTGTTCACATCACGAATAAGAGCTTCTTTAGCACTGCAAAGAAGTTAAATATGTATGATATCACACAGATGTATTAACTCGTGAAATCTGTTACGATTATCTGGTATTGTTCCAAAATAATAACAGCGTTAAATGTTTGAAATAAAGAACAAGTACAAATGTACGAAGAAAATATTACTCTCACATTTTGATTATCTTAATAAACATTTTACTGTGTCTTATTCTAATCAATTGCTTAATAGCAAAACGGAAATGTTTCATTTCATTTTATTATCTTACACTAGTTCATTTTCTTAGATGCACTCAGATATTATGGTGTCGCACACATTTAAAAGGAATATTTTAGATATTCGTAAGATGTTGGTGGAAGGAAGCTCGCCTTAACCCTTTGATGCGCAGTGTTCCTGCTCTGGGAACATCAAACATCAAACTCTGACGTTTTGACTGTTGGCAGTCACGAAGAATAGATGTGATTTCTATAAAAAATAGTTGCGGGTGACACAGCTCCAGGAGAATCCTTTACTTTTTAGCACGTCATTTCCCGTAAAAAAATTGTCCCGATTATTTTTAACAGCACTGACATCTGCTGAATAATGGAAGAATGCGAGAACAGCTGGATACATTGCCCAATGCCTTTTTCAGCATTGGGAAAGGGTTGCGCCTCAAAGGGTTAAAGAATCTCAGCACTCAGAAACTGCAGCAGAAACAAGTACCATCGAGTTAGCTAGAACCCTTTCCTACTGTTTATTTTTACACTGAAAAACTAATTAACGACTAAGAAAATTCGTGAAGATATTCGCTTATGCTAAACCAATCCCAAGCGCAACTCAAGATATTTTATTCATTCACGTTTACATATTTTTTGGATTGTTCTTTTTGCATTAAATGCATAACACCTAACAAATGCTGCCTTTGAAAGGAAATTTATTGCTTTCATGAATTCAGTTTTTAATAAGAGTTGAATTTTTCAGATTTTCAGAAATTCCTCCTATATTCACAAAATCGGAGTTGCTTTTTTGTGTTGCGCTGTTGGAAAGTTACGCAACGCTATTTGACAAGGATGGGGAGGTTGCCTTGGTCCGAGAACTTTTTAAGGGGTCTTAACGCGTATGCATATTACATATGGAGAAAACCAACCAAAACGCCAGACCGTTATCGACAGCCGTACGATAGGCCAGAACGCTAGACCTCCAAATTTCAGCCGTCTGCCATTTTGAGTGTCTTATTCACTCGACCATGGTGGGGCGGAGTTACTCTTTTATCGGATATTTTATATATTAAAGAATTCTAAAGATAGCAGATTTCAACTTTTAGGCAGCATTTTTCAAGGTGCAATGTGCATAATGTAAAAAGAATATTCAAAAAATATGAGAATGGGAATAAGATACTTGGTGCTAATACACAAATAAAAGCAAAAATCTTCATCTACAGTTTATGTCAGCGCTATGAGGGGAATGAGGCACTCATCTACAGTTTATGTCACTGCTATAACGGGAAACTTCATCTGCAGTTTATATCAGTGTTAAAATGAGATATTTTGCGCTAATGCACATTTTTTGTTGTTGTTGAAGCAAGAAACTTCATCTACAGTTTATGTCAGTGTTATAATGGCATTAAGATACTTGGTGCTAATACACAAATAAGAGCAAAAACTTCATCTACAGTTCATGTCAGTGTTAGGTGCTGATGCACAAATAATAGCAGAAATCTTCATTTACAGTTTATGTTAGTGTTATAGTGGGAATAAGATACTTGGTGCTAATACACAAATAGGAGCAAAAACCTTCATCTACAGATTATGTCAGTGTTATAATGGGAATAAGGCACTTGGTGCTAATGCACAAATAAAAGCAAAAAACTTTATCTACAGTTTATGTCTTTATTAAAAGAGAGAGGATCGTCTGAACTTTTGTCACTCCTCCGAGATCGAGTGACGGTTGCGGCAGGGGCGTAGCCAGGAGGGGGGGATATCGGGATATATTCCCCCCCCCCGAAATTTTTGGATTAGTGATAAAATTCCGTCTATTTATACACATATAAGTTCATATCTCCCCCCCCGAAATTTTTTCCAGGCGCATACCCCCCCCCGAAAAATTTTCCTGGCTACGCGCCTGGGTTGCGGCAAAAATTTTTAAAACTAACCTACTTAGCATCATGCACTTACACCGCGTGCACAGAGCCGTAAACAAAGGGGGGCGATTTAGGTGATCAATCCCCCCCCTCCCCCGTTAAATCTTCCAGTAATGCGTTGACAGATGACTGTTTATTTAGAAGAAAAGTCGAACACGCTTAACGGAATAGTAAATCTGCTATGGAAATTTATTGTAATAAGAGGGATATTCCTTTAACCGATGCTCTAGTAAACGGGTTCGACTCTATTAAAAAGCACGATGTGACGTTTTCCGAATAATTATGAACAATTAGTACTTATAGATATATGTGTGATGCTCTTTCTTTCTCTGCACCTCAATACTAGAATCTCTCCCATAACCTTAGATCTGAGCGTTCTCGTAAAGTCTTCGAAAAGAGGCTATAGATTTCTGATAAAGTTCAGGTCAGACGTTACGTCAACGAATAAATCCCTCAGTGTTTCAAGGACTCTATAGAATTAGACACTATAGGGACATGAGGAATCTTATACCTTTCGGGCACTTACTCCAAACATTCTACGTGATCGAAATCTACTTGAGATTCCTACCCAGAGCCTAGACGGGCAGCTCCAGAGAGAAGAGGTCGGCTTCAGAGAGGTAGAAGTTGAGAGGTAACTTTTATGCTGGTGTTAAGCCTGCTGAGGCGTGTTTCGCAAACCCACCATCTAATGTATTTTAAATTCCACTCTATGTGTTTCGTTATGTGCCGTGAAAGAGGGACTCGTTTCGATTTTTATGACGGCAGAACGTTTACCATCCTGTGAATACGGTTACTGGCTGTAGTTCCGGGTCTTCAGGGTAGGCAGAGCCCGACTATGACAGTCAGAGGCCCTAGGCCTAGCACTTTTGCGGGGCCCCTGTGCGGTCATTTCGTGTTGCTCATACCACTTATAATTGTAAGATACCGCTGTCGCAATTTCATGCATAAGGGGGGAGGTTCTTTAGCTTCAAACTCTCTCCTGTACAAAAAGTTTTAACTTTAAGTTCACAAATTTCTAGCTTTTAATATAGAAGTTATGCTTCAGAATGACGTCACGTCAATGAATACTTCATGGTGGGATTCTTGGGATCTTTACATGGCGTTTGTTCTATTCCTGACAACCCTTAACAAACCCTTTTGCTCAGCGGCATGTATTTTTCAAGTGCATATCTGTATCTATTTATACTACTGTTGAAAATTTATCATAACTCATTTCTTTTAGGAATAGAACGTAAGCTATTTTAATAATTTTGGGGCCTTCTAAAACTTGGGGGCCCTAGCCCTGGCCTAGTTGCCTGTGCGGTAATCAGGGCCTGTCTTCAGGGATTGATGGGAGATCGAAATGGAAAATTTTCTGATTTCTCGTTGGACACTTCTGGGCATCCACGGCCCTTCCTGTTTCCATTTGCGATAAATATCCACAACTGCGTCACTCACATGCGCAAATTATCAGAACAGTCCTAACTCAGGGACGCTACAGACTCCAATGCCATTATGTTGTGCCATGGAAATTCTACGCGAGGGGAATCTGCCTATTTGTAGGGAGTGATACCTCGGTCGGAAGACTTTTTAATGGGTTCCAACGCTTATTCACGTTACATCTGGAGAAAATCGACCAAAACTCTAGGACTACAACAACAGAGCGGGCGTGTACAACAGAACAATGGATCTTCGCACTTCAGTAGTCTATTCAATGCCTTATCCATTCGGCGAAGGTGGGGTCACAGACTTCAATATAAGAGCGGGATTCTGTGACAATCACAGAGAGGGAAATCCTCAGGTTGCCAACCCTCCAAACAAGAACTAATCTTACACAAATTAAAATGGCATTTCAGAGCAATTTTTTATCCAAAGAACTCCTTGAATTTCTTGAAATTCACTAAATGTAGTTCCAGGCCCCAATTAAGACAAACCGGGACCTGGGGCAGAAGCCTGAATGCCTCCCCCCCTACATTTTGTTTCCTTAGCGTCTTTGATAACAGCTTTTATGTATTCTGTATGCTGTGTTCTCGTACGCAAGGGTACAAATCTGTGTCGTTTTTAAATTTATCTCGCATGAAATACGACACTAGATAAATGAGAATGTTTGTGAACATTTTAAAAAATATGGAAAAAGCTTCATTTAAAATAAGCTTATTAAAAATGAAGACTAAAAAATAGAACTAAAAACCGGACATTTTCATAATATTAGTGTAACCTTTAATTGCTATTTATTGAAGCCCCATTATCGCTGGGTAGCCACTCAAAAATCACCAAGCAGTGATTCGGGTTTAGTTTAAAAACTTCATTGGGTCCGACAATTTTCTGCGTAGTCAGTCAAAATCTCGCAACCATTCTAGTTACCATTTCTTTTTGCAGAAATCAATCTGCTGTGGTGTTACAATTGAAATATAGAAAGGTAGGATATAAATAAAAGATTCAAGAGGTAGAATTGAAATAAAAGATTTTTATTCTTAGTAACTTGTATATTCATAATCGAAAAATAATAGGCATTTATTATATTGAAATAAAAGCTTAAACTGAATTCAAATTCTGTAAAAATTTAGGGCCCCCATCAAAATCGGAGGCTTGAGGCATGTTTCCCTCCTGTCCCTGCGATAATCAGGGCCTGTATGGTTCTACACAGCAATCTTACTTCTTTTTCTTTTAATTTTTTTCATCCAAAAGTTGTATCATAGTAAGTTTATCTTCTGTGTGAAAAGTGATAAAAAATATCATTTTCCTTCGATTTAGATGACATTAGTCTTCCTATCATATGAGATATGCATATGTATATATACATATACACTGTCTACCAATAAGTATTTGGACACCTATGCAAATGACGATATCTGCGGTCCTGAGGTACGTCACGACCTCCGCCGGTATATATCGTGTAGGAAACAGCATCGGCATGAGTCGCTGCAAGATGCCGCGCAGTTCGGAGCTCTCTGATTTCGAGAAAGGTATAATTATCGGGTATCACAAATGTGGCCGATCCTTAAGGGACATATCTAGCGATCTGAAGTACCCAAAATCGACAGTGGCCTATGTGATTAAGAAGTGGAAGGTGAGCGGTGATTGTCGGAATGTGCCCCGAGTCGGCAGACCAACGAAACTGGGAGATAGAGACCGACGAGTGCTGTCCAGAGAAATTCGGAAGAACCGCACCCAACCGATGGCCCTCATCCGCGAGGAGTTTCAACAGGCATCCGGGAGTATTGTTTCAATGAATACCATCCGTAAGGAAGCACATCTGCTTGGTTTTCATGGTCGTGCTGCTGCCCATAAGCCTTTGATCACAAAGTCCAACCGCGCTGCTCGGTTAATGTGGTGCAAAGCACATCGAAATTGGACCGTAGATCAGTGGAAACGGGTTCTTTGGAGCGACGAATCAAGGTTCACCCTTTACCGTTCGGATGGCAGGGTCTGGGTCTGGCGTCTGCCTGGAGAACGTCTCCTGCCAGAATGCATTGTGCCAACAGTCAAGTTCGGCGGAGGTGGAATTATGGTCTGGGGGTGTTTCTCCTGGTATGGACTGGGACCCTTGGTCCCCATTCATGGTAAGCTCAACGCCGATGCCTACTGCACTATTTTGGATGACAATGTGCTTCCTACGTTGTGGCAGTTTTACGGGTTGGACCCCTGTTACTTTCAGGACGACAATGCCAGTTGTCATGTTTCGAGGTTAACCAAGGCTTGGTAGGGTGCCAATGGAGTTCATCGAATGGACTGGCCTGCCCAGAGCCCAGACCTGAACCCTATCGAGAACCTCTGGGACGAGTTGGATCGCCGAATTAAGGGGTGCACTACCCGTCCAAAATCGGTGAAAGAACTTCTATGTCTACTCCAAGCCGAATGGAAGACAATACCACTAGCTGTAATACAAAGACTTGTGGAAAGTATGCCCCGGAGGGTTCACGCTGTAATTGTCTCTCTTGGAGGCTCTACTAACTATTGATTTTGAATATAGTTTTTCTTTTCTATCACAGGTGTCCAAATACTTATTGGTAGAAAGTGTATACAGGGTGGCCCAAAAATGTAGAAACACACTTTAATTATTTATGTATTAGAGATAAATGGGCTATGTAAATTGAAGAAATGTTCAAACCAAGGAAGGAAGATTATATGTTAAGAAAAAATTCCACACATTAATTTTCAAGAAGTGAAACTTTTTAAATTTGTGCACGACCCTCGTACAAGAAAATTCCCAGTGAGTAAAATGTGCCCTTTACGCTAACGAAGTGATTTACAATTTTTAAGCCTTTTATCATAAAATGCTTCAGAGATATTGTTATAATAAAGATCGCCTGGGGCTATACACGAATTTCAATCTAAACTTTTACTGCTGGAGATCAAAAAAGTTCTTGCTTCCATAATTTCTGTACGATGCCTGAAGCGCGTGCAGAAATAGTGCTTGTCGTACACGCGATGTTTTTTTTTTTTTTTTTTTTTTTTTTTTCCAATTTCGAGAGCCATTAATAAGTGGTTAAATCAGTATAATCTTAGTTTCATGTCTCTGACACTTTTTCGGATATAAATTTCAAATTTTGAACATGGAATTTTGTGTACAGGGATAGTATACAAATTTAAAAAGTGTAACTTTTTGAAAATTAACGAGAGGAATTTTTTCTTAACGTAGTCTTTTTTCCTACCTTATTTAGAACATTTTTTCAATTGACATTGTTCACTTATCTATAATAGATAAAGAATTAAAGCATGTTACCACTTTTTTAAAACACCTTGCTTATAAATATAAACTAATTTAGAAATTCAATTTTCTGAGCCTAGTTTTCTACAACACAACCTTGGCGCGAAAATTCCGGATTCGCAACCGCTTAAATATTTTGACAAATCGTGCAAACAAAAAAGAAAAAAAACGAAGTAAACAAGAAAAAAATGACGGCATTCAACAATAGATTTGCTCAGTTTCTTCCAAATAGTTGAAATTCCTTCCGCTCCAGCTTTTCAAATCGTGTCTCTCTCCTGATAGTTACTTTTGTTTCTTCTTGCTTGTAAGCGAAAGTTTTAGTGATTCCGAAGCAGCAAAGCGATGGCAACATACAAAAAAACAAAAAAAAAAACATTAATATCTCATTCAAAACACGTCTGTCTCACTATTTGGCAACGTTCCGAAAATATTTCGTTTTTTTCTGATCGAGCAGACGGTTTCGGGGGGGGAAGAGCAACGTTCCAAAACAAATGGCGAAAATTCAGACCATTTCTAACGTTAATGGGAATTTAAGGATTTTAAAAACACATTCATATGTTTTCTTTTTCTCATCTCGAATGCATTTTTCATTCTAGTTTCCGAGAAAGTCAATAGATCCACTGCTGTTAAAAAAAAAAAAAAAAAAAAAAAAAAAAAAAAAAAAAAAAGTTATCAGCAAACAGTGGAATGAAGTTTGTCTGAAAATTTTTATTCGTGTTTATGAATAAAAAGTGAGATCCTAATTGTCGCTGGCTTGGCGCAATGTTTTTTGTTTCACGAAACTTTCCCTCGGCATGTGCCTGACACATTACAATTCCATGATTTTGTTGTTATTAAAGGAAAAACGTGGTTTTGTGGCAAAAAGAGAACTTCTCGAGTTAAATTCTAGGCGCAGAAAATCCCAAGCAAAATTCATGTCCTTCATAATTTCTGGACTGGAGTTTTATTTCTCCTTTTTTCTTTTCTTTTTGGGCGCATTCCATGCTGCCTAAAGCTTTGATCTAAATTTAACCATCTTTTAAAAAAGTATTTTGTCGCTTAATTATTGAAATAAACCCTAATCCGGTCGTTGTAATCCAGTTATAAGTATGCTTTTTAAAATAATTTATGAAGTTTGGCATTTACTCTAAATAATTAACCCTAGATCGCTGTTACTTTGTAACAAATTATTCATTCTAGAAACTAAAACAGTCTTTTTTTTTACGATTTAATCAAACTGAGGATAAGTTTTCTTGTATTTCAACTAAAATATACCAAATTGAATATTTGAATCTAATCAAAGCATTTTGATTTTTCTTACTATTTTTGGATTAAAATTTCTCTCTGAGCACATGATTTTTTACCTTGCTCCTTTCTACTGTGAAATAAATTCTCCTGAAAACGATATTGAAATCATTTTAAATTTAAACGAAGAAATAAATATTCTATTAACTATTTTAAAAAGTAAAATATTGGACTATTGATATATAATATGATATGAAGGGCAATATTCAACTTCATTAAACAAAATATGCTTTCATGAAATTCCACAGGGATAAAAGTTGAAGCTGGCCCGTGGGGGGATCGAACCCACGACCTTCGCGTTATTAGCACGACGCTCTAACCAACTGAGCTAACGGGCCACATTAATCAGGGCTTGCTTCTGTCAAATTGTTGCGACCCTGGAATAAACTATCCTGAGAACGGTATTGAACTCCGTTTAGATTCAAACGAAGAAACAGAAACTTATAAAATGAATTATTAGTCGATTGAAATATAATATATGATTCAACTTCCTTATCAAAATATTCTTTTTTTAAAAGTTCCACGTGTATAAAAGTTACAGCTGGCCCGTGGGGGGATCGAACCCACGACCTTCGCGTTATTAGCACGACGCTCTAACCAACTGAGCTAACGGGCCACATTACTTCGAGCTTGCTTCTGTCAAATTGTCGCGACCCTGAAATAAACTATCCTGAGAACGGTATTGAACTCTGTTTAGATTTAAACGAAGAAGCACAAATTGTTATTAACTATTTTATAAAAATAATTATTAGTCGATTGAAATATAATATATGATTCAACTTCCTTATCAAATTATTCTTTTTTTAAAAATTCCACGTGTATAAAAGTTGAAGCTTGCCCGTGGGGGTATCGAACCCACGACCTTCGCGTTATTAGCACGACGCTCTAACCAACTGAGCTAATGGGCCACTTTACTTCGAGCTTGCTTCTGTCAAATTGTCGCGACCCTGGAATAAACTATCCTGAGAACGGTATTGAACTCTGTTTAGATTTAAACGAAGAAGCACAAATTGTTATTAACTATTTTATAAAAATAATTATTAGTCGATTGAAATATAATATATGATTCAACTTCCTTATCAAATTATTCTTTTTTTAAAAATTCCACGTGTATAAAAGTTGAAGCTGGCCCGTGGGGGGATCGAACCCACGACCTTCGCGTTATTAGCACGACGCTCTAACCAACTGAGCTAACGGGCCACATTACGTCGAGCTTGCTTCTGTCAAATTGTCGCGACCCTGGAATAAACTATCCTGAGAACGGTATTGAACTCTGTTTAGATTTAAACGAAGACCCAGGTAGCACACATACGTTGGGGCAACGTATGAATGCATACGTTGGGGCAACGTTGAAATGACACGTTGGCTTACGGTTATCCAACGGTTGGCAACTGGTTATTTCTTACGTTGGGCCAACGTATGCTCTAACGTTTTGCCAACATATTTCCAACCGTTGGGCTAACGTATGAATGCATACGTTGGGCTAACGTATAAATACATACGTTGGGCTAACGTATTAATGCATACGTTGGGCTAACGTATTAATGCATACGTTGGGCTAATATATTAATGCATACGTTATGTTAATGTATAAATGCATACGTTGGGTTAACATGTAAATGTATACATTGGGACACCGTAAAATCTGTATGTTGTCACTCTATTATCCAACTGTTGGAAATTGGTTATTTTTAACATTTAGCTATCATAATTGTTAACCGTTACATTTATAAGTTAGTTTCATATTTTAGGCCAATGCAGAAACCTAATGTTGGATAATTATATTTGACGAATATTTGACAAATTGATGTGCTACTTCATAACATTTCTATAGATATATGAAAAACTGTCAAATTTGAAATTAAAGTTTTTAATTATTTTACTAACAGCAAATGCAGTGACAGATTCAGATAAGTTTTAAGGGACGGTAGATATGTAGAACAAAGCATATTATCAAATAGTCACATTTTTTCTTTCATCAAATATTGAGGTTTCTGTGCGCTTAGGAGGAGGGCGAGCGGACACCCCACCCCCCCTAAAAAATACTTTTGTCGACAAAATTGTCAGTTGCCAAAGGACTGTCAGCAAATTTTAGCTTTGATCACCAATCTGTAAAATGCTCAGTGTATAAATTACCAGTTCTGCCGAATGTTTATTATAAGTTATACTATATCATGAACATAGTCTTGTTACGATTTTCCTTTTAGTGAGTTTTGTGCCAGTAAACAAGTCCCTTTTGTCCCCTCAAGCCAACTTCATTCCAGATCATGTAATGCAGTGTGTATTTAAGGCAAACATGCACATTAAGTATCTGCCTGGGGTGGGGGGTGCCTCGGGCGAAGGACTTTTAGGGGATTTAATGCGTATTCAAGCTATATCTGGAGGAAACCGCCCAAGAGGCCAGATATTCGGTGTATATTTTTGAAAGCATATTGGTATATATCGTCAGAAAATTTTGTCTTTACACCCCCCCTCCCAACATTTTTGCTTAAAACCGGCTCTAGTCCCGTCACTTACAGAAATGTGTTATTTTCAAATAGTAAACGATCTGTCAAGTTACAAACATATATTACTCTGTAGAAAACTAACCTATTTTGCACTATGAGGAAAATTAATATTGCAGGTGCAACTTATGAACTGTTTAAAAAAAAGGAGGGGGGAGAGATCGGAAGCAGGAAAATATTTAGAAGGTCCTTTCAGAAGCTATCCTTTACAGTTTTAGAGAACCAGGACGGCAGGCAAACCAAAACTTTTCGAATTAATTAAAAGAAAAAACATATAACGTTAAAGGAAAGAATGCTAATTTTTTGAAATATGATTCATATACCTCCTTGTCCTTTGACAGTTAATTTTGTAAAGTGTCTCTCAAAACATCTGAAAATTTACTCCGTTGAAACTTTTGTAAGGAGGCTTAATCTTTTTTTTTTTTTTTTTTTTTTTTAATATTCATGTGGAGAAATCCAATAGGAATATAAAGTCACTGAAGAATGTCACTGAAATCATTCTTTACTAAAATATTTATTTATTATTTTTTACATTTGTTTCAATTTACGTAATTTTTTAGATTCTTAATTTTTAGTTTGCCCGAATAAAATTGGTATGGAATACAATGCCATTTCGTAGTTCTATTTTTATTTTCAGTTAACTGTAGATATTGACTGCAAAGTAAAAGAAAAAAAAATATTGCATGCGTAATGCATATGCATTACGCATGCATAATGCATACGCATGCAAGTATCGCAAGGACGCATGCAAGTATCAACACACGGGTGCATCTATATTATCTGACTATGAGAAAGATATCAGTACAACAGAATGTATTAGTGATGTTGCTTACACGCTATAGCACATAAAATGAAAACTCTCAGTCACCGCGTATTACTTAAAGAGCTACTGATATTTTTCATTCAACTAAAATATGCAGTAGAAGAGACTTGTCAAAGCAATAAAAATGCTTTTTCTTCCAGTACTCTCAGAGAGTATTTGATTGCATATAGATTATGTATTTTTCTCCATAAAATTTGAGTCCTGTAGCATATAACAGGTGTAGATACAGAAATCTCTTCTAAAATAATAAATAAATAACAAAATGAAGTTGGTAAATATAGATATATATATATGAACTGTAAAGTACTATAACACATTTGTAAAATATTTAAATAACTGAATTCTTAAAACTGTAAATTATTTTATACATACCTTTAACAACAAAACAATTTTGATGCACAAATTTAAATCCTTGTTGTGGATTAACCACTGTGAACCAACGAGATTTCAAAATTGAAGTAGTGTTTGTTTAATAACTACTTCTAAATCTGAAATCTCATTAGTCATTATAATCTTGTAAAATATAAGAACGGCTCAAGTTGATTTTATTTCAGAATAAACTTATTAGGAGAAAACAATTGTGTCCAATTTTACCTTCCCGACTGTTGTACAACTATCAGCAAATAAAACTTTATTATTAAGCTGTCTAGCATTGTTTAGTAATCCAAAACGCATCTTTTAATAAGCACTGTGCAATTATACATTTATTACCATAGCTCCATAATAAGTTGTTTGTTTACATACTTTGAAGATCGTTAGGCTTATGGACAATCGAACTATAATCAATGCATCAATAATAATAGTTATCGTGATTCAAGTTACTACGAACCTATGCAACGAATAAAATTCACAGAAATATAGCTGAAAAGATAAATATTCGTTTCAGATTTCAACTATCAATCACTTTATAAAAGTGTATCAACACATCATAACAAGCAATGGCGGAAATGGAACGGCGAACGGACATGAATCTATCGCTTCCCGGTTTCCTGAATGTGTGTCTCTGCGCATGCGCAATGGTACGGTTGCCCAACACAACATTCAGCCATCCGATGGCCAACGGTAGTTTTACCTACGGTTGCCCAACACAACATTCAGCCATCCGATGGCCAACGGTTGTTTACCAACGGTTGCCCAACACAACATTCAGCCAACCGATGGCCAACGGTTGTTTACCAACGGTTGCCCAACACAACCTTTAGCCAACAGAATACCGACATTTCCATATGGACATCCAACGTTTGCCCAACGTAACAACCTTGTGCCAACCACCTGCCAGCAATAACCCAACGTATGTGTGCTAGTTGGGGAAGCACAAATTGTTATTAACTATTTTATAAAAATAATTATTAGTCGATTGAAATATAATATATGATTCAACTTCCTTATCAAATTATTCTTTTTTTAAAAATTCCACGTGTATAAAAGTTGAAGCTGGCCCGTGGGGGGATCGAACCCACGACCTTCGCGTTATTAGCACGACGCTCTAACCAACTGAGCTAACGGGCCACATTACGTCGAGCTTGCTTCTGTCAAATTGTCGCGACCCTGGAATAAACTATCCTGAGAACGTTATTGAACTCTGTTTAGATTTAAACGAAGAAGCACAAATTGTTATTAACTATTTTATAAAAATAATTATTAGTCGATTGAAATATAATATATGATTCAACTTCCTTATCAAATTATTCTTTTTTTAAAAATTCCTCGTGTATAAAAGTTGAAGCTGGCCCGTGGGGGGATCGAACCCACGACCTTCGCGTTATTAGCACGACGCTCTAACCAACTGAGCTAACGGGCCACATTACGTCGAGCTTGCTTCTGTCAAATTGTCGCGACCCTGGAATAAACTATCCTGAGAACGTTATTGAACTCTGTTTAGATTTAAACGAAGAAGCACAAATTGTTATTAACTATTTTATAAAAATAATTATTAGTCGATTGAAATATAATATATGATTCAACTTCCTTATCAAATTATTCTTTTTTTTTTAAATTCCACGTGTATAAAAGTTGAAGCTGGCCCGTGGGGGGATCGAACCCACGACCTTCGCGTTATTAGCATGACGTTCTAACCAACTGAGCTAACGGGCCACATTACTTCGAGCGTGCTTCTGTCAAATTGTCGCGACCCTGGAATAAACTATCCTGAGAACGGTATTGAACTCTGTTTAGATTTAAACGAAGAAGCACAAATTGTTATTAACTATTTTATAAAATGAATTATTAGTCGATTGAAATATAATATATGATTCAACTTCCTTATCAAATTATTCTTTTTTTAAACGTTCCACGTGTATAAAAGTCAAAGTTGGCCCGTGGGGGGATCGAACCGACGACCTTCGCGTTATTATCACGACGCTCTAACCAACTGAACTAACAGGCCACGTCTGAAGTCACTTCGAAAGGCATAAGAAAACAAATTTTTATCATTAAACCATATTAGTGTTTGTTATTAATCCATGGTCATCGACTTAGATTGTCCATGGTCCATGGTTATTGGTCTTTGAAAAAAAAAGAACTCTGTTTTTAGTCTTGGTACATAAATTGAAATAAACTAATAGCACCATGGTCTCTAAAAAATTCCAGATGGTTCTTCATAAGCTGCTATACACACTGCGATAAGCAAAAACGCTGTGGCTTTTGTGAAATTTTCAGAAAAAATTCTCAAACATGGATCTGAGCTGCAAGATTTTTCGAAGAGTGACGCGCTTTGCGAAAATTTCCGATTTTTAAGAATTTTTTCTAAAAGTTTTGAAACCGATACAGATTGGCTTGTCTTCGCAGTTTGTAATACAGCTTGTAAAGAGACAGTTTCAAAATTTTGAAGTGCCTGGCATAATTAGTTTATTTGTAATTATGTACCAAAATCACATGATATTCAGGGCCCGATTATGACCAACAGGGGCCCCTGGCAATGAGGAATTTGGGGGGCCCCCATCTATGAAATTTGTTTTATTTTTCCTAAAATTTTGATATAAAAAAAGAATACTTCAGAGCAACATTTGAAATTGGGGGCCCTTCCGAGCGTGGGGCCCTGGGCAAAGTCCCGATTTGCCCATGCGATAATAAGGCTCTGATGATATTTTCGAATAACACCGTTAATGTTCCAAAGCGGAAGTGGCCGCCATCTTTCTCTGCCTTTCTCACTTTTCTTTTTAAATTTTTGTATTGTTTTCTCTGTTTTTTATTTATTCCTTTTTCTGTTTCTTTTGTTTGTGCTTTCTGCTGTTTTGCTTTATCCCTTTGTAAAATTTTAACAACGGATCGAACAAGTGGAATAAAAAGCTGAAAAAAAAAAATAATAATGCGCCGTAGACCACCGAAATATCACCTTCCAATCAAAAACTCAAGACTCATAAAGATTTCGAAGAAATCTGTACAGGATCAGTAGCATTATCCAGGAAAGGAGCTAGGGGACTATTCAGCCGTCCTTTTCCTCACCACCAAAGAAAGAAAGAAATTGCTAAAGGAAAGGGGCGGATTCAGAAATTACTCAAGAAGGGGGCTATTTTGTACCTGAAACAGGAGAGTAGAATGCGCAAAATCATTTTATAATTAATTAATATAATAAATTATACCAATTAATGTAATTAATTATTTTATTGATAAAATCTATATATGAGCGATGATTAAAAAGGACAGGGAGTAGTACCCGCAATACACCCCTTAGAAAAAGGCTACTTAATTTTCAGTATACTTTCATAATATTTTTTTAACAGATTTTTGGACTTTGCCCAGGATGGGGCGATCGCCCCCACCGCCCTCCCCTTGGATCCGCGCCTGCAGTGTAACATCCGGCTTTATTGTAAATATGTCTGCTTCACTTTAAATAGGCAAAAAGATAATTTTTTTATAACTTAGTCCTTTTTAAACATATTTAATTTTTTTAAACTAAATATTTTAATTATTGTATATTTTGCTTGGGTTGAAATAAGCTTTTCATAAAATTTACACACTCCCCGAAACATACTCTTGATCCGCCACTATCGGTAATTCTATAATCTGAGCAGCGGCGAACCCCTCCCCCCCCCCCAACCTTCTTGCCGAAAATTTTTTATCAGAAAGTCTATATATTTTTCATTTTCTGCATAAAGATTACATCTTTCTACACGCAGATTATGTCTAACCCCCCACCCCATCCCTTGAAGAAAGTGTGCTTATATTACTTAATCTCAGTCAGAATCAAACCATTATATTTAGGGGTAAAAAAATCAAAAATAATAAATCATAACCGTCACAAGATAATGTTTATCCGTACAAAAATTTCTACAGTGTTTACTCGCGTAATAGTCGCACTTTTTTTGCCAATTTTTCATAGTGAAAGTCTAGTAAACACGATAATAATAATAGCGGAAATCTCTATTAATAATTACGAAATTTGAAGAAAACCATGAATAATAAATCTAGAAAATATTTTTCTCCAATACAGAAGTTTCGATATTTTTTCCATATTATATTTCCGGTTTCATATTTACTTGAGTAAACCCTTTTGTCAATTGATCAAATACACACTAATTTCTATTTCTTTTTCCTCCTATTTTCTAATTTATTTATTGTAGAAGTTTTTTAGTTACTTCTTGTTAACCTGCTTTGGCTATCTGGCGCAAACACAAAATTAATTATGGTAAAAAAATTACATTGGTTTCAATTCCCTTTTAGAACCCGATTACTAGAAAAGACCCTAGAGAGCAAGAAAATATTAAAAAATAAATAAATAGTTGAGACTGTAATAAAGAGGTGTCTCTAAAAAAAAAAAAAATTGTTTAAGAGATTTTTAAAACGTATTTGCGTTTTATCAAAAGAAAAATTAAAAAAAGATGTACTGCCCCGGGTGAGGATCGAACTCACGACCTTCAGATAACTCATGAGAGTTGGATTATGAGACTGACGCGCTGCCTACTGCGCTACCGAGGCCTGCTCATCTGCAGCTAACTTTATCATATAAACAAAGGTTTTTCGATATATTTTTCTTTTAGGTTTAGTTTGAAGTTTGATCACATTACTCGCTTCTACTACAAATATTGTTTAGTGTAATTAATTTAGTAATTTCTTTTTTACAAATTATGTCAAATTCAAGCTAATCTAGATGAACGAAGGTTTTATTTATTTTCTGCCTTACTAAAGATGCATCCGAAAAATATGTTAATAGATTTTGAAATATTTCTGCAGCTGGATGTTAAGACAGTAGAAATAATTTTCGTTTTTTTTTTCAATTTACAACACATTACTGAAAGCATATTTATGAACAGTTTTTCACAAATTTTTGTTGTTGTTGTTTGATATTGTATTTGTGTGCTTGGTCCGAAACCGCTGATAAATCCACGTCAGATGGACAGCAAAAGGAAGGGTCCTTCCGTGGGGGTCTTTCTAAGCAGTCCAAACCCGCCTATACGACGATAAGTTTCGGAGAGAACCACGGATAAATCCGAACGGTTAGGTCAGCAGACGCGACCTGGTTTTGAACGAGGCAACGAGGAACCTTCCGTCTATTATTTGGAGTGCACAAAATTATAAAGCAAATCTTTTAACTTTCAGAAATGTTCTGCTTCCATCCTCACCTTTAAAAAAAAAAATTTCTTTACCCATTTCCGAGCGAGAATTTTTTTTTAATTATTTTATTGCATGCGATTTAGAAAGAAAGAATTATAACACTAAAATAACTATTTCAGAAATTAGTATCAGCTAGTTAAAGACCTTTCCTTCTGTTAATTTTATTTGGTAAAATTAATTATTCCTAATATCCATTATTCTAATTCTTGGAAGTCAAAGGAAAAAATCGGAAACTTTATGAAATCAAGTGGCGCCATCTTACTTTCTCAAGGTATAATGTACGAGAAAAGATGAAAAGAGAAAATGTTAACGCTAAAATACACTCAAATAATAATAATACTTTTTGCGATTTAAAAAATAGATATGTGTTTTAAATTTTAATATGAAATTTAAAAGACTCGTAAATTGAAATTTAGAAATGAAACTTCAATGGAATATAGAAAATAAATAGTTTTTCGCCTCAAGCTTTTACTTTATACAAAAATTAATTACCGTGTTTACTCGAATGTAGCACGAATTCGGGTATAACGCGCACCCTCTATTTTACAAGAAAAAATGGCGAATTTTTTTTTTTTTGCTTCTTATATAACGCGCACCATAAATTAAACGCACCATTTACAACGCTTCATAATACTATCGAATTCATTATTGAGGGTCTTAAAAATGCCTTTACTATGGAACTAATCACGCATAACAGAAGTAAAATTCACACTTGCAATGACTCGACTACGATTCCTTCATTTCACATGAGTCTTTTGACAGCGTGCGTAGTGCTGTAGGAAAAAAAAATTTCCGTGTATAACCCGCACCTATAAATTTTACTCTGATCTTTTGGAAAAGGTGCGTGTTATATCCTAGTAAATACGGTAAATGGAAGGGGTTAGAGTAGAATTCATATTACAGTATGATTGTGCAAAAGTTTGGGACCCTAATTTGATGTATATTTAATTTAAGAATTATCTTTTGCAACAATCTAAACATGAAGAGGAGTTTATTTAAGAAATCCCCAATTTTTTCAATGAATCTTTTACAACAGCTAAACAGTTTCAGTGCAACTAAATACAATTCATTTTCAATCATTTCCATTAATTTTTATACGATAATTGACTTTTTCATTGAATTATTTAAAAATATGCTTTCCCTCGGCAGAAAAAAATAAAAGAAGTAGATGCTTTACTTCAAAATCAATATAAGTAATAAAAGAAATGTGGATCTCTGAGCCTACCAGCGCAACACAATGGAGATTACATGCTGTGGTAATTCGTAGCTCCTAAATACCCCATTTCCATCCAACCATTCCCAATTATCTTCTCCCTGCTGCATTTTTTCCAGGAAATACCTTAGCGGCAGCTCCAAAAGTAGTGAAGATTTTACATTCTGCTGTACTTCCCTTCTCCTGCTTTGTTTTTCTGCAGGACTTCACTTCTCATAGCCTTCAAAATCCCTTCAGGAGGGACGCGGGCAGCAGGAAGGGCAGCAACAAAGGTTATGGCATGATCAGGACGAGTGAGGTGTTTACATTCTTGTTACTTCCATTTCTCCTGTTCATTGCCGCGGAAGTGGGCTGAGTGTAAGCGAGGCATAAGAGTCGATAAAGCAGCTGGGGGAATCGAGTACCGAAATGGACGAAACTATCTAGAATGTTCTTGAATGATTCAGAACATCGATTCAATAGTACCGATGAACTCAATTCTAAAGGGAAGTCTGTGAAGCAGATGGGAGTCGATTTTAAACATTTTTAAGAGTATTGCTGTGGAATATTTTAAGATGTTCAAGAATGCTCTAGAATTTCACAGAATTATGTGGATCTTTCTAGTCGATTTCAATGCATTTTCGAGGACGGGATATTCGAACTAATATGTATACCGAATTTTTGTCCTGGAAAAATGCTTCATTTGTTCTCTTCAACGTTTAAAACACTTTTTTTTTTTAAACAATTTTTCGAAAATTATTCAAAATTCTACCTAAACATTTCGCGATTTCTCCAAATAATGTCTTATAAATAAAGATTTAATTTTTTTAAAAAGAAGTAAACTATTTCTCCCTTCTTCCCTTTGGAAGAACTTTGACACTCAACTGCTATTTTAAATATATATAAATATAAAATGGGAAATTTTACATATTTCTTACTATCCCTTTTGAATTTATATTTTAATAAACTCAAAATTAGTAAATTTGTGCAGCAGCACCTTATTTTTCCTTTCTTAATACTTTTTTTTTAACAGCAACCATTATTTTGTTTCAAACTAACAATATACGGGGTTTTTTATAAATAATAAAAATACAGAGATAATTTAGTAAATATTTAGAGTATGCTTCTGAGATAATTAAATATTTTTTAATCATTAAATTTTAGTGATTCGGTCATTAGTAAGGTCAGTTAATATCCATTCTCTCTCGCTCTCTCTATCTCTCCTTCAGAAAAGAATTGAGAATTTTTAAATAGTGCTGCCATCTATGTTTTTAATAATTATTCATTTAACTTCTGATTTAACTCTCAACTATTTAATCATTGGACTCTTCAATATCTTATCTAGGCCTATCCAACTCAGTAAACTCTATTTGGGCTCACCTAAACAGCACAACACTACCACACATTGCTTTTCAAACATTGGAAACAAATATTAAATCAAAGGAAGTGCAGTTCAAAGGTTTCTTAAAGTCTTCTTTACTGATTGACACCAGATGGCAGCACTAAAAGACTGATTACTAATTTTCAGTTGTGGTTAGAAATTTGGGGAAATGTTTTCAATATAAAAAGGACTGACAATGTTGCATACTTACAAAATTATCACGAAGAAAAAAAAATAGGGAAAATATAAATAAATGTGTGAGACGTAAATAAAGTACATATCTCATATATCCCATAGTCAATTCTATAACTAAAATAAATGAACAGGTTTTGAATTTTTCAAATTTTACTGTGAACTTTTGCAACATTCTCATTTTAAAACATACAGGAACTTGCAAAACAAAGTAACGATATAGGATCTCGTAGCAATTGCTTCACAGAGGGCGTCCCCCACCCCCCTCTGGTCTCACCATAGCAGAGTTGTTAAGCTACTCGAAACGGTAGACGGAAGATGCTTGCTTCAAAACAAGTTCACTCCGCCGACATAACCGTTCGGAGTTTTCCATGGTTTTCTCCTAAACGTAGCGTAAATACGGATTAGGATCCCTCAGCACTTAGAACGAACCTATGGAGAAGCCCGAGTGTAAGCCCGACCAGTGGCCGAGCGCAAAGCGCGCTGAACTGGGAGATGGAAGGTGCCTGATTCAAAAGCAGGTCGCTTCCGCCAACCTAACCGTTCGGATTTTTCCGTGTTTTCCTCTGAAACGAATCTTAAATACGGGTTAGGACCCTGTAGAGGGCACCTCACACTTGGCCTAGATCCCATGTGCAGATAATTTACCGTAATCTCACAACAACGACAACTGAGCCTATGGCCCCGACTATTCCATTTCATAGTCCCCAAAAAGGAAAAACGGTATATCAAGAAGCGAAACACTCAACCACACTTTTTATTATTATTATTATTATTATTAAAACTTTCATCGTTCAACATATTATTACTGCACGTAGTTTCTCTATTGTAGTTAAAGAGAAGAAGAAGAAACATTAATTTCATTATAATTATTCTTTTTCAAACTGCAGTGAGAAATTTTGTATCGCAATAGCATTACATGAATTCTGACAGAATAAGTTGTAAAATGAGAATGGTTGAAAAATGTTCACTAGTTCCTTAGGCTCTATTAATCCAAATTACATTGTTTTTGCAATCCAAATATAATTAATTACACCAAAGTAACAATAATCAACTTATAAGTAATTAAAATTAATGATTCAGTCAGTTTTATTCATTGTGTTTCACAATAATTTCATTCAACTAATTACACATATTCTTAAAGTTAAATTCTTCTGAAATGAGCGTCCCCCTACATTTTCTGCCAAACCGGGTAGTGGCATGGACTGATTGCGCAGCCTTGCAGTCAGGGACGGCTCGTGGGTTATTTAAATGGAGGTTCACAAAATAAATTTCAAAAATTAAATACGCAGATACAGCGCAACTTACAAGTTAAAATGTATTTGCGTTTCCTGCAGTTAACCCTTTAACGCGCAGTGTTCCCGCTCTGGGAACACCAAACTCTGACGTTTTGACTGTTGCCAGTCACGAAGAATAGATTTGATTTCTATAAAAATAGTAGCGAGTGCATAGCTCCATGCATAGCTCCACGAGAATCCTTTACTTTTTAGCACGTCATTTCCCGTAAAAAATTGTCACGATTATTTTTAACAGCACTGACATCTGCTGAAAAATGGAAGAATGCGAGAAGATGTGCCGGCACAGCCAGATGCGTCAAAAAAGGGGTCTCTAGATCTGAGGCACGCGATGAACGCTCCGTTCGCACACTGAAAATGTGCGAGCGGGATGGTATTGCAGCGCCTTACCCCTCCAGCGTCTGTATCCTCATCTGTTTTCAAAAAGTGGTTTAAAAGGGCATGTCTTCGATTGCACATACAATTGAGGAAAGAATAGACTGATGTTCATACTGTAGTAACTTACAATATAGGGCATTGGCTATAATAAGCGTATTTAATAATAAGAGAGGAGGGGAGGAGGTGGAGAAAATCTTACGTTTTAAATTCTAAAAAATCTAGAAGTGTACTTAATATATATCTGGTTGATCCCTACTTTAACGCCCCCACTCCCGCCAAAGTGGCGATAATTACACATATGCAGTTACCATAACGATTTTTTGCATTATATGATGGCAAACGAATTTAGAATTAAGATGGTGGTGTGGAACAACATGTAAGTACAGCATTACTTTTTCATTTATTTATTTTGGGGGATGGAGTTGCCAATTAATATAGTTTCAATAATTAAATGTTGTCAAATTCCTTAACTAGTGCATTTATCGCTAATTTGTTTACGTTGATTTTCATCTAGTTTTTTTTTTTTTGTGCGCATGCGTCAGGACTCGGAAATTTGCCAGTATACGGCGATATTTTAGGCTGGCGAGTGGGGGGGGGGGGGTTGAAGTAGGAATCAATCATATATATATTTTTTTTTTAATTTAATTTGTTAATGTGCTTATTTTTTATGTTTTTTCTTTGGGGTTTCACGTGCTGATGTGCTCGAATGGAGAAGCCGCTACTGCATGCAGCCAAGTATAATAAGCTCAGCAGGATACAAAGACCTGCAACCTTTCTTCGCTACCAGCGCAGTGGCTGCCGGTGCGGTCACAAAGGGCGGCAGCCAGCCAGCAGCCAACATATGCATTTGGATTCCGATTCGATTCGAATACTATTAGCTATTTCTGTTCGACTTGTGTTGGTGATTTCACTATTCGAATAATATTGACGGTTTCACTGTTTCACTATTCGAACAGTACTCGAAATTTCAAATGCCATGTGCAGAGCGTTCGAATGGATTTTTCTAAATCGATTATATCGAATGCATTTAATAATCGATTAATTGGAATAATTTCATTCATTGATTCCATGGAATTATATATGCCTATCATCGCGTATCCAGAAAAACATTTTGGGAGGGGGTCGATACGGTAAAAAAAGCAGAATTTTTCACAAAAAGACGATATCATTATCATTTTAGAAACAAAATTTTAATTTCGGGGGGGGGGGGTTGGAACTCCTGCCCCCCCCCCTCCTTCTTATATACGTCCTTGATGCCCATCACTAACTCCATAAGCCATTAAGCCATCAATGCCTAAGCAGCGTCACAGCTGACGCAATGAAACTGGCTGTCTCTAACAGTCGTCTGTCAGAATAGTTCAGTATTACAAACGTAGATGGCAGCAGCATTACTGGATAACCTTTTTCACGGTTGGTTGGGGGAGAATGTATGCAGCTTTACAGGCTCTTACGATACAATTATTTGTTTATTAATTGATACAAACAGATTTTATTGAGGAATGAACTTTTTTTCCCATATTCAGAGCTCAGCTCAGGGACAAGCAATAATAGATATCGCACCACCCCACTCCTATAAATAAATAGTAATTAGGAATAGTTCAAATTCAAAGGGGGAGGAGGGGGATTCAGTTCAATTTTTGATGATAATTAGCATTTGAAGAAATGTTCCACGTGAAATTCTACGTAAAAAAAAGCAAATAGTGAGTTTTAAGTGAGACTAATTATTTTCCAGTTATTGGAGCTGGAAGATAAATTTTGAATCCTTTCGCGTGCATGAATTCGTCTAATTTTCAACTTCTTTGTTCACTTCCTATCCTGTTAAACTATGTACAGCATAAATAGTCGCATGTGTACATAAGCATAGCATCAAGAGGGGATAGGAGGGCATGTCCTCCTCCCCCGCCCCCCCTTTGTTTGAAAAAACTTTTCATTTTAAAACTGTTTTTTTTTTCCTTTTTTCAAAAGATAAAGAAATTAGACGAATCATGCACGCAAACGGATTTGCCCTCTTCTTCGAATTCCGAAATCTCGAAAACAATTAGTTTCACTTAAAACTCGCCAAGGCCTTTTTTGTGTAGAATTTCACGAGTAACATTTGTGATTATTTTCAAAAATTAGTCGTTTTGTGTAAAAAACTTCTCATTCGATGGAATCGAGTTTTTCAATCCCTACTAACTGAAAATGTCCCCACCTCGGTTTGAGTATGAAACTCTAAATAAATAATAAATAAACCCAAGTTGTTTATATAAAGTCCAGTCTCACGGATTATAAAGGTAAATGCGTCATTTATGGATAAGGTTATGGAAATAATTCTTCAAAACTTATTCTAAGTCCATTCCGAAAACTACTTCTGCAATGGCGGTACCACAACATTATGCATGAAAAATCTGCATATTTCTCTACGGACAATGAAATGAAAGTTGATTGCCGTAAGTAAGTAAACACCGTAACTATCCATCGATTATTATACAAAATTTATGCATGTTATTTCTATTCATTGTACAGTGTATGCTATTAAAAATTACGCGTGTACAGTTTATAAGTTTTTATTATTTTTTATTTTTTTTTAACAGGAGCACTTAAAAGAATTCTATTGTATTACGGGGTCTAATGTATAATGTGCATAAATCCATTTCGAGTCCATTTAAAGAAGTATACAAGTTTTTATAACAGCTTGCTCTTCATTTAAAGGGTATAAACATCACTTGAAGGTATTTTGCAGGGAACCTCAAAATTACATTAATAACTGCACTCGGGTTTTTGTGGTTATCCACAAAATTTGACGACGATATCTAGCCAAACTTGGGGCAAAATTAAGGACTTGTGTTGGAAAGTGTTTAACAGTCGATGCGTCTTTTACATGATTTATCCTGTTGATGTTCAAAATAAGATTTATCCTACAGAAATGCATTAAGAATTGTAATAGAGCATATTTTAGCATATGAGACGCTTAGAAGTTATTTTTTAACTTTTTAAAAATTTCATCTTATACAAAATGTGTATAAAGTTGTTCGCAGAAGTGCACGTAGAAATTGTTTTGACTAGTACACTGTACAATACATATTTAAGAGAAAATCTTTCTTAATAAAGAAATTCCTGTTTTATATCTAACGTCTTAACGCTTGACCCGATTAATATGCAAAATCCTTAATGCTTTGCTATGTCATGGCATTTAACAAATTTGGCTTTATTTATTTATTTATTTATTTATTTTATTTATTTTTTGACCTAGATTTGTAAATTAAGTCTGACAATTTCGTCAAAATTTTTCGACCTCTTTCAGAGAATCTAAAGTTGAAGACGATCTTTTCTGATATTTTTTTTTTTCTCTGGAGAAGTCAGGAAAAAAACGCGTGATCCTTGATGTATTCAATAAATTGGACAATCCAAGTAGTCGGAATCCGGATAATCGACGCCCTACTTTATTCTGTAGATGAATTATTTGAACATCCTTAAAAATACAAAGGACGATTGTCTTATATATTTCCGACAGAATCAGTATTGTAAATTCAATACAATAAATACTGGGAACATGAAAACCTCATGCAAGACTGTAATTTCATTAGAAATGCAGAAATAATGATTAAAACAAATTGTAATTTGCATGAATAGTGTGTGAGGGAGATCAAATTCCTTTTAATGTAAAAAAGTTATACTGTCAACCCAGGTTATAGTGAACCTCTGTTGCATCATCAAATTCCGTCCACTATGTCCGAAATTCACTATAACCGAAGTGTCTCCATGTTGAACAGATATACTGTATGAGAATCGGGACTAATGGTTTGCGTTCACTATCGCCAAAAGCTCACTATATACGGAGTTGACTGTAGTTTCAAAAGTCACCGATAGAAGGTGTTACCACACATCATGTTAAGCAGGTTTGGAACGAAAAAAAAAAATTTTTTTTTTCATCCGATCTCTCTCTAATTCTGTGTATTCAAACCACATTTTTTTAATCATCTTTTGCTGTTTTTCGATGAATTTTTGGAGTTTGCACGAACTTTTGATGAACCTCAGGTGCATCAAACTTAAAAATTCATTGAAAAAGAACGAATTATGAGAAAAAATAGCAAGATTAATGTTAGAAAAAATTTTCTTTTTCATACCAATATAATAATATAATATTACCATTATTATATTGGTATAATAATGGTAATAATTATACCAATAATTATTATTACCAATAAGAATTATTGGCATTATTATACCAATAATAATAAAATAATATTTTTATTATTATTTTTATTGATAACTTGATTCAAATTATATATTTCTGCGCGATCTGTCGGTAACTTTTTGAACTATATTTTCTTTTTTCCAATGAAAGAAAATCAGGTATCCCCAAATCCTATTTGTGCAAACTGAAAATTTTTATCATTATTTACTCTTATATATATATATATATATATAAGACAGAATATTTTTCTATATTATACTTGTCTACTGTTAAATGCATAAATCCAAAAATATCGCCAATATTAGGTAATATTCTTTAATCCTAATCTCTACATGTCTTAAAATAGCTGCATCTTGCGCTTTTAAGTTCATGTGATTTAAATCTCTCCTATTTATGCATTTCAGTGATTTACTACACCTATCAAATGGCTTTTACGTATATGTTTTCTCTCCCCGATATCCAACTTACTTATTAAAATTCTAATCTATAGTTTTAGGTTCAAAATAGGTTCAATTTTAGATTTTTGTAAAATATTTATTACACTTGCTTCATACAAGTAAACTATTGATACCTTTAGGATAGTGCTGCCATCTATACTAAATAGTAAGCATTGATTTTGGATTGATATATAAGGAAAGTTTCTAATTCTTCCCCTTGCTATGTAGGATCCTTGAGTTTAAAATAACCCTTCGTATGCCAATCACTACATCTTGTAAATATCACGCTATCTTAGACCAGATTATTATTAAAATTATTATTTAATTTTATTATTATTATTATTATTTTATATATATTTAATTTCTCTTTCTTGTGTAGTAATACCGTTGGTTACAGTGTTTTTTGCGTATTCCAGATTTTTCTCTTTTTTCTTTCCTAATGTTGGTTATTACATTTGGTTACAGTATTTTGATTAATTTAGATTTTTTCTCAATTTACATTTTCCAGTGTTAGTAATTACTTTTGGTTACCGTTATTTGATCTTTTCTACTCTTTATTCCAGATATTCTTATTAATTATTTTTTTATTTTTTTATTTATTTATTTTTTATTTTTATTTTTTTTCTTATTTACATTTTTGGACTGTAACCTATTCTGTACTTTTTGATATAATTGTGTCTTTTCTACTCTGATATAGTATAATATCACCCTTAATGGTTCTAGACAAAAATAATTTAGTGACTGGCAAAAGTGGATTACATGATGTAAGTCCATATGCCCGGTACATTTGTTCTAAATTTCAGGAAGAGGGGAACAATGGATCGAAAAACAGTTACTCTTCCTACAAAAATTACAGTAGTGATTGGCAATCTTTTCTTTTTAACTCTTGTGGCTCCAAAAAATGCAAAACTTGCCCTTATGCTTCTATCAATCTAATAGACAATAGTACTAAATATCACAATTTTTGCAAAGTATATAATTGTATATATAAAATTTCATGTACTATCTGTAACATGGCTTATATTGGACAGACTCGCAACCCGTTACACATACGCATTAACCTGCACAGCAATAACGTAAAAAACTATTTATCCAGTCACCTTACCAATGTAGAATATGCTCACTTTCACTCCCACGGATTTGAAAATGTTACTATCGAAATTCTCGCAATACAAACCAATACATCTGAACGGCTTTTCCTCGAATCACAATTAATCAATTGTCATAACACCTGTTATCCTTATGGTCTTAACCAAATAGTACATAATAAACACTTACATTATTATAATACACAATCTGATCCCTCCAAGTATACTCCTATTTATAACCTTTTAAATTTGTCCTTATATAAACGAACAAGTCGATATAAACGAGGAAGGCATAAAGCTACTTCTACTAACATAATGTCAAATAAGCATATTCAGTCTGAGTTATATACCTTAAATAAAAGATTTCAGGTTGACCATAATTGGCTAAAAATACGAGCCTACGTTTTCTCTTTAAAGAAAAAACACCTCTCAAAGTATTATAAAGTTTTCACTTCATATACTTTCTCTGACCATTTTGCCCACTTGTTTTATGATTTAATAGTTACTCGTGCCAATGCACTAAATTACAATTTACTAGGTCACAATCGCAATAGTACTAAGCTAAATTCCAATTTTGTAATTAATTTCTCCAATCCTGTTTTTAATATGATTAACTTCAATAAACTTTTATCATCTCACTCTGACTCTTTCCCTTTACCGCATCTCAGCCTAAAAAAATCTTTCAAATACCCTATACCTATGGGTAGAAAGATATTTAATTATAACTCTTTCTGTAGGAACTTTGTACCCGATGATGAGGTACCCTGTCTTTGTACCAGTGGTCAATACAATTCTTATGTTAATTCTGATTTTGGGCATATAGTTACCGGAGATCTTTCTATTATCAAAGATCTTAAACTTCAACGGATCATGAAAAGAGGTACTAAGTTTAGGTTACCCACTAAATACTGTATAGATGATATAATAGATACTTTCACTTATAATATAGACGTATATATATATATAACACTTCAATAAAAAAACAGCAAACCTTCCGCCTTCTTTAATGAATGGAAATTTAATATTCTTGCTGACCTTAAAAAACAACTACTTTGTAAATTTAGATATACTAAAAATATAAAACTAAGCAATCAAATAACAGAGCTACAGAATAACTTTATCACTACTTATGTTGATAAGTCTAGCAATAACTACGCTATAATATGTAAGCAGTTATATCACAATCTCTTAGCTTCATCCATTAACAATAATCCAAATTTCAGTCTAACATCTATCTCTGAGATAACATTTAACAAAAAGATCTTAGCTTTCCACAAGTTACTTAAAATCAAGCATGACAATCTAAAATATCCCTACTTAGTGCTAATACCAAAGTTTCATAAAACGCCACTAAAATTCAGAACTGTTACTATAGGATGTAACACTTATAATAATGTAGCAAGCAAAATATTACTAAAAATACTTACTTCTATGCATGATCTGTACATAAAATCTAACACTACTTCTGTATCTATAGGTAATAGCTATGAACTAAAAAATAAGATTAATGCTCTACACGATGTAATTAATATATCAACTTATGATTTTAAAGACTTATTCAATAGTATACCACTAGACGACTTATACAATATAATATTGAATCTATTTATACATAGTAATAATAATATAACCCTGCCTTCTTACATAGATACTATGTATTTCGAAAATCTTTTAAAGTTCATAATCTAAAATAACTACATTCTACATAATAATAAATTATATAAGCAAGTTATAGGAATACCACAAGGTGGTTCCAATTCCAGTTACTTAGCAGACCTATATTTATATAATTATGAAAAAAATTACAATAATCCTTCTCTTATAATATATAGGTACATAGATGACATAATAACAATAGCTACTGACAATACTTATAGTGATACTGACCACCTACCCAAAGCCTACCATTCAGCCCTAGAACTAATAAAAAATCCTAATAATAATAGAATAATTAATTTTTTAGACTTACAAATTAGAATCAATGACGATAAGAGTCTATCTTTTAATATATATAATAAAAGAAAGGACTTTAATTTTCAGGTTAATACTTTCACTCATTTCAATTCATGTATGCACACTTCTGTGTTTAGAAATATTATCTCTAATCATAAGTATAGAATAGAGTCTCTATGTACCAATAGTTTTAAGGCCAATAACTTAACTGACCTATATAAAACTGCTCCCAGTAAATTTTTAACTTCCATTTTATATCCTCTATGTAATCAAAAAAACTGTATGTCCTAATCAGAATATTGGTTGGTGAGGATGGGGTTGGTTTTTGGTTCTTTCTATATTTAAAAAAAAAAAAAAAAAAAAAAAAAAACATAAAATATATATCTATATATTTTATTTAAAAAAAACATAAAATGTATATCTATATATTTTATTTAAAAAAAAAAAATCTATTTTTAAGAATGGTTGATTACTGGTACTTTTTCCTTTTTATGTGAGTCTGTAACCAATGAAGCCAAACAGAGCACTGTTCTACATAAATATTTTACAATTATATTAGCATAAATAGCAATAATAAATGAATATAATTATTACCAATATCATTACTGTTAATATTATTGCAACAGTTTTTCTCCATTTCCACAACCTCAACTAAGTACTTCTTAGCTACTGCAGCTAGTACTACGTAAAACATAGGCTAGCTATACTAGTGTAATATTTATTTTATTATTTATTCATTTAATTATTACCATTTTTATTTATTCATTTAATTATTACCATTTTTATTCTTTTTATTTATTCATTTAATTATTACTTTTTTTATTTATTTATTCTTTTCCTTTCCATACTTCCAAAGTATTATTAATATATCATTTTTTATTCACACTCCATGGCATTACTTGTCTATTGATTGCATTAAGCCTTCTCTGATGGCAACATGCACTAATACTGCCTCCATTACTGAGCTTTGATCTTCGTGTCGGTCCACTTCCTCGTTGTTTATTTCTAATAGCTACGGTCGCGCCCCCAAGTTACAAAAGGACCCTAATTTTGGTCAGGTAACTTGCAGAAACCTAGCTATTATTGTTTTTTTCGATTAAATTGAAATGTGTGTGCGGTGGCGCCTGATGATAGAGCACACCATTTCAATATTAATTCCATTTTCCGACTATTTCTGATTACATGTGATTAGGCTTAAAAGCACACCAGTTCTAATTTGGCGCTTTATATTCAATTTTTCCACTCTTTCATTGCCTTAAAAGGCTATATTTAAACACTTATCCGGTATAAGCTCGTTAATTGGCACCATGTGCTATCTACTTTTTTATTTTTTATATTTTTTTCACTTTATCATTGGATTATCTTGGGATTTCACTTTACGTAAGTAAGCTATTATATTATATATATATATATATATATATATATATATATATATATATATATTTAAAGTTCTTTTGATGCAATCGATATTATAAGGAGAAAATGATTGTGAATTATTTTTAACCCTTATTCATTAAAATAAAAAAACCTTCTCGCTGGAATTGCATTACTAGTAGGGCGGTATTTTGTGATAAAAACATACGCTTTTTATACAAATTATTGGTAGTACGTTTTATCAAAATCATTTTAAGATATTGGGGCACTTTATATTGCTCATGCGTAAGGTTTGAAAGATATTTCAATTTCTCCATTTTTCATTTTTTTTTTTTTTTTTTTTTTTTTTAACTGATGCTGTTTTATATTTGCACACTTTAGTACATCAATTCATTGATTTTCGTGTTTAAACAACAATTTTTAAACAGTTGAACGATCATTGCTTAATTGGTTATCCGGGGGAAAAAATCCTACCAAACATGCTTAAGCAGACTGTGAAACACAAAAATTACAAAAATTAAAAATCCATACTATTAAAGTCTGTGCGCGTCTGTCTGTCTGTGTGCAGCATCATCTCCTCCTAAACGGCTGGGAGATGAGTTTCGATCGAGGTATCCACGGATTCGGAAAATTTCGAGAAAGAACCTCCTAAATTTCGAAACTAATTTAAATTTCGAAATTCGAATTATTTCAAGAGATATTGATAAAAACCCAGTCAAAAATGCTAAGTTTTGCTCTTCGCAATTCCGCGATTTGTAACCCCTGTAGTGAAAATCTGAGAAAAAAGCATCAAGGTTGCCATGTTTGGCTATTTTATTAAATTATTTAGACTCCTGCAGTAAAAATAAAAGAATAATGATTTTTTTTTCTGTTTAGATTATTTACAAAGTTATTTTTTAATTAAAGTATTGCGTCCATGTGAAATCAGAGCAGGAATTCAATTCATTTTATGTGTAAAAGAATAAGGGATTGGGAGATTTCCGAGACTACTATGTATATTTTTTTGTTTGGCGAGAAAAAATGGCTGATTTGGTGATTTTGAGAAAGTAGTAGATTCTACCGATTTGCACTGTTTTGGGCTTGGCGCAATTTACTGCGTGCAAACCGAAATAGAATTAGGTTTGTGTGTGTAGGTTTTATTAAAATACGGCGTTAAACTTTAATTTTCCCTGAAGAAATAGTGCAATTATTAAGGCGATTTTAAGCGATCGATCTTCGGAATTATCCCCAAATTAACTAAATTGATTTACCTTGGGGGAATGCCGCCAAATTTCAAAAGAAATGAAATTCTCGCATTCTGTAAATTAGAATAAATAAAACACGTTATAGTTGATAATTTAAAATACTGCTATGCTACTTTTCAAATAGATGCCTGCATTAATTTTTGGCGATGGAACCATACACAAATAACTATTTCCCATTTTAATTGCTGTTAAATCAGTGCTTAGAATCATTCTCTGAAAAAAAAAAAAAAAAAAAAAAAGAAATCTCGCAAAATGGCATATGCAGATTCCTTCTTTAGTACCTTTCTTAGAAAAGTTGGCGATAAATATTCAAATGTAGTGTAACTCCGTGTTTAATAGCGTGTATTTTTTGCGTTTGTACTGCTAATTCTATGGCACGATTGAGATGAGCCAATGTTACGAGCGGATGGATAAATAATTTTTTAAATCCCGTCAAGCAGGGTATAACGAAATAGGAATTCTCTATAAATACGTTTTTTTTTTTTTTTTTTTTTTTTTTTTTTTTTTTTTGAGATGAACGAGAATGTTAAGCCTGGTATATATAGCCGGTAAAATAATATTTTTATTATTATTATTATTGATAACTTTCTTCAAATTATATATTTCTGCGCAATCTGTCGGTAACTTTTTGAACTACATTTTCCTTTTTCCAATGAAAGAAAATCAGGTATCCCCAAATCCTATTTGTGCAAACTGAAAATTTTTATCATTATATATATATATATATATATATATATATATATATATATATATATATATATATATACAGGGTGTCCAGCCTTAATGTGACCCAATAGCTAATTCCCGAACCGTTCGGTTTAGATATGCACTTCCAATTTAAAAAATGTTTTAAAAAGGGTAAAGAATGTTTTTACGTGCTTTTCGAACCAAAAAACCCATTTAGAAAAAAATTACAAAAATTAAATTTTTATACGGTCCCCAGGTCCTATCACTTATATTTAGGAAAAGATGCAGTACACAAAAACAAAGTAAACACAAAAAGTTTCATTTTATTACGATAAAAACTGACCAAGTTATGGAACTTTGAAAATCATACATTTCATCCATTTTCTCGGCCAATTTCAAGAAGCTAGTAAGGGACCGTCTCCAAAGTGAAATTAATTGGAACTCTGCCAGGAAACTTTCGCTCTTGCACGTCACTCTTATGTAAATCGTTTTTAAATTTAAAAGTACGTACATTACGTTAATATTACAATAATTGAGTACTTAAGAAACAAAATTTATTCTGTGTACGTGTAAAACATAGATAAAATAAAATATTTTGGACGAAGAAAACTTTTCAAAAGCAGTTCCAAAAAAATAGACTTATTTGCCTGCGGCTTCAGACTGATTTGCTGCGATACGGATCATGGCGAACGTTAAAAATCTGTTGTGTAGTCGCTTGCAATTGCATACAGCCGTATTCTAATATTACGAATTCTAGTATGTGAGAACGAGATGTATACAACTGGTCTCCAGGCATTAGCTCCTGCGCCAGGACTGGACGATAAGGAAATGCACCGTACGTATGTAATATGTTCCACACCGTCGCTTTTGAGTAGGAACAAGCCTTGCTAATATTCTGGACACTACTTTCAGGATGAGCCAGGGCATATCCTAGAACATCCTCAGCGGGTATCCGCAAGCTTGAAGGTGTGGCACGAGACAAGGGAATACGTCTATGACAACTCCCAGTTCTATACAAGCGTTGAACAGCACGGGCGATTGTACAATAAGATAGATGTCTTCGACTGGGAAATTTAATGGCATAAAGTCTTGCCGCCTCTCTCTTATTTCGATTACACTGCCCATACAACAGTACCATTTCGCAGTATTCTTCATTTGTATACATCTCGTTCTCCTGTACTAGAATTCGTAATATTAGAATACGACTGTATGCAATTGCAAGCGACTACACAACAGATTTTTAACGTTTGCCATGATCAGTACCGCAGCAAATCAGTCTGAAGCCGCAGGCAAATAAGTCTAAGTTTTTGGAACTGCTTTTGAAAAGTTTTCTTCGTCCAAAATATTTTATTTTATCTATGTTTTACACGTACACAGAATAAATTTTGTTTCTTAAGTACTCAGTTATTGTAATATTAACGTAATGTGTGTACTTTTAAATTTAAAAACGATTTACATAAGAGTGACGTGCAAGAGCGAGTGTTTCCTGGCAGAGTTCCAATTAATTTCACTTTGGAGACGGTCCCGTACTAGCTTCTTGAAATTGGCCGAGAAAATGGATGAAATGTATGATTTTCAAAGTTCCATAACTTGGTCAGTTTTTATCGTAATAAAATGAAACTTTTTGTGTTTACTTTGTTTTTGTGTACTGCATCTTTTCCTAAATATAAGTGATAGGACCTGGGGACCGTATAAAAATTTAATTTTTGTAATTTTTTTCTAAATGGGTTTTTTGGTTCGAAAAGCACGTAAAAACATTCTTTACCTTTTTTAAAGCATTTTTCAAATTGGAAGTGCATATCTAAACCGAATGGTTCGGGAATTAGCTATTGGGTCACATTAAGGCTGGACACCCTGTATATATAATTGCAGAAATTAGAAATAATTGCCTATAAATAATTGCATTTACTGTGAAGTTAAATTTAGGATTCATTTTGGCTATTTGCCATCGACTATTGGCGTTAATTACGCCAATATGGCAGTTCTAGCTAGCATAAATAAATTTCATTTCATGTTCTATTTTTAATATTGCTACAGTTTCCGTAGTTACGGAATCCGTTGCTGCCACTTAAGCTATTAAATTTAACAATTAAGTAAAAACACTCATTTTTACAGCTCTTGACTCAAAAAAGGAAAACGTATTGGATATGAAACAATTAGAATATTACCACAATCACCAT